>CM066997.1:37356133-38763633 GCA_033977485.1 Hydrangea macrophylla
ATTAGATTATCCATTTTAAAATCAGCCCAATTTAGTCCATTAAGTGCTTCATTGATTCTCATCAATATGGTATAGTTCAATCAACTCACGCTCAATGCTCACAAGAACAGGTGCCGAAGTCAAACAGGTTTTGCAACTTTGGTATAACACATTCTCACCCAAAGCATCTCAACAAAGTTCACCTCTATTTTAGTCAATGAAGTTAATTGCCAAACGGGAAACGTTTCCAACAAAGTAATGGTAGTCACCTATTAGTCCCGAGAAACCATGAATCTCATATACAAAGCAAATCTATAATGGTCCCAATGTTAGAAGGATTCGCGGATACCCTATTACCAAAAATGACATATTCAAGGAACTTGTACCTCGGATAATCAATATCCACACTTAGATGATTTGGCATACGTGGTCATCGGTGCACAATCACAAACTTGTCCTAGCGAGGTTTAAACACACGGCTTATCAAGTATACTAAAGCAGCAGGTGCGTTCGTCAAACTGAATGATATAACAAGGGATTCACAATGTCCGTAACGCGGGCGGAAAGTAGTCTTAGGAATCTCACGTTCCCTAGTGCACAACTATTGATAACTCTATTTCAAATCAACCTTTGAAACTAAACACGTTGAACCACAAAGTTGGTCAAAAGGATCTACTAATTCTTATAGTCACAAGATTCGATGTCATAAGCAATACTCGACTTAAGCGAACCACCGATCTTCTTGGCACAAGAAAATGGGTACTCTCCAGGGAAACGGATTACGATAGATGAAATCGCTAATCTGTAAGTTCTCCAACTGAGTCTTTAATTCTTTCAATCCTGCGGGTGTCCTTCAATACGGCGGCGTCAAAATAGATGAAAGTGCTGGGTATTATCTGTCTCAACCCAATTTTCACGGATAGGCGACAAGTTATGTAAATCCTCAGGGAATACATCGGTGTACTAACCCACAACGGAAGAGAACTCAATCAAATTTGGTTCATTGTCATTGGAAAACAAATCAAGCTATTTAATGAGTCAATATGATTTTTACTATTCCCCAAACTGTGAAGCGGATATATCGGAGTCTCTATACGATCATCCACAAAACAATTGAGATTCCCGGATGGTAATGCAAATGCTACCTTCTTCTCGAAACAAGTCACAAGTGCTTGGCAAGTACTCACTAGTCCACACTCACAATCATAAATCAAAGATGGTGTACTGGTCAGCTATCACAGTTCACAGCCACGACACACTCGATCCAAGGGAACTAAGCCTCCAACAGAAGTATTAATTAACAACTGACCGTGTAGGAGCCAAATGACTCATTCCTCAACTCAACGATGATGCACAAGGTGGTATCCGAAGGGATACGGTGCGCCGATATCTACATGCATAGTGGCACTGGGACTAAAGAAGAACGACTTACCTCAGATCACAGAAGCATCGGTATTACCTACTGAAGGTGCGGTGGCAAAAAGATTAAACTGTCCTTATTGTCCCCCTAGGGACGCTTGACCAAAAATCTGAGTTGAAGCAGTTGGCTGTGGTGGCAACAAAGGTGGCCTACAAGTCTGCTGAAAAGGTGGACGAACTGGGGTTGGTCCAACTAACTGTTCTTAGTCGATGCACAAAGTTCTCTAACTCTTTTATCCGGACTCAAATACCCAAATACTAATATTTTCTGAACCACTTTAGTAAGTGCTTTGAACTCAAATCCAATCGCGTTGGTGCGTAGGCCTGGACGAAGTCCATTCTCAAAAGTTCTTACCTTCCTTCTATTGTCCAATGTTACATTGAAAATGAGACTAGTCTTATACTCAGAAACTGTCATGGCTCCCTAATGAAGATTTCAAAAATTCAATCCTCTTAGCTCGACAAACTACGAACGGGAAATACTACTCACGAAACAGTCGGCTGAGGGTGTCCCATAACATACTCTCCAAAGTCGGTGTAGTCCACACTAAACCCAACTTAAATCTGACTGAAAAGTTGCAATGTCTACTCGAAGATCCCCCTCAAATAGTACCAAGGTACTCCAAATTATAAATACGCACTCAAGCCACAGTTTCACGTGAACTGGGCACGCATCTTAATAGGTTAAACATTAATTCACACATTATTTAGAGGACACGCATACTTAGCATGATATCACATAGCTCACAACATCAATCATGTTCACATATAACATAAAACGTTCCCTTCATAATTCCATTTACATTTGCGAACGATAATACCATATTGCTTTGTAAATCAACTCGATAATTAACATAAACGGCAAGGATAGTATAGGAAAGGCAATCAACATTTATATGGATTACTAGCAACCGTAAGCAACTTATATTATAATTCATACTAGTCAATGCCTAACATGACTCATGGGAACACATAGCACTGAGAATATGCACGGTTATAACATAACTGTAGGGCACGTCAAACATTAATGTACTTGGCATGTACCCTAAACATATATAAATGTTGGAACCGATAAACTTATAGCACGTAGAATATGTACACATATCACGTGTAAACATTAACATAAACATCAAATTCACATAGAAGCATGCTCATCAACAATACGGGATCACATTACTCAATATGCATCAATACATATTAGAACGATTGAAAATCATATAAACACTTAGCATATCGGGTGACATGTAAGCACCTAGCATATACGTACCTAGCCTCGAAGGTATTCAACATTAAGCATGTTAGCATTATACTCACCTTGCTTGAAATACGTACCCTTCATATCATAGCCAATAGAAATGCACAACACAATACATAGAGCACGTAGGCTTCACATGAATTCACATAACACGTAAGATATGAAACATGTAAACTGGGCACGTAAGCACAAAAGTCCCGAAGACGTTCACTCAATAAAATAAAATAAAAATGTTCACGCAACATCTCACCATGTAAAGTAAACGATGGCATAGTTAAAACAATTAACATTGAATGAGGAATTGAATGACTATTAACCACATTAAGCAACTCATAGGAGGACTATTGCTATCCCATGGAGTATGTAAATATTTAACATGTAAGCAGATACTACATCGAATGTGAAACATGTAAACATCTTGAACATGTAACCATGTATGTTCCGAAGGAATTCAACCTCTATGCATGCCCACGCGGCATCGCATCATCTCAACGAAAAAAACCTCAATGAAATAAACGGAAAACAATAAACAAGCTTAAGCGTGGACGGAAACGAAACAAGCCCGAAGTAAACACCCATAGCCCCTAGGTATTCAAACCCGGTTAGCTCTGATACCAATCTGTCACGCCCCGAAAACCGAAGCGCGAGGAAAGAGGGAAAGATAGAGGAAAAAGAAGTAAAATCCAATCACAAATGCGGAAGCGACATTGGGATCCCACGGGGATTCCTACAAATATGACTTACTAACATATAAGCCAAAATGGGCTTAAGATGAAAACATTTGAAAACTTAATTAAACGACTATCCGAACAAGTACTAGTTCAAGGAGAAAGGGAAAATACAATAGATTTGATAAAAGGTCATTTTTGGATAGTTGCTAAATTTTAAAACACCTGTAAGTAACTATATCTTTGAAATCCTCACATTCTGTTTGCCAAGGTCCATGTAAAATTTGATTCTGAACAATTTTTGTCTAATGACATTTTTTCCAATTCTGCACCGTTTGGGAAGAAAATTGAAATAACAGTAGCAGTTTTTTTTTATTTGACAGCAACTTTGACAGCATAAGTACTATTTTTGGACAATTGCTGAATTTTGAAACATCCGTAAGTAACTCTATATTTGAAATTTACACATTCTATTCGCGTAAGTCCATGTAAAATTCGATTCTGCACAACTTTCGTCTAATAACATTTTTTCCAATTCTGCACCATTTGGGCAGAAAATAAAGAAAACAGTAGCAGTTTTTCTATGACAGAAACTTTTGACAGCATTTTTACAACTTGTAGAAATGTTCCCAATTATGCTAAATCCTCAAATTTAAACCTCAATACATGACTAAACAAGTCCTAAATGACATATAACACATACCTAGACCAAACGGAACTTCATACACTCGAAATTTATTAAAAACGAGAAGTGAAAGAGATAAAGAGAGGAAAAAGGAGAGAGGGAGAGATTGGGAGAGATAGAGAGAGAGATATAAGGGATGTATTCTAAATACACACACATGTGTATTTTCATATTCGGAAACCTTTTAAAAACGTATATATACATAATTCTAACATAAGAAAAAGGAAAGAATATTTGAGAAAGAGAAAGAGATCAAAGAGAGGAGAGGAGAGGCGAGAAAGAGAATGGGAGAGATTTTTGAACATTTCCTTTAAAAACAAAATGGACAAATTCGGCAAGGATTTCATACAAATAGAATGAGTCCGGTAGGGACAAAACCAAACATAAATGAATCCAGCAAGGATTCCATACAATTACAATGAGTCCGGCAAGGACAAAACCAATCATAAACGAATCCGACAAGGACTCAAATCCACACACATACATAAAACTTTAGAAGAAATGCTATGGTCTCGGAAACATAGTTACATAACATAAATAAAAGGACTAACACTTGTCCATCAAACTTACAACAAGACCTTCCGATGACAAAATTTTGGATCCCAAACTTTAGAAGTTTAATAAAAGTAATACAGCAATTTTCTTGAAGAGCTCTAACAATTACAAACTTCTCAAAGACTAAAATTCATATGAGAACTATCCATTTACATATGCAGACACGAATCCTCAAAATAGAACAAAATACACCAACGTCTATGCGTCGGTCATATGTGCCCTTTGCCCTTATCAAGTTCACCTGAAAAATATTTTGCCGTTTTTATGAGAACGACGGCTCGTAGACAATATTGTAACAAATCTCTATGCTATCCATGACTAAAATGAAATGAGGTGCAATGAATCGCCACCATGGCTACCATGAAATGTTTAAAGCCGCAAGGCTATGCGTGACAAATGCACATCTCTCTCGTTACCGGACCATGAGCCACCCACGCATGGAGTGTAGCATACCAACTTCCGGCAGCTACCCGAATATAGTTTGGAGTTTGAATGTTTCTAAGGGTCATTCTCCCTGTCTCACATCACAACCCATGTCCGGATTTCTTAAATCAAATTCCCACACATGGGATTTTTCTCTCTTTTCCAAATAAAACTTTTATGTCGTGATACATGAATGCTTGCCGATTAGGCCGCAATGCATATGATGTTAACAATGGCATAAAAGATGATCCACTACGATAGACTAAGCAATAATTTAGTCCATTAGACATAATATCAAGAACTTCAAAGAATGTAATTAAATTTCATAATTTAACGTTCCTAACAAGGATTTCTATACTAACGTCCTAGCATGCTTTTACACATAAAGGGAGCATCCTAGGCACGTCTAGCATCACATAATCAATTATAGAACAACCAAAACATGTAAATTCACAATTAGGCATACAACCCTAAATTTACTACTTTGGGGAAAACTTAATGCATGTGTCTAGATTACACTCGTAGCATCATTTTAATTACGTTTAACATCTCAAAATCACAACATATACAAATGAAACATTATTAATCTACCTCAATGAATATTTTTCAAAATAAACGGAAATCACCCAACATGCAAGTCTATCATTACATAGAGCAATTAACACACAAGAATCACTTCTAGGCAAAAAGCCCTAATTTCTCAATTTGGGGAAAACCTAGAGCATATGTCTACATTTTCTCCTAAACCCATGAATGAACTCATATACATTTTAGGCATGCATAACATGTAGAAATGGTACAATAGAATCTACCTCAAAGCCATAAATTCCAAAATCAAAGAACTCCAATGAACCTCAATGAACTCCAATGAGGTTGCTAGAATTTGTTGAGGAAGGTTCCAAATGTCCCATGCTTAGAAATGGTTGTAAGAGAGTCCAAATATGCCAAAGAAGCTATTCCAAGTAGAAGAACACCATAAATTTCGAAATGAGCTTGATTTAGGAAAACCCTAGCTTTGCTTGGACTCTTGAAAACACTTACCAAATAGGGATAGCAAGCCCTAGTGAGGAAGAGCAATGCTTGAGAGTGACAATCTAGTTGACTTCTTGAAGTTTGAAGAAGAAAAGAAGGAGAAATGAGAAGAAATGAAGGAGGGGAGGTATGGTGGTCTTGAGAGAAGAAGAAGAAGAAGAAGAAATGAAGGGGAAAAAAATATAACGTGAATGAGGGGAAGATATGTTTGGCCGGCCATATATGGGAGTGGGGTGGAGCCCACTCTCTTGTATGCTCCAAAAATAACTGTTTGGTGCTCCAATAGACAGTCTGACCCAACGGTGTAACCCCGAAATTAAATAAACACATCCACAGGCATAGAAATAAATTTCTAAGCATATGAAAGGCCAAATAAAATAATTTAATCATGCTTTGAAAAATTTAAATACAGTAAATTAAAATACCAGTCCACACAGAACATGCGAAATTACCCAATTACCCTTATTTTTAAAATTCTGAAACATTACAGAAATTCGCTCTCCAAGGATTTTCAGTGGTCTAATATGGTGTCCTAAACAGTCTTTCTTAATTTTTAAAAATTAATAATCTCTTTTGGCTATTTTAAACAACCAAAAAATGCCCATAAGCATAATTGTTTTGCTCTAAAATGCGAAAACAAAAATGAGACAATTTATAAAAATTTTCTCAAGTCTCCAAACAATGTACAAAAAAAAAACATTTATTAATTTCAAGTGTTAACAACTTTATTGGTTATATTTTAAGCAATTAATATTCTGTACTCAACACAATATATATGCTCTAAATATGTCCCAAAGAGTGAGAAAATTCACTAAAATAATTTTCTCAAGGTACCACTTGTGTTCTAAACATATTGTGTTAATTCCATGAACTAATAATTGATAATCAATAAAAATATTTTAAAAAATTTAATACGTGTACCAAAAACACATAATTATATGCTCTAAAAGATAAATACGATTTAGATAACTAACCTAAAATTATCTATGGGTCCCACAAAATTTTATACGGTCTCAAAACAGTGTCTGTTATGTCCCTTATTAATTACAAAAATTAATAAAGTATTACGGCTATTTTAAGCAATTAATTAAATGTTCATAAACATAAATCATATGCTCTATAATACAAAGAAGACATGATGATTTACAAAAAAATTATCTTAGAGTCCCTTACATTATTCTAAACACTACGCATTAATTTCAAAAATTAATATGAACTTTCGGATATTTAAGCAATTAAAAACACATCTAAAACATATCTTTTATGCTCTAAAATACCCAAAACAATGAAATAATTTATCACAAAATTATTTCTGGTCCCACACAGTGTACATAATACTGAAAAAATTAAATGTTAAAAAACAAGTTTTGTATTTTTTAAACAAAATAAAAACATGAGTTTTTGATGATACAAGTGTTATTTTGATAATTCAAAACTATTCTAGGGCCAAATCTATAAAATCAAAACATTTTCAAAAACACTGTTCATCGTCTTCTTCCTTAAGGCAGCAAACCCAGTTCGCGGTGCCATGTTTGCGAGTCCGTATCTTGCTCATTATTTATCAAAATTCTGTGTGTAATATGCAGTTGGAAAGCTGTCACGACATAGAATCAAGATATCCAAAGAAACTAAATCATTATGCATGTAGATTCTTCTGAAATTAGCTCAAAGTTTCAGGGAAAAAAAGGGTTTTTAAAACCCTGAAATTATGTTTTTCGATTTCGCCCTCTACGGAAATAATCAGCCCTTGAAACTTCATTGGGGGACTCTAGTGCCCATATGGGACACAACCATATAAAAAAATCAGACTTCTATTAGAGTTTTGTATTAGACCCACTTTGAAAAACAAAAAGAAGGTTTATGCCAAAAAGCTTGAAAAACTAGTTATGGCAGATTCGGTTTTGGGTGATGTACGGGTGAATCAACAACCTATATGGCTCTGATACCAATATAGATTAATCATATGCACACATACATACTAGTTAAGTATAGGTGGCCATCACGCCCTGGCATAGCAAAGTAGAGGAAAATTCAAAATTTCCACCTTTGGACCGGTAGATAGGTGACTGGTTTTACGATCGCGTGCTTGTCTGCACAAGAAAGAACCAAGACAAAAGCAGTAAACAATAAGCATGGTGGTTCTAGACTTACATAATATATTAAACATTAGAGTCTTAAAATGCAAGAAAGGAAAGAAAAGAACATTGTCTTGGGCATAAGCCCTACATCAAATATAAACATGGCACGTAGTGCCTCAACAAAACCAAAAGATAGATAAACTAATAGTCTTCGACTTCCACCAGCTAACTTGCAAAGCCATAGCTCCTCGGCGTACTTGTCTTCCGGGTGGTTAGCCTTTGCAAGATCTAGACATTTGATTGTCCAGGACATGAAAGTCGTCATCTTTACTGCAAGCTGAGTGAGTAAACCTATTACACTTGAACAGGCTCAGAAAACACTTGTTAATCTCTTTAATAAGTAAAGCATTCCTTTTTTATATATATACTTTCGAAAACATTAACGTTATGGGTCACTTATTCATCCTTTCAACGTATTACAAACGGTTGGAAACTTTCAATGACTACACCCAACCTTTAGAAATGTAACTGACATCAACCGACGGATTTCTTTGGACTGTTAGTTCAATCTGTACCAACTTGACACTTCACTTTGAACCACTGGTCCAATCTATACAACTCGATTCACTTTGGATCGTCTATCCATTCTTTACTTTACCTTGGACTACATGTCCAACCTATACAGAATTGACTCTTTGCATGTACTCTAGCACGAATGCCATAGGCCTAGAATATCGTAGCCCACATGGCCTATGGGTTACTCTCTTACCATCTTTAGCCCAACTGGCCACTTACATGATATCTTTTGTCATTTTTAGCTCAACTGGCCACTTACTTGACATCTCTTGTCATCTTTAGCCCAACTGGCCTCATTGCTGAGTAACCCCATCTTGTCCCATTCGACCTTGGTTAACTTGTCATCATAGCCCCAAATGGCCAACTTGCTTGATATCTGCGCCTAAATAGTCTGTTAACCATATCAATGTAACTGACCTTGATAGTACCGACGAAGTACTGCAATCGCTCTTGCCACCTTGGCACCTACAACAAACAGTATCATTGAGGTACGACTACTCTTGCCACCATTCCTATGATAGCAACAGCGACATTTCGTCAACATCACAGACTTATTACTTTTTCATAGACGAAACATAAGGACTAGACCAATGGACATGGGTATTCTATAATGAGTTAGGAAGACTTTCCAAGTGGTCTCATAATCATCCTTTGAGTATTGAACTCAGAATGTCATTTTAAAGTTGGATGACTCACTGTTATGGAGACTTTTGAGAAAACAAGGTTTATTTTCTTGGAATCCAAATGTTGAGGTTTTAGAGGGGTTTTGAAATCGAGGTTTTGAAAGCACATTTTATACACTAAAAGGAGATTATAACCACTTGGAATATCAACATCTAACTTATTTCAAGAACATCCAAGATTGTTGGAGAGCATTGTTTTCATTTTTGCGAATAACTTCAAGAATACATAGGAATGTATTGAAGTTAGAATCATCATCTATCAAACATGTTTTTGAGGTCAAGAGCTACTATCCATGAGGATTCACTCACCTCAAATAGCATATCATCATCTAGATGATGATGAACTAGTAAATAATCAAAGAAAAATCAAAAAAGAAATGAGGTAAGAAGAGATGAACATATATAAACAAGCAAGTAAATTACAATCAATAATTGATAATCATTGAGATATTGGACTTTTAGCTTGGTATTTCACTCATATATAGTGACTTTGGACATGGAAGTAGCATCCTATCTCTTAAATGCTCACAAAAATGGTGGTTGGGTGTATTGAATGTGAAGTAAAGAGGAGTAATAAAGTAAAAACAAGGTTGGGAACTCACTTTCTTGTTGAAATCTAAGAACCTTCTTCCTCTCTATTCTAGCCTTATCTCTACAACTTTCTCTCTAAAACTTCTATAGACTTGCATTTGTCACCCCCAAAACTTTCTAAAACTTTCTCTCTATAGACTTCCTCTCTATTTGATCGCCTTTTTCATCTTCAGAGATTCGTAATAAATCCGTTTTAAATCTAGAAATTACGTTCGATATACCGTTGAAAATCTATTGACCTCTAGTATCCATGAAAAATGTTTAAAAACTGATATGGCACTCCGGTTTCAAAGTCAACTTTTAGGTCAAACTGGTCAAACTAAGGACCTTCAGGAAGTTCTAGGAACATCTGCGAGCTCCCAGAAGCTGACGCTTTCGTCTGATTTTCTTTTAAAACTCGTTTTAGTACTTTTCACATGATCTAGGATGGTCTTGAAACTTTTCGGCGAGTTTGGATGATTTCAGTCAAACCTAGGTCAAACCGATCAACGGGGACTTTCCGGGAACTTCCTGGACTTCCGAGGGTCTCTGAGAGCTGATGATTCAATCTGTTTTTGCTTCAAAACCCATTTTCTTACTTTTCTTATGACATAGCAAGTTACCAGAACTTTGGTCCAAATCTGGGAGTATTTGAGCTTTCAGGGGCATTTTGGTCATTTGTACCACTTTTCTGAATATTTTGTGAAATAGAACAAACTTCTAAGAGTCCTTTTTGAGTCCTTTTCGATCATTGTGAGCCACCAAACTATGGGTCTCCTAAATCTGATAGCCGACAAAATGGGGTGTCTACATTTTACCTCTCTTTGCCATGAACTTGCGAGGCAACGCAAGTCGCAAGCGAGTGCCAAAGCTTTGAAGAGACAGGTCTTTTTAAAGGCTCTAGATTTAGGATAAAAGTGTTGCAAAAGATGCAGTGATAGAAAAAAAAATGATGCTGAGGTCGGTGCTGGTCGCGCTCTACGTGAGCTGCCTACGTATCCCAAGGGAAATCAGACCAGGACGTAGCTTGGGCAAGCAAGAGACAAAACCACACATGCGAATGCACAATAGAACAGACAAATGTTATGTTATGAGAATGATATGCAATGCATGAATGTGATATGAATTGTGTCCTGAGTCCTACCATGTCTAATGTTCTGATGCTAGTATGAACTGGTGTTGTGGGGTGTGTGCCACTCTGAGTGGACTTATGTTATGACTGTGATGCAGTGGCTGACTTGGTCAAAGACACCAAGGTTTAGAAGATCCTGGGTCTCGGGGCAAACTTCTTGAACTTCGAGGTGTGTTTTGTAAGTGGAATGGGTCGGACACGGGGTCCTTAAGGACGACAAATAAAGATGACTGACAAACACTGAATATTTCACATTCATGTGCCAATATAATAGATATAGTGCTCATTTAATCCCCCAAATTCCTAGTTTTAATGGTGATGTCACTCAAATGCGTGTAATTATTTGTTTTTACATATTTTATATCTTTAGGTAAAAATGAAGTGAAATAAAGGGAAGGAAAGAAATAGCAACCACACTAGAATCTCCTATATTGTTAGTCAAAATGTAAATAGTAACAAAGCAATAACCTAATCTATATATATCTATATATATACATAAGATATAAATTAAAAAAAATAAAAAAAATATTAAAAAAAGAAGAAGAACGAGACAAAACATCCAAGCAATTGCTTGGATGTTAACATTTTATTTTTTTATTCATTTTTTTCCTTCTTTTCCTTCTTTCTCTCTCTCTTTTGCAGGTTTTTTTTCAAACTGTCTGACGAAGAGAAGAAAAGTGGGATGAAAACGAAGAAAAAATTATCAATCTTCTGTTCAATAGTGATGAACGCAGTGACGAAGTGTATCATTCACTTCACCTATAAAAAGACATGCTGCAAGAGCCTACAAGGGAAGAAGCTCCACAGCTACACCAAAAATCATCACAACAATCTCAACACACTGTTAGGGAGAGAATAGTTTAAGGAGGTTATCATGTGAGCACTTTATATTGTCCCTAGAAATAGGAAACTTTAGTTTTTCTTTGCCTTTTCTAGTTCTAGTAGTTGTAAAAATTTGCTTTTATGTAATTGATGATTTCATGTTCCAAAAATATGTAGCAAAACTTTTTGTACTGTATTTCTTAAATTTAAAATATTTGTTTTCTTGTAGGACCTTTGTCACTTTGTAGTAGTAAAATATTCCTCGTAAAATTTAGATTTAATATTTTTAGTCTAGTTAGTACTTATAGTTGTCCCCTAAAATAGTTTGAAACCCCAAATTTGCAGTTTTTATAGCAATATTTTCATTCACTAGAAGACATATTTTGCGAGTAAATGCCAGATTTCTTAGCCACGTAGTTGTTATAATCACCTACTAAAGTCCAAAAGTACATCATACCCATATCTCACTTCAAAAGTAGATTAGGATTTGGTTTGACCTTATTTGTGTTCTTGGAGTTCAACCACTGTGATCCCACAAGAATCCAAAGTTAAAGTTTAGTATTTTATTATTAATTCAGTATTTTCATTTATGTATATTTTATTAGTCTATTTGTACTAAACTTTGTTATTTTGTATATTTCACAAATTCAATTCAAACTCATGTTAAGTGGAGAAAATAATATAATAATATTAGTTTTTACCCTTACCTTGGTTTTACAACTTTAATTTTAATTGGACGGTGATTGCATGCATCTATTTAATTTATCTTTAAATTTTATTGGGAAGACAGTTTCAATTCCAAAATGGTAGGCTAAAACTTTAATTGGGGATATGCAATAACAACTTAGAAACCACAGCTTCTGTGCACTAATCTTAAATGGGCAAATTTATCTAGATGAGTTGTTTTTCCATTTATGGCAAAAAAATATCTATGTATCTATAGTTTATGACCATTTAACATGTTCATATACTATGGTTATATTGGGCTCAAAAGATTACATATTTGAAATAAAGAATCTAATTATGTGGATTGTCAAACTATGCCTTTTGTCATAAAAAAACACCTAGCATACTCAAACAACTCATATGACAAAATTTATATTTCAAATATGTGTTTATATATATTTCTATCCACTAATGGATAGGCAATTGTGTAGTGGCAGAGTGGTGGGGACTGGACGCCGAATAACCCATGTCCGCGGCGGGGCACGGTTCGAACCTGGCTACTGCCCAATTGCCTTTTTATTTTTCTTTAAACCAAACGACATCATTTTATATCAAACCTGACACACTTGATATGACTCTAACCAGTGAGTTTATTTTTCAATAAAGAATGACTCTGTGGTCTTAATTTCCAAATCCTTTTCAAATGAACAAAAGTTGTGGGATCTAGTGTTGGTTTGCATATTCCCAATTTCTTTAAATCATTTCTTCCAACTTAATTAATATTTCCTGTCTTTAATAACTTTGCTTAAATATTGTATTATTTCTGTCTTTCGCTATTATTAAATCTAAAAAGTTTATCTCACAAAAATTTAGCTTTTATTTATTTTTCTTCATTTTCTTACTAGTACTTAGTTAATTTATTTTGCACTATTAAAATCTTTACCGTAAACTGCTTTAAAAAAAATAGCTTTTAATTAGTTTATTGTAAAAATATAAAAATTAGTACTTTAGTAAAACTCTACAAAAAAATCTATCATCTTTTATTTTCTTTTTAGTGACATAATAGTTATCGCCTATCTTTTATTGAAAAAAATTGCGTCCTACGGTTGGCGGAAATTCTTCAAAAAAGATCACCGGATAGATTTTCAAAGCGTGTACTAGGCACTTTCCTAAATACAATATTCACCCCCACCAGATATTGTAATTGGTGTGCAACTGGGTATTCCGCGAGTTTGTATTCAAGATACTTTGAAGTATACACTATCTGCAAAATGCACTATTGAAGATAGCCCTAGAATTATCACTAATATTTTTCAACCAAATCTGTATTCTGTTACTGCAGTTTAACAGATTACAGAAGACTCTATCTTAACAATTGAAAAAGGGCAGAGAGAAATTGTAAATTAAACACTTGTTTGTAGTGAGAGAGAAAAGACAGATTTTCGTCTCTGGTCTGATCGATTCATCCGTGAGCAATTAATTTCCATTATATAGAAATCAAAGAGTTATAGATGCAACTAATCATAAGCACCTTTTCGGACGGACAACTCTGACCATTTCGAAAGGCATCTAATCAATTCTAAAATGGTGCATTGCATGGCATCTGATCAATTCAAACCAATTGGTGCCTTATATATACGTTATATATATATAACTATATACAACATGCACTTGATAATTTGAACAAGCACCTTTTATGAAATACAAATGGGTACCTTTCTGGAAAAGGCAAATGGGTGCTTTAGCACCATTTCAGTTTGGGTAAACCAAAACCGTGTATGTATATAACTCTACATACAAGGGATATTATCTAGTACTTCTCGCATGTTCCACATAAATGATTTCTTCCCTTATGATCTCGATCGTATGGCTACAAAACAATTTTTCAATTTCATTTTCCCTTTTACCCTTATTTTAAAAATTCTCCAACAATCCCCCACCATTTTAAAAATAAATTTTGAAAATGCGGTTGTAAGATTTATGTATCAGTAAAGGTGTCTCACGACTTGAACCATTTACCTTGTGAAGACTTATCAAAGTTGATCAGGAGAGCTTAGTAGACAAGTCTTTGAACTGGCAATCCATATTGACCAACCGGACTTATCTCCACACACAAATCTTTATATCAGTGAATATTCATGTAAGCCGACACATGAATTAGGCCTTGTGTCTGTACCTTGATTTCGTGAGTGCTCTAGAGTCAAGCCTGGGACGCATAGGAAGCGGCACCACTTCCACACTCGTATAGGTAGACTTATCAGAAGTGTCCCTGTAACTAAGACACTCCAACACAATTGTTATAAGTCTATTAAGAGCTTAGTAGCTCATCCTCCTCCTTATTACATTACAGGTACCAAGCACTTATCCTTGGGATGATATATATATATATGTATATATATTTTTATTTAAAGTGCTTGCAATCACGACATATGATGTACTTTACTCGTTGAACCTGAGGACTTGAAATGTCAAGTGTCAGGTTGAGTTTCCATCAAGAGTGACCATGTTCGTTGGGCTTTAGTCCCATCCCTACCGATGTCTTAGACACCAAATTCCTTGCAAGTCCTTTTGTGAACGGATCTGCCAAATTTTGGCAAGACCTCACATAATCCACAGTTATTATACCATCCGTGAGCAATTGTGTCACATAACTGTGCCTAAGTCCAATGTGTCTGGACTTACCATTATACACTTTACTATAGGCCCTAGAAAGTGTAGATTCACTATCACAATGGATAGATATAGGAGGCATAGGTTTAGGCCAAACCGGAATTTCTAAAAGTAAATTCCTTAACCATTCTGCCTCTTTACCACTTGCAGCTAATGCTACAAATTCAGCTACCATGGTAGAATCAGCTATACAAGTCTGTTTCTTGGATCCCCAAGAGACAGCTCCCCCACCAAGAGTGAATATCCATCCACTCGTTGATGAATGATCTTCCCACTCAGAAATCCAACTGGCGTCTGAATATCCTTCTAAAACCGAAGGATAACCACAATAAGTTATTCCATAACCCATGGTTCCTTTTAAATACTTTAAAATTCTATATACCGTATGCCAGTGTAGTTGACTAGGATTACTAGTATATCTACTAAGTTTACCTACAGCATAAGCTATATCCGGCCTAGTACATGTCATGGCATACATTAAGCTGCCAATAATCCGAGCATATTCCAATTGTGAAACTGCTCTACCAGTGTTAGGAAATAATCTTATTTGTGATTCAAAAGGTGTGCTAACAGGTGTACAATCAAACTGATTAAACTTCTTTAAAATCTTTTCAATATAATGCGATTGCGTGACAACAATGTTTCTACCTTGTCTTATTATTCTCATGCCTAAAATAACATCAGCCACACCCATATCTTTCATTTCAAATTTAGATGACAAGAAGCGTTTAGTATCATTAATACTATCTAAATCAGTACCAAGAATAAGCATGTCATCCACATATAAGCATATAATAACACCTCTACCATTATTAAACTTGCTATAAACACATTTATCAGATTCATGAATTTTGAAACCATTAGATACAACAACCATATCGAATTTTTCATGCCATTGCTTAGGTGCTTGTTTAAGACCATAAAGTGACTTAACTAATTTACATACTTTCTTTTCTTGTCCAGTCACAACAAAACCTTCAGGTTGTTCCATGTAAATTTCCTCTTCCAAATCACCATTTAAAAAAGCAGTTTTTACATCCATTTGGTGAATTTCAAAATTGTGAATAGAAGCTAAGGCAATCAAAACTCGAATAGTAGATGTTCTAGCTACTGGTGCATATGTGTCAAAATAATCTATTCCTTCCTTTTGTGTAAAACCTTTAGCTACTAACCTAGCTTTGAATTTATCAATAGTTCCATCTATTTTCATTTTCTTTTTGAAAATCCATTTACACTTAATAGGTTTTGAACCTGGTGGTAAATCTGCCAACACCCAAGTGTTATTACCCATTATTGAATCCATCTCATCATTAATAGCCTCTTTCCAGAAAGCAGCATCTTGAGACTTCATTGCCTCTTCAAATGTTTGAGGCTCCGATTCAATAGTTAAAGAAAGAGCAATTTGTTCACAATGTGAATCTCTAGTGCCCTCAACAAGGTATACTACAAAGTCAGGGCCAAAGGACTTCTCCTTTCTAGCTCTTTTACTTCTCCTAGGTTCTTCTTGTTCTTCATTTTCAATTTCCTTAGAATTTGAAGATGCTCCTATTTCAATTGTATCATGCAATTTAGGAATAGTACTAAATCTGTTTTCATAAAACATGGCATCTCTGGATTCAATAATAGTATTCATTTCAACAGATTCATTTGGTTCACAAACTAAAAATCTATATGCCTTACTGTGTTGTGCATATCCCAAGAAAATACATTCAATTCCTCTTTCACCTAATTTCTTCATTTTAGGTTCAGGCAATCTAACAATGGCCCTACAACCCCAAACTTTCAAATAATTCAAATTAGGTTTCCTTTTCTTCCAAAATTCATAAGGTGTTTCTTTTAGATTTTTAGAAGGAATTCTATTCAAAATATAACATGCAGTTAACATAGCTTCACCCCAAAAACCTTTACCTAAACCGGAATAAGAAAGCATAGCATTAACCATTTCAGTCAGTGTTCTATTTTTTCTTTCTGCTACTCCATTCTGTTGTGGTGTATAAGGTGCCGTAAATTCATGTATGATACCAACATCCTCACAATATTTAGGAAAGTGATATTCACCTCCCCTATCAGATCTAAGACATTTTATTTTAGTATCACATTGATTTTCTACTTCATTTTTATACATAATAAATTTATCTAGAACTTCATCCTTAGTATTCATAAGATAAATATAACAATATTTAGAGAAGTCATCAATAAACGTAACAAAGTATTTTTTACCACCTCTAGTAGGAGTACTATGCATATCACATACATCACTGTGTACTAATTGTAACAAAGTAGAAGATCTTTCAATTTTTGGAAATGGAATTCTAGTTATTTTGGTTTGCATGCATACTTTACATTTTTCATTCATATCATTTTCATATCTAGGAATTAAATTCAATTTAACCATGTTATCCATTTTCTTAGTATTAACATGTCCTAAGCGACTATGCCATAAAGAAAGACAATCAACCATATAAGCAGAAACATTCATTTTATTAATAATATTGAGCTTAAACATGCCCTCATACATATAACCTTCGCCTACAAAGGTACCACTCTTAGACAGAATAAATTTGTCTGCCTCAAATACAAGTTTGAAACCATGCTTATTAAGCAGGCTTCCAGAAACTAAGTTCTTTCTCACTTCAGGGACATAATAGACATTGGTGAGGCTAAGGATTTTTCCGGAAGTGAATTCTAGATCCACAGTCCCTTTGCCTTTGACCGCTGCAGTAGAGGAGTTTCCCATGTAAAGAACGGCTCCATCTTCGACAGGTTCATAGGCAGAAAACATAGCTTTGTCCTTGCACACGTGCGTTGTAGCACCCGAGTCTATCCACCAAGCACCATCGTCTTCGAGGAGATTAACCTCGGATATTACCGCTACGAATTTTTCTTTCGAGCCCGATGCTTCTTGTTGCTTCTTTTTGAATAAGCGACAGTCCTTCTTGAAATGGCCCGGCTTGTTGCAATAGTAGCAAATACCCTTTTTCTTCTTGTTTTGAGAGTCATTAAAATTATTTTTCCTCTTATTATTATTTTTCCCTTGGTGAGCATTATGATGGGGTTGTTTCTGCTCCTTCTTTTCCTCCACCACATGGACCTTAGAAACATTTTTATCTTGCTCCTCATTACCATCTCGAATTCGAGACTCTTGCTCAATTTTGAGATGAGTCTCCAATTCCTCGAGTGATATGTCCTCTTTTTTGTGTTTAAGACTTTTCTTATAGTCTTTCCATGAAGGAGGAAGTTTTTCAATAATTGCAGAAACTATGACATCTTCATCCATACTTAATTTCTTAAGTTTGCAATGGTTAAGAATACGTTGAATCTCATGAAATTGATCAATGATCAACTTACTATCAACCATTTTATAATTAAGAAATTGACCAATTAAAAATTTCTTACTTGTCGCGTCCTCCGCAAGATATTTTGCCTCCAATTTGTCCCAAAGTTCTTTGGCAGTGCCCACATTTTGATAGAGATCGAAAAGAGAGTCGGACATAGCATTGAGAATATGACCACGGCATAGATAATCATCTGTATCCCATTTAGTGCGCTCCCTTGCTTGTGCCATTGTCTCATTTTCTCTTTCCGCAGGTTTGTCATCTTTGAGCACATATACTATCTTCAAAGTGGTGAGTAGAAAATGCAACTTCCTTTGCCAACGAAGAAAATTACCACCATCAAAACGGTCTAACTTCACGAAGCTTTCGGTCATTTGACGAAGTGACTTTGCCGAAGAAGTATCCGCCATTAGTAAAATATTGTATTTAGATTGTTGAAAAAAATTGCGTCCTACGGTTGGCGGAAATTCTTCAAAAAAGATCACCGGATAGATTTTCAAAGCGTGTACTAGGCACTTTCCTAAATACAATATTCACCCCCACCAGATATTGTAATTGGTGTGCAACTGGGTATTCCGCGAGTTTGTATTCAAGATACTTTGAAGTATACACTATCTGCAAAATGCACTATTGAAGATAGCCCTAGAATTATCACTAATATTTTTCAACCAAATCTGTATTCTGTTACTGCAGTTTAACAGATTACAGAAGACTCTATCTTAACAATTGAAAAAGGGCAGAGAGAAATTGTAAATTAAACACTTGTTTGTAGTGAGAGAGAAAAGACAGATTTTCATCTCTGGTCTGATCGATTCATCCGTGAGCAATTAATTTCCATTATATAGAAATCAAAGAGTTATAGATGCAACTAATCATAAGCACCTTTTCGGACGGACAACTCTGACCATTTCGAAAGGCATCTAATCAATTCTAAAATGGTGCATTGCATGGCATCTGATCAATTCAAACCAATTGGTGCCTTATATATACGTTATATATATATAACTATATACAACATGCACTTGATAATTTGAACAAGCACCTTTTATGAAATACAAATGGGTACCTTTCTGGAAAAGGCAAATGGGTGCTTTAGCACCATTTCAGTTTGGGTAAACCAAAACCGTGTATGTATATAACTCTACATACAAGGGATATTATCTAGTACTTCTCGCATGTTCCACATAAATGATTTCTTCCCTTATGATCTCGATCGTATGGCTACAAAACAATTTTTCAATTTCATTTTCCCTTTTACCCTTATTTTAAAAATTCTCCAACATCTTTCTTTTCCGTTCCCTGTGGGTTCGACCTGGACTTCCAGAACTTTATTACTTGTACGATCACCTACACTTGGGTGTGATAAGAAAATGCGTCAATAGGATGTCGTCAAGTTTTTAGCACCGTTGCTGGGGAACGGTTAGTAAAAATAATAAATAAATAAATAAAAGTTAGGTTTAAAACTATTTTTCCTACTATATCTATATCTATATCTATATATACATATTCTACTATATAAATAATCTAGTTTTCATTTAAAAAATAATAATAATAATGATAACATAAAAAAATATATATAAATAAATAAAACTATATATAATTTTTCCTTGTGAAAAATCTATAAATATAAATTTATAAGTATGTTCATAGCTATCTTCTAAAAAAAACAAAGAAAGCATTTATATACATATAAAAGCCTATCTTCTAAAAAAAAAACCTATTATTATTATAAAAAAATTAAAAAAAAAAGAGTTTTATTTTTACTTAGCTATAATAATAATAATAATATATTTATTACTTAGTTTTTCTTTTACTTCATGTCCTTAAATACTACTAAAGCTTTATATCAAGTATCACATAATTCTAATATTTCTAGTGATTTATCTAGTATACAGTTTCCTAGAATCTTGGCTGAAATTGAAGGCATGGAAGGAATAACTGATGATACTCATAATAAATATGGGGATAATATACCACAGCCTGTCTTATCAGAGCGTGAACAATGGTCTTTACGTAATCTATTTATCCCAGAAATAATCATCACTCCTTCTTGCATCACTCTACCTAGACATACAGGAAATTTTCATTTTAGACATAACATGCTACCATGCTTACCAACTTATCACGGAATTAAAAAAGGATATGCTTATGTTCATATTCGTGAAATTGAAGAAGTTTGTGATACGTTTGCTGATCAAACTTGTCCTATTGAGATAATCTATCTCAAACTTTTTCCTTTTTTCTTTAAAGATGAAGCTGAATCTTGACTTTTATCTCTCCATCCTGGATCTATAATTTAATGGCATGATATGAATGAAGATTTTCTGAATAAATTCTATCACAAAAAATTAACTTATAGCTTAATGCGAGAATATAAACTTTTCACTCAAAAAGAGAAGGAACCATGCATTAAAGACTGTAAATTTTTTATAGATCTCCTACAAACATGTCCACATCATGGATTTAAAAAATGGCGTATAATTCATTTCTTTTATGAAACATTAGATCCAGAGTCAAAGGAAATAATTGAAGCCATGTATCACGGGGAATTTTTTAAAAATACTGACGAAGCTGAATCATATTTTGATTGGTTTAGCGAAGACGCTCCACAAAGGGAAAAAGAAGAAAATGCTAGGAAAGAAAAGGCTAAAAAATCACAGCAATCACAAACTGAAGATGAATTAGTTATAAAAATTGAAGAATTAACTCGTAAGTTAGAAGCTTTTAAATTGGAGAAAGCTAATACTCCTCTATCTAAGAAAAAACTAGAACTTTGCAGTACATGTCATATGATGGGGTACTCTACAGAAAAATATCTTAATACTCCTGTTTATCAAAGATTTGCCCTTGCGCAAAAAGTTCTATTATATAATTCAAAATTACATCTTTTTAAAAGAAAAATGAAATCTCGATGGACTGGTCCATATATTGTAAAAAAATGTTTATCCTTATGGAACTATCGTGATTGATGACCCTAAAGATGGAAATACATTTAAAGTTAGTAGGCATAAGTTAAAATCATTCATAGGAGATTTTGAAACTGAGTTGGAGTCATTTCCTTTGGAGGACCCCAACTATGATATCTCTTAAATTCATAAATCATGATTAGAATTGTACATAGTAGGAATTATATTTTTATTTCTTTTTATTTTATTTTTCTTACTATTTAATATTTTTCAGGAATTATAACAAATTATCTGATGTCACAGGTAACGAAGAGATATGAATCCATCTAATCATTGCAGAACTGCAAGAAAAAGTATAATCCATGCAAGTTCGTCTAACAATAACAACTATCCTTCAGAGGATAGAACTTCGTCAGATGATGATACACGCCCACACTTTGAATATCTCATGGACTCTGACGAGGATGAAATGTTCTACGCTAGGTGTTTCGAAAAAATTTATGACGACACTGATGAAGAAATTGATTATTTAGTGGAACCTGACCAACCTATGGAGTGGGATGGTGTGCCAATATTTGATGGATTAGATGACTGGCAGAATATTAGCACAAACTACGATGAATGGGAACAAGCTCAGTATGAGGTGTTCCAAGAACTATACATGAATATGAAGAAAATGAATGGGAGCGATACTTAACATCCTTAGTACAATTCCCCATTTATGATGATAATGACATTATTTTTGGATGGGGGCGTTTGTTAACTAGAGTTGTTAACGGGGAAATGTTAAGGTCCGCCTTTCAAAGGGATTGGTTATTTTTCCTACTTGAATGGGGGACATCTCTAGTCTCTGTCTTCATTGAACAATTCATGCCTCAAAGAGTCACTGTCGAATATAGTATATTCATGGAAATAACAGTGTATGATGATTCCGACATATGTGATTATGACACCTACTTGAGGTTTCGAGTCTACTGTCCTAGACCTCGAAATGATCACCTTTCATGAGCAATAATCCCAGTCAACGTCTAGATATGTTAAAATAAAATTCCTATCTTTTTTATTGTAATTGTACCTTTTCTTTTTGTTATATATATATATATAAGAAAAAAATCATCACTGTGTTTTAAGTATCAGAACCACTTGCACTTATTATTTTATGAGTTCTGATTTTTATCAAGTCTTACAAATTTCAAATAATGCTATCTAATAAATATACTAATTTGTATGTTTAAACTATCCCATTGCAGTCCAAAATTAAAAGGCACACCAAAAGTATTGCTAGTTTAAAAACTATGTTGCTAAAACTGCCAGATAGCAAAATTTGAATACAAGATCGATCCTTTGAAACTGCAGTTCAAAAGATCAATTGTACTGTAATTCTTGATCATTTTACAGTGATAGTACTTTTATTTTTTATATACATATGAGTTAATTTTGTCATTATTATTGTATCTTTTCTTTGTTTATCTCTTTTTATTACAGGTGTTATCCTTGGCTTCCTTTTATCATCTCACTCATTGAGGACAATGTCAGACTCAGTTGGGGGGGGGGGGGGGGGGGGACGGTTTCACGTTTAACACCATTAACACCTGTTTGTTTGTTTTATCTTTATTTCTTAAACAAAAAAAATAATCTTTTTAGAGAGAGATACACTGAAAAAGAGAAAATGGCTATATCTAGGGCTTCAAACCCTAAAATTTTGTCCCTATCTCTCTTTTTCCTTTCTTTTTCGTCTTCCTCTCACCCTCTCGCCGCGATCTCTCTCTCACTCTCTGCAACTCTCACTCTCTCCCCCGATCTCTCATTCTCTCTCATTTTCTTTTCAATTTTTTTAATTTTCTCGATTCAAAATAAAAATCCACTCTACTGATCACTAAAGATAAGATTTATGGTCCAGAGAAAAACTTGATTTTGATTTTATTCTCTATTTTTCTGATTTTGTCTTAAATTTTTAGTTTTTTTTTTTAGATTTTTATTTTCTCTCTTTTCCAATATCTAAAAAAATTTATATAATACATAAGTTGTAGGTACCCACTCACCAAAGAAGCTTGAAAATATCACTCGATTTACGACCCTACCAGGTTCTCAGATTTACAAGAGCCAGGTGATATTTTTCCATTTCTTTACAAAAAAAAAAAAACACAACAAAACAAAACAAAAAATGGACGACGCTAGCTATTGGTCTTATGTATTTTGAACTTTACCTTGTCATTTTCTTAATTGCTGTTATGATAATACTGCGTTGCCCTTGTTAAAAAAAATGAATGACGAACACGTCACCGCTCTTTTGATTTTTGAAGTTTATACCATAATTTTCCTTATTATCATTACTGTACTAATACGTTGTCTTGGACTTTTCTAAAAGAGAGAGAGAGAGAGAGAGAGAGAGAGAGAGATAGAAATGTAGTTCTTCTTTCTATGTTTTTCTGTTCCAAAAAAAGAAAAAAAAAATAGTTTCTGAATGTATATGTTTTTTTTAATATAAATATTTTTAGTTTTTAAATAAAATTCCCACCCACCCCCTCTAAGCTCTCTTTAATTAGATCTTAGTTGATAGTTGGAAGGAGTGGAAGGGTTGAGTCTAGCCTCTCTTGTTGGCTGAGTATAAAAAATGGATCCAATAGTCGATTACTAGACGTTAATGGGTCGCTCACTTGTTTCTGAGCAGAAGAAACCCTTTGTTGGCACTAGCCTTTATGCCATCAAAAGGAAAGCTAAAAGGTTAGGATGGTGTTTGAATTGTTATAGAGAAGAATGTCCTGGTTTAATTGCTCGTAATGGCACATCTTTTAAAGTTTACTACTGCTACAAAAGACAATTCAAATTAAAACAAAAGAAAATTTTGGTTGAGAAAGAGGACTGGATCCTTTGATACCAAAATAAATTTTGTTTTCTCGTCCCTCATTTCTTTTTATTTTTATTGTTTTTGTTTTTAAATTTATTTTCAGTACATTTCAATAATTTTCAGTCAGGTTATACTTTAAAATGATCCTACGTGTACATCTGACTTTCATTAGCTGGTTCGATAGGAGTAATTTCCATGATCCCAACATCACCAGATATATCTAGTGCGGTGAATGACTCTAGAAGTAGCGAAAACTAGGTAAAGCCAGAGTTATCTCCTAGCCTCTTACTGATGTTTTAGCTTGCTAGTGATTCTAGACCCATCTCTTTTACTAGAGGTGGATGGGCTATCATGACAACTTGGATGCTCCGGATTGCGTAGCCTCTTTTGTATAGGTGCAGAGGATACTAGTTGCACCATATATGTATCCAACTTAATGGATGCGCTTAGGATTCTTTTCAGAAGTTTTTTTGTTACTTTATATAAGATAAATTTGACACGTTAATGTTATTTTGGGTATGTTAATAGCATATAACACATTGTCACATGTTTTACAATTTTTAAATACTAGAAACTCTTTAGACTTTAAATCTTTTTGAAACAGTGTGAAAATATTTACTGAATCTAAATGGATGAGCAAGCATAAACTATGCAGTTTAAAGACAAGTAGTGGAAACTAATTAACCCATGTGAGCTTTTGTACCAGTCTTCCTTTATGAGGGTTATTATTCTTTTCAGTCTCACTTTATTCTCTTTATCATATCACTAGTTGAAAGTCTCATTATTTTTTTTCCTTTGACTGATCATTAGAAGAGAATGTTCAGGATTTACCATTAGAACGTCTAAATTGCTTAAATGAACAAAGTCAATCTATTTTAAAAAATGATATAGGCCATCTTTTCTTTCAAATGCACCCCCCTTCACCTTATATTGCCTTATTCTCAATTCTCTCCAAATCATGCCTTCCTCCACCTGGGAGTACAAATCTCTCTTTTATATCTATGTATGTGATTGGACTGTAAAGATATTGCAAGAAGTGGTAAAGAAAGAAAGGAGTTGATTTCAAAAAAAAAAATGAGAAACTAAAAAAAAAAAAAAAATTGTACAAATGATAAAAAGGAGAAGAAAAAGAAGAGGTTGGAATGAATTGCGCAAACACTCCAATCACATGCTTAGAACAAATACACCCCAAATCTCCTACTCATCTTAATTTCTAACCTACCAGTCAAAGTCCTAATGATTTAAAATAAATTTATTTTTAAATTTAAGTGATAAGGATGTTCTACACGGTAGATCGCTCTTCTAATGCTAAGTATCCTTTCATGAGACTTATTGTACTCCAAATGCCTATATATTGATTCATCAAAATGGAAGTAATTTCTCTATCTTTGCTTCCCTACCAAGTGAGATGTTCTCTACACCGGTTTTTGATAGTTTCTCATTAAAAGAGTGAATCCTAGTGAGATTTGAGTTAAAACTACAAGTTTTATGAGTGCTAATAGTTATGTAAACTTTGAAATTAAGATCAGTTTCTTGACTTTTCAAGTACACACTGTAAGTTTAAAGAGTATAAAAAGGCTATCATTGACAAACTGTGAGTATATGTGTTGCATTATTATTACATACTTGGAAATTTTATTTTATTGCCAAATTTAATCTTATCTATTGTAAAAGGAGAAAATCTACCTTTATTTTTATCTTACTTTATTTTCACATTTAAACTTTTTTTTTTTTTTTTTTTAATTTTGTGAGTATATTCACTGCAAACTCCCACGAGACAACACTCATCCACTAGGGTAACCTAGGGGTTTAACGACTTGTTGCATATGCTAAATGCAATCGCGATTCCTGCGATAGTGAGTTAGGTAATTTTATTTTCCTTAAGTTTATTCCTACTTTTTAATAAAATTTATAGAACAATTTCTCTTTTCACTTCATTGCTAGGGACTAGTAATAAGCTAGTTGAGGGGTGTGACAAACACTGAATATTGCACATTCATGTGCCAATATAATAGATATAGTGCTCATTTAATCCCCCAAATTCTAGTTTTACACGCATATTTGAATTAATATAATTTAATGGTGATGTCACTCAAATGCGTGTAATTATTTATTTTTACATATTTTATAGCTTTAGGTAAAAATGAAGTGAAATAAAGGGAAGGAAAAAATAGCAACCACACTAGAATCTCTCATATTGTTAGTCAAAATGTAAATAGTAACAAAGCAATAGACTAATCTATCTATATCTATATATATACATAAGATATATAAAAAAAAAGAAAAAAAAAAAGAAGAAGAAAAGTGGGATGAAAACGAAGAAAAAATTACCAATCTTCTGTTCAATAGTGATGAACGCAGTGACGAAGTGTATCATTCACTTCGCCTATAAAAAGACAAGCTGCAAGAGCCTACAAGGGAAGAAGCTCCACAGCTACACCAAAAATCATCACAACAATCTCAACACACTGTTAGGGAGAGAATAGTTTAGGGAGGTTATCATGTGAGCACTTTATATTGTCCCTAGAAATAGGAAACTTTAGTTTTTCTTTTCCTTTTTCTAATTCTAGTAGTTGTAAAAATTTACTTTTATGTAATTGATGATTTCATATTCCAAAAATATGTAGCAAAACTTTGTGTACTGTATTTCTTAAATTTAAAATATTTATTTTCTTGTCAGACCTTTGTCACTTTGTAGTAGTAATATATTTCTATAAAATTTAGGTTTAATATTTTTAGTCTAAATGGAACAATCTTCAGCTGACAAAACCGTAATTGTCTCCGAAGTGGTCATCCCTAGAGTATTCCTCATCATAGTTGCCTTCATCAATGAATCCTTCTATAGTGTACCCAGCATAAAACGTCGTCAGCTTGAATACAAATTGAGTGAGCATAAAGCCTCACAAAGTACCATTAGTAACAGTTTAGAAAACAACTAGGTTCATTATTCTTTATTCCGATTATGTATGTCATTATAGTTATTAGGAAGTTCTAACCAATTGAAGTATGATTCGAAACCAAACTCGGTCATTCATCACAATTCACAATAGAAAGGACTGGACAACAAGTAACTCAATTCACGAACTCAAATTCAATAACTTCTCTTTCTCACAATCCTGGCATAAGCCGTTGATTTAGAATATACATGCCTTAACTGCTGCTTGATGAGTATACTATCATGCCTTAACAGCACCTTGATCACCCTCGGTGCATCAAGAAAGTATAATGGCTTAACAGCCAAGTCAATCAAGATATTCAACGTCAATGACCTATCCTAACATGCTTTAATAGCCGAGTGATTCGTATACCATGCATGCTTTAACAACCGCTTGATCACCCTCAGTTGCATCAAGATGGTATCATGCCTTAACGGTCGACTAAATCACTAATATCTAAACAAATATATATCTCTTGATATTCATCTCTCAATTCCATTTTTGAAACATGAAAAAAAATGGATGGCAGCAAAAGATCGTACCAATGAGACAAGAATTGTACAAAAGGACTCTCAACAAACTAAAATCAAAAGGAATAGACCAATGTGCAAGTTTTTGTGTGTGTAGTACAATTCCGTAGAGCATGTGATTATTAAGAAAGTTTCGATCTTATTATTCTTATTAATAGAGCTGACGTATTACTGAAGTCATTGTCGCATTATAAGAGTTCATAAATTTAAGTTCTAATTATAGTCTACTCGAGCGCTCAGGTCTACTCGAGCGCTCCACTGGAGCGAGCACTTGAGGCTCGAGCGCTCAATAAAGCATGAGCGCTTAGGCTTGTTACTCCCAGAATTCTAAATAACCATACAAGATGCACAAGTAAGTATGGATTATCAATTTTAATAAGTAAACTTATGTGCATGTGTATTAAACTAACATGCAAGTCTATGTTGTGGATTATGGCTACATGATTTCACATACTAGTACACATATAATTTGATCCAAGCATATATTACAAGGATCATAGCGCAACTACTGTACTTGAGTGCTCAAGAGTGTAAGCACTCCAGTCCAGCTCGAGCGTTCAAGAGGGCAAGCACTCCAGTCCAGTGTAAGCGCTCGGACTTGACAATAAACAGATTCTAACTTTACCTCACATGCTTAAACACAAAGGAGTTTAGATCTACATGCATGTTCATAAAAACATATAAAAACTAATTTTAAAGGAATCGAAAGGAGGATCTATACTCATAATAGCTTATATGATGTTTGAATGATGAAAATGTGAAGATTATGTTGAGAAAGATTGAGAACTTGAGCTAGAGGACTTCCTCTTGTACTTGATCAAGAGAATGATCAACTTCTACAACTTCTCTTCAAATTTCTTTTCTTGATTTTAGCAATGCAGCATGTGCTTGAGTGTAGAAGTGTGTGAGGATGAAGAATTTATGCATGTATGTGTTTAGATGTGTTTGTATGAGTGTTTGTATAGAATGGAGGCTCTCTCTCTCTCTCTCTCATGGAACAATTTGTCAGAACTCTCTCTCTTTTCTGTATTAGAAAATGTATGAAATGAAATGAGATATAAGTCTATTTATAGGCAAGTTACTAGCTCACTTGAGCACTCTGGCTAGCTCGAGCGCTTGGGGTTAGCTTTCAAACAAAGCTTCCCCAAGCCCACAACATACATCCAAACGTAAAATAATCACAACAATAAAAACGAACGGTAGAAAGACTAATTTATTATATATAATAGAGAGAATTATAAAGATAATCGAGAAAATAGATATAAAAATACGGGTACTACATCTGTCCACCACCTATCAAAAGATTTCATACTGAAATCTGAGTAAGCTAGTCCTGAAATAACTCTGGATACTTGTTACATAGTTTTGATTCTATCTCCCAGGATATTTCTCTCTCATCGTCATGGCTCCACTGCACTTTCACTAGGGAAATCTCTTTGTTTCTCAACTTCTTGATTTCTCTCCCTAAGATACATACTGGCCTCTCATGATATGACACATTGTCGTTCATCTAGATATCCTTGAAGTCGATCATCGGTGTAGAACCGTGAATATAATTCCTTAGCATACTTATGTGAAAGACGTTGTGCACTCCAAACATTTTTTGCAACAGTGCGAGTCAATAGGAGGCCTTCCCAACATGATGTAGGATATCAAAAGGTCCAATAGACCAAGGTGATAGCTTTTCCTTCTTTCCTCCAAATCTGACCACACCTCGAACTGGTGATTCCTTGAGAAACATATGATCTCCTACACTGAATTCCACATCCTTTTGATGTTTATCCGCGTAGCTCTTTTGCCTACTCTGGGCAGCCTTCATCTTGTCTTTGACAATGCCGATCTTCTCACGGGTCTTTCGAACCATATTCGGTCCAAGAAGTTTACCATCTCCGACTTTGGCCCAACACAGTGGTGAACGGTAGGTCTCTGATACAATGCTTAAAACGGTGCCATCCCTATGCTCGAGTGATAACTGCTATTGTATGCAAACTTGATTAAGGGCAAGTGTCATGGACCGGAATAGAAAAATAGAGAAAAATGAAATTTCCTCTTTAGGTTCGTAGGGAATGACTAGTGAAGTCATTGAATTGTCCACACCACACAATTCTAGTCAATAGTAAAAAGAGACCAGTAATAAAATGGACTGAGTATAATACAACGTACTAACTTATTACATTAGAGTTTGAATCATCATATAAAAGGTCTTAGGGCAACATATGTCGAGTACAAAACGTGATAATAAAGTTACACCAAAAATTAAAACTATGGTCTATTCTAGTCTTCAGCTGGCGTAGATATAACCGTCAACATAGTAGTCCTTCCCAACATAATCGTCAATAGTGGGGCCACCCTCTGTGTATTCCCCCTAAAGGTAGTAGCCATCATTGTTATAGGCTTCATCACCAGTAGCATTAGGAACATGATAGTTTAGATGGGGAATGGGAATGTTTAGGTAATAACGGCCGTCAGCTTACTGAGAGCTGCATGAATAGAAACTAACAAGGCACCAATTATATGAAGTAATCCAAGTTATGAAGACACGAATTATGTTCTACTAAATAATATCTTCTCTTTACTAAGCATCATTACCCAACCATTATCGTCTTGCTATCCTAAGACCGACGACCAACATTCCCTTCACTAGAAAGAATAGACTCCATCGTTCATCTCTGGCGATATACTATTATTCCATCCACTGTTTTTAAGGACATAATCGTCCAATGCTTGTCATGGACACCACATCAGTCCATCCCCCGTTGTTAGGGACATAACAACCTACTACTTGTTAGGGATATAACATTTGAACAGAAGGATATCAATCTATTTCCACGACTTAGCGACGTCTACTAGTGATCCCAACCCACTACTTTTATGGACATATTCACAGCCCACAGCTTTTAAGTACATATCATGGATCACCTGGCTATCTTAAGACAACTTGGTCTAACCCACTACTTTAAGGACATAATCACCGTCCACTACTTTTAAGGACATATCATGACCAAGTGTCCGCCCACGCACAATCCCCAGAACTTATTAGACTAATCAAGTTCTGTACTAAGACTAATACATGACATCCCGTTGTGGATTGACTACTCGGATTGAAAGAAATAGATACCAAACCCATTCATGAATGACTTAATATCTAACATCATAATATTATTCAGTTACTCATAACCATACTATCCTTTGGTATCACATTATCCCTTGTCACCCCATAGTCACATATTGGAAGTATAAAATGCGATATGAACAATCGAACAACTTATACAGTAAATAAGAGAAACTATCCATGTTCTATAACTTCCAATTGATTGGGATAAAAATAATAACTGATTAAAGAAAAGTCCAATCGATTGGATCTAAAATAATAACAATTGATTACAAACTTTGGCAATCAATTAGGAGCCATACTATGGTAATCGATTAGGAAAATATCCAATCGATTGAGAAAAAGTCCAATCGTTTGGGAATTCATGTTCTCTAGCAGAATTTTAGTCCAGCATATAAATGTTCTGGGAAGGGGTTTGCTACGTCTTTTCTTCTTTAAAAAAATTGTAAAACATCAATATAAGGGGGACCAATTGCGTTAGAACTCACCTAGTTGAGTGTGTAGAGGTGTGTGATCTATGGAGCTCCAGCTCTCTCTTTCCCCTCCTCCTCTCTCTTTTCTGCCTCTCTTCCTTCTCTCTATCTCCTTCTTTCTTCTTCTCTTTGTCTTTATTTCCTTCTTCTTCTCTTCTTCTCTCCTTTTCTATAGTGTGTGTATAGATGTATGTATATGTGGGTGTATACATTTAGATATATGTATGTATATAAGGGTATATATATTATCACTTTTTCTTTCTTAAGTACTATAAAAATAACCCCAGCTACGAAATTATCAAATATATATAGAGGGGAAAGAGTGCCACATGTCAAAAGCTCATGCAAAGTTCAAAACCAAGTTCTACATTTACAGTTAATTGGCATCATGGGAATCGATTGGCATTATACATTTATGAAGGTAATCGATTGGATAAAGGGCAATGGATTGGGATTGGTCCACATCATGGATTCAGATCGGCAAGGTGGCAATCGATTGGGATGATAGAAATTGATTTAGAGTCAAAAAGTGGCAATCAATTGGGACACAAGGGAAATCAATCGGTACACAAAATTAACCAACAGAAAGGTAAGGGACATAAAAGTATACAGGAACAACATCAAGTCTTTTGTACACAAAATAATACAGGGTATTACATCATCCACCACTTATTAAAAGATTTCATCCTCAAAATCTAAAGTAAGTAGGGTTAGAACAAAAATGGAAACTTCTCGCGCATATTCAACTCTGGCTCCCACGAAGCTTCTCCTTCATCATGATGCTTCCACTTGATCTTCACCAATAGAATCTCCTTGTTCCTGAGCTTCTTGATTCCATGATCTAGGATCCGCACTGGTCCTTCGTTGAATGTGATGTTATTTTTAACCTTAATATCTTCGAAGTTGATCTCATGTGCCGGGTTGTGGGAACATTTCCTCAGCATACTGATGTGGAAAATGCTGTGCACTCCTGACATCTTCGGCGGCAATGCCAATCTATATGCAACCTTTCCAATGTGTTCTAGGATCTCGAATGGTCCGCTGAATCGAGGCGATAGCTTGCCTCTCTTCTGTCTGATTCTAACAATTTCTCGAACTGGCAAAACTTTGAGTAGCACATGATCTCCTACTACAAACTACAAGTCTTTGCATCCCATAATAGCATAAGTCTTATATTGAGTCTGCACCATCTTCATCTTCTCACGTACAACTTGGATTTTCTTGCTGGTTTCTTGTACCATTTCTGGCCCAAGAAGGTGATTATTTCCGACTTCTTCCCAATATATCAGTGATTGGCATGGTCTTCTATATAAAGATTTTAATGACGCCATTCCTATGCTCATATGATATCTATTGTTATAGGCAAATTCAATCAGCGACAGTTGTGTCTCCCAAGAGCTCTCAAAATCGATTCATGTCTTCCATCACTTGATTAACTCGTTCAATCTGCCTATTAGTTTGTGGGTGAAAGGTTGAACTCAAGTTCAATGTAGTTCCTATGATTGTTTGGAGACTCTTCCAAAATTCTACAACAAAGTGCAAATCTCAATCTGACATAATCGAAATAGGCACGCAGTGTAGTCGTACAATGTGTTGTAGAGACATCTAGCTCAAATGTACCACTGGATACTATAGACAATTTTGACGGACTACTGAATTAAGGGGATGGTTACCTCTAGACCGATGATGACATCGTCCGACGAAATTCGAAGATTGTCTTTTCTAAAAGTGATCTAAGTTCTTCAGAAGTTCCTTCAGCTCCAATTGAGTTCGTAAAAGAAAAAAAAAAGACAGAAATCGGATGTCCAAGGAAACCCAGATATTGAAATATGTATGAGAAAAACGGTTTGAAATTTTGATTTCAAAATAAAAACATATAAAATTTTGAAAAGAAAATAAAAAAAGAAGGGAAAGAATTTTGAAAAGGAAAAGAAAAGAAGAAGAAAACAAAAATATACATGTATATGTAATAAAATCTATTATGTTTATTAGTATTTAAGTATATATATATGCGTGTACTTATTATATAAGTGTATATATTTTAAAATAAAATAAAAAAGTGATAATTCCGTTGGTTGCGGCACGTGGCATAGGTAGTGGCACTCGCTGAGTGCCGTGCTGGTACTCATTGACTGCCGCAGCGGCACTCCGTCACTCACTGAGTGCCGCAGAGAACTCAGTGAGTGCCGCTCACTGTAATAGACTATTTTTATCAAATATGTATGGAATATTCTTGCACATGGGGTTTTCACCCGAAATTATCCAATTGGCCCTAAGATGTTGGTCTATATAAGGAGGACTTCACTTCCATTACAAGGATCTTTTTCTTATCTTCTCCCATCCTCTAAATCTGTATGCAATACAAGAAATATTGAGAGATTGGTGAGAATTTTTGAAGAAAATCTAAGAGATTTTTGAAGAAATCAAGAAAAATTTGAAGCATTAGAAGAAGGACTTGGAAGAATTTAGAAGACTTTCTTCAAGTATCAAGAAGAATAGTGAGGTTATTAGAGGTAACCATCTAACTTTACATAGATTTTAGGTTGGAATTTCAATCACAATTCATAGATCTAGGACCTCTTACACATTTTCAAAAACTCTCTTCCTACCCCATTTCATCACACACCACATAGAATTTTGATTGAATCCTTTCTTGTGTTCTTTGATTTGGATCTAAATAAGAGCTTTGGATTTTAAAAGTATGCAAAAGAATGTTCACTTAGATTTTATTTAAACTTTCCTTTTACTTCCTTTTGTCTCTATTTTCTTTTTGAAACCTATAAGATCTTTAAATATCTCATTGGTTCCTCTTTGGTTTGATCCTCCTGTCACCTATGATCTTATGATTTATGTGGGGACTAAGATAGGTCATGGTTATATCCTTATGATTTTGTTAGGTTTAAGTCTTGACTCATGACTTGAGCCATTCAAATTGAATCTCATGAAGTCATTTCTATATTCTATAAGGTTCATATGGTTTTGGGTCATATCTTAGTCTTCAAGGACCATTAATTTGAGAGGAGAATAGGCTAATAATAAGCTTGTATCCCTCAAGGATCATCAACTATGATAGAAGGATTAACTTAATAAATTCTATGAATACCAACTCAATATTGCTGCAGTGAACTCATGAACTCACTAAGATCAAAGACTTTTAATTAAATCATGGTCCATGAGAATTGAGTGAGACAAATTGGAGAATGTTCATAACTCATATATGTATCACTAGACTTTCAGTTTTAATGAGATTCTATACTTGAAATGGTTTGGTCTCATGATATGTGAGCAAGTTCCATGTGGTTATAATCTCCTTTTAGTGTTTAAAATGTGCTTTCAAAACCTTTATTTCAAAACCCCTCTAAAACCTCAACATTTGGATTCCAAGAAAATAAACCTTGTTTTCTCAAAAGTCTCCATAACAGTGAGTCATCCAACTTTAAAATGACATTTTGAGTTCAACACTCAAAGGATGATTATGAGACCACTTGGAAAGTCTTCCTAACTCATTATAGAATACCCATGTCTATTGGTCTAGTCCTTATGTTTCGTTTGTAAAAGAGTAATGTGTCTGTGATGTTGACGAGATGTCACTGTGGCTATAATAGGAACGGTGGCAAGAGTAGTCGTACCTCAATGATACTGTTTGTTATAGGTGCCAGGGTGACAAGAGCGATTGTAGTACCTCGTCAGTACTATCAAGGTCAGTTACATTGATATGGTTAACAGACTATTTGGGCGCAGATATCAAGCAAGTAGGCCATTTGGGGCTATGATGACAAGTTAACCAAGGCCGAATGGGATAAGATGGGGTTACTCAGCAATGAGGCCAGTTGGGCTAAAGATGACAAGAGATGTCAAGTAAGTGGCCAGTTGAGCTAAAAATGACAAAAGATATCATGTAAGTGGCCAGTTGGGCTAAAGATGGTAAGAGGGTAACCCATAGGCCATGTGGGCTACGATATTCTAGGCCAATGACATTCGTGCTAGAGTACATGCAAAGAGTCAATTCTGTATAGATTGGACATGTAGTCCAAGGTAAAGTAAAGATTGGATAGACGATCAAAAGTGAATTGAGTTGTATAGATTCGACCTGTGGTTCGAAGTAAAGTGTCAAGTTGGTACAGATTGAACTAACAGTCTAAAGAAATCCGTCGGTTGATGTCAGTTACATTTCTAAAGGTTGGGTGTTGTCATTGAAAGTTTCCAAGCGTATGTAATACGTTGAAAGGATGAATAAGTGAACCATAACGTTAATGTTTTTGAAAGTATATATATAAAAAAGGAATGCTTTACTTACTAACGAGATTAACAAGTGTTTTCTGAGCCTGTTCAAGTGTAGTAGGTTTACTCACTCAGCTTGCAGTAAAGCTGACGACTTTCATGTCCTGGACAATCAAATGTCTAGATCTTGCAAAGGCCGACCATCCAGAAGAGAAGTACGCCAAGGAGCTATGGCTTTGCAAGTTAGCTAGTGGGAGCTGAAGACTATTAGTTTCTCTCTCTTTTGGTTATGTTGAGGCACTACGTGCCATGTTTATATTTGATGTAGGGCTTATGCCCAAGACAATGTTCTTTTCTTTCCTTTCTTGCATTTTAAGACTCTAATGTTTAATATATTATGTAAGTCTAAAACCACCATGCTTATTGTTTATTGCTTTTATCTTGGTTCTTTCTTGTGCAGACAAGCACGCGATCATAAAACCAACCACGTATCTACCGGTCCAAAGGTGGAAATTTTGAATTTTCCTCTACTTTGCTATGTCAGGGCGTGATGGTCACCTATACTTAACTAGTATGCGTGTGTGCATATGATTAATCTATATTGGTATCAGAGCCATATAGGTTGTTGATTCACCCGTACATCACCCAAAACCGAATCTGCCATAACTAGTTTTTCAAGCTTTTTGGCATAAACCTTCTTTTTGTTTTTCAAAGTGGGTCTAATACAAAACTCTAATAGAAGTCTGAATTTTTTATATGGTTGTGTCCCATATGGTCCCTAGAGTCCCCCCATGAAGTTTCAAGGGCTGATTATCTCCGTAGAGGGCGAAATCGAAAAGCATAATTTCAGGGTTTTAAAATCCCTTTTTTTCCCTGAAACTTTGAGCCAATTTCAGAAGAATTTACATGCATGATGATTTAGTTTCTTTGGATATCTTGATTCTATGCCGTGACAGCTTTCCAACTGTATATTACACACAGAATTTTGATAAATAACTAGCAAGATACGGACTCGCAAACATGGCACCGCGAATTGGGTTTGCTGCCTTAAGGAAGAAGACGATGAACAGTGTTTTTCAAAATGTTTTGATTTTATAGATTTGGCCCTAGAATAGTTTTGAATTATCAAAATAACACTTGTATCATCAAAAACTCATGTTTTTATTTTGTTTAAAAAATACAAAACTTGTTTTTTAACATTTAATTTTTTCAGTATTATGTACACTGTGTGGGACCAGAAATAATTTTGTGATAAATTATTTCATTGTTTTGGGTATTTTAGAGCATAAAAGATATGTTTTATATGTGTTTTTAATTGCTTAAATATCCGAAAGTTCATATTAATTTTTGAAATTAATGTGTAGTGTTTAGAATAATGTAAGGGACTCTAAGATAATTTTTGTGTAAATCATCATGTCTTATTTGTATTATAGAGCATATGATTTATGTTTATGGACATTTAATTAATTGCTTAAAATAGCCATAATACTTTATTAATTTTTGTAATTAATAAGGGACATAACGGACACTGTTTTGAGACCGTATAAAATTTTGTGGGACCCATCGATAATTTTTAGTAAGTTATCTAAATCGTAATTATCTTTTAGAGAATATAATTATGTGTTTTTGGTACACGTATTAAATTTCTTAAAATATTTTTATTGATTATCAATTATTAGTTCATGGAATTAACACAATATGTTTAAAACACAAGTGGTACCTTGAGAAAATTATCTTAGTGAATTTTCTCACTCTTTGGGACATATTTAGAGCATATATATTGTGTTGAGTATGGAATGTTAATTGCTTAAAATATAACCAATAAAATTGTTAACACTTGAAATTAATAAATGGTTTTTTGTACATTGTTTGGAGACTTGAGAAAATTTTTATGAATTGTCTCATTTTTGTTTTCGTATTTTAGAGCAAAAAATTTATGCTTATGGGCATCTTTTTGGTTGTTTAAAATAGCCAAAAGAGATTATTAATTTTTACAAATTAATAAAGACTATTTAGGACACCATATTAGACCACTGAAAATCCTTGGAGAGCAAATTTCTCAAATTTTTTATATTTTTGTGAATTTAGTTGCTCAAAGTTAATTTGGTTTAACTAGACCAATTTATTTTGTTAAATTGATTCAAAATATTTTTGGGCCTTGAAAAAACTTTGGAAATTTTTTATATTTAATGGAAAATCAGTTTTTCAGTTATTTAGTTTTTTCCATGAGATTTTAAATTTATTTGTTAATTTGAAAGCCCTTGACTAATTAGTTTTAAAATGAGTTTTAAAACCTAAAACTATTTCTAAATTTGTGAAAAATCAAGGATTGAATTTTTCCCTTAGCTTATGGGAGCTATCCGGACTTAGCAATGAATTTATTCATTGTATTGTTTTTTTAGAGGCTCATTGTATTGTTGGTCATGTTTTAATTACTATTGTTTGGGATTGGATAACCCGAGACCTCTAATCCTCCTCCTTAAATGGAGTGATAGATTTGTCCATTCATTTTTAAATAGACCGCATGAGTGCTTGGTGCATGTGATTAATGCATTAATTTGGATAGAATGAATGGAGGATTAATTGACAATTTGTGGAGCTTATGTCCTCACGATGTATGTTTAAGATTATTTCTGTGTATGTATATGAACAAAGCATCCCTATTTTTTATGGCTACAAATATAATGTGAGGATGAGCATTTGTCTTTCTTGTATTAGAAGAGCCTATTTGTAAAGGGATATGTTTCTTTGTTCATACATCATACACTTGAATTACCTTAGCATGAGCTCTAAGTTGTCAATTCGGTTCGGACCCACGTGGGGGTCCATTCTCATTTTTTGATGTACGATGCACTTTATATCTTGTGGATGATCTTAGATAGGTATTTTTACCATCTAATTGATGTTTGTTTAGAAAATCAATTATAAAAGGTTTTAAATGATTTACAAAATTAAGATTTGATTAATGAGCAATAGCAAATTTTTTGGTCTTAAATGGTAAAAAGGGAAAAATTCAATTGTAAATGGATTTTAAAACAAACTTTATGAAATGTGCAAATTATAATGTCAATTCCTTGTGCACATTCCCAAATAATTTTTTTTAACCACACTTCGTTGATCTTCACAGAAATAACAAGTTTGAAAGGGACTAATTTTTGATATGGCACTGCAAAGTGACACACCTACAGAATGAGTTAGAGCTTACGGGCTTTGGACTTAGTCCATGGTCCAACCTATTTAACCGAATAATGGGTCTCCGGTCAACATCGTTATAACCGTAAAAGCCTAAAACACTTGACTCGAGAAGGACCATAGCATTCGCTTTGTGATAAGCAACAAACATCATGATCTTGTTGGGAAGTTTAAGTACTACCCAATAGCCAAAGAATTGTGGGATTAGCTTGAATTTGTTTTTTTGTGGCACATTCACTACTAGATTGAGCATCTAGTTATGAAGTTCTTGAAATTAAAGGAAACATTCCAAGTACACAATGACTGAACATCTAAGGTTGATGTCAGGTGTGATTCATGATTCTAGATTACTAGGAGAATCATTACCATCGAAATGTAGTGTCAAGCTATGAGTAGTTCTTTGCCCGATTCTCAGGTCCACAGGAAACAAATCAGAATCCACAAGGGAAATTTCAAAATTTTGTTTTAACATTTCCTGACATGTTGAGCTAAATATGGAGTGCCAAAAGGTAAGGCGAACCGTATAGCTACACTCTCAACCACATCTTCCATAAGTGGAAGTGAGCGCAAGGCTAGTGGGGTCTAAAAACAATGGTAAGGGAAACCTGCCAAGAGGCAGGGTGGGGCTAGCAATTTTGCACCCAAGGCTAACAAGGTGGAAGAGCGTAATCCAAGGCGGTTTTCAATTCGGTGGTAATAGGATGCATATTTTTGTGTGGTAGTGTTACTAGGACATGGTTATCTAGGGATGACTACTTGTTTTAATAAATTCTAGTTTCCTTGATTATTCATTGATTCTGAGACATGGTATGTTGAACTTGAATTAATGGGATGTGATAAGATTACTTGATTAGCTCAAGAAGACCTTTTGGGCCCACTCATTGAGGTTGACCTGCCTATGCGTGAGTCTTGCTTAGTTGGCAAAGCATGCCGAAAGCCTTTAGAGAGGCTATTAGAGCTACTCAAGCATTCAGGCTAGTTCACTCAGATAACTGTGGACCTATGGTTGTAAATGCATATCCTGGTGCCTCTTATTTTCTCACATTTATAGATGATTTCGCGCGATATGAGGATCATGAGTACTTATTGATCGGGAGAGAACAAATCCTAACTACACGCCTTAATTCACATTTGTTGGCCATTTTTATCCCGTTTTTGTGTATTTTTACTTCGTTTTCTATTTTTTGTCAGGATTTGGAAAAAAGTAAGGATTCCAGGATAAATGGGGTGAAAAAGCAAGAAGAAAGAAGCTGAAAAAGGCACCTCGCGTGCGCGGCCCACTCGCTCGAAAGTCCCGAAATCCCTCGCGCGACCTCCCATAATAACGCTTGAACGGCCAGCTCGCGCGACCTGTGTGTAAATCAAAATTGTATAATTCAGTGTACTGAATATCCGTACATGAACAAAATTGCCTAATTACGTCCAGACTGTAAATATAGCACTTTCAGTGTTAATAGGTTTAGGAAAGCCTCCAAACTTGCTCCAAATCTATATATACCCTATTTTAATTCAATATTGGGGTTACACACTATATACATACCTATACATACAATATATGGAGAAAAAGCTTCAGCCATTGAAGAGAGGAAATCAAGGAGAAGAAGAAGAAGTAGACCAAGGATTTCCATGGCCTCCTCCATCAACCTATTGTCGATTTTCACTTCTATAGCCAACTAAACCTAGATATCTAGGGTTTCAATGAAACCCTAGCCAAGTAATAGGGTGTATTTTATATTTTTCTTTTAGTTTTATTATGTATGGATGATGATTACATGTTTCAAGGATTTTAAATAATTAAATCGAACTTCTAATAATTAAATCGTTACTTTCAAAGTTTATTCTTGTCTTAGATCTATTTTGACTGTGATGTGCTCAATGATCTATATTTGCCGTGCTTGTACAGATTATTTACATGTAATGGTACTTAATTGAATTGGGATATCAAGTAGCCGAATAGTTCATGCCTAGGAAAGACGAATTGTGCCGCAACCCTAGTTTAGTGTGAGACAATCTGTGCTAACCGAAGATGAATTATGTTAGTGCTTGAATCGTAGTTATCTTCTTGATTGGGCTTGTAGCTAGAATTCCCCATTATCATCCAATGTAATAAGCTAATTGAATGCATACATATCCTTATTATGAAGCTAGTGGTGGATTTGCAATCCTCGGTTCACTTTGAATATTCATTAAACAACTTTTAATTGTTTTCATAGTTTAGATTTATTTTCACTGTTCTTAGTTTAATTAAAATCAAATCAAAATCCGTTTTCCTTAATTAACTAAATTTAGGTTTTAAATTTAAAGTGCTTTAGTAATTCAATCTCTGTGGGTTCGACCTTTACTTCCACACTGCAAATCTTTCAAAGTAAAGCATACTTTATATTTTGGTCTGACAAGATCAATTTTTGGCGCCGTTGCCGGGGATTGCAAATTACTACCTTTAGTTTTATAATTTTAGTTTAGTTCGTAAATATTAGATTAGGTTTTATTTTTCTTATTTTCCGTTTTGTTTTGAGTCACTAACTTTTATTCTTATTTTGTAGATTTTCTCAAGTAATCAAATTCTAGCGTCTTAGAGAGGAATAGTTTAGCACATCAAAGGAACTTACGCAAAAAAAAAAAAAAAAAAAAAAAAAAAAACAAACAAAATTCAAGTAAATCGCTTCTTTTTAAATTTCACATCAAATCACTATAAGTCAGGGTGTTGAGACGGAATTAGTTGCATTATATTAGGTGTGGAGTGAGCACTGCATTAGCTAGAAAACCCGGGGCGCTGGGCTTTGACACGAATCACTGCATAAGGATAATTACATGTATCATAGTAGTATTATGTGCTTGCGTGCTTGATTACTTGCGTAGTTATTTTCGTTTTTGTTGAGTCAGTCATTGTTTTAGTCTATTTTCTTTTAGTATATGTTTCGTACACGTTCAAGTAAACCTAAATTACATGAACTTGAACGTAGCCTTGGAGTCCTTAGGTCATCAACCCAAGCTTCTAGAGATCGGTTGATGTTGGACGACGATTCGTCACCGAAACCGTCATCGTTGTTTAAGTCTGAAATACGGAGTACCTTAAAACGACTAAAGAAACCACGCGTGAATACCATTGAACCGATTCTAATGTCCGACTTAGGAAACAACGAAAACAACGTGAACAACCAAAACAACGAAAATAATGTAAATAATCCTAATATACCCCCGCCTCCTCCGCTTAAAGATTATTTCATTGCCACAGCCTATACGCCACAGGCAAGCATAGAATTACCAGAGGTGACGGCATCTCACTTTGGGATTAAGTCATCTACCATCGGGCTACTTCCTTCATTCCATGGTCGTCTTAAAGAAGACCCATATCAGCACTTAGGAGATTTCCAAGATATATGCTCTACTTTGAAAATACAAAACCTAACTGATGATGTGTTAAAATTGCGACTCTTCCCATTCTCTTTAAAAGATAAAGCTAAATACTGGCTCCAGTCTCTAGAGCCAAACATAATTAAAACATGGGAAGCCTTACACACCACATTTTTACAAAATTGTTTCCCCAATCACAAGAATTAATCAGATAAGAAAATCGATAACAAACTTTGTGATGCAAGATGGGGAAACGCTTTATGACACTTGGGAACAATTTAAAGAATTGTTATGCTCATGTCCACATCATCAGGTTTCCAAGTGGCAATTGGTTCAGGTCTTCTACGAGGGACTTGTTCCCTCAATACGTAACACTATCGATGCCGTTTGTGTGGGTACCTTCCTACACAAAAGCGCCAACGAGGCATGGAAATATTTTGAAATGTTAAGCGAGAATTTGATGCACTAAGCTATGTCGGTACGGTCTGAGGGGTGTCTTCCACCTAAACCTAACCGAGAGGAGCGTTTCGAGTCGAGTCAGTCAATCGAAATACAAGAATTATGTAAAAAACTTGACCGACTTATGACAATGAATCAAACGACAAGCGCACCCTTTTACGAAGCCTGTCAAATATGTTCTGACCATTCACATTGTACACTTACATGTCCTTCCGCTTCTCAATTTCCGAAATTTGTGGAACAGCACATAAACTCTATCCAATAATTCCAACGGAATAACTATAGTCCTATGTCGACTAATTTTCCTAATACTTACCGACCCCAATTTCAACAAAGTTAATACCAACACCCCCTCCTAATCCTAACCCCCCAAGGGTTAACGCTTTTGAGGAGAAGGTGTTGGCATCCCTTAAAAATAGCGAAACATTAGTACAGGCACAAGCACAAATAGTGCACTCTCACACACAATTAATTGCAAAGCTTGAGTCCCAACTGGGACAACTAGCTAATGCGGTGGGTCGTAGAAACGAGGGTAAGTTGCCTAGTCAAACTATACAAAATCCTAAGGGACAATATGAGGGTGGGGGATCGAGTGAGCAAGTGAACGCAGTCTCGACTAGGATAACTATTCGAGATGAGGAAGTTGTGCATAATCCGAATAGGAGTGAGAAAAATATAAACATTAACTTGAATACAGAGAAGGGTGAGGATGCGAGTAAAACTCGGAAAGATAATGAACCAACCTCAACTAACTATATTCCGAAAATGCCTTTTCCACCAAATGCCGACGAACCGTTAAATTTTTCTAAGAAAGGGTCAAAAATCGAAGATATACTCAAGGTGTTAAAACAAGTTAAAATCAATATCCCATTCCTCGGTGCGATAAAACAAATTCCCGCTTATGCTAAATGTCTTAAAGATCTATGCACTCAAAAGCGCAAGTTACGCAATTTTATTCCAAAAAAGGTCTTCCTCACAAAAAAAGTAAGTTCGATTTTCCAACACGCTCCTCTGAAGTATAAGGATACCGGTACACCTACGATTTCATGTGTCATAGGTGACACTGTCATTCATCGGGCTCTCCTTGACTTAGGTGCGAGTGTAAATCTTTTACCTTACTCCATTTATAAACAATTAGGTCTAGGTGAACTTAAACCCACGACCTCTACCATACAATTAGCGGATCATTCTGTTAAAATTTCTAGAGGAATCATCTAGGACATTTTGGTTAAAGTTGACAAATGTTACTATCTAGTTGATTTCATGGTCCTTGACACCGAAACCGTGCTAGACGCTAGGAAATACACTCCCGTCATCCTAGGTCGTCCGTTCTTGGCTACGGCCAATGCGCATGTTAACTGTCAAACGGGGGTAATGAAAGTGTCATTTGGGAACATGAACTTAAAATTGAATAATTTTAACACTATTGATCAACCTCCTAATGACGATGCTTATCTATGTGAGACGAAGAGTGAAGTTAGATGAACTAATGAACATACTGCAGAAATAGAAGTGAGTATGGAAAATAATATAGTGGAAAATGAGCGGATGAATTTGAATAATTAGGACCCTAATGACAAATTTGCTCGGAAGGTGAAAAATCGATTTGAACATGATAAGGGAGAACCGTCGAATGAATTAACTCATAACGACATTCTTTCTGCTCTTCACCAGAATCTCCCTAATGCCCTAAAGGGTACAAACTCCGATTTACGGCCAACTTGAGTCTTGAGCTAGAATGGTCTAGCAGAAGACATAAAAGATAGCGCTTCTTGGGAGATAACCCAAGCTTTTATCGTTCCATTTTCTCATTTTCGTGTACTTTTTAGCATTTTTGGTCAGTTTTTGAGTTTTTTGGATAGGTTTGGGGGTCGGAGGTAAGTTCTTTTAAAGTTATTTACATAAAACAAGTGAAAAAAGAGCAAAATACCAAATCGCGCGCGCGTGACAGGTCGATCGCGCAGCTCGCTCGCGCGAGTATGCCCCTTAGAAATTTTTTTTAACATTTTATTATGAACTCTCAGCATCCACTCGCGCCTAGAATCGCTCGTGCGATCTTTGGCCTTAGAGATTTTTCTTTTAAATTTTATAAAACATGCCTCGGTATTCCCTCGCGGAGGGGCTCGCACGCGCGAAGCTCGCTCGCAGGCCCGCTCGCGCGAGGTAGGGTTTTCAGGAATTTTCTCTTTTGTTCTCTTACCTACTGCCTCCCGAACCTGGTCAGTTGTTTTTCTATTTTTTGTTTGTTATTTTCGGTCTCATTTTAGGTTAATTTTTCTTTGTTTTGATTATGCTGTTTGTTGTATTGATTCTTGTAATTATCGTTTAGTTTCTTTTGAATTTTTTTTTAATTTAATAAAAAAAACATGCATATGCATTTCTTTTCTTTAGCATTGTTCTTTTGTATCTGTTATTTCTTTTGTCAAGTATTGACAGGTGATTAGTGCTCCATTAGGAGGAATTAAACTTTCATTCCATATTCATATACATTCATCTGTTTGTGATTGTTGGGATCGAGGTATTATCGTTCCTTCCATATGTACTCTTCTTTCTTTTGCTTTATTGTTTCATTGGAGACAATGAAAGGTTTAGGTTTGCGGGTATGCATTCACATACACATTTATTATTATGCACCGATTTTTTCAAAATTCTCAGTATTTGTGCTTCAATGAACGATGTTACCTATGTTTTCGCAATCTTAATTCGATACTTTTTGTTATGTAACTATGATTGTTATAGAATGGTAAACAAGGAAAGATGTTGTTAAATATATGCAAAGTCATGATGCGATGTTTTAGGTTATGAATCGTTTGAGTCGTAGTTTTATATCATAGATTTGCACACGTACCTATGCACTTCAGTTAGTCACTTGAATACATGTTTGATGTGAACTATAATATGATTCGGATTTCTAGATAACACATGGTGGAGACTTGACCCGGTGAGCTTTTGAGCCTATCTTTTCTTTATAGAGGGTAATAAATACATTTTGTGTTTGTCGAATTTCATTGAAATAGCGCATTAAATCGTTGCTTAGTCTCATTATTCTTGTTTTGGTTGATAGTCAAGTTAAAATATTTGTTACCATGCTAAATAATTTTCCATTGTAAACATTGAAGAACCATATGATCATAGGAAATGATGGTAGGCCCTCTTTGTTTACTATCTAGATAAATGATAAAATTTCCTTAGTTGGCCCCTTTGAGCCGTAAAATGCCCTTTTTCTTTAATCACCATTATCCTTTTTTTCTCCAACTTAGCCAATTTGGAGTTTACCACTGAAAGATTGATAAGCTTTTAGTGGCGATAAGGCGATGTATTGATTAAGAAGAAGAAGAAAACAGGATGATATTCGGGGTAGTTGCCTTGGTATTCAGTGAATAGTCATTTCAAAAGCAACGAAGAAAAAAAAAAGAGGTTGAAAAAAGAAAATAAAAGAATTAGGTTGAAAAAAAAGAAGAAAAGAAAGAAAAGAAGGGAAAAAGAAATTAAAGAAAAATATGAAAAGAAGAGAATGAAAAGATGAAAGTTGGTAGAAGAGACGAATGAAAGAAATCGAACATGACTTACAATGCCATTCTAAAACTACCTAACAAATCCTTTTTATCCTTTTTCATCGCCCGGGCCACATTACAACCGTTGAAAAGTCCTATTTGATCCTAAGAAACATTGTTTGGATATGAAAACGATGGGAGGGGGATTAAAACATGGTAACTATTAATTTTTTTTGACTATTGGTGTCCTATCCATGAGATTACTGTTCTTTCGTGTCATGCGTCTTTTTTGAGTCATATGTGGGCGTTTCTCATTTTGAAAACATATTTCCTTTGCTCACATATACTAGAGAGATTACCCATGTTCTGAATGTTTGATTTGAGAGTGTAATTAACATTGTGAGATTCATAGTCGAAGCATAGTTGGATGGTTATCCGAGTTATATTCCAAGTTTATGACATGCGCGTGTTCATTTGACTACCATATCACACATGTGCAATTTTATGAGAAACTCTATTGATTTATTCGATGCATATGCTTGGGATTGTTTTTCATGACGTAGGTGGATGTTTGATTACGTTTCTTCTTGTTCGTTATTCTATTTCGAATCATTATTTTATAATAAGGAGTATTGACTGTTATGTTAGCTTTAATAAATTTTATTTTTAAATCTATAAGTTAATAAAGATGGTTGTGGGTGACATGTTGACGAGAACACTCACGAGACTGTACTCGTCCGACTAGGGACACCTAGAGGTTTAAAAGACTTGTTGCATACGCTAAGTGCAATCGTGATCCATGCGAAAATGTAGTATTTTTAGTAGTAGTTTATTTTTATGTTCTTTTTGCTCGAGGACTAGCAAAATGTAGGTTTGGGGGTCTGATCGGGAGAGAACAAATCCTATTACTAGGGGTGTTCATGGTCGATTTCGGTCAATTTTTCTCTTCCACATAAAAAACCGACCAATCGACTCGGTTCGGTTGGTTCGGTCGGAGTTTTGGGGTGTTTCGGTCGGTCGGTCGGTTCGTTTTCTTCTTGAAATATAAGTTTGAAAACAGACAGAATGCCCTCAGTTTGGTCGGTTTGCTCGGTCGATTTCGGTCTCGGTTTTTCTTGTACACCCCTACTAATTGCACGCCATAATTCACATTTGTTAGCCGTTTTTATCCTATTTTTGTGTATTTTTACTTTATTTTCTATTTTCTGTAAGGATTTGGAGAAAAGTAAGGATTCCAGGATAAATAGGGTGACAAAGTAGGAAGAAAGAAGCTGAGCAAGACACCTCGCACGTGTGGCTCGCTCACGAGAAACTCCCGAAATCGCTCACGCGACCCGTTCACGCGACCTCCCATAATCGTGCTCGCACAACCTGTGTAAAAATTAAAGTTGCGTATTTCAGTGTACTGAAGATCCCCACGCGAACGAAATTGCCTAATTACGTCCAGACTGTAAAATATAGCACTTTCAGTGCGAATAGGTTTAGGAAAGCCTCCAAAATTGCTCCAAATCTATACATACCCTATTATAATTCAATATTGGGGGTAAACACTATATACATACCTATACATACAATATATAGAGAAAAAACTTCAGCCATTGAAGAGAGGAAAGCAAGGAGAAGAAGAAGAAGAAGACCAAGGATTTCCATGGCCTCCTCTATCAACCTCTTGCCGATCTTCACTTCTATGGCCAACTAAACCTAGATATCTAGGGTTTCAATGAAACCCTAGCCAAGTAATAGGGTGTATTTTTTGTTTTTCTTTTAGTTTTATTATGTATGGATGATGATTACATGTTTAGAGGATTTTAAATAATAAAATCGAACTTCTATTGATTAAATCGTTACTTTCAAAGTTTATTCTTGTGTTAGATCTATATTGACTGTGATGTGCTCAATGATCTACATTTGCTGTGCTTGTATAGATTATTTACATGTAATGGTACTTAATTGAATTGTGATGTCCAGTAGCCGAATAGTTCATGCCTAGTTAAGTGTGAGATAATCCGTGCTAACCGAAGATAAATTATGTTGGTGCTTGAATCATAGTTATCTTCTTGATGGAGGAATTGGGCTTGTAGCTACAATTCCCCATTATCATCTAATGTAATAAGCTAATTGAATGCATAAATTCCCTTATTATGAAGCTAGTGGTGGATTTGCAATCCTAGGTTCACTTTAAATATTTATTAAACAACTTTTAATTGCTTTCACAGTTTAGATTTATTTTCACTGTTCTTAGTTTAATTAAAATCAAATCGAAATCCGTTTTCCTTAATTAGCTAAATTTAGGTTTTAAATTAAAAGTGCTTTAGTAATTCAATCTCTGTGGGTTCGACCTTTACTTCTACACTGAAAATCTTTTAAAGTAAAGCATACTTTATATCTTGATTTTGACAAGATCACTTATCTAATTAGTTTAGGGTACTGTGTGAAAAAAAAAATGGAGGTAACTTCCTATTCCGGGAACTCCACAACAATATGGTGTTGCAAAAAGAAGGAATAGGGCACTCCTAGATATGGCTAGGAGTATGATGATGCAAGTCAAATCCCCTAATGTTGTTTTGGGGGATGTACTCTTGATTAATGCCTACATACTAGAGTTCCTTTCTCAGTCAGTTCTTTCGAAAAGCTCATTTAGGAGCATTTGCGCTTGTGGGGCTTAGGAGGTTATGTTCACCATACCTCGCGTAAGTGCAAAAAACTACGTCCAAGTGCTAGAAAGCATATCACTATGAGGTATTCTAATAGCTTGATAGGCTATGTTATGTATAATGAACAACATAGTATAGGAATGATAGAAATGGTGTCGCTTGATAATGAGAATGACTTCCCGAAGATTGGTAATACTAAGAGATATCTTGACCTCTATGAGATGTTGAAAACAACATACCTTCTTTAAGAGAGGGTGGGGAGATTGAGATCCACATCCAGCAATCGCTGCAAACTGGTACTAGTCTCCAGCCAAGTGGAAGTACACCGCTAGATGCTAGAGGTAGTGTATCAGATAGTTGGAGTGCACCACTAGGCACTCAAGATTCTTAGGTAGTATACTGTAGGTGATGAGGAAAAAGTTTCCTATCACCGTTTTGAAATTAAGGGAAACATTTTACATTTTCATGTGTGCAAATGTGTGCACAAGTAGATGAGGATGAGCCAGCTTCTTTTAATGAAGCATTTTTCCCCATCAATTAAAGTTGAGTGTATAGTTTCTATGCCATATAAGACGAGCTCTATAGATGTGAATAAGGTTTGGGAGATAGTTGATATTCCGCCTGTGCGTAAGGCTATGGGAGATAAGTGTGTTTTCAACATCTAACGCAAGGCAGATGGTTCAATTGACAAGCACCTTGTGGCTATAGTTTGTACCCAGAGAGGTTATAGACCATGGAAACATGTTCTCCCCAAGTTGAGATTTGACTCCATTCGCCTTATCCTAGCAATTGTCACACATTTAGTTTTAGAATTTTTTCAGTTGGATGTTTAAACTGTCTTTTTCTCAATGGAGAATTAGACGAAGAGATCAATATGGACCAGCCCATTGGTTTTCTGACTAAAAGAATGAGTGCAACAGTACATCGTCTCAAACGTTACATTTATTATCTCAAGCTAGCAATTGTCTAGGCAGTGGTACAATGTGTGTAAATTAAATGGTCTAAGAAAAGTGTTCTAATTCTTTGTATGTTGATGACATCCTTCTAGCTGGGAATGAGATGAGTTTCATTGTCACCACGTGAGAGTGGTTGTCCTCTCAATTTGAGATTGAGGACATGGGTGATGTTAACTATGTGTTGGGAGTTAGATTATGAGAGATCGCTCTCAGAAGCTTCTCTGTTTGTCTCGTGGGTTCTTGAACATTGTCACATGAAAAGCTGAAAACCCATTGACATCCTAATTTTTAAAAGGGACTTACCTTGAACTTAGATCAATATCTTAAGAATAATGAGAAGAGGAAACAAATGTCCAGTTTGCCATATGCATCTCCAACAGGGAATCTAAAGTATGCTGTGTCGTGTACTCGGTCAGATGTTTGCTATGCGGTTGGTTTAATTAGTCGTTTCCGTAGCAACCTTGGTCCTGTCACTAAAGAGTAGTGATGTTGTCAAAATCAAGATATGAAAAGTGTACTTTACTTTTCTAAGGATTTGTAGTAGTGAAAGTAAAGGTCGAACCCACAGAGATTGACTAATTTTTATCCTTTAATTAATAAAATGTAATCTATTTAATCATAAGAAAATCGAAAGTTTGGTTGATTTATAATTTGATTATTACTACTAATTTAAACTATGAAATTATGGAAATAAAGTCTAGAATTAAATCTAAATAAACTTGTACGCTAAATTGAGAATTGTTGAATATATGGAGATTAGATCTAGGATTACAAATCCACAACTAACTATGCATCGGTGGTCTATACTTCCTACTCTAAGTTCTATGTTTGGATAGTTATGATCTATCATAGCTACAAGCCCGATAATATCGTCAAGAAGATATTGTTAGTTCAATCTAAGCATAACCCATCTATGGTTCACATGAATTATCTACCTATAACTAGGGTGTAGCATAACTCATCTTTCCTAAGCATGAATTATAAGAGATGTAAACATCACAATCACATAAGCACCATTGTACGTAAATACTCCTATCAATCACAGAAATCAAGGACTATTGAGTTCAATAAGCATAAAGAAAAATCTAAGACAAGAATAGATCCAAAATACTCTTGATTACTAACATTAAAAACTGATTATAAATAATCCACCAACATACAATCACTATCCAATACATAAACCCTAAATTAGAGAAGCATAGAAAATCCCCCTTTACATAGCTAGGGTTTCATTGAAACCCTAGATTAGGAGTTTAGTTGCACAGGGTGGGTGAAAGCATGAAGATTGAGTTGATGGACGCCATTAGAGATCTTCAAGCTTGCTCTTCTCCTTCCTCTTGCCTTCAAAAGCTCTCTATGAAAGAATGTGTAACCCTTAAAAATTATAAAAACTAAGTATATATAGATTTTACAAGGAGTTTTGGAAGCTTTCCTATCCCTAAACTAACTAAAACAACTGTTATTTCCAATCCGGACGTCATTAAGCAGTTTCGTTTGCACAGGATTCTTCAGTATAGTAAAATATGCAACTTTGGTTTTTTTTACGGATCGCGCGAGCAGGCCGCGCGAGCGCGTAATTGGGAAGGTCGCGCGGGCGGATCGCGCGAGCGAATTCTGGGAACTCGCATGAGCGGGCCGCGCGCGCGATGTGTCTTTTTCAGCTTCTTTCTTCTTGCTTTTTCTCCTTATTTAACCTGAAATCCTAGTTTTCTTCTAAAACCTGACAGAAAATAGAAAATAAAGTAAAGCTACACAAAAACAGGATAAAAATAGCTAACAAATGTTAATTAAGGCGTATAATTAGGATTTGTTCTCTCCTGATCACACCCCTAAACCTACAATTTGCCAGTCCTCAAGCAAAAAGAATAAAATAAACTAATAATAAAAGTCCTACTCCATTTTCGTATGGATAACGATTGCACTTAGCTTGTGCAACAAGCCTTTTAAACCTCTAGGTGTCCCTAGTCGGACGAGTGAAGTCTCGTGAGGGTTCTCATTAACAAGTCACCCACAACCATCTTTATTAAGTGGTGAAAATAAAAAAAAAATTTATTCAAACTTCAAAATATTTCAATGTCAACATCCTTCTTTTATAAAATCAACTTCGCATGAAACCTTTTTAAATTATCAAGAATAAAACAATCGTATGCCTTCCTACATCATGAAAAATAATCCGAAAACATATATCACCAGAATCAATAGCATATATCAAAGACCCGCATGTGTGTGAAATAGTAGTCAAGTAGATACACGGCAACTATGAACTTGGAATATAAATCGGATGACTATCTAGTGATGCTTCGACTGCAAATCTCACGTCATTAATTACACTCTAAAATGAAATCACTTCGAAACAGGTGTAACCTACTCATATATATGCGAGAAAGAATTATTGTGCAAAACAGATAAACTCGCATATGACCCCCAACAACGTATGACACGACAAAAATACAATAGTCTCATGAATAGATATCGATCATCAAGTGAATACCATTACTACCATGCTTACACTCCCTTTTTCTATCGGTTCCATATTCAAATCATGTTTCCATAGACTCAACTAGGACTTTTTAAGGGTTGTATTGTTGGTCAAGGGTTAAAGCTCAGAAAAGAAAGGCAAAAAGGGATTCAAAAAGTCCGTAAGTACATAGGAATAGCCTTAATGTATAATGCAAGGGCTTTACTATACAACGACTAGTGACTTCACTCTTTTTTTCTCTTCTTTTCTTTTTCTCTTTCAAGAGATTCATCTCCATTTTATTTTTTTTTCTCAATTCCTTCTCAGGAACTATCTTCTCTTTTTATTAGTATTATTATTATTACTATTTTTATTTATTTTTTTTATACTCCTTTTCTTTTACTACTCAATAAATCACTTTTTTCCTTAGTCGTTTAGTAGCCCGATTTCTTTATGAAAACTATCCTCTACTACTCTTGGACATGGGTTAGATAACATTTAATAGTGGTGAACTCCCTATCGGAGTGGGTAGGATAATAGGTGAACAAAGAAATGGCTTATTTAAAGGCCCAAAGGGTTAACAAGGGATAAAAATATTTGTATTGGGTAGGCCAAAGGTCAAAAAAGGGTTATTAAAACAGATGGCCTAGTGTCATCTTCTAGAGTCACATGATTCTTCAATGTTACAATCTTAAAGGAAATAGATTTTTTATTTTGATTTTTTTTTACACATGGGTAATTATAATACTAACTCGACTTTCAATCAAGATGAAGAAACAATGAGACTAATCAACGAAATAATGCGATATGTCAAAGAGATTCGATAATAATAAATTTAAAACCCTCAAAAGGATGAAAGGCTATAAAACTCATCGGGTTTAGTCTCCACAATATTACTATTTAGAAATCAAAGTTATATTATAGTTCAATGTTAACATGTATCCATATGACTACGTGTCGTGCAAAAAGTTATGCAAGTATAAGATATCAAACAATGATTCTCAGGATATATAATTCTCAAGACATACCTTCATAGATTCGATAGACATCAAATTACATACTCTCTAAATTTTAAAATCTCCACGAAGTCTAATTACAATAAGAAGTAACGCAACATTGAACAATATTAAGAAACTATTTAAGAAATTGTTTGCATTTATTTATAGAAGTAATAAAATGTATGTTATTTCTACTATTATTATTTCGCCTTTGTTTTTTTTTTCTTTCTTTTCCTCTTTTTATATATACATATATATATTTTTGACAATGAATAATAGAAATAACAAATGAACGAAATAACGAAATAACAAACTAACAAAAGAAAACTCACAAAAAGAAAAAAAAATATTCAGAATTACTAAAAATAAAACGACTATACTAGAATGAATGAATATCCATATACTCCCCCAAACCAAATCACCGCATGTCCCTATGCAGGTGGGAACATGACAATGACATGGATGTAGTCCTCATAGAAGATAACCTGAACGTCCACACCACGAAACACATCTGAAGGAGGTAGCACGCCAGAACGAAAGTACCAATCGACTAGCTCCCACTCCGGATGCGTAGCAGGATCAAAAGGTGGTCCCATCTCATCAAAATCGGCCTCAGTAGTCATTTCTGGAACCACATCTATCTCAGTCTCCTCACTAGTACCTAGACCCAAATAAATCGCATCATCCTCAGGATCGGAATAAGGCACAAAGAACGAGGCAATATCCTCGGGTGACCAATCAGGGTGACCCGAACGTTGTCGAACAACGTCAGGCACATAATCAGGGAGATCCCTATAGGGATAGGTTACCTCTAAAACCGGCGCACTTGATGAAGCTTCAAACGGATGGACCCAACTGTCGCCGAGAATATCACGGACCTTGCCTTCCCAAACACATTTGACTTTCTGATGAATTATAGACGGTATGGCATCTAGACTGTCCAACCATGGCCTTCCTAGTAGCAAATTGAAAGAAGCAGGGATATCAATGACCTGAAATTTGAATTCCTTTTCCACAGGCCTGATAGCGAGATAAAGGAGAACTCTTCCCATAACTGTCCTCTGAGTGTTGTCATACGCTCTCACCTTCTGCTCAGACGGTATGAACGTTGATTCATCCAAACCCATGCGCTTAGCTGTTCGGAATGGACACACGTTTAGAGCAGACCCACTGTCAACAAGTCAAGCAGGCACAGTGTTTCCCAAGCATTCAACAGTGACGCATAGTGGTTTATTGTGAACAGGCCCTCCCAGAGGTAGCTCATCGAATGAGAAGGTAATAACCTGAGTCGGAATTTTGCCGATCATTCCCATGAGGTCTTCTGGTGCTGTATGGATAGAAACATCAGATTGGCTCAAGGCATCCAGAACTGCCTGCCAGTGACATTTGGAAGCGATCAATAAACCCCAAATGGTGATGTTAGCTTGAGTTTTCCTCATTTGCTTTAAAACCCTATCTTCTTCCTCTTCTTCATTCATTTTCCCTTTTCCTTTATCCAATTCTCTCCCTAGGTGGTCTTCCTCCAGCTCATGAGATTTGAAATGTCTCCCTGACCAGGTTAGATGACTAACTTCTTCTTTTGCCCACAGATTGTCGACCTCGGGAACAACTTTTAAACTTTCTTCCCCTGTTTCTTCTCCATCGTTCTTATACCACAAGTCCTCTCTTAATTGATCTACATCAGTGTTGCTAGTCTCTTGAACCCACCAGTCTAGTTGATTCCCCAGGGTACAAATTATCGGATCCATCGGCATCTGATAAGGCTTCCTTGGTGTCCCGACTTTAGTGATTAGCCTAGATAGATCAAAGGTCATCTCTTCTATCCCCAAGAAGTAAAGGCCTTGTAGTGGCGGCACAACATGGTGATTTGGCAGCAGATTCCTAGTAACATTAGGAGTTTTAACAAGCAGCTCAGATATCACCTTGTTATCAATGAGGTCCTAGATTTCATGCATTAGCCTTGTGCACCAATCCATAGAATAACCTTTCTATTGGTGAAATTTACAATAGAGATCCTCTCAAAAACTTGGAGGGAGCGGGCTTGGTAAAGGTCGAGGCTCCAATGGACGAAGATGCCCCTTTGCTATCAGCCTATCAAGGGCAGCTGACAGTAAAACCCCCAAATCTGAAAACTTCCTCGACTGTTTGTCCCCTCCACTTCTTGCTGTTATGTCGAATTTCCTCTCCGGCCCACTCAGCGCATTAACATTGGTGGGGCCAGAGCGACCCCCTGAATGTCCTCCGCTCGACTCGTAATTCGGCCTCCTAGATATGTTCGACTGTTACTCTTTCTTAATCACTTCTTCTTGAATTGCGTCCTCTATTCTTGTTCCTACATCAAAAACCTCATCAAAGGTGTTGATTGACTGGAATCTCATTTTCTCTTGGTAAATAGGTTGAAGGTTCTTCATCAACATTCGGATCTGATCTTTCTCGGACGGCCTGGCCTCTGTACCATCTTAACTATTTTTTCCCTCCACCTACTCAAATACTCAGTGAATGACTCCTTGTTTCCCTGCCTAGTGGTATCCAAATCCCAGACTGTGACATCCAAGTCTTGGTTGTACTCATACTGCACCATGAATGCTTTGATCACTTCTTCCCAGATCCAGGTTTTGCTTGGTTCGAGAGTGAGATACTAGGATAAGGCAGCTCCAGTTAAAGTCTGTTGAAATAAGATAGCCATTATGGTAGTGCTCAATTCGCTAGGCTGGAAAGCTCTGATACACATCCTCACATGACTGCAAGGATTCCCTTTTCCATCAAACTTATTGAAAACTGGCATCTTAAAATCGACAGGTAGCGTCTCACGGACCCCATCGTACAGACCTTCCCGGTCCATCAGATAAGTGTCGACCCCTTGAGCCTTACGCATCACCCTTTCTAGCTTCTCGATCTTCTCGGTCATTATCCTCTCTTTGTCAGTCTTTTCCTTTTCTACCCTTTCCCTCTCTGCTTTAGGAACCTCGACTCTCGGCATCTCCGGGTCATTAGACCAGGCTTCTTCCCTGACAGGCGGGTCGTTGATTGGTGGATTTATAACCGGTGGCGGGTGTGCTATTGCTTCTATCATAACCATCATTCGGTTCATATTCTCAGTCTGTTGCCTCATCTGTTCTGCTTGTTGTTCTACTAGTGTCCTTAGTTATGCTACTTCTCCATCATTTCTTTCATCTGCCATTTCTTCGTCACTTTCCCTTCTTATAAGCCTTGATGTGGGACCTCTAAACCAGACTGTGCCCGAACTTGATGCTAATTTTTGCCCTACAAAGGAATTTTAATGATTTTAAAAAAAAAAACTTTTGTTATTTCTCTTATTTTAATTTTAGAAAGACACTTTGGTAAAACCTTTTTATGAATGGTTCATATGTCACACGGATGCAATGCATGTGTGCGTGTGTGCCTACTCTATATGCAAAAGAAAAAAATTCTAATCCTAGCAAATTGACACATAAGCATATAAAATCCTCATTCATGTCAAATGCGTTAATTTCACCTCTCTTTGTGATCCTTATTACCCCCTTCAGAAATCATCAGGAAAGTATTTCTTGGATGATAAAATATTTTGAAAACAATTCTCGAGAATTTCTTTTGAGAACGAGGATGTCAAATATTCCTTAACAAAGGTGATTGGATTGTAATTTTTGCTTCGAAATTCATTTTGAAAAGCATTTCTCCAAAAATAATTCCCAAGATTTTATTTTTGAAGATAATCATGTAAAGAAACAAAGATTAGCTTAGAGCTTTAATCAAAGTGAACTCTAAAGATTTTGAAAGTATGATTTTCCGAAAAACCTTGGGATAAAGATGGCAAAATATCTCGTTTGGTTACAAAGATGGATTTAAAATTCTTTGGGTAGAAGGGTCACATGATCGGATTATCACTGTACTTTTCATGGATTCGGATACACACAAGGTCAATGATGCTTTAGCTAAACATGGTATAAGAGATGTAATCTTATAATCAAAATCCAATATATTCCCAAATGTTGCGGGACATTGAGAAGGAATTGCTGAAAGGTGATTAAAAGATTATACATCTTATATCAAGCAAGCATCGTCATCATCTCAAGTAATCCCTTCTGGGCATACAAATCTCCCTAGCACATAGTCCTAATCAAGAATTGATTCCCTAAGATTTGAAAGGTTCTATAGAAACTAACATGCAAAGGCCAGGTTTTGGTCAGATAAGGGACCCTTGACATACATCCGATAGGATGCTTCATATACCAAATCATGGTACGAGATCAAGGGTGATCACACAGTCCCATGATGGCTTGACCGATCGGGTTGCCCCGAGGCTCCAAGGTCATAGTTCTGTGCAATCGACTGGCAAGACATGCAAGTGAAATGCAACGGGCACACAAAAATTAATTGATTTGATTAGAAGGATGCTTTAAAGTCTAATCCTCGAGTGAACCCATGATCAAATTTCTGGTCTACGAAACCAGAGATTATAGGTTCGATCCCCAATAGAGTCGCCAGATTGTGGATATTGCATTTTATCCTACCCACAGCTTTTTCAAAATTTCTTTTTCAATTTAAAATACAAAACACGAGTCGCCAATTAATTTTTAAAAGGAAAATTAAGAAACCATTTTAAAAGCAAACCGATCTTTTGTGAAACCAAAGATAAATTGAGTCCGAAGATTATGGAATGAGTGGGGAAGGAGCCCGGCAGACTAAAACACCCCCTCTCATCCTATCTCGCGATAGGCCTCTACTCAACATTCTTTTAATCGAATTATTAATCTAAATGTACCCTCAACTAATATATATGTATAAATATACATTACAAAAGCATGTCTAAAGGGTGTAAGATTGTAAATGATAAAATATCACTCGAAACCACATATTTCAATTAGCAAGAGATATGATGTGCATTTAGGGAACTAGGAATCTTTCTCGGGATCCAGCCGTGAATACTTAAACGTGTAATGCATACAAAAGTAGAAATCTTAACAAAAGGGTCTCTAATACACATAAGGTAAATCATGATTCTGCAGCGTTGCACATGAAGTCGAAAATCAATAAAAGATCAAAGAATAAAATGAAACTAGAGAGGGGTCAAGGAATTGTACCTTAATAGCACTACAAAATGACGGGTTAGTCCACATGTTTAAATAAATAATATTGAATCCTAAATGGTATTATTAAATCTCTCCTAAAAAAATTAAATGTTACTTAAGTATCAATATGCGTGGATGGATATGTACATGGACAAGACTAAATTGTGAAATGTTCGTTGGTTTGGATCACTTAACCTTTGAATTCAAGTTTAACCAATCATTACCAAAGCATGGTATAAGCCCTAGGTCATGAAAAGATCACTTGAATCATTATTTACAAAGTTTGTTAAATCTGTGACAGGATTTTAGAAATTTCAGAGAGTAGACATGAACTTTAAAAATTTGAAAAGCATACTTTCAGTGGTTTGATCTTGATGATTTTTGGACAGAAGATGCCTTTATGAGTCTAGTGTCTAACCCAAAAATAAAAATCAAAGATCAACGGTTCAATCTCTAGGAATTAGGCAAACACTAGACATCACTCGGGAATTTCCAACTCTCTGTCCAGGAATTTTGTATGATTTTCTAAAAATAGTAAACGAATCAGAAAGACTCTAATCTTTTTAGGAGATCTTATTCACACATTAAACTTCATATAAAAAATTATTCGAAGCCAAGAATACTCGATTGAAGTTCTGATTTAATTATTTTAAAAGGGTGTTACTGTTCTAAATTTCTGGGCAGATTATGGTTCTCACAAAAACCATGACCAAACCACTTTCCACATGAAATCTCCTCAAAACAAAAATTACAGTGGTAAAACTGTGTTATTGACATTTTCCAATTTGTTTCCTTCAATTCCAATGGTCCATTATTTAACTAAAAATCCTTGATCAAAAATAGTTTGTGAACCCACTGCTTCATTGTCAAGAATATCTTTTATTTGATAACTTTAGCCATCAAGCCATCAAATTTGGCTTAGCCTAAGTTACTTTTCCTCCCACTTGGTGGCCCTTGGAAACTAATGACACTTGTATTTATGAACCTCAATGAAGTATGAAAAGAAGCTCACGAAATCTCTAAGTAATGAACCTAAACCATGGTGGTGGGTTTGGATTCATTAACCAAATGTGCTATCATCAACCTTAATCTTCTTGTAAATCATAAGTCTACAAGGGGATTTAAGGGATTCATAGACTAAGGGGGCTCAAATAAGACATAGAAAGTCTTATGAGTTCCAAAAGATGAATATGACCAAAAGAAAATAAAAATTGAGATTCAAATAATATCTAAATCAACTTTATGATTTATACAACTTTAAACCTTATGTTAGTCTAGATCCAAATCAATAAAATGCAAGTTCAATCACAACATTAGTGGTTTGTGATGAAATGGGGTGGGAAGAGAGTTTGTGAAAATGTGTGAAGATCCTAAGAGACTCTCTAAATTTTGTGATTGAACTCAACTAAGAATTAATTAGTCTAGAGTTTTTTCCTCCAATTATCCTCAACTTCTTGGTTGTTTTAGGATTTTCCCAAGATTAATCAAGCTCTTCCTTCTTCAAACTCTTCAAAGCTTACTCCTAATAGTGTTTAGAAAATTAAAGAGATTTAAGAGAAGTAGGATAAGATTCAAAGATTCAAAATTTTCCCCAAAATTGGAACCCCCATGTCATGGGATATTCATCCCTATATATAGACAAAATCTAGAGGGTTGTTTAGTAATTTTACAACAAAAACCCTAATTTGGATGTCCTTTTGAAGGTATAAACGTACTATTGCAAAGCTGGCAGACACAAAAATGCGACACTCGGTGGAGATAGAAGCGGCATTCAATGAGTGCCAGAGCGGCACTCATTGACTACCATCGCGGCATTCAATGAATGCCAGCCCGGCATTCAGTGAATGCCACAGACAACTCCACGGACTGGTGCCTTTTCTGGAATTCTAATTTTTGCGGCATTTGATGGCTTTTTACGGATCTCACTGACTTCCGTTGCGGCACTTACCAACTTTCGTGCAGTAATCAAGGAGTGCCGCACCGGCAACCCGAGAGTGCCGCAGATATAAGCTATGTGCCATTTTTCTATTTTTTCCTTTTCTCTCTCTTTTCTTCTTTTCTCTCTTTGTCTCTCTTTTGTTTAGATTGAAGAGCCTTTCGAAGAGCTTGGATCACCTTTTGGAAGTCCTAGATAAGTCGGACATTGTCATCATCGGATCTTAGAGGTAACACTCCCCTTAATTCGACGTTTGGTCAAAATTGGGGTGTCTACACATATATACTCTACTATTTAGAACATTCAGGTTTTGAGCATGTGTTCACATATGTACTCTCAAAGTGAGAGCATTAAGTATAGAGCATGTGAGAGTAATTCCATAGTGGAAAACTCTTGGTCTTGTTGAAGATATATAGTCTTTTTGAGGCATTAATATTGGTTTTGCGCATACGGTTGTGCGCAAAACATTGGAGGACTGATTGTGATTTGACACATTTTGGGATAGTTTTATGTGTCATTATTGCATACCACATTTGTCATATCTTCAATTCACATTAATATATATTGTTGGCATTTGTAACCATAGAGGGGTGTTGTGTTGTTTGATGATATAATACTTCCATGATTTGGTGTTGACATTTTCATTAAGTATGATGCGTTAATTAAGGTTATTCATTCAGCTATGAGTATAATGTGGCCACATTGACTATTTCAACTGTGAGTCAAAAATTATTTTTAAATCAAAATATTTTGTTTTTATAAATATTCGCCCATGTGGGAGAATGTGAGATTTTGGACTCACTTACTTTTGTTTTATTTTATAAAACCGGTTGAAAACATAGCTTAAATAGATATGCAGAGAGCACATTAATTATATGGGATATGGACTTTATGACCCGATAAGTAAAACCTGTTTTGGGTGTTATGGGCCTGTGATAGAAAGGCCCAATTGAGTTTCAATATAAATCAGGGTTAGGTCCCCTCTCCTCTCTCAATAGATACACACATTATTTCCCACCAAGATAGTAATGATAAAGGAAGAGAGCAAGGAAAGGAAGTCCTAGCCCCAGTCTTTCATCATCATCTTCTCGTACTCTTGTGATGGCAAATTCGGGTATGTAAATCAATTTTGTGTTCTTTGTTTCTAATATGGCATTTATCTAACATCAAGAACATATGCTTTTATTTTAATTGGTCACAGTTCACAATTCATTTTTCATGTATTTTCTTACTTTTATATGTTTGTACTGGTTCCTTTTGGACCTGAAAAAAAATAGTAATTAATCCTCTAATGTATTTGGTAGTTTATGGGAAGAGTGGAGTTAAATTAAAATAAGTAATAATAGAAGTTTGGGGAAATTAATTGAAAGCCATTGCTAAGGTCACTTGCCAGGAATAAGGCCCATCTCCAAGGTGCTAATTGAAATTAATTGCTAAGATTTTGAGGGTATAATGTTTAACAATATTTGTTTCTATTCCAACAGGGTGATAAATCTGTTAGTGAATACTATAGCACTTTCAAAGGTTTAATGGATGAGTTGAATCAATATCATCTCGTCACAAATGACACTGAAATTAACAAGAATCAACGTGAAGAGTTTTATGTCTCCAAGTTCTTATCTAGGTTATATTTGAATCTCCAGTCTATTAAATCTCAAATTTTGGCAAGTGATAGTAGTATTCCTGCTCTGGGAAATGTATATGCTTGTGTGCATCGCATTACTATTGAATCTTCCTCCTCTTCTGAGCATGTTAGGAAAGATAATTATGCACTCGCTACATCTACAAGATATAAAGGGGTCGTTCGTGGTTGGGGTAATTTTCCTGGTAATAATCGAGATCGCGGTGGTCGTGGCAATTCACATCCTGTGTTTAATGGTAATCGAGGAAGAGGATATCCTTCAGGATGTGGACATGGTTTTGGTCGAGGCTATGGTTCTCTTTAGTTATTTCACCCATTGTGGTTGTGACAAACATACTATGGATAGGTGTTATGGTCTTTATGGCAAGCCGCGGGAGACCTCGCCTAATCCAGCCCTATTTTCTTCTGACAATGGTTCTGGGTCTCAACAGGAAGTCAGTACTCCTACTCCACCTATAGTAACATCTTCAAATGAGTCTATCACTCTTTCTCGAGAGGAATACAATGCCTTAGTCTAATAATAATGACAGCTATCCGTAACTAATACCGGTGGTTAAGCACAAACGGGTAACATTGCATGTTTTTCTTCATCTGATCCTTTACCATGGGTCATCGACTCAGGGACTTTGGCATATATGACTGGTAATTAAGTCCAATGTATTTATCCAATCACTTAGTCCACCCACACAGCCCTACATTGTTTTAGCTGATGGACGGTCTTGTACTATCATTGGTCATGGTCCTATTTCTCCCACTTCATCTCTTTCATTGTCATCTGTAAATTATATTCCTCAATTTCCCTTTAGTCTCCTATCAGTCAGTCAACTAACTAAATCTCTAAACTATTCTGTAACATTTTATCCCTCTCATTGTGTTTTTTGGGACCTCAACTCGAAGAAGATGATAGGTGGAAGTCGTGAGCAAGATGGACTTTATTACCTAGAACAACATTCAACAGCGAATAAATCGTCAGGTTTACATGCAGTTATTTTACCACATCAATGACACTATTATATGGGTCATCCTTCACTACAATCCTTGTAGTTGATTTTTCCATCCTTTAAGTCTATGTCTAGTTTAGAGTGTTAGGCTTGCCAGTTAGGTAAGCATCATAGGATGTCTTTTCCTATACATCAAAATCATTGTAGGGGCACTCCTTTTGAGTTGGTTTATCCCGACGTTTGGAGTCCATCTAGACATACGAGTCTGTTAGATTTTTCTCATTTTGTGTCTTTTGTGGATGATTGTTCCAGGATGTCATGGTTATTTTTAATGACAGAACACTTAGATGTTTCATCTATTTTTCAATTATTTCGTAAAGAGATTATGACTCAGTTTGGTTGTACTATTCATATTTTACAATCGAATACTACTTTAGAATATGTTAAAAGACCTCTTCAGTCCTATTATGATTCTCAAGGGATAATTCATCAACCCTCTTGTGGTTATACTCCACAACAGAATGGTGTAGCTAAACGAAAAAATAGACACCTTCTTGAGGTTGGCCGAACAATTATGTTGCATATACATGTTCCTAAACAGTTTTGGGGGGATGTTGTACTCACTGCCTATTATCTTATTAATCACATGCATTCATCTATTCTCAGTGGTGGCATTCCTCATTATGTTCTCTATCTAGATACGTCATTGTTTGCCTTACCACCACGTGTGTTTGGTTGTGTTGTATTTGTTTATGTTCATACTCCTGGTCATGATAAATTGGATTCTCGAGCCACCAAATGTGCATTTGTGAGATATTCACGCACTCGTAAAAGTTATAAATGCTGGAATCCTCAGAGTCGTCATTATGTGGTTAGTGCAAATGCTACCTTCTTTGAAGGGGAAATTTTTTTTCGTCCTCCAATGCTTCCTTAGATGTTGATGTTCTTGCTTCGTCATCCACTATTCCCTTACCCATTCCTCCTTCTAGTTCTCCTCCCTCGTAGTCTTCTAGTTCTCCTCCTTTGTAGGTGTATCGCCGTCGTGATAAGCCATCCAGTATTGATGACCCTCTAGCTCCACCTCCATCTTTATTAACTTCAATTGAGGTTTTCCAGTATCCTAATCTACCCATTGCTCTTCGAAAAGGTACTAGTCTTTGCACTCACCGTCCTATTGATCAAGTTGTTTCATATTCTCATTTATCGTCTCCACTTCGTTCCTTTGTTAGAGCTTTATCTTTAGTCTCTATTCCTCATTCTCATACTCAAGCATTGATTTCTCCGGGTTGGAAGAGTGATATGGATGATGAGATTTTGGCATTGTCCAAAAATGGTATGGGAGTTAACTGGTCTTTCTTTTGGGAAACATGTTGTAGGTTGTCGTTGGGTTTATATGGTTAAGTATCATCCGGATGGACTGTCGAACGGTTGAAAGCTCATTTGGCAACTAAAGGGTACACTCGGACTTTCATTGTTGATTACTTTGAAACTTTTTCCCCTGTAGCTCACCTCAATTCTATTCGTATTTTATTGTCTGTTGTTGTTACTCAGGGATGGCCTCTTTATCAACTTGACATCAAGAATGCCTTTCTTTATGGTGATCTATAGGAGGAAGTGTATATGGAGCAACCTCCTGGGTATGTTGCTCAAGAGGAGTCACATAAAGTACATAAATTGAAGAAAGCCATTTATGACCTTAAACAACCTCTGATGGCCTGATTTGATGAGTTTAGCCAAGTAGTTAGTTGATTGAGGTATTTGAAAGGTACTCTTGGTAAAGGCTTAGTGTTGAAGCCTTCAAATAACTTGGAGATAGTTGGGTTCTCAGATGCCAATTGGGCAGGAGATAGTCTTGATAGATGTTCTGTATTAGGATTCTGCATGTTTATTGGTGGAAATCTCATGAGTTGGAAGAGTAAAAAGCAAAATGTAGTTGCACAGTCAAGTGCAGAGGCTGAGTATAGACCTATGGCTCATACTGCGTGTGAGTTGTTATGGGTGAAGACTATTCTACAAGAGATGAGATATACAAGTAGTAAACCTATGAAGATATATTATGATAATCAAACAGCTATGTACATTGTGAGTAATCCAGTGTTTCATGAGAGGACCAAACATATTGAAGTTGAGTGTCATTTTATCAGAGATATGGTTTTAAGACAGCAAATTGTGACTTCTTTTGTTAGGTCTAGTGATGAACTAGGAGATATTCCTACCAAGGCACTAAATAGAGGACCGTTCTATGATCTTTGTAACAAGCTGGGCATAATAGATATCTATGCTACAGCTTGAGGGGGAGTGCTAGAATATAAGTATTATATTATGGGTATTTTTGTAATTATTTTATGATTGAAATAAATATTTGTTGTGGCTAACCTAATTTGGTTAAGCCTTCTCTTTCTCTTAATCATCTCTCTTCACATACCACATTTCACACACGTAAAACATGCTACGTTGACACATCAGTATGCATTCTAATGAATTAAGTTTTTAGCTTTTTTAAACTTTAAAATAGTGTAACATTTAAACCACAACTTCATTTTGAAAAAAAATTATTTATCTATAATCTAGAAGAAAATATCTATTAAACAAGATCCATAGTGACTGTAAAAAAAATTCAATAAATTTAAGACAGTATTATTGTCTTGGATGAAATTGTTACTATCTTTACCTGTACAGTATTGTAAATGTAGTAACATCTGATAAAATGACCATAATTTTACGATTCTTTGGTGGATTTGAAGAGATATTGTTATTTTCTTTGACGATATGCATGTTACTATCTTTTGTGCAATACTTGATGATATATGTTACTATTTTTATATGCACAGTAATTTAAGATAGTAACTTATGCTAAATGACCATAATTTTACGATTCTTAATATGGTGGATTTGAATAAATGTAACGGTCTTTGACAACAAGTTAGTATCTTTTGTGCAGTACCATATGTTACTATCTTTGACGATATGTTATTGTTTTTACATGGACAATACTTAAAGACAATAACATCTCGTAAATGACCATAAATTTACAATTCTTTGGTCATCAATTTGAAGAAATTTAACTATATTTGACAACATGTTATACTTTCACGATATGTAACAAACTTATGTAGACGGTAATTAAAGACAACATCTACTAAATGACCATAAATGTGCGTTTCATTGGTTAATTTGAAGTGATGTTACTGTCTTTAACTGAACAACACCATTATGACAACATCATCTGCTAAAGTAATCATAACTTTGCGATTCTTTAACCATTCTGAACAAAAATTTTATGATTTGGGATAATTTTTTGAGATCTACGCAGTGCAAGTGTCAATTTTACATATATATAAATATATATATTTATATATCAATTTTTGAGCAGCAAAATTTCAAAAAAAAAATTTGCTAAAGAATTTAATAGTCAATATGCATCTTGTTTTGTACATCTTTTTGTTTTGTAGATCATATATATACATAATTTAAAAAATCAATTTATAATTGAAAAGTTATGGCATTTTAAAGATTGATCAAAAACTAAAAAAAAAAAGTTGGGAATCGTGTGGGTTAGTTGGTTGAAAATAAGGAGAGGGACACATTAATAGTACTTTAAGGTCATTTTGGTCCAAGAAAAACTTAAAGAATTGAATTTTGGCATGAAAAGAAAAACACGTCAACTGATTGTAGATTTTGAACCATGTTAAGGAGGTATGGCCGCTCCCAAAAGTTTTCATCGATCTTTGTTCGATTCTTGCATAGAGTTGACTCTGGAATAGTTTGTGTTGATCATATCATAATTAATCAATGTAATTGTACGTTGTCATATCTATACTTAATAAGCAAGGGAGAAGAGAGTCAAGAATGACCAATTAATAATACCAAACATTCTCTCTCTCTCTCTCTCTCTCTCTCTCTCTCTCTCTCTCTCTCTCTCTCTCTCCATGTGTGTACGTGTATATCTGGATCTAGATTTGAAGAAGTGGACGGTGAAATTTGGTTAACCCTTTTCACGTTAAAATTGTGAGTAATGCTACGCTTCCCAAATTTCTACATTAAAAGTGCTTCTCAAATGATGTGGTAGTGTGGCCAGGTCAAATGTAGCGGGATGAGTTAAATTTTGATTGGAAGATATTTACCTGACTCCACTACCACATTGTTTGGGAAACATTTTTGGGATAGAAATTTGAAAAGCATAGCATTACTCTAAAATTATACATGAGGATGTTTCTTTGGCTTAATTGTCTTTTTTTTTCTTCAAATTGCAAATTTCATTATGTAACACCCTTATTTTATTTTCTTTAATATATGAACATTTGATTTTATTTCATTATAATTTCTATTAATAAATATTTTATTTGGGGTCATACCATAATTTCCATAAATATAAAAAAAAAAAAAAAAAAAAAAAACACTTTCAATGGTTTTGAAAACAATATCTATTTTTTTGTAAAATTTGGAATTTATTTCCTACGCTTATATGATTTTCTGTAATTTTTAATTTTAAACCGTAATATGCCAGTTTATATTTCAAGCTGCGACTATATCGCAATTTGGGTGTAGGTGCACGTGAGCTCAACCACACGGGATAATCGTCGTGGGTTGCTTGGAGCCCAAATCTATATTAGTTTATATATATGTATATACCTTTCAACTCTCATATCTCTCACAGTCTCTCAACTCTCTGTCCCTCTCGATTCTCTCCATTATCTCTTGTTCTCTCAAGGAACAAACAACACACACAATCAGTATATATTACATATACATACAAATAGTCCAATATACATAGCTATATGTATATCAAAATCAAGAACGGGAAGAATTCATAGACGACAGATTATTCGGTGAAAATTCTCGGCCTTTAATTTCTGTCCAATTAGCCTTTGTGAGTAATTCAAACTCACTCCCAATGTCTATATATGTATGTTTCAGTATATACAGTTGTGTATAAATGTATACATATATATATATATATATGAAAGACACCATGGGAGCTTGAAAATAGAGCTTTGTGAAAGTTAATCAAAATAATTCTGTGAATTGAAAATGAAAGATCATAGTCCCATTAAGCTGTGGTTTGAATACTATTGCTATTCATTCATATCGTGACGTATTGTTGATTTAAAGTTTTGTCACTCTTTCTTTAATTGTAAAAAATCAAGAGATATAATGCATATTAGTTTAATTCGATTACGTATTCGTAATCTACGCAGAAAAATGAAGAAAACCATATATTACGTGTCTTGAGATTTCTGAAATGGGTAGATTGTCAGTTTTAAAATTGAAACACGGGAGAAAACGAAGAAGATGAAGATTTTGCTTGATCTCACGCGCGCGACCCGCTCATGTGGCCGGTCGTACGACCTGGGCAATTTTGGGCAGAAAGGAGATTTTTACAGATTTTGCAAAAAAGGCCTGATCACTCGCGTAGCCCGCTCGCGTGACAGGTTATTTTGGGTAGTTTATGTATTTGTAAATAAGGGACTGTTTGGAAAAGGTTTTGGAAGTTTTTAAGGAACTGTCTGATAGATGTACTGTTTTAAAGGCTTACATTTAAGAACTAGATTAATAAGGATGATTAGGACTGAGACTTATATTCGTACAAGTATTCTGATTTGTACTTAATAACTGATGTTACGATTCATGACATTGACATGCATGGTAGGGTCGAGGTTGAGTCAACATGCATGGTGTGTGAGAAAGAGTGAAAAGATTAAAGAGTGGCAGTGTTGTGAACGACTCAGATATCGATCGGATATTATTCCTGGTATCTGAGGCGCGTGTTTTGGATATCGAGCGGATATGATTCCTAGGATCCAAAGCGATGGTATCATGTGCGACCCCAATATTAAGTAGATATTATTCTTGGTATTGGAGGCGACAGTGTCGTGATCTACCCAGATACTGAGCGGATATTATTCCTAGTTTCTGAGGCGATAGTGTAGTGTACGACTCAGATAATGATCGGATATTATTCCTGGTATCTAAGGCGCGCGTTTCGGATATCAAGCGGATATTATTCCTGGTATCCGAAGCGATGGTATGGTGTGCCACCCCAATCTCGAGTGGATATTATTCCTGGTATTGGAGGCGACAGTGTTGTGGTCGACCCAGATACTAAACGGATATTATTCCTGGTATCTGAGGTGATAGTGTAGTGTATGACTAAGATATTGATCAGATATTATTTCTAGTATCTGAGGCGCGGGTTTCGAATACTAAGCGGATATTATTCCTAGTATCCAAAGTGATTGTATAGTGTATGACCTAGGTACTTAGTGGATATTATTCCTGGTATCTAATGTAATGGGATAGTTGAATCAAGTTTATCGAGAGAAAAGAGTTGGTAAGATGAGACATTACATTGTTCATGCACAGTTACATACTTATTGCTTACTGCACCCCCCCCCCCCCCCCCCCCCCCCCCTAATGACTTATGTTGAAGTTGGAACCTTGAATCTATTGCTTTTAAAGTTGAAATTGCACCGTTGTCATATATGGTTATATACACATTGCGAGTACATGTTTATTTTTCTCACCAGGTTTCATAAGCTGATGACGTTGATGCGTCCTGGACTTTATGTCCAGATTTTCCAGGTCAAGAGCAACCAGAGTATTTCAACTATGCTAGTTAGAGGCAAGGAACTTTCCAGGAGGACTGAATTAAATTTCTCATGTCTTTTATTTTGGAGTTGTAATAAACTTTATGATAGATTTCAATAAAGCGGTTTATGCCTAAGATATTAACTGATGTAATAGTTTAGTAAGTTTAATTTTGGAGCGTTATTTAGTATCCTTCTCTTTAGAAATGCTATTAAGTTATCTATTGCAGGGACAATTGGTCATTCTCACTTTGAAAATAAGGATAGGGACACATTGATAGTACTTTAAGGTCATTTTGGTCCAAGAAAAACTTAAAGAATTGAATTTTGGCATGAAAAGAAAAACACGTCAACTGATTGTAGATTTTGAACCATGTTAAGGAGGTATGGCCCCTCCCAAAAGTTTTCATCGATCTTTGTTCGATTCTTGCATAGAGCTGACTCTGGAATAGTTTGTGTTGATCATATCATAATTAATCAATGTAATTGTACGTTGTCATATCTATACTTAATAAGCAAGGGAGAAGAGAGTCAAGAATGACCAATTAATAATACCAAACATTCTCTCTCTCTCTATCTCTCTCTCTCTCTCTCTCCATGTGTGCACGTGTATATCTGGATCTAGATTTGAAGAAGTGGACGGTGAAATTTGGTTAACCCTTTTCACGTTAAAATTGTGAGTAATGCTACGCTTCCCAAATTTCTACATTAAAAGTGCTTCTCAAATGATGCGGTAGTGTGGCCAGGTCAAATGTAGTGGGATGAGTTAAATTTTGATTGGAAGATATTTACCTGACTCCACAACCACATTGTTTGGGAAGCATTTTTGGGATAGAAATTTGAAAAGCATAGCATTACTCTAAAATTATACATGAGGATGTTTCTTTGGCTTAATTGTCTTTTTTTTTCTTCAGATTGCAAATTTCATTATGTAACACCCTTATTTTATTTTCTTTAATATATGAACATTTGATTTTATTTCATTATAATTTCTATTAATAAATATTTTATTTGGGGTCATACCATAATTTCCATAAATATATAAATAAAAAAAACACTTTCAATGGTTTTGAAAACAATATCTATTTTTTTGTAAAAATCGGAATTTTTTTCCTACGCTTATATGATTTTCTGTAATTTTTAATTTTAAACCGTAATATGCCAGTTTATATTTCAAGCTGCGACTATATCGCAATTTGGGTGTGGGTGCACGTGAGCTCAACCACACGGGATAATCGTCGTGGGTTGCTTGGAGCCCAAATCTATATTAGTTTATATATATGTATATACCTTTCAACTCTCATATCTCTCACAGTCTCTCAACTCTCTGTCCCTCTCGATTCTCTCCATTCTCTCTTGTTCTCTCAAGGAACAAACAACACACACAATCAGTATATATTACATATACATACAAATAGTCCAATATACATAGCTATATGTATATCAAAATCAAGAACGAGAAGAATTCATAGACGACAGATTATTCGGTGAAAATTCTCGGCCTTTAATTTCTGTCCAATTAGCCTCTGTGAGTAATTCAAACTCACTCCCAATGTCAATATATGTATGTTTCAGTATATACAGTTGTGTATAAATGTATACATATATATATATATATATGAAAGACACCATGGGAGCTTGAAAATAGAGCTTTGTGAAAGTTAATCAAAATAATTCTGTGAATTGAAAATGAAAGATCATAGTCCCATTAAGCTGCGGTTTGAATACTATCGCTATTCATTCGTATCGTGACGTATTGTTGATTTAAAGTTTTGTCACTCTTTCTTTAATCGCAAAAAATCAATAGATATAATCCATATTAGTTTAATCCGATTACGTATTCGTAATCTACGCAGAAAAATGAAGAAAACCATATATTACATGTCTTGAGATTTCTGAAATGGGTAGATTGTCAGTTTTAAAATTGAAACATGGGAGAAAACGAAGAAGATGAAGATTTTGCTTGATCTCACGCGCGCGACCCGCTCATGTGGCCCGCTCGTACGACCTGGGCAATTTTGGGCAGAAAAGAGATTTTTACAGATTTTGCAAAAAAGGCCTGATCACTCGCGTAGCCCGCTCGCGTGACAGGTTATTTTGGGTAGTTTATGTATTTGTAAATAAGGGACTGCTTGGAAAAGGTTTTGGAAGTTTTTAAGGAACTGTCTGATTGATGTACTGTTTTAAAGGCTTACATTTAAGAACTAGATTAATAAGGATGATTAGGACTGAGACTTATATTCGTACAAGTATTCTGATTTGTACTTAATAACTGATGTTACGATTCATGACACTGACATGCATGGTAGGGTCGAGGTTGAGTCAACATGCATGGTGTGTGAGAAAGCGTGAAAAGATTAAAGAGTGGCAGTGTTGTGTACGACTCAGATATCGATCGGATATTATTCCTGGTATCTGAGGCGCGTGTTTTGGATATCGAACGGATATGATTCCTGGGATCCAAAGCGATGGTATCATGTGCGACCCCAATATTAAGTAGATATTATTCTTGGTATTGGAGGCGACAGTGTCGTGATCTACCCAGATACTGAGCGGATATTATTCCTAGTATCTGAGGCGATAATGTAGTGTACGACTCAGATAATGATCGGATATTATTCCTGGTATCTAAGGCGCGCGTTTTGAATATCAAGCGGATATTATTCCTAGTATCCGAAGCGATGGTATGGTGTGCCACCCCAATCTCGAGTGGATATTATTCCTGGTATTGGAGGCGACAGTGTTGTGGTCGACCCAGATACTAAACGGATATTATTCCTGGTATCTGAGGCGATAGTGTAGTGTATGACTAAGATATTGATCAGATATTATTTCTAGTATCTTAGGCGCAGGTTTCGAATACTAAATGGATATTATTCCTAGTATCCAAAGTGATTGTATAGTGTATGTCCTAGGTACTTAGTGGATATTATTCCTGGTATCTAAGGTAATGGGATAGTTGAATCGAGTTTATCGAGAGAAAAGAGTTGGTAAGATGAGACATTACATTGTTCATGCACGGTTACATACTTATTGCTTACTGCACCCCCCGCCCCCCCCCCCTCCTCCCTAATGACTTATGTTGAAGTTGGAACCTTGAATCTATTGCTTTTAAAGTTGAAATTGCACCGTTGTCATATATGCTTATATACACATTGCGAGTACATGTTTATTTTTCTCACCAGGTTTCATAAGCTGATGACGTTGATGCGTCCTGGACTTTATGTCCAGATTTTCCAGGTCAAGAGCAACCAGAGTATTTCAACTATGCTAGTTAGAGGCAAGAAACTTTCCAGGAGGACTGAATTATATTTCTCATGTCTTTTATTTTGGAGTTGTAATAAACTTTATGATAGATTTCAATAAAGCGGTTTATGCCTAAGATATTAACTGATGTAATAGTTTAGTAAGTTTAATTTTGGAGCTTTATTTAGTATCCTTCTCTTTAGAAATGCTATTAAGTTATCTATTGCAGGGACAATTGGTCATTCTCACTTGTCACGACCTATGAGTCCATAAAGGTAATTAAATGCTTTCCTGATTTATGCTATGTCGGGGCATGATAGGCTTTTTAGTATCAAAGCTAGGTTATGGCTCGACCAATTGTCCAGGACACATAGGATTTGCTGTTAAGATAGTGTTAAGATAAGATAGTTTGACTTCATTCTATGTTTTGTTGCCTTCATTTGTGGTGAACTTTCTTATTTGGAGATTGACCGAATTCTGTTGATCGATGAATAGGTACCTTTCTCTTGAATATATGGCGGATGAAAGGAATCTCAGGCCTTGTCCTGCTGCTATTGAAGATGCACCCCCGGCAGCAGATCCAACCGGGATGTTTGGGGCTTTTGTATGATGGTTGGATAGGGTCAGTGATCAAAACGTTGGGAACAATAACCAGAATGGGAATCATGACAGGAATGAGAGGCGAGCCCACCAGACTGGGAACAAGCTTCTAAATGAATTTTGCGCTCTGCGACCTGAGTATTTTGATGGGATCGATGAACCCTGTCAAGCAGAATAGTGGCTACGCCAGATGGAATGTATCTTTGAGACCATATGGAAAAGAAGCATCTGGCTATCTTTTAGTTGTCATATGCAGCGACTGATTGGTGGGATGCCGAAAAGGCAACTATTGGGGAAGAAGCTACAAGGGAATGCCCTAGGTTGTTTCCAAGGAAATATTTCTCGAGAAGTATTTCCCTGAAGAAAAGAAGGATAAGAGAGAGAAAGAATTCATGGAATTGACGTAAGGGAATTTAACAGTCTGTGAGTACACTACTTGGTTTGAATGGTTGTCCTGCTTTGCTCCACATATGGTGGACACTCCTAAGAAGAAAACCAAGAAATATAATCGGGGTCTTAACTTGTCTCTCCGACATCTGACTATGGGGCACTTGAACCGGTTATTTGAAGCTCTGGTAAGATTGGCTACAGGATTGGGGAATGATGGTTGTCAGAATTTAAAACCATTTGGAAATCGACCCTCGTAGAAAGGCTATCCCGGACAGAAACCTGTGTACCCTCAGGGATAGAAAATAACCTGGGATGGAGGGAAGAAACCTCAGCAGACACAGGTATTATAGCAATATCCGCCTTGATCAACAGGAGGGAACAACAATGATAACTATTTCAATTGTGGTATTCCCGGTTACAAAGCTAAAGATTGCAGAATACCTAGGCATGCCGATCGTCTGAATGTTGTGTGCTATAACTGTGGTACGCTAGGTTATATGAGTAAGGACTATAGATCCCCTAGGAGAGGTAACTACGGTCAGCAAGGGCAGGCCCGTGTGAATGTTCTTATACCCGAGGCTGCTAGTATGAAGAAGCATGGTATGAAGAAGGTACCTATGAGGAGGGACCACCCGAACAATGAATAATGGAAGGTGCTCTAACCTTGTTTAACTCTCATGTTAAAGTTTTATTTGACACTGGTGCTACACATTCCTTTACATCTCTTAAGATTGTTCAGAAATTAGGTTTAGTACTGCAACGTTTAGATGAAGCTTTGAGTGCCATCTCACCACTCTGAACCACTGTCAAGCTAGTACATGTATGTAAGGATTGTCCTCTATGGTTAGGAGACTGTGAACTTTTGGCAAGATTGGTGGTTCTGTCGATGAAGGAATTTGATATAATCCTGGGAATGGATTGGCTAAAAAAGAATCATGCGAAGTTGGATTGTGCAAGGAAGAGGATTACATTTGCAGACAATGGGAATCGACTCTTTGATTTCTAATGTAACCCTTTGGGTGATATGTTCCTCACTAGATGCCTAGCAAACATCGAAACTATCAGTACAGAAGTGACGATGTCATCAATACCGATGATCCAAGAGTTCGAGGAAGTATTTCGAGATATTTCTGGATTACCGCCAGAGAGGGACATAGAATTCTGTGGAATTGGTGCCAGGCACTCGACCTATAACCAAAGTTCCCTACAGAATGGCCCCTACTGAACAACTAGAGCTAAAAGTACAAGTTCAAGAACTTGAGAAGTTGGGTTTTGTTTGTCCAAGTACATCACCGTGGGGAGCAACGGTGTTATTTGTAAAGAAGAAGGACGGAACCATGCGATTGTGTATTAACTATCGAAAATTGAATAAGGTTACTATCAAGAATAAGTATCCTATACCTTAGATAGATAATCTGTTTGATCAATTGCAAGGAGTCATGACCTTTTTCAAGATAGATCTACGGTCGGGGTATCATCAGTTAAGGGTACAAAAAGAGGACATACCTAAGACTTTTTTCAGGACAAGGTATGGACACTATGAGTTTTTAGTGATGCCGTTTAGGATGACAAATGCTCTGGCTGTATTCAAGCCCTACTTGGATCACTTCGTTATTGTCTTTATCGATGATATTTTGATTTATTCCAAGTTAGAGGAAGAGCATGAACAACATCTACGGATTGCGATGCATACTCTCAAGGATCAACACCTGTATGCTAAATTCAGCAAGTGTGAATTCTGGCTTCAGGAAGTTAAATTCCTTGGGCATGTGATCTCTCAATAAGCAATTATGGTTGACACATCAAAGACCGATGCAGTTGCGAATTGAACTCGACCGACTAATGCTACAGAAGTCAGAAGTTTTCTGGGACTCGCTGGTTATTATCGAAGATTTATGGAAGGATTCTCAAAGATAGCAGCCCCATTAATTGGTTTAACTAAGAAAGATTTGAAGTTTTGAATGGACTGATAAGCATGAACACGCTTTTCAGGAATTGAAAGAAAGACTGACAACAGCGCCAATGCTTGCAATACCACAAGATGGAGAGAAGTTCACTATTTTCAGTGACACCTCTTATCAAGGATTGGGATGTGTTCTGATGTGTTCTTATGCAAGACAGAAAGGTTATCGCCTGTGGCTCACAGCAGTTGAAGCCAAATGAATTGAATTACCCAACTCATGATTTGGAACTAGCAGTTGTCTTGTTCACGCTTAAGATCTGGAGACACTACCTCTATGAGGAGAAGTTTGATTTGTTGTCAGAAAACAAGAGCCTTAAATATTTGTTTACTTAGAAAGAGCTAAACATGAGGCAATGCCAATTAATGGAACTGATTAAGGACTACAACTTTCCATTAGAGTACCACCCTTGTAAGGTTAATGTAGTCGCTAACTCCCTAAGTTGAAAACCTCAAAGAATGATTACTTCATTGATGATAAGGGAATGGAAAGCCTTAGACACAATCGCTGAATTTGATATCCAGATTTCAGAGGGAAGTGACGGACAACACTTTGGATGCCTCATGGTACAACCAACACTTGTAAGTCGAATTATCGAGGCCCAAAAAGGAGATGAGAAATTTCAAGTATTGTTCATCAAGATGTCTGAAAAGGACCCTACGAAATGGAAGGTTGGGGTCAAAGGAGGATACAGATGTAGAGACAGATTATGTGTACCAGATTCAGGAGACTCAAGAAAAGATATTCTCAAGGAAGCACATAAATCGAGACTGACAGTACATCCAGGAGGAACAAAGATGTATAAAGATTTGAAGAGAAACTTCTAGTGGGAAGTAATAAAATGAGAAGTAGCCAAGTTCGTGTCTAAATATTTGACTTGTCAACAAGTGAAGGTCGAATATCAGAGACTCTCGGGATTGTTACAACCCTTACCTGTCCCAGGATGGAAGTGGGAACACATAACTATGGATTTTGTGGTTGAACTACCCTGGTCACAACAGAACCATGACGCGATTTGGTTAATTTTGGATCGTCTGACAAAGTCTGCACATTTCATCGCATATAGTATGACCTACCCATGGAAATAATGAGCCGAATGTACCTACAACGGGTGGTACGACTGCACAGTGCACCAGTATCTATGTATCGGACTGCAATGCACACTTTACCTTAGGATTTTAGGAAAGTTTGCAAAAGGCTATGGGAACTTCGCTCAAGATGAGTACTACTTTCCATCCGCAGATCGATGGACAAACCGAGCGTGTTAATCAGATTATGGAAGATATGCTTAGAGCATGTGCAATCGACTTTGAAGAGTCTTGGGAGACACATTTGCCGTCGGCAGAATTTGCGTATAACAATAGCTATCACTCGAGTATTGAGATGGCACCGTTCGAAGCCTTGTATGGATGGCCATGTCGATATCTGTTATGTTGGGCAGAGGTAGGAGACACAAAATTATTGGGACCAAATTTGGTGAGGGAAACCAGTGAGAAGATTTCACTGGTCAAGGAAAGAATGAAAGCTGTACAGAGTACACACAAGAGTTATGCGGACTGGCCTCGAAAGGATTTGGAGTTCAGTATCAGAGATCATGTACTCCTTAAGGTTTCACCCATTCAGGGAGCAATACGTTTTGGTCAGAAAAGAGGAAAGTTGGCACCTCATTTTATCAGGTCGTTTGATATACTGGAACGTGTTGGGAAAATGGCCTATCAGCTCGCGTTGCCACAAAAGATGTCTGGTGTTCATAACGTATTCCATATCAGTATGTTAAGGAAATACATACGGGATCCCTCCCATGTAGTAAATTTTGATGATATTGAGACGAGTCAGAATGTTGTCTACAAGGATAGACCCGCGATGATTCTTGACTAGAGTATCAAAAGGCTGAGAAGAAGATACGTTTCTTTGGTTAAGGTTTAGTGGAGGCACCATGATGAGGGAGAAGCATCGTGGGAGTTAAAGTCAGACATGAGGACTAGATACCCAGAGTTGTCCCAGGATTAGTTAGCAGATTTTGGGGCGAAATCTCTATTAAGGTAGGTACAGTGTAACACCTTGTATTTTATTTTCTTTAATATTTGAACATTTGATTTTATTTCATTTTAGTTTCTATTAATAAATATTTTATTTGGGGTCAAACCATCATTTTCATAAATATAGAAAATACTTTCTATGGTTTTGAAAACAATATCTATATTTTTGTATAAACCGGAATTGATTTCCTACGCTAATATGATTTTTTGAATTTTTTATTTTAAACCGTAATATGCTAGTTTATATTTCAAGCTGCAATTATATCGCAGTTTGGGTGTGGGTGCACGTAAGCTGAACCACACGGGATAATCGTCGTGGGTTGCTTGGAGCCCAAATCTATATCAGTTTATATATATATGTATATACCTCTCAACTCTCATATCTCTCACAGTCTCTCAACTCTCTGTCTTCCTTGATTTTCTCCATTCTCTCTTGTTTTCATAAGGAACAAATAACACACAATCAATATATATAACATATACATACACACAGTCTTATTTACATAGCTATATATATCAAAATCAAGAATGGGAAGAATTTAGATACGACAGATTATTCGGCGGAAATTCTCGGCCTTTAATTCTATCCCATTAGCTTCTGTGAGTAATTCAAACTCACTCCCAATGTCTATATATGTGTGGTTCAGTATATATAGTTGTGTATATATATATAAGACACCATGGGAGCTTGAAAATGGAGCTTTGTGAAAGTTAATCAAAATCAATTCTGTGAATTGAAAATGAAAGATCTTAGTCCCATTAAGCTGCAGTTCGAATACTACGGCTTAATTCATCTGTGTCGCGATGTATTGTTGATTTAAAGTTTTGTCACTCTTTCTTTAATCTCAAAAATCGAGAGATATAATCTGTATCAGTTTAATCCGATTATGTATTCGTAATCTACGCGGAAAAATGAAGAAATCCATACATTATATGTCTTGATTGAAACTGATTTCTGAAATCGGTAGATTTTCAGTTTTAAAATCGAAACAGAGGAGAAAACGAAGAAGATGAAGATTCTGTTTCATCTCGCGTGCGCGACCCGCTCGCGCGACTTGTTCAGTTTTGGGCAGAAAGAAGATTTTCATAGATTTCGGAGAAAAGACATGATCGCTCGCGCGACCCCTTACTCGTACGGCCTGCTCGCGCGACAGATTATTTTGGGCAGTTTGTGTATTTTTAAATAAGGGACTGTTTGGAAAAAGTTTTGGAAGTTTTAAGGAATTTTCTGACAGATGTACTATTTTAAGGCTTATATTTAAGAATTGGATTAATAAGGATGATTAGGGCTGAGACTTACATTCGTACGAGTATTCTGATTTGTACTTAATAACTGATGTTATGATTCATGACATTGACATGCATGATAGGGTCGAGGTTAAGTCGACATGCATGGTGTGTGAGAAAGTGTGAAAAGAGTAAAGAGTGGCAGTGCTGTGTATGACTCAGATATCGATCGGATATTATTCCTGGTATCTGAGGCTCGTGTTTCGGATATCGAGCGGATATTATTCCTGGTATCCGAAATGATGGTATGGTGTGCCACCCCAGTATTGAGCGGATATTATTCCTGGTATTGGAGGCGATAATGTTGTGATCGACCTAGATACTGAGCGGATATTATTCCTGGTATCTGAGGCGATAGCGTAGTGTACGACTCAGATATTGATCGGATATTATTCCTGGTATCTGAGGCGCACATTTCGGATACTGAGCGGATGTTATTCCTAGTATCCGAAGTGATGGTATGGTGTACGACCTAGGTACTAAGCGGATATTTTTCTTGGTATCTGAGGTAATGGGATAGTTGAATCGAGTTTGTCGAGAGAAAAGAGTCGGTAAGATGAGATATTATATTGCTCATGCACGGTTACATACTTATTGCTTACTGCGCCCCCCATGCCCCTGTGACCTATGTTGAAGTTGGAACATTGAATTTATTGCTTTTAAAGTTTAAATTGCACCATTGTTATACATGCTTATATATACATTACGAGTACATGTTTATTTTGCTCACTAGCTTTCATAAGCTGATGGCGTTGATGCGTCCTGGACTCTATGTCCAGATTTTCCAAGTCAGGGACAACCAGAGTATTTCGACTATGCTAGTTAAAGGCAGGAGACTTTCCAAAAGGACTCAATTATATTTCTTATGTCTTTTATTTTGGAGTTGTAATAGACTTTATAATAGATTTGAATAAGGTATTTTGTGCCTAAGATATCGACTGATGTAATAGTTTAGTAAGTTTAATTTTGGAGCTTTATGTTTATTAGTATCCTTCTCTTTAGAAATGTTGTTAAGTTATCTATTGCAGGGACAATTGGTCATTCTCACTTGTCACGACCTACGAGTCCATAAAGGAAATTAAATACTTTCCTGATTTATTCTACGTCGGGGCGTGACACATTAATATAGAGTCAAGGGACCACTAAGCACCGTCGTACAAAATAACTAAAATGGTTCCCAAAAAATTGAAAGATCCTCAAGATCATCACGTTCCCACAAATTTGAGAGTGTCAAATTTTGCTTAGTATTATAATTTGGGTAAATTCAACAATAAGGGAGGTCAGTGAGATTCTTGAAATGGGAGGGGATGCATGTGTATTAAGGCCAAACCTCAGGGGAGGTAGGTGAAATCTACCCTTATTTTATTTTATTACATGGAGAGGGGTGGGGGTCAAACACTTGTTCAATACAATGTAGGGTCTAGGACCCAGTTCGACTCTAAACAAGGGATACACTTTATGGACACGCGGCCTCCGTGGTCCACCCCCTTCCGGGTTTCGAAATTGAGTTTCCTTTGAAATATTTGAAATAAGAAAGTCTGTGAAAATTGATACAGAGTTGCCACTTGGTCTTTAGGGAACCAAGAAATCCAATTTTGACTCACCCAAGCGGATAAAGGGCACGTGCTCTTCATAACCAAAGAACTTGTTTCGGCATTTTCATTCGAGAGAGGAAGGAGCATTTGTCACAACTAAAACACCCTCAACTCGCCCGATCTCTCAACGGGCCTCAATTAACATCCAATAATTATCTTGTACTATGTTTGGTTCGACAATTAATATTATGATAAGTATATTACATTGCATAAGATTCTTGAAATGGAAGATCAAAAGATAAGATGCCATTCATAAGATCTACGCCAAGTATCATACCATGTAAAAGCAAAAGATCACACAAACAAACCTAGAAAAAATCGTCTAATCACATATCAAGTAATTATGTTTTCCTAATCTAAAGGGGACATGGATTGTTCTTGAAACAAATGATCAAAGAAAACAAAGTATGCTTAGCAAACTAGTATGATGCATGTCAATCTTTTAGAAAATGAGACCTCTCAATCCCCGGGATGGATGAGAAAGGAAGATGTGATCGAGGGGAAGCATGAACATGTGATCAACTTCATTCCTTATAATTTTCTTAGATCAGGAGTCGCAAAAACTCCAAATCTTGCATGGATGCAATGTTTGATCCTAGAATGTACAAAGTAGTAGTGTGTTTGTGTTCATAGATTTTCTAAAGTGATTTGAGACTATGCATTATGCATGAATGCATGAAGAATATCATCATAGAATGTACAAATGTGGTATGAAATAATTCCTAAGAGATGAGCTAATTTGGATTGCATGTGAACATCTAATCAATGAATAAACGTAAAACATGCTTGCTTTGAATATTGCACAGAATAGTGAACTCATTTTGTAAAAATGGAAATTTAAGGTTAGGGGTGTGCACAATTCATGGTTTTTTTGTGGAGATCATCCCTACTTTGTCTAGAACACATGTCAAAAAGCCAAATCAAGATTGAAGTTACAGATTGAGAGAAATCATTTAAAAAAGAGAGGTTACTCAGAAACAGAATCTGTACTGTCGACTGAAATCTAGAAAAATCTTAGAAAATGAAAATGAAACATTTGGAGGCCCATACTACACAGAAAGTTCCCTCAGCCACTGAACTTCAAGGTAAAAATGAGTTGGGACCACTATTGTTGAAAAAGTTTTATGAAAAACAAGTTAGAAGTCAATTGTAGCTGCTGTGACTGAAAAATATAATGTTTGGAAGGAATCTTTGGGTCAAAATGGAACCATTCCAAGTTTTTTTTTAACTCAAACCAAAAAATCATGGTCATTCGATAATGAGTTAGGAAGACTTTCCAAGTGGTAGGATTATCATCCATTAAGTATTGTACCCATAATAATATTTTCAAGTAGAATAACTCACTATTTTGGGGGGTTTTTAAGAAAACAAACATTTATTTCTTGGAATCAAAATGTAGGGGGTTTTAGAAAGGGAGTTTTAAGAGTGTGTTTCCATACTATAAATGGAGATTACAGCCACTTGAAATGTCTATTCCAAACTCATTTCAAGAACTTTCTAAGTATTTGCAAAATATTATTTTATTTGGAAACCAAACTCAAGAATCTATGGGGGTATGATACATGAGAGGATGGATGATACATGATATGATATTATATACCAATAATGGTAAAGAATATGTTCATGAGATGTGGGTTCATCTAGATACTAGAGAGTGTTGAATCAAAGTGTGAAAGTCAAAAAGTGGCATGCTGTGAATAGTGTCTAGAGTGTGTGCATCACTTTTCAAAATCATTAAGGGAGGCCAAACATTTCTAGGAAAATGTGTAAAAATCAGAGAGTCTCCCTAGTGTATACGGAATACACTGAAAAGATCATACTCTAATAGCTATCACAGATTGAAAGAAACAAATCAGAATGTACACATGACTTAGAAGTAAAGGCTGCACTGTTGACTAATTTTGTATGATTTTTTTTATAAATAGCACATCAACTATTGTGATGCTCAAAAGATATATAGAGTTTTCTAACACATTGAAGTTCAAATAAAAAAATAGAAAATGCCATGTTATGGGATGAAGACATCCGAAAACAAATGCAAGAAGTTGGGCTACAATCTGTGAGAGAAAAGACATTATTTACATGAAATTTAGAAATCCAAAAATTGTACTTTCACATCTCTATAATTAATGGGAAAAATGAGGACAAACTATGATTCATTATGGAGATTTTCCAAGTGGTTTCATCATTATAACTCAAGTATTTAATTCAAAACAAATCTTTGAATCTGAACAGCTCACTGTTTTGGATCATTCTTGAAGAAAATGGATTTGGGTTTTGGAATAGAGTTTGAGTTCTTGATTAGGGGTTTTGAAATAGATGTCCAAAGCATGAACTTAAACACTTGAGATGAGCATATGACCACTTAGAACTGCATCTAACCTGGAATCATCAATGAACAAAAGAAAAAGGGTTAAGAAGAGATGACAAAAAAATAATTAAAAAAAGTGTAAAATAGAAATGGAGATTGAGAAGAGATGACAAAAAGTAATCAAAGAAAGTGTAAAATAGAAATGGGGATTGAGAATGGATGACAATAATGTAAATAAAAAAAGAAAATAGAAATGGGATTAAGAAGGAGAATGATGATGATTGATATGTATAAAAATATCCAGGTGGAGCAAAGCTCCGCCGGATCCTAACCGGGAGGTTCGCCCAATGTTATCCGTTCCCGACTTGTACAGGTTGGCAACCTCGATTCCCGAGAGACTCGGTGATCTCGAAGATTGCAGATGCAGTTCAGCCATGTCCCATGACGTGAGCCAAAAGGTTCTAGACAGTTTCCTACTCAAGCTAGAAGGCTAATGGAAAGAGAAGATTGTTTCCTAAACCAATTAAGAAACTCTCACGATTCATGCTAAATAATCCCAATTAGATTGTATTACCTAGTCAGTTACCTTACCTTGTAAGGAGAGGTCTCTTATGCTATAAAAGGAACCCCTCACCTCATTAAGGGGGATCGTACACTTATCTCACGTATCTATATTTGTCCGGCCTGTCTCTGGTAGCTCCATACCCATTGTTGGTTCAACAAAGACCCTCGGTAGTTTATTGTCATAGTGCAAATGCTCCAACACACCACGCGGACGTAAGTGCCTTCGTTAACAGGACTGAACCACATACAAATACTTGTTTCATTCTTCTTACTCTCTCTCAATCAAATTTTGGTATCACCAGATTGCCGCCGTCTGTGGGAAATCAACAAGATTTCTAAAGATAAAAAAATATTTTGACTGATCACCGTGCCGCCGAAGAAGGATAAGAAGACTGCCGCACCCACAGGTCACGCGGATTCGCAAGTCGGGTTAGCTTACTCCATGACCTCAGAGCAAATCACTGCAGTCCTTGTGCAACTCTTGGAGAGCCAACGTCAATCTCAGCAACAAATCAAAGCACTGCTGACCCAATAGAATAAGCCCCCTCAAACTAAGGATCGACTTAAGAACGATGCACATAATTGGATGCCCGTGCGGACCCGACGGCGTGCCCATATTGCACCAATATCCCTCCCGGCTTTGGGGCAGCCCAAAAATGATGAGCATAGCCATTGCTCTGAGCGGACCCTGCAACATTCCCGTGCCAACCCAAGCCGAGCAGGGGATGCCAGATAATTCATCAACGGTAGACGTGCTTCCAGAAGGGAGGGGCAAAGGCAAATGGCTCGGGAATCAGCCCAGGGTGGCTCGGGCAGGAGCCGAGGCGACCTTAGGTATATAATTAATCAGAGTCAAAGCCATGCACTTTCCCTGAGGACAACACACTTCAAAGAGAAGGCCTCTCCATCTGACTGGACCTACCATACCGAAACAGAACAAGAGACCGATCGGGAGGACTTTAAGGCCCGCATCAATGACCTACAAAAACAGATCGAGAATTGAGTCGCAAGCCAGGTCGCGATTATGCCAATACTAAAACTGAGTCACCTTTCACTGTTCGTATCACCGGATTCCCAATTCCGCACAAATTCAAGCAACCTCACCTTGATTCTTATGATGGATTGGGGAGGACTTACAAGGCTCAGATGGCGTTAGTTACCAAAGCCGATGAACTACTCTGCCTAGCCTTTCCCAGCACCCTCAAAAGGCTAGCCGTACAGTAGTGTACTCACTCAAACCATGATCGGTTGATGACTTTAAGGCACTCAGTAAGCTCTTCGCCAGCCAGTTCGTAGGTATGCTCAATCAATCGCAGTCGGACACCTAGCTGTTGGCTATCAAGCAACACAAAGGAGAATCACTGAAGGACAATGTTGACCGATTCAATCAGCAAAAGCTTCAGATCCGCAACCTGAACGAAATAATCGCAATCACAGCCTTTTGCTCAGGGTTCAAAATACCAAGATAGCTACGCCGTTCCACCGTGACTGACCGGCTACCCTAGTTGAACTCTCAGAGAGGGTTGGGAAGTACATTGATACAAGTAGGTAAGTCTCGCTGAAGATGACTCACCAAAAGCCAATCAGATGCGGGAGAGCTTAATGACTTAGAGAGGCGGCCAAGGCAGGATCAGTAGCGAGGTGGTCGGGATCAGAACCCGATCACTTTCACGCCGCTTTCCCGTCCTATTTAAGAAGTTATGGTCAGAAGCCTACCAAGCTGAAAAGTCCTCTTAAGAAGAGAAACTGGGACAAGTACTACCGGTATCATAAAGATCATGGTCATGATACGGAGGACTGTTTCAAGCTCAAGATTGCCATTGAGAAGATGATCACCACAGATAGACGACCATGGTAGGATACCCAGGCTCTCAAGCAGCAGCAACCCTTGGCCACATCAATGTGGTCTCTGGGGGAACATTAGACAATGGGGACTCGCAGTCGGTAAGGAAGAAGCATGCTCAGGCATCCCGAACAGATGTCTTGCAAGTTCAGCCAGCCATCACTCCATCGACCGATATCCTCACCTTCTCATTTGACGATGTCTGAGACCTGCAATACTCCTAAGATGATCCACTGGTGGTGACTCTCTCTATAGCCAATTACATGGTGAAGATGGTGCTTGTGCACATGGGTAGCTCCTCGGACATATTGTTCGCCTTAACTTTCTATCAGTTTGGGATATCAAGGGACCGGCTCTGACCAGTAGCCACTCCCTTGGTAGGATTCAACGGATATAACATACAACCACTCAGGATGATCAAATTGCCAGTTCTTATGGGGACCTACCCACAACAGGTCTCCATGCTCGCAAACTTTGTTATAGTGGAAACCCCATCTGTAGGAAAAACAGGTTTAAAATTAAATCTAAACGCGCAGCGGAAAACAAAGTTCAAAACTTTTATTGGTAGCCTTGGATCTACTACTTATTAACTCCATAGATGCGCATAACAAGATGGAGAAGATTCTATACCTTAGGTCTTGAACCCAATTCTGATTTTTGTCCTTCTCCTTGTGTGTGCAGCAGCAACCTCTAGGAAATCTTCACCCTTATGTCTCCTCGAATGCTCCCAGAGTGGCTAGGGTTGGTGGGAACCCTAATAGTGAGAATAGGGAAGGTTTGGGAACTCTAAACAGGTTCTGCAGCAACTGGTACGTTAAAAACGATGATCTTTTATTTCTGGACGAAGCTGCCCTATTTATAGATTCCCAGAACCGACCTTACTTTCAATCGATCGAAGTGACTTCGATCGATCGAACCTCGTTCGATCGATCGAACCTGTCTAGACTTCAATCGATCGAAACAACTTCGATCGATCGAACCAGTCTTGACAGCATTCTCATTTGCCTTTCCAAGCATTCTGGCGGAGCTAAGAGTGGGACCTCCTAGGTTCTTAATTACTGGCTCCGATTAATTATTATTCCATCTAGTCAGTACTCTTGACTAAGGAATCAATAATTAATCAATTATCATTAATGCCACTATAAAATGATAATTGCACTCCAGTGCATAAGAACATAATCACACATACATAAGTGATTACTAGACTTGTATAATATGATACGCATGTCCCTCTACCAGGCAGTATTCGTATCTATCATTGGGATGTATGTCTTAAGATACTGTCGACCCAATAGATAGTACATCTTATATTCCTCAAGTATCATTCACTACTCTTGGATTACTAAACATGTCAACAATAACACTTTGTTGACAAGGCTGGCCAGCTCTCAGTAATCACTCCTAGTGACATTCTCGAGGGAATACTTACTCTTCGTTTTATTGAAGAGGGTAGAATTCCATCTTGACAATATATGTTCCCAACGTTGCATACTTGATTTACCCAAGATACCCAGGTGTTGATCTTGCAAGACCTCACTGATTGGTAAGTCAAAGCAACCAAGCATACAACTTGCGTCCATAACTGTCTCAGGATTAAGGACATGTATCCCTATACAAGTTTTGAGTTCCTATTGACGGTGACAGCGTTTAGGTGTCAATAGGTTTAACTCAGGTCCGTCAATGCACCGAGTGCACTAGCATATTAACCAAGAGTCAAAGACTCTTATGAATGAGATTCATCATTCTACCCCGTAGACGTTAATCATGCTACAGTGTATACCTGATAAGTTATCCAGACTTATCATCCACTGTGACTTATTTGAAATAACAAGGATTTGTGATTCATATCTCACATGTGTAATCACATACACAAATGAACCACATACAATGTTGTTTAAGGATTCCAGTCTAATATTCATCTCATGAACTAACATGCATAAATACATTATGATTTTCCATTGTCCAACTAACTGGTTTGAGGGCATATTCCCAACAAACTCCCACTTGCACTCATAACCATATAGCGTTAGTACTAACACTAGCATAGTCTCTGTGACTTGTCAAAATCCTTAACCCGTAAGGTTTTGCATAGGGACTGATGATCATCGACTGAAACAATCCATAGTAAAACATCTTCATGTTATACTATATCCCTAGACAAAAGACGTCACATGACATGTATCCAGTAAAGCTAATTTGAACATTGTCCAAAACACCATCACCCTGCATATATCCGCTAGTTCTTTCTCAAGCCCTAGAGAATATATACTTTATGATAGTTCAGAAAACTGAACATTCATTTGGACTGATATCTGTGAACAACCTCAACGGTATAACTGATATCCATACCTAACATCACATACAAAGTTTATCAATAGCGAAGGCTTATGATATACCTTTCATGTGATCTCTTTCATCTTGTATCCCAAGATACAAATCTTGAAAGAGCAATAGGTTATGTTCAAAGGTGAAAAACCTTTATCGAAACGTTCCACGTTGAATCTAGCCAGCAACTTTCTGATATAGAAGTTTGAGACAATCTCATTATCTTAACTTTCTGATCTTGAATGAGCAAAAATCATAAGATTATAGCTCGCCTCACCGAGATCATAAATATCAAGTATACTGTAGAAACTCAACCTTAATCATTGATGATACTACTTTAACATATCGCAATGATAAAGATGTCATCAATATATGGAACCATAATCACCACCACACTTCCTTTGCGCAAGGATCCTTTCATCCACTTAAGCTACATCCACACTTTAGATGAATCCAAAGTATTTTGACCAATATGTCAAAACAGATGTCCTTATCTCTGGATGATTGCTTTAGTCCATAGACTTATGCAAATCACATACCAGAGCTTCCTTATCACAAAACTTCAATGCACCAGGGAATTTCAACAATGTTGAGAATTCTCCCACTGCAATGAAGTACCAATGTAGGAATGGATGAAGAGGTAGTAGATTTTAGTTCTAGATGATTTATAGATTGCTTTAAGATATAAATTACTTTACTCTTTTATATTATCTTTCCTTTGCAAAATTTGGTCTCCAACCAACTTTTGTTTTCTCTGGAAACACTACAAAAGTATTATACTTCTAATCTAGATTCAAAAGGCTCATCATTTCTTTACACCAAAGTGCTAGACATCCTTATCCAAAGTTACCATGAGAAAGAAGTCGCATTCTTTTCACAACTTTGGGGATGTCTATCGAAAAGATTTGCTTTTGAATAAGATCCAGTATATACATTGTAGTTCCATCGAGAAAAACAAGGAATAGTAGTAACTCTAAATAACTCATCCCATGACCCAGTCATATCTAAAAGAAGATAGTTCCTTCTACCTGCTACACCATCCCGTGGAGGCGCACTAGGTGTAGACTGTCGAGAAAGAATCTCATTCTTATCTCCTTTGGACAATAAATACATTAGATAGATACTCACCATTTTGATCAAATCAAAAGGTAATGATATTCTTTTACCAATTACTCTTCATTCCAAAACTTTTGAATTTCTTCAAAATTGAGGATGAAGATGCAATAAGTAAATGTATATCAGTATCCAAAGTAGTCGAAACTACTTTTCAACTCTAATGTTTATTGCCCTACATACATGAGTATGTCCTAATTCTAATAAGTCCTTGGTCGTGTGATTTTCAAAAGAAAAGTCACCTGATCATATTAGCCTCTAAATAGGATTGACAAACAGGTAGTGGTTTCAACAACCAAAAAAGTTTTAGGATCCAATCCTTTACTCCCCATTTATCCTAATTTAGATTAACATGATCTGATCACATTTACTCTCTAAATAGGATTGACAAATAGGCAATGGTCTTAGCAACCGAAAGAGTTTAGGATCCTATCCTTTACTCCCCATTTATCCTATTTAGATTAAATATGATCTAACCTCAAAACCAAAAGTCATAGAATTAGTTGAGGGTGCTATCCTTTTAGATGGTAAAATACCCACGAGTCATTTAAATACTACATTAGATAATATATGAGAAACAAGAGTAAATTGGTGAGATACTTGCTTGACAAGTTATTTAGATCACATAAAAGAACGCTTTCTTTTAATCAAGAATTTCAGTACCAAAATCAAAAGAATAAATATTATTCATTAATTCAAAACTGAAATCCATCTAATAACTCCAAAGTTTTATTACAATATAAAACTATTAATCTAATAGCAACTCTTGCATCAGATCCCAAAAGGCAATCAAGATCTTCTAATCACTGCACATTCTTATTTTCCAATTCCCTGCAACAATTACAGATATAATTTAGAAAATATAGAATTAGTGCTCATAGTAGTTGAAGTATCAGTTTTTCAACTTACTTCAAAAACTAGTGAAAGGATCGTACCTTGCCTTTTGGCAGTCAAGTATTCCACACAGTTCCTTTTCCAATGCCCTCTCATGCCACAATGGAAACACTTTCCTTTTGGCACGGCACCAGCCTTTCCCTTTCCAAGTCTTGCCTTCTTCTTCTCTGAACTTATGCTCTTAGGCTTAGTTCCAGAAGATGAAGCCATTCCAATGTTCTGAACATTTGACTCCTCTTTGACTATATCCATCGTTGCCTCAAGAGAGCTCATCAACTCACTTGTTGAAAAAACTGTTTTACTCATTTTAAAAACCTTTTTAAATTGAGTGAATGATGAAGGCAACGAATGCAAGATTATGTCAACTTGAGTCTCACCATCAATGTCGGAACCAAGAACTTCCATTACTTTGAAATAAGTAATCATTTTAAAAACATGCTCTCTTATTGAAGTTCCTTCCAACATTCTGGTGTCCATGACTAACTCCAAGGCTCTAAGCCTTGCAGTACGTCTCAGTTCCCCAAACATCTCCTCGAGGTTCAATATTATAGCACGGGCAGTGTTCAAAGGTTGATGTTGCTGCTTCAACACATCAGACAAAGAGTCTAAGATGCTAGAGCGAGCTATACCATCAAATCTTATCCACTGCCAATATTGATCCGCAAGATCAGTTGGGGTGTCATGGTATGGAATAGGTGGACAGGGAATGGTAAGAACGTATTTACATCCATTAGCAGTTAACAATTCATCCAGTTCCAGTTTCCATTCAACGTAGTTATTTCCAATTAGCTTATTCTGGATCATGGTTATAGCAAGTGGGCTAGACATTATGAATCTGAAATACAAATAATGTAACAGAATTACAATATGGAAATCATGAATATGACAATTTATATGATACATTGGAATTCCCTTAACCAACTCATTAATTGTCTTCAGGATGTCAAGCCTATGAAATTAAGTCTCCGTGTGGTGATCATAACCTCATAGCCTGATTGGGAAACCCATCATGAATGTCATGCAACTCTTACAAAACAATTCATGACTCCTGAACTTTTGGTCTCTAAGTTTCTGGATAATGCTCCGTGTGGAATCCCTTACCCATAGCTTAGCTAGTGTTTACCATTAACTAGAATCCAATGACAACCGCCTCAAGTAGTGCCTCAGTGTAGTGGTCACCCTCTAACGCGTCTCATTGATTCTATCCAAAGGAAGTTCATATCTAGTAACCAATGAATAGTCTATCCTCCGTATGGAATGATCACCCATGGCTGGGTGACACAGAATATACTACCCACCTTACAATGAACCGTTTATGGAAGACCGTGGGAGTTATAAAATAAGTCCCTCTCCCACTAGATTTTTATAAGAAGTTCATATCTAGTAATCAATAAGAAATACCCTCCGTATGGAATGATCACCCATGGCTGGGTGACACAGAGTAATTCTCATACTTACAATGAACTAATAGGAATTTTTCAATTTGAAAAAAAAAAAAAAATTTCTTCACATTGCCCATAAACATCAAGTGTTTGCTAATGTGTTGAAAAAAGGTTTTTGAATTTCATTTTAGAAAACCTGTTTTACGTGCATGCAAGTAGTAACAATATATAAAATTCCAATCACAACTAAGCACATAAAACAAAAACTAAAATGAAATAAAAGCATTCAACAATGCCTCTATCTCCCATGACTCTATCTCCATAGAACCTTCTTCTTGGTTTGATTGCCTCCAACTCCATCTTCATGGACAACGGCTTGCTCCTCCATCTTCATGGATTTTCTAATTCTATTACATTGGTCCTATACTTCTCTGGAAGCTTACAATTTATCTAGAAATAGAAATAACAACAATAAAATAAAAGGCTAGGGAAACCGGTGCGACTTTCCTTTTCATAGGATTGAAGTCGCAGCGCCCTTTACATAAGCCTTAAATCCAAACCAACAATTAAATACAAAATTTAAAAGTCTTGGTGCCATGGGAGATAGCGGACTAAGCTTGCTGCAAAAGGGTTAGTCACACGCACAACCACGCATATATATAACAAATATATGTACCATTGGAACCCCTAATTGATTCACACAGTATATAAACTCTTTACATACTGAATTAGAACTTAAAACAGCATCACTGCTCTGTCACACTTCGATCGATCGAAAAGGTTCGATCGATTGAACCTTCGATCGATTGAACATAGTTCAATCGATTGAACTTTCAGTTTCACAGAATGTTTTGAAAAACTTATAGAATAAATAAAAATTTAAAGTAAATGTTTTAAAACCTTTAAATCTGTAAACTGAACACCTGGACAAAAGAGCAGTCTCGATCGATCGACCAACATTCGATCGATCGAACAGAACCAAAGTTCGATCGATCGAAACTAGTTCGAACGCTTGAGAACAGATGATGTTCGATCGATCGAGACTACTTCGATCGATCGAACCCACCTTGCATCCAATGCAATCACAGATTTGTATTCTGCTGCATAAACACTGCAGAAACGGATCTGTGACGATGCAGTTTTGAAAACAGTCCTAAATTTAACATGCAAATCAAAACTAGTGTTCCAAAACGCATCTATAGATCCAAACAAGCGAGGCTCTGATACCAATTGTAGGAAAAACAGGTTTAAAATTAAATCTAAACGCGCAGCGGAAAACAAAGTTCAAAACTTTTATTGGTAGCCTTGGATCTACTACTTATTAACTCCATAGATGCGCATAACAAGATGGAGAAGATTCTATACCTTAGGTCTTGAACCCAATTCTGATTTTTGTCCTTCTCCTTGTGTGTGCAGCAGCAACCTCTAGGAAATCTTCACCCTTATGTCTCCTCGAATGCTCCCAGAGTGGCTAGGGTTGGTGGGAACCCTAATAGTGAGAATAGGGAAGGTTTGGGAACTCTAAACAGGTTCTGCAGCAACTGGTACGTTAAAAACGATGATCTTTTATTTCTGGACGAAGCTGCCCTATTTATAGATTCCCAGAACCGACCTTACTTTCAATCGATCGAAGTGACTTCGATCGATCGAACTGTCGATCGATCGAACCTCGTTCGATCGATCGAACCTGTCTAGACTTCAATCGATCGAAACAACTTCGATCGATCGAACCAGTCTTGACAGCATTCTCATTTGCCTTTCCAAGCATTCTGGCGGAGCTAAGAGTGGGACCTCCTAGGTTCTTAATTACTGGCTCTGATTAATTATTATTCCATCTAGTCAGTACTCTTGACTAAGGAATCAATAATTAATCAATTATCATTAATGCCACTATAAAATGATAATTGCACTCCAGTGCATAAGAACATAATCACACATACATAAGTGATTACTAGACTTGTATAATATGATACGCATGTCCCTCTACCAGGCAGTATTCGTATCTATCATTGGGATGTATGTCTTAAGATACTGTCGACCCAATAGATAGTACATCTTATATTCCTCAAGTATCATTCACTACTCTTGGATTACTAAACATGTCAACAATAACACTTTGTTGACAAGGCTGGCCAGCTCTCAGTAATCACTCCTAGTGACATTCTCGAGGGAATACTTACTCTTCGTTTTATTGAAGAGGGTAGAATTCCATCTTGACAATATATGTTCCCAACGTTGCATACTTGATTTACCCAAGATACCCAGGTGTTGATCTTGCAAGACCTCACTGATTGGTAAGTCAAAGCAACCAAGCATACAACTTGCGTCCATAACTGTCTCAGGATTAAGGACATGTATCCCTATACAAGTTTTGAGTTCCTATTGACGGTGACAGCGTTTAGGTGTCAATAGGTTTAACTCAGGTCCGTCAATGCACCGAGTGCACTAGCATATTAACCAAGAGTCAAAGACTCTTATGAATGAGATTCATCATTCTACCCCGTAGACGTTAATCATGCTACAGTGTATACCTGATAAGTTATCCAGACTTATCATCCACTGTGACTTATTTGAAATAACAAGGATTTGTGATTCATATCTCACATGTGTAATCACATACACAAATGAACCACATACAATGTTGTTTAAGGATTCCAGTCTAATATTCATCTCATGAACTAACATGCATAAATACATTATGATTTTCCATTGTCCAACTAACTGGTTTGAGGGCATATTCCCAACACCATCTGCCTACAATGACATCCTGGGGAGGTTAACACTCAATAACACTAGGGCGATTGTGTTAACTTACAGCCTGGTCACTAATTTCTTGACCCCACAGGGCTCTGAAAGTCTGAGAGGAGATCAGGCTACCGCTCGGAGCTGCTATATCAGTTCATTGCACAAAGAGGTTATTTCAGAAGCACTAAATATTCAAGATATAGACCCGAGGGATGCCAAGGATGGTGTCAACCCAACTGAGGAACTTAGCCTAGTGGCACTGGATCCCCAGTTTCCTGACCGGTCTGTCAGCGTCGGTACTCTCTTGGAAACAGATCTCAGGGAAAGGTAGTTCAATTCTTGAGACAGAACCAGGATGTCTTCGCTTCGAGCTACGAGGAAATGCCTGAAATTGACCCTCGGGTCATGTCTCACTGACTTAACATTGACCCAAGCAACTACTCAGTAAAACAAAAAGAGGAGGGGAATGGCACTCGAGAGACAGAAAGCAACACTAGAGGAGGTCAAAAAGCTCCTCAAAGCGAAATCAATTCGAGAAGTGCACTACCCTGACTGGTTGACCAATATGGTGCTAGTGAAGAAGAGCAACGAAAAGTGGAGGATGTATGTGGACTTTACCGACTTGAACAAGGCCTGCCCCAAGGATTTCTATCGATTACCCTAAATAGACCTCCTTGTGAACTCAATGGTCGGTCACTCACTAATCTCCTTCATGGATGCATACTCTGGGTATAACCAGATCCGCATGTACCCCGGTGATGAACACAAAACGTCCTTCTTCACTAACTAGGGGACATACTACTACAAGATGATGCCCTTCGGCCTTAAAAACGTCGGGGCTACTTATCAGCGATTGCTCAACAATATATTTAGAGACTTGTTTGGGAAGACCATGGAGGTGCATGTTGACGACCTCCTGGTTAAGAGTTGGGATGAGTCTGACCATCTTGAGCACTTGGCTGGGGCCTTCAACATCTTAAACAAAATACCGGATGAGGTAGAACCCGGCTAAGTGCGCATTTGGAGTCTCTTTTGGGAAGTTCTTGGGACACCTAGTCAGCAGACGTGGCATTACGGCCAACCCTGAGAAGATTCAAGCCATTATCAATATGCAGTCACCCCGATCGATGAAAGACATTTAGAGTTTGGCAAGACGGGTGGCAGAGTTGAACAGATTCGTATCCCGAGTAACTGACCGGTGCCTGCCATTCTTTAAAATCCTCCGCAAAGCCTTTGAATGGTCAAAGGAGTGTGAAGAGGCATTCCAGGCACTCAGGTAGTACTTAGCATCACCTCCCCTACTCTCAATGCCCGTGCCAAAGGAGGAGTTGTTTCTTTACCTGGCAGTATCACCTTTGACGGTAAGCTCGGCATTGATCAGAGAAGAGCACGGGATATAGTACCCGATCTACTACACAAGTCGGGCTCTCCAGGGTGCAAAAAGCCGCTATTCCTGTATGGAAAAGCTCGCCTTTGTGCTCATCACTTTGACTCGACGGCTCTGCTCGTATTTTCAAGCTCATGCCATGGTAGTCCGTACTAATCAACCTTTGTGCATGATTTTTTCCCGGTCAGAAACTTTAGGGAGACTCATGAAGTGGGCGATGGAATTGGAAGAGTTTGAGGTAGTCTACAGACCCCGAATAGTAATCAAGGGGCAGGCAGTGGCAGACTTCCTAGTAGAATTCACATATCCTGAAGAACCAGTCGAGGAAACTAACCCGCCCAAGTTACCACCCGAGCTACAATTTGACATCCCAACCTGGATACTCTATGTGGATGGGTCCTCCAATAATCAGGGCAGCGAGGCACGGATCATCCTGACCACATCTGACGAGATCCAGCTAGAGTATACCTTGTGGTTCGGGTTTCAGGCTTCCAATAATGAAGTTGAATATAAAGCCTTGCTGGTCAGGCTGCAGTTGACTACCTCAATGGGTGACAACAAATTCACGGATACAGCGACTCCCAGCTAGTGGTCAACTAAGTCTGTCAAGAGTATGAAGCCCGGGAAGATAACATGTTGGCCTAGCTAGCCCTCGTCTGAACAATTATAAAGCAGCTCAAAGGGTTCTCCATCATGCAAATCTCGAGGGAAGAAAACACAAGGGCGGATCGGTTAGCCCGACTAGCATCATCTTTTGAGTCGGATCTCCCTAGGATAAGGGTAGAATACCTGCCCGAACCTAGTGTGTCCAACTCGGAGGGTATGGAAGTTGACCTAGTCGACTTAGGACCCAGCTGGATAGATCCTATAGTAACATTCCTTAACACTAGAAGTCTACCGGCTAGGAAGGACGAGGTTCGACGCGTCAAATACTAAGCGACAAGGTACCATCTTGTCGATGGTATGCAATACAAGAAGGGATTCATTATCCCCTATCTCCGGTGCATCTAGGTCCAACCAATCTTATTCGAGATCTATGGAGGGATATGTGGGTACTATGTTGGAGGCCGAGCCCTCTCTCGCAGAGCATACTGTAAGGATTTACTATCCCATAATGGCCCGAGTTTCCCGGGATTATGTCAAGCGGTGCGACAAGTGCCAGAGACATGCAAACATGATCAACCGGTCAGTAGAGCCCCAAACTCTAATCCTCAGCCCCTGGTTGTTTGCTCAGTGGGGCATCGACATAGTCAGACCACTCCCCATGGCAAAAGGTCAGGTTAAGTTTGCAGTCATCGCAATAGATTACTTCACTAAATGGGCAGAAGCCGAACCCTTGGCAACCATAATTGAGAAGAAAATGGAAGGTTTTCTTGAGAAAATATACTCAGCAGGTTTGGCATTCCCTAGGTATAAGTCAGTGACAATGGAAGATAGTTTGACACACCGGTATTTAGGTAATTCTGATCGGGTTATAGAATATCAAACCACTACTCTTCTCCCGAGCATGTTCAAGCCAATAGACAAGCCAAGGTAACAAACTGAACAATCCTACAATCCATTAAAACCATGCTTGAATAGGCCAAGAGACTCTAGGCTGATGAACTACCGACCCTTCTATAGGCCTACTGCACCACTCCCGGAGCGGCAACAGTGGAGACCGCATTCTCACTAACCTATAGCTTTGAGGTAGTTGTCCCCACAGAGCTCGGACTACCAACCTACTAGGTGGTAAATTTTAGCGAACAATGCAACGAAGAAGCCCTTAGAGGGGAACTCGACCTAATGGAAGAAAAAAGAGACCATGCATACCTAAAGGTGGTGGCGTATAACAAAGGTTCTCATAGTACTTCAACAGTAAGGTAAAGCATCACAGTTTCCAGGTCGGGGATCTCGTCTTTAAGGCAGTGAACCAGTCTACCAAAGTCCCGAGTCATGGGAAACTAGAAAGGCCCATATAAAGTTATCCAGGTTAATCAGCCAGGAACCTGCTAGCTGCAGACACTGGATGGACAAGACCTGTCACACCCCTAGAACGTGGAAAATCTACTAAAGTACTTTCAATGAAATGGGAGCCAATATTGGTTAGGTTTTCTTTAAACAAGTTGTAACCCTTTTCGAGCAATTTTTCAGATTGAATAAAAAGCTTTTCTTTTACATGAAAGTGTCCCTTATTACTATTCCATGACAATAAAAAGACCTCGAAACAACACTTTCCATAGGAACTAAACAAGAAGTGGAATAGTAAACTCTATAAAGATAATTTGTAGCCTTGTAAAACACCTTTAAAAATCCATGAAATTCAAATGCGATATCCGAATCATGAGAAGTCAACCCGAGTGATGGATAATTAACATTAATAAATTGAGTAATAATCCTACTAACCTTTTTACAAGATTCTATCATAAGATAAGTAGAACTCCAACAAGTTTTAATATCCGTTTGCAATTTACGAGGATTAAGACGATGTTGTTTACAAAGATGAAGAAATGCTTGCACTCAAGTAGGCGTTGCAGCACAATAAAACCACCGCCTCTCTAACTTTAGATATATGACTATTAATTTTTGATAATCCATCTTGGATTATCAAATTAATGATATGACATACACAACGAACATGGAATAATTTTTCATTCATGATTGGTTGTAGATAATCTATAAACATATTAATAGAACTTGTATTAGCACTAGCATTGTCAAAAGTAATGCTCATAAATTTTTTTTTTCATAATATCATACTCATGAAAAATGTTAATTATATAATTATAGATATTTTCACTAGTACGAGGATAGTCTAATGCGCGAAAAGCAATGATGTTTTTATTCATTTTCCAATTTTCATCAACAAAATGCGTCGTTATACATATATATCCTGTTTTATTACAACTAGTCCATAAATCAGAAGTGCATGTAATTTGCATATTGAAAGTAGAAAAGTCATCAATTAATTTTTTTTGTGGTTTGTTGAAAAACTGATTGTATATCACTCTAAGGGTATTTCTAGTAATATGTTGGTAGGCGGGTTGTAAAAAAGTTTGAATAAAACATGTAAAACACTCTTCTTCAACCAAAATAAAAGGCATATCGGATGCACAAATAAATCTTGCCCAGCCTTCCCTCATATTTTTTTTGTTATAAAGAAAAGTTCCATAACTTCTGCTAGTAGAAGCAAAAATTTGGGATTGTATTGGGCCGCCCACTTCAGCGGTACCGGCCTCCCATACAAGACTATGTTTGCTAACGACGTGCCTTTTAAGTGTGTTATTTCCATCACCTTATAAGAAAAATCTTATTTACATATGTTACAAATTGCTTTAGATTTATCCTCAGTTTTTATAAAAATTTCCCAAACTTTTGATTTTAATTTTCTTTTAGTGGTGGTGGGATTTAAAGACGTTGGATTAGACCCCGTAATTTAGACTTCATCATCATCCTCATCTAACTCCAAATCATTAATCTCATTTCTTTCCCCCATAATCTAAATTTTCAAAGTCATAAGTTGGTCATTCTCTATTTTTGAAGATCTTGAATGAGATGCATTTTTTAAAATAAAAAAAAAGTAGGGGAAAGAAATATAAAAGATTTAAAATAACAAAAATAACAACAATTAAATAAGTAAAAAGTGAAACAAATATTTTTTTTTTCAAAGTAGGGGAAAAAATATTTTTAAAATAACAACAATTAAATAAGCAAGAAGTGAAACAATAAAAAATTTATCCCAACTTGTAGTAGGAGAAGAAGAAGTGAAGAACTGTGAATAATAAATATACTTGAACTTGAATCACCAACTTGAACTTGAATCACCAACTTGTAGTCTTGTAGAGTAGATGTAACTAAGTAAGTAAGTAGAGAGAAAGTAGATAGATAATTAATTTTGGAATGAGAAATTATGTTGTGGGATGCTTGGTATTTATAGAAAATGGTTTGGGAGTTCATTTTTACATTTTTACCCTTAAAACTAGCCGTTTTATAGCTGTCAGAGGGGTAAAAGGTGGAACAAAATTCAAAATATCCCAAACTAGCCGTTGGGCTCCTGGCAGGCCAACCGGGTGGGGCCAGGCCACAACGGCTATAATTTTGCGTACTTCGGTCCCGGCCGGCCGGACTAGCAGGCCAGGCCGGGACAGGGCTTCGGACTAGGTGCTGGGCTGGGTCGGGGACATCATAGGTAGTGTCTGCCCCAAACCAATTGAAGAGGGTCGTGCCTCATCTCGGGCCGGGCCGGGCTTTTGGCCCGAAAAGGTAGGCCAGGCCAAGCCAACCTGACCCAATTGACACCTCTAGGTCTACTTGTACATAATTTGCAATTTTTTTGGATTTACTTGTACATAATTGACGATTTTTTTGGGGTCTACTTATAATATGAGTCTATTTATGAAACTTAAATATTGTATGGTATCTTTCAAAATTCTAGAGGGGCCTATTTCTAAAACTCAAAAATTCTTACACTAAAAGTGCCTTGGTTTTTGAGTTATATATATATATATATATATGGATATCAATATATATATGTAGTTGATGACACTAAATTGTGCTTTGGTGGAGGCCTAAATGTAAAATATTAAAAATTTCAAGGTAAAAATATAATTATGAAAATTTCATAGAAACCTCAAAATTTTGTGAACTTTCGTGGCCAGGGACAATTGCCCCTTTTGCCCCCACTTTGAATCGGCCATGTGTGTGTATCATTATTCTATTATTATTTGGGAGATTTGGTCAAAAGCCCTAAAGAAGATAATTTTTTATTATTAGTTCCAAAACAATTTTAATTTTAGTGAAAGCTCACAAAGAGTTATTGGGAGAAAGTACCCTTCTTTATAGCTGCAGGGCAAAATGCAAAGCTAATTTGCTTACTGAATAATTATCTTGTGCATTCACTCACACCAAAATTCTTATAAATTTATGGAAACTTTAAAAATCTATAACTTTCAATCTAGAAATCATTTTTTTTGTTGTAAAATCTGTATTTTCAGAATCTATTTGACGACGAGATCTATCAAACAAGTACTATTGTCACTATCAAAAAATTAAGTGAAATTTCGGAAGAAAAAATTGTGTAAAATTTTACATAAAAAAGTTATGTAAAATTTAACTTTTTTCAATGTAAAATTTCATTCTAAGAGAGAGAGAGAGAGAGAGAGAGAGAGAGAGAGAGAGAGAGAGAGAGAGAGAGGTGTGTGTAATCTCACAATTTTTGCATAAGTAATTAAGTGAAAATTTCACATAAAGAAAAGTCTAGCTTTGAGAAACCACACAACATGTGCTTCAATTGCATAATCATCTATTATATATATATATATAATTGTTGAAGCAAAAGAAGCCTCAGCATTGTGCCACATCAGCAACCAAACCAAGGCTCTAAAAATCCAACGTGGCAAAATTACCGTGAGTAGTAGCTTTTCTTTCTGTCTCTTTCTTCTCTCTCCTCTAAACGTCTTCCTCTCTCTTCTAGAGACTTCCCACCCTCTCTTCGTCTTCCCTAACTCTCTCTCTCTCTCTCTAAGATTTTTCCTCTTCTCAATTTCTTGGTACATATACTGCATGTCTTCCATTCGTTATATGCAGAGGAGGTTGATCTGGTACATATACTGCAAGTCTTCCAGAGGATTTGATCTATTCCATTTAGGGATTCATTTTTTATACCCGCAATTGGAGATCGTCACAGGTGCACTTACATTCACCTCTCTTTTAGTTTTTTTTTTCACTTTGATTGTGAGTTAATTGTTTTATGGAGTTACGAAGATTGCTTGAGGTGAAGCTTTTATGCATATTATTAACGAATGACTCTCCCCCCTTTTGGTTGTTGATGAAAAGCATCAATTATTTTTTATTTCTACTTTTTTAATTTTCTTTTTCCTGGTTTGAAGTATTAGGCCGCTTAAAGAAAATCAACGAGAAGAGAAGAGATGAGTTGCATCTATTTGAAACTCCTAATGTGTTCATCACTCTAAATATATTTAGATTTATATATATATATATATATTCATTGTTCAATATGTCCCTTTTCTGATTTGGAACATCCTGCTTTGCAATTGTATTTTTTGCTGTTTCATTGTGAGGTTAACTATCCTGTAATTAAACTGACTGTTTACGTTTGCTTTTATAGTAAGTATAATGGTGATTGTGGTCTGATCTATTGATGCAACTTGGCTGTTCAAATGATTTCAACAAACATTCATAAGTCTCCAAGTTGATTGGAAGGCCATGTGAGGTACATGGTGTTGAACCATGGGAAAACCTTACATGCAGTACCCAAAACCCAAAACTTTTCGCCGGTAAGACGATAATTATTGTGTCGCAAAGTTTGGGTAGTGCGTACGTATATATGTATGTATGTGCTGACCTATATCAGTATAGCTGGTCGCAATCAAATTTGGATAAGAGGCCCAAACTGATTGAACTGGAGGAAAAATGATAGCAAAGAAATAATAAATAAAAAAAATCAGACAAGGGGGAAAGGAGAAAAATGTAGAGTATAGATCACATAATGTTCTTTTTTTTCTTTTCAAGGTCCAAAAACAATTATTTTAAATATATTTTTTTTATATTCTAGGTCTTTAACCTTTTTTATTTGACTAATATTTTCATTCTATTCTATGTTTGGGTTGAAAATTTTGAACTATCTGATCTTGGACAAAAAGTATTATGTTTTAGGCTTCAAGCACTCCATAGCATACATCACTGTTAAAGATTGCCATATGGTGTGTGTTTCAATGCTTGGAGAAGCCGCACGATAGGGTCTCAATAAAGACCAAGTGATAAAATATCACTGTATAGAGTAGAGAATTGAAAGTCTACAACGTTACTACTGACAATTAATAGTATAACGGTTAGCCGTAGCCGCTGCCTCGCCCACCGGCCTCTGCCTTGCGTCACCTATTAAAGCCGCCACCAGCCGTCGATTTTAATCAATTTCAAAGGTAAAGTTTGTTTCACTCTTTCCCTCTTTTATTCTTTCACTCATTTTCTTTTAAATTTACGAATAAACCTAAGAATTAGGAACTTGAACTAAATTGGGATGATATTCAGTTTATTTCTCTCTCTCATAGCTTCTTTGATCTGATTGCAACACTCTCAGAGACCTTTTTTCTCTTGGTATTTTCCCCCATTCCATGTAATGTCTGCACTGCAGAGATAAAGTTTTGGTTGGATCTGATGAGGTCGATGGGGAAATTCCTCTTAAACTCCCTGATTAAGATAAAAAAAGGTATAATTTAGATGTGTATATATATAGATATATACACAAGATATTTGTATATGTGTTGAAATCAAAATCAAATCTTTCCTTCCATTTGGATAAACAAGGCTCTATTATACTTTTTAGGCACCAGAGAGAGGAGAGAATTTGATACTATTGGAATGAGGCAGCTTAAGAGATTGTGAGAGTTTAAAAAGGCGTGGAGTCAGCTACCAAATCAAACTTTTTCTTCCTCTCACATACAGGTAATACACAACTATATGTATATGCATTCCTCTGCATACTCCCTGAGTTGTTTTTTGTTTTATTTTGATTCTTAATATATATCACAAGATATTCCCATTTCAACCAACATCCAACATTAAAATAGAAGTTGCATAAACTTACCAAAAAATGTGCCATAACTTCCAAGGCTATGTGGTGCAATAATGGGCATGTCCGTGGAGGATATAAGACCACTAATACTATCTGCATGAGTCACTACTTCATAAATTTATTAAACATTCACTACTGTCGATTGCACCCTTTCCCAATTTTTATTTTGCATTTGGTAAATTTGTATTTTTTTCCCATCTTCTTTTTTACAGCTTCAGAATCTGCTCATGATGAGGGAACCATGCGTTACATTGCTCTAACGGACCAGACATACATCCCTTAATTAGAGATGAGTATGGTCGAAACCGAGAGTTGGTTGCTAGATCTAACCTTCTGGATATTCTACTATTAAAGCTTATATACTTGCTTAGGGTAGACTTGCGCCTAATAAATTATGCAGAACTCCATTGTTCTTTTGTCTGCGCGCTTTCTTAAGGATCCATTTGTGGTGTCCATGTTATTTTTAAAGTAAGGAACTATGCAATAGACTTACAATATACTGAGGTTGAGCATTGCAGTGTATCCCACGACTTTGTATTATCAGTTTTCCATTGTGTCATCTAAAATGCGACAACATTATTCTCTTGGGATAACAAGTTATTTGTTAATTTAGTCAACCACGGTGCAGCCCGTGCTTAGCACGGGGTATCGACTAGTTTGAGCTAAAAATCAAATACAAGGTGGACAACATGACACCTACTCAAAGAACCCCCACTATAAAAAATGTTAAAATACCAAAGCATATACCACCCACAATTACATACATACGAGACAACAGATTGAGCTATTTTACTCAATGCAATCGACCATAGTACCAGAATTGCAAAAGAAGATACAAATCTTCTCATTCACTCTAAAACATTGAACTCTTTAAAGTCAATCTTCTTCATCGAAGTAGTGTTTGTTTTTAACTTTTTTCAAATCATCTGAAACTCTAGAACTGAATCAGAAGCAATCGAATTAGACGAACACAAACTGAGAGAGTTGCGACTATGGATGGTAGCAGGGGCGGAACTGTGTGTTAGGTGGGGGGTGCCATTGCACCCCAACATGTGGTAAATTGTTTATACTGATACACATGTATTTGTACTATGCCTCATATTTTGTTGTCTGTTGGCACCCCCAAACAAAAAAAATCTAATACTCCTCATATTTTGTTATTTCTAGCACTCCCAAAAAAAAAAAAAAAGCTACTCCCTTAGTCAGCTTAAATCATTTTCATTGCTTTCTTCCAACTCTAAACTTCAATCACATGTGTTTGAGAATCATTTCGGATACAAGATTTCGGTAGAATAGCATTTTCTGTACAATTAGACCACTCATTATGATAAACGCAAACAACCCCCCTCCCCAACAACTCTCAAACAGTACAAAATAACATCACATAGTAAATTTGTAGTTTTATTAATAAGAAAAAAAAAAGGTATACTCACGTATATATAGAACCAAAAAAATCGTCTCGGGGGCGTTGCCTCCAAACCTCCGTGTGTCATTGTTAGATAGCCTATGTAATAACTCGGCACCCCCAAAAGCAAATTCCTGGTTCCGCCCCTGGATGGTAGAAATCTTCAAATCCTCCTTCATCTCCTACTCTCTCTATATCTAACATTCTCTGAAATACTATATAACTATCATAAATTATTTTTTTCATAATATTATTTATTGAGTAATGCTAGGTGTACACAAATTTGTATACACTTTTGTACACAAATGCTTTAATGTATGTACCCTGTGCTTTTTACACTTTTCTGTCACAGAAAAGTGTAAAAAGCACATGGTACATGCATTTAAAGCATTTGCGTAAAGAATTTGTGATGTGCACTACTAGTGTAAAAAGCACAGGGTACATGCATTTAAAACATTTGTGTAAAGAATTTGTGTAAAGAATTTGAGCTGTGTAAGTGGTGCACAGAAAAGTATAAAAAGCACAAAGTACATGCATTTAAAGCATTTATGTACAAAAATAATGTACACCTAGCATTACTCTTATTTATTTGAAGTGGTCAAGAATGATGTGTCTAACTCTCTCCAATCATTGAGTTTTGAATAAAAATAAAAACGAATTGATCTTTAAAACCATATAAAGTCTAATATAAGGTATTTTTATGCTAAAATTCTATATTATAATTTGGCCAAAAAATGAATTAGCGTCGCCTGAGAGATTCGAACTCTCGCGGGGAAACCCCATGTACTTAGCAGGCACACGCCTTAACCACTCGGCCAAAGCGACAATGTCAGATAAACACCTTGCAAATTTACATTTTCTTTAATTTCTCAACAGCAAATATAAATGAATTCTTTTACTCTCTCCGTCTTTTTTTTTGAGTCCTATATTTCATTTTGGAATTTCACAAAATTAGTATCCACTTTCATAAATTGACATAGAATTTTTACTTATTTTTCAAAACTACCCTTCTTTAAAATTTATACCAAGACAAAACTAAAAAAGTTATTATAATAATTAAAGACAATTGTGAAAAGTAAGTGTAAATTCTTTTTATCCTCTTAAGAGCAACTCCAACCATGTTATGCATCTTTTTATGCAAAATGCATAGAAATCACCCAAAAATTATTTTTGCAGCATGAATTTTGCATAACCACTCCAATCATGGTATGCATTTTGGTTATCTATCAATATTTTATAATTTTTCATCACTATTTGGAGCCTTGGTAGCCGTTTGATTTTTTTTTTTTTTTTTATGGAATGTTGATGGCCATTGGATTTGCATAGGGCTTTTGCATCATTATGCAAATTTAATAGTTTTGATGACACTTGTAAATATGCATAAGTATTTTGCATAATGGTTGGAGTACCATTTTTATTTACCACATCATGCATATCTCATCAAAATATGCATATGCATAATGTGGTTGGAGATGCTCTAATAAGTTAAATTTCCGTAGATAAAAAAAAAAAAGGACGGAAGGAGCAGTAATTATTACTGTTACCAATAATGCTACAACCACAACACATTGCACAACACAAAACACAACAAGATTTTAAATGTCTGTACCCTGTGCTGTGTAAGTGATGTATAGAAAAGTGTGAAAAATTCAAACACAAGGTACAAGGCATTTAAAGCCCTATTGTGCTTTGTGTTATGCAATACGTTGTGTCTATAGCATTACTCTACTGTAACTTCTCAACAGCAAAGGTTGTTTCAATGGCCCCCACCTGAACCAACAAAACAATGAATCTAAACACTGCCAATGCCCACCCAATCCGCTTCCTAGCTCCTCCTCCAACGGCCAAAAAAAAAAAAACCAAAAGACCAAAAGACCAATCCTTATCACGTTAAAAACACTTACCACAAAAATTGAAAGCGAAATGTCATCACACACCACCACCGCAAATGCCGCCTCCTCCGCCACCACCACCACCGCCGTGGAAAGAAGACAAACATACTGGTGCCACGAGTGTGACATGAGCGTCGTTCTCCTCACCACCACCACCACTCCTCTCACCTGCCCCGACTGTCACGGCGACTTCCTCGAAGAAATGGACCCCAACCCTAACCCTAATCACCGCACTCACTATCCTCTAACCACCACCACCGCCGCCGACGACGACCTCCCCGACATCGGCATCGACTTCGCCGACACCTCCGACGACAACTACCTCCTGGACAGCCCTTACCTCCAACGCCTCGTCCAACACCTCGCCAATTCCGAATCCGACGACGACGCCGCCACCGCCACTATCACTGCCGCCGCTCGCTGCCACTCGCCGGCGTCGAAATCCGCCGTCGAATCGATCCCCAACGTGAAAATAACCCCTTCGTTGCTCGAGCTCGATCCGATCATTCTCTGTGCGGTGTGTAAGGACCAGTTCGTGATCGACATCGAAGCAAAGCAGTTACCTTGTAAGCATATTTACCATTCTGAGTGTATTCTACCGTGGCTCGAGAGCCACAATTCGTGCCCTGTGTGTCGGTTTCAGCTACCGATCGAGGAGGTTTCGAAGGAGAGGAGGAGTAGGAGGTCGAGGTTTGGGGAGTTGATGGAGGATGAGAGTGACGGTGAGGATTCCTTAGGGTTTGGGGATACATTGAGGCACATTGCTAGGAGGCACGGGCTTGTTTTCCATGGTGATCCGAGTAGATTGGAGTCATTTTTGTTGTCGCACAGACGGAGGGGAGAGGCTGATCTGAGGTCCGGGGAGCATGCTGACAGTGTGGAGACTGTGTCAAGTTGGCCGAACTGGCCGGTGGAAGGAGCCGTAGTTTTCGGTGGTGGTGGAGATGGAGATATAGGTGTGAGTGCCAGGGTGAGTGATGACGGTGATAATGTAACGGCCGATGCTAGGGTTTCGGGTTCTGTTTCAACAAACTTGAGGTATGAATGATCAGTCTATCATATCAATTTCTTGATTATATCTGTGCATTGTATGTGTAATTTATTTACCTATTTGAAAGCAATTGAGAGACTGTGGGAATATGAAATTTTCATTTCAAGGGTTTAAACAAACGGGAATATGAAAGAGGAAGGATAAAGTTAGTGATCGCTAGGGATGGCAAATGTAAACTGCACCCGCCAACCCGCCCAAACCCACCCAACGATTTGCGCTTTTGGGCTGTTAAAATAACTCTGCGGGTTGGATTTGGGTTGGCTCTGAGAATTTATTAAATTCGCGGGTTGGCTGCAGGTTAAAAATGGGTACGTGCTGGGTTGCTATATAAGCATGATAAAACACTAAACCTAGGGTTTCAGAGATCAGCAATGCACCTCCTTCTCTCAATACACCACCACTGAACACACACACACACACTCTCTCTCTCTCTATCTCTCTCTTTGAAACAATTCACCACTCTCTCCTCTCTCTATACCAAATGGCCAAATCAATTGGCGATAGACTATGGGACTAAGCGGAGGGCCTGAGAGGATCTGGAGAGAGAGATCGGCAAGCGAGGGTTCATGAGCGATGTCATTCAAATCCGATATCTACGTCCCAGAGGATCTCGATCTGACGGCAGACGGCGTCCTCGTAGTTGCTGTAGATCACATCAAATCCTCGTATACTAAGCCTCGACATCCATCTCTCTCTCTCTCTATATATATATATATATACACATACATATATATGTCACGGTCAAAAATCCTAAATCTGCTGCAGACTATGGGACTGGGTGAGTGCACTCTCTCTCTCTCTCTCAGTACACATATATATATACAAATATATATACATGTATATGAGTTTTGGAGGACAGTTGGATTTTGTTTTTAGAAATTTTTTACCTTTCATTTATGCAAAAAGATGTAGCTCACTGTAAAGTAATGCGTGGGTCGGGTTAGTAGGTTGAACCCGACCCGGACCAACCCGAATCCTTAATCGACCCAATCCTTGCGGGTCATATTTGGGTGCCACCCATTTTCAACCCAACCTGCCGATGACCCGCTCAAACCCACCCGAACCCACCCATTTGCCAGGTCTACTGATAGCTATATGAGCTTTACTTTACTCGAGTTAGCTCTGGGTTGTTTAATAATATTAATTTGCGGTCCTACATATACATAATAAAATTGCATAAGGTTATGATTCTAAGGTACCAAATTAATCTAGGAGAAGTTTTGTACTAGACATTGTTAAAGGTGACTAGCCTTGTGTTGTATTGTTGCCTAGGTATACTCATTGGCCATGTTTGTTTCTCCGGATAAAAGGTCTTATCCGGTGTTTGGCGCATGCAATCTGGCGGATAAAAATATCCCAAATGTTTTTATCCCACATTCACCGGATATAACTAGGGGGTAGGGGGTTGGGGTGGTACAAGGGTGGGATAAGGAGAATCGAACGAGGTTTGGATTAAAAAAAACACATATGAACCAAATCGACCTAACTCACGTTCAGTCTGCTCTTCCTCATTTGGCTGTTGGAACAGAGAGACGAGAGAGCACAGGAGCTCGCCACAGCTGCAGAGGGATGGTCGCCGCCGTCGCCGCACGCTTCGCATCTCCAGTAAGTCCATGTTTGGCTTCCCTCCTTGAACTAGTGTTTCTTTAGATGTCTATATTGTTAAGATTTGTGACTTTCTTGGATTTTTAACATGTTAAATCTTTAAATATTGGTGTTGGTATACCATGTCATGTCAGTAAGTAGATCATGCTGCAAAATGTGGGGGGAACAAGCAATTTTTATATCTTCACAGACTTAACCATGTTTTTGGAGAAGCAAGAAATTTGGAATGATATATATATGTATTTATATATCTTTACAGAATTCACAATGTTCTCCTTTTTTTTTCCCCCCATTTTTATTGTTGTCATGGCGAGCACCATTATCATCGTCATTGTTTTCGTCATCGTGTTGCTGCTACAGCTATCACAACCACACACTTTGTTGTTGCCACTGCTTATAAGGTCACTTGTGTGATTGCAAGTGCCATCACAACTTCTACTGCCACCAGAGAACGAAGTTAGGGCCAGTGTTACCACTGCTGCCATTGTTTCTACTGCTTCTGATCCCAATACCACGATTCAGAGCAACAAACATCGCAACCTCATCACTACCACCTCCCCAACTTCCACCACCTCCATAACACAACTCCATGACCACAACCGCTACCTTAATAGTACTGCTATCCGTAGTTGTCATATCGGGATTCGTATCATGAATAGAATTATCATTTTTCTGTATCATGAATTGCACGATTCAGTGACAGACTGAAAAGCACCAAAAGACCATAATAAAAGACCAAAATTAAAATCCAATCCAAACTTGTGAAGACACTGAATCACCTTTCTTTCCATTTCAATATAAAAACACCACAATAAATTTCAGATTTGTAAAAGTTGAAAAGTAGAATAAACTTTCCTAAAAAATCTATAGCCTCAAAACTTCTTCAAAGTCTTAAGAGATGCCTTGATAGGGATCAAAAAAGATATTTCATAATATTTGTTTTTGATCCTGGAATATTTTGTAATTAATTTATTTATTTAGGTTTACCTTTTAAGGATATTGTCTTTTAGTTAGTTTTAAATTTTTAGGGATAAATATCTCTATGAGATTTCATCCATTAGAAAGTTTTAGATTTTAAGAATATTTCCTAGAATAGGAGATTTCTATGTTCACTATAAATAAGGTACCAAGCTTATTGTATCAAAATAGTTTTATGATGATGAATAAAAGTTCAGTTTTCTCTTTGAGAGCATGAGGTCTTGGTGGATTTCTAGAGATCTTGTCTTGGTGGACTCCAAGACATCTTTTTCTTTTATATATTCTTCTTTGTAACTTCCTGCGTCATGCCTCTAATAACATCCTCTTGTAACGTGAAAAAAGCAAGATTCAATTTGGAGTCTTGTAGAGAAAGATGCGTCAAAGACAGAGTGATCAACACCACACCGCTGAAGAGCGTTTATAAAAGACAGAGTGATCAATACCACACCGTTGGAGACCAAATTCAGCAACAACTTCACTAAAATCTTCCAAACGAAGCACGAGGGGATTGTTTCAGACCATATAGGGACTTCTTCAACTGACAAACCATACTAGACTCCCGCTGAGCAACAAACCCAGGTGGTTGCTCCATATAAACCTCCTCCAAAAGAGTGCCATTTAGAAAGGCATTTTTGACATCCAACTAATGTAACGGCCTACGTAGCGGCAAGGGAGATAAAGAGACGAACGGAAGCAATCTTGGCAACCGGAGAGAATGTCTCGGAATAATCAAGACCATAAACCTGAGCATAGCCCTTGGCAGCAAGACGTGCTTTCAACCGATCAAGGGTGCCATCAGGATGCATTTTAACAGTAAAAATCCAACGACACCCAACTACAAATTTCCCAGGTGGAAGAGGTACCAATTCCCAAGTACCAGTTTCTGTCAAGGCAAGCATCTCATCCTCCATAGCTTGTTTCCATCCTGAATGGGAAAGAGCCTCTGCAGTAGACTTAGGAAGAGAGAAAGTAGACAAAGAGGCCGCAAACGAAGAGAAAGTAGGAGACAAATGATCATAAGAGACAAAATTTGAAATAGGATGAGAAGTACAAGTATGCTTACCCTTCCGGAGAGCAATCGGAAGGTATGAGTCTGACGGAGGCGGATCTGAAGACACAGATGCCACAGGCGTAGTAGCTGAATCCGGAATAGTCTCAACATTCTGATGACGGTGGGTGTATGTTTGGAGGTCAGGACGGTCCAACCCAGCTTTGGGAGGTAGGGAGAGGGGAAGGGGAAGGGGAAGGGGAAGGGGAACCATAAAGTCAAGATCAGTAATAGCGTGAGACTCAGAGCAATATGGAGTAGATTCAAAGAAGGTAACATCAGCAGAAACAAAGAAGCGACGCAAGGAAGGACTATAACAACGATAACCCTTCTGTGTTCTGGAGTACTCCAAGAAAACACACTTGATTGCACGAGGATCCAATTTATTGATGCCTGGAGTAAGTTGATGCACAAAACAGACACACTCGAACACACGTGGAGCAACAGGGAAAGGAGGGGTAGTGGGACACAAAGTGGCATGGGGTGTGTCCCCATCAAGGATGGAAGACGGCATACGATTAATTAAATGGCAAGCAGTAAGAACTGCATCTCCCCAGAAACACTTGGGGACCCTCATCTCAAATTACACTGTACGGGTGACTTCTAATAAGTGACGGTGTTTTCTTTCTGCACCCCATTTTGCTGAGGGGTATGAACACATGAGGGTTGATGAAGCATGCCATATTGTGCCATATATGTAGTGAAAAGGATGGGAAAAATATTCTTGTGCATTGTGACTACGGAGAATTTTAATAGGAGCATTAAACTGAGTCTTAATTTCATTATAGAATGTAGAAAAAATAGAAAATAACTCGGAACGATTTTTCATTAAATATAGCCACATAGATCGGGAAAAATCAACAAAACTAACAAAAAACCGACACCCCTTAACAGAGGTAATACGGTGTGGACCCCAAACATCGGAATGCACTAATTGAAATGAACTAGACACTTTTATTAACTCGGGGAGCAAATTGGACACGGTGATGCTTCCCCAATTGACAGGACTCACACTCTAAAGTAGATAAATGACTTAAACTAGGTACTAATAGCTTCAGATTGGCCAAGGAAGGATGACCAAGACGGCAGTGGATCTGGTGAGGAGACACAGTGGCAGGACACACTGTTGGAGTAGAAGAAGTAGACAATTCATCAAAGTAGTAAAGACCTTCGGATTCATGCCCTATGCCAATCGTCCTTCGAGTCGTCTCCTGAATAAGAACATAATCAGGGAAAAAGGAAACACAAGCATTAAGATCTTCAGTCAATTTCGCAACAGATATCAAATTAAAGGGTGAACGAGAAATAAAATGAACAGATGATAAGGACAAAGACGGGGATAATTGGACAGCCCCTATGCTTTCAACGGGCATAGAAGAGCCATCTGCCAAAGTAACGGGAGGTAAAGATAAGGACGGTTCAAGAGACGAAAAAATGGTGGATATACCTGTGAGATGATCGGTGGCAGCAGAGTCAATTACCCAAGGACGAGTACGGGAACGTCGGGAAGTAAGACAAGCAGTGGAGGTACCTTTCTGAACAAGAGAGGTACTAGGAGCAGAGGCATGCTGAGAGGCCTGGAACTGAAAGAATTGAGAGTACTCTTCACCGGAGATGGAAATCGGATCACCCACAGCAGGAGCATGAGAAGATGACGAAGCATCACTAGAAACAACAGCATGTGTAAATCGAGCAGGGCGACTAATGAGATCACAACATGTCTCCTTGTAATGACTGTCTTTATCACAATTGGTGCAATGAGGACGACCACCATGACCACGACCCCCATATCCACCACCACGATAACTACCACGGTAACCATCACGGCCACGACGGGGATTACCATCACCCCGACCAGCAGTGGGTGGTGGAGCCTGAGTAACTAAGGCGGAATGATCGGTAACAGAAGAATTAAAACCATGATCACGTGACATACTCCTGAGAACACGCTCGTATGCCTCAGCAAGAGAAGGCAAAGAGACACCCCCTAGAATCTGGGACTGAACAGGCTCAAAATCAGATTTTAAGCCAGCAAGAAATTTCATTACGGCCATTTGCTCCCGTTGTTCCTGCTGTTTCTTTGCATCAGTAGTAATAGGAATAACACCGTTCAATTCTTCAACTAACCCTTTGAAAGAGGCAAAATACTTGGTAACTGAGAGATCACTTTGTTGCAACTGAAAATATTGAGAGTAGAGATCATACATCCGAGTGAGATCGCTTGAGAATAATAGATGAGCATAATCCCAAATGTCCTTACAGGTGCTCAAGTGACCACACATATTCGCAACGTGTGATTCCATAGAGTTCCAAAGGAGGGCAACGATTTGGGCATCCATTTGTTTCCACGTCTTGATGGCCTTGTTGTCGGTGGTAGGAGAAGACTCGGTAAGGTGAGCATCATAACCCAAGCCAGTGAGGGCAATATTGACAGCTCGAGACCATTGGAGAAAATTGGATCCATTTAACTTCCTAGTGGTGAGTTGAGGAAAAGCTTTGAACTCCATGGAGATCTAGATCTTCAATGATACAAACGGAAAGAGATCGGAAGTGCAACGAAGCCAAAAACTTACCACAGAGGCAGATCGGAGCCAAAAACCTTGAAAAAAAATAACCAATAGGGTCACCGGAGCTGCCGGAGGGTCGCCGGAGTCGGGTGAGGGTCGTCGGATGGTCGCCGGAGTCGGGCGAGGGTCGCCGGAGGGTGGGCTGAAGGGTTGGGGCTGCTATGGTGGCTTTGTGTTGGCTGCGGCTGCTATGTGTGGCTACGGTTAGTTGTGTTAGGGCTGTGGCTGCTTAACTGTGAGTGGGCTGCTGCTGATTGGAAAAAAAAAAGAAAAAAAAAAAAAGAAAGAGAGACTCTCGAACTTCGTAAGGAAATCCGGCAATGACAATGATCTCTCGAATCCTAACTAAGGATCGGCAAGATTAGCAAACCCAAGAACGAGTGCTCTGATACCATGTAAAGGTGTGTAATCACAATATATTGAATGAATGAAAGAAGATTACAAGAGCCTATATATAGGCTTCCAACACCTAGACCAATTCACTAGCTAAGCGATGTGGGACAACACATATACAATAATACACACTATTAACAAGAAGGAAAGGAGGCACCACCAAGAATCTGAGCTCGAACTGGCTAAAAATCAGACTTCAGACCGGCAAGAAATTTCATCACTGCCATTTGTTCCCGCTGTTTTTGTTGTTCCTTTACATCAGCAGTAATAGGAAGGACACTATTCAACTCTTCAACCAACCGTTGAAATGAAGCAAAGTAATCAGTCATGGACAAATCATTCTGGTGCAATTGAAAATACTGAGAAGTGACATCATACATCCGAGTCAAGTCACTAGAAAATAAGAGATCCCAAATCTGCTTACACGTACCCAAATGACCACACATATTCACAACTTGCGGTTCCATAGAATTCCAAAGAAGTGCAACAATTTGAGCATCTATTTGTCGCCATTGCTTGGCGGCTTTCTCATCAGGGCCAATAAAACAAGAAGCAGAAGCAGCAGCAGCAGCGGTAGGAGCTGTAGTGGTGAGATGATCATCGAAATCCAATCCAGTGAGAGTAATGTTGACAGCCCGAGACCATTGAATGGAGTTAGAACCGTTCAACTTCTGAGTAGTGAGTTGTGGGAGAATCTTGGACTCCATGACGAACAAGAGGCACAGAATGAGTAAATACGAAGAAATCAACGACCAACTAGATCTGAAACCAAACAGATCGAAAGCGAAAACGGAGCCAAATAACCAAAACCAACCAGATCAGAAACCAAAGAGGGTTATCGGAGGTCGGTGGATGTCGCCGGAGCAGGTGGAGGCTGTCGTGAGGTTCGCTGGACAGAATAGGGCTGCCGGAGTTGTGGCTAGCCTGCCAGAGGTGGGTGCGCAGGAGGTTGTGTGGGTGAGAAAAGGGGTAGCCAGAGGTTTGCCTGTGGCTGGCGAGGTTCACTGGTGGCTGGAGAGAGTCACCGGAGTCAGGCGACAGTCATCGGAGGGGAGAGGAGGCTGGATCTGGCCGGGAGATGCTGCGGCTTGCTGCGGCTGTGACGGGCTGCTTGTGCTAGGGTTTTTTTTTTTCAAACACTCAACTCACTATGATGCTCTCGACTCACAACAAGTGGGTCGGCAAAAGATGAATATTCTAGGTCAGGTCGTCCCGCTCTGATACCATGTAAATCTTGGTATTGTATATTATATTCAAATTGAAAAATGATTACTAAAGCCTAATATATATAGGTTTTTAGCTACTAGCTACACTTCTACAATCTAATTGATGTGGGACACTTTAACAATACACTTTTACAATATTATCCTCTAACACTCATCATACCAGCTTGTTAACCAGTTTTCTGTAGATCTCATTTTCATTTTGTTTCTCCACTACCCATAAGTTTTATTTTATACCGGTAACTTGGTTATAGCATAATTTTTGTTGCTTATATGATTGATTTGTTGACCTATATGTACGAAATGGGTGGTTCGCGATAGGTGTTTCCTGTTGAAGGGGTATGAACAGTGGGTGAATGATTTCCCTTTAAATTGTAAATTTACTTCATCCCATGGATTCTGTTTGGTGTGACAAATTGGCCAATTATGATTCTTAAATGTGTTACTAGCAGCACTTGTACTATTATCTTGTTGATCAATGTTCTAAAAATCGCTAGGCACTAGTCGGGCGGCTGAGGGGGGACTTAGCGGCTGGCGCCTAGGGGCTTAGGCGTTTTTTTTTTTTTTCAATAAAATTAATTATATAATAAATATATAGACCAGTTATGTGGTGTTATTTAAGAATAATTATAGATTTGGGGTCTAAATAGCAGATCTATATTAAGGTTTTGTGGTATTTTTTGGAAATAAGTAAACACTATGAGAAGGTTTTTAATATTTAAAAAACTATTAGGGATCTATTAATAATCAACTTAAACATTAAGTGTATATATATTTATACACTAATGTTAGACATAACCGTGAGAGCAATTTTTTTCCCTTAATAAAATTGCAATCTCACACCAGCCCGCCTAGATCTGCCTAATCCCGCCTAGCGCCGCCTAATCCTGCTTAGACCCGCCTAATCTCGCCTAGACCCCTGCCTAATATGTTGGGCGATTTTCCATACGCCTAGGAGAAAATCCAAGCGGTGGGGCACCTCCTAGGCCGAATTTTAGAACACTGTTGTTGATGAGGCTATGAAGTTACGAGGGATTTATTCTCCTATATTGAAAGATCCACTCCTGTTGGTGGTGCAATTTGGGGTGAAAGGGCTTAAATTAAGTATGTTTGTCTCAGTTTTCAGGTTTAGTGCTATCTTACTGCGTTGGGCTAACACTTGATTTTAATTTCAGAACCAAAATTGAGCTCGGATTGTGATCTTAACGTGTTTTTGCCAGAAACGCAGCCAAGCATACCCAAGTTTAACCAATATGCACCTACTATATATTTTTTAAAGTATGTTTAATTTAAAGAAGCATGCAAGCAGTGGAATTATATCTATGTGATCTGGGATCTGTAGAAAGCCGTAAGATAGTAATCTGACTTCCCTATCGCATGTTTGCATCTGGTCTTTATTAAAAAGGACCCATGGAAAACCATTATGAGCACTTCAACTTTGTTAACAGCACGCCTAAGGGTCAGGCTGTCTAGAGAGTGCGATATATATACAAAGCATGCCTTAGGTTGCACTCGCTTCCGCCCTTTTATTTCGTAACTGTGCTTTGGACTAGAGAGAGCTATAAAGGATAAAAACCGTAGTTTGATTCTGGTTCTATGGTCACACATGGTTTTAGGGTTGAGAACTTTCTCGGTACTAGAATTTATTGAGGAGTTGTAGGACGGTGTAGTACCTATTGGGCAAAAATAGGTTTTATCATATGGCTGTTTTTATTTGGCAGGGTATATTTCAGTAGCTAGTTGGTTTAACTAGTATCTTGCGCTGCATAATAGCTGGCTAAGTATTTAAGATTTAAGGTCAGGCTGAATAGAGAAATGCTAAACACACATTCCAAACCACACCTCAAACCACACCCTTGCTTTAAATGCATGTACCCTGTGCTGTGTAAGTGGTGCACAGAAAAGTGTGAAAATTCAAACAGCACAAGGTACATGCATTTAAAGCAAGGGGTGTGGTTTGGGGTGTGGTTTAGAATGTGTGTGTAGCATTTCTCGGCTGAATATTATAAAACTCTATACTTGAATATGATGAGAATTCAAACGTAAATAATTTTTCTATTTCCTTCTTACAAAAACAAGTAGTTTTAGTAGTGAATAAGTTAAATGAGCATTTAAATCAATACATGACCGAGAACTTTCTTGTGATGCCACAACACAAATGTCATTTGGGAGACAAGCTCTCAAGTACGCACACAGTTCATTTTATGTGTGCATTATTTTAGAGGATGGAACAGTCTATGTGAGAGATTCTTATAGCAGCTCCGAGACAACTTTCGAATTCGTAACTTTTGGAGCAAAGGGTAGAAAATTCAAGGGCTAATTCTAAGTTTAACCCAGCTCTTTGTTGTGAGTTCACCTAAGTGCAGCCTAATGCTCTGTTTATTACCACGTCAAGGTTAAATAGCCTTGCAGTTGCAGGGACTTGGGGCTTTGTTAACATTCGTATTCTGAGTCAGACATTTTGTGCATTAATATGAAATTGATGATGATGTTTTTCTTTTGCCCCTTGTGGAAAGTAACATGAAATTGATGTCATAAGTGAAACATTAGTGTCTATTGGATGTGGTTGGCTCAACTGGTTTATTCATTTAATGGCAGGTAATGCATTTTAGAGTAGTATTTTGTTTGTGATTAGCTCAGCTCCATAAATCATCCAATGAAGTGTAAATCTGCTGCGGATGAATCTTCCATTGCCAAATAATCTGATGCTGTGTGATTCTTGCGCGTGTGATCTCTCTCTCTCTCTCTCTCTCTCTCTCTCTCTCTCTCTCTCTCCAGGGTACATCAATATGGAAGTTGTTGCTTGTAATTTAACACTGTATTACTAATTTCTCCTTTAGTTTTGGTTAATAAGGAGAATATTGGGTTGCTTCTTTGGTCTTAATTACATTGAAGTGGCTGGACTCGTGGAATTACAAACATTATTCAACTCTTGATTGGTAATAATATATAATTGTGTTCCACTCTTCAATTACCGTTGATGATTTTAACTTGGTGAATGAATGGTGGGCCTGTTGGAATGAGTAGGTCTCTTGACGTTGCCCACTTTATGATATCTATTTCATAATCAGGCCTAATGACACCTAAATAATGAGAAATTATCTCATTTGATCGTCAAATATAATGTGACTTCTCTCCGCAGATGTAGTCTCTGGTAAGACTCACGAAATGCTCATGGAATCACTTCCCAATGACATGTTTGAGCTCAAGCGTGCTTCTTGGTCCCAAAATGCATATATTGAGTTTGTTTGGATTTTCTTTAGCAAAAAAAAAAAAAACAAAGTTTGTTTGGATTTTTTGGAAGCTTTGGCTGAAGCAAGTTCTGAGGTATTTTAGTCCAAACGTGATGCACGAAGCAAAATGAGATTGTAATCAAAAAAAAAATTTCATTGTGCCACTGTGGTTAGGACTTTTACTTGAGGGAAGTTCAACAGTGAGCATAGGTTGTTTTGCGCGCAGTAGAGAGAGATATTCAGCTTCGGATAAAACATATGGTGCTTTTATATGGTTGTTTTGTTAGTTACATTTGTCATAGTGGTTACAATTTTTTTTTTAATTTTTTCTTTGTATTTATTTATTTTTTAATCATTGTGGTTATAAAAATCACATTTGTTAACAGTTTTTCTTCACCACGGTTATCATCTTTTATGATAGATTATTAGGTTACAATTTTTTTGTTATGGTGATAATTTTTTGTCATAGGTTACAATTTTTCTCATCAAAGTTACATGTGGTTGCCTAACAGCCTTGTATTTCTCTCTCTCTCTCTCTCTCTCTCTCTCTCTCTCTCTCTCTCTCTCATTCTCATGTGTGTAAGTGCTCACAAACCGCGCTATGTGAACACCATGAGAGCTTTCCTTTAGTTAAACGCTAAAGTCACAATCAATTCAAATGTGGTATAAATCGAAAGTGATTATATCAAGCCAACTGTGTGATAATGTATAATCTTGACTAAATAACCTTCAAACCAACTGTGTGGTAGCCTAGATAATGGCTTCAGTTTTTTTTTTTTTTTTTGAGCTGCATAGATTATAGAACAAACTGTAGCCAATAGAAGTGTGAACATTATAGTTAGAAATCACTTGTCACAAAGCTTTCTTTTGAATTTTTATTGTACAGAAGTTCCTCATTTTCCCCATGTCAAAACTTGGCTAATTCTTTTCTAAGCTATGAGTACTACAAAAACTTCTACATCTACTACAAAAACTTCTACATCTCCTACCCAATCCATATTTATATCCCACTATAAGGCATTAGAGAAGACCTAAACTACAGAATAATCTTTGCATATTTCTCACCGTACACGTGTCAAGATGTGACTCGCTTAGCATGTGTTTTCCATGCTATTAAGTAGTTTTCTTCAGTTTTGGAGGCGAGCGACAATTAAGTCAAAAGACGTGGGCAGTACAAGTAGTTTATAGTCTTTAACAGAGTCCCATTTTCTCCTACTACTATATAAATACATGCTAGCATAAACTCTTCTTATCCAATTCCATTTTAGTCTCTCTCTCTCTCTCTCTCTCTCTCTCTCTCTCTCTCTCTCTCAAAATTCATACTCCACTGTTAGCCTCCTCCCATCTGATCTGATCATCAACTACTTAATTCTATAATTAATGGGGATAGAAAGTTGCTTAGCAGACATGTTGATGAAGGTGTCCATGTTTGTTGTAGTACAAGCTCTTGTTTATATAATACTATCCAAGTCTTCAAACATCTTCTCATTAGAGAACAAAAAGAGGTCGTCACTCGGTCTTAAAACCGCTCGCTCTCTTAGCACCCGAGTGATGCTTGCCGCTCTAGCTGATATCCCAGCCAGTGGGGACCACTCTCCTACTTCCTCCAAGTGCCTCAACTCACCAAATACCCCTTCAGAAGCCACAATCTCATAGGCTCTCTCTCTCTTAATTGGGTCCTGATTATTTAGGAGATATATATACATATCCATATAGTTCGATCTGTATAAATTGAAACAGAGGAGATGATTCTTTAATTATTAATTTGATGAATTGGAAATGTAATTTTATGAGTATTAATATGTGTGTTTAGATTTAACATACTTATTGGTTTGGAATGTTGTGACATGTTTGCGCATCTATCAATTTGAATAGTCGGTCTACAATTTGTTGAATAAATGTTCAATTTCCGAAAAAAAATTTATACAATTTGTATAATTTGTATTATTTTTTTTAATGTTTAATAAGGTCAAGATTTAGAAAAATGAGAAGTTTTGTTATGTTTCTTCTGATGTGGCTATGTTAAGCTCCCTCAATATGAAGGAATAGAATTTGTTTTAGAGGATATCTAAAGTGATGCAATTCGAGGGAACAATGAAACATGCCATTAATATTTGATCTTATTAATCTAAACTTTGAAGTCTTCCAAAAAAACACTGATAATGTTCATTATGCATTTTTTCTTACTTCTATATGTGTGTACTGGTTCCTTTGGAATTTGCTATAAAAATAAAAATAAAAAAAGGTGACAATGATTGTGGAGAATATAATTCAGTGCCAATGACATTTTCTTTTTAACTGTAATTAGCATGATTCCATGAAGAAGAAAATGATGAAACCCAAAATGACAATCAATAATGGATTGGCAATTTGAATGCTTGTTCTCAACTAATCAAATCCAATCGGCCAAAATTAGGATTTCTGTTGAGAAATGCGATAGTAGTGCTACTAATAAATGATTAGCATTGTCATTTAAATTAGATCGATATAGGAGTAAATAAACAAAACTTCTATTTTGGATCACTTGTTATCAATAAGATGAAATTTAGTTATGTTCAGTTATATATTTTTTTCAAAGTATACATGTACCAATATTAATACTCCCTCTTTCCCAAATTGCTGGACACTCTTTCTATTTTGGGTTGTCTCAAAATGTTAGTCCATGTTGACAAGTCAACACAGCAAATTTTGAATCTTTATTATTTTGCCCTTTCTTTTTTCATACCCCCAACTAATCTAAATGCCTTTATGAGGGGCAAATTTGGAAAACTGGAGCATAAAAAGTTTGACAAAAGTGTAATTATTGTGTTCCCTTAAAAAGTTGGATTCCCCAAAAGTGCCAAGCAATTTGGGATGGTGGGAGTATATTTTTTTTAATAGAGAGGGAAAAAGTCGAAAAGGGTTATAGATAGAGATAGAAACATTATAGAGTGAAATTAGTTTGCTATAGAAGTTGAGGAGAATAGAGTTCCGTTAACTCCTAACTCATGTCCTCATATGTGCAAAACATCATCACTAACTTAAAAGCAGAAGCAAAAAAAAACTTATTTTTTCTAGAAAAGTAAAAATTGTACTAAAATGTATCTTTAAAATAAATAGAAATATAAGATTTGGTCCCTATTTTGGGTCATTTATAGGAATTGATCATATCCAGATTGCATGTATAGTAATTAGTTCTTGATTTTGGAAGGTAATCAGTATTTAGTCATTTTTTCCAATTTGATAGAGGTTTTATGGACCAATATACCCTTTATTATATATATATTTCTCTCTCTCTCTCTCTCTCTCTCTCTCTCTCTCTCTCTCTCTATATATATATATATATATATATAGTTACAAAGGCTTGAATTTAGTGGTTTCAAATCTAAACCCCAAACAACTATCCACAAATATATATATATATATATAGATAGAGAAAAAAGTCTGAAACTCCACAGTTCGTCTCTCTCTCTCTCTAAAATACAACCGCACAAAGGATTACATTCATCATCATCATCGTCATCATCATCATCATCGTTGAGATGAAGTTTGGGAAGGAGTTTCTGATGCATATTGAAGAAGCCGAGGACAAATTTCTTTGTTACAAACCATTGAAGAAGCTCCTCATGCACTTTCTGGCGGCCACTGCCGATCAACTTTACCTTTCGATTGACGCCGATGCCATCACTGAAGTTGATGAATCAGAGAGTAGCGAGCCATCTTTGAAGGTTCTACAGGACTGGTAACAATTTGTGTTGTGGATGAGAACAAGAAGCTTGAAGGCCGGAGTACTCAACACAGATTGATGCAAGAAAGAGAATCACAGATCAGAAATTCAAGAAAAGCAAAGTCTGGAGTTCTGGTATAGAGAGAGAAGTGAGAATATCTCACCTAAAAGTGAGAATTTTGTATTAAAAATGTGAGAAATTTATTTTTATTTTGTGAGAAATTACTCTTCATATCCATTTAAAAGGTGTGATATATATATATATATATATATTTAATTCTTCTCGAAAATTGTTAATTGTTGATACATTTCTCATCATATCCTCTCCATGTGTATACTTATTTTTGTTTTAAAAAATGGGTTATTCTACCCTTCTAGCATAAGTAAGAAATTTTCCATCGTTATACACATTAAAAAAAATGAAATTCTCACTATTTTCGTACTTAGTTAATATAGGGAGAATTCACAATATATAGCGAAATCTCAGTGATAATATTTTCACTTTTTAAGAATGAAGTTCTGAATACGTAGTGCAAAATTATCAAGAGTTTGTGAGAAATTTTCTCTCTCTCTCTCTCTCTCTCTCTCTCTCTCTATATATATATATATATATAGTTATGAGAAGTAAATATTATGTGTGTATATATGTATAATAGAACAACTATGTGTATTTTCAGGATTGAAAATCGGTGATTATAGATAAGGCAGTCGAAAATTTAAGAGATTTTGGGTATGGAGAGTTTTATTCCTAAAATCAAGGTGGTTGTATTGAAAAGAGTAGGATTCTCGATTTATGAACATTTAATCTTTAAATTCAAAATACGTATGATATTTTGTTTAGATATGAAGGGGTGGATTAACAGTTATTGTGGTGGAAATTCAAGATTCGTAGAATAAATGTGAGAATTTTGATGAACAATTATTACAGAAATTTCTCACTTTTTATGAAGAAATATGGTATTAAAAAGTAAGAAATTATACAAAAAGTAAAATTAACTTTTTTTTTTGTTGAGAAATTCATAACTGTTCTAAATACAAAGTTGTTAAATGTAGTTGATAATATGAGATTTTGGTAATAAACTTGTTGGAAGAAGTGACTTAGCGTAATTCGTCACTGTCGTAACCTTTTTATTTTTTTATTTTTTACTTATCGTTATGTATGGTGATTTGTTTTGTTTCTCTACGTATATATATAGTTATATCTATTTTTAATTTCAAAAACCATCATTATGAGGAGTAAATATTGTGTGTGTGTGTTTTTTTCTAAAAATAACTAAATGAGGGTATTTTGGTCCTCAAAATAAGTGAGGAACCTATTTCTAGTTTTATTTTAAAAAAAGGACATATTTCTAGTTATGTGTCTATATTAGGATTAAATTCTAAGTTACCCTAATTATGAAGATGGTTTTATTTATTTATTTATGGTAAGATGATTATTTACATAAAATTGGTAAGAATATATATTTTTTGAAGTTCTCATTCCAAACATACTCTAATAAAATTAAACAGGACATCTATTAGGCCAACTACGCTTTATGGGACCTGAGTATTGGGAAACTAAGAACAACAGATAAGTAAAAAAATTGTACCAAAAATATGTGTAGATGGATGTGTGATGAAATAAGAAAATGTAGAATTAAAAAACAACTATTTTTGTATAATGATAAAAGTAGCATCAATTCCAAATAAATTATGAGAAAATTGATTAAGATGATTTGGACATTGTCACACCCGACGTAATATAAATAGAGAAAGCATTTAATTTCTTTTATGAACCCGTAGAGTTGCGACAGTTTGAAGGATTGATTCCGTCCCAAGCGTCGAATAATATAATAATTATAATAAGAGTAAGAGCAATCAAGGCTTACAAAATTTTTCCAACTTAATAATTATTACAGCACATGATCATTTAAAGGCACAACCCACCTTGTAACAAAATAATTCCTATTACATTAATCCTTATTACAATTTCAGTTCATAATATAAAGCACGAATAACAAATTTCCTCTTCTCAGGTAGTTGTGTTCAATTCGCATAATCGTACTGTCCTGCCTGATCATAACCTGAAAAGCCTAGATACGAATATCCAGGGCGCATCAACGCCGACAGCTTCATGAAACTGGTGAATATTAAAAACATGTTCTTGTAATGTAAAACATAACCCTTTATCATTTGCATTTCACAGGTTTATCATCCCACATGTTAGAAATATAGGAATGAATTCAAATCGTACAACAATAAAGATAATGTCATAATCTTCAATCAATAAAACATGTGACCGTGCATGAAATTATGCAACCTTCTCATCCGACTCTTTTATCTCGACCGCACATCATCCAACTCTCTTATTCCAGTATCTTGAAATACTAACGTGACCACACTAGAGTACAGGGGTACCAGGGAATGTCTAGTTTGCATCACACTTTAGTACACGAGTACCAGGGAGTGTCCATTTTGCCTCACACTTTAGCCATACCACAGATGTCGGGAGTGTCCGGTAAGCCACACACTTTAACATTACAACTATGCCAGGGAGTGTCCAAGTCGGCGTCACACACTTTAGTACCACCATAGGCGCTAGGGAGTGTCCAATTTGTCATCTTCGCATTTCATAGATACTCTAAACCATAACCTCATAACATCAAGTACCAGGGAATGTCCAAAACACACACATCATCCACTTACTCTTTTCCACTGACCCTCACTCACCATGCATGTAAACTGGACTCACAAGTATGCCACACCTCATATCAAAAATGTAAATTACTAGGAAAACGATGACAACGTATGTGCGAGAATAATCAAGTCTTTAATTGTTTCTTTTTAATGAAATCTTATAAACATAATTCTGTTTTAGCATATCTTCCAAACAATACTCCAAAAACTCTCAAAACTTCTTACAAATAGTTCCTTATAAGAAAACAGACAAAAACACCAAAGGCCAAGTCGCTCGCTCAGGCCGTTCGCGCGATATGCCACTCTTTTGATTTTCTTTTAAAAATTTTCAGATACAAAAAATTACATAGTTCGTGTGCGCGGGCCACTCATGTGAGGCGCGCTCGTGCGGGTCGCGCTCTCGAGTTAGTACAGAAAATTCATCTTCTTCATTTTTCTCCCCTGTTTCAGCTTTCAGGGCCTGTTTTGACCCATTCTGAAATTTGATTGTAAATATGCCTTATAATATGTGATTCTCTTCATTTTTCCGTAAGGATTACGAATAAGAAGTCAATTTAACACAAATCGAAATGTAGCTCTCGGATTTTACGAAAAACCGAGAGACGACAAAACTTTATTCTTAATAAACGTCGCAATATGAATGAATTAAGTTCTATGACTTTAACAATAACCTCTATGTACTGTAATCTTTCATAATCATCTAACAAAACAAATTTTGGTTAAGGTTGAAAAATTATGATTCCAAGCTTTGAACTTCCATGAATGAAATAAAAAATGAAGCATTATCAATTAAGCTATTCCAACAGTAAACAAAGCATACATTACATTCAAAGTGAGTTAATAATACTCAATGTGATAAAGAATTGGAGTATATGTTGAAAAAGAAAATCAAATAAGAAAACCCAATCTCAAGCTTCAAGCTATGGAGGTTGTACTCTCCCTCTCCAAAATAAATTCTGTAAACTCTCCTATGTATTTCTCTCTATATTTTAGTTGTAACCAAAAATGCAGATTGTGAAGGTATGTGTGTATTTAAATAGAAAACAACTTGAACTTGGTGCCCAAGCATATTCACCTTCACTCTACAAATGATTTTTATTTCTAATTTCTACAACCATGATATGCCCATACGTATATACAGATTTTATATATACAATCTGTTGAAGTTTTGCATAGATGAAGTCTAAGTTAGTCTAGGTGTTCATATAGAGTGCTAGGGGTCAAGTGTGGATGTTTGGGTAAATCAACTTTTGGAACAAAGCTAACTCACTCAAAATAGACATTGCCAAACAAGGCAAGAACAAGTTGTCTAGGAATCTCTTTGAATGTTTGGGAAAATAGCATATGGCACTAGAAATAAACACACACAAAATGCATACCCAAACAAGCCTATCTAATTATTGGTAGCATTAAATGTTGATAAGGCAAGTGTCAAATCTTGATTGGTGGAGATTCCCAAACTGTGGGAATCCAACCCGGTGTCGTCAGTTTTCGTTACCTAAACTGGTATTTTTGCGGCGTGGCGATCACCACAAAAATACAGAAAATTTACATTAACGTAAGAAATAATTTTTCGGTTTTATAAAAATACAGATTGAGTCAAAAGTAATTATTTTCACCGTTTTGTAAATGCAGATTTGAAATCACAGCACATGTATTTCTTGAATTTATTAAAATTACCATTTGATCCCAATTAAAGAATTGCTAATAAAATAAAAGCAAGTAATACAAATTAAAATATGAAAATTACAATTAGAAATTAAATAAAATTACAGGTTGTTACAGACATGTATAAAGAAGACCAATACTTTAACCGGTTAGGAATATTGATAGGATACATATTGAAGAATACTAAAGATCGGGAAAGACCAAAATTGACAGGATTGAGATAATAAAGAAAGACTTGATAACGTGCATGTTGAATGATGCAATGGTAATTGACCGAGCGTAATGAAGAAAAATAATCTATATAGTCGAACTCAAATAATTTGAGACAAAAACTTTGAGTTTAGTTGAGTTGTATATTTTAACCAACGAGTGCGTGACAATACACCGTTTTTTACATTTACGTTGTCAATCACCCGTTAGTACTACAGATTAAGTAGGGGTGCAATTCGGGCGATACCCAAAGGGTTGTGGCTCTGCTTAGGCCTGAGCCCGAATTCAAACAGTCTGTCAAAGTTCAAGCCTGAGCCTGAGCTCGACATAAACCCAAACTTTTCAACCCGAGTGTATTAAAACCCGAGCCCGAGCCCGAGCCCGAATTGCAATTTTTTTTTTGGTTCAAACCAATTTTTAGTATGTAAATAACAATACGTAGAGTATCAAATCTATTTTTTTTTTGTTTTGATTTGGGAAAAAATATTCATCTATTAATTTGGTGCTTGAAAAATATCTAATAGTGTATTCATGTCACTAAAAAACACTATAATCTAATGTCACACCCTCCTGAAAATTACTTTCATATTAAATGACTAATAAAATTTTAGGAGATTATCAATGTTATTTGATAAGTGTGGAAGTGGTTGACGTGAGTCAACGGAAGGTGTCAAGTGAGGACACGATAATATAACACTCAATGAGACATTCGTGTGATTAAATGATATTTATATGATTTAAGTGTTATTTGAATTATCTGGTAATTATAAATAGTGATTTTATCTGTGTAAGTGTAATTTCTGGTAGTTTGATCTTGCTTAAGATCATTTTGAATGAAGTAGAGATAACCAATATGATACGTACCATAAAACGTAGGTTATCAAGAAATTCCGCAAAAAATTGTTTTTAGAACATAATTACAGACCTAAACGGAACTTAGACGAAAACTTTTATAAATTACAATTTTCACTCGTGAAGTAATGAATTAGACGTGTAAGAAGTTTCGGAGAATAATTAGAAGTTTTGAGAACTGTGGGGAATAAACATAATTTTCAAGAGTCGTGCTTATATATAAAATGTTAAGATATTTTTCATAATGGGATTTTGGGGCTTAGAGCTTTCCAACGCCAATCGACATTTGTTGTTCATCAACTTTTGGCCAATATTACATTTTTGGATTCTTTGAGGTAAGAGCTACGTTTTGATAGTTGTTAGGCCTTGTTTGGCTAAGTTTTATAAAAATTCTAATTCTAGAAATTTGGGGAAAACATGTGTAAACTAGTAGGAATCACTTGTAATAAGAGATTCGGTGTACAATCGGACTCCTAGTACTTCTCCTGAAACCTTAAGACCGTAGCTTAAGGTATGAATTTCTAGGCTATGTTATATAGGAATTTTCATGCTTTAATTATCAAAGACAAAATTGTGATTCGGGCAAAATTCATGTGTTAGTTTTAGGCCCATTAATTTTACACGCGAATAAATGTAAAAAGCATGTCTACTTGTTTACATGAGCATGCTAAGTGATTATGCGAGTCAAAGGAAGGATTTATACAAGTTCATCTGGAGTAAGCTTCTTGATGTTTGAGAATTTAGTAGCGACGGCTATAGTACATGGTTTAAGGCTTGGACTTACCAGGGTACTTGGGATGCAACGGTTGTAGGCTTGGACTAGCCGTGGGCACCGCGGTTTAAGGCTTGGACTTACCGCTACTAGATGAATGCGTATTTTCTCCCTAGAGACTACTTATTATGATTCACAACATTGAAGCATGATTTGTCATACATGCATATGTTAGAAATTGTGCACTTAGCATATAGCTGAGTAGTGGAGCATTACTTCATTGCAAGTGATAAGAAGAAAGGGAAGAAGAAGTGTGGGGAGTGAGGTCTTGGGGACGACGTGAATCATCCTTGTTTCTATTTTTGTTTTCCATTCTATGGATGTAATATGAGCTTTGAGTAGTTCAAACCATGTGCTTAACTTCGAACTTCGGAATGGATTTTTAAAATTGTAATATGTGACAAAAACTTCTTTTGGTTAAGTTTGTAATGAATCCGAACTCATGGATTCGTATTTGGAATGCTTAACTCGTCGAATTCGTGTTTTGCATGTGGGTTTTAGTACTTTTATATTTTGAACCAAACAAGTCATAACTATTTCAATTCTGTTTCTTTTCTAATGCTTGGAAAGCTTAATGTATGTAGTTATAGTTTTGAGATGGTTGTGATGGATTGGAACCATGTATGGTTGTAGTGAAGTGAAAGGTTGAATGAATCTTTAGCAAAATTCTAATGCTAGAAGGAATTCTGCTAAAGGATCATTCGACTAGTCGAACGGGACATTTCTACTGGTTAAAATGACCCCTGCATATACTCTTTTTATACCCCTTTTGGAAATTATTTAAATATTTTCATGGGTTCTCAAGATACCTTTGGGACCCCTTTTAACGTAAATTCATCCAGTTCAAAATATAATTACATTTTCAAATTTATATGGATTTTACAACTTAGAGTGTATAGTTTTCAAAAGAGTTGAACACTTGTTACTTTTAAGTTTCTTTTCCGCTGCTAGAGTTATTTAATTAACTGGATGAGCCTCGGTGGTGTGTCACGTATCCTATTTTCGCTTGTAGTAGGATGGGTCAGGACATTTATTGGTATCAAAGTTTTAGGTAACAAAATTTTGAGAATGTTCAATGTCGAGTGGAGTGTTGAGTGAATTGACGTATACTCTAGAGATGTTTGATGCATATGGTATGTTGTTATACATACATGATTATATTTATTTTCATAAATATATAGTGTTTATGCATTAAGATTGGCATGTTGAGAATCATGAGTGACGACCACGAGCAATCACCGCATGCATGTATAGACCATCTTTCAGAGATAATGGAAAATATCAGAGACTTGGTATGGAGTATAGCGGAGCGTTTACCTCCGACATCTCCATTTGAGCCAGCACCAATAGCCGTTGTGCTTGCACCTGAGAATAGGGATGGATGGTCCGTATCGGAACAATGCATAAGAAAGAAACTAATGGAGTTTCACAGGACTTCCGACACCACACTGGGAGAGCACTGGGTAATGGACATGGAGAGGATTTTCAGATCTATTTCGATGTCCGATGCACTGTAAATCGAGAATGCAAGTGACATGCTCAAGGGTAAAGCCCAGAATTGATGGGTAAATGTTCTAGATCAAGGGGCACTGATAAATTGGGAGGGATTCAGGATGGAGTTTAATCTACAATTCTTTCCACGAGCTGCTCATAATGCGAAGAAGAGTGAGTTTGATAATCTTAGACAAGGAGATATGACAGTGACCGAGAGTACACATCAAAGTACAATGCCTTGTTGAGGTTTGAAAAAGGGTTAGTACCGATGGAAGACGATAGGGCAAGAAAATTTGAGGAAGGATTAAGAGAGAACATTGGCCTAAGGGTGGAGACATATGAACACATTCAACAGTTGGAGCAGTGCAACAAACGACACTTGTGGCGGAAAGTTGAATGGAGAGGTTGAGACATAATTAACAAGGCAAGCGAGGTAATGGGGGTGGTGACTGGAACCTTGGTGGATCTTTCAAGAGGCCTTTCATGAAAGGCTCTAGTTTTAGTTCTAGCTTCAGTGGACAAGGGAGACCGACTAGCAATATACTAGTATGTCTGCTCTGTAATCGGCCACACACAGGTGAATGTTTCATGACTAACCCTTAGAATAGGAATCAAAGAAAAGTGGTGCAAATTTTACCCCCGACTTGTGAGGCAAATGTTATGATTGTGGTATGGTTAGGCATCAATCCAAGAATTACCCGAGGAGACGTCCCCAAGAAGGAGCAAGTTCTATGGCTTCAAGAGGTTCAAAGCCTAAGCAATCCAATGACAAGAGATAGGGGACAAAGTAGCATGAAGGGAGATCATTTTAGATGAATCATGGGGATATGGCTACTACTGACACAGTGGTCTCAGGTATAGTGCCTATATGTTCGTATCTAGCACGCATACTTGTTGATTCGGGATCTACACATTCATTTGTGTCACATCTTTTTGTTGAACATTTGAATGTTAGATCGGTGTCTTTAGGATATGAATTATCCATTAGTGTACCTCTTAGTAAGCCGATAATGACGTCTACGATATACAAGAATTGTGGGATCACACTAGGTAAGAAGTTGATGACCGTTGACCTTATACCGCTGGTCGTGAATCATTTCAACGTGATACTAGGCATGGATTGGTTATCTCTTAACCAAGCCACAATAGATTGTGAACAGAAAGAAGTTAATTTTTGATCACCGGTGTACGAGAATTTTTGTTTCCAAGGGAGTGGGGTTACACCGCCATCGTATTTGATTTTGGCTATCTGAGTGGGTAAGTTGTGAGTAAAGGGTGTCAGGGATTTCTATGTTTAGTAATTGATTCTTATGCAACTTAATTAAAGGTAGAAGATATCCCAATAGTATGAGAGTATCCAGATGTATATCCAAATAACTTACTAGATGTTCTTATTGAATGAGAGATTGAGTTCACCATTGAGATAATGCCAGACTCTAGACCTTTATCGAAAGCACCGTATTAAATGTCACCCATGGAATTGAAAGAACTGAAAGTTCAATTACAAGAGCTACTCAACAAAGGTTTTATTCGACCTAGTATATCGCCGTGGGGCGCTACAGTGTTATTTGTAAAGAAGAAAGATGGTTCACTGAGTATGTGTGTCGACTATCGAGAATTGAATAAGTTGACGATCAAGAACAAATATCCGTTGCCTAGAATTGACAATCTATTCAATCAAATTCGTGGAGCACAAGTGTTTTCGAAGATAGATTTGAGACCGTGTTATCATCAATTGAAAGTAAAGGTTGAAGACATCGAGAAGACAACTTTCAGAATGCGCTATGGACATTACGAGTTCCTAGTCATGCCATTCAGAGTTACCAATGCACTAGTCATGTTCATAGACCTTATGAATTGAGTCTTCAAGGACTATTTAGATGATTTTGTTATCATGTTTATAAATGATATTCTTATCTATTCGCCAAGTGGGGTAGAACATAAGAAACATGTAAGACTCATACTTCAGAGATTGCGAGAGAAGAAATTGTTTGAAAAATTGAAGAAGTGTGAATTCTGGCTATCTAGCATTGCTTTTCTTGGTTACGTGATTGACAAGAATGGTGTTTCAGTTGATCCTCACAAGGTTAAAGCCATATCTAATTGGCAGAGACTGACTTCAATGTTAGAAATTTGAAGTTTCTTAGGATTAGCCAGATACTACCGTCGTTTCATTAAGAATTTCTAGAAGATTTCATTGCCTATGACAAAGTTAATGAGGAAGCGTATTACATTTTAATGGAGCTCGGACTATGAAGACAGCTTCCAAGAGTTGAAGTCGCATTTGATAAGAGCACCTATCTTGACGATACCATCTGGAACCGAAGGATTTGTAATTTATAGTGATGCTTCGCATCAATATTTGGGGTGTGTACTTATGCAGAGTAGCAAAGTGATTGCCTATGGTTCAAGATAGTTGAAGCCACATGAGATAAATTATCCAACTCATGACCTTGAATTGGCCATAGTGATTTATGCTTTGAAGATTTGGAAGCATTACTTATATGGCGAGAAATGTGAGATCTTCACAGACCATAAGAGTTTGAAAAACATATTCACGCAATGAGATTTAAACATAAGGCAGAGAAGATGGTTAGAGTTAATGAAGGATTACAATCTTTCGATTGAGTATCATCCAGGAAAGGCTAATGTAGTAGCTGACACGTTAAGCTGGAAGACGACAAGGAACTTAGCCAATGAGCTAATCAAACAAAAGGAATTGGTCGGAGAAATGGAACAGTTGAAGTTAAATGTAATTCCAGAGACTAATGGAGGTTTGATGATGGCAATCATAGCTCACCTAGACATTATAGATGATATTAAGGCAAAAAAGTACAACGACCACTACTTATGTAAAATGAGAGATGAGATATCTTCAGGGAAACGACCAGATTTTACGTTGGAGTAAGGGGTGTTGATGCTTGGGAATCATTTGTGTGTGCCGAATTTGAAAGACTTGAAAGAACGAAATAGAACTAAGTACTCAGTTCACCGGGAAGTAACAAGATTTGGTGGAGAGGCATGAAGTGGGAAGTTGCTAAGTATGTTTAGAGTGTTCGACATGTCAACAAGTCAAAGCAGAGAGACAAGTACCTGAGGGACTACTACAACCATTACCAGTGTCATAGTAGAAATGGGATGAAATCACGATGGATTTTATTTCTGGATTTTCACAATCACCTAATAAAACCAACAAGATTTGGGTCATAGTTGATAGATTGACTAAGTCAGTTCATTTTCTACCGATCAAGACGACCAAGCCTTCGAGGTTAGCGGAGTTGGATATGAAAGAGATTGTGAGACTACATGGAGTTCTAGGGTGATCATATTGGATCGTGATAGTAGTTTTACATTGAGGTTTTGGGGAAGTTTTCAAAAGGTGATGGGTACTAAGCTGAGTTTCAGTACTGCTTTTAATCCTCAGAGTGACAGGCAATCAGAGCGAATGATTCAGACGCTAGAGGACATGCTTAGGTTATGTGCTCTAGAATTTGGAAGCGATTGGGAGAAGCACTTACCATTAGTTGAATTTGCCTACAAAAATGGATTTCAGTCGAGTATTGGGATGGCACCATACAAAGTTTTTTGTGGACTTAAGTATTGATCATTGGTTTGTTGGACTGAGGTTGGGAAAAGAATGTTATTAGGACCCGAGATAGTACAGTTAACTACTAAGAAAGTGAAGTTAATTCAGGAACTACTTAAGGTAGCTCAGAGTCATTACAAGAGTTATGCCGACTCTAAGCGACGACCGACAACATTCGAGGTAGAAGATTTTGTATACCTAAAAGTATTACCTTCGAAAGGCATCGTAAAATTTGGGAAATGGGGAAAGCTTAACTAGAGTGATCTCGTCAAAATCAAGATATAAAAGTATGCTTTACTTTCTAAGATTTACAGTGCGGAAGTAAAGTTCGAACCCACAGAGACTGATTATTTTTGTCCTTTAATTAATAAAACCTAAATCTATTTAGTTATAGAAAACAGAAGTTTGATTGATTGTTGATTTAACTACTATAATGAACTAAACAATGAAATTGTGGAAATAATATACTAAAATTAAAACTAAGTAAACGAATGCAATATTTAAGATTGTTTTGATATGAGTGAATGGAATCTAGGATTACAAACTACTAACCATGCATCGGGGGTCTATACTTCCTACTTTAAGACCTATGATTTGATAGTCAAGATCAATCGTAGCTACAAGCCCGATAGTATCAACAAAAAAGGTATTACTAGTTTAATCTAAGCATATTTCATCTTTAGTTGGCATGAATGGTCTACCTATAACTAGGGTGTAGCACAACCCATCTTCCCTAAGCATGAATCATAAAAGATATAAACATCGCAATCAAATAAGCACTATTGTATGTAAATATTCATATCAATCGCAAAAATTAAGGAATATTGGGTTCATTAAATACAAGGGAGAATCTAAGACAAGAGTAAACCCAAAATATTATTGATTATTTAACATTGAAAATCCGATTATATATACATAATCCTCAAACATACAATCACTATCCAAATACATAAAATCCTAAAGAAGTAAAGCACAGAATTCTCCTTTACATGGCTAGGGTTTCATTGCAACCCTAGACTAGGTGTTTAGTTACGCATAGTCGATGAAAATAGGAATATGGAGATGACTGACGCCATTAGAGACCTTCAAGCTAGATCTTCTCTTCTCTTGCTTTTCTCTCCTAAGCTGCCTCCAAAAGTTGTACATTATGATGTATAACCCCAAAAGTGATTTAGAATGATGTATATATAGTTGTAGAGGGATTATAAAGGCTTTTGTAAACCTAAACTATTTTAAACAGCTATATCTCACTTTTTGGACATAATTAGGCAATTCCATTTGCGTAGGGGTCTTCAGCACTTTAAAATACACAGATTCAATTTTTTTTCTATAGGTTGCACAAGCGGGCCACGCGAGCGCGATTTCGAAAAGTCGTGTAAGCAGGCCGCATGCGCGAGGTGGCTTTTTCTGCTTGGTTTCTTCTGTTTTTACACCCTGTATAGCCTGGAACTCTCGCTTTCTTCTAAAACGTGACAGAAAATGGAAAATAAAGTAAAAGTACAAGAAAATAGGATGATAAGTGCTAACAAATGAGAATTAAGGCGTGTAATTAGGAACTGTTCATTTCCGATCACACCCCCAAACCTATATTTTGCTAGTCCTCGAGCAAAAAGAACAGAAAAGTTAAGCTAATATTAAAAATCCTACACCATTATCGCATGGATTGCGATTGCACTTAGCATATTCAACAAGCCTTTTAAACCTCTTGGTGTCCTAATCAGACGAGTGAAGTCTCGTGAGAGTTCTCGTCAACAAGTTACCCACAACCATTTTATTATCTTGGAAAAAGAAAATTTCATTCAAAATTTCAACATTCGTATCATTCTTGCTAAAATTGAATCTCAACTAAAACCTTAAGTCATCGAGAGTAACACAATCAAACGTCCACCTAAATCATGAAATATTTCAAACATATATATTGAAAGAATCAGTAGAGTTTATCAAAAACTCGAATGTGTGTGAGTGGTAATAAAGTGGATACACATTGATCACGAACTTGAAATATAACTTGGATAACTATTTTAGCAATGCCTCGACTACAAATCTCACGTTGTTCATCACACTCTAAAATAAAATTTCTCAAAAATAGGTGTAATCACTCAAATGTATGCGAGGGAAATAATCATTTATAAAACAACTAAACTCGCATACGACACAAAACAACGTATGACACAAAAGAATAATAGTCTCACAGATAGGATATCGAATGTCAAGTGAATATCATCACTACCATATTATATTCACCTCTTCTATCGTTTCCACATTCAAATCATGTTTACCTAGGATCAAATAGGACTTTAATTCGGGATAAAACATTGGTCAAGGGTTTAAGCCAAGAAACGAAGGTATGTGGATACACAAAAGATCCGAAAGTGGTTATGGGTGGCCGTATCGTCCAATACCAAGGCTTTTACTAAAACGACTATTTATTTTGCTTTTACTACTTCATTCTCTTTTTTTTTTCCTTTTTTTTTCAAACCCAAGATATTCAACTATTTTCTTCTTTTTGATCTTTTTTCAATATATACTTTTTTATATGTATATCCCATTTTTTTTCATACTACTCAATACTCTACTTCTACTAGTCGCTATTAGCCCAATTTCTTTATGGAGAACCATTTTTCAACCACTCTTGGACTTGGGTTAGGCAATTTTATATATTGGCGAACTCCGTATTGGAGTGGGTAGGTTAACGGGTGAACAAAGAAAACGGCTTATTTAAAGGCTCAAGGGACTAATCAAGGATATGAAACTATTGTAGTGGGTAGGTCAATGGCCAAAAGGGATTTAGATAGAAGGATGGCCTAATATCATCTCCTAAGGTCACATGGTCCTTCAATGTTATGATATCAAGGAAAATATAGTTATGTTTCATTAAATATGGTAATTATAATACTGACTCGGCTTTCAATGAAAATAAGGAAATAATGATACTAATCAACAAGAAAATGCGCTTTGCCAATGAGATTCGATAAAGTAAATTTATAACCCTCAACAAGGATGAAAGGCTCTAAAGCTCACCGGTTTAGTCTCTACAATGTTGCTATCTAGAAATCCAAAATATATTATAGTTTCAATATAAACATGCATCCACATGACTACGTGTCGTGCATAAATAAGTATGCAAGTTCAAGATATAAAACGATAAATCCAACGATATATGACTGTTAAGACATACCTTCATAACTTTAGTAGACAATGGATTATGTACTCCCTTAACTTCAAGTTTCAATGAAAACAAGCCAATCAAGAAAGGAATTGAACATTGAATATTATTGAAAATTCGTACTTTATTTATGTATAATTATTATTGTATAAGTTTTTTGGGTAATTATGTAAACACACCCTCTACTATCACCAATTTTCACTTATACCCCCTGATCTTTTTTTTTTTTTGAAAAAATTGACCCCCTCATGTATTTGAGGGGCCAAATTAACTGATGGTGGTAATGGATGGTCCAAAATTACCTAATTGCCCACCTATATGTGCAAAAATTACAACCATCACCACCAAAGGATCTTTACATAATTTACCCCCAAAAAAATCAATTGGAGTCGCCGCTACTGCCATTCCTACCAGCACCACCACAACCTCCATCATCGATCCTCTTACCACCATCACCCACATGCCACAAGCCATATCCTTGCTGTGATAACCATCATCTATAGCACCCCCATCAAGCCATCATCACCACCAAAGGATCTTCATGGTCACCACCACCATCACCACCCAACCTTGACCACCAACACCACAGCCCCAGTCGCCGACGCAACCCTCTATGGCATCCACCACCTTCACCCCACAACTCCAATCACAGTCCTGCCACCGTTGTCACTGCCACCACTGACCCACCATCTATGTCTTCCACCATAACCCTCAACCCCAATCCTAGTTGCGGGCACCATGAGAATCTTCTATTACCATTAATTCCAAGATTCACAATCTTCCCAAACATCAATAACCACTTTAATTTGTCTTACGCACAATTCCCCTGCTCAAAATTCCAAGCTTCAAAGCTTTAATCTCAACTTGAAACTCCATTGGTTTGCCATAGTAACTGCAAAGATGTTGGATACCATTAGAGATGTACTCAAGTTTTACACAGAGAGCTTATAAAACAACAACCAATTTTTTTTCTTCATGGCTGCTGTTCAAGATTTTAACTAATTTTGTCTATCCATCTATACATTGTATAGCCATATATGTTTTTTCTTCTCAAATAAAAATGGAGGTGTGTTAGAGAAAGAAGAATCTAGAGAACAGTATATAGAAAGAAAAGAGGGGAGGGAGAGAGAGAACCATGGAATAATTGTGATTATGTGATGCTCTCTTTGAAAGAGAGAGAGAGAGAGAACTATAATCTGTAGAGAAAGTAGAGAGAGAGGGAGAGAGAAAACACTGACTTATCAGAGAGAGTGTTTGTGGTGTCTTCTATAGACCATGAGGGGTAAAAATGTCATATAGGAAAGTTTGGTATCACGTGACATCAAAATATTAAAGATTTTGACTGCTAAAGAAACGAAGGGGGTGTTAGTGTCAAATTGGTATACATGAGGGGTCAATTTGTTCACAAAAAAGATCAAGGGTTATAAGTGAAAATCGGCGATAGTATAGGGGGTGTTTACATAATTTATTCTTTTTTTTACAACAAATAAAGGAATCAAGAACTAGAAATGAAATCGAAAAATAGAAAATTCTTAACTAATAAAGCTATTAACCACTAAAGCTACTAATAACTGAAAATAAAAGAAACAAAATAAAACACTACTCCTACTAAATAAAGAATCCATAATACTTCCCTCAAACCAAGTCACCGTATGTCCCTATGCCGGTGGGAACATGATAATGACATGAATGTACTCCACGGTAAAGATAACTAGGATGTGCACGTCACTGAAAGCATTTGATGAAAGTGGTGCGACATCATGTCTATATGTATCGAGCAACGCCCAATCCGGATGCTCTGCGAGGTCACATGGGGACAACTCTATCTCATCCTCCTCCTCGATCATCTCTGGAGCTAAGTCTACCTCATCCTCCTTTGGCCCGTCATATGGTAAAAAAATGGAGGCTATATTCTCCGGAGACCAATCAGGATGTCCCGCACACTGTCTGACATGTCTGGGAAATAATCGGGTAAATCCCTATATGGATACATAACCTTGGAAGGTGCGACAACTATATAAGTAAGATGAACCTCCTCCTCTATGTCATCGTCATTGGTAGATGAATTGTCCAAATCGAAAGAAGACGAGGACTCGGAAGAAGTCAAAGGTGCACCAGAAGGTCCATTAATGTATGTGGCATTGTCACCAAACAGACTGTCCTCATCGTTCAAAAAATCAGAACCCATAGGTATAGGGACGTGAGGACGGTGACCACGCCATGAACACAGGTCACAACCGACACGGCCGACTGGACCATAGGGCTTAGCTATACTAGGTCTACGCAAGATATCGTCGGCAGATGTAATATGATTAGAATGATGACTCGACTCACTAGAATTCCTATCCGGTGAAGATGGTGGAGATAGAGGGTGGTCCATAATATTGTTTTGGAAGGAACGAATAGAGGAGTGAGGTAAAGCCGTATGGATTTTTGAAGTTATGAACCTGAATAAAAAATTAACCACAAACTACAACATAATTAGTTTTCGTTAACAAATCAGAAAGCAAAATTGGCATTATTGGTGATTGACAACGTGCATTAGTAATGAGTATAATGTTTCAACTTATGTGACACACTTATAATATTCATGAAATTTTGGGCAGCATCTCCCCCAAACCTAAACCCAATAGATTCCTGTATAGAGCATAGGGTACGAGATTCGCTCATGATTAACACGGATTAAGAAGGTCGCAACAGTTTGTAATTCAAAACATTACTGAAATAACAATGGAAATGGATGCGTAATCAATAAGCAATAAAGCTAATTTTGCAATCTGACTAATATAAGCATCAGGAATATAACCAAACCACAAAAAAATAAAAATTTAAAGAAAAGAACGGGGTCCAAAATAATAAATACTGACCCAAAGAGAAAATAAAAAATAAAAAGTGCATAAACGTAAACTAAACCGGTCGAAGCTGGGTACACCAGAAGCCTAAGAAACAAAAAGAAAATGTAAAAGGAATAGAACCAAAATAAAAGAATATACATGCCAATTATCTGAAAATGTCTGATACCCACCCCCTTAAATACATAAGAAGAGAAAAAGTGTCCAACCACCCAGCCCCTACTAGTCATCACCCTCTACCAACACCAACTCCAATCTATCCATCACCATCACCATCACTCCCATCCTCACCATCACCTTTCTCATCACTAGCCTCAGCAGCCTTCTCCTCCTCACCAGCCACCTAAGTAGCTTACTGCGCAGGTCGTGAAAACACTGAATGGTAGGCGGTCTCTCCCTGTGCTAAGATATCCTCCAACTAGTCAAGATGTGCTAGCTGGAAGTACGAACACATGTAAGAATGAAGCCAAAGGGTCTCGCCTCTTAAGGAACATACATCAGCGTAATTCTAAGCGTATTGTGTATCCTCTGGTAGAGGTGGACGTTGTACCTCTCTCTCATGATGTGCCTGGGCCACATCCCTAGCCCTCCTAACCTCCATGTCTAGTCGGTCGAGGCTCAACTCCCAATCAATGGAAGAGAACTCTAGAATACGTCTATCAACGGGCTCATCGAAAGGTATAAGAAAGGCTTTGGATCGGAGGATCACCATAATGGTTTGGGGGTAAGGCAGGAGGAACTTGAAGTTGGCAGTGTGGTTAATAATGTGGCCAGCTATATGCATGCCCTCCATGATGATCAAACTAAGGTGAACTAGGCGCCACAATAGATGGTGTGGAGGGCGTGGTGTATCTTTTTCGTTCTCTCCTGCTCATGGCCTATAGGGTAGAGGTTTCTTTTGAACACATGGTCGACGAACCACATCTGGTGGGGCATATATGATTGTCAGATAGTCTGCCCTGAACCAGTGTTATCGCTGCACATGTCCTGTATAATATGTGTGAAATGGTGTTGTTTAGACAGGACATTGAGTTTAGGGACTTCGTAGGTGTGAGAGGGGAGTTGAAGGGCATCGGCTATGTTATCGGGGTTAATGGCGATGGCATGGATGTCAATGGTAGTGCTCAGGTATATGTGTTGGCTCAAGGATACTTTATGATACCTGAGCTTTTGGTAGAATAGGCGGATGAGGCGAGGGTAGGTGATAAGCTCTAGATTATAGAAAAAAAGTGGTGGGGGAAGTTTGCGGCTGTCAAGGTATTGTGGCCCCACCTAGTGTCGACATCAGATGCGAAGAAATCAGTGTCGATGACGGTCTCATAATTGCGACCTCTATTGGCGTATTTGGATGAGAGGTCGTTTGGGTTGGCTATCGATTTAGTTTGTTTTTCTTTTCCTTTTGCTTTTTTCTATGGAGATTGTGAACTAGACACGGATTTAATGGATCATTTGGTCATATTTATAAGTGGGCGTAGGTGAAAAGGAAAAAAATTGAAAATGTCCCCTTTAAAATTGTCAAATAATCCCGAAAAAGAAAAAGGGCAAACGGAGAGGGAAAGGGAACCTGCAAACAAATAGAATCCAAACAAAGGATACAATCAATATGCAATCACATTGTAAATAAAATTGGGTCCATAGTGGGGAACACCCAGGAATTATGAGAAGAGACTGCACCTTTCCCACTCATCATCCCACTGAGGGCACACACATTGCAGCAAGTCATGGGGGACTTGCCGCGTGTTCAATGACTAACGTAAATAAATATGAATGTCGTATGTGCTGCCTCATTTATTTGAACTGTGAACAATGTGTTAAGATATAAAACCAGGCAGTACAAACCAAGTAATGGTTAATCTTTGATAGAACAAGGTTAAGATTGGATCAATATCTTTATTAAAGTCAAAATCAATGTGCCAGATTTTAAAAAGTGATGTAAGCCTATGCTAATTTCATTGATCCCTCAGCATGAGGAATTGGTCATACGAGATGGAATGCAACTGAGTTTTCTTAACACGAATGTAAATATGGATCAACATGCAATCAATTTCTGCCAAAATTAATTCTAATTTAACAAATATACCTCACTCTAAGACGACAACTATGGTTTTGTTAGGAAGTACTCTAACCCTATGAAGACAATCAGGGATTTTGTTACCAAATATGGATAAATATATATATATATATATATATGTATCGCTGAGGAAGTACTCCAACCCTAGTGATTTTGGGTGTATAAGTCTCCGTGTACTTGTAGAGCTGAATATATATATATATATATATATGTCTGTTTATGTCCAAATTCATATCTTTATATGGATTTATATATACCTACATACATACATATGTAGATATACAAATCCTTAAATCACAAACTCTAAATAGTGTGTCAGGGTTTAGGGTTTAGTGTGTGTGGATAGATATATATACACATTAGTGTGTGTATAAATCCATGTGTGTATGTAAATATATATACATCTGTCTATATATCAAGATCTACATCTATATGTATATATATATACCTATGGATAGAGAAAAGGGAAGCAAGAAAGATTGCGCCGTGATTCGCAATGGCGGTTGCGGTGTCGGTGGCATCTGGTGGTTAGCAGTGATGGGTCCGGCATCAGGTGGTGGTGGTGGTTGGTGGTTAGTGGAAGGAGAGTGTAGAGAGGGGGAGACAGATCGTTAGAGAGAGAGAGAGAAGAGAAAAAAAAAGTAATCTAAAAAATTAGGGCTAGAAAGCCCTATTTATAGGTGGACAGGGACTTCGCATGAGCGGGCCACGCAAGCAACCTTCATGCGCGCGAGCACTCCGTGATGTAAGACTATGGTCTGTCTCTAGGTTCATAAAAAAAATATCTAAGGTAAAAAATCACTCCAGCGGTTCACGCGAGCGACTGTTCGTACGCGTGATCTTAGTCTTGAGCAGCTGCTGAGGGGAAGTATTATGAAGTTTAAAATTTTTTCTTAAGGCAAAAACTCGCCCGAGTGGGCCGCGCGAGCGACAAGTCTCACGAGCAGGCTACGCACACGATGTGTTCTTTTCCTCTTTTCTCACTTGTTTTCTTATATAGGGTTTTAAATGATCAAATTCTCTTCTGTTGGGTATTCAAAAACTCAGACATTTGCAGAAAAACTCCTAAAAAGTTCACAAACTAAAGAAAAGCTCTATTAAATACTTGGGTTGCCTTCAAAGAAGCGCTAGGTTTCACGTCGGCAGCTCGACCGATGCAACCGTTCAGTCGAAATCAATCGCATCTGCCAAATCTATGGATTCGACCTCTCTTTCTTCAATTTCCTCGGTCCAGTACGGCTTAAGCCGTTGGCCATTCACTTTAAACGGTGTTCCGTCATTTGTAACTTATATTTCGATCGCTCCACGCCGAAACACCTGCATTACTATGAATGAACTGTCCCATCGGGAACGTAATTTGCCCGGGAATAACCACAATTTTGAATTAAATAGGCACACACGTTGTCCGACCTCGAAGTTCTTATGATTGATCATTTTATCATGAAATGCTTTCGATCATTCTTTATATATTCTCACTTTCTCATAGGCTTCATTTCTTAATTCCTAAAGCTCTTGTAGTTTAAGCTTTTGGTGACATCCCGCCAATTTCATATCTTGATTAAAGGTTTTAATGGCCCAATACCATTTGTGCTCTAATTGAATAGGTAAGTGGCACGTTTTTCCAAACACTAAACGATAAGGGAAATCCCGATAGGAGTTTTATATGTTGTGCGATAGGCCCAAAGTGCTTCGCTCAGTCATTGTGACCAATCTTTGCGATCAGGACGTACCATTTTTTCTAATATGCTTTTAACTTCTCTATTAGAGACTTCAACATGACCTTGAGTTTGAGGATGATATGCAGTTCCAACCTTGTGGGTGACAGAATATTTGTGTACAAGAGTCTCGAAGTGACGATTACAACAATGTTTTCCTCCGTTGCTTATAATAGATCGCAGTGTACCGAAACGACAAAAGATATTATCTTTAATAAATTGGACCACTACTTTGTGGTCATTTGTTTTCGTCGCTACTACCTCCACCCACTTGGAAACATAGTCGATCGCAACTAGAATATACTCGAAACCAAAAGACGACAAAAATTATCCCACAAAATTAATTCCCCATACGTCAAAAAATTTAATTATTAGAATAGGTGTGAGAGGCATTGCGTCACTATGCGACATATTTCCGATTTGTTGGCAACGCACACACTTTTGACAAAATTCATTCGTGTCTTTAAAGAGAAATGGCCAGTATAACCCACTCTGAAGTACTTTAGCAGCTGTATGACACCCGCCAAAGTGACCTCCGCATTCTAAAGAGTGATAGAAATTTAAAATGGAGTTAAACTCACTCTCTAGAACACAGCGTCGCATGATTTGATCTGGATAATGCTTGAACAAAAGTGGATCATAATAATGTTTAACTCGTGAGAAGAAACGATCTTTATCTTGTCAAGACCATATGGATAAATGCGGTAGCTAAGTAATTTACAATATCGCTAAACCACAGATGCTTCACATTAGATAGCATAAATAATTGTTCATCCAAGAACGAATCCTGAAGTGGAATAATGTCATTGGAATCAACTAGGATCCGGGACAAGTGGTCGGCGATGATATTTTAAGATCCCTTTTTATCTCTGATTTTGTAGTTGAACTCTTGAAGGAGTAGAATCCAATGAATTAAACGAGGTTTAGTATCATTTTTATTTAAGAGATGATGCAACGCGGCGTGGTCAGTACAAATAATAACCTTAGACCCTAATAGATATGAACGAAACTTATCAAGGGCAAACATGACCGCTAGCAAATCTTTTTTAGTAGTAGTATAGTTTAATTGCGCGTCATTAAGAGTGTTACTAGCATAATAAATTACATGAGGAACTTTATTGATTTTCTGACCTAAAACGGCTCCAATGGCGTAATTAGATGCATTGCACATTAGCTCAAACGGAAGTGACCAATCGAGGGATTGGATCACCGGAGTCATGGAGAGTAGAGTTCTCAATGTTTTAAACGCTTTAAGACATTCATTATCAAAGACAAACAGGGCATCCTTGGCAAGAAAGTTGCACAAAGGTCTAGAAATCTTGCTAAAGTCCTTGATAAATCGACGATAAAATCCAGCATGACCGAAAAATGAACGAATTTGACGGATCAAAGACAGTGGTGAAAGTTTATCGATCAATTCAATTTTTGCTTTATTGACTTCTATGCCACATTTAGATACGACATGACCTAGGTCAATCCCCTCTTGAACCATGAAATGGCTCTTTTCCAAATTGAGAACCAAATTTGCCTCCTCATAACGAGCAAGGAGTTTATTGAGGTTTTGGAAAAACTCTTCAAACGTAGGATCAAAAAATAATAAATCATCTATGAATACTTCCAAAAACTTCTCAACCATTTCTGAAAAGATTTCCATCATACACCGTTGAAAAGTGATTGATGCATTGCACAAGCTGAACGGCATGCGGCGATAAGCAAAGGTGCCGAATGGACATGTGATCGTTGTTTTCTCTTGGTCGTCAGGATAGATAGGTACTTGGTTATAACCAGAATATCCATCTAGAAAGTAATAGAAACTTTGACCAGATAGACATTCTAGGATTTGATCAATGAACGGAAGAGGAAAATGATCTTTACGGGTCATGGTATTGAGTTTACGATAGTCGATACATACCCGACCAATCAATAATTTGGCGGGTGGGTATGAGCACTCCTTTTTCATTTGGCACGACTGTGATGCCCGATTTCTTCAAAACAACCTATGTGGGGCTGACTGAATTACTATCAGAGATCGGATAAATAATGCCCGCATCTAAGAGTTTGATCACCTCTTTCATTACCACCTCTTTTATATTAGGGTTAAGATGTCTTTGCATTTCTCAAGATGGTTAAACGTTTTCCTCTAAGTTTATTTGCTGCATGCAAATAGACGGGTTAATTCCTTTTAAGTCGGCTACCGTCCAACCAATAGTTTTCTTATGATCTCCTAGGACTTTCAATAGTTATGCTTCAGGGTTCATAGACAAATTTGATGCTATTATGACCAAGAGTGTAGTATTGGGCCCTAGAAAGGCATAATTCAGAGAGATTGGTAACGATTTTAGTTCAAGCGTCAGTGGATAATCGGTGGACCGTATAGGTTCATGTGCAAGAGGAGGAAGAGCCTCTATATTGGGCTTCTGTGGAAGTACGTTGGTCGTGTTTACTGATTCCAATTGGTTATTCAATTCCTCAATTGATTTATTAACGTCAAAACTGTTAAAGTTGAAAAGTAATAAACACGCTTCTAAGGCTTATTTGGTTAGTATAAAAAGGGCTGCCTCTTCTACTAATTCATCAATTAAGTTTATCGCGTAACAATCTGCCTCATCGTCATCCCTATGAGGTTGATTTGATGCATTAAATACATTAAGGCGAACAGTCATATTTCCTAATGTGACATGTTTATTAGTGTCAAGGACCGGTTCTATATCGAGAACAATGAAATCGACTGGATAATAGCACCTATCTACCTTTACCAAAACGTCTTCTATCACACCTCCTGGAACTTTAATGGAGCGATCCGCTAGCTGCAAGGTAGCAGCAGTTGGTTTTATTTCACCTAGGCCAAGATGTTCATAAACTGAGTACGAGAATAGGTTTACACTCGTTCCAAGGTCAAGAAGGGCCCAGTGAATATATTTGTCACCTATATAACACGCAATTGTTGGTGTACCTGGGTCCTTGTATTTAAGTGTATTATGTTGAAAGATAGAATTGACCTTCTCCATTAAAGACTTTTTTAGATAGATGATTACAAGACTTCCTCTTTTGAGTACACAAGTCTTTTAGAAAATTAGCATAAGGAGGTATTTGCTTAATGGCATCGAGAAGCGGGATATTGACTTTTACCTCCTTAAAGGTTTCCAAGATATCTTCCAATCGTGTTCCTTTCTTTGTGAAGTGAGATAGGGCATCTACACCTGGGGAAAATGGCATCCTAGGCACGTAATTCGATGAATTTGTTGCATTAGATGAATTAGGCACTGAGGGATTAGGGTCCTTTGTGACTTTATTATTATTTCCATCTTGTTCTTTACTGATTTCTTTTCTTTTATCTTTTCTAAGTTCGGGAGGAGGTGTGACCTCCTCCAGGGCGCTCAGTCATTCTCGTGGATACTGCATTCACTTGGTCACTTGTTGTACCTACTTTATATTGCTCGTTTAGGTTCTGAACTGATTGACTGGTAACTTCTCTTCATTATGACAATTTAACATATTCGATAGTTGTCCCATTTGTGATTCTAACTTAGTAATAGATTACGTATTGGAGTTAACGAGTTGAGACTGTGCCTGAGATTGGGCCTCTAAATTTTTCAAAGATGCCAACACACTTTCTTCAAAAGATTTATCCCTTGGAGGATTAGCATGGAAGGGAGGTGGTTATTATCGATTAGGTTGAGACCTATATGCATTAGGAAAGTTTGTCGTCTCTGGTTTTTGGGACGAATATGGTCCTTCACTATTAGACCTCCATGAAAGGTTTGGGTGAGCTTTCCATGTTGTGTCCGATTTGTAACCAGTGGGGTTATAATTAGGTCTTTAGAATTGTTGAATAACATTGATATGTTGTTCAACAAATTCTAGAAATTGTGAAGCAGATGGACATGCAAGTGTAGAATGAGATAGATCGAAACATAATTAGCATATTTCGGCAGAAGGTGGGCCCTGCATATGGCCCATCATCATTAGTTGATCAAGTTTCCTAGATAGTTCTTGAATTTTAATTGAACGACCTAACTTAACTTGTGTTTCTCGTTTAGGTTGCGGTGGAAGGCATACCTCCGGACATACAGACACAGCTTGATGCATTGAATTTTCACTTAAAGTTTCAAATATTTTCCAAGTTTCGTTGGTACTTTTGTGGAGGAACGTCCCAGCACAAACAGCATCGACTGTGTTGCGAACTGAGGGAACAAGTCCCTCATAGAAAACTTGTACCAATTGGACAAGAGTGCAAAAGTTCTTTAAATTGTTCCCACGTATCGTATAGTGTTTCACCATCTTACATTGTGAAGTTCGTTATAGATTTTCGAATTTGATTAGTTTGAGTGATGGGGAAAAACTTTTATAGGAACGTAGTATGCAACCCATCCCATGTTCTTGTAGAGTTCATCTCAAGAGATTGGAGCCAATACTTAGCTTTATCCTTACGAGAAAATGAAAAAAGATGCAGTTTTAGTTCATCATCAGTTAAATTTTGAATTTTCAATGTAGCACATATATCTTGAAATTCACCTACATGATGGTAGGGATCGTCCTTAATGTGACTATGAAAAGACTGAAAAAGTGCAATGGTCGATGACTTGATCTCGAAGTGAGATGCAGTCACCTCCGGTAACTCTACGCATGATGGTGGCGTATATGCTATAGGGGTAAAATAATCTTTTAGAGGTGGAGGTTGAAGTATGTTAGGGTTGACTCCATTATTTTGGTTATTCCCGTTATTTCTAAAATTCGGCCATTAGGATAGGGTCGATCTTAATAGTTCTAGTTTTCCTTAAACGCTTAAGAGTTCTCTGGATTTTGGACTCAAACAAAGACGACGGTTTAGGCATTGATTCTTCGTCTAACATCAATCGAGTTGTAGAAGCTTGGGTTGAAGACCTAAGGACTCTAAGGGTTCGTTCGAGTTCACGATTCAAAAGATGTAAAGTAGGTTTACTCGAACGCGTACTAAACATAAACTAAAGAAAATAACACTACGATAAAGACTGACTCAACCAAATAAGAGAGTAAACTACACAAATAATCAAGCAGGCACACAACACTACTATGATGCATGCAATTATCGTATTATGCAGTGATTCGTGTCAAAGCCTAGCGCCCTAGGTTTTCTAGCTAGTACACGTGCTCACTCCACACCTAAGCTAATGCAAGTAATGTGTTTTAGCATCCTAACTTACAGTGCCTTGATGCGAAATTTAAAACACAGCGGGTTTACTTGTTATTTTTTATTTTATTGCAATTTTTATTTAGGATTCGCGTAAGCTCTGCCGATGTGCACTGCTACTCCACTCCAACTCGCTATGATTTGATGACTTGAGAGCTGCAAATTCAACTGAAAAAATAAGGGAAATAAAAAATAAACTAATATTTACTAACTAAGTAAATAAAGATTCTAAAAATTAATGGCAAAAATATTGCAATCCCCGGCAACGATGCCAATAATTGATCTCGTCAAAATCAAGATATAAAAGTATGCTTTACTTTCTAAGATTTGTAGTGAGGAAGTAAATGTCGAACCCACAGAGACTGATCATTTTTGTCCTTTAATTAATAAAACCTAAATCGATTTAGTTATAGAAAACAGAAGTTCAATTGATTGTTGATTTAACTACTATTATGAACTAAACAATGAAATTGTGGAAATAATATACTAAAATTAAAACTAAGTAAACGAATGCAATATTTAAGATTGTTTTGATATGAGTGAATGGAATCTAGGATTACAAACTACTAACCATGCATCGGGGGTCTATACTTCCTACTTTAAGACCTATGATTTGATAGTCAAGATCAATCGTAGCTACAAGCCCGATAGTATCAACAAAAAAGGTATTACTAGTTTAATCTAAGCATATTTCATCTTTAGTTGGCATGAATGGTCTACCTATAACTAGGGTGTAGCACAACCCATCTTCCCTAAGCATGAATCATAAAAGATATAAACATCGCAATCAAATAAGCACTAATGTATGTAAATATTCATATCAATCGCAAAAATTAAGGAATATTGGGTTCATTAAATACAAGGGAGAATCTAAGACAAGAGTAAACCCAAAATATTATTGATTATTTAACATTGAAAATCCGATTATATATACATAATCATCAAACATACAATCACAATCCAATTACATAAAATCCTAAAGAAGTAAAGCACGGAATTCCCCTTTATATGGCTAGGATTTCATTGAAATCCTAGACTAGGTGTTTAGTTGCGCATAGTCGATGAAAACAGGAAGATGGAGATGATTGTCGCCATTAGCGACCTTCAAACTAGATCTTCTCTTCCCTTGCTTTCCTCTCCTAAGCTGCCTCCAAAAGTTGTATATTATGATGTGTAACCCCAAAATTGATTTACAATGATGTATATATATAGTTTTAGAGGGATTAGGAAGGCTTTTGTAAACCTAATCTGTCTAAAATAGCTATATCTCAATTTCTGGATGTAATTAGGCAATTATATTCACATAGGGGTCTTCAGCACTTTAAAGTACGCAAATTCATTTTTTTCTACAGGTCGTGTGAGCGTGATTCTGGAAAGTCGCGCGAGCAGACTGCGTGTGCGAGGTGGCTTTTTTTCTTGATTTCTGCTGTTTTTGCACCCTTTATAGCATGGAACTCTCGCTTTCATCTAAAACCTGACAGAAAATAGGATAGTAAGTGCTAAAAAATGTGAATTAAGGTGTGTAATTAAGAACTATTCACTCCCAATCTCTGAGATTCATAGGACCTTTTGAGATCCTAGAGAAGGTAGGACCGGTGGCATACCGACTTGCCTTATCATTGGAGTTAGCATTTTTGCATAATGTGTTTCACGTGTCAATGTTAAGACAGCGTATGATGGATACGAGTAAGATCATCGCATTGAAACTAGTACAAATCCAGGAGGACTTGACTTGCATAAAGCATCCAATAGAGATCTTGGATTGGAAAGAACAAGTGTTGAGAACAAAGACGATTCCAATGATGAACGTGTTGTGGCGTAGTCACATGATCAAGAAAGCTATGTGGGAGAATGAAAAAGAGATGAGGAACGAGTACCCATATCTGTTAGACTTTTGAGGTATAAGTTTGGGGTAAAACTACCTTTTTGGAGGGGTGAGTTGTCACACCCATCCCAGAAATTATTTTCATCTAAAATGAATATGTGAATTTTGGGAGATTATCAATATAATTTGATAAGTGTGGAAGTGGTTGACGTGAGTCAATGGAAGGTGTCAAGTGAGGAAACGACAATCTAATACTCAATGAGACATTTGGTGAGTAAATGACATTTATATGATTTAAATGTTATTTGAATTATTTGGTAATTTTGAATAGTGATTTTATATGTGTAAGTGTAATTTCTGATAGTTTGATCTTGCTTAAGATCATTTTGAATGAATTAGGATAACCAATATGATACGTTGCATAAAAGGTAGGTTATCTAGAAATTTTGCAAAAAAATCACTTTTGGAACGTAATTACGAACCGAAACGGAACTCAGATGAAAACTTTAATAAATTATTGTTTTCACTCATAAAGCAATGAATTAGACACGTAAGATGTTTCGGGGAATAATTAGAAGTTTTAAGAACTTGTGGGGAGGTAAACATAATTTTTTAGAGTCGTGCTTAAATATAGAAAGCTAAGATATTTTTCACAATATCTTCAACCTTAAATTGAAATCAAGAGGGCGATTTTGGGGCTTAGAGCTTTTTGGCGCCAAACGACATTCGTTGTTCGTCAACTTTTGACCAAAATAGCATATTCGGATTCCTTGAGGTAAGAGCTACGTTTTGATAGTTGTTAGGCCTTGTTTGACTAAGTTTTATAAAAATCTTAATTCTAGAAATTTGGGAAAAATATGTGTAAACTTCTAGGAATCACTTGTGATCAGAGATTCGGCGTAGAATCGTACTCCTAGTACTTCTTCTGAAATCTTAAGATCGTAGCTTAAGGTATGAATTTCTACCCTATGTTATATAATAATTTCCATGTTTTAATTATCAAAGATGAAATTATGATCGAGGTAAAATTCACGTGTTAATTTTATGCCCGTTAATTATACTCGCGAATAATTGTGAAAAGCATGTCTACTTGTTCACATTAGCATGCTACATAATTATGTGAGTCAAAGGGGGGGGGGATTTATACAAGTTCATCCAAATGTTTAAGAATTTAGTAGCGACGGCTACTGTGCATGGTTTAAGGCTTGTACTTGCCAGGGATGCAACGGTTGTAGGCTTGGACTAGCTGAGGGCATCGCGGTTTAATGCTTGGACTTGTCACTACCGGATGAATGCGTATTTTTTCCCTAGAGACTACTTGGTGTGATTCGCGATATTGAAGCATGATTTGTCATATATACATATGTTAGAAATTGTGCACTCAGCATATAGCTGAGTAGTGGAGCTTTACTCCATTGCAGGTGATAAGAAAAAAGGGAAGAAGAAGTGTGAGGAGTGAGGCCATGGGGACGACGAGAGTTATCCTTGTTTATACTTTTGTTTTCCTTTCCATAGATGTAATATGAGCTTTGAGTAGTTCAAACTATGTGCTTAACTTAGAACTTCGGTATGGATTTGTAAGATTGTAATATGTGACAAAAACTTCTTTTGGTTTAGTTTGTAATGAATCTAAACTCATGGATTCGTGTTTGGAATGCTTGACTTGTCGAATTTGTGTTTTGCATAGGGGTTATTAGTACTTTGATGATTTGAACCAAACAAGTCGTAACTATTTCAATTCTATTTCTTTTCTAATGTTTGGCAAGCTTAATGTACGTACTTATAGTTTTGAGATGGTTGTGCAGAAGTGGAACCATGTATGGTTGTAGTGAAGTGTAAGGTTGAATGGACCCTTAAGAAAATTCTGGTGTTAGAAGGAATTCTGCTAAAGGGTCATTCTACCGGTCGAACGGGGCATTTCGACCAATTGAAATAACCCTCGCATGTACTCTTTTTACAGGGTCAGTCCTGAGTATTTGGAGGCCCGGGACGAACTACTAAAAGAGAGGCCCTTATACGGGGGTTCGGGGGCCCAGGGCACTTTTTTTTGGGGTCTATTTATATATAATTGGAAAATATTTTAGGATTTACTTATACATAATTGATCATTTTTTGGGGTCTACTTATAATATGAGTCTATTTGTGAAACATAAATATTGTATGGTGTCTTTCAAAATTCTAGAGGGGCCTATTTCTAAAAGTCAAAAATATTTTACACTAAAGGTGTAATTTTCAAAATTCTAGGGGCCTTTGCTTTTGAGTTTTATATACATCTATATCAATATATATAGTTGATGGCACTAAATTGTGCCTTAAGGGAGGCCTAAATGTAAAATACTAAAAATTCTGAATGTAAAAATGTAATTCTAAAAATTTTATAGAGATCCTCAAAAATTTTTGTGAACTTTGGTGGCCCGGGGTGGTTGCCCCTTTTGCCCCCTAACCCCACCCCCCCTCCCCTACCCTTTGGGCCGGTCATGTCTTTTTATACCCCTTCCAGAAATTCTTTAAATATTATCATGGGTCTTAGGGTATCTTTGGGACCCCTTTTGACATAAAGTCATCCGGTTCAAAATATAATTACGTTTTCAAATTTATACAGATTTTACAAGTTAGAGTGTATGGTTTTTAAAAGAGTTAAACACTCATTGTTGTGTTTAAGTTTTATTTTTTCCGCTGCTAGAGGTATTTAATGAAATGAATGAGCCTCGGTGGCATACCACGTATCCTATTTTCGCCCGTAGCGGGATTGGTCGTAACATCTAATGTCAAAAGTAATACATAAATAGAATTTGGGCTTGGGCTTGGGCTTGGGCTTGGGCTTGGGCTTGGGTTCCACAGGTTAGCAAAATTCTATCCAAGCCCGGCCCGAATTGAATTCGGGCATATAATTTCTGCCCAAGCCCTCCCATGATGAAAGTACCGCGAGCCCAAGCTCAGTAATTTTCCGGCCGGGGCACCCCAGTTGCACCCCTAGGATTGGGTAACCCAAAGGTGCAACCAAAGATCCAAAATGGAATACTCACCTCCATCTTAAAATGTGAAACATTTTCAGCAACCTTAGGCCTCGTTTGGCTGGTCGGATAAAACTGTCGGATAGAATAGGATAAGGCAGGATCATATAGGATAATAATCCTGTTGGATAAGCTGTTATGCTCTCCTGTATTCGAAACATGTTGGATCAAACTGTCGGATAAACTATTATATCCTAATCCAGTGTTTGGTCCTGCCCGGATTTAATTTTCGAACAATAACTAAATTATGCATTTTAACACTAAAAATAAGGGATCTAAAAATTAAAACACAGATATGAATTTTTATTTTTATTTTTATTTTTAAAAAAGCAGATCTAATTTTAAAAAAAAAAAAAAAAAAAAAAAAAAAAAAATAGATCTAAAAAAAATTAAAAATAAATAAATTTCACTTTGTCCCAATAAGTTATCACGAACTTCTAATCCCATCTAATACCACCCACACCCCCTTGGGATGGAGTTATGAGTTATCCCAAACTCAATGGGATAAAAAGTCACTTTGGGATTTATTTTGTCTTTCGGATTGCACAGTCAAACGCTGGATATGATAAAAGTTATTCAATCCCAAAATCTTATCATGTCTACCAAACGAAGCCCTTAGGGTGATTGTTTTTTACACTTACCTGGATTATTGCTGGACATACACACACACCTCACAGACACACCCTTAACCCAACCCCAAAGCTCCATAGCAAAGCCCAACAATGGCCACTCAGTCCGACTGAATAACTAACTGGGGGCAAGCAAAGACACCCTAAGGGGAGTCGAACTCTCAATCTCCCTACTAGGGAGAAAGAGCTCACACCATTTGGTCAAAGTTCAAAATTGTTCTCTAAGGATGCCCAAAATCCCCTGTGCATACAGAAGGAAAAGCAACAATAATCTTGGGCGTACAACTCTGTTTGGTTCACGGTGATGGAAAGAAAGAAAAACTCGAAGGAAAATGTTTTCTTTTTTGGGTTATCAAGGAAAATAGTAAAATAAATTGGAAGGAAAGAAAAACGGGGCGGCTGACCAAAGGTCCCTACATTGGACCATAATGGGGGTTTGTCTTCCCAACCACCGTTTTCATTGGACTGTTATGCCGTTTGGGCTTAAAACAGCCCCATCGAGATCGATCCCCGCATTTTTTTTTTCGTGCCAAAGGTCTCTGTGATTTTTAGTGGACGAAAATGCCCATTTTTCTTATGTTCAACAATTACACTACACACATGCCACCTCAGTCCATAATTTAAGGAAGTTAATTTTTGTTTCCCAAATTTTAAATTGTCATAAATTCTAAACTGCAAATTATTTATTTTTATAAAAATTATATATTTATAATCTACAAAACAAGATGCATATTGACTATAAAATTGTTTAAAAAAAATTTTGAACTAAAGACAATGACATGCTTTGTAGTGTTGCCCATGTAAAGACAATGACATGCTTCAAATTGACCAAATAATCACACAATTATGGTAAATTTGTAGATGTTACTGCCTTTACAAACTGCCCAAGCTAAAGACACTAACATATCATCAAATAAAAAATGTTTTTGCAAGACAGTAATGTTGACCCAAAAAAAATCCTTAGAGGGAGGGGACGAGGGGTGAATAGGATTACTAAAGACTAATGGCAAATTAAAAGTTAAGCAAGGAAAATAACCAATAATAAAGCAATAAGTAAAGAGAGAGAGAGAGAGAGAGAGAGAGAGAGAGAGAGAGAGAGAGACTTGAAAATTTCAAGTGGTTTAGCAATCCACAACCCGCGGCCTACGTCTGTCACGCCCCGGAGTAGCCAAAATAGGAAAATTTAAAACATTTTCTCTTTTGGTTCCATGGATATGTGGCAAGTTGAGGATCACATGATTGTCCATAACAAGAAAGAACCAAAAAGTAATGAGCAGTGATTGGAAGCAGTAATATTAAACATGGTGGTTCTAGGCATATATGATATTATAAACATCAAAGTCTTAAATCCCAATATTGCAACCCACCAAAGAAAGAGAAGAAAATAATATCCTAGGCATAAAGCCCTATAACATAACATTAATAAGTTTCACATCTAGTGCCTCAACATAAACAAAAGATAACAAAATAGGAGTCTTTAACTTCCTCCAGATAACTTGCGAAGCTATAGCCATCCTCGGCATAATCCTCCTCTGGATAGTCAACCTCTGCAAGTCCTGGATGTTTGATTGTCCAGGACACAAAAACCGTCAGGTTGCATGCAAGCTGAATGAGTAAATCTATTACACTTGAACATGCTCAAAAAATATTGGTTAATCCGTTAAGAAAGTAAAATGTTCCTTTTTATGATGTTGTAACATTATCATTAAGTCTCGCTTAATCTCAATCTCGTGGTATGTGTACGTTGGAAAACGTTCAATGACATACTCAGACTTTAGAAACACAATTGTCATCAATTGACACAACTGACATAATCCGACTGATCACTTTGGACTATCTGTCCAATCTTTACCAACTCGACTTTACTTTAGATCACAAATCCAATCTTTACCAATCTTACTTTACTTTGGACCACAGGCCCAATCTGGCATAAATGTCGTTAGCCTGAATATCGTCGCCTTACGACCATTAGGTTACCTTCTTGTCATCGTCAACTTATGGCCTTCTCTTGATATCGTCTCCTTACAGCCTTATGGTAACCCCATCTTATTCGTTCAACATTAACACAATCTGGCATAAATGTTGTTGGCTTGAATATCGTTGCCTTATGGCTATTAGGTCACCTTCTTGTCATCATCGGTTTACAACCTTCTCTTGACATCGTTGCCTTATGGCCTTATGGTAACCCCATCTTATTCGTTCAACCTTGGTTAATTTGTCATCGTTGCCTTATGACCTTCTCTTGACATCGTCGCCTTATGGCCTATAAACCATCTCATCACTGATCTTATCAGTAGCAATAAGGTACTACTTCCACACTTACCACTATGGCATCCACAGCAAATAGTACCGACTAGGTATGACTACTCTTGTCATCGTTGATGTATGGCTATAGTGACATCTCAACAACTAGACTTAACTCATTACTTTTTCTCGAATGAAACACAAGGACTGGACCGACGGATTCCATCATCTTGCTGTCAAGGTTATTGCTACTTTCTTTTAATAACCCGACGCGTATAGTATAAGTCGTTTGAGCACTTTGTTATTGGGATAGCGCGCTTAAGTACGTAACTCGCACGTATATGACTTATAAGTTCAACTCATCATCTTCTTACTAAAGAACATGTTCTTACTGAATTCAGTAGGCTCGAGCGCTTGGGAGAGCTCAAGCACTCGCCTTTATAAACTCCAGTATTCCTTCTTCTTTTCATTATAAAAGTTGTACATTTCTAAAGTACTACTCTAACAACACATGCAAGCATATATATCAAGTACAACTATCACAGCTCATAATACAACCAACATTACTTAGATCATTATATATTCAACCCAAAACTAAACAAATTTTCTGACACTGTAGGACTCGAGCCCTCCGACCCATCGAGCGCTCAGGCCAGGCCTATTCGTAAGGTTCAAGCACTTGGGTTTAGCAGATTTCCAGTATTTTGTAAGTTTTATAATAGAATTTTGTATTTATACTCAATGCATGTCACATGCATGCTAATGGATAATGAAATTAACTTAAGAAAAACATATTTTGAGTGAGTAAGATTACTCATAAAGACTAGATGATCAAGATGATGACTTTGATAAAGAAAATGTATGTGTGTGTGTTAAGCTTGCTTTAATATGACTTCAAGAGTGCTTCCGAGTGTTTGATCTTCCTCTTCCTTATTAATTCTTCAATCCATTAACTTCAGAACTTCATGGCTATTGAAATGCACGTGTTTGTATGTGTATGATGGTGTAGATCATGAAATGGAAGTCATGCAAGTGTGTGTATAAAGATTTGTGTATGAATGTATAAGAACTCTCAAGCTCTCTTTCAGGAATACTCTTTATATCATAAAGTTTATGACATAACAAATATAGGAATTCATCGAGTATTTATAGACTTTTGAGACCTAAGGGCAAACTAGTCATTTTACCCATTTAATGGCTCGAGTGCTTGCACTAGGCTCGAGCACTCCCATCTCGAGTGTTCCAATGGCTTGAGCGCTAGGGTTCTTGGTTTTATAAATTTCAACTATGGTTCAAGGTTCAAGTATCATAATAACCATAAGAGTTATAATTAGAGTTTTATACATATAGTCGTATCTTACATGTGCGGGTGTAGAAATACAAAAATACATTCATAATCAGATAAACACAGATAAACAATCCGGTGTTGAATCTCTCCACCACCCAACAAAAGATATCGTCCTGAAATCTTTGCTAAGGTGTACTCTATAGCTCAAGATGCTTCTCTCGCATGACGGATTACATATCCCATGAAGCTTCGTGTTCATCATAATGCTTTCATTGGACTTTCACCAGCGGGATGTCCTTGTTCCTTAGCTTCTTGTTCTCTCTTCCTAAGATTCGCACTGGTCTCTCAATGTACATCACTCTACTGTCCAGCTCAATATCTTTGAAATTGATATTGTGCGTTGATCTGTGCACGTACTTCCTCAGCATGCTGATGTGGAACACGTTGTACACTCCAGACATCTTCGATGGTAGTGCTAATCTTTAAGCAACTTTACCTACGCGTTCTAGAATCTTGAAAGGTCTAATGTATCGGGGCAAAAGCTTTCCTCTCTTTTGTCCGAATCTCACCACTCCTCTTATTAGAGAAACCTTTAGTAAGAAATGGTCTCCTACGTAGAATTTCAAATTCTCCTACACTTGTTCGCATAGCTCTTTTGTCGGCTTTGGGCTATCTTCATCTTTTCTTTCACTATGTTGACCGTCTCATTAGTCTCCCGAACCATATCGTGTCCCAAAAGCTTGTCTTCTCTAGCTTCTGCCCAACAAAGAGTTGAACGACACGGTATTCCATCCAGCTCTTCTAATGGTGCCATCCCGATGTTTGAATGATAGCTATTGTTGTAGGTGAACTCGATTAGCAGTAGGTGCGTCTCCCAAGTGCTCTCAAAGTTAATTTCGCATGCTCGTAGCATATCCTCCAATACTTGATTAGTCCTTTCCGCTTATCCATCAGTTTAGGGATGAAAAACAAAACTTAGCTTCATTGAAGTCCCCATGGCTACTTGCAGACTCTCCCAAAATTCGACGGTGAAATACGAATCTTGGTCCAAAATAATTGAGACATGCACACTACGTAGTCAAACAATCTGTAGCAAGTAGACCCGGCTCATCTTTTTGATTGGATAGGTCATGTTGTATGCGATGACATGCGTTGACTTGGTGAGTCGACCCACATCTACCCAAATTGTGTCATGGTTCTATTGCAACCTTGGTAATCCTACAATGAAATCCATAGAGATGTGCTCCCACTTCCACCTGGTATTGGCAACGGTTGTAAAGTCCTGATGGCTTCTGATGTTTAGCTTTGACTTGTTGGCAAGTAAAACACTTCGAAACATGCTCCGCAACGTCTCTCTTCATACCTTCCCACCAGAAGCTCCTTTTTAGGTCCTTGTACATCTTTGTACTCCCTGAATGAATTATTAACCTAGATTTCTGTTCTTCATTCATTATTTCTTCTCTTAAACCATCATCCTTTGGCACACATAGTCTGTCCCGACATCGAAGTCCTCCATCCTATCCAATTCTCCATTCATCGGGATCCTTGGCTGATGCATTGTCAAACCATTGTTGCAATTCTTCATTCTGCTTCTGAGCTTCAATGATTCGGCAAATAAAGGTTGGTTCTATGACAAGGCTTCTAAAATGTCTTCCTCCTTCCAAATTAGCAATTTGAATATCCAATTCTGCTAATCTCTAGCGCTTGCCACTCCTTAATCATCAGAGAAGCGATCCTATTACGGGGTTTCCTGCTCAAATCATCAGCAACTACATTTACTTTACCAGGGTGATATTGTAAAGTGAAGTCATAATCTTTAAATAACTTCATCCAGCGTCGCTGCCTCATATTCAGCTCCTTCTGAGAGAATAAGTACTTGAGGCTCTTATGATCAAAGAATTGGTCAAACTTCTCTCCAAACAAATAATGCCTCTAAATCTTGAGAGCTAAGACAATGGCTGATAGCTCCAAATCGTGCATTGGGTAGTTCACCTTATGCAATTTTAGTTGTCTGGATCCATAAGTGATTGCCTTGCCTTCTTACATGAGCACACATCCGAGTCCTTGATAAGAGGCATCATTGTAGATAGTAAATCTTCCTCCACTCTTTGGTATGGTGAGTACTGGTGCTGAAGTTTACCTTTCATTTAACTCTTGAAAGGCACGTTTGTGCTTATATAACCATTCAAACTTAGAATCCTTCTTATTCAAACTGGTTAACAGTGCAGCTATCATCGAGAATCCTTCTACGAATCTCCGATAATAGCCTGCCAAGGAAACTCCTTACCTCCGAGGCATTAGATGTCCTATTCCAACTGAAGAGATTATGTGTCCCAAGAATTTAACTTCTTCCATCTAAAATTCGGACTTGCTAAACTTAGCATACAAACAATGGTCCTTAAGTGTTTGTAAAGCAATCCGAACATACCTCTGATGCTCTTCCTTCGTCTTTGAGTAAATCAAGATTTTATCGATGAACACGATCATAAATTGATCCAAGTATGGTCAAAACACCCTATTCATCAAATCCATGAATACTGCTGGGGTGTTAATGAGTCAAATCAACATTACCAGGAACTCATAGTGACCATATCTAGTTCTAAAAGCAGTCTTAGTGTCATACCCTACAGTAGCAAAAATAGGGAAAATAAAATTCCTTTTTAGACCCATAGGCCATGATAGTTGAAAGTCACCACATTGTCCATAAGCCAAGTCTAGTCATCAGAATAATGAGTCAAACCATGCATTGGGAATATCTAAGTTTGACATATATAATCAGAGTTTACTAGCTATTACAAAACATAAGTAGAAATGGAAATAAAGTGTTACGGTACTATGGATACCGACATTTGGGCCACTTCTTCTTTTTTTAAAACAAATAAGTTCAAATTCAAAATGAGTCGCCACTTAATTTTTAAAAGGAAAATTAAGAAACCATTTTAAAAGAAAACCAATCTTTTGCAAAACCAAAGATAAACTAGTTTCGGGGATTATGGAATGAAAAGGAAAGGAGCCCGGTGAACTAAAACACCCCCTTTCATCCTATTTCGTGATAGACCTCTACTCAACATCATTTTTAATCGAATTATTAATCTAAGTATGTCCTCAACTAATACATATATAAGTATACATAGCACAAGCATGTCAAAAGGGTGCAAAATTGCTAAGGATAAAAGGTATACAAAATCACACATAGTTCAATTAGCAAGCAAAATGATATGCAAATAGGGAATTAGGAAACTTACCCGGGATCCCGCCGCGAATATTAAACGTGCAATGCACACAAAATAGAAATCCTAGGAAAAGGTCTCTAGCACATATATACACATAAGGCAAGACCTAATTCTAAGGTGTCGTGCATGAAGTAAAAAATCAATAAAATCAAAAAGTGATATAAACTAAAGAAGAGATGAGAAGTCACACCTCCAAAGCGCTACAAAACAAGGGTTAGTCTGCATGCTTTATATAATATCAAGTAATCATTCCTAAAAATTATAGCTTAAATCTATCAATTAGAAAGAGAATTGGCATAACTATGAGTTCCTTTTAACTAGTTGGAAACATACCACCTCTATAGATATACAAGTCTCAACAAGGAGTCAATGTAATGTCCATATAGGGATGTTAAAATCCCAACATGATAAAAAGGAACTCATGGTTATGTTCAATTAGGTTCAACTAGATCCAACTTTATCCAAAAAACTAGTTTTAATCATAAGCATCAACATACATGAATGAATGCATGGACATGAACAAGAATGAGATAGGAACTTATTCATTAATTTGGATCATCTAGCCTCTGGATTTAAGATTAATTGACATTATTTAAGACATGGTTTAAATCTTAGGACATTAGGAATCCATTAGATTAGAGTTATTTAAGTTTTATCAAAATAGTGACAGAATTGTAAGAATTACAGAGAGCAGACCAGACTTTCAAAAATAGAAATACAATACTTTAACAGTTGGATCTTAATGAATTTTGAGTATGTTATGCCTCTGTGAGTCTAGTTTCTAACTCAAGAAGAAAATCAAAGATCCAATGGTTGAATCTCCATAAATAGGGAAAATACTAGACAGCACTCAGGAATCTGTAACTCTCTGTCCAGAGTTATTGTATGATTTTCTAAAAATAGTAAAAAAAATCAGAAACTCTTTGATCTTTTTAGGGTATCTTCCTAACATATTTAAATACTTAGAAAAAATTATTTGAGGTTATGAAAACTTGATTAAGGCTCTGAAATGCTCATTTTAAAAAGAACTTATTGTTCTGAAACTTTGGACAGAGAACAAAATACTCACAAATCATAAGGCCAAACCATCCTAAGTGTAAAATCTCATCAAATCAAACATTATAGTGGTATATATATGAGTTATGGACAATCTCCCATTGGTCTCATCCAATTCCAACATGCCATAATTTAATCAAAAACCTTTGATCATAGTTGGCTAGTGGACTCACTGCACCATTGTTGAGTTAGTGTTCAAAGTTTGAATCAATCTTGATCCATGATTCTAGAAAGAATTAAGATCAAGTATGAGTATGGTTATTTGAAAGTATAATCAAATATAAAAGAGATTCATGGACTTAGCCTTGAAAGATCTATCTCATAGGCCTCATGTTGAGGATCTAGTAAGAGAACTCCTAGGTCTAATTCAATCCTATGAGCTTTGAATGGTAAAAATATGGAGTTAAATTAAACCTACATCTAATTCCTCTCCCAAACATATGATCCTTGAGGAATATAGATTTAATTCTCCTTCCAAATTAATGGTCCTTGGAGATTTAAGTAAAACCAAACCCACAAAAATCTTCAAAGAATATAAAGAGATTTCCATGAGATCTTCAATTTGAAGGCTCCAATCCATGAATTGAGGCTTTGAATCCATCAAGCATGTAAGAGTATAATTATGATAAACCTAACCCCCCCCCCCCCCCCCCCCCCACCATATAAATCATAGGATTATAGGAGGCTAAGAGATCAAACTTAAGGAAATCTCATGAGATATTAGAAACCTCATAGATTTCCAAAAGAAATATTGACAAAGAGTGAAACAAAAAACCAAAATTATCTAAGAAAATCCAAAATCACAAAATCTCCTTATGAACTAATTTTATTTTAAACCCAAGGCTTGTTTAGATCCAAAATAATGAACTACCACGAGATTCAATCACAAGTTCTATGTTGTGTGTGATGAAATGGGGTAAGAAGAGAAGTTTTGAAAATGTGTAAAGATTCTAGAACTATGAACTTGTGATTGAACTTGCTTAATTCTCTACAAGATTGGGAGGTTACCTCTTATAACCTCAGGGAATTCTCAATTGTTGGATGAAGATTTTCCAAATTCTTCTTCAAATTCTTCAATTTCTTCAAAGAACTTCTTCCAAAATCTCTTGTTTTCCTCTTAGTTCTCTCTCTATTGTATGTATATCTTTTATATATATGAAAAATGGTTCCAAAGTCCCCTATAATGGAGATGAAGGCCAGCTTATTAGACCTTTCCCATGAGATTAGTTGGGTAAATTTGGATGAAAACCCATGTGCAAAGATTTCTTCTAGAACATGTGAGAAAAATGACTGTTATACCACGCAGCACTCAAAGAGTTGGCTTCGGCACTCACTGAATGCCGGCGCGGCACTCGCTGAGTACTGCCGGCTTCATCGCGTGCCGCGGCTAGCTGAATCCTCTTTTTTATTTTATTTTCAAAATATATATATATTTGCTATACTAAATATACTAATATATTTTAGTATACTATATTAATATACTAATATTCTTTAAATACTATATTAATATACTAAGAACTTTAGTAAACTTATACCATCATGCCACTATACTTTAGTAAACTATACTAATATACTAAGATACTAGCATATTCTTAATAGAGTATATATATTTTCTTCTTTTCCTTCTTTTTCTTCTCTCAAAATTCTTATATATATACACTTTATTCTTGAAATTAATTTTCAGGTTGTCTTTTTCACATGTACCCGGGTCTTTCCGAACACCCAATTCTTTCTTTCTTCCTCTTAATTTGGAAACCTATTTTGAAGAATTTCTTGAAGGGCTTGAATTCTTTGAAAAATCTTCGAATCCACTGGTCATTGTCGTCATCGGTCTTTTAGAGGTAACCAACCCTAGATTCAATGGTTGGTCAAAATTGGGGTGTCTACAGGTACACTTGTCGATTATAACCTTAACTATCAATGAAATTTCTAAATATAAGCATAGACTATCTACGACAAAGCTCCCAGCCTTCAGCTTGCGTAGTAGTCATCTCCAGCATAGCCTCCTCCCTCATTGTAGGCTTCTCCTTCATAGCCCCTGGCAATGTACTCATCCCCGGCATACACAATTCTAAAATGTCACAGATATAACGCAGTAACTGAAATACCAAACTACATATAAAAACTTAAACGTAAAAGATCTTGTTACAATTCCCAACATTGTAGTAACTGAAACTAAGTCTTAAGGCACACTCGCCAACTATAAATTACATAGTTTAAAACATAAATTAAAAGAAGACTAATCTATTCCTAAGCTTCAAGTACTGGCATAAACGTTGTCATTAGCTTGGTGGTGTTCTCCTTCGATCCCCTCTTCGGTCTCAGCATCCCAGCCATAGCCTTCCTCTGGGTATTCCTGGTAATAGCCCTCAATAATAGGCATCTCACCTATATAGCTATAGGTCTGGAAAGCTGGACATGGGTATATCTAGCGGCATAAACGCCGTCAGCTCGTGAAAGATGAGTGAATAATAAACTAACGAAGTATCATAACAAGAAATCTTAAAAAGCATTTGCATTAAGAAGTAGTTTTCCATATTACTGACTCATTCTCCCATGCATATATCACCATACGTTGCTTGGTCGCAAACTCCCCTCTTAAAGATTTTGATTCACTTTCATATACGAAACCTCAGCTATCCCATTCTCTCCATACAACTAATGCCTCTAGATCTTGAGATCAAATACTATCGTAGCCAATTCTAGGTCAGGATAATTCTTTTCATGCGGTATCAATTGCCTTGATCCATACACAATCACTTTACCACCTTGCACCAGTACACGGCCAAGTCCTTGATGCTAAGTGTTACTATAATCGTAAACCTTTCTCCGCTCTTAGGTATAGCCAAAACTGGTGGTGTGGTTAACCTTTCTTTCAATTCTTGGAATACTCCTTCATGTTTGTCCATCCATTCATACTTTGCTTCCTTTCTTGTCAATTAGGTTAAAGGCCCTACAATCTTGGAGAATCCTTCTACGAATCTTTGATAATAACCTACCAAATCTAGAAAATTCTTCATGGCACTACTTGACCGATTTCACTTCAAGACTACATCAATCTTAGATAAGTCCACAACCATTCTATCTTTTGAAACAATGTGTCCTAGGAACTTGACTTCCTATAGCCAAAATGCACATTTACTAAACTTTACATACAAACTGTTCTCTCGGAGTATTTGTAAAGTAATCTATAAATGTTTCTTGTGTTCCTCTTCCATTTTAGAGTATTCAGGATATCACCGATGAATACAATGATGAATAGGTCTATATAAGTCCTGAATACTCGGTGCATCAAATCCATGAATACTACTGGAGCATTGGTCAATCTAAAAGGCACGATCAAAAACTCGTGGTGCCCATATCTTGTCCTAAATGCGGTCTTTGACACATCTTTTGGTCGAACTACCAAACGCAGATCTATCTTTGAAAAAACCGTTGATTCTTGTAATTAGTCGAACAAATCATCTATCCGGGGAAGTGGATACCTGTTCTTGAATGTGACATTATTCAATTCTCTATAATTGATACAAAGTCGGAAAGTCTCATCCTTCTTCTTCACGAATAGCACTGGTGCTCTGTAGGGTGACGTGCTAGGTTGAATGAAACCTAAGTCTTCCAGTTCTTCCACTTGCTTCTTCAGTTCCAACATCTCGGTTGGTGCCATCCTATACGGAGTCCTAGAAATTTGTAGCGTTCTGGTCACTAATTCTATATAGAAGTCTATCTCTCTCTTTGGTGGAAGTCCGGATATGTTCTAAAATACATCTTCAAAATCTTGTATGGTAGGAATCTGAGCAATCGTGTTCTCCGAACTGGTGCTTCCAATCGCAGCTAGCTAACTACCATGTACAATAATCCCCTAAAGACACCAAAAAGCTAAAAGTGGGTGACATGCCCTATAAACAAACTACACTCTAAACTTAGAGAATCCTCCTCAAAAGTCATCCACGTCTAACCCATAGAATGAAACCTAATCCTCTGGGGCAATTACTTAACTCCATGCTTGTCTAACGGCTCGTCCTCATCTAGGGGCTCATCAAGATCCTCCAAAATAAGTCCATCCTCTAGGTCCTCAACATCACCCTTTACAGCATGTGCCATGGCCTCCGCCAACCTTGCCTCCCCAATCACAAATTTGTGGGGATGTATTACCATCACTTCTGCCCACTATGCTGTGACCTATGTTATGTCAGCTGCACCTCCTAGAGCTACCTGAAGAACGATAGCATCATCTGCAAATCCTCGACCACTAAAATATCCTCCCCTACTATATATCCATGTCCTTAGGGTCCTGCTTCTCATCATCCTCATCCTCTAACATCTCATCAGCTAGTAGAACCTCATATGGTATAATATCCTAAGCCTCTAGCTCCTCATCAACTAATAAATCCTCATCTGGTATAATATCCTCCTCTGTTTCCTCCTCCTCATCATCTGAAACTACAATAACTACGAAGGTACTAGCTCCTCTAACTCTATCTCAGCCACGTCATGACCATCCAAATCCTCATCATCACCGTCTAAGTCATCGTTGGCACTATCCAAATCATCATCATCTATCTCACCGGCACTGCCTATCGGCTGGTCATCCTCCTCCGGGGGTAGTAGTGGTATCTATGGAGGTGGCTCCTTTGGAAGTGGTGGTGGTATACATCTAATGTTCCTAGGAAGATACTGATAACTCTCTAGATCATGCAATATCACTAGTGACTCCTTCTCAATATGCCTCAATGTGTCCTCACGATAGATCGCCTCTACTCGAAGCTCCTCCAGATCCTCAGTCCTCAGGATATAAAAATCATACCATAGGTTTGCCTCTAGAGTAGTCGCGGTTCTCTGATGAAATATCCTAGTACAGGAAGTCGAATCTACTGTCTCCATATACCCCTCACAAATCCAATGCCTTCCGTACACATTCGGGACAAATGTAGGTGTCATGCCACCTGAAAAGAAACTACCTAATATCATAACTAAACTCTGAGACTCATATCTTAAAAGCTTAAACTTAATGCTAAATGTGTCAAACAATTAGTGAGCACAAGAGAAACCCAAGCTCGGATACCAAAAATTATGTCATGCCCTGGCGTAGTAAAATTGGGAAAATAAAATTCCATTTTGGACCCGTAAGTCGTGACTAGAGAATATCACTCGATTGTCCACATACACAGTTCTAAAACATCAGAGATATAATGCAGTAACTGAAATAACTAAAATACCAAACTGCATATAAAGACTTAAACGTAAAAGATCTTGTTACAAATCCCAACATTGTAGTAACTGAAACTAAGTCTTAAGGAACACTTGCCAAATATTAAGTACATAGTTTAAACATAAATTGAAGGACAGCTAACCTATTCCTAAGCTTCAAGTGGCGTAGATATTGTCATTAGCTTGGTGGTGTTCTTATTTGGTCCCCCTTTTTGGTCTGACCATCCCAACCATAGCCTTCCTCTGGGTACTGGACAAGTGGGGGTATTTGTAAAATACAACTGCGCTAAAAGAAGAAAATATGTTGATTTAGTCCACAATTCCTTGTCATTTCTGCACTTTGTGTTTCAATGCTAGTTTTTACGCAATATGATTAATCTATGATAAGTTGTATTATTTTAGTTTTTAATTGTGCAAACTACTGTTCTGCTGTGTAAAGAAATGGATAGCAAGATAAAAGGAATGCTTGATTTTAAGGAAGACAATTCAAACATAAAAAGTGAGGCTCGAGCGATCGAAGATTTCTCGAGCGATCAAAGTTGTGATCGATCGAGATTAGTTCAAGCGCTCGAGATTCCAGATGTTCAATCGATCAAGTGCTTTTCGATCGATTGAACATGGTTTTTATTAGACTTCTGCGCACAAAGCAGGGACGGAGTTTTTAACCCTAGCTTTAGGTTTATCTATATATACTCATTTTGTATACGTCCATAAGGACGCCCACTTAAGTTTTCATCAGTTTACATAGAGAGAAGAGAGTTTGTTCTTGATTTTTGTAGGTTTAATGCTTTAAATAGTGCTTTTGGGATTGATTTCTACAGTTTAATATAAGTTCTTCCATTTCAGGTTTTGTAGCTTTAGTTTATTTATATTCTGCTTGCCTGATATTGTAGTTTAATCTATTAGATTGTAGCTTTGCATGTTAGTTAGAGTTAAACCATTAGTTTTTATAGATTTCATGTTTAAATTGCAACCAAACATAACTTTAATGATTTTTTACGTTAAAAACTATTCCGTGACGCTCCAGACCATGTCTGAGTAGTCCTAGGGTTGGGAGATCATGATGAAATAGTGATCTCTAGCCTCTGCCATGCATCAGTTTAGAACCTGTGTTCGATCGATCGAAGTTAGTTCGATCGATCGAATCCTGGATATAGTCAAGTGATCGAAGCCATTTCAATCGCTCGAAAGATGACAATTCTCAATCGATCGAAAGCGCATCGATCGATCGAGCAATCTAATTCTTGATAAGATCCCCTTTAGTATTTCTAGACTTTCTATTTTAGAGGTTTGTTATCAAATCGTCCCCAAATGCTCAGTTTGTCAAAGCAGTCTCTGAACTTAAGGCCTTAACGCACTTTTCTTTAATATCTTTTACAAATCACCTTCAATGTTAACACCATTGTAGGTGTGAGACTTAACTATTGATTTAAACCGCTTTCACATGTTTCAAATTAACTGTGATAATATAGTCCCGGACATGAAAGGACTATTGGTTCGTTATTTGTAGATAAATACGGAATGCTATAGCAAGATGAACTCATTAGATCTTTAATGTAGGTGCATGGCAGATGGTTAGGTTACTGCGGATTCGTGTGATCCCAACATTCCTCTTTTATTATATAAGAACCGTTTTTAAATACCGCTTTAGTTAATTAGTAGTTTAGTTTAATTGCTTTACTTTTAGTAGCCGCTACTTGTGGAACTACGTGTTCTACACTTTTCTTAAACATTGAATTTTTATTTTCCTTTTAGAGTTTAATCTAAGTTAGTAGTTAGTTGATAACCTTCCCTGTGGGATCGACTTGGTCTTAACCAGATTACTACTTGCACGTCTACCTACACTTTGGTGTAGCACACAAGCGCACACAAAATAAATATCGTGTCAAGTTTTTGGCGCCGTTGCCGGGGAAGGCAACTAGTTAATACTTAGATTACCTCAATCTTTCTCAATCTATTTCTGTTTTCTTTTTCTTTTAATCCTTTAGATTAAAACCTTTTAGGATCTTTTCCCTTTCATGTCCGATAACTCCATTGAAGGAATTCTAGGAAATCCATTCTACTTATCTGATTCCTCTGAGTCTATTAATCCCGTAGCCACACCTACAGATTTCAATGGGTGATAATCAAAGTGAAATGGTGACAATGTGGTTGTGCCTTTGGACAATTCTTTGCGTCCCTTGTGCGATCTCATGCAACCTGAACACGCACCCATGCCCTCTTGCATTCTAATCCCATCACACGCAGGCGAATTCCAATTTCGCAATGGGATGATCCAACTTCTTCCAACCTTTCATGGCATGGAGAGCGAGAAGGCATATCTACATGTAAAAGATTTCGAGGATGTTTGTAAAACATTCTCCCAAAATTGTCATGTAGATGTGACACGCCTAATGCTATTTCCCTTCACCCTGAAGGATAAAGCAAAAGCGTGGCTACTCACCCTTAAGCCAAATTCAATCTTCACTTGGCATGCAATGAACACTGCCTTCTTTAAAAAATTCTTTCCACCTTGCATGACCATCGAGCTAAAACGTCAAATCAATTCCTACAAACAAAAGAGCAATGAAACCTTCACTCAAACTTGGGAGTGTTTCAAAGATTCGCTTCTCTCATGCCCACATCACGGGTATGAGAAATGGCGAAATATTAGCTACTTCTATGAAGGATTAAATGGTGAAACAAAAAAACTAGTTGAAACCATGAGCTCAGGTCCATTCCTTCGCAAAAATACCGAAGAAGCTGAAACTCATTTCGAGTGGTTAGCCGAATAAGCTCATGAATGGTCTAATTCTGAAGATATCCCACGCGCTCAAATATTAGGTGTAGAGGAGAGAAAAGTATTTATCAACTAAAAAGTGAAGATCACCTAATGAATAAATATGAAGAACTAGCAAAGAAAGTAGAGGAGTTAGGGATGAAAGGAGAAAGTTCTAGGCAGGTTTTGCCTGAAGAACCATGCAACACATGTAACATGATGGGACACACTACTCAATACTGTCCTAATGTGCCATATTTTCAAGAACAACCCCCCATGGAAATGAATGACATGCAAGGGTACAGGGGGGCGGGGAATTCCTATAATAACAACAACTTTCAAAATAATAATAATAGATGGAATCACCCCGGGTTTGATTGGAAAAATGATGCTGGGACCCAAAATCAATACCAACAATAGCCCTACAACAACAATAATCAATATCAAGGGCAATACAATAGGCAATCCCAGCCATTCAACCAAAACAGACCTAATAATAACTACAACCAAGTTCAACCCTCTAATAATCAATAGTCAAATGTCTATGTGCTACCACATAAAAAGGTGCAAGAGGAAGATCCACTCTCTAATGCCAATTTAACACAGCAATTAATTCAAATGATGAGTAAAATGTCTGCGAGATTAGAGAGGATAGATGCCCGACAAGAGGGAACGGGAGGGACCTTCCCTGCCCAACCACTTCAAAACCTTAAGGGATACAATAATGGTCCCACTAATCATGAACAGGCAAAAGCCGTGACTACTTTGAGAAGCGGCAAGATTATAGAGCATAATATGCCTCTCTCTACTCCTGAAGAGTACGAGGAGGACGAAGTGGTAAATAAAAATGAATCTTCTACTCAGGAAGAGGAGCCATCTACTAATCATGAACCATTAGAAACAAACACTGAAGCTCCGAAAGAAGTAGAGGAAGTTGAGAAAAGACCCGAAAAGGAGCCTGCTAACGATGAATTACCAAAATTCCCTTTTCCAGCACCTTATCCTCAAAGGTTAAAGAAACCCAAAAATGAGGCAAAGAATCAGGAGTTCTTGGAATTGTTCAAACAAGTCAAAATAAACCTTCTACTCCTTGATGCTATTAAACAAGTACCGGCCTACGCCAAATATCTCAAAGATTTATGCACGATCAAGAGGAAACAAAGTGTGAAGAAACATACTTATGTCGCTTGCCACGCAAGTGCAATTATCCAAAATGAATTGCCTCCAAAACTCAAAGACATCGGTACTCCCACTGTCTCATGTCGAATTGGGAATCAAAGGATAGACAACACACTCCTTGATCTAGGAACAAGCGTAAACCTACTGCCATACTTAGTCTACAAACAACTCGGCTTAGGTGAACTCAAACCTACCCGAGTTGCACTACAATTGGCAAATAGGTTAGTTAAATACCCTAGAGGAATACTGGAGGACGTCCTCGTTCAAATAGACTCATTTGTCTTCCTGGTTGATTTCATGATCTTAGACACTGAACCTGTGTCTAATCCATGCTCACAAATCCCGGTAATATTCAAACGCCCATTCCTCAACACAATAGATGCCACAATAAAAATAAGAAGTGGCATAATGACCATCGTATTCGGGAACATGACTTTAAATGTCAAAATCTTTTCAAATCCCCTACCTGAAGAATACGAGGATGAGGAAGAAATTAACTACATCGAAACAGTCATTGAAGATGAGGCCGATTTGGTCAATTTTAAAGATCCTTTGGAGGTAGTGGTGGCACAATTTGATGTCGTCTACCAACCTAAAAACTCTACCGCATTGGACGGCAACCTAAATTTAACTTGCCTCATGATGGACACGCTAGAGGAGGATAGAGATGAATGCATGTGGGTAACACTATATGAACCATTGCCACCTAAGACAAAAATAGTCATGCCCTCCAACTTTCAGTTTCCCAATTTGGAATTAAAGGAGCTCCCAAAAGAGCTCAAATACGCTCTCCTAGGGACTGAAAAGACTTATCCTATCATAATCTCATCTATGTTAAGTTCTGAACAAGAGGATAAGTTAGTCCAAATGTTGAAACAACATAAGGGAGCATTAGGATGGACTATTGTCGACCTCAAGGCATAAGTCCGTTTTTCTGCAACCATAAAATATATTTGGAGGAAGACGCTAAACCTTCATAACAAATGCAAAGGCATCTGAATCCCAACATGCAAGAAGTAGTCAAAAAGGAAGTTCTAAAACTATTGGATATTGGGATTATATATCCTAATTCTTACAGCCCTTGGGTCAGTCCAACCCAAGTGGTGCCCAAAAAGGCAGGCATAACGGTTATTCCTAATAAAGATGGCGAATTGGTACCAACTGGCTTCCCCACCGGATGGTGAATGTGTATTGATTACCGAAAATTGAATACCGTGTCCCGAAAAGACCACTTTCCACTACCCTTCATAGATCAAATGCTAGAACGAGTGGCGGGTCATAAGTACTATTGCTTCTTAGATGGATATAGTGGATATAATCAAATCAAAATCGCTCTTGAAGATCAGGAGAAAACAACTTTTACATGTCCGTTCGATACTTTCGCTTACCAACGTATGCTCTTCGGCTTATGCAATGCACCTGCTACCTTTCAGTGGCCCATGTTAAGTATTTTTAGCGATATGGTCGAACAGATACTCGAAGTTTTCATGGACGACTTTTCAGTGTTCGGCCATAGTTTCAAAAATTGGTTAGACAATCTGGAACATGTATTAGCATGATGCGAGGACAAACATTTGGTACTAAATTAGAAAAAGTGTCACTTTATGGTGACCAAGGGAATTATCCTCGGCCACATTATCTCCGACAAAGGTATCCAAATGGATAAAGCTAAAATTGATATAATCTCGAACTACCTGTCCCCCATACAGTTAAAGACATCCGATCTTTTCTGGGGCACGCGGGATTTTATCGTCGCTTCATACAAAACTTTAGTGCAATATCTCGTCCACTCTATCAACTGCTAGTTAAAGACGCACCATTTGAGTGGTCGAAAAGCTGTCAAACATTGTTTGACACATTAAAAGAACACCTTACCTCCGCACCAATAATACAGGCACCCGACTGGGGTTTGCCATTGGAACTAATGTGCGATGCTAGCGACTATGCCATTGGCGCAGTCCTAGGACAGAGGAAGGATATTAAGCCCTACGTAATCTATTATACCAGTCAAATACTTAACAAAGTTCAAATAAATTATACAACTACCGAAAAAGAGCTACTAGTTATAGTCTTTGCTTTGGATAAATTCAGGTCTTATCTAATAGGGTCCCCAATTGTCTGTTTTACAGACCACTTGGCCCTCAAATACCTGTTATCCAAGAAGGATGCGAAACAAAGGCTTATCCGTTGGATACTCCTACTCCAGGAATTTGGTAGCACAATCAAAGACAAAAAGGGAGTAGAGAATGTGGTCACTGACCATTTGTCTCGGTTAATGTTTATTGACAACACTGAACCCATACCGATCAAGGATAAATTCCCAAATGAGCAACTAATGACTGTTTCCAGTTTGCCATAGTATGCTAATATAGTAAACTATCTAATTACCAAGTCATTGGTTAACTCAAGACAAGAAACAGTTCATCTCATTCGCACGTCACTTCTTCTTCGATGACCCATACTTATTCAAGTATTGTGCCGATCAGGTCATCAGACGTTGCATTCCCAATGAGGACATAACCGTAATTTTAGCTTCATGCCACTCCGAAGCATGCGGTGGCCACTTTGCTTCACAAAAGACCGCACAGAAAATCCTGCATAGCGGTTTTTATTGGCCAACCATATTCAAGGATGCCTACAAATTTTGTAAATCGTGTCAATGCTGTCAAAAGCTAGGTGTAATCTCAAAACAAAATTTTGTGCCTTTAACTCCCATAATCACAATCAAAATTTTTTATTGTTGGGGCATAGATTTCATGGGCCCATTCCCGAAGTCGAATAACTGCGAGTATATACTCCTTGCTGTAGAGTATATCTCGAAATGGGTAGAGGCAATTCCAACAAGGCAAAATGATCATCGAACAGTAATTTCTTTCTTAAAAGAAAATATTCTTTCACACTTTAGAACCCCAAAGGCATTAATAAGTGACCAAGGGAAGCACTTTTGCAATAGACCCTTGGAGTCACTTGTCAAAAAGTATGGGGTTAACCATAAAATCACCTTAGCCTACCAGCCACAAACTAACGGGCAGGCAGAACTGGCTAACTGATAAATCAAACATATTCTCGAAAAGACGGTTAATTTCAATTTGAAAAGACTGGGCATACAAGCTGACCAATGCTCTATGGGCATACCGTACTACTTACAAGATAAATCTGGGAATGTCCCCATATAGGCTAGTATACATAAAGGCATGTCACCTCCCTGTCAAAATTGAGCACAAAGCATATTGGACGATACGCTCATTGAACTTTGATATTAAAGAGGGAGGTCATCTCTGAAAACTCCAGTTAGCTGAACTGGAAGAAATACGTCGAGATGCGTACGACAAAGACAAATTACATAAGGAAAGAGGGAGGCTCACCACGATAGAACGATTTTTCGCAAATCATTCGAGCCAGGACAAAAAGTCTTATTATACGACTCTCGCCTTCACCTATTTCCTGGGAAGCTCCGCTCCCGGTGGACAGGACCGTTCATTGTTAAATCTGTTTTCCCACACGGGGCCATTGAGCTTATAAATCCTAAGAACGACAAAAGTTTCAAGGTCAATGGCCAAAGACTAAAACCGTTCTTGGAAGGTTTCCAACCGGAAGTTGAGCACATCCAACTGGATGAGCCCAACTATTCCTCTACTTAAAACACTAAAAAATGTTCTCACACTGTTGTTGTATTTATTCCGTTTGCTGCACTTAGTTCTTTTATTCATTTCTGTCTTTTTGATTGTGTCGTTGCGTTTAACCCACTATTTTTTATTATTTATCTCCTGCATGCTGTTTAGAATGAGAAATCATGATGGTACACGGTCCATGTTTTCGATTGGTTCATGGGCTAATTCGAAAGATCAAAACCCTGCATGGACCGCTGACGAGATTGCATTTTGCTTTTCACCGTACCAAGGTCCGGATGCCAATGATGTAGTTAACCTAACTCAAGGGTACATCCCTTACAATCCTGCCCTCCTCTAGATTAACCCTTTTGCCAATATGGATCTTCTAGAAGAGGAAGGAGAACCAGAAGGGTATTTCGTCAGGGTGGTGGATGATGCACTCTTGGAACAATAGGAGAGCAACTCAATGTGGGAGCCATGGGTGGAAGAAGATCTACAGGATGTGGTGCCCGAACGCCATAACGTTGTCTTCACATATGTGGATGACTTCATCATTAGCGAGTCGATTCCATATATTTTTGTGCACATGAGTTATTTGTTGTTCCGGCTCCAATGCCCTCTACCTACTAGTGCACATGATTTTATCACGCCAATAGTGAGGTTAACGCTTTGTCACGTTTCATTTTCTTTTCGTCGTGTTTTGTTTATTCATTTCTATTAGTTCTTTTATTTATTTTATTTACCTTCTTCCTTTGTTCTGTTTTCCTTTGTCCAGGATTACCACTATGTTTCATAATGATTTGCCGGTGTTCCTTCCACATCAACTGTTTCATGGGCCTGGACCTTACATAGGGTCTCCTGGTACTCCGCCACAAGAGAGCAAACAGCTGAGAAATTATTCTCCTCTATCGATGTCTCCATCCGGATCACCTCTTGCCTGTGCAGTCAATTCCTTAGAGATTTCAGACTTGCTCGATGATATCCTTGCTGCTTTTCGACTGTTTTGTGAAAGGGAATTATCAAGTTTGGAATCCATACTCGAAGATTTGGGGGAGAATGAAGCAGTTATGGAAGATGAAGTTTTTATGTTCGAAGTTTAATGCTTCACTTCAATTGTGTTTTGTCGGTTGATCATTCTTTTATCAATTGAAGTTTAATCCTAGACAGTTGTTTTATTAGCTTCAGATTTATTTTAGTTTTTCCTTTACTAATAAGGTCTTTAGTGCCAACTTGGGGGGTTATAATTTTGCAAAATGGATGCTATTACAAAGTTATATTTATAAGAATTTGCAATTTTCTTTTATGAGGATGACTTTTGGCTTACATGTCATGTTAATGAACTGATTTTATCATTATCCTGTATGTCCAGAACAATGTTGGTTAGTTGGGGGTGAATAAATCTGTCATCCAGAGTGATCCTAGAATTCTCAGGTTCGATCGATCGAACCATTCTCGATCGATCGGCAATGTACAATCCTCAATCGCTTTAACTGGTCTCAATCGATTGAGAGTTCGATCGATCAAACTTTCTCGATCGATCGAGACTTGTATTTAAATGAGGCATGCAGCATACACTTCCTCAGTTTATATCTCTTCTTCTCCCTTTCAAGCGCTTGAGCTCAGAGAGAAGTCTTGCGAATTTTTTTCCCCACTCACCACACCTTTCATTTGGGCAGCCTTCATCACCTCTGCTCATCATCCTCATCACACTCACCTCTCCGCTATGTATATATCCGAGGTAAGGTCCCGATTCCCCTCCTTTTCATTTTCATTTGAAAACTTGTGGGGGTGTCCCCCACTGGTCTTTAGACCAATTAGTCTTTATTTTCATTGTGTTATTCTAGTTCTCTTTCCATTCTGCGATGCGTTTCTGCCCTTGCTGAATTTTTGTGTTCAATTGATCGAACTGGGCTCAAGCGATCGAGCCCAGCCATTCTTCAATCGATCGAAAATAGTTCGATCGATCGAACTATTGCAGGGCAGATTCTTCTTTTGGTCATTTGTTCCTGTTTTCATTTGTTATTTCTTTTCATTCTCAATATTAGGGCCTTTGCGATGAATTCGGTTACAGGGTATCACAAATCCAAACCCTTCGATCTCACAATACCTGATCCAGTACCCGATCATGGGTTTTGGAATGACGAGGACAGATTATGGTTTGATCGCTATTTTCATTCGCGAAAGGTGATGTTGGAACGATCGCTAGAGACGGTTTGGCTCTCAGCCCCATGGTTCCTGGGAAGAATTAGAGCTATGCCTCTATGGTATGGCATGTTGACCCAAATCAAACGGGTCAACATCAATTGGGTTCGGGAAGCCTGTGCCACGATGATTAAGGATCCTGCAGCTCCATTCACATACCGCTCTTTCTTCCACGAACATGAGATCATTTTCAGCCCTGCCACAGTTTCTGCTGCTCTGGGGATAGCCGAGGTGCCAGACTATTTTTATCCTCAGCTACCAGGAGCCCCGGAGATCCCTCCTGCAACTATTATCCTAGAGCTTATGGGAGGAGTCGTCCAGAGATGGAATGATAAATCTCTTATTGAGGATAGGTTTCTTACTGAGGATTACCATCTCCTCCATCTAGCACTGGTTAACTACATTTTGATGACTTCTTAACACAAGAAATTGGCAGCGTGGTATGCTCGGGCTCTTTATTTTATTGGGACGGGACAGCGAGTCTGCCTGTCTCGCCTCTATATCGACTTCTTTATACAGCCGACTCGGTACATCGCCGCTAAGCACCATTGAAGGGCGCTTGGCATATTCATTGGGTTATTGAGCGGGCTGGGTTACTTCCGTTGGCCACAGACACGACTTTGTAGGCCTCTAGTCGATTTGGCAAGACAGCGGCCCACCGTTCTGATGCACAGAAGAAGCGAAAAGCAAAAAGAAAAGCCAAGGTTGGGGCAAAGAGGAGGAGAGGAAGAGGCACCGATACTGAGGGTGCTGCTTCTAGGACGCCTTTCGAGGCTGAGGAGCATGATTCAAGTGATGAGGTTAACCCTGTTGAGGAGGTTGCACGTTTCGAGCTGAGATAGAGATCTCAGGCTCAGGCCCAGGGAGAGTCGTCTTCCATGTCTCTCCAGTCTCTTCACTCGTTGATTATTGAGGAGAAGGAGGCCCGGGTACGGCTTGAGGGCAAGGTCGACCGTATGACATTTCTACTAGAGGCGATCTTAGTACAGATAGGGGTAGATCAGTCTATTCACACAGCTTCACATCCACATACTGTCCCTTCTGCACCACCCACCACCGGTCCATCTTCTTCGGTTCCGCCACCATCTTCTGATCCTACCGCTCCATCTACATCCACAGCTCAACCTACTATTTCTGATACTCCACGTCCACCGCCTGCTGATCTCTATGCCCCATCATCATCATCTGCACCACCTCTAGCTGTGGCTGACCCATCATTCTTTACATCAGCTGCCGCGACTGTGAGTGACCCGGTGACGACTACTACTATTACTGCGGGTGGAGATGAGGATGATCCTGCTGCACCTTTTGTGATTTTATCCGACATTGGGGATGATTAGATTCTGCCAGTTGAGGGTGGGAGTTTTGTTGTATTTTGTTTATTTTTGTTTTCTCTCCTCTTTTGTCGTTTTCTTTTGAGTATGTGGATATTTTGGACTGTATGGCTATGTATGGACATTTTGATCACTGCTCTGTTGCGTTTATTATTTTATCATCCCAGTGATCAGTTTTTATATTATGTATGAATCTCATCTTCTACCATTTCATACTTTCTTTCTTTTGATCTTGGCTTCTTGGAGGTTGTATGCCTTTTTACAGATTGCTATGCTTGCGGATTTTGTTTTGCTTTATCAGGTGATATCTCTCTATCTCTATTTGAAAATCAACTTCTGAGGACATCGCAATTTTCAGTTGAGGGTGGGATGTAGATAGATAATCACCTACACATGGTTATATATAGCAATCTGGATAACTTTATTGCACATATCATACAATCTTGATTAGAATTGGAGTAAATTTAAAAAATAATTTACACAAATTCAAATAAATTGATTTAAAATTGAAGAAATGTGAAAAATTTTGAAATTATGAACTTTATTAGTAGAATGACTTTGAATATTCACGCCTATTTAGTTTTTATCAAGCAATGATATATTCATATTAATCTCATCTTTTTAATGAATTAAGTTCACGCGTTTTTTTTTTAGTTTCACTAGGATGATTGTATATGTTGACCATTCTTGTATCCAAAATCTATATGCACATGTTAATAGCTATGTAGAAAACCTAAAATATAGTTAATATGACTTTTGTACTCTAATGAATGAATAGTGGAAACTAGTTACCCTTAGTGAGCTTTTGAATCCAATCTTCAATTTTGAGGGAATTATCACATAGAATTCGAATTGTTTTTCTTGAATATGCGTATTAAATTCGTTGAATATTCTCTAATCCTTCATTTTGGCTGCTTATTAGAGGAGAATGTTCAGGATTTACCAACTAAACTCAATGAACACTGAAGTGCTAAAACTAAGAAGTTAAGGAAATGATTTAAGCCATCGTTATTCGTTCCTTAACCTTTTCATATACTTGTATCAACATTCAAGAATCTGCTTTATTCTCAACCCCACACCGAATAAATATTGTCAGTTCTAGTATGGAAACCCGAATTCCTAATCTTATACTTTGACCTCAATGAACCCCATTGTACATCTAATATGATTAAACTATTGAAGTATAGGAGGGAGTAGTTGTGGGAGTGACCTTATGAAAAGAAATATACAAGAAAATGTTTGAATGTGGATATATATAGGTTAAAAAAAACATATATGAAAATAGAGGATGGTTGGAATGAAGTGAAGAAAAATCACTAGACTCAATCAAATGCTAAAGATGTGTGATTCTTACCCCTCTTATTTCTATCCTACTATATAAAAAAAAATAGAAAAGTCAAAGCCTTAATGATTCTTAAACAACTTAGTTTGAACATGAACGTGTAATTTGAGTTATCCACGATATTTCGCTCCTCTAGTAAGTGGTATCCCTTTCATGAGACTATACACTCTAAATGTTCATCCTTTATTGAGTCAAGTGTGAAAGCACTAGTAACCAAAATATCATTCTTATTAAAGCTTTCACACCAGGTGCGATCATTATTAAACAAGTTTCTGTGAGATGTTCATTTTTTAGTATAAATCCATGTGAGAATTGAGTTGAAACTACAAGTTCTGGGAGTATAATAGTCTAAACAACTCTAAAATAAAGTTTGATGCATAGCTATTAACTTCACACACACACGGATACATGGATGTGATGCATATGTTATATTCATCTTGGTGACATGAGGAGCATGTGGATTTCTTTCATGGTTTGTATGAGGGTGATATGTTTTGTAGAGCTAAGTTGACAGTTGTACGGGAGGGAGTGTTTACAAGTTATTCTATATCTTTTTTAGCTTAAAATTGAGAATTTTGTGGGTATATTCACTACAAACCCTCACGAGACAACACTCATCCACTAGGGGGAACCTAGGGGTTTAACGGCTTGTTGCATTTGCTAAATGCAATCGCGATTCCTGCGAAAGTGAGTTAGGAAGTTTCTCTTTCTATTTAGATTAGTTTGCTTTAGTTTATTTTGTTTTAGTTTAGTCGTTGTAGTAATAGTTTAGCTTGTTTTTATTTTCGCTTTATTGCTAGGGACTAGCAATTCGCTAGTTGGGGATTGTGACAAGCGGGGGTATTTGTAAAATACAACCGCACAAAGAAGAAAATGTGCTGATTTAGTCCACAATTCCTTGTCATTTTTGCACTTTGTGTTAAAATGCTAGTTTTTACACAGGATGATTAATCTATGATAAGTTGTATTGTTTTAGTTTTTTTTTGTGTGGACTACTGTTCTGCTGTGTGAAGAAATGGATAGCAAGATAAAAGGAATGCTTGATTTTAAGGAAGACAATTCAAACATGAAAATGAGGCTCGAGCGATCGAAGATTTCTCGAGCGATCGAAGTTTCGATCGATCGAGATTAGTTCAAGTGCTCGAAGATTCCAAATGTTCAATCGATCGAGTGCTTTTCAATCGATCAAACATGGTTTTTATCAGACTTACGCGCACATAGCAAGGACGGAGTTTTTAACCCTAGCTTTAGGTTTATCTATATATATTCGTTTTGTATATGTCCATAAGGACGCCAACTTGAGTTTTCATTAGTTTACATAGAGAGAGAGTTTGTTCTTGATTTTTGTAGGTTTAATGCATTGAATAGTGCTTTTGGGATTGATTTCTACAGTTTAATATAAGTTCTTCCATTCCAGGTTCTGCAGCTTTAGTTTATTTACATTCTACTTGCCTGATATTGTAGTTTAATCTGTTAGATTGTATCTTTGCATGTTAGTTAGAGTTAAACCATTAGTTTTTATAGATTTCATGTTTAAATCGCAACCAAACATAACTTTAATGATTTTTTACGTTAAAAACTATTCCGTGACGCTCCAGACCATGTCTAAGTAGTCCTAGGGTTGGGAGATCACGATGAAACAGTGATCTCCAGCCTCTGCCATGCATCAGTTTAGAACCTATGTTCGATCGATCGAAGTTAGTTCGATCAATCGAATCCTGGATACAGTCAAGCAATCAAAGCCATTTCGATTGCTCGAAAGATGACGATTCTCGATCAATCGAAAGTGCATCGATCGATCGAGCAGTCTAATTCTTGAGAAGATCCCCTTTAGTATTCCTAGACTTTCTGTTTTAGAGATTTGTTATCAAATCCTCCCCAAATGTTGAGTTTGTCAAAACAGTCTTTGAACTTAAGGCCTTAAAGCATTTTTCTTCAATATCTTTTACAAACCATCTTCAATGTTTACACCATTATAGGTGTGAGACTTAACTATTGATTTAAACTGCTTTCACGTGTTTCAAATTAACTGTGATGATATAGCCCCGGTCATGAAAGGACTATTGATTCATTTTTTTTTAGAGAAATACGGAATACTATAGCAAGATGAACTCCTTAGATCTTTAATGTAGGTGCATGGCAGATGGTTAGGTTACTGCGGATTCTTGTGATCCCAACGTTCCTCTTATATTAAGTAAGAACTGTTTTTAAAATACCACTTTAGTTAATTAGTAGTCTAGTTTAATTGCTTTACTTTTAGTAGCCGTTACTCGTGGAACTACGTGTTCTACACTTTCCTTAACCATTGAATTTTTATTTTCCTTTTAGAGTTTAATCTAAGTTAGTAGTTAGTTGATAACCTTCCCTGTGGGATCGACCAGGTCTTAACCAGATTACTACTTGCACATCTACCTACACTTGGGTATAGCACACAAGCGCACACAAAATAAATATCGTGTCAGTACTCCTGGCAATAGCCCTCAATAATAGGTATCTCGCCTATATAGCCATAAGTCTAGAAAGCTGGTTATAGGTATATCCAGTGGCATAAATGCCATCAGCATTTAAAAGCTGAGTGAATAATAAACTAACGAAGTATCATAACTAGAAGTCTTTAATAGCATTTGCATGCTCTAATATATACTTTCCGATACGCTATATGAAACTCAATGACCTGACTTACAATGTTATGGACTATATGTCCATATTATTGACTCATTCTCCCATGCATATCAAACCATACGTTGCTTGGATAGAAACTCCCCTCCCAAAGATTTTGATTCAATTTTATAGTAATTGTCAGCCTAGTACGAAACCTCAGCTATCCCATTCTCGTAACATAATGGTCAGCCTGGTATGCAACCTCATCTATCCCATTCTCTACAATGTTTCCTGGTACAGAGTACCGGCCGTTACGTTATATATTCTCAATGTGCCCTAGCATCATCATACCGGCCGTTACACATAAACAACGTGCCTTGGTATCATTATACCAGTCGTTCCACATCTCAATTATCATTTCTCTTTCCATAGTCATGGCTATCACTTGCCACAACAAATTCGGAGCCACACAAGAAGACTTAACCCAACATAACTCATAATCTCTACGATCGCTTAAACCCATACCATATGAACAGGCATATAGTCTCCACGACTACAATGTACCAAACTATGCACATCGGCTTCTTAGTATGAACATCCTTATATTAAAGATTTACTTATTCAATCATGTAGATTCATAACATACTAAAGTCTTATTCTAGGATATAGAACAATAATAGAAAGCTCTGATAGACATGTGATCACATAATATAATTCAGACAATGATTATTAGTGTTCTACTAAGGTACAATCGATTAGAATACATCAACAGTTGATTGGGAAATTTAAGTGCCAATCGATTGGGATTAATGGCAATCAATTGGTATCCACAAGATGGCAATCGATTGGGAAAATCACCAATCGATTGGGACAAATATCAATCAATTGGTAAAAGGGCCAATCAATTGGTACTTCATCTTCTTCATAGTGAACGTACTGAAAATGTATAAAACTGAATATAAACGTTATGAATTCCATTTCTTTGTACAAAAACTCATAAAAAAAACACCTCATAAAGCTACTATATGAGTTTGAGAACTCAAAAATGTGTGTATGTATGGTGGTGTGCTTGAGAAGCTTGTACTTTGAGGCTTTAATGGTGGAACTCTCTTCCTCCTTCTTTGTCTCTATTCTCTCTCTCTTTTCTTCTTCTCTATCTTCTGTCCTTCTTCACCTCTTCTTGACAGTGTGTATTTGTGTGAGTTTTTGAGTGTGTATATGTGTATATATGAGTATATATTGTGCATGCAACCCTTTGCCTATATATACTTCTATGAGTATATATATAGAAGTATATATAGGCAAAGGGTTGCATGCACAAGCAGGTGGTGTCATCTTTGCAAGAAATGCTTGGAGACTAAGTTCAATGAATGGAAATCGATTAGGATCAGTGGCAATCAATTGGGATTAAGGTGGCAAGGGTAATCGATTGGCATCCTAAAAGTGGCAATCGATTGGGAAACCATGGCAATCGATTGGGCTACAACGTTTACCAAAGATAAGGTTAAGACAAGTATTAACATAGAAATCATTACATATATGTATACGTCATAGTTATAGCAAAAATACGGGTACTACATCTCGCTATTTGTATAATATATGGACCAACTCAATATATAATCAAGGACCTCATCCCAACCAATCCTAATTATAACATGGACCCTTGGGTCCACACTGTGCATATAGCCTCCGATCTTAAACAATCCCTTTCTAACTTGGCACGTAGCCCAATACCTCATAACTTAACGAACTCAACACATAGTCCCAATTCTTAACACATAACTCAGACACGTAGTCCCATATCATGTACCCTACCAAACCTGGCATACAGTTCTAGCATGCCATCCCATATATTAGTCTGACACATAGTCCTAGCTTTCGGCCAACATGCCTAGCCTGGCACGTAGTGCCATCCTACAACACATATGCATAACACGTAGTCCCAACCCACAATACTTATGCCCGATATGTAGCCCTAGCTTTTCGGCCAACACACCCAAATACATTACGGCCAATATACCCTAATACATTCCGGCCAATGCGCCCAATACATTACGGCCAATATGCCTGATACATTATGGCTAACATGCCCAGCCTGAGACACAGTCCTAGCCCACAACACTTATGCCTAACACGTAGTCCCAGCCCATAGCTTGACACATAATCCTACATTACTACACATATGCTTGACATGCAGTCCCAGCCCATAACACTTATTATGACCAAACACACCTGCCTATCCCAGCTTGTTAGGATTCCACCCCTCGACATCGTACAATCTTTCCTACGACATTTACATGCACCACATAAATAGTATCGACCTCTGGGGTCAATAAAACCACTAATATGCACGTCGGCTTTGTAGTTCGATCCACAGCATTATATCATCCTTATTCCATGGTTCCACTATTTAATGCATTAAGTCCATTATTCCTTGTGTGCATTATTCCAGTACAGCTATCAACACCAATGCATGATATAAAACAGTTTAACAATTCATCAGGTATAAACAAACTAGACATTTACCAATCTGACATGTTCAATTGATTGAAGTCATTTCAATCAATTAAGGTAAAGTGAACATGATCTCTAATAAAGTAATTCCTAATCTCAATGTGCTTGGTCTTAGAGTGTTGAATAGGATTCTTAGAGAGACTAATTGCACTAGTGTTGTCGCATCTAAGAGGGATACGATCAAAATGAAGTCCAAAGTCTTCTAATTATTGCATCATATAAATAATCTGTGCACAACCACTACCGGCGGCTATATATTCGGCTTCCGCTGTGGACAAGGAAATAAAATTTTATTTCTTACTAAACCAAGAGACTAGGGAGTGTTCTAAGAAGTGACACGTGCCACTTGTGCTCTTACGATCCACTTTGCAACCGGCAAAGTTTGCATCCGGCAAAGTTTGCATCCGAGTAACCAGTTAAGTCAAAGGGAGTGTTCTTAGGATACCACAAACCTAAGTCAATTGTGCCTAACAAGTATCTAAAAATGCGCTTAGCGGCTACAAAATGTGACTCTCTAGGTGAGGATAGAAACCTAGCACAAAGGCATACACTAAACATAATATCCGGTCTACTAACGGTGAGGTACAATAGACTACCTATCATGTCACGGAAAGTTTTAGTATCAATAAGTTTTCTAGATTCAACTTTGTCAGGCTTGAGAGATAAGATCATGGGAGTTCCAATAGGTTTGCATTTTTCAAATCCAAATCTTTTCAATAGATCTTTGATGTACTTAGATTGGTCTATAAAAAGGCCATCTTTGTGTTGTTTGATTTATAATCTACGAAAGAAATTTAGTTTTCCCATCATACTCATTTCAAATTCATCTTGCATGCATTTTGCAAATTCCTCACACATCTTTTTATTTATAGCACCAAAAATGATGTCATCCACATAGATTTAAATAAGTAAAATATTATTGTGTGAATGTTTGATAAAAAGAGTAGTATCAATTTTTCCTCGAGTGAATCTAAGATCAACTTAATACTTGCTAAGACTATCATACCATTCACGAGGAGCCTATTTTAACCCATATAAAGCTTTTGAGAGTTTAAAAACATGATTTGAAAATTATGATCTTTCAAATCCGGGAGGTTGCTTGATATAGACTTCCTCCGCTACACAACCATTTGAAAAGGCACTTTTCATATCCATTTGAAAAAGTTTGAAATCTTTGTGCCAAGCAAAAACAAGTAGCATTTTAATGGCTTCTAGTCTTGCTACAAGAGCATAGGTTTCCTCATAGTCTATTCCTTCTTCTTGGTTGTACCCTTGGGCTAACAATCTAGCTTTATTTGTAAACACCCATTTGGTTCCTATGATAGAATGATCATTAGGTCCAGAAACTAAAGTCCAAACTTCTTTTCTCTCAAATTGGTTCAACTCTTCTTGCATAGCCATAATCCAACTATCACCTTGCTCAGCTTCCTCTCTGTTTTTAGGTACTATATGAGACAGGAAAGCTAAGTTATTGCAAATGTTTCTAAGAGAGGATCTAGTTACAATTCCTTGACCGGAGTCACCTATGATTTGTTCTATGTGGTGACTAGGGATAATCTTCCAATCTCTAGGAAGGTCATCTGTAATGTTGTCTCTAGGAGGTTCTAGAAGGAGAGGGGATTCTACCTTGGACCCTTCTAAAGGTAAAGAGTTTGATGTACTAGGTATGTTTAGACCTTCTACAACCTTTTCTACAACAACAACACCATCGTCGTCATCCTTTCTTCTAAAGGGATTGGTTTCATCAAATACTACATGCATGGACTCTTCTGCAACTAAGGTTCTCTTATTAAAAACTCTATATGCCTTTCTTATTTGTTAATAACCTAAGAAAATACCCTCATCTGACTTAGCATCAAACTTACATAAGTTGTCCTTATTGTTTAAAATGAAACACGTATAACCAAAAACTTTAAAGTAACCAATATTAGGTTTTCTACCCTTCCAAAGTACATAGGGAGTCTTACCAAGATTATTTCTAACAACACGATTAAAAACATAACATGAAGTGCTTGTGGCTTCAACCCAAAAGTATTGAGACAAAGAGTATTCATTTAATAAAGTTCTAGCTATCTCTTGAAGTGATCTATTTTTCCTTTCAACAACACCATTTTGTTGAGGAGTTCTTGGTGCCAAAAAATTATGTCCAAAACTATTTTCATAAAAAAATTTAAAATATCTTTGTTGTCAAATTCTCTTCCTCTGTCACTTCTAAAATTGTTCATGGCATACCGTTTTTCATTTTGAACTCTTTTGCAAAACTTGACAAAATTGGAATAAGCCTCACCTTTATGAGCAAGAAATATAACCCATGCATATCTAGAGTAATCATCAATGATTACAAATGCATACACTTTGTCACTCATACTAGCTACACGATTATGACCAAATAAATTCATATGAAGTAATTCAAGAGGCCTACTAGTGGAGATCTCCTTTTTCTTTTTGAAAGAAGTTTTTTCTTGTTTTCTAAGTTGGCAAACATCACAAATCTTATCCTTAACAAATTTTGTTTTCGGTAAACCTTTAACCAAATTAGTTTTTGATAAATTTAAAAGGAGATCTATACTAGCACGTCCTAATCGTCTTTGCCAAAGCCAACTAGTTTCACTCAACACGAAAAATCATTTAACATCTTGAGAAGAAATAGCATCAAAATCAATAGTGTAAACATTTTCATCTCAATATGCAATGAATAACACTTTGTCATGATCATGCAATAGTTTGATTTAAACACAACTTAAAACCTTTATCACATAATTAACTAATTCCCAACAAGTTATGTCTAACACCATTAACTAATAATACATTTTCAATGGTTAAAGAGGAGTTCTTACCAACATTACCTATACAATGATTTTTCCTTTGGATCTATCTCTGAAGGTGACATTTCTACCATCCTTAAGAGAGAGAGAGAGAGAGAGAGAGAGAGAGAGAGAGAGAGAGAGAACTTGGATTTGTCTCTGGTCATGTATCTAGAGCATTCACTATCCAGGCACCATCTATCTTTGCTGTAGGACTTTAAGCGTACCTACAAAACAAGCTTAAGTGATCCTCTTTGGTACCCAATATTCATTTGGTCCACTTTGTTGGCAAAGGGAAGTGTGGTTCCCTTTTCAATTCAAACCATAGTGATCTTCCTCCTATTTGGGCATTTGTAGTTCACATACCCCTTTCTCATGCAATAATGACAAGTTACATTAGGATTTAAATTGTTTAATATGAATCCCTTTGAGAAAATGCTTTGATGAGAATTGTTTGAAGAGCTTGAGCTAGATGAAGTAATGCTAGTGAAGAAATTGTTGTATTTCTTTTCCTTATAGGTGGGATTAAACCCAAACCGGCTTTATCAAGAATGCACCTTTGTTTTCCCAAAAGCATGTTCAAGTTTTGCTCTCCATGAGTGAATTTTGCTAATGTTTTGGTCAAGTCTTCAACTTGTTTCTTTAGCTCAACATTTTCCTTTTCAAAGTCATTTGTAGGAATTTTTCTTGAAGAGAGCATTTCATTTTCTTTTCTCAAAAACTCATTTTGTGATTTCAATTCACTAAGTTCATTTGAAAGTCAAGAAAAATTCTTTTTGAGAGCAAGGTATTTGGTTCCCAAGTTTTCCAATTCCTCATGTAATTCATCAAAAGCATTTTGAAGCTTATCATAGTTGTGAGAATCATTATAAGAATCATAGTTAGAATCTACCTCATGACTTTCGTGTGCCATGAGACAAATGATTGCAACTTCATCATCGTTTGACTCATTTTCAGATGAGTCATTATTGGAATCATCCCAAGTTGTTGCCTTCATTGCCTTCTGCGCGCTTTTCTTGAAGTTCTTCTTTGACAATGGGCAATAAACTTTGATGTGTCCGGGCTTTTTGCACTTAAAGAAAAATTATTGGTTCCTTCTTAGCATCATTTCTTTACGTCCCCTTCTTCTGAAGGTTTTGTCTTTCCTCAAGAACCTTTCAAACTTGCAAGTGATCATGGCCATTTCATCATCTCCATCATTATCATGATCTTGGTCATTTGAAGCTTTTAGACCCAAGTTCATCTTCTTGTCTTCATTACCGAAGACGACCAATTCCATTTCATGAGTGATTAGAGATCCCATAAGTTGTGCAATTAAAAGGCTTGCAAGTTCCTTTGCTTCTCAGACCGTCGTGACCTTTGGTTGCAATGCTTCGGTAGAGATCTAAGCACTTTCTCAATCTTTTCTTTGTTAGGATAAATTCTACCGTCAAACTATTAATGATAGTAGTAAAGTGAGTAGACATTTCAATAATAGTTTCATTTGGAAGCATTTTGAACATTTCATAAGATTGAACAAGCAAGCTAATCTTAGACTTCCTGACTTGGTTAGTTCCTTCATGTGTGCCTTCTAATTTATCCCAAATTTCTTTAGCCGATTCACAAGAGTAAATCCTAGTCCACTAAACAACTTTTTTTGGGTGAAGGTTAAACCTCTCTTACAAGTTCTTCTTACACTTCTTTACTCCTCCAATGAAGAACCCCTTCACTTGGAGCAAGGGTTACACCAACCCTTCTTTACAACTTCAAGGATGATTGATTGTTACAATACAACTAGAAAAACTCCCTGAGTAGATGAATACAATAAATGCTCTCTTTAAAAGCTCTCAAGAAAATGCAAAGAAATCTAGAGCAAGTATGATTGAATATTACACGCTAGGGCTTGAATCTTTGATTGCAATGAATGTGTATTGAATGTTTTGATTAAGTGCACAACAACCAATTTCAAATGTGTATCTATGTCCTTTTTAAAAAATCAGAACATTTGAGGGAGTTAGGAGCATTTAATGCTTTGTTAAAACCCTAGAAAAAGAGTTGTTACTGTTCTATGTAGTAATCCAGTCGACTGTGAACTTGATCCAATCAACTGTATTTCAAATCTTTTGAAATGCACCATTAAAACAGTTGACTTACACATGGGCTAGTCGATTGGATAGTTGTGATAGAAACTACCTTCCCAAAACATAAAACAGTCGACTATTTTTCAATATATGGTCGACTGAACTTTGAAGCATCCAATCGATTGGGAAAATTATCCAGTCGACTGTTATTCCAGTAAGGGGCAGTTTTTCTGTTTTGAAAGATTTAGCAAAATTTTAAGCCTTTATCTTAGAGAAATAGTCTTATTAACTATACAAAGGATCCTATAAGTACATTACAAGTATAAAGAATCTTCCAAGAATAGAATATCCATCATGATTATAATGCTCTGTTTGGACAACACACTAGAGATTAACATAAGCACTCAAATTTATAGTTTGTTAATCATCAAAATTACTTAAGGTAAAACCCTTGGGGCAAACAAGTAACATGTAACTGTCGTAAAAAAAATTGCAAATTATGGCCAATTTATAGATATTACTGCCTTTACAATACAGTCCAAGGTAAGGACAATAACATATCATCAAATAAAAAATGTTTTTGCAAGATAGTAACATGTCACTGTCGCCAAAAAAATTGCAAAATTATGGCCAATTTATAGATGCTACTGCCTTTGAAATACTGCCCAAGGTTAAAGACAGTAACATATTAGTAAACAAAAAAAGTTTTTGCAAGACAGTAACATGTCACTGTCGCAAAAAAATTGTAAAACTATGGTCAATTTATAGATGTTACTGCCTGTACAATACTGCCCAAGGTAAAGATAGCAACATATCATCAAATATATATTTTTTAGCCAATGTCACTGCCTTTTAAAATACAATGGCAGATGCATTCATCTTTCCACAAGCCGAAAAGGCAATGACATAAAATAGAGTTAGTTTGATTTAAAAAATTTCCATAAACCCAAAGATAACAATGACATTTTACCTTAAAGCACATAGGCAATGACATTCTGCCATAAGCCATAACACACCAAATCATACCATCACCAAATGCTTACATCAAAACTATAACACACCAGCATAGGTTGGCATAGCTTAAGTGGCAAAGATCTTGGCATTTATAAGTCCCCTCCAATGCATAGGCTCGGTGTTCGAACCTCATCCCCTCCCCCATATAAAAAAAAAGCTATAACACACCAAATTATATCACAAGCATTACTTATTATCTGTAGAGCATGTCAAAAGCAAATGAAGACGAAAATGTGTTAGCCTTGAATTTCTTTAAGGCATTATTTATGTTTGTGTTGATGATGATAAATCTAGGGATAATTGCATCTTCTTAATGATTCTATTCCAATCAATTATCAAGTCATTTTCTTTGTGCTAATCTCTTGAAATATGCACTTAAATGTTCTAACCTTGTTTGATTTCATGAGATAGCATTTGGCAAAGCCTAAGAGTGATGGAGCTCAACAAGGATCAAGCTTGAAGACTGGAAGATTTTTCATCTTTGTTTGAGTATAGGATTTACATGTAAAGCATCTTGATCATCACTCATAAAGGGCTTAAAGGTTTAAAGTTATTTCAAAACCTTCAAAAGAGTAAAATAATTTTTCAGTGGAAAACAGTCGACTGGATCGTTTTCCCAATCGACTGGGTGCTTCAAAGTTCAATCGACTGATGGTGAAAACAATCGACTAGTTTGTGTTTTGAAAATATAGGTTCTGCTTCAAGGTTTCAGTAGACTGGACCCTTAATTCAGTCGACTGTTTTTATGGCATATTTCTAATCTATTTGAAAAACTGTCGACCATACCCTTACTTTAGTCGACTGATTTTATGGCACATTTCTAACTATGTGAAAAGCGGTCGACTAGATCGCGACCTCAGTCGACTGGATCATGACCTTAATCGACTGGATTGCGCAGAACAGCAGTAACGGCTAGTTTTTGAAAGGCCATTTGTTTATCACTTTGCCACTAACAGCAATAATCTTTCAAGGCCTATAAATACATATTTTTCCAAACCATTTAAGGTTGATAATTCCATTGGAAAACATCATTTGAATCACACAACTTGTTGATCATTAATCATTCACATTTGAGCCCTAGTTGTGTGAGTTAATCAATTTTCTTTTATTCTTCATTTGTAATTCTTGAGAGAACAAATTGTAGTGAGTTTCTTTTGTATTATCCACTCTAGAAGGAGAGTTCAATTTGTAATTCAATTATCTATAAAGAGTGAGGGTTAGTAACCATTGTGTGTAAAGAAGAGGTGTTCTTCTTTGGGAGAGTTGAAGACTCTTGTAACGGTTTGATCTATACCCGTAAAGTAGGTCAGATTAAAGGAATTCTTAAGAGGTGTTCTTGAGGGGTGGACGTAGGCCGCGATGTGCAGATTGATGAACCACTTGAAAACTCGGTTTGCAAGTGTCTCTTCCTTTCTCTATTTACTTTATTGTTTGTGATTGTGTTCAATTTTGTATTAAGTTTTTTTTAATGGTTAATTTTCTGCTAAAATCTTATTCACCCCCCTCTAAGGTTTCCATTTTCGGCCAACAAAAGGCATGTCAAAACCAAATACACTTCAAATGATCAACAGATCAAATATACTTCTTTATCACCAAAATGTGCTTCAAATCAACATGTCGCCGTCAATGGCCTCGTAAATTATAGCCCTTCTTCATCACCAAAATCCTCACCCACTGTTTCCAAATTTGTGTGAAAGATCCTCAAACAATATTGATCTAAAAGCTTTAGATCCGAAGTCGATTTGACATGTGACTTCATCTTTGTCGGCCTTCATCTTCGTCTCTGCCTCTGTCTTCATCTCTGGTATCTGCAGATTTGTCTTAGACAGAAGAGAGAGAGAGCGAGAGAGAGAGAGAGAGAGAGAGAGAGAGAGAGAGAGAGAGAGTAAATGGGTGTGTGAAGGGGTAAAATAGTCTGTAACATTTACAACAAAATATCCTGGGGATCTTAGACATTAAAATTTAAAAATCATAGGACTTAATACATTAGTTATGTAATGCAGGTACTCTTCCTTAGTTTCAGTCTCTAGGAGGGACTTTTAATTAATTTTTCCAAGAAAAATTTGTCAGAAATAAATTTAAATTTTGAATTTTGTGAGTCATTTTTCTCCGTATTTTTTATTACTTTTTAATTTTTAAAGTCATACAATAATATTTAAAACTCGCAATTTTAATGTTATTTAAGTACAGAGAAAAAGACGAGGAAACTAGTTTTCTTTTCCCCTTTCTTCTCCTTCAACAAATTTGCAAACAAAAATAAAACCTTTGCTAACATGCAAATTTAAATTTGTCTTTCATCGTTTCTAACTATATAAGAAGAAAATATGTTACCTATGGAATCATGTATCTCCAGTGCAACTTGCAAGCAACTCTTTTCAATCTATGATTAGCTATAGCGAAGCACCTCAAAATGATTATTTTTTAGTTTTCCAATTAGTTTGTCCTTAACTATAATTTCACCAACACCAGATGATTCTCCCAGCCGTATAAAACAAGAATATCAACCAACCCTAAAGGCAAAGAAACCTAGCCCATAAATTTATGCGAAACTTGGCACAATACCAAATATGTTAAATGAAGCCCAAACAATTACTTTAAAATAAGCCCAAATCATTTACATAATTTAAGCCCAAGGTTGAACTGAAGGTAAAACTATAAGGACTAAAGTGATATTGCACCACAGCTTTCCACTTCAACTCATTTTGTTATTGAGTAATGCTATAATTCCCAAATTTTTTAATCCCAAACTTGGTTCTAAAATACTTTAATTGTTTTTTTTTATCGCAAAGCATGAATATTCCATTTCAAAAACGGCAAGTTCATAAGGAACAAATACAAAACAGAAGAAGAAAAAATACATGATAAATCACAACAATCTTCTGATTTGTACTGCAATCTCCAATACTATGATATCGCGGACTATGACGTAGCTCAAACACTGAGTTGTTTGAAGGAGAAAGCTGCCAACAACCACAGCAAAGATCTGAACTTCAAAACCACCGTGAGTGTGAAGATGGCTCGAACCAAATCCAACCACGGAATACAGAGACAAAGAAACCTAGCTACATCAAACAACCAAACCAAACCAAACAAAAACAAAACCAACCCTCAACAAGGAGGAACAAAACCCCCCAACAAGGAGGGACAGAACCCTCAACAAAGAGGGACAATTAAACTCTTTTACAAGAGAGGATATATTATTGAAAACAACAAAAAACAGCAAAGAAAATAGTTAAGGGCTCTCCCATGGTGGATGGGAGATCCCCGAAGGGGCGGCAGCAAGGAGAGCACAGAAGTTAGAAAGAAGAGAGAGAAAGCCTACCAAGCTAATGTCATGATTCTTAAATACTTTAATAATTGTACCACATATTGTTAAATAGTGGTATGATCTATCACTATTTGACTGTGATGTCATTTTTTGGCTCGCTCCTCCTTACAACTTGACTAGAAGTCAACACGTGTGCCCAAACCATTGGCTAGTATTTTATTTCTTAAACTGCTTTTTAGGTTAATTTTCAACTACTTTTTGCTTCTTTTTAGTGTACATAATGCTTCTTCTAACAACATCTGCCATTATTTCTAGCTTATCGGGATTTGGTACTTTGAATTGTAATTTTTTATATATGTTAAACACCCATATACTCATTTCGATTGGGTTAAACATATTTGCCCTAATAAATTTGTAAGGAATTGATGAGTCCGGATCCTCGTCCGCGGCCACACCTATATGGCGTTCGCAGGATCACATGATGAGTTTTTTTTTGTATTTTTTAAAAATTACAAAAAAAATAAAAATAAAGATAAATTCTTGTGGTCCTGTCAGGGGGCAGCGCGCTGCCGAAGATCCTTAGGCAGAATTCATAGATCTCTCTAAATAACTCAAGTTAATAAAGTTTTTGATGGGCAAAACTGCTTTTTAAATTAATTTTCAGCTGCTTTTTAGTGTACATAATGCATCTTCTAATAGCGTCTGCTAATATTTGTAGCTTATCGATATTTGTTCAATTGGATTAAATATATTTGCCCTAATAAATTTGTAAGAAATTAATAGATCTCTCTAAGTAACTCAAGAATAATGTTTCTAACGCCCACGTACAACCGACGTGCCACCCTCCTAGTGTTAATCAAATAAAAAAGTGCACAGTGCTTTTCTTAGTTTTATTTTTCCATACTTTATATCCATGAATTACAAAGCCTTACTGCATTATATATGTGTTACAGGAGGAAAGCGGAGAATACTTTAGTAATTTTCTTCTGTGTTTTTCATCACATTTTAAGATGCTATTGTTTCATTAATTTATATGCCATGACACATTTATATACGTTGATCAATTACCCTTTAAAATAGTAGGAAAATCAATGAACAAAAAATAACTAAGTCACTGAGGGGGCTGTAGTCCAATTGACATAGCCTCTCTCTTCCTAATGAGAAGGAGAGGGTTCGAAACCCCATATGAGATTTGAGTTGCTTGCCCCCAGTTATTCTTCAGTCGGAATGAATGGCCGCCCTTGTTGGGCTTTACTGTGGGCCAGTATGGAGCTTTGGGATTGGGTTAGGGATGCAGTATGCGTGTGTGTTTATCTAGTCCGGATCCAAGTAAGTATCACAAAAAAAAAAAAAAATAAGGTAACCAAGTCTTTTCCAAGCATAAATACCATTACCCATCTAGGAAGCACTGACACTTCAACAAGTGTCGGTCGTGTCGAACACAGCAATTAGCAAATAAGTACCATTTCCACCACATTCAGAAGCGTACATGACATCGACAGAGGACACGGAGAAATTTTTTTTTTCCCTGAAACAAAGAATGGTGTTTTTTTTTGGGTAGTATTTTCTTACCTATTAAAACCTAACCAATGTCATTTTTTGTCAAAATATTACATCACTTATTCTCCCATTTTCCAAGACAGTGGCCTCTCTAGTCCCTCGTTCCATCAATCCTTCAATCCATCTCCGGTCTCCCATTTTTCAAGACAGTGGCCTCTCTATATTTGGGTGCCGGTTGTTTTGGGTGCTGTTGTCCGTTAACATGTCAAAATATAAAATTTGACAAATTAAAATTGTACATAAGATACATAAGAACTGTATTACTAAACACAAGTATTGTACAAGAAAAAAAAAATATATAGAAAAACAAAATTGCCATATCTTCACCATGTCGTGTCCTATTTTTTAAGAATTTTCGTTTCGACGTATCCTTGTCAATGGATACATGTACTTCATCATAGATACTCACACCATACACACATATGAGTCATTGATTTAGACAATAATGTATTGGTTACGACTTACGATACTACATTAATATGAAAGAATAATGTTATGTTTTTTTAAAAAAAAAAATCAAAAGTATTTCCGAACACATATGACAGTAAGTCCAGTTGATTTTGATTAATTGATGTCAAAATGATCATATCATTATTAAAAAGGGTCACACTGTCACATAAAATATATATATATATATAAGAAACATGGGATTAGTCATAAGGAAAATGGAGGCATTGCGTCTTACAGTGATGGAATATGTTCATGATCCGTACATCCCATGAGGATGAATTATTTATCTTATCTAAAAATAAAATATAGGAAAAATATGTGTATTTGACTTTTATTTCAATTGTTTAATGAATAGATCAATAGAAGGACACAGCTATATCAAGTTAGTTAACTGTGTGACATTTGTTGCTTGTAACCCTTATCTCTTTCTGCCACTTATTTAGTATTTTATTTTTTACGGGAAAGTCAAGATTTCAGCAGTTTATGCACATTAACTATAATTACAAAATAAATTTCAAATTTTCCCAAGTTGTATGAGCAATGTATTCCCTAACTTAATGCATGTAAGTTATTTTCTTTTTCTTTTTCATGTTACTTTTTTATCACAAACAACATAAATCATTACATATTATCAAAACAAAGCATATTCTAAGTAGAATCAGAATAAGCATCAGATAAAATAAAAATATATGAAAAAACAACAAAAACAAAACCACGCAAACCAAACACAGAAAAGCATTTGAAGTCGTACTGCAATCTCCCATCTCCAAAGATATCTCAGACTGTGGCAGCGCTAAAAAGTTGGGACTGTGGAGAAGCTACCAAACAACACTACACAAATGATCACCTCATAAGCACCGCAGTTGTAACAAGATCCAACTCAAACTCCAGATTTGACAAAAAATATTATATCTACAAGAAAAGGGAGTCAGATCTAGGCACAGAAATAATGAAATCAAAGGATGTATACGAGAAAACAACGAAAAAACAAAAGAACACCCACAGAGAGGGGACAAAACCATTATAAAAAGGGACAAACCCTCACAAGGAGGGACAGAGCCCTCACAAGGGGGGAGAAACTCTCCCCAAGAGAGAGAGAGAGAGAGAGAGAAAAGAAAAAGAAAAACCAGGCTCTCCCATGGTGCAATACCATGAAAGAGCCCAGATCTGCAAAGAAGCGAAAAACTGAGAAGTTAGAGATAAGGGAGTGTTTTTCTCTCTAAAAAAGAAAATTACTTTTGGCCCAAAACTAACTTGCATCAGTGTTTTGAAAACCAGACTAGTCATTGAACTGGAAAAATGATCAGGTCACGGGTCACTGATTCAACCATTGGGTTAACCGGAATTGAACCGTAATGTCATAATTTTGTAATAAATATTAATAATAATATAAAATATAAAAATATATTAAAAAAAATTATAAATTAAAAAAAATCAAAATTTACCGGGTTTTTGGTTCCATTGTCGGTTTTACCGGTTCAACCACCGGGTTTTGCAGTTTTCACAAATTAGATCGGTTTATGGTATTTTTCGATTTTTCGGATCAAACCGAATTCTTGAACAGGTCGACGGTTCAACCGGCCAGTTCAATCCAGTTTTTAAAACAATGAGTTATGGGTTCTTCATTTGCTTTAATCCGTGTTATGTTGGCCTCCCCAATCTTAATAATACTCTGACCAAAACAAAATCTTAATAATACGCATCACAAATTTATTTTGAAAGTTCGAACTTGTGGAAACTCAAAAGGAAAAGAATATCACTGAAAGAAACTCTGAATTCGTATAAACACAAATATACAATGCACATTAGCTAGAAAGGGGACGCACACATAATTACAAGAAGATATTAACCCTTAAAGCATTCTCACCCGAGCTAAACCTGTGAGGTTTTGAGTCACTATTTACTTAATTTATTAACAAATATTGAACTTTTTTTAGCAAATATTGAACATAACATGTGATTTAACCAAATTTTAAATAATGGAATATCAAATAGTTAATTTTTTTAGGGAGACTTGGTCTAAGGTCCCTAAGACTTAGTTAATTTGGACTAAATGATAAGTCATAAACAAAAATCCACATAAGCACACACTCTAAAACACTTTCCCTCCTAAAATCCCTTAAAAATTTAAACTTTCCCTCCGAAAGTCTTCTAAAATTTAAATTTTACTCTAAATGACAAAATTACACATAGAACCCTAGGAGACCACCACCACCATCTATCTTCTCTCTATCCAACTTTCACTCTTCCCTCTCCATTGCCACCACCACCATCTCTCTCTCTCTAACTCCTCTCTCCTTCCCTCCATAGCCACCACCACTATCTCTCTTCTTTCTCTCTCCTCATTCCTCCATAGCCACCACCACTATCTCTCTTCTTTCTCTCTCCTCATTCCTCTATAGCCACCACCACCGGAGCCGTCATCGCCACTACCAACGGAGTCGTTGCCCCCATCACCGGTCAAGATCTACATCTAGATCTAAACGTCATTGCCATCGCTGATAACTCACGATATCCGTTGACCACCGTACAAGGCGATTTCATGATCCTTACACATGCAAATTATCAAGTGATACACAATAAATTGGGTCTACCCAAAGATCGAGCAGTTCAACTCAGCAGCCAGTCCCTGTCTTGGTCAAATCATGCGTAGTTCCTTGGACAAGCGTCAACCAGACTGGTCTTATTCTGAGCAGTACATCAACAAGCCCCGACCAACAGGTCGGGAGTACAATACGGACTCGGTCTGTACAGGCACAACCAGGCCGCGGGACACACCCTAGAATATTCCAGGTAGTTTCCTACTTATGTTAGAAGACTAATGAAAAGTTAATATTGTTTCCTAATCCAATTAGGAAACCCCCACAATTAATGCCAATCAATCCTAATATAATTAGGAAACACACTTGATTTGTTTCAATCACATCCTAATTGGATTGTATTTCCTTACCCTTATACGAGTAGGTCTCTTGCATCTATAAAAGAAACCACTCACCCCCACTAGAGGGGAGCCCAATAAAAATCTCACCAAGAGAAATACATTACATTGTCTAGCCACTCTTCCCAGAAATCTTAAGCGCCACCCTGCACGGCCAACCCTTGGTAGTTTCAGTCACCATTGTTTGATCACCAAGGTCCCTACAATAGTTTTATTTTAAATAGCTGAAGTGCACAGACACACACGTGGACGTAGGTTCTTTCATTAACAGGGCCGAACCACATACAAAAAACCGGTCTCTCGCTCTCTCTCTCCCTAATCTGCTCTACTTTAACCAAATTTTGGCATCATTAGCTTGGCGCCGTCTATGGGAAACGATAAGTTTCTTGTCAACAAACCTCTTCACTGATCATCATGCCATCGAAGAAGGGTAAAAAGGCAGCCCAGCAGGCTAACCGGGATGTTCCACTGGCCCTGACGCCGACTGCGGTGGTCCGGACATCTGAGCAGATCACCGCGACTCTCGCACAGCTCTTGAAGATCCAACATCATACATAGAAGTAGATCGAAGCCCTGCTGGCCCAACAAGGCAATACTCCAATGGCCGGGAAACGTCCCGGGAACGTTACTTAAGGTCGAGAACCGATTTTGACCAAACAACATCCCCGAGCCAACCTGCCCCACGTTGAGGGTGCCACAGACATCAACGGTAGGCGTGCTGCCCGAGATGAAAGGCAGGAGCATATGGCCCGGGAATCAGTCCAGGGTCACTCGGTCAAGAACCGAGGTGGCCTTGGGCAAACGATCAGCCGGAGTCATAGTCGAGCCCGATCCCAAAGGACAGTGCACCGCCATGAAGAAGAAGCCTCTTCTACCAACCCGACCAACCCCCCTGATACCGATCAGGAAAGTGTAATGGCCCGTCTCCAGAGTTTGAAGAAACAGATCGATAGAATGGCTAAAGAGCTAGGCCAGAAGCTACTCAGGACAATGTCAATACTGAGACAGAGTCACCGTTCTTCAGCCAGATTACGAGGTTTGTCATCCCATGCAAATTCAAACAGCCCCATCTAGATTTCTACAATGGCTCGGGGAGCCCTGTCGACCACGTCCGGACCTACAAGGCCCAGATGGCTCTCGCCACCAATGCTGACAAACTATACTGCCTAGCCTTTCCCCGCACTTTGAAAGGCCCGGCTACTCAATGATTTCACTCCTTGAAACCCCGATCGGTTTGTAGTTTCAAGCAACTCAGCAAGCAAATCATCAAAAAGTTCATCAATATGCATGAACAGCCAAAGCGTGACATGCAGCTACTCACAGTCAGACAAAGGGATAATGAGACCCTCAAGAAATTCACCGATCAGTTTAACCGAAAAAAGCTCGGGATCTATAATCTTGAAGAAACCATTGTAATTACAGCCTTCTACTCGAGGAGTTCAACACACAAAGTGTGCCACGTCATTTCATAGAAACTGACCAGCAACCTTGGTAGAACTTGTAGAGAGGGTTGGAAAATACATTGACACAGAAGAGTTTCTAAAGACCAAAGACCCCGGGCAAGAAAGCTACAAGCCTTCCAGAAGTAAGGGGAAGTGAGAATAGCTCGGGAAGAACAATGTGGAGAAGTCCTATGGTTCTGGCAGTTCTTTCAGTTCACAATGGTCCGAGTCTGGCAACCCCGACCAGACCTTCAGTTCACAACGGTCCGAGTCTGGCAACCCCGACCCGTCCTTCAGTTCACAACAGTCCGGGTCCAGCAGCCCCGACCCGACCTCCAGTTCACGGTAGTCCAGGTCCGGCAGCCCTGACAAAACCTCCAGTTCACAACAGTCCGGGTCCGACAACCCCGACTCGACCTCCAATTCACAACAGTCTGAGTCCGGTAGCCCCGACCCAACCTCCAGTTTGCATCAGTCTAAGTCCGACAGCCCCGACCCGACCTCCAGTTTGCAGCAGTCAGGATCCAGTGATCCCGACCTTGCCTCTAAAACAGAATAATCAGGAGCCCGGTGATCCTGACCTGACCTCCTGTCTTCATCAGTCTAGATGAGCCCGACTATAGTGGTACTTGTCCGATCATCGCCTGAGGCTCCACAGACTGTCAGAGAGCTCTTGCAAAGACCTTGGGCCACACCCGAGACACATCAAAAGACCTCGGGCTCAACCCTGAGACAACCAAAGACCACTGTTATGCAGTTGGAAAAAGACCTTGGGATGACACCCGAGGCATAAAAGACCTCAAAACCTCGAGCTAACACCTGAGGCGAAAGACCTCGGGGTCACACCCGGGGCACCAGCTTCGCTTAGGTCCACAACCTACGATGGGAGCAAATCCCCCTAGGTGGTTAATGATGGCAAGCTTCAAAAGATCCTGCAACCACCCATGTTCCAGGTCGGTTACCTACAGTTATAGCCTCTACAGGCCCTCGTCTTAGCAAAAGTTTGGGGGGCAGAAATGCACAATGAATTAAACAGGCAATCCCACCGGGTATTTACAGGCCTTGGGGTTTGCTAAGTCAAACTCTTAGACAACCCGGGTGCCTACAGTACTCAAAGGCAATAACTCTACTTAGGTCCAAAACAACGATAGAGGTGACTAAAACCTCTTAGGTTGGCCCACGATAGAGGAGCAAAAAAGACCCTAAAGCAACATGCTTTAGGTCGACTCCACTAACATGGTCAAGCTCTTCTCCCAACAGTCTTGACAAAGGCTGGCTGGGCAGAAGATAACCATCCTTGGGAGTTAACATAAAAGGACCCTAAAACAATACGCTTTAGGTCGGCTCCACCAACATGGTCAAGCTCTTCTCCCAACAGTCTTGACGAAGGCTGGCTGGGCGGAAGATAACCATCCTGGGGAGTTAACATAAAAGGACCTTAAAGCAATACGCTTTAGGTCGGCACCACCAATATGGTCAAGCTCTTCTCCCAACAGTCTTGATGAAGGCTGGTTGGGCGGACAATAACTATCCTAGGGAGTTAACATAAAAGGACCCTAAAGCAATACACTTTAGGTCGGCTTTTCTAACATGGTCAAATTCTTTTGCCCACAATCTTGACGAAGGTTTACGGGTAGAAGATAACCATCGTGGGAGCTAACTCAAGCAAAAGACTCTGAATTAGGCTAAGTCTCAATTCTTGGCCAATTCCCAAGCACTTAAAGACTTCGAGCTAGGCCAAGTCTCAAATCTTAGCCAGTTCCCGAGAACTCACGAGACTCAGAAGCTCCAAGGCAGCTTCCCCGAGCACTCATACAGTGGCAAGTGGCATCAAGCAGATTTCCAAACTAGCCCTGATATGGCATCCGGCTAACCTTGGAAATGGGGGACAGCTGATACACCCTAAATTGGCTCTACCCAAAGATCGAGCGGTTCAACTCAGTAGCCAGTCCCTGTCCCGGTCAAATCATGCACAGTTCCTTGGACAAGCGTCAGCCCAAGTGGTCTGGCCATCCTGAGCGGTACATCAACAGGCCCCGACCAACAGGTCGAGAGTGTAATGCGGGCTCGGTCTGTACAGGTACAGTCCAACCAGGCCGCGGAACACGCCCCAGAATATTCCTGGCATTTTCCTACATGTGTTAGAAGACTATTGAAAAGTGCACATTGTTTCCTAATCCAAGTAAGAAACCCCCACAATTAATGCCAATCAATCCTAATACAATTAGGAAACACACTTGATTTGTGTCAATCACATCCTAATTAGATTGTATTTCCTTATCCTTGTACTAGTACGTCTTTTGCATCTATAAAAGAGACCACTCACCCCCACTAGAGGGGAGCCCAATAAAAATCTCACCAAGAGAAATTTATTACATTGTCTAGCCACTCTCCCGAGAAATCTTAAGCGCCACCCTGCTCGGCCGACCCTTGGTAGTTCCAGTCACCATTGTTGGATCACCAAGGTCCCTGCAACAGTTTTATTTCATATAGTGGAAGTGCACAGACACACACGTGGACGTTTCCTTCATTAACAGGGTCGAACCACATACAAAAAACCAGTCTCTCTCTCTCTCTCTCTCTCTCTCTCTCTCTCTCTCTCTCTCTAATCTGCTCTAATTTACTTTAACCAAATTTTGGCATCATCATCAAGTATACAAATTAGTTACCGAATTTTGACGTGAACAAAGTTAAGTGAAATTTCCCTTAAGATAATATCTTAATGAAATTTCACTTAAGATATCTTATTATTTTGTTAAGGAAAATGGCAATCTTCACTCGTGATCATATTGGTGGTCATCGGAGTTTAGTCCAGTGGTGGGGGTGGTCACTAGTGGCGTGGATGGTAGTGGGATGTTGAAAAGGTAGTGGTCAATAGGTAAAATGGTGGAGGTCGCCAGATATGGCGAGGGTGGTGGCCGGAGGTGGCAGAGGTGGTGGTTGGAGGTGGGAGACCTTATCCCCTATGTTACTTTAAGTTGTCCTTAATCTTAATAAAACTTCTCTCAATGACCTTTTCAACAATTTTCTCTTCTTTTTTTTTATCCCAAAGCATGAAAAGTCCATTTCACAAAAAGGAAAGTTCACAAGGAATAAATACAAAGCAGAAGAAGGAAAAAATACATGATAAATCACACCAATCTTCTGGTTTGTACTGCAATCTCCAAAACTATGATATCACGGGCTGTGACGTAACTCAAATATTGAGCCATCTGAAGGAGAAAGCTGCCAACAACCACAACAAAGATCCGAGCTTCAAAACCACCGTGACTACGAAGAGGGCCAAACAAGCAACAGATGTAACGCAGATTTGCATTGAACAGGGCCAGATCCAATCACAGAATACAGAGACAAAGAGATCTAGCTGCATCAATAAACCAAACCAAACAAAAAAATGAAACAAGCCCTAACACATGGAGGGACAAAACTCTTAACAAGGAGGGAAAAACCCTCTTACAAGAGGGGACATAATATTGAAAGCAACAAAAACAGCAAAAAATATGGTTAAGGGCTCTCACATAGTGGATGGGAGAGCCCCTAAAAGGTGGCCGAAAGAAGAGCACAGAAGTTAGAGAGAAGGGAGAGAAAACTTAGGTTTTTTTTTTTTTTAAACGATTGGTCAAATGAATTAATGTAACACAATCTAGGATTTTTAGAAGCTAGTGTTAATGCCAAGCACAAAGTGTCACTAAAAACTTTAGTGACACATAGATATGTGTCACTAAAGTTTTTATGTGTCACTAAAGTTTTTAGTGACACTTTGTGCTTTGGCATTAGCACATTGTACTTTGGCATTAGCATCACCTTTTTAGATTGATAATGCAAGGAGAATTTTTTTTTCTTTTCTTTTTTTGGTATCTGAAGGAGAATTTAGTGGAGCCTAATTTCCGAACATTTTGACTTTGAAGTTACTTTCACGCGGTGTGGTGCCCTATTTCATTTAGAATTATTTTTCTAATCAATAATTATCTTAATTATATATAAAATTTAAAAGACACCATTACTATTAGGTTGCTTCCACGACTTTTCACCCACAAAACTTCTTTTAAAATGCTCTCTTTAAAATAAAAGTAAAATGTCAACCCTGGACAGCAATGTCAACCACTGAGTTTTTGCAGTTCCTACGTACTGGATCTTAATAAAGGAGCTTCTATTTATAAAGACAAGTTGCGGTCTCTCTCTCTCACTCTCTCTCTCTCTCTCAATTGTTGACGTTAATTATAGGGTTAATTACATTTTAACCTCTTGTGGTTAGACACATATTCAATTTACTTCATGTGATTTTAAAATGGATACTTAACCCCCTTGTAGTTTCGAACTAAAGTGAAACTGTTAAGATTTCCCTCATAACTGATGAGAATTATAAAATTGACCAAAAATATTAACACTTAATCCCCTTTATGAGATTAACAAGTTCCTTGTGGCCGAGTGATAAGCTTCTTGGGTGTACTACCCAAGAGGTTTAGTGTTCGAGTCATGGGGAGCGTGGCCACTGGAGTATTCACCCGGCGCCTCCAGGCCTCGGGGGATTAGTCGAGATGCGCGCAAGCTGGCCCGGACACCCCCGATTACCCAAAAAAAAAAAAATTGGAGTTAACCCTCTATATGGGGGTAATACTGCCATTTAACCCAGTAGCCCACCTATGTGGGGCTAATTTTTAACACTTAACCCCTTTATGGGACTAATTTTGGGATTAACTGTTTGTGTGGGATTAATTTTGACACTTAAACTCTTCTATGTGAGGCTAATTTTGACTCTTAATCCCCATGTAATTGGGCTATTTTGGGAAAAATTTTAGTAATTTTACTTTAGTCCAAACCATAGGGGGTTAAGTGTTCACTTTTGAACTACATAGATTAAAGTGAAAATGAATCAAACCACAGAAGGTAAATTATAATTAACCCTTAATTATAAGCAACTTGTTGGGAGGAGCTCCAATGAAAAATGAAACCTCTGCTTACTAGTTGTTCATGTAGTTCAATTTCAAAGAGTAATGCTATGATTCTTAAGTTAGAATCCCGGATGATTTTTCAGTTGCCGCTTAACACCAACTACTAACACATCATGTGCTATAAGTGTTAAAAGTATTTGAGAACGAAATTTAGGACAAATTTTGAGAAACAAACATTATTCATGGTAAAAATTGACTTAGGCTTAGTTTGGCTCCCAAGTGGTGTTTCTCTTTTTTTAAAGCTCAATTTTATGTTTATTCATTTGGTAACTAGTTATGAGCTTTGCAAAAATTGAACTTAGGACTTTTTTGGGGGGAGCTTTTAAAAACTCTAGAATGGAGCTTTTAAAAGCTCAAGGTTGCTTTTTGGTTTCATGATGTCTTTTTGAAGAGTAGTGTGTCACTTGTATAAAATTATCAAACAACTTAGTAATAAATTTCATAAGCTCCTTTTAAAAAGCCACATGGGGGCCAAACTAAGCCTTAATAAGAGGGAATACAACGGAAAGGAGATTCAATTTTTAAAGGGTTAAATACACTTACACCTTTTGTGGTTTGACCGATTTGTACTTATCTTCTTGTGGTTTAAATTTTGGCACTAATACCCCCTATGGTTCGGACTACAGTGCAACTATTAAAATTTTCTAACGGAGCAAGTTGAAAAGACCAAATTACCCCCAAGTCTTCATAACAATATTAAGAACAAAAGTTGTTTACTTCAATTCGTTTAGAGAGAAGCATATGATTTTGAATTGGGTGATAAAGAATCTTTGACTATTTTTAGGATTTTCTTGATATGGTCATGTGTTTGACCCAAAGAAAATGATTGATGACTTATTTTCCTTTTAATATGTCTTTCAGGGGCAAAGAGTCATTTTACCCTTCAAATTAGGACTCTTAAGTGTAAAACTGTTAATTTGTCACGATTCCCCTTTAGTCCGAATCACAAGAAGTATCAGTGTCAAAATTTAAAGTACATCAGAGTAAGTATAAATTGGTCAAATCACAGAAAATGTAAATGTAACCTATTTTTTAATCTACACCAGAAAGTCATCCGTACAATCATAATATAAATAAATATACATACGGTTATGTATATGTCATATCTACACCTTAGGTCCTTAACTACAACATCGTAGAATGTTTTTATTAATTACCGCCAAAATACACATAACGGTTTGACAACAAGTCTACATTAATTTGTTGTCTTTCTTAAATCTTCAAATTACACACTAGTTGATCTCACTAAAAAATCTTGAAATTCACTCTTCACATGCAGCAAAATTAATTCGTATTATAGACTCATAAAGGATATCTAGAATTGATGAATATTACTTTGGTTCCAAGTGATCTTTCATTTAAAGTCCACCCCTTTCCCTTGTATACAAAAAAAAAAAAAAAAAAAAAACAATCATTTGGTAGGTATCAACTTCCAATTTATAGTACCAATGTGTCATTTTGTTGTAATATGATGCTATTTAGTAAAAAAAATATTTAGGACTTCATTCAGTAGTAACCAATTTGAGGTGTCGTTTGGAAATAACAATCGTTGCACGTCTTGGGACTGAATGGAAAATCTATTCACAAGTGAACTGGTTTTACAAACTTCAATGTTTGGTATGAGTCATTTTCTTTGCATGAGAATCCTTGCCAAGACCACCAAATTACGAATTCGCAGATAAAATGCGAAAAACAACAATTAGAATGACAATCACAAGAGGCACAAATATACTTGGATCGACAAACTTACATACATCCAGGGGCGAAGAACAACGAAGAATTCCATTATATAAAGAAGAAGGCTATACATAAGGAATTTAAGCTTTTAATTAACCTATAAACACTCCAAGAGCCAAACAAATAGAAACTCCTCTCTCTCTCTCTCTCTCTCTCTCTCTCTCTCTCTCTCTCTCTCTCTCTCTCTCTCTCATGTCCCAGCATTGCGAATAATTAAGGGAAGCAAGCTTCCTTATCGGACCCATAGGCTCGTAACAAGTTACAGATCGCATGATTGTCCAAATTACTGAATAAACAATATAAATTAGAGTAATAATAGCAGTGAAAATGATTCTAAATTCAACGGATACAAAATCAGAGTCTTACAAACTTCATTATACGTATTTAAATATTACAGTCATCTAAAATAAAAGAAACAGAAGTCTAGAGGTCAAATGGCCGATAACAACAACAACAACAACAACAACAAAATTAAAGATAGATAGTAAAAATTCTTCAACGGGAACCAAACGGCTTCAACACTAACTCTTCTTCAGCTGGCAAAGTCCCCAGCCTTCCTCGTCCACGTGCTCACCATCATAATTTACGTTCTCCATAATAGAATCTCCAATACCTAGACCTACAGCAGCAGGACATGGATGTCCAGGGCCACACGCCCATCAGTTGAAAGCTGAGTGAAATGCTACAAACCAAACACAATATGAACATATACACCATTTATGTTATCACTTAAAATTTATCGATACAATACGTAAGTTTTCGCCCAAAACCTGACATCCTTCCTGACTATGCAACCATACCAATGCAACACAACGCGCACGAATCCACCGTGCCAACAGCTCATAACTTGACAGTACTAGCTTCTATCACTCACAACACAACACTGGCAGTATTAGCTTCTGCCCAACCACAACAACACAAAACCGCGGTACTAACTTTCATCAACACACGACAACCGACACATCATGCCTAATTCGGTCTCAAATTCATAAAAAAGCCGAATTCAGCCACAACTCAACTCCTAGCCCAATTCGGCCTTAACATGACACCAAGCCTAATTCGGCCAATAATATACATTCCAAGCCCAATTCGGCCTCAATAAAATCACCTAGCCCAATTTGGCCCTAACTCAATCATCCTAGCCCAATTCAGCCCTAACTCAATGACACACAGACCACATGGCACAACCACAATATAGTGGCAACAATACATCATGAACATAACTTAACTAACAACAAGACTGTTAAGGTCATATGACCATATGCAACCACACGCGGGACAATCGACGAGATCATCCAACTTAAACATGCAACACAACCATGTCTCACAGGCGACGGATAACACCTATTCATTTAGGTACATTATTCGCGCATTATACTTTATTACATTATTAATGATTCGACCCGTCGCGTTACTAATAACGTTATTAAACTGATCATAACAATAATCCAACATCAAAGAATTAGCATATTAAGAGAATCAACATATGAAGAATGAATTGATCGCTTCGTTAAACATGCATGGTACTACTAAGCAAGTCTATAGTACAGCTACATAATTGATAAACTTGATCATCTATGACATATACAACTCCAAGTTCAGTTCATAGTACAAGTCATAGCATAGACCATATTAACTTTAATCATACAAACAATCAGGGGATCAAAATACTGTCAAGCGCTCGAACCACTCGAGCGCTCCAGGCTCGAGCGCTCACACTTGCTTGAGCGCTCGGGTTTAGCAGTTTCATAGCAGACTTGTTTATTCTATAACATAACTTCGATTATAATTCACAAAACTTTAAGATCACAACTTTAAACTCATATGTAACTTATGAAACAGATTTTACATGTCCATTTACACATTATACATGAAGTATGGCATTCACAAAGTGATCAATAATAAAATGGATGATGAAATTGCACATGAACTTTAAAAAATGAGATGATGATGGTGATAATCTAGAACCAGATTGCTAAATCAAACATATGTAACTAATTTTACAAATTATTAATGTAAATATACATATAATACTCACAAAGGATGATCAAGACAAGTAGATGATGAACTATATGTTGGGAAAACAGGTTTAAAACAGTTTTAAACACGCAGTGGAAAAACAAAGTTCAAAACTTTTATTGGTTGCCTGGATCTACTACTTGTTAATTCTATAGATGCGCATAACAAGATGGAGAAGATTCTATACCTTAGGTCTTGAACCCAATTCTGATTTTTGTCCTTCTCCTTGTGTGTGCAGCAGCAACCTCTAGGAAATCTTCACCCTTATGTCTCCTCAAATGCTTCCCAGAGAGGCTAGAGTTGGTGGGAACTCTAATAGTGAGAATAGGGAAGGTTTGGGAACTCTAAACAGGTTCTGCAGCAACTGGTATGTTAAAAACGACGACCTCTAGTTTCTCGACGTAGCTGCCCTATTTATAGATTCCCAGAACCGACCTAACTTTCAATCGATCGAAGTGACTTCGATCTATCGAACTTTCGATCGATCGAACTACGTTTGATCGATCGAACCTGTCTAGACTTCAATCGATCGAAACAACTTCGATCGATCGAACCAGTCTTGACAGCATTCTCATTTGCCTTTCCAAGCATTCTGGCGGAGCTAAGGGTCAGACCTCCTAGGTTCTTAATTACTGGCTTCGATTAATTATTATTCCATCTAGTCAGTACTCTTGACTAAGGAATCAATAATTAATCAATTATCATTAATGCCACTATAAAATGATAATTGCACTCCAGTTCATAAGAACATAATCACACATACATAAGCGATTGCTAGACTTGTATAATATGATACGGATGTCCCTCTACCAGGCAGTATTCGTATCTATCATTGGGATGTATGTTTTAAGATACTGTCGACCCAATAGATAGTACATCTTATATTCCTCGAGTATCATTCACTACGCTTGGATTACTAAACATGTCAACAATGACACTTTGTTGACAAGGCTGGCCAGCTCTCAGTAATCACTCCTAGTGACATTCTCGAGGGAATACTTACTCTTCGTTTTATTGAAGAGGGTAGAATTCCATCTTGACAATATATGTTTCCCAACGTTGCATACTTGATTACCCAAGATACCCAGGTGTTGATCTTGCAAGACCTCACTGATTGGTAAGTCAAAGCAACCAAGCATACAACTTGCGTCCATCTCTCAAGATTGAGGACATGTATCCCTATACAAGTTTTGAGTTCCTATTGACGATGACAGCGTTTAGGTGTCAATAGGTTTAACTCAGGTCCGTCAATGCACCGAGTGCACTAGCATATTAACCAAGAGTCAAAGACTCTTATGAATGAGATTCATCATTCTACCCCGTAGACGTTAATCATGCTACAGTGTATACCTAATAAGTTATCCAGACTTATCATCCACTGTGACTTATTTGAAACAACAAGGATTTGTGGTTCATATCTCACATGTGTAATCACATACACAAATGAACCACATACAATATTGTTTAAGGATTCCAGTCTAATATTCATCTCATGAACTAACATGCATAAATGCATTATGATATTCCATTGTCCAACTAACTGGTTTGAGGGCATATTCCCAACACTATATGTTGAGAAAGAAGAATATGATAATGATCAAGCTTCAGGAACTCCACATGCAAGCTCCAAAACTAAAATCTTCTTTTGATCCTCCAAGACTTAGCTCCAGAACTTCAAGAATGTTGAAATGCATGTGTTTATGTGTTAATGGAAGGATTGGATGAAGAAACCATGGACATGCAAATGAAAATGTGTATGTTTATGTACAAACTTAAGGAACTCTCCCTCACAACTCTCTCTAGAAATAGAGGTTTATAACCAAGAAAATTTGTAGAATGGCCGTGTATTTTGTCACGTCCCGAAAATTCACTTAAAAAACAATATAAATAATTGCATTAAAATTGTAAATAGTCAAGTGTATTTTAAAACAGCAAAATAATTACACTTGAGTGCCCAAAATTAAAATTAAATTCATTTACATGACTAGGACCCAAATAACTCGAACCCACACAGTACTCTAAGGTGCTCCAATTTGACTGCTACCAGTGGTACCTGCATCTAAAATAACACACGGGGAAGTATACAGTATGACAGGAATAATAAAGGCTCGAAAGTACAATGAACAACCGTGACGATATAAGAATTGCTGAATCAAACAGAATAGACCAATCACACAACTCACCCGTTCACACAATTCACCCGCTCACCCACAAGAGCATCATACTAGGTTCCTCTTGGTAACATAGCAATAAGAGACACCAGCCTCACCTCACCCGTCACCATTCCTCGGTCCCTGAGGCTTGTTGGATCTTGGTAGGTGGTCATTGCTCATGTACCCTTTAGTTCCATAGCATTTAGCCAAAAAAAATATTTTAATAATATTTAACCATAAGACATGGATTCCAATAGAAATACAACATAAGCAAAGAGAGTACAAATAGGGAAGACAAGAAAATACTCCGGAGATTTAAGAGCATATTATACACAACCCCGTACCTTAAAAATAATGTTGAGCAATTTCTCCACTCTCTGAATATATATGGTTGTGTGAGTATATATGTAACTATATGTGTGTGTATCAATATATGCGTGTGTGTGTGTGTGTAGCCGAGAGAGGGAGATATGGCAGAGAGTTGGTGAGAGTGTGTTGGAGAGATAAGAGAATGAGAGGGGGGGAGGGTAATATATATAGAATTGTTTTACTTGGCCCCTACTCCCAAACACACACTACACACTCAAACACACACTAAAACACACGCATACTCACTGCACAAACAAAATAATTGGGCTCCAAGTAACTTCATGGGAGTTTATCCCATGTGGTTGAGCTCATGCTCACACTTACACACACAGGTACATATGATACTGTATAATTTAAAATCTTGTTTTTTTTTATTTCTTAAAATGCAAAAATAAAATACGGGGTATTACATCCTACCCTCCTTAAAAAGAATTTCGTCCGAGTATAAATATTTTCACAAACAACTTGAAAATTTCAATTTTTTTTTATAAAGACAAAAATCCAAGTTGTAAAAATTTATAGTACTACCCTCGTCAATTCCCCCAGGCGATGTGGAACTAAGTCCTACATTTCCGGCTGGGTACATGCTCTGATACCAAATTGTCAAACCCTGAAAATTCACTTACAAAATAATATAAATAATTGCATTAAAATTGTAAATAGTCAAGTATATTTTAAAACAGCAAAATAATTACACTTGAGTGCCCAAAATTAAAATTAAATTCATTTACACGCCTAGGACCCAAATAACTCGAACCCACACAGTACTCTAAGGTGCTCCAATTTGACTGCTACCAGTGGTACCTGCATCTAAAATAACACACGAGGAAGTATACAATATGACAGGAATAATAAAAGCTCAAAAGTACAATGAACAACCACGACGATATAAGAATTGCTGAATCAAACAGAATAGACCAATCACACAACCAACCCGTTCACACAATTTACCCGCTCACCCACAAGAGTATCATACTAGGTTCCTCTTGGTAACATAGTGTAGACACCCCGATTTTGACCAAACGTCAAATCCAGGGATTGGTTACCTCTTAAAAGACCGATGATGACAATGGCCGGTTACACTCGAAGATTTTCCAGGAAATTCAAAATCTTCAATTGATTCTTCAAGGCAAATTTCAAAATTAAAATAGAAATATAAAAAAGGAGAAGGAAGAGAGAGAGAGTTTGGGTATTCGGGAGAAACCCGAACAATAAAGAACGTGTGAGAAACCCAGTCTGGGAACCAGTTTTTAAGAAGATAAAAATAAAAATAATAAAGAGTTCTTTTGAAAGAGATGGGAGGACAAAATAAATAAAAAATCTTGGAAAAAGAGAAAATACAAAAAAGAGAGTAGCATATTCAAAATATACCATGCACATGGTTGATACCATGCACATGGGGGATCTTAATACAAATATATATATATATATAGAATAAAAAAAATTGTGTTTACACCAACATATTTTTGAAAAATCAAAAAGAGGGACAAAATTCAGTTAGCCCCGGCACGCGAAAAACGCGGCGGCACTCACTGAGTGCCGCGCCGGCACTCAGTGTTTGCCGCCCGGCACTCAGGGAGTGCCGCCCGGCATTCAGTGAGTGCCGCCGGCACCCGTCGAGTGCCGCTGGCTGTAACAGACTGCTTTTCTCACATGTTCTAGAAGAAATCTTTGCACATGGGTTTCCACCCCGAATTTACCCATTTATCCCTGGATTAATGGTCTATATAAACAAACTTTCACCTTCATTTTTGGGAGACTTGAGATATACTTGAACTTGAGAATTAAGAGAGAGAGATATACAAGAATCATATATATTTTGAGAGAGAGAGAAGAAGAAATTCTTGAAGAACTTGAAGAATTTGAAGAATTTTGGGAAATCTTGGAAGGTTTTCACAAGAAGTTGAAGAAATACTTGAGGTCCTAGAGGTAACCTCTTAATCCTTGATAGAATTAGGACTATTCAATCACAAGTTCATAGTTCTAGGAACTTTACACATTTTCAAAACCTCTCTTCTTACCTCATTTCATCACACACCACTTAGAACTTGTGATTGAATCTCATAATATTTCATTGATTTGGATCTAATTGATGCCTTGGGTTTAAAATAAATTCAATTTTGAAGAGCTTGTGTTCTTAGTTTCTCTAGACAAACTTTGATTTCTTATTTCTACCATCTCTTGTGAGGCTCATGAGATCTTCCATATCTCATTGAACCTCTTTGAGTTTGATTATTTAATTTCCTATGATCTTATGATCTATATGGAGATTAGAATGAATCATAGTCTTAATCTACATATAATTAGTGAGATTCAAGTCCTAATCCATGACTTGAACCTCTTCATTAAGAAATCTTATGGAATCCTATTATATTCCAATGAGGTTTGAGTAGATTTTAACTTCATCTCTAACTCCAATGACCATCAAAGGGTAGGAGTGATAAGTTGAATTCAAACTTGGGTCCATAGGTTTGAGTTCTTTATTTGAGGATTTTGTGAAGTTCATCTCAATACTTCATCAAGATCCACTAGTATAGTATGCCTCATAGTCTCCAATGACCATCAAGTGGTAGGAGAAAAAGTGTTAATTCAAGTTTATTCCCATGGCTTGAACTAATCCTTCTCTTAGGTTTTAAGAAGTCTTTCATACTTCATCTAGAACCTATGAGCATGTATGTCTCTAACTCCAATGACCATCAAATGGTAGGAGTGATAAGTTGAATTCAAACTTGGGTCCATAGGTTTGAGTTCTTTATTTGAGGATTTTGTGAAATTCATTTCAATACTTCATCAAGATCCATAAGTGTAATATGCCTCATAGTCTTCAATGACCATCAAATGGTAGAAGAAGTAGTTTGGTTTGAGCCCCAACTTCATGTTCTAATAGTTGAGGCCAATCAATAAACTTGAGCTAGCAAAATGAAACAGTGGGTTCATAAACTGTTTTTGATCAAAGATTTTTAGTTTGAAATCCGACCGTTGGAATCGAATGAAACCAACGGAAAAATGTTCATAACTCATTGTTTTACCACTGTGATTTTTGTTTTAGCAAGATTTTGTGGATAGAGAGGTTGGATCATGGTTTTTGTGAGCTAATCACAATCTGTCCAGAGTTCTAGAATACTTTCAGAATAATAAGTCTGTTTTGAAATTAATAAATCAGAACCCTAATAAAGTTTTTGGGGTCTCAAATAATTTTTTATAAGTACCTTAATGTGTTAGGAAGGTACCCTAAAAAGATCTAAGTGTTTCTCATTTTTTTACTATTTTTAGAAAATCATACAAGATCTCTGGACAGAGAGTTGCAGAATCCTGAGTGAGGTCTAGTATTTTCAGTATTCCCGGAGATCTAACCGTTGAAACCTCGATTTTCTTTTTGGGTTAGAAACTAGACTCACAGAGGCATAACATATCCAAAAATCAGTAAGATCCAACCGTTGAAAGTATTTCATTTCCATTTTTGAACGTCGGGTCTGCTCTCTCTGTAAATCACAAAAAACTGCTACTGTTTTTGTCTAATCTTATTTATTTCAACTCAAATGGTCTTTTAATGTCTTGGGACTCAAACCATGTTTTGAATAATGATAATTTAGATTAAACCCAGAGGCTTAGGGATCCAAATTAGTGAATAAATTCATGTCTCATCCTTGTTCATAATCATTCATTCATTCATGTACATTGATGCTTATAGTTAGAACTAGTTCTTGGATGAAGTTGGACTTAGTTGAATTTAATTGAACATGACCTATGATTAATTACCTTTTGATATTATATCTTGTCTAAGGCATGTGTACTAACCTTTGTTTTGTAGCGCTTTGAGGTACAATTTCTCAACCCTTCTCTAGTTTAATCTATTTTATTGATTTTAATTTATTTTTCGACCCCATGTGCGACACCTTAGCTTAGGTTTTGCCTTATGTGTATATATGTGTTAGAGACCTTTCTTAGGTTTTTTTTTGCATGCATTGCACGTTTGATATTCGCGGCCGGATCCCGGGTATGTTTTCTAGTTCTCTATTGCATATCATGATGTTTGCTAGTTGAATTATGTGACTTATGAATGATATTTTACCGTTAGCAATTTTGCACCCTTTCAACATGCTTGTGTGATGTATATGTATATATGTATTAATTGAGGGCATGCTTAGATTAATAATTTGATTAAAAAGGATGTTGAGTAGAGGCCTATCGTGAGATAGGATGAAAGGGGGTGTTTTAGTCCGCCGGGCTCCTTCCCCTTTCATTCCATAATCCCCGGACCCAGTTTATCTTTGGTTTCGCAAAAGATCAGTTTCCTTTTAAATGGTTTCTTAATTTTCCTTTTAAAAATTAAGTGGCGACTCTTTGAAAATTGAAAATATTTGTCTTAAAAGTGGGTAAAATTTGAAAACCTGCGATATCCACAATCTGGCGACTCCACTGGGGATCGAACCCAGAATCTCTGGTTTCGCAGACCAGAATTCTGATTTTGGGTTCACTCGAGGATTAGACTTGAAAGCATCCTTTTAACCAAATTAATTAATTTTTGTGTGCCCGTTGCATTGCACTTGCATGTCTCGCCAGTCGATTGCACGGAACTATGACCTTGGAGGCTCGGGGCAACCCGGTCGGTCAAGTCATCATGGGACCGTGTGATCACCCTTGATCTCGTACCATGTTTTGGTATATGAAGCATCCTATCGGGTGTGTGTCAAGGGTCCCTTATTTGACCAAAACCCGGCCTTTGCATAGTAGTTTCCATAGAACCTTTCAAAATTAGGAATTAAATTCTTGATTAGGATTTATGTGCTAGGGAGTTTTGTATGCCCGAAAGGGATTACTTGAGATGATGACGATGCTTGCTTGATAAAAGATAAGTAACCTTTTAATCACTTTTGGGCAATTCCTTTTCATGTCCTATGACATTTAAGAATAAGCCAAATCTTGATTATAAGATTACATCTCTTGTATCATGTTTAGCTAAGTATCATTGACCTTGTATGCATCCGAATTCATGAAAAGTGCGATGATTATCTAATCATGTGATGCTCCTACCCAAGAATCCAAAGTTCATGATTTTTGAAAATTTCTTTTATCCAAAAGAAGAAGAAATTGTTTTGAAAAAATTTTACCCTTTCAAAGAAAAAAAATGTTTAAGGTTCATTTTTCAAGTAAAACCCAAATCATTTTTCTTATTGAGAAATATTTTCATATCCTCTTTTTTTTTTTTTTAAAGGTTCAAAATCCTTGAGAATTATTTTTGAAAGATCTCTCCAATTAAAGAAATGCTTCTCAAATAAATTTCAAAAGCAAAATTTCAAACCAATCATCTTTTGTTTATAAATGTTGTTGTCCTCAAAGGAAAGCTTCTTAAGGAATTTTGAAAAGATCCCATCATCTGAGGGAAATACTTGTTAAATGGATTTCAAAAACTCTAAAGTTTGAAAACCTTGAAGGGGTAATGAGGATCACGATGAAAGGAGAAGTTAAGCGCACTTGACATGGATGAGGATTTTATGTGCTTATGTGTTCATGTGTTAGGATTAGAATTTTCTTTTATTTAGCATATAGAATAGGCACACACACACACATGCATTTGCATCCGTATGGCATATGAATCATTCATTGAAAGCATATGAATCATTAATAAAAGTAAAAGGTAAACAAATAATGTTGAAAAGGGAGAAAAAGTTGTTAAATTAAAATAACTGAAACAAATATGGTTGTAGGTAAAAGATAGAATCAACTACGAGCATAGCCTGGTACAGAGATTCTACTGCAAGACTAGTGAGAAAAGAGATGGCACAAGAGGCTAATGCAAGGGAGATGGTAGAGTTAAGGACAATGGTGGAACAGCAAGCGGGACAAATGACTAGAATGATGACTATGATAGAAGCACTAGCACGACAGCAGCCAGGCAATGATCCTCCTCACAGGGATGAAGATTGGTTTGATGAAACAGAAGGGATTGAAGCGCCGAGAATAGAAAGGGAGAGACTAGAAAAGGAGAGGGCTGAGAAAGACAAACTGATGACTGAGAAAATGGAAAAGTTGGAAAGGGTGGTACGAAAGGCCCAAGGAGTTGATACCTATTTGTTGGAGTTAGAAGGGTTGTATGAGGGGGTTTGTGAGGTATTGCCCGCAGGATTCAAAATGCCTGTAATCGATAAGTTTGATGGAACAGGGAACCCGCGTAGCCACATAAGAATGTGTATAGGGGCATTTCAGCCTAGCGGTCTAAGCACGGTCATGATGGCAGTCTTGTTTCAACAGACGTTAACGGGGGCTGCTTTGTCTTGGTATCTCACTCTGGAACCAGGGAAGACTAGAAACTGGGAAGAAGTGGTAAAAGCGTTTGTGGCCCAATATGAATACAACCAGGATCTGGATGTTACTATCAGGGATTTGGAGACTACCCGACAGGGGAACAAAGAGTCTTTTGCTGAATTTCTAAGCCGATGGAGGGGGAAGGCTGCTAAGATGATACAAAGACCGACTGAAAAAGAGCAAATCCGAATGCTGATGAAGAATCTCCAACCCGTCTATCAGGAGAAGATGAGGTTCCAATCCCTCAATACCTTCACCGAGGTGTTCGATGTAGGAACCAGAATCGAAGACGCGATACAGGAAGGGGTCATTAAAAAGGAGGAGCCAGTGAACAGGTACAGACGACCGAACTATGGAACAGGAGGAGGACATTCGGGAGGTCATTCAGGGTCTACAGATGTGAACGCACTGAGCGAACCTGAGAAAAAGTTTGATGTAACCAGAAATTACCCAAAGAGGGGAGGGGATAAGCCTTTAAGGAGGTTTTCAGAGTTGGGAGTATCTTTGTCCACAGCTCTCGATAGGCTGGTAGCAAAAGGACATCTTCGCCTACTGGAGCCACGACCCAGACTAAATCCACCGCCTCCAAATTTCAAATCTGATTTATACTGCAAGTTCCATCAGGAGCAGGGGCACTCAACTGACCGGTGTTTAAGACTAAAGCATGAGATTCAGGATTTGATTGACAAGAAAATAATATCTGAACCACCCACCAACCCGCCAAATATTACCAGAAATCCGCTACCAGAACATCATGCCGTACCACCGCCCAGAATTTACTACTTGGGAAATGGGGAGAACTCTTTTGATCCGTCAGCACTGATCACTAAGTTGGGAAGACCAAGAAAGGCTTATCAGATGTTGGAGGACTCGCAAATCTGCACTCTGAAAGGGTTGGTAGATGAAGGCAAAGGGAAGGAAATAGAAGGGACTGTTGACGCAGCAGATTGGTGGGCACCCGAAGTTGACAATTCACTTTGGTACAAAGGGGATGGTATTCAGGATCCTAGTAAAGATAAGGAGGACCTTTGGTATGAAAGTGAGGAGGAAGGTTTGAAAATTGTTGAAGCACAAGATAGACTTTGGGTTAAAGAAGATATTAGTCATCTCACACGGTCTGGGAGGCATTTTAAACCACACGAACTTGAGAAGGATCACCCTGAACAACAAATGAATAAAGGAAAAGGGAAACTGAATGAGGAAGAAGAGGAAGACAGAGTCTTAAGGCAGATGAAGAAAACACAGGCGAATATCACTATTTGGGGGTTGTTAATCGCTTCCAAGCGTCATAGGCAAGCAGTCCTTGACGCTCTCAATCAGTCGGATGTTTCCATCGATGTTACTCCGGAAGATCTCATCGGCATGATCGGCAGAAGCCCAACCCTGGCTATATCATTCTCTGAAGCTGACTTACCTCCTGGGGGACCTGTTTTCAATAACCCGTTGCACATTACCGTTGAGTGCCTAGGAAATTCTCTACCGGCCTGCCTCGTCGACAACGGGTCTGCATTAAATGTATGTCCTTTTCGAACAGCTAAAAGGATGGGGCTCAATGAATCTAAATTTATACCATCGGAACAAAAGGTGAGGGCTTATGATAATACTCTACGGGCAGTGATGGGGATCATCTTTCTGAATCTCTCTGTCGGGACTGGTGAAAGGGAAACGGAATTCCAAATCATTGACATTCCTGCATCATTTAACCTGCTTTTGGGAAGGCCGTGGCTTGATAGTTTGGGTGCCATTCCGTCAACCATCCATCAGAAAGTTAAGTACATTTGGAAAAACAAGGTATATGATCTTCTGGGGGATAGCTGGATGAATGTGTCTGGGGCCTCATCTGTAATACCCCGTATTTTCAATAAATATTGAATGCAGAGAGATTCTATATACTTCAATTGACCATTCATGAAATTCAATCTTCGATCGATCGAAGCTAGTTCGAGCGATCGAGACCCTTCAGTTCAAGCGATCGAACCCTTTTCGAGCGATCGAAACCCTACCGACATAAATTTAATACGTGGTCCCCACTTCAATCGATCAAACCTTTTTTTCAATCGATCTAACTGACCGATCTGAGTTCGATCGATCGAGCATCCTTCGATCGATCGAGAATGTAATTATCAGAATTCCAGTTTCTGCGCAAATGCTGCCACCTGCACCCCATCCTCTCCTATATATACACTGCATTCGTGTGTGTGGTGGGTTTGCTGAACTCTTGTGAGAAGAGAGAGTTGAGAGTGTGTGCTTGTGTGTTGGTATACATATATATACACATACCTCCATATATCTATATATATATACACACACATATCTATATATATACACTCAGCAGAGGAGAAGAAGAGGAAAAGAAGAAGAAGAAGGAAAAAGAATAGAGAGAAGGAGACAGAGAAAGAGAGAGACAGAGATAAGGCAGAGAGAGAAAGAGGCCGCCATTAAAGCTTGGAAGCTTTCAAACAAGCCAAACGCGCCCTTAACGACTTTTGGTGAGTTCCAAACTCACTCGGTATCGTAATTATGATGTTTTACATATTCTGGACGTATTAATTATAACCCAAACACCCCCTAGCACATTCTGCACGTTCACTGGCAGAATCTGTGGAAGACAAAGTTCAATCGATCGAACTGAGTTCAATCAATCGAACATTAGAGCCCCAATCGATCGAACTGAGTTCAATCGATCGAACCTCCCTGAGTTCAATCGATCGAGAATACTTCAATCGATCGAGACTACCTCACTTCGATCGATCGAGATGACTTCAATCGATCGAACAGCACTTTCTTCGAGCGATCGAGATGACCTCAATCGATCGAACCTAGCAGAACATGAATGTATTCCTTTCAGTTTATAATTCATAATGCGTAGTTGTTTAATTGCTGTTCCATATTCCTATTATGCGATACTATGGATTACGGAGGTAATGGGATACGATAACGAGATTGAGATAACATGGTGAGTAACGTAGTCGGGTTCGAAACGCTAGTAATAGTACGACGCGATAACGAGTAAGTTTGAATGATAATATTGGGTAGTATTGGATAAGTGAGAAATGAGTCAGTAAGAGGATTGTATGTTCAAAGTTGTGTGTGTCGAGCTGATGATTCGCTCAGGTTAAATCCGATAAGTGTATGTCAAGGATTTGATCAGGATCGTGAGAATTATGGGTGCACAGTACTCGCAAGCGTTCTTAAAAGCGGTGAACAGTAAGAGTTCTTAAAAGCGGTGAACAAGAGTAATTGTGGCACATCCATGATTTATATTTACCAGAGCTGTGTATGTATCGTACTCGCAAGCGTTCTTAAAAGCGGTGAACAGTAAGAGTTCTTAAAAGCGGTGAACAAGAGTATGGGTATATCCATAGACCAGTCGTTATATGAGAACAATGTATGGGTGCTCGCAAGAGTTCTTAAAAGCGGTATAGCGGTGAACAAGAGCACTGGTATGTTGTGCTGATATAATCAGTTCGAGATAGTCAGTTGGGTATTGTGAAATCAGTCTTAGAATGGGAGTTGATAATAATCGATTAATGATATGTCTGAATAAACGAGTGAGGAATATATATATTTAGTATCACTGTCATATATCGTTCATAATGGTAATTATGTCATTTCTATGAGACTGTGTTAGTTAGTGCTCACTCAGCTTTCAACAAGCTGACGGCCTTTATTGCCTGGACATTCCCCGTCCAGACTATCCTGTCCTTTACAATGCAGATGACGGAACTCATGGCGATAACGATTACCCTGAAGGGAGTTACGTAGAGAATGGCCCCACTGATGCCAGTTATGCTGACGCCTATCCGTACGCTAGCTGAAGACCTGAAGATAGATAGTAGTTATATTACTACTTTTCCTTTTACTGTTGTACTTTGTAGTTAACGGGTACTTGGGCATATGTTGTCTCCAGACCTGTTGTGATCCTGTGGACCGTACTCTGATGTTTGTAATAGATAGAACCGTGTTTATATTTCAGTTGTTTTACTGTTCCTGTTTGGACTAGTACTGTGTGGTGTGGATTATCAGTGACTTTCACTTGTCATTCCCTATGGACCCATAAAGGAAATTTATTTTTCTCTATTTATGCTACTCCGGGGCGTGACAGGGTTTTTGGTATCAGAGCACCTGGTTATATTACGATTAGGTTCTGATATTGTCGTTCACTGATGGATTCCACACCATCTGGTTCTACTATTTAAGATTTTCTTGAGATGAGATATGAGTATAAGATAAGTTCATCTTCCTGACGATAGATAATTTTCCTTTGCAGGATAGCATGGATCCAGAGTTTCATCAGTTTGTTACCGATGCTTATGGAGGACACGTGATCCATGGGGATACCGTGGAGCCAGCTGACCCAGAGTTTTATCGTGAGCGTGTGTGCCAGATAGCTAGTAGACATTTGGAGGAGGACATATGGAGAGCACTTTATGTGACAGAGAGGACTCACCCGACGCAGATGCGTATGGATGCTTACCATACTGCGAGGATTGGTAGAGACATTTGCTAGGAGATACTACGGTTAGTTCAGAGTAAGCCCGAGATGGATGAGATTGAGTTGAGAGCTATTGTAGCCGGTCCACCAGAGCCTGTAGTTGCACCAGCGCCAGCAACACCACCACCATCGCCGGTACCCGATGTACCAGTTCCAGAGCCTGAGCCGATTCAGGAGGATGAGGACCTGGAGCCTGAGGATGAGCATGCCGATGAGGACATAGACGGAGATGGAGAGGAGGAACCGATAGATGACGAGGACCCAGTAGAGGATGAGCATGCAGATAATGCAGATGATGATGAGCCTGAGGATGACCCCGAGGAGCCAGAGTTTGAGCCAGAGGATCCAGTACCCGACCCAGAGGCTGTTGAGGCAGACATAGTAGTAGATGAAGATGCGCCCGATGAGGAGGTAGTTGTGCCAGAGGCACCAGTTGTGCTTCAGATACCAGCTGGACCCATTATGCATATGGCAGCTATGGCCGATATGGCAGTAGGATGGATAGCTCAGATGGTCGCACAGCCAGCAGATTTTGTTATGGGAGAGGCAGCCATAGCGGGAGCTCTTGATATAGCTGATGGATTCGCCGCAGTAGCAGTCGATGTCGCCAACCAGGCGATAGCAGACGGTATAGAGGATGATGATGCAGAGATAGTAGAGGATTGGGATATAGGAGTTGTAGTCGGAGATCTTGTTGCACCAGTTGAGGATGACCCACTCGAGGAGATGGAGATTGATTTAGAGGACGAGGCACCACCAGCAGGATCAGACGCTGACGAATTTTGAGTCAGGACCTGCAGGGCTTAGTTTTTGTTTGTTTTATCAGGACATGTTGTCCACTAGATTTTTGGGAGCTTGAGAGATAGCTATTTGACCATAGCTTTGTATAGACAGTAGTAGTTGACCTTAGTACTGTTTTAGCCTTGTCCCACGTGGTACATGGTATGGTTACTGTGTACTCCATGGTACATCTTTTGATATTTATATATATACGAGCAGTACTTTTGATATTGATTGTTGGTTGTTTGATGTGTTGCTTTGTAGAACTGTTAGTTCTTGTTGCTTTTCGTTCTATCTTGATTTCGTTTCTACGAGAAGACTTTCAGCTGATCAATATGTCTCTTGTAGGCAATACTCGTTATCATCATGGTAGGACCCTTGAGAAATCACCAAGCGCGTAATGGAGCACCTATTCCGGAAGGGATGGATCCGACGGGAATTTTCGAAGCTTTCATGCAGAGGATGGAGCATGTGGGGGATACTTATAATCACTCCACCCACCAGAGACCTTTTGCACCCCCGCCACCAAGACAGACTGGAGATAAGTTGTTAGCAAATTTTCGTGGGTTACGTCCAGAGAAGTTCGATGGACTAACAGAACCATGGAAAGCGGAACAATGGATAAGAGAAATGGAGTTGATATTTGAAGCATTGGAATGCAGCGAACAAGAGAAGCGTCGCCTTGCTACTTTTCAGCTCACTTATGCCGCCGCAGATTGGTGGGAAGCCGAGCGAGCCACTATTGGGATCGATGCTGCTAAAGCTATGCCATGGGAGACATTCAAAAGACGATTTTTGGAGAAGTATTTCCCAGAGGATGAGAGAGATCAACAGGAAAGAAACTTTCTCAATTTGGTACAAGGAGGATGGAATGTCAGGGAATATACAACACAGTTTGAGCGTCTATCCAGATTTGCTCAGCATATGATAGACACGCCACAGAAGAAGGTGAAGAGATTTCACCAAGGATTGAATCCCCATCTCAGACATATGATGGTTGGTCATCTGAATCAATCATTTGAAGAGATTGTCAGATTTGCAGCAGGGTTGGAAAAGGATGCTTATCCAGCACAACAACCACAGATGAATCGACCTCAGTCATCTAGAAGTTTTCAACAGAGGAATTTCCATAACTTGCCACCAAGGAATACTCAAGGTTGGAGACCTCAGAGTAATTTCCAAGGGAATAAGAGAACCTGGGAAGGAACCAGAAAGCCACAACAGGGCTATACTCGACCCCAACAATATCGCCAGCAAGGATCACAACCGCAGGCACTACTGACAGCGCCGCCAAGCAATAGTGGAGGATGTTTTAATTGCGGAAAGCCAGGGCACGTTGCCAGATTCTGTACAGCCCCTAGAGTTAATCGCAGAATGGATATTGTCTGTCGGAATTGCAACAAGCCAGGACATCTAAGTAAGGATTGTCGTGCACCACAAGGAAGATATTATGGAGCATCAATTCAAGGGATACAAGGACCTCCAGATCAGACAAGGATGAATGCTATCATTCCAAGAGAAGCAGGCTTTAACGCTGATGAGCAGCAACATTTGGAAGGTACGCTTGTACTCTTTCATAGTCCAGTTAAAGCTTTATTTGATACTGGAGCCGCACGTTCATTTATTGCCGTTAAGATTGTGCGTCAATTGGGTCTAGAACCCCAGACACTTGAGTCAACACTGAATGTTGTGTCACCTTTGGGAGTGACAGTTAAGTTGAGTAAAGTGTGTAAAGATTGCCCATTGACTTTGGGAGATAGGAATCTTCCAGCAGACTTGGTAGTTCTGTCAAAGTCCGAGTTCGACATTATCCTAGGAATGGATTGGTTGACTAAGTATAGTGCTAATTTGGATTGCCCTACTAAGATGATTGTATTTCCGAGACAAGGAAGGCCGACGATTAGATTTCAGTGTCAGCCGACGAGTGACATGTTTCTTACGAGTAGTTTGGCTACGATTGGGAGTACAAGTACAGAGCTCACGATGGATCAGATTCCTAGTGTGCAAGACTTTCAAGATGTATTTCAGGATATTAAAGGACTCCCACCGAAAAGAGAAATATACTTCTGTGTGGAATTAGTACCTGGTACATTGCCGATTTCCAAGACTCCATATAGGATGGCACCAACTGAGATGTTGGAACTAAAGAAGAAAGTTCAAGAGCTTGAAGACTTAGGTTTCGTTCGCCCGAGTACGTCACCTTGGGGAGCACCAGTTCTGTTTGTAAAGAAGAAGGATGGAACACTTCGACTCTGTATAGACTACAGGGAGTTGAACAAGGTTACGATCAAGAATAGATATCCACTTCCTCGGATAGACGACCTATTCGACCAGTTACAAGGATCTAGGATCTTTTCCAAGATCGATTTACGTTCAGGATATCACCAATTGTTAGTTCGACCAGAGGATGTATCGAAGACTGCATTCAGGACAAGATACGGGCATTACGAGTTTCTAGTTATGCCTTTTGGATTGACGAATGCGCCAGCAGTATATATGGACTTAATGAATAGAGTATTCAGACCATATCTGGATCAATTCATTATAGTGTTCATCGATGATATACTGATCTACTCAAAGACGGAAGAAGATCACGAGGAGCATTTACAGGTTGCCTTACAGACACTTCGAGATAGCAAGTTGTATGCAAAATTCAGCAAGTGCGAGTTTTGGCTACGGGAAGTCAAATTCTTGGGACATGTTATAACTCAGGACGGTATTTCTGTGGACTCATCTAAGATTGATGCAGTCTTAAGCTGGAATAGACCGACCAATGCAACAGAGGTCAGAAGTTTTCTTGGGTTAGCAGGATATTACAGAAGATTCGTAGAAGGATTTTCCAAGGTAGCAGGACCTTTGACAAATTTAACAAAGAAGGAGACAAAGTATGAATGGACGGACAAGCATGAGGGTGCATTTCAGGAGTTAAAAGAGAAATTGACTTCTGCACCGGTACTTGCGATACCTAAGAGTGGAGAAAGATATGTGATCTACAGTGACGCATCGCACCAGGGATTGGGTTGTGTACTTATGCAAGACGGAAATGTTATCGCATATGGATCAAGACAATTGAAGGTACACGAGAAGAATTATCCGACGCATGACCTGGAATTGGCAGCAATAGTGTTTGCCTTAAAGATTTGGAGACACTATCTCTATGGAGAAAAGTTTGATCTGTTTTCTGATCATAAGAGCCTGAAGTATTTGTTCTCTCAAAAGGAGTTGAACATGCGACAACGAAGATGGATGGAGTTACTCAAGGACTATGACTTTTCATTGCAATACCATCCGGGTAAAGCAAATATCGTAGCAGATGCTTTGAGCCGTAAACCTCGACTAGTGATTGCTGCATTGCTAATTCGAGAATGGAAAGCATTGGAAGTGTTAGCCGAATTCAAGTTTCAGCCAGTGGAACCAATGGAAAGACAACATTTTGGATGTCTGATGGTACAACCAACTTTGATCAGCCGTATCATAGAAGCTCAACAGACAGCAGAGGATTTGAAGTTATGGTTCACCAAGATGACATCAAAAGAACCTGAGATCTGGAGTGTTAGTACAGATGGAGCTTTACGATGTAAAGGTAGACTCTGTGTACCTGACAAAGAAAATCTCCGGAAGGACATATTGGATGAAGCTCATAAATCACGGATGACAATTCATCCTGGAGGTACAAAGATGTACAAGGACTTGAAGAGAAATTTTTGGTGGGAAGGAATGAAGCGAGAAGTGGCTGAATATGTTTCTCAGTGTCTTACTTGTAAACAAGTAAAGGCAGAACATCATAAACCACCTGGATTTCTACAGCCGTTACCAATTCCTCAATGGAAATGGGAACACATCACCATGGATTTTGTGGTAGGATTACCAAAATCGCAGCAGAATCATGACGCTATTTGGGTAATCGTGGATCGACTTACGAAGACAGCACATTTTATCGCCTACAGTATGACGTATCCAGTGGAACGATTGAGCCGAATGTATCTGCAACACATAGTACGGTTACACGGAGTACCTGTTTCTATTGTATCAGATCGAGATTCGCGCTTTACTGCAGAGTTTTGGAAGAGTCTTCAGACAGCAATGGGAACAACTTTGAACTTCAGTTCAGCTTTTCATCCACAGACCGATGGACAGATTGAAAGAGTTAATCAAGTAATGGAGGATATGTTACGCGCTTGTGTTATTGATTTTGAGAATTCTTGGGAGACACACTTACCTTTAATCGAGTTCGCTTACAATAACAGTTATCATTCGAGCATAGGAATGGCGCCGTTCGAAGCTTTGTACGGAAGACCTTGCCGATCATCGTTATGTTGGACTGAAGTCGGAGATACTCAACTTCTTGGGCCAGAGATGATACGAGAGACTAGTGAGAAGATTCAGATTGTACGTGAGAAGATGAAGATAGCCCAGACTAGACACAAGAGTTATGCTGACAAGCGACGCAAAGATTTAGAGTTTACCGTTGGAGATCATGTGCTACTCAAAGTTTCGCCTGTTCGAGGCATCGTCAGATTTGGTCAGAAGAGGGGCAAATTATCGCCACGATTCATCGGACCGTTCGAGATTCTAGAGCGTGTTGGAAAAGTTGCTTATCGCCTAGCATTGCCCCCGAAGATGTCAGGAGTGCACAACGCTTTCCACATCAGTATGCTGAGGAAATGTATTCATAACCCAGCGCACGAGATCAACTTTGAGGATATTGAAGTCAATGAAAATGTTACGTTCAACGAAGGACCAATTCGCATTTTAGATCGTGGAGTCAAGAAGCTCAGGAATAAGGAGATTCCATTAGTCAAGATTCAGTGGAAGCATCATGATGAAGGAGAAGCTTCATGGGAACTAGAGTCAGAGATGCGTGAGAAGTTTCCGTTTTTGTTTTAACCTTGTATGTTTCTGATTTCGAGGACGAAATCTTTTGTTGGGTGGTGGATGATGTAATACCCCGTATTTTCAATAAATATTGAATGCAGAGAGATTCTATATACTTCAATTGACCATTCATGAAATTCAATCTTCGATCGATCGAAGCTAGTTCGAGCGATCGAGACCCTTCAGTTCAAGCGATCGAACCCTTTTCGAGCGATCGAAACCCTACCGACATAAATTTAATACGTGGTCCCCACTTCAATCGATCAAACCTTTTTTTCAATCGATCTAACTGACCGATCTGAGTTCGATCGATCGAGCATCCTTCAATCGATCGAGAATGTAATTATCAGAATTCCAGTTTCTGCGCAAATGCTGCCACCTGCACCCCATCCTCTCCTATATATACACTGCATTCGTGTGTGTGGTGGGTTTGCTGAACTCTTGTGAGAAGAGAGAGTTGAGAGTGTGTGCTTGTGTGTTGGTATACATATATATACACATACCTCCATATATCTATATATATACACACACATATCTATATATATATACACTCAGCAGAGGAGAAGAAGAGGAAAAGAAGAAGAAGAAGGAAAAAGAAGAGAGAGAAGGAGACAGAGAAAGAGAGAGACAGAGATAAGGCAGAGAGAGAAAGAGGCCGCCATTAAAGCTTGGAAGCTTTCAAACAAGCCAAACGCGCCCTTAACGACTTTTGGTGAGTTCCAAACTCACTCGGTATCGTAATTATGATGTTTTACATATTCTGGACGTATTAATTATAACCCAAACACCCCCTAGCACATTCTGCACGTTCACTGGCAGAATCTGTGGAAGACGAAGTTCAATCGATCGAACTGAGTTCAATCGATCGAACATTAGAGCCCCAATCGATCGAACTGAGTTCAATCGATCGAACCTCCCTGAGTTCAATCGATCGAGAATACTTCAATCGATCGAGACTACCTCACTTCGATCGATCGAGATGACTTCAATCGATCGAACAGCACTTTCTTCTAGCGATCGAGATGACCTCAATCGATCGAACCTAGCAGAACATGAATGTATTCCTTTCAGTTTATAATTCATAATGCGTAGTTGTTTAATTGCTGTTCCATATTCCTATTATGCGATACTATGGATTACGGAGGTAATGGGATACGATAACGAGATTGAGATAACATGGTGAGTAACGTAGTCGGGTTCGAAACGCTAGTAATAGTACGACGCGATAACGAGTAAGTTTGAATGATAATATTGGGTAGTATTGGATAAGTGAGAAATGAGTCAGTAAGAGGATTGTATGTTCAAAGTTGTGTGTGTCGAGCTGATGATTCGCTCAGGTTAAATCCGATAAGTGTATGTCAAGGATTTGATCAGGATCGTGAGAATTATGGGTGCACAGTACTCGCAAGCGTTCTTAAAAGCGGTGAACAGTAAGAGTTCTTAAAAGCGGTGAACAAGAGTAATTGTGGCACATCCATGATTTATATTTACCAGAGCTGTGTATGTATCGTACTCGCAAGCGTTCTTAAAAGCGGTGAACAGTAAGAGTTCTTAAAAGCGGTGAACAAGAGTATGGGTATATCCATAGACCAGTCGTTATATGAGAACAATGTATGGGTGCTCGCAAGAGTTCTTAAAAGCGGTATAGCGGTGAACAAGAGCACTGGTATGTTGTGCTGATATAATCAGTTCGAGATAGTCAGTTGGGTATTGTGAAATCAGTCTTAGAATGGGAGTTGATAATAATCGATTAATGATATGTCTGAATAAACGAGTGAGGAATATATATATTTAGTATCACTGTCATATATCGTTCATAATGGTAATTATGTCATTTCTATGAGACTGTGTTAGTTAGTGCTCACTCAGCTTTCAACAAGCTGACGGCCTTTATTGCCTGGACATTCCCCGTCCAGACTATCCTGTCCTTTACAATGCAGATGACGGAACTCATGGCGATAACGATTACCCTGAAGGGAGTTACGTAGAGAATGGCCCCACTGATGCCAGTTATGCTGACGCCTATCCGTACGCTAGCTGAAGACCTGAAGATAGATAGTAGTTATATTACTACTTTTCCTTTTACTGTTGTACTTTGTAGTTAACGGGTACTTGGGCATATGTTGTCTCCAGACCTGTTGTGATCCTGTGGACCGTACTCTGATGTTTGTAATAGATAGAACCGTGTTTATATTTCAGTTGTTTTACTGTTCCTGTTTGGACTAGTACTGTGTGGTGTGGATTATCAGTGACTTTCACTTGTCATTCCCTATGGACCCATAAAGGAAATTTATTTTTCTCTATTTATGCTACTCCGGGGCGTGACATCATCAAGTGCTCCAATTTTAGAAGTACAGATACAAGAAGGTGAAGCAAGTTTGGGTGGGTTTGAATTCATTAACGTCATAGAAGAGGGGAAGCCGAAGGAATTTTTACCACTGTATTTTGATCAATACGCCAGTCCACTGGTGCCCGGGATCATGAGAAAAATGGGGTTCTTCCCAGGGATGGGTTTAGGTAAGAAACACCAAGGGTTGTCAGAATTCCCAAGTATCATCACACAAACCCACACCCATGGGCTAGGATACTCGCCAACCAAGGAAGAGTTGAAGAAGAAGAAGAAAGCAACGGATGCACCGATGGAACCATACATGAAAACTCTCAATGGGTACTTCATCAAGCAGGGAGAAGATTTTCCGTTTTGTGGTTTTCCAGAGCCGTGGATGGATGAAGCAGAGAAGCGTATGAAGCCAGGATTCGAGATTTTCTTTGCGCATAACTTTCTGATTATGAGGATCCTTATCTTCAGCAGCCTGCAAAATCTGCCGTTACTCAGGACTGGGTCTGTACTATGGATGGCTCGGCAATGAAAAACCTGCTAGAAGGAGGATACAAGAAGATCGAAAAAGGGAGCTCTGCAGAGATCAAGGATGAGGGTGAGAAGGGTCGAGATAAAGAAGACAGTAACGAGAATAAAGAAAGGGAGAAACCAGAGTACAAAGGGAAGCCGGAAGAAGTGGAAATAGAAGAGATTACTCAGGAAGAAGAAAGGGAAGATCACTTCATAGCTGATATGGGAGGGGAAAGCAAGAAAGAGTGGGTCTTTGAGTCTAGTGATAGGTACCCCCCTCACCCAGAGTCTGTATTGGCCCAAATGAGGCGTATTTCCATTTCTATGTCTGTTGTAATTGCTCCCAAGAAAGTTAATGAGAATGTGACTAATTCTGCTTACCTGACTGCGCATAATAATAACTGTGATGCATGTGATGAAAATGATGAAATACCTCATGAATTGCAAAAATTAATTGAAAAAGAAAATGAACCTGCATGCAAAATCATGGAAAGCACTCTAACCGTTAATTTGGGAAATGAAGGTAATCCACAAAATGTTTCTATCGGCTCCACACTTAATAATGAGGAAAGCAAAGAATTAATCAATCTATTAAAAGAATTCAAAGATGTCTTTGCATGGTCCTATGATGATATGCCAGGAATTGATCCGGAAATTGTCCAACACCATATTCCCCTTTCCCCAAATTCAAAACCCGTGAAACAAAAATTGAGGCGAATGAGGCCTGAATGGGCGCTTAAAGTGAAAGAGGAAGTTGAAAAGCAATTGAGAGCTGGATTCTTGATTGTCACCGAGTATCCTGATTGGGTCGCCAATATTGTACCGGTTCCTAAAAAGGATGGTCGTGTTAGGGTTTGTGTAGATTTTCGAGATTTGAACAAAGCTAGCCCTAAAGACGATTTCCCTTTACCCCACATCGACGTGTTAGTAGATAATACCGCGGGGCATGAACTTCTGTCTTTCATGGATGGGTTTTCAGGGTACAACCAGATCTTAATGGCATCAGAGGATAGAGAGAAAACAACTTTTATCACACCTTGGGGGACTTACTGTTATAGAGTTATGCCGTTTGGGCTTAAGAATGCAGGAGCAACTTACCAAAGAGCTGCCACCACATTATTACACGACATGATTCATAAAGAAGTAGAAGTATATGTGGATGACATGATAGTAAAATCCAAAGAAAGGGGAGGGCATCTGGAGGCATTAAGAAAGTTTTTTGGAAGGCTGAGGAAGTTCGGGATGAGGCTAAATCTGCAAAAATGCACCTTTGGGGTCACCACTGGAAAACTACTAGGATTTCTGATTACCCAGAGAGGAATTGAGGTAGATCCCACCAAAATCCAAGCTATAGCCGAAATGCCGCCACCTAGGAATGAGAAGGAGTTGAGAGGATTCTTAGGAAGAATACAGTTCATTAGTCGCTTCATATCCAAACTCACCATGACCTGTGACCCGTTGTTCAAATTATTGAGAAAAGGGGAAAAGTTCGAATGGGATAACCAATGCCAAAAAGCCTTTGAAAAGATCAAAACCTACCTTCAAAACCCGCCTGTCCTATCACCTCCTAAACCCGGAAAACCTCTATTGCTATACCTATCCGTAACCGAGAACTCAATGGGGTGTATGCTGGCCCAAGAAGAAGAAGAGGGGCGTGTGGAAAAAGCCATATACTACCTAAGTAAGAGGATGACTGGGTATGAGTTGAACTATTCACCGTTGGAGAAAGCTTGTTGGGCTTTAGTTTGGTGTACCCGTCGCCTTAAGCATTACATGCTAGCCTTTCCTATCACCCTGATATCCCGAATGGACCCACTCAAATACCTTTTTTAAAAACCTGCCCTAACCAGTAGGATATCCCGTTGGACCATGATGCTAGCTGAATTCGATATCAGATATGTCACTTCCAAATCTGTCAAGGGGAGAGCTGTTGCCGAATATTTAGCTGACCTCGCCATAGAATCCGAAGAGAAGGGGGAATTTAAGTTTCCGGATGAAGAAGTAATGGAAGTAAAAGAGGACCTTTGGAAAATGTACTTTGATGGAGCAGCTAATCAAATAGGATACGGGGTAGGGATGATCCTCATATCGCCTAGCGGGGCCCCCACTCCATTGGCCATTAAGCTCAAGTATAATTCGACTAATAACACGGCAGAGTATGAAGCCTGTATAATTGGGATAGAAGCAGCCTTGACTTTGGGGGTAGAGAAGATCGATGTTTTCGGAGACTCTAATCTAATAATATCACAAGTGAGGGGTGACTGGAGAATAAAGCATGAGAAGTTGAGACCTTACCATGAATACCTAGAGAGCCTGAAGGTGCAATTCAAAAGAATTTCGTTCTATTATCTTCCCCGTGAGGAGAACCAATTGGCAGATTCCCTAGCAACCTTAGCCTCAATGATCCAAATTCCTGTAGGAGTCTCCATGATTCCATTGTCTATAGAGGAGAGAACCCGACCTTCGTATGAAATAATCGCCGCCATTGGAGAAGAGGAAGAAGTTGAGATACCATGGTATATAGATGTTTGGAACTTTGTTGAGAAAGGAGAGTACCCCGAAGGAGCTTCAGAAAAGGATAAGAGAGCGATTCGTAGATTGTCAGCTCAATTTGTAACCTATGCGGGAAAGTTGTGGAAGAAGTCCTACACCGGTTATAATTTAGAATGTCTATATGGAAGGGAAGCAAGGAAAATGATGGAAGAAGTACATGAAGGAGTCTGTGGGCCCCACATGAGTGGACATATGTTGGCCAAAAAGATAATTCGGCAAGGATACTATTGGACGACTTTAGATAAAGATTGCTGTGAGTATGTTAAGAGATGCCATAAATGTCAGGTTCACGCAAATTTAATGCATACCCCACCTTCCCAGCTCTATAGCATGACCACCCCTTGGCCATTTTCTGTATGGGGTATTGATATCATTGGAGAAGTAATTCCGAAAGCTTCAAATGGACACCGGTACATAATTGTGGCAATAGACTATTTTACCAAAGGGGTGGAAGCGGCATCATATGCAACTTTAAAGGCAAAAGATGTGGTGAATTTTATCCAGAAGAATGTAATCTGCAGATACGGGGTGCCAAATGAGCTTGTTTCTGACCACGGGAGTCATTTTCAGGGAGAGGTTATCCCATTCCTAGAGAAGTATAGGATCACCCACCACCAATCCTCACCATACAGACCGCAAACAAATGGAGCAGTAGAGGCCGCAAACAAAAATGTGAAAGCCATCCTGGGGAAAATGACGGATACGTATAGAGATTGGTAGGAAAAATTACCTTTCGCTTTGTGGGGATATCGAACTTCTGTGAGAACCTCAACTGGGGCTACACCGTACTCATTAGTCTACGGGATGGAGGCTGTTTTACCAGTGGAAGTTGAAATACCATCTCTAAGAGTTTTGGCAGAATGTGAGGTAACTGAACTGGAATGGTTGCGAGGGAGATATGAGGAATTGATGTTATTCGATGAAAGGAGGTTGGCTGCTGTGAACCATACTCGGGGATATCAGAAAAGGATAGCTCGTGCTTTCAACAAAAAGGTTCGCCCAAGGAAGCTTGCTGAGGGCGACCTGGTCCTCAAAGAACTTAAAGCGCCCGTTTATGACCCACGAGGAAAATTCAAACCCAACTGGGTCGGACCATATATCATCAAGACACTCCTCTCCGGGGGAGCTGCCTATCTCATGGACCTAGATGGGGTTGAGTTTAAACAACCAATCAACCTCGATCGCCTCAAAAAATACTTTGCTTGAAACCTTGTCTTTCAAAACCTCCAGAATTGATGAACTACGCTTGACCTGATTCCCGGTAGGGGATACGTAGGCAACCTGCTCGGTTCGGTCACAAAATAAAAGATGTACGTGTGTTCTTTCTAGCCTTGGCTGAACTACTGCGGACCTCATACCCGTTCGGGGATAAGTAGGCGGGCTCACAAGGTCCTCGGTCCAAAACCCAAACAAATTTAAGAGCCCCAAAATTTCACCATGTCAAACTAGGGGCAAACTTGCGTTTGCCCTAGAACCGCATCTAAATCCCGAAACCAGGGGCAAACTTCGTTTGATAGAGCCGATGAACCCAGACAAAGCTTAAACCCATTTCTGGATATACTGGCTATCAAAATGTGCATCATGTGAAAACAAACAAGAATTCATTACATAGAGAGATTAAAACTAAGCAAGACTCATGAAGGAGTAATAAAAGCCGAAGGAGGCATTGAGGGGAAAACTGTTCATAACCCAGAGAAATTAAAGAAGTGCTAAATTTGATTCTTCATGATCAGGTTTTTTTTTTTTTTAAAAAAAAAAAAAAAAATGCATCACAGAAAATAAACCTAGCCAAAGTTAAGCAGAATTTGTCAAAACTTTTTTTTTTTAATCTTGCTTCGTTCCTTTTTACTTTGTCTATCTGGAAGCTACCCCCTGACCAATAACTGAATCTCAAGCAAATACTCTGCGGTCGGGACAATTGGAGCTGGAATCCTCCTAAAGGGAGCTGATACCCTATCATGCCAAGCCTCTGCGAACATCCTCACGGTCGAAGGACGTAGAACAGAGCTCCTCGAGAAATCAGCAGTAATAACATCGGGGACATCCTGGAGCAAGCCAAACTGGCGGGCTACCCGGCTGGGAATGTAAAAGGTGGTAACTCGCAGACCAGTCAACCAAATCCCGGGGCGCCCAGGAAGACGTACTGCGACAGAGCAATAAGACCAGCGAGGGCATATCCAACAGATGTCCTCATAACTCAAGCCTCGAAACCAAGTAAGCCAGCTGGTAACTGTGCGGGAAGGGTAATGGACGTCCATACGATCATAAGGGAGCTGTCTCCCAGGGGGAGGTGAGCAAAGAAGCCCAAGCGCTCGAAGAACCAAATCTGTAAAACGTGGGGTGACCCCGAAAGCAGCATCGATCCCGCGGTATGTGCATAATCCAGACCTAGAAAAGTCTCCCCCAGAACGAGCATAACAGCACTCCGCATCTCTCGGAGGCCACATACGATCGGAATCAGGATATCAGTAGAAGACTGGAATAAGAAGTGCGAAAGCATCGCTAGAGAAAGGGCGTTCCGCCGGGTGACCTGATACCTCCTATCGTCAGGATCGCCAATGGGTGCGCAAATGGAGTAGAGGCGGTCGAAATCAATATGATGGTCATGAACAAGGGAGCCGGCAGCGCCCCGAGAAATGCCAAGAAGGGCCGATAAATCCTGAATATATCCTGCCTGGATCTGCGGAACAATCAAATCGGCATACGGATCGGTGTGGAGGATGGCGCTAAACTCCTCAAAGAGGGGACAGACCTCCTCGTGACCAAACCGAAAGACGTGAAGAGAAGGGTCCCAGCACATAATAGCTGCTCGAAGCAAGTCCTCATCCAGAGCTGTATGGCGAAAAGCGAAGAGGTCAGTCAGTCTGTGGGATTCAAGGTTGAGTCGATCTATGCCAGAAAGGGAATCCATCCATGGGTACAGGATGTCGGAACTGATAGGGGCCATAAAGAAAAGGAGGGGGATACAAAAAGAAAATTTTGAATGTAAAGAAGGCAAAATGGCTCCAGAAATCATGAATGAACCTAGGAATGGGTAAATGGCAGCTTATATAGAAAAAGGGGCCGGACCGGCACTCGATGTAAAGTGGCGGCACTCACTGAGTGCCGGCCGACAGTCACCAAATGCCGCACGGCATTCACGGAGTGCCGCCCAGCCTCACCGAGTGCCGGCCCAGGTTTAAAAGGCACACGGGTCATTTTATAACTTCAATCAGCCCAAACCTGCACAGAATTTGAATAAAAAATGCTGCCAATCATCATTTTAAGCACCATTGCTTGTACCATTCATTAAAATAAAGCCAAGAGAGGGTATTCATGATCTAAATAAACAAAAGGGATAAGATTCAAGAGCTAATACGGGGAAGCAATCAAGCATGAATATAAACAAATTCAAAATGGGCACGCAGGCCACCATGCATGAGTATTGCTAATTTCACCTAAATAAGAGAATTCGATATTCTTTGTCCTCGCAGGGACATGACATAGCATAAAGGAGATAAGCTATCCTCGTCTACGACGAGGATTCCTTCTGGGCGTTTGCTGAGCTGCCTGACCTCTCCCAGCTCCGCCATTGCCCCCATCTCCGCCATCACCTCCATCTCCCCCATCTCCATCACCTCCTTGGTAGCCGCCGCCTTGGCCACTACCGCCAGCACCTCCCTGATAGCCGCCGCCCTGGCTCAATTGGAACTCCTGGAGTTGTCTCCTCAGAGCCGCCATCTCAGCTTCCTGTAAGAAAGAACAGGCGAAATAAGTAATGCAATTAAGAAAAGAGAGAGGAGAAAGGAAAAGAAGAGAAGGAATGTAATACCATAGCTCTAGCCTGAAGATCGGCAGTGGACCTTGCTCCATCAGCCTGAGAAAGAAAAAAGAGAAAAAGGAAAGAAAAAAAAAAGAGAATTAGAATACAGTTATTAGAATAAAGGTGATCATTTGGATTCTTTTTGAAGATAAATAAGAAAATCTTTTGAGTTTTGTGGCTGTTTTTGCAAATAAAATAAAAGAAGAGAATTTTGTTCCAAACAAAAAGGGATTTACCCTCCATTCGCGTCCATGAATCCAGTGCTGGACGGTGTGAGCATATGACAGACCCTCTTCAGCATAATCCCGGGGGACTGTATCATATTGTAGAGGGATAGTCGGGACATTCTGAGTGTAAGGGGTCAGCTGATACATGGTCTCTTGACCCATGTCGACCGTGGGAACGCTCCAATTCCACTGCGGAAGGGCTGGGGGTTCAGCGACCCCAGGAACAGGCTGCAAATAAGAGTTTTCGGCGTGAAAAATAGAAAAGGAATGGAAAACAGAAATGAAAGAAATATACATATGTGAATGTGAATAATATTTGTTACCCGGACGACATCCATGAGGGGAAAATTATGCATAAGAGAGTTCAATCTAAAGGCTGCATAACCATCAGGGCCGTCCAAAAGATTTGCAATGTTTTCCCCGTCTAGAGCAGCTACCAGGTCCTCGTGATCCAGGGTTTCTGTACTCCTCATAGTAGCTGGAGGGACCCACGGCACATAAAAGTTTGGGGCAGCAAGAGACTGCCTAGTCACCCTCTCACCAAGGTACCATTCCCGGCACGCCTCACCCACCATCAGAACCCTCAATCTAGAATAGGCCACCGCCGCCTGAATTGCTTCACCTGCCTCTGGGAGAGCCGCTGCCCACGGATTCCATATCACATGAATCTCACGCAAATTAATGAGGAGGTTCCGGTAGCCAACAAAATCGTGAGCCCCGACTTTTCGGCCCGTTGCCTCTTTCCTCCACTTCAAGCCCTGAGGCATGATAGCCGCCTCGTTGTCCCGAGTACTGGGAGCTCTCATCCGGAGGTATTCATGCGACCATATCTGCAAGGCAAAATAAAGAGGCAAAAATTCAGTTTTCAAAATTTGAGGAAAGGAATGCAATAAAAATAAAAGGAATAAAGATGAAATGAATGAATAAATAAATAATAAAGTTGAAGCTTTACCTCCCAAGCTCTCCAGTACCTGCCCGTGGAGGGGGAATTTCCCCTAGAAACCTCACTCATGTGGTTGTAGAGAGTGGCCAAACCTGCCCCTCCCCAGTTGTATTGGGAGATGCGATCGACGTCTGTGAGAGAAGCCAAATACCCCAGACTGATTGTGTCACCCTTTGTACTCATCAGCGAGCAACCCAGCACATACATGATGAAGGCCCTGGCCATTTGATCGTCAGTGAAGGCCTGATCCTTGAAGGTATCCCGGAACCATTTTGCGGGAACTATGAAATCCCCTGGATGAGCCCCAAGCAAGTCAATAATTTCTTCATGACGGTTCTGAAGATCGTCATAACGGGCAATAGGGAGGCCACCAAACGGGACGCCAGTGATCATGGCGAAGTCTAAGGGAGTCATCGTCATCTCCCCGAAAGGCATATGGAATGTGTTCGTTGTGTCCCACCATCTTTCCGCCAAGGCTTGAATGTGGGTCCGGTCATTTGTACTCTTCTCCAGGAGCAAAGCGAATAGCCCAAATCCAGCATTATTGACTAAGGTTCTCACATCGTCAGAGAGCTCCATATACCACCTTCGGCCATGGGCCATGCTCCCATGACCCTTGAGGACAAATTCTGGAGACTGCAAAAAAAAAGAGAGAGAGAAAAGAAAATAAGAAAATGAAGGAATAATAATTACTTTCTTTCGGGATCCAAGCAATGCAATTGAGTGAGTAAAGGAAAATAAAGAAATTCTTTGGAGTCTAGACGACTCGTTGATTTGAAAAATAATGAAATTCTTTGGAGTCTAGACGACTCGTTGATTTGAAAAATAATGAAATTCTTTGGAGTCTAGGCGACTCGTTGATTTTGAAAAACTAATAATGAAATTCTTTAGAGTCTAAGCGACTCATTGACTTGAAAATAAGAAATTCTCTGGAGTCTCGGCGACTCGTTGATTTGAAAAAAATAAAGAAATTCTTTGGAGTCGAAGCGACTCATTGGCTTGAAAATAAGAAATTCTTTGGAGTCTAGGCGACTCGTTGATTTGAAAAATAATGAAATTCTTTGGAGTCTAGGAGACTCGTTGATTTGAAGAAAAAAAAATAATAAGGGATCTCTTGTGAGGTCTAAGCACAAAAAAAATGTTTGTGGGTTATAAGCAATGATTGGATTTTAGGTTCATTCAAAATATTAAGCATATGCAAAATTCATCCAGATTAGCACAACCGCCCATTAGCAATGAATAAATGGAATAATGAAATCAATGTGTCCAACTAAGGGCAATAATAAAAAGAGGGGGACACAATACCAAGCATCAAATCCTAATCATGAAAGAAGGGATTGGTGAATATGTTGAATTTTCAAAATACTACATTAGCACAGAAAGGGAGAAAGGGCATTCATGCATGCATTCATTGCTCATCATTCATAACACTACATTGCATTATCTCATCATAAGCATAAAAAGGAAAGTTTGGGAATGTACCATTCGATTGAAAGCCCGTGCCGAGAGATGTGCCCCGGGATCGGCAAGTAGAACTGATGAACTATGGACTGGATTGGGTTTGTACTTCTTCTTGGGGGGACCATAAGACCCTGAACCACTAGCCATTGGGGAATCTACAAACATGAAAAAGGGGAAGTCAATGTTCATATCAAATCTTGAAGGAGAGAGATCAAATAACATAAAGAAACATGATTGCAAGCACAATGATTGAAACAAAGATGTAATCTTTATGAAACATACCTTGATTGTGAGTGGTTCTTGAAGAAAGAATCAAGAGAAGGTGAGATTTTGGAGAAGAAATCTGAGAGAGGAGGAAGGAGAGAATGGAAAAGAGAGAAGAAGAAACTAAGTTTTAAAACAAACTGCTGCTCAAACCGGCACTCGGAGAAAAGGCACCGGCACTCACTGAATGCCGCCCGGCATTTGGTAGAGTGCCGACCGGCACTCAGTGAGTGCCGGTTTCCCCTCACCGAATGCCGCCGCGTGTGACAGGTGGCCCTTTTTCTCCTGATTTTCATTATTTACAAAAGAACCCCCGAATTTTGCTCCCATGTCCTTGTAAATTTTCCCTCGTTTCAAAAGAACCCCCGAGGTTTGAAAAATGAGTTTTAAAGCCCTTTTGTAAATGGGAATTAGCCCCTGCTTGTTCAAAATTTTGTCAAGGAACACCCGTTTGTAATAAATGAGTTAATAAAGTCTAATCAACTCCGGATTTTTATGAAGATTGAACTTGATTGGAGTCTAATTGACTCCAGATTTTGGAAAAAGAATAATTTGGAGTCTAATTGACCCCAGAATTTTGAAAATTGATTTAATTTGAGCCTGATTGGCTCTGATTCTTTGAAAAATGATTCGAATTGAGCCTGATTGGCTCTGATTCTTTGAAAATTGATTTGATTTGAGCCTGATTGGCTCCAATTCTTTGAAAATTGATTCGAATTGAGCCTGATTGGCTCTGATTCTTTGAAAATAGATTTGAATTGAGCCTAATTGGTTTTCAACTCTTTGGAGTTTGATTTGATATGAGAGTCTTGTTTGATTCTGGAACTTTGAAAATTGATTTGGTTCGACTCCAGGTTAGGAGAAAATTCAGCCGACTTTAATATGATTGATCTTCAAAGCAAATATGAATCCAAGTGTTTCCAGGTTTAGGAAAGTTAATTCGAAATTTAATCAGCTCTTGAAAGTTAGGAATTATGAATTGAACCAAGTCAACTTTGATTTTACTTGGTAAGGCAGTAAATTTGCATCTCATCTTTCAGCGTGCTACCTAGGGGTGTCATTTGGAACGGAAATTCCGATTCCGACCGATTCCGATCCGAAAAATTCCGATTTTGGCAACTAAATATGCATTCCGAATTCCGATTTTCCGAATTCCGAAAATTCCGAAAAAAATCGGATCGGAATCGGAATTATTTTTAGAATTCCGAAAATTCCGAAAATTCCGAAAAATTTCCGAAAATATTCCGAAATTGCATTTTCCGAAACTTTCCAGAAAATATTCCGAAAATTTCCGAACATATTCCGAAATTGTATTTTCCGAAACTTTTCCGAAAATATTCCGAAATATTCCGAAAATTGTGTTCATCCCACATCGAAAAAACATAAAAGAGGGGGTGTGATGTGCTTCTATAAAAGGCCTACAAGTCTCAAGTGAAATCCCATTAAGCTTGAATTCCGAATATTCCGAAAAATTCCAAAAATATTCCGAATATTCCGAAAAATTCCGAATCTGATGAAATTCCGAAAAATTCCGAAAATTCCGAAAATTCCGAAATTTCGGAATCAGAACTAATTTTGGAATTTCCGAAATTTCGGAACGGAATTCGGAATGCATTTTTGACTTCCGAAAATTTCGGAATTTTTTCCGAAAGGGGTGTTTCCGATCCGTTCCGGCCGAAACACACCCCTAGTGCTACCTGATTCGGCTTAGCCGATCAGATGATTTTGGCGTATTTTGAGCATAGAGCTGCTCAAATCTTTCTGCGTGCTACCTGATTCGGCTTAGCCGATCAGATGATTTTGGGGGATTTTGAGCATAGAGCTGCTCAAATCTTTCTGCGTGTTACCTGATTCGGCTTAGCCGATCAGATGATTTTGGGGGATTTTGAGCATAGAGCTGCTCAAATCTTTCTGCGTGCTACCTGATTCGGCTTAGCCGATCAGATGATTTTGGGGGATTTTGAGCATAGAGCTGCTCAAATCTTTCTGCGTGCTACCTGATTCGGCTTAGCCGATCAGATGATTTTGGGGGATTTTGAGCAAAGAGCTGCTCAAATCTTTCTGCGTGCTACCTGATTCGGCTTAGCCGATCAGATGATTTTGGGGGATTTTGAGCATAGAGCTGCTCAAATCTTTCTGCGTGCTACCTGATTCGGCTTAGTCGATCAGATGATTTTGGGAGATTTTGAGCATAGAGCTGCTCAAATCTTTCTGCGTGCTACCTGATTCGGCTTAGCCGATCAGATGATTTTGGGAGATTTTGAGCATAGAGCTGCTCAAATCTTTCTGCGTGCTACCTGATTCGGCTTAGTCGATCAGATGATTTTGGGAGATTTTGAGCATAGAGCTGCTCAAATCTTTCTGCGTGCTACCTGATTCGGCTTAGCCGATCAGATGATTTTGGGAGATTTTGAGCATAGAGCTGCTCAAATCTTTCTGCGTGCTACCTGATTCGGCCATGGAGTGTAAGGCGCAAGGCGCATCTCAGTCAATCAGACGATTCTCAAAACGCGTGTAAAATGTATATGCATTAGTCATGATGTTCTTAAAGTAAGACGGTGTCATAATAGGATGATTCGATGTATTTGGTGCATTTCTGATAATAGGAAGAGTAACGTGACTCAGGAACATCACGTTTGGGAGCATAAGATATAAGATTGCATGATCATGTGCATCACGATAAGATAGGTGCATTCATCTGTGTGACCACCTGCGTTGGTGTATTGTTGTCCTTTGCCCGAACTACGTCCTGGTCTGATTCCCGTTGGAATACGTAGGCAGCTCACCATTGAGCACGACCAGCATTTGGCTATCTGCGCACCTGATTTTGCAACGCACTTTTGTTTTTACCTGGATTTGACTATTTGATCAAAGGCTTGTCTTTCACACAGGCTTTGACATTCATTTGTGATACGCGTTGCTTCACAAGCTCTGTCAAAGAGGGGCAAACTGTAGACACCCCGATTTTGACCAAACGTCAAATCCAGGGATTGGTTACCTCTTAAAAGACCGATGATGATAATGGCCGGTTACACTCGAAGATTTTCCAGGAAATTCAAAATCTTCAATTGATTCTTCAAGGCAAATTTCAAAATTAAAATAGAAAATATAAAAAAGGAGAAGGAAGAGAGAGAGAGTTTGGGTATTCGGGAGAAACCCGAACAATAAAGAACGTGTGAGAAACCCAGTCTGGGAACCAGTTTTTAAGAAGATAAAAATAAAAATAATAAAGAGTTCTTTTGAAAGAGATGGGAGGACAAAATAAATAAAAAATCTTGGAAAAAGAGAAAATACAAAAAAGAGAGTAGTATATTCAAAATATACCATGTACATGGTTGATACCATGCACATGGGGGATCTTAATACAAATATATATATATAGAATAAAAAAAATTGTGTTTACACCAACATATTTTTGAAAAATCAAAAAGAGGGACAAAATTCAGTTAGCCCCGGCACGCGGAAAACGCGGCGGCACTCACTGAGTGCCGCGCCGGCACTCAGTGTTTGCCGCCCGGCACTCAGGGAGTGCCGCCCGGCATTCAGTGAGTGCCGCCGGCACCCGTCGAGTGCCGCTGGCTGTAACAGACTGCTTTTCTCACATGTTCTAGAAGAAATCTTTGCACATGGGTTTCCACCCCGAATTTACCTATTTATCCCTGGATTAATGGTCTATATAAACAAACTTTCACCTTCATTTTTGGGAGACTTGAGATATACTTGAACTTGAGAATTAAGAGAGAGAGATATACAAGAATCATATATATTTTGAGAGAGAGAGAAGAAGAAATTCTTGAAGAACTTGAAGAATTTGAAGAATTTTGGGAAATCTTGGAAGGTTTTCACAAGAAGTTGAAGAAATACTTGAGGTCCTAGAGGTAACCTCTTAATCCTTGATAGAATTAGGACTATTCAATCACAAGTTCATAGTTCTAGGAACTTTACACATTTTCAAAACCTCTCTTCTTACCTCATTTCATCACACACCACTTAGAACTTGTGATTGAATCTCATAATATTTCATTGATTTGGATCTAATTGATGCCTTGGGTTTAAAATAAATTCAATTTTGAAGAGCTTGTGTTCTTAGTTTCTCTAGACAAACTTTGATTTCTTATTTCTACCATCTCTTGTGAGGCTCATGAGATCTTCCATATCTCATTGAACCTCTTTGAGTTTGATTATTTAATTTCCTATGATCTTATGATCTATATGGAGATTAGAATGAATCATAGTCTTAATCTACATATAATTAGTGAGATTCAAGTCCTGATCCATGACTTGAACCTCTTCATTAAGAAATCTTATGGAATCCTATTATATTCCAATGAGGTTTGAGTAGATTTTAACTTCATCTCTAACTCCAATGACCATCAAAGGGTAGGAGTGATAAGTTGAATTCAAACTTGGGTCCATAGGTTTGAGTTCTTTATTTGAGGATTTTGTGAAGTTCATCTCAATACTTCATCAAGATCCACTAGTATAGTATGCCTCATAGTCTCCAATGACCATCAAGTGGTAGGAGAAAAAGTGTTAATTCAAGTTTATTCCCATGGCTTGAACTAATCCTTCTCTTAGGTTTTAAGAAGTCTTTCATACTTCATCTAGAACCTATGAGCATGTATGTCTCTAACTCCAATGACCATCAAATGGTAGGAGTGATAAGTTGAATTCAAACTTGGGTCCATAGGTTTGAGTTCTTTATTTGAGGATTTTGTGAAGTTCATTTCAATACTTCATCAAGATCCATAAGTGTAATATGCCTCATAGTCTTCAATGACCATCAAATGGTAGAAGAAGTAGTTTGGTTTGAGCCCCAACTTCATGTTCTAATAGTTGAGGCCAATCAATAAACTTGAGCTAGCAAAATGAAACAGTGGGTTCATAAACTGTTTTTGATCAAAGATTTTTAGTTTGAAATCCGACCATTGGAATCGAATGAAACCAACGGGAAAATGTTCATAACTCATTGTTTTACCACTGTGATTTTTGTTTTAGCAAGATTTTGTGGATAGAGAGGTTGGATCATGGTTTTTGTGAGCTAATCACAATCTGTCCAGAGTTCTAGAATACTTTCAGAATAATAAGTCTGTTTTGAAATTAATAAATCAGAACCCTAATAAAGTTTTTGGGGTCTCAAATAATTTTTTATAAGTACCTTAATGTGTTAGGAAGGTACCCTAAAAAGATCTAAGTGTTTCTCATTTTTTTACTATTTTTAGAAAATCATACAAGATCTCTGGACAGAGAGTTGCAGAATCCTGAGTGAGGTCTAGTATTTTCAGTATTCCCGGAGATCTAACCGTTGAAACCTCGATTTTCTTTTTGGGTTAGAAACTAGACTCACAGAGGCATAACATATCCAAAAATCAGTCAGATCCAACCGTTGAAAGTATTTCATTTCCATTTTTGAACGTCGGGTCTGCTCTCTGTAAATCACAAAAAACTGCTACTGTTTTTGTCTAATCTTATTTATTTCAACTCAAATGGTCTTTTAATGTCTTGGGACTCAAACCATGTTTTGAATAATGATAATTTAGATTAAACCCAGAGACTTAGGGATCCAAATTAGTGAATAAATTCATGTCTCATCCTTGTTCATAATCATTCATTCATTCATGTACATTGATGCTTATAGTTAGAACTAGTTCTTGGATGAAGTTGGACTTAGTTGAATTTAATTGAACATGACCTATGATTAATTACCTTTTGATATTATATCTTGTCTAAGGCATGTGTACTAACCTTTGTTTTGTAGCGCTTTGAGGTACAATTTCTCAACCCTTCTCTAGTTTAATCTATTTTATTGATTTTAATTGATTTTTCGACCCCATGTGCGATACCTTAGCTTAGGTTTTGCCTTATGTGTATATATGTGTTAGAGACCTTTCTTAGGTTTATTTTTGCATGCATTGCACGTTTGATATTCGCGGCCGAATCCCGGGTATGTTTTCTAGTTCTCTATTGCATATCATGATGTTTGCTAGTTGAATTATGTGACTTATGAATGATATTTTACCGTTAGCAATTTTGCACCCTTTCAACATGCTTGTGTGATGTATATGTATATATGTATTAATTGAGGGCATGCTTAGATTAATAATTTGATTAAAAAGGATGTTGAGTAGAGGCCTATCGTGAGATAGGATGAAAGGGGGTGTTTTAGTCCGCCGGGCTCCTTCCCCTTTCATTCCATAATCCCCGGACCCAGTTTATCTTTGGTTTCGCAAAAGATCAGTTTCCTTTTAAATGGTTTCTTAATTTTCCTTTTAAAAATTAAGTGGCGACTCTTTGAAAATTGAAAATATTTGTCTTAAAAGTGGGTAAAATTTGAAAACCTGCGATATCCACACATAGCAATAAGAACACCAGCCTCACCTCACCCGTCACCATTCCTCGGTCCCTGAGGCCTGTTGGATCTTCGTAGGTGCTCATTGCTCATGTACCCTTTAGTTCCATAGCATTTAGCCAAAAAATATTTTAATAATATTTAACCATAAGACATAGATTCCAATAGAAATACAACATAAGCAAAGAGAGTACAAATAGGGAAGACAAGAAAATACTCCGGAGATTTAAGAGCATATTATACACAACCCCGTACCTTAAAAATAATGTTGAGCAATTTCTCCACTCTCTGAATATATATATGGTTGTGTGAGTATATATGTAACTATATGTGTGTGTATCAATATATGCGTGTGTGTGTGTGTAACCGAGAGAGGGAGATATGGAAGAGAGTTGGTGAGAGTGTGTTGGAGAGATAACAGAATGAGAGGGGGAGGGTAATATATATAGAATTGTTTTACTTGGCCCCTACTCCCAAACACACACTACACACTCAAACACACACTAAAACACACGCACACTCACTGCACAAACAAAATAATTGGGCTCCAAGTAACTTCATGGGAGTTTATCCCATGTGGTTGAGCTCATGCTCATACTCACACACACAGGTAAATATGATACTGTATAATTTAAAATCTTGTGTATTTTTTTTTATTAAAATGCGAAATTAAAACCAGGGGCAAAACAGACATTTTATACCTTTTTAGCTCGAGCGCTCGGGTTTGCTGAAACGAGAATGGTTTGTTTTGTTATCAAAAGATTATGATATGAAATACATGAACACTTATGAAATGTCAAGCACTCTCAAAATCTCATTTACATATATAGAAGATATAAAAAAAACATATTCGGAACTTGTATTACAGTTAATGGAAATTACGGGTGTTACATACACACACACAAACACACACACACACACACACACACACACACACACACACACACACACACACACTCACTCTCTCTCTCTCTCTCTCTCTCTCTCTCTCTCTCTCCCTTTGAGTAACTCTCACAAAAGGATGATCTCTGAATCTCTCACACAATGTGTCTTACACTCATACACTATGTCTCACACTCTAGGCCTCTCTCTTGATCTTCAGAAACATCATCTAGGGTCCCCTTTTAAAGCCCTTAATTGTCGAAACCATTTAAGAAGCTAAAAAAATCCTTTCCTAAACGAATTAGCAAATCGAATTCGCGTAACCTCGCTTGAGCAATCTGGCACCTGAAATCTCGCCATGTCCCCCGCTGCCCGCAAGCACGGTGTCACAGCGTTGCTCGAGAGGCTTGTTCGGGGCGAGCTACCCCAATTTTCCTAAAATGAGCCGCATGCTCAACAATCTGGGTCATTTTGCCACAAAACCATGGATCCAGAAAATTGAATCTTCTTCTTCTTCCATCGCTATTCTTCTTCCTATTGCCTTCGCCATACTCCCTTTACTTAAAGATACAATCCGACCAAGTCCAAAGACTCTTTGAAATTATCCTACATACCCGATGCTTTATCGTCGCGTTGATCAGACTCACTTGCTCTGACAATTTTAGATCATGAAACCCCCACATTCTCTTCCATATTGAGCATACTCGAATATGTGCTTCCCATCTGAGAATGACTAACCCGTCTTCTCTAAGAACTCTCTTCAACTCAATGAACCGGAGTAACAATTTACACTCCATAAGACTGTCCCATCCGATTTGAGACTCCACCTAAGACCACAACGAACCACTAATTGTAGTACTCACGACCGTACTACCACCCTGGAGAACATAAAAGGGTCGACCATGAACTTTCTTACCCTTCATGACTGTCCTAGATCCTCTGCAAATCCAGATAACTCCACCTATAGAGGAATATTTGCAGCTAATGGAATCCAACATGGTCAAAGATATGAGGTTGTTCTTTAATTCTAGTATATGTTAGACACCTGTGAATGTCCTTATACCTCCACCTTGTAACCAAATCTGAACTGTTCTCATCCCGACAATCTTGCACGAATTACCATTAACCATCAAGACTGTGCCACCTACAACTGAATCATAGGTAGTAAACCAATCATTTTTAGAGGATGCATGACAGGGACACCCCAAATCTAAACTCCACTCCTGCTTGGACTGGGTTTGTGGAATCGAGATTGAGAGGAGCATATATGAATCGTACTCTTCTACAACACCAACAATATCGCCATCATTTCTCTTATCCTTATCTTTGCACTCCGACTTGAAGTGACCATACTTGTAACAGTAATGACACTGGGTACTTTTCTTGGATTTTCCCTTGCCTTTCCCAGAACCCTTCTTATTCGTCACAAACAAGCCCTCTACCTGTTCTGCACTACCCTCACCGTAACTCTTTCGAGTTCAGATATGTATTAACATTGACTAATGAAATCATATCCTCCCTTCCATACAACACGGAATTAACAAAGCAATTATATGTAATCGGTAGTGAACACAAAAGAATAAGAGCCTGATTCTCCTCGTCAACCTTGACGTCAATATTCTACAAATCCAGGACAATTTTATTAATGCTATCAAGGTGTTCATTTATAGACATAACTTTTGTCATCCTGGGAGTATACAAATATTGCTTCAAATACAATTGATTAGTGAGAGGCTTCTTCATATACAAGCTTTCAAGCTTGTTCCAAAACCTCTTGGTTGTTTCTGCATCCGCAACCTCCCTAAGAACTGCATCTGCAAGTCACAGCTTGATAGCACTATGCACTTTTGTTTCCATGCCTTATACTTTCTCCTTCAGTAACTTGACCGCTTTTTCAGCGTCTAAAATCCTCGCCCACCCTTGTTGTCTCAACTACGTGTGCGTCTTGATATGCCATAAACTGAAGCCATTTATACCATCTAACTTATTTGCATCAAATTTTGGAGATGCCATCGAACCTTCGCTCTGATACCACTTGTTGAGTACAAGACCACCAAAACACGAATCCGACAATAAAAATGTGAAAACAATGATAAGAATAAAAATCACAATAGATACAAATATACGTGGATCGACAAACTTGCCTACGTCCACGGGCGAAGCACAGCAAAGAATTCCACTATTTGAAGAAGAAGATTACATATAAGGTTAAGCTCTTAACCTGGGAACACCCCATGAGCCAAACACACGGAAATCTGTCTCTCTCTATCTCTCTCTCTCTCTCTCTCTCTCTCTCTCTCTGAGTATCTCTCACAAAAGGCCTCTCCCAATGTCTCACACAATGTGTCTCACACTCGCACACTATGTCTCCCACAATCTCTCATACTCACACACTGAGTCTAATATACTCTTGGTCTCTTAATTTCTTGGTCTTCAAAAATGTCCTCTAGGGTCCACTTTTAAAGCCCTAAGTCGTCCAAACTTTTGTAGGAAGCCGAAAATCCTTTCCTAAACAAATTGGAAAATCTTATTCACGTAACATTGCTCGCTCGAGTGAGTCTCTTATGAGGTCTGGCAACTAAAATCTCATCATGTCCCTCACTGTGTGCAAGGACGGCGTCACAGCCTCGCTTGAGCAGCTCAGTCAAGCGAGCTACCCCAACTTTCCTAAAATGAGCCACATACTCAAATGTGGCCAAATTGCCCAAATGTCAAGCATATGAACAAAAACGTGTGTATCCTTTGAAAACGGGATAGATACAGATTGATGTATATATATAAGAGTTTTGTATAATGCAACACACAACGTGTCTTTTTTTTTATATGGGGGAAGTGATGAGGTTCGAACTCCGAACCTATGCGTTGGAGGGAACTTCTATATGTCAAGCTCTTTGTCACTTGAGTTATGCCAACCGATATAAAATGCACAATAGTTTATAGCTTGTAAACATGGATAAATGGTCCTCTTCTTATTGAAAGCTGTGAGAGAGAGACAAGGATCCATCTAATCGTTGCTCCCAAAAGGCACCTTCCAAATTCACAACTTGCACTTATATATATTAGTCATGTTTGATGTTATATTCCTATAACAAACAGATCAACTACACGTTCAAATCCAGCCTATTTAAGCCTATCAATCTCCCTTTCCAACATAACTCCTTCAACATCAATCTCCCTCCCCTTCTATATACACACATTCACACACACACACACACATATATATATATATATATATATTATTGCCAAAGAAGAGAAAATGAAGGCACAACCATGTGACACAGTGTCAGGTCCTCCGAATAGTAAGCTAGCGACGCACAAGGTTTCACATGTAATATCAAAGTTGAAGCCGCCGAAGATACGTATAATTCATATATTTGCACCAAAGATTATAAAGACCGATGTTGCCAATTTTAGAGAGCTAGTTCAGAGACTTACTGGTAAGCCAGCAGAGAAAATTAGAGACAACGAAAAGACAACAGCAAGTATCGATATTACAACCAAAGAATCAAGAACAATATCATGTGACAAGACAAGTAAGATTATGGACACAAGAGATGGGATTCAAATTTTGCAAAATGGGGAGAGAATACTAAAGAAGGAAAAGAGAGATTTGTGGGGTGGAGGTGGATGTGAGAATTCAAGTGGTTTCTTGGGTGGGTTTCTTGAAATTGATTCCATGTTCCAAGATTTTAGTGAATATCCTTTTCTTCCTTTGAGATCTTCGTCTCATATGAATGTGTTTGGAGATATGCCACTTCGCTAGTAAAAGACCTCTCTCTCTCTCTCTCTCTTTTTTTTTTTTTTTTTTTTTGTGTAAAATGCGTTGTGCATGTTCAAACTTCAAACTATAACTTGTTTGGCACTTTGATCCCTAAATAATTTTTTTTTTCGCACTTCGGCACTCAACTAATATTTTGTGGTAGTTTGCCCCCTCCATCACTTTCAGTGACGAAAAAAATTCGCTTTTAGTGATGCCAAAAGTGACGCTAAAGTGACGGAGGGGACAACTGCCACAAAATGTTTGTTGAGGAACCAAAATGCGAAAAATAATTGTTTAGTGACCAAAGTGCCAAATAGGATATAGTTTGAGGGTGCAAAATGCGTTTAACCTTTATTTTTGGATTCTTTTCTTCTTTTTTTTTTTCTTTTTTTTTTTTTTTTTGGGTGGGGGGATTGGTTTGCAGAGGGATATATTGGTTCTTATATACTTTGTTATTTTTGTCTTTTCAAAAGTTTCAGCTTGTTTCTCCTCTTCATGGAAGGGGGGAGAAATATACATACTGTTAACTTGGATTGATTCTTGTGCAAAATTAAATTTTTATATAGTCATTAACTCTTTTCATTTTTTTGTTTGTTTTAATATCTCTGTGTTTATTTACTATGGATTGCTCGTGACCTTGAGCACTAATCTATTCCAAAACAAAAAACCACCGGTCAGGGGTAGGCGCATGAGTTTTGTTCAAGGGACAGAAGTTTATACGGTGGTTGACTCGATTTTTTTTTAGGTTAAAAGGGACAAAGTATATTTTTTAAGCTTAAAGGGATAATTTAGAAATTTAAGGGATAAAAGTGAATAAAGTATGATAATATAATTATTTTGAAAAGTTGAGGGGGCAATTAAGGAGCAAAAATGAATAAAGTATGAAATATGTAAGATAAAAGAATTATTTTGAAAAGTTTAAGAGGGGCAATTAAGGTGCAAAAATGAACAAAGTATGAAATATATGAGATAAAATAATTATTTTGAAAGGTTGAGGGGGACAAATTAGGAGCAAAAATAAATAAAGTATAAAATATATAAGATACAAGCATAATTTTGAAAAGTTGAAGAGGGCGCTTGTCCCCCTTACAGCCTTCCTCGGTCCGCCCTTGCCACTGGTGCTTGTTTCTGGCAGCAGTGGTGTTAGCCTGTCGTAGTGGTGAGAGAGAGAGAGAGTGAAATATGAAAGATGGTGTTATTTGTGGTGGTGGTCCCTCTTGTTTTTAAATTGAAGTTATTGAAAAATGTTCAAAAAGTTGGCCAAATTTGAACTCTTTGGATGTTATAGATCAAGGGTTCAAAATACCACAGCATAACATCACGGGTTCAAAATACTTCAGCATTTAGATGACTAAGATGCATAGTTATAATGATTTTTAAATATAGTTGGTGTCCCACTAAACCAAATTATTTAGCTGTATTATACTTGTTTTAAAGTTACAACAATTTAGATCTCACTATATTGTCCAATGTAAAATAGTTACTAACAAATGGCATCTAAAAAATTACTACCCAATGACATTGTTTTCACTAAATGACATTAAAAAGGTTATTAGTAATTGGCAACAAAGATACAACAAAATAACACATTATTACTAAAAATTGAGACCAAGAATAGGATGTGTTATACAACCTCAAGTACTTGGTTGTATTGTAGGCTTTATCAAAACTCAAATACTAGAAAGGAAAAAAAAAAAAAAAAAAAAAAAGAGGCCTTTTATCAATATTTAGGGGGCCTCAGATGTTAAAAAAAAAATCAGGGTACATATGATATTTTCTAAAAGCTAGGGGGGTTTAACCCATTGCCCTTTAGTGTATCCGCCGTGCTTATTGTAAAGGCCAAAGCCTCCCTGTAAGGCTGTAATTCAAAAAAAGAGTCTACTAACATGACCCAAAATGTTTAAGTCTTAGTTACTATTAGACAATATTTGTAATATTTTACCGATGGGCCCAAAAACTTTTCCTAAAGGCGACTTATTCCCCTTTTCCTTGGAGGGCGAGTATGGGACGCACCGCCACTCCCCTTACAGGCCAGGCCACTCCTTGTTACTAGTAGGCAAGGCATGTGGGGTATCACACTTATTAAATAGAGGTACATATATATAGGGGTATCTATATATACATACATATACATTGAGGTCTATATTAGCCAAGTAAGAGAAAGTGCCCCATCTCTCCAAAAACAAGTCATATTATGAGAAATCCATAATCAAGGGATAAAAACATAAGAAAGAAATACAGTACAAATATTGACTTGTAAGTGGTAATGAAAATGAGTTCTGGACCAAAGTTTGGAGGCAGAAACCTAACACTGGCTTCTAAAGAACTCAAAAGTCAATTCCTATCTAATTGTTTTATTCACAAGTTGCAGGATATAAAAGTTGAAATTCACAGGCAAAGTGCTAGCCCAGACTTTTGCATAGCCAAAAGTCAATGGCTATTGCCTATTAGTGCCATTTTTGTATAACAACTTGGGAACTTAATAATACAAAGGAGTGATTAGATTCTCTCTTAATAACAAGAAGTGATTAGATTCACTCTCTTGCCAAGAACCTAGGCATTATCCATCCACCAGCAAGACGTGTTATTGCTACGTTAGGTTTGCAGATTTGATGACGAAAAGGTAAGGGGAAAGAAAATAAAGACGGAAAGAAAAAAGTAGGAAAAAAATTCTTTCTTTCAATCTTTTCCTCCGTGCCTAGATAAAATTAGAAATTTAACATTTCGAAGAATAATCAAATCCAGAGAACATGGATGAAATTCTTTATCTTTTTTTTTTTATCTCATTTTTTCCTTCAATTTTATTATTATTATTATTATTATTTTTTCATCCCAAAATACCGAACTAGGAAAACATTCTCCTGGGGTGTATTCTATTTTTGTTTTTCATCACTAAATCCATGAATGAAACAAAAATATTCCCTGTTTTCATATGTATGTGTGGGAAATGGGAATGAGCAATATCAACTACTGTTTGGTCCCGAAACCATTAAACCGGGACTAAGGGCTTATTTAATAACACAATTAAGTGCTGGAAAATTATTTATTTTAAATGTGTTTGATAATGTACTTAACTGTAGCCAAAAATCTACTAAAAACTATAGAAAAACATTATTTTCAGCACTGTACATTCAGTAGCAGAAATTCTCAACACTAAAAATGCAGTAGTTAAGTTTCAGTTTTGTAACTGTTAATACAAAGGCAAAGGCAAAAAGATAGTACCAATAGCATTAAAATCAAGGAGTAATAGCATTCAAAAGTCCATGTAAATTTTACACTTAAGGGACACAATCCACCATGTGCACCTGCACAGTGCAAACAAAGTTGGCCTTCATATCTTCATGTACTGTTCTATCAAACTATATTTAAGGTGAATCAACACAAACCAAACTTTGCAACATTCAAATGATATCAAAGACAGTACTGATGCAATAGCAGATATTATGCGCATGGAGACTTGGATACTTTTCTTACTTTCTTGAAATGTGACTGATCCACATGTACAATTGTGCCTATATGACACATAAATGGACCAATAATATTTTAGAACATGATGAAAAATACTCAAGGAAGAGTACTGAAGTATTGTCCTATGCATATTAACCTATGCTGGGACGTGCATGCGTACATAATTACCTTTTTTTCAGCAATTCCCTTTTTATATCCACAGTGAGAATCCTAAAAGATGAATTTTCAAATGTTATCAAACAGTCATTGCTGAATAGCTTTGAGATCCATAATGTCAATATTGCTGAATAGCTTTGAGATCCAAAATCTTCTCACTTTTTGTATTAGAATGAAAAAGCATACAACTAGTTTGCACAATAAAACTGAAAATAAGTTAACAACATTCTTCCGGGTTTCAGATAAATTGATGACAATTGACAACAAACTCATGATACAACTTTGGGGGGGGGGGGGGGGGGGGGGGGGGGTGTTATTTGGCACAATTGCTTCTGCGACTCAATTGCAAAAAAACTCTGTTGCCAAACACCACTCTCTGTCATTGAGTTTTGGAAATTGCAGCACATGCTTATATACAGACTTTCCTGCTCCATGAGGGGAGAATTTTTTTTTTTTTTTTTTTTTTTTTTTTGGGCTTCTGTTTTTCTGTCTGGCTATTAGGTCAGATAAACTGAGAGAGAGAATAAACAGCTCCCTATTTGCTTATCACCAGCGAATTAGACTTCCAAGGACCTGAAAGGAAATAAAAAGTGGAATTTTAGCACCACACATACTTATTTCAAGCTTTGGAACAATTGTAGCAACAGAAAAGGGAAAGAATGGTAAAAAAGAATGAAACCTACTGGAACAATAAAAGTTACTGTAATATACTATTAAGGTCCTCTTCAACAGTTGAAGCTTTTTGACTGGGTTGAAGAGTGGCAAAAAAAATAATAAAGGGAACAAATATGCACAAGTTTTGCTTGAGCAATAACAGACATGGGTCATGAACTTTGATGCATAGACATATATACTATATAGTTTTGACAAGTAATATAGATGCACGTATGTATGTATTTTGGTGATGGGGGAACCCCTACAAGACCCGACCGTATCCACAAGCCACCAATCTCATTTAAAACAAAGGTGTATCCTAGCAGGAGTTGAATCCAGGACATCAGAGCAAATACTAATTATAGCATTTGAGTGTAAACTTTCAATTTGCATTGATGGATAGGTATTGCAATCTTTTGAGGAATGATAAATATATTTATTTGAAAGGAGGAATTAATTTACTGGATCAAACTAAGTTGAGAACATACAAATAGCTGCATATATACAACTACATTTTATATGGCTGCAATGAACATTTCAAGTAACATAGAAGGAATTGAACATTAAAATTGCCAGACAATTAACACGAGTTCATTTTCAACATTCCCAACAGGGCCGGCCCTGGCCTAAAGCCGGGAAAGCTGCCGCTTTGGGCCCTGAGATATTTAGCTAATTTAAGGGCCCCATTTTTTATATTAACTTTGCATTTCTATATTGGCCCTTATAAAAAACTTACTATAACCTAGCCTAATAAAGGCCCCAACCCAAACTAAAATGACCCAAAATTTTCACATATAAAACTACAAAGCTAAGCCAAAACAAACCCTCTAGAATAAGGCTATATTTTTTTGCTAGAGAGAATAAGACTATAATTTATTTTACTATTAAAAAAAAGACTAATTAATCAACTCATAGTGTGATACACTTTTAAAATAAAAATAAAAATAAATCAGTGTACCGAAAAAATGTAAGAAAATTAGATTTTTCTCAATTCCCCCAATTCCTTTTAGTTTTAGCCCAAACAAACCCTCCAGTTGTAAGTTGTTTTCAATTTATAGCTTGGTTTCAAATTATTGGTTGTTCAAATAAGTATTTAATTATGCTGCAAGTTGTTACCACATTTTGCAATGTGACATTGAAAACCAATATATTCGCATAATTATGTATACGTAGATTCAAAATATTCGTCGGGGGCGCTGCCCCGGAATGCCCATATAGCCCCGGGCCCCATTTTAAAAGTTCGCTTTGGCCCCCCTAAAGCTCAGGCCGGCCTTGATTCCCAATGTTTGGTTGTCCAAAAAAAGGTTTCACAGTACATTTTGAGGAAAATTATAGTGGTCTAAAACATTGTAAATGACTTGTGGATTCTCTTTCCCAAGTAACTTTGCTAGTAAACACGCTAAACTTGTATGCCTAAACAATAAACATCTCTTATACAAGCATATATGATATATGTATACATATATACATTTGCATCCAGACATATATATATATATATATACATGAGCCTATATATTCATATATATGTATTTATGAGCTTGTACATAGAAGATCAGTTTCTTATTTTCCTCGCTTATCAAAGAAGCGAGGACGGGATTTCCAAAAGCAGCATTTGGTAGGGCTTGTAAAAATTATGAAAGTCCGAGATTTCTACACCTTATTTGGGCCATTCAATATCTTTGAACACTGACTCACAACTTTCCTCCTACCAAACCACTGTTTGAAGACCTACTCCCTAGCCCCACCCAAACTGGGAAAAAAATTAAATAAATAAAAAATAATTCATCTCCACTAATGCCCTTTGACCTTGCCGGTCTCTATTTACCACATCCTTCACATTCATTTCAACCCATCAGTCATCTCTTATTGTATCCATTGTTGCCAAATTGTACCAGTCGGCCAGTATTACGACTCGTGAATGTGTGGCCCAGTTCTGATAACTATGCGTTCACGGAAATAACTCAAAGTACAGCTGCTGCTACTGCTAGTAACAAACGGAGAAAATATTATAACCACTTGATGCTAAACAGATTCAAACATAATTTGGGAAAGAGGAATACCAAGCCCTAGCCACCAATGTGTATCATAGGTCTATTTGGCGTCTTTGCAATGTCAAACATTCCAGCATGAGAAGCTTTCTTCCTCTTGACCTGAGCAAAAAAGAATATTACTAGTATATAAATCCTAAAACCATAACAGTAAAAGGTGATTCAATACAAGCTCCAAATATTGAAGAATGTTCGATATCATTCATCTAGAATGATGCTGCACCCGACTGTGTAGGCCAAAACATCCCATATTGTGAAAGCAGACATATAAATTCTTTGCCAATTTTAAATTTGATTTGACTACCATCCAAGAGAATCAGTCGTAGATAGTTTTGCATTGAGGATGCATAATAATTCCCTCTTTGGTCATCATAAGATTCACATCCAAAACTACAAAGCAACTATAGAGGTTTGGACATAACAATGATAACCAAAACTTTGTAAATTAAATTCACCGCCATTTAAAATATAAAGTTGTCAATAATATACAAACATGAATGTTAGGATTCCAGCGACTACGATAACAACATAGATGGGTGTTTGCAATTATCATTCTTCAAAAAAAAAAGCTTACCGCTGCTCCGATTATTTCTTTAAGTTTATTATCATCAACACCACAACGAAGGGGATCCCTCAAACTAACCTGCAAAGACAAACTCAAATAAGAAATGACGAAGGCATAAATCAAAGTCACAAACCTGCATTTGGTATAATTTAAAATTTTAAAGCACTCTAGTCAACCTTAAAAGCACTCTAGTACAACAAAGACATGGATGTTTTGGCCAACAAAGCCATTCATAAAAAATAAAAATAAATAATAAATAAATAAACAAATTAAAAAAAACGTAGCAGCTGTAAAATATATAACAAATAACTCACCTCTGACGGACCAAAGAGACATACTTTGAAGTTTCCATCAGCTAAAAGACGCAACCTGTTGCACCCAGCACAGAAATGCTCTGTCATTGATGTTATAAAAGAAACTGTTCCGCAATGTCCTTCTACCCTGAAATTCTTGGCTGTATCTGTAGGGTGATCCTGCAGTCTACGTAGACCGGTAAACCGTTGAACCTGTTAAGTAATAATCAGAGACTTTATGTTTATGAAAGGATGCTTAGATAGCTAAACACGACATCATTTGTCAGCTATGATGCACGGACACTCCTAAAATGGTGCCGCGGGGGCACTAAGTGCACACCCAGTTCGGGTGCGGCAGTTAGTTCTTTAGAGTTCCTCCTGAGTTCTTCAGCAATTTTGGGTGCGGCGTGGGTGCGACGAGGACACATGGGGTTGCGGGAGGGACACTTATGGAGGGTGCGGCGGGGCAGTTTGAAAAAAAAAAGGTTTGAAAACAAATATTTGATAAACTATGGGTCCAAAAAATAAATATTACAAACTTTAAAAAAAAAAAAAAAAATCCTAAAGACCATATTGACGACTAGAGGTGTCAAACGGGGCGGCCCGCCCCTTGACGAGTTGGGCGAATTTTGGCGAGCCAAGGACAGGTCGGCGTAATAGACGGGGCAGGGCGAATTGACTCGGTAAGGAATATAGGGTGACTCGCCCCAACCGACAAATTCGTGGGTTAACGGGGCGAGGCGAGGCGGGGTGGCTAACTCGTGGGTTGGTTGGCGAATTAGCCCACGAGTTAGCCCGCGGGTTGCTTGCAAAAACTTATTTTTATTTTTAATAAAAAAAATTCTAAAAAATAGTTTAATAAATTACTTTATTTAAAAATAGTTTGTTGAAAAAAGTATTTGAAAACTATTTTTTTAAAAAAATATATTTATTTTCTACTTAAAAGTTTAATAAAATTGTTTATTAATAAATAGTTTATTTGAAAACAATTAAATAAAAATGTTTTATTCACGGGTTGGTGAGGCGGGGCGGGTCCGCGAGGTGAGGCGGGTTATGAGGTGAGTCGGTGGAGAGTCGGTGGGTTAGACGAGCTAGGTCACAGGGTGAGTTGTGAGTTGCAAAAATGGAAGTCAACCTCGGACCCATACCCAATGAATTGAGTCACGAGCTGGATTCATCTACGGGGCGGGACAAGTTGTGACTTGCCAAATGGCGAATTGGGGCGGGGCGGGCCAATTTGCCCCGCTTGACACCCCTATAGACGACATATGGCTGCGATTTCAGTAAAAAAACAGAAATAGGGGAGAGAAAGAGACAATCCACAGCTGCACAGCCTCCGGACAAACCACGACCTAATAGGTTCGTCCTTCTCTCTCTCTCTCTCTCTCTCTCTCTCTCTCTCTCTCTCGTTTCTCTCCCAGTCTCTGTCTTTCTCTCTCTCCTCTCTCTCTCTCTCTCTCTCTCTTTACTCTACTTTGTGGTCAGGTTAGCCCACGAAGAATCGACAACCGACAATCTGGTATTTTTTATTTTTTTTTCAGGGGCTAATATTTTTCTAATTGCAAATGTATGTTAATTTTGTGATTTTCATTTTCTTTGGTATCAAATTATTTGTAGTTTGAACTTTTACCATTACTTATATTGCAAGTTTACACGACTGAATAATGAATAGTAGTTTGTGTTGCTTAGTTGCGCATATAGCCTTTATGTTTATGAGTGTATTGCTCATTTGTTGTTATTAGATCTTAATCAGAAGGGGAAAAAAAAAGTGTGTAGTGCTTGAATGGTTCATATATAGTAATATATACATATATATAAAATATATATAGATTTTTAATATTTATATAAGTACCCCGCTGCACCCGCACTCTTGATTTTGGGAAAATTGCCGAACTCTCTGCACCCGAATTTCCGCACCCGTGTCCGTGCTTCATAGTTTGTCAGAGTTCTACCTTACCACTGTGTCCAGCATTTCTGAATACGATACAAGTTTCTTCACGTTCCAAACATTCCCGTCAAAAGGCATAAATTCAATAAACCGGATATTGATTGGTTTATCGCGTGTCAACTCAACAAAATTACAGATTTCATCATCATTGAAACCGCGCATAACCACACAATTCACCTATCGTTTAAAACCTTGAGTAAGAACAAATGCTAAGCACAAAATATCACTGATCTATAAAAGTTATACATATAATATGTTGGTTCAGCAAGTACTTGGAAATAACACAAATTTATTGAAAGAGACACATATATGTTACATGGACTCTTCTTACTAGGTTAAAGTACCCATGTCAGACACTCGACACTCGGCCAAAAGTATGGGATACGTGTCTAACACATCTTTTTTTGACATGCCAAGAAACATGTTAGCTGCTGCTATAATGTATATTAAAGTCTCTAATTAAATTCCCTTTGCCACGAAGTTCTTTGAAATTGAACAAAATGCTCATGTTTAAGCCTTATTAGGACATAACAACACTAATTTCTCTTGGAAACACACAAACAATGTAGATTTATTGTAAAGCATACATGTCCTTAAATTCATGATCCTGAGAAGTCCGATACTCCGACACGTACCCACTGCCCGCACCCCGACACCCGTACCCAATTCCATGTAACATAGCACAAATTAACTCTACATTTGGTAGCATGGAATTAAAATTGTACAAAATTGAAGAAAACTTAGTACGTCGTGTTAACCACCATCTACTCCAAAAGCTTAAGTTGATAGGTGGAGAGGCCCAACATATATATCTAGTCATAGCCAATCCCAGATTTATTCCATGTGGGACATTTTTCTCTAACATTTCTACACTACCAAATGCATCACAAGGAAAAATTGAAGACAAAAACCCCTTACTTTAACCGGGTTGTATCCAAGCTCCACGGCAGCCTTAATTGACTCCAATACCCGTTCATGCCCTTTACGCCTGGTCATGAATTCAAATTTAGCTGGAACTAATGTGTCTAAGCTAATATTTATAGAACTAAGCCCACATTCTTTCAACTTTGGAAGCTTTCTTCCAAGAGTAATCCCATTGGTAGTCATGGCAAGGGTCTTTAACCCATTCAAGTTAGACAACTTTAAGCATATTTCTTCAATATCCTTTCTGATAGTTGGTTCCCCACCAGTCAACCGAATTTTATTGACCCCGGAGCTAACAAATAGATTTGCCAAACGAACAATCTCAGTTGGGGAGAGAAGTTGAGCACTAGGAGTGAGTTCTACGCCCTCAGCTGGCATACAGTACTGACACCGTAGATTGCAGCGCTCTGTCAGCGAGATCCTCAAGTAAGTGTGTAGCCTTCCAAATGAATCAACCAACATGTCAGAAATGGGATCGTCTTTGGGGGCATCTTCCGAAAACTTTTCACATGAAGTTGCATGTGTGTGGGAAAATGATCCATTCAGATGACTGCTTATTATCCCTCGACAATTGTCATTTCTGAACTGGAAGAATGAACCAATCTTAAATTTGACATGTAATGAGAACACAGTTAGCCACTTAAATTTTCACAGAAATGACAACAATTGCGGTAAATTAAGCAACGCTAGCATCTGCGTTAATGAGCACTATTTCCATGTTTTAAAACTTAAAAACTCGATAAAGTGGTTTCTAAATTAGTCCGTTAGGAACCTTAAAGAAAACGAAATAGTAATTGGAACAAAGAGGAAAAGATAAATAAATGAAATGTAAGCAAAACTAATCATTGTCCATAAACAAAGATATAAATAGATAGATTAGAAATAAGACATTTTCTCAGCCAATGAAAAAAAAATTGCACTCAAAAGACAATAGTGACCAAATGCGACTTTTTTCAAGCACATAAAGAAACATATAGCAGCATCTAGATTCAACTAGTTATTCAAAGAACGTAAAGAAGTTGAATCCAATAGTTTCAACTTCTATTAACTTGGAAATTTTGTTACTAAACTAGAGTTCGACTGTGCTATTATGACCTACACCTCCATTAAGCAAAATGGAAGGGGAGTTCGTTTCTTCCTCAAATTGGATTAATGGATCGTCTAAAACTCTGGCGCGGTTCGACCGCTCTGATACCATGTGAAGAGAGTTCAATGGGAGAGGATTCATTCATTGCCCTCAAGAGAGGTGCAATGTTCTAAAAATCACTAGGCGGGCGGTGGAGGGTGGCCTAGCGCCTAAGGGCATAGGCGGGAGGCCTAGGCGGGGACTAGGCGAAAAATTAACTTTTAAAACAAAATTAATAATATAGAGACAACAAAACTCACATTATCAACAAACTAAATTTCTAATTCATATCATCAAACCAACCGAAACTTTTAGTTGACCGAAACCAAACCCCTCACCAGGAATCACGAAATTCCAGTGCTGCTTCGCACGAAATGAAGTCGTTTGGGGTGTGTGTGTGTGTGTGTTTCGTCCAATGTTTCCAAGGAAACGAGAGTAATCATGTTCAGAGAGAGACCCATCCCATGAGAAAACAACTGAAAAGTAAGTGGGTGTTTCAAATTTCAATCAATTTGGAATCAATCAAAAAATGAATAAACGAAAATTGGGGGAAATCACAGAGATATTGATTCTCTGAAAAAATGACGAAATTGATTTTGAGGGTTGGTTATAAATCACTTACATGGTTGAGGAGTCTCTTCTCCAACAGTCTTCGTCCCATCTGGACTAGGGTTTGTGAAGACCCAATCCAAAGCAAGAACAGAAATGAAAATATAAATGGAAAAGAGAGTTGAGAGAGAGAGAATGATGTTACTGGTATTTCACCAAAATTAAGAAGAAGAAAGAAACAATTCATAGCAATACCCCTCCACTCAGCTGACTCTCGTTTATATTCAGCACAGACCATGTGCTGGGCCACGTGAGGAGCACCTGCAAAGCTAACAAACTCGGGCATGTGAAAATCACGTGCCACTGTAACTAACTTTGTAACAATTAGAGAGAGAAAAGAAAAAAAAAATAGGGAAAAATACCTTTTACCCATGTGGTTACACTCATTTTCTCATAACCCCTGTGGTTCATTTTGTAACACTTAACCCTCTGTACTACGGACTAAAGTGAGACTGTTAACTTTTCTAACGGTAGTCCCACTTCAGTCATTAGTACAGGGGGGTAAAGTGTTACAAAAATGAACCACGGGGGGTTATGAGAACATGGGTGTAACCATAGGGGGGTAAAAGGTTCTTTTTCCTAAAGAGTATGTATAGGGGCTTGGGGGTATTAACATCATTTCCTTTTTTTTCCGTTAAAAAAGTTAACAGTCTCACTTTAGTCCGTAGTACAGGGGGTTAAGTGTTACAAAATAAACCACAGGGGTTATGAGTGTAACCACAGGGGTAAAAGGTATTTTCCCCAAAAAAAAAATAATAACAGCAGGAGAAAAAGAAAAATAACAGTGATATGAAGGGAAAATGGGCCTGGTCCTAACAATCCATCCCTTGGGTGTCCTTAAAGCTTCGAAGTCAGAAAACTGATTTTCAAATAGATAATTGTTGGAAAATCCCTACAAGTAACCCTCATAAGTTTAAAATTCTAAAAGGTTTGACCATTTTTTAAAAAGGATAAAAGGAATCTTGTCAGTACTCACACAGTATAAGTGCACGCACCATAGAAAATCTCATGTAACCATCCCCTCACCCTCACGCGCGCGTTCTTTTGGTTTCAGCCACTCACACCGTGTGAGTGGCTGTACCATATAATATCTATTTCGCAAATGTATTTTTAAACTTTAAACCTCCATAACTTTTGATCTACAACTCTGTTTCTTACAAATTTTATACCGTTGGAATCGTGTCGACGAGAGCTACAAAACTAGTACCATTGTTGATACCTTTTGAGCAAAAGAAAAAAATTCTTATTTTTACATGTTATGCTCCAGACGAACCTAATAAAATTTTCACATAATATTTGTGTATGGATTATTGAATTTTCACGTAATATTCACGTATGCCAAGTTCATATGATGTGAGGAAAAAAAAATCGAATGTTCACTTTGTTCTTAAAGAGAGTTTTAGTGAATTTTTACAAGAACTTTGCATTTGTTTGGATTGAAAAACTATGTTTTATAATTTATTTGTGAAATTTGATTATTTTTTTTTTATAAAAGAAATATGCATTGTTTAATATGAAAGAGAAAAAAAAAAAAAAAGAGTAAAATTTCACTTGGCATATATGAATATTAAGTGAAATTTCACTGAACTTGTACATGAATATTAAGTGAAATTTTACTTAAATTGACACTTGAGAGACTTTTTAACAAAGTAAGTATCAAATTAGACCTTAAACTCTAGAGAGTTACTTCTAGCGACCTTTGGGATAGTTAGTGAATTTTCACTTAACCTACTAAGTAAAATCTCACTAAACGAGTATACGAATGTTAAGTTTAACTTCAAGTTTTTCAGGAAGAAAGCATGTATGGGTTCATTGAATTTTCACTTAATATTTATGTATGCCAAATGTATATGTTTTGAGAAAAAAATTAAAAAAAGACGAATAGCAATAAAGTCATTGCTACCTCATTAAGGCTTAGTTTGGCCCCATTTTGGTGTTTCTCCTTTTTTAAAGCACAATTTCATGTTAATTCATTTGACAACTAGTTTATGAGCTTTGCAAAAATGGAACTTAGAGCTTTTTTTGGGAGAGTTTTTAAAAGCTCTAGAATTGAGTGAAATTTCACTTAATATTTTAGGTATATTAAGTGAAATTTCACTTAACATTTTATGTATATCAAGTGAAATTTCACTTATTATTTATGTATGTAAAAACATTAAAATCTTTTTTCTCAAAACATATCAACAATAAATCTAAAAAAAGACGAATTTTAACAAGAATTCCTGCATTTGTTTTGGTTGAAAATTTGAGTTTTATAATTGATTATGAAATTTGCTTATTTTAACAAAATATGCATTGTTTAAAAAAAAAAATAAAAAATCACCATACCAACATAAATATTTAGTGAAATTTCACTTAACTCATGAACATTAAGGCTTAGTTTGGCCCCCATTTTGGTGCTTCTTATTTTTTAAACCACAATTTCATGTTAATTCATTTGGTAACTAATTTATGAGCTTTGCAAAAATTGAACTTAGGGCTTTTTTGGGAGAGTTTTTAAAAGCTCTAGAATTGAGTGAAATTTCACTTGATATTTTAAGTGAAATTTCACTTAATATTTTATGTATATCAAGTGAAATTTCACTTATTATTCATGTATGTAAAAACATGAAAAAAAAATTTCTCAAAACATATCAACAATGGTACTAGTTTTGTAGCTCTCGTCGACACGATTCCAACGGTATAAAATTTGTGAAAAATGGAGCTGCAGGTCAAAAGTTATGGATGTTTAAAGTTTAAGAACATTTTTTCGAATTTGAAAATAATACGGTACAATGCTCGCACGGTGTGAGCAGCCTGAGATGAAACCGCGCGAGTGGCGCGCGTGGGTCGCGCGTGGTCGCGCGCGTGTGGCGCGCGTGAAAGTGCCGGCGGTTGAGGAAATTCAACATGGAAGATTCTATGGTATGCGCACTCATACCGTGCGAGCACCAGCTGTCAACTTTTTGTCCTTTTTAATAAGTCACTTACTAATTTGTACTTTAACTTAATAAATGGTGTACTGAGATCCTTTTTGGTAAATGCCCCATTTTCAAATTTCTGAGCCTCCACCCAAGTCGCATTTTCATATGGTAACCTGTGGATACCGGGTTTCCACCGCTTCGTTTTGTTTTTCAAACTTGTTTGATTTTTTTTGAATCAAGGAAAGAGAAAATGTCTATTGAAAACAGATACAGAGTCGCCACTTGGTCTTTAAGGAACCAAGAAACCTAATTTTGACTCACCCAAATGGATAAAGGGCATCGGCCCTTCATAACCAAAGAACTTGGCTCGGGGTTTTGGTACGAGAGAGGAAGGAGCCTTTGTCACGACTAAAACACCCTCAACTCGCCCCGTCTCTCGACGGGCCTCAATTAGCATCCAAATAATCATCTTATATTATGTATGGTTCGGCAATTAATACTAAGATAGAATATTACATCACATAAGAATCTTGAAATTGAAAATCAAAAGATAAGATATCATTCATAAGATTTAAGTCAAATATCATACAATGTAAAGTGAAAATCACACAAATAAACTTAGGAAAAATCGTCTAATCATGTATCAAATAATCAAGACTTCCTAATTTAAAGGGGGCATGAATTGTTCTTGAAATAAATAAACAAAGAAATCAAAATATGCTTAGCAAGCTAGTATGATGCATGTTAATCTTTGAGAAAAGAAGACCTCTCAATCCCCGGGACGGATGAGAAAGGATGATTAGATTGAGGGGAAGCATGAACGTGTGATCAAGTTCATTCCTTATAATCTTCTTAGATTAGGAGCCATGAAGGCCCCAAATCTTGCATGGATGCAATGTATGTATCTAGAATGTGCCAAGGTTGTAGTGTGCTTTGTGTTCATGGATTCCTAGAATGACTTAGAAGTCTATAATGTGTAAGAATGAATGAATGAAATCATCATGGGATATGTACAAATGTGGTATGAACTACTTCCTAAGATATGAACTAATTTGGAAGGCATATAAGCATCAAATCAAAGAATGAAAGTTAAAATGTGCTTGTTGTGAATAGTGGACAGAATAGTAACATGATCTTCGGAAAATTGAAAAGAGGGGTTAGGAACATTTTCAATGCATGAGTTTTTATGGAGATGTTCCTTATTGTGTCTAGAACACTACCCAAAAAGCCAATCTTTAATAACTATCACAGAATGAGAGAAATCATATGAACAACAGAGGTCACTCAGAAACAGAGTCCGTACTATCGACTGAACTGTTGAAAAATCTTAGAAAATGAAAACGAATGATCTAGGGGCCCATTTTATACAGAAGGTTCCCTAAGACATTGAAGTTTAAGGGAAAAATAAGTTGGGACCACCCCTTTTGGAAAATATTTCTGAAAAAGAAGTTGGAAGTTAGTCAAGCTGCTGTGACAGCAGAGGCAGAATGTTTGGAAGGAATGTTTGGGTCCAAATGGACCATTTTCAAGTACTTCCAAGTCAAACCAAAAATCATGGGTGTTCTCCAATGAGTTAGGAAGAATTTCCAAGTGGCCTTGCATCTATATGTTGAGTATTGAGTTCTAGAGAAATCTTTGAACTCAGCTCACTCACTGTTTTAACTCACTGTTTTGAAGATTTTGGGGGAAATAAGGTTTTCTTTCTTGAAATCAAAATGAGAGGGATTGAGGGGATTTTGAAATAGAGGTTTTGAAAGTGCATTTTTAATACTCAATGAAGATTATAACCACTTAAAATGCCAACATTCAACTCATCATCAAGAACCTCCAAGATTGTTGGAGAAACTTATTTTTATTTGAGCATGACTTCAATACACTTCAAGGATACCTTGGAGGTATTGAAGTTATGATCATCATCTATCAAACATGTTTTTGAGGTCAAGAGCTACTATCCATAAGGATTCACTCATCCCAAACTTCATGTCATCATTTAGATAATGATGAACTAGTAAGTAAATAAAGAAAATCAAAAAGAAATGAGGTAAGAAGAGATAAACAATGAATAAACAAGCAAGTAGATGATGATCAATAGATGATATTCATGAAGTATTGAACTTGTAGCATGGTGTTTCACTCATATGTAATGACATTGGACATGGAAAAAGCTTCCACTCTCTTAAATGCTCACTAAAATGGTGGTTGGGTGTATTGAATGTTGAAGTAAATGGGAGTAATGTAGTAAAAACAAAGTTTAGAACTCACTTTTGTTTTGAAAATCAAAGAAGAAAGCTTCTTTTCTCTCTACTCTAACCTTATCTCTACAACTTTCTCTCCCAAACTTTTCTTAAACTTGTATTTGACTCCCCCAAAATGAAGAGCAATGGGGGGTTTAAATAGGCCAACTTGGGGTGGTTTTGGGATTTAGAAAGTACTCCCATTGGCTCCAAACATCTGAAATCATAAAACTATGTCGTTTTGGTTTTTAATTAATCAAAATGGGACCACAAAACAAATTACAAAAATACACTGCTCTGGAGGGGAGTGCCGTGGCAGCACTGGGCCAGTGCCGCGGCGGCAGTGGGCCAGTGCCGCGGCGGCACTGCTCCTCCCTCGTCCAGATAATGCTGTCTAGGCCCCCTGAAGTTCCGGTATTCGCGAAAAGGCCCTATTTCGTCCGAAATTCATAGAAAATGCGTACGAACTCCAAATTGAGGTTGTGATATACCGTTGGAAAGGTAATGGAGTCTACTTTACATAAAAAATAGTTCGGGGATAGGTCACTTTGAAAAGTTTTACGGTATTCGCGATAAAAGCCGATTTGATCGCCTTTTCTGGCTTTGGAAATTCATAATAAATTCGTTTTAAATCCAGGAATTATGTGCGATATACCGTTGGAAAGATATTGACCTCTAGTATCCATGAAAAATATTTGAAAATTGTTTAGGTGCCCCGATTCCAAAGTCAAATCTTGGTCAAACTGGTCAAACCTGTGATTCCCGAGAAGTTCTGGGAACCTCCGGGAATTCCCAAGAGCTGAGGTTTTCGTGCGATCTTCTTTTAAAACTCATTTTAATACTTTTCATGTGATCTAGAATGATTCTGGAGAATTTGGACGATTTTGGTCAAACTTGGTCAAACTTGGTCAAACTTTGGTCAAACCTTGGTCAAACCGGTCAACGGGGACTTTCCGGGAACTTTCGGGACTTCCGGGGGTCTCTGGGAGCTGACGATTTCATCCGTTTTTGCTTAAAAATTCATTTTTATCATTTTTATTATGACATAGCATGTTTCCAGAACTTCGGAATCAAATCTGGGAGTTTTCGGGCTTTCAGGGGCATTTTGGTCATTCTGAGCATTCTGAGAGATAGAGCTGACTTCCAGGAGTCCTTTTAAGTCTTTTACGATCATTGTGAACCACCAAGCTATGGGTCTCCTAAATCTGATAGCCGACAAAATGGGGTCTCTACAGGTTGCCCCTCTTTGGCATGAACTTGCGAGGCAACGCATGTCGCAAGCGAGTGCCAAAGTTTTGAAGAGACAGGTCTTTTGGAGGCTATAGATTTAGGATAAAAAGTGTTGAAAAAGATGCAATGATGGTGAGGCTAGTGCTGGTCGCGCTCTGCGTGAGCTGCCTACGTATCCCAGGGGGAATCAGACCAGGGCGTAGTTCGAGACAGGCAGATGATATGATATGAGGATGACATGCAATGCATGGATGTGATATAAAGTGTGTCATGAGTCCTATCATGTCTAGTGTTATGATCCTAGTATGAGAAGGTGCTGTGGGGTGTGCCACTCCGAGTGGGCTGGTGTTGTGCTAGTGTTTGAGACTGTGATGTGGTGGATGACTTGGATAAGGACATCAAGGTTTAGAAGACTCTGAGTCTAGGGGCAAACTTCTGGAATTTTGGGAAGTGTGCTTCGTAAGAAAACGTAATTGGGTGTGGGGTCTCAGAGGACTATAATCGAAGACGCCTTTTGGCAAATAACCGACGGGCACGGGAGCCCTGGAAATTAAGAGACGGACACAGAAGTCACGGGATGATCATGAAATCCTGAGATGTCACATGATGAACATGGAAGCCCCATGGCATATTTTGAATGAGAGCGATGATGATTAATGAACCGACGATGTTTGCATCGAGATGATGAGTCGACAATGGATTACTGTGATTGAACTGACGGTGTATGAATCCGCTGAGGATTAATCTGAATCTGCTGGGGATGAAGCGACTCTTTCTAGGATCTCTCTTCAACTGCTTCTTTTGATCAAATCTTACGGGCCGGTCGGGGCCCCCGAGAGCCGGTATCTTTCTGCTTCTGTCCTCGGGGGATAATGCAGGGTTCTCGGGGAATCTCTTTTCCTTGATCGGGAACCAGGACTCATCTCTGAATCTCCCACGGTTGATCAAATCTTGCGGTGCTCAATCCAAGAGGCCGGTCGGGGCCTCTGGGAGCTGGTATCTTTCTGCTTCTGTCATCGGGGGATGATGCGGGTTCTCGGGGAATCTCTTTTCCTTGATCGGGAACCAGGACTCATCTCTGAATCTCTCACGGTTGATCAAATCTTGCGGTGCTCAATCTAAGAGGCCGGTCGGGGCCTCCGGGAGCTGGTATCTTTCTGCTTCTGTCCTCGGGGGATGATGCGGGGTTCTCGGGGAATCTCTTTTCCTTGATCGGGAACCAGGACCCAACTCTGAATCTCTTACGGTTGATCAAATCTTGCGGTGCTCAATCCAAGAGGCCGGTCGGGGCCTCCGGGAGCTGGTATCTTTCTGCTTCTGTCCTCGGGGGATGATGCGGGTTCTCAGGGAATCTCTTTTCCTTGATCGGGAACCAGGACCCAACTTTGAATCTCTCACGGTTGATCAAATCTTGCGGTGCTCAATCCAAGAGGCCGGTCGGGGCCTCCGGGAGCTGGTATCTTTCTGCTTCTGTCCTCGGGGGATGATGTGGGGTTCTCGGGGAATCTCTTTTCTATTTTTCGGTGCCTTGGCCAAAATCCAGGATTCGTTCTCAGAACTTCTCGTGTTTGATCAAAATTTACGACGGTTGTTTTGAAATAGCCGATTCGGGTCCTCGGGAGTCAATTTTTCCTTGTTTCTGCCTGCTGGAGGTAGTTCTGACAACTTTTAGCCTGCTTGGGATTAAACCTTACAAATCTTGATCGGAATGGGCCACCAGGGCTGATCGGGGCCAAAAATAGGCTAAAAAAAGGCCAAAACAGGTCAAAACGGAGCAAAACGGAGCGAAGCGGGGCCCGCGGGGAGCAGTGCCGCGGCGGCACTGGGCCACTACCGCGGCAGAAATTGGCCAGTGCCACGGCGGCACTGGGTGGCCGGACTCCATCTTTGTATATCTCGGGTTTTTGAGCTTTTGAAGCTCATTCTTGGCCATTTTGGGGTGTTTTTGGAGCCAAAAATTGCCAAAACGCAGCTTGTGCGCGCTCAGGTGAGTAATCCTTCCCCGTAGTTGGAATTTTGATTGGTGTTTTGGTTTGCTCAATTTTGCAAGAAGAAAGTTTAACTTTGACTTCCATTTTCTTTGTAGATCCATGGCTTCGAGCTCGAGGAGACCGTCTAAGAAGACCAAGGAACGGATGAAAGCCGAGATGCAAACACCGGACTTGATTTTACGGGACCCCCAACATCATCTTTTGGCCGCGGCTCTAGCGAGCTTGGTATGTGAAACTTTTGACATTTTAGGACTATTTCCATGTATTGTGCTAGTTTTGTGAGCCGTAGTGTGCACCTAGAGATTGTTAGAAGCTCGATTCGTGCTCAAATGTTGATTTTGCGAATTTGGACCTCGGGTCATGAATAGTGATTTTGTGCATTGCTTTTGTCGTCTCTTGGTATGTGCAGGTGCCGGAAGTAGCACTGAAGGGCCACGGTAGCCTCGCTCACGCTTTCCTGTGGTATACTAAACTTTTACCCACCGTCAAGAGGATGGTCGATGATGCCGGGTTCGGAGGCTTTGTTCGTCTGGTCTGGAAGAGCAGCAATGATTTGGCACACTTTTATGCTTTGGCTGAGAGGTGGTGGGACACCACCAATACTTTCCACCTCCCGTTCGGCGAGATGAACATAACGCCCTTCGACTTTTCCATGATTACTGGTTTGAGGGTAGGCGTGAAGTGCCTGATTCTGGATTATTTCTATGAGATCGACCCTGAGGCTGTAGAGATGTTGATTGGGGCTGTTCCCCCCAATTTGGAGAGGCACTGGTTTCCTTGCGACTGGCTTTACCGGGCTTATGGCAGAGGGGATCATAACCTGAACAATTCCCAGCTTTTGAGGGTGTATCTTCTGTATGTCCTTGGCTGCTCGATCTTTGCGACTCGGAATGACCGGGTGAACTTGAGACTTCTCTCTTGCCTGGCGACCATCGATGAGATCCCTTCTTACGACTGGGGCGGTGCTGCCTTGGCCCATCTTTACAAGCACATGGGTGAGGTTTCCCGAGGTGATGTTAAATCAACAAGGGGATTTTGGCGAGCTTGGGAGGTATATGTTGCATCCTGCTTTATATTCCGACTTTTCAGTTTCTGTATATTTTTTGATTTTTTTCTTTGTCTGCGCAGCTTTGGAGCTTCGAGTACCTGAAGATGTTGGCTCCCTCCCCTGCGGATGAATCAGGCGAAGACGAGGATGGCATGGCTCATGTGCCTTTGTTCCCACGAGGCTTGAGATGGCGGAGGGATGTTGTCGGGGTGAAGAGTGGGGCCCACCGGATTGTTTTGCTCAGAAACTTCCTGACTGGACTGACGGCTGCTAATGTTGATTGGACGCCTTGGGAGCGCGTTGCCTATGCCGCCCCTGAGGAGATACAAGCGGTCAAACCTCTTTCCTCTTGCCGTCTTTTGATGGAGAGTATCGAGTGCAGGCAGTGGTTCCTTGGTGAGCGAGTGTCTCGGCAGGTGGTTGGTTGTTCCAGGTATCGGGTCCCTCATAATCCCCCTGCGATGGATGCTAGTGACCTTTCTGGTGATGCTCTGCTGGCGGCCTTGGCTGGCACCGATGTTTGGGACCATTTTCTCTCTGAGACCGGTTACGAGGCTTACCGTGGTCGTTTCCTGATGCCCAATTTCCCACTCCTGGAAGTGAGTTTTATGTTTTTGTTTCTATCCATTGCCTATGTTTTTTATTTTTCTTTTCTTAACTTGTTTTGTGCCCACATCTCAGCGAGATGTACAGGAGACAGGCTCCTCCGGCTACTGATCATATCCCTCCTTGGGATTGGACCGTCAACGTTCTAGGCGCTGATGGCACTCCCCAAGTGATGGAGGTGCCACGAGTCACATGCGGGTACCCTACTCAGCCAGCGGGCGTCCTCAATGTTCCTGGGAGTTACGCTGAGAAGGGTCACGCCTTGGCGGCTAGCCTACGGTCCTTGGTCCTCACACGAGACCACCGGGTATGTCCTTAATTCTTGCACTCCTTAAGGTTATGAGGTTCTAACCCTGGATTTTACCCTTGACAGATGGATGGCATGCGGCAGTTTGCTGCCAATCAGATGGCGTCTTTGGTAAGTCCCTGACTCGACTCTGTTTTTGTATTTTTTTTGTTGTTCCCCTACTGATCGCCTTTATTTTATTTGTGTGTGCAGTACCGGGGAGGCGGAGCTGGTTCATCGAGGACTGGTCCAAGGTACAAGGGCGGTAGGAGGAGGCCGTCGCCGACATACACTCCGGGCGGTCCGACGGAGGACGAAGAAGAGGAGGACTGAGGCTGCCCCTCAAGCGGGGACTTTGCTTTATTATTATTATTTTTTTATTTTATTTTTTTTTTTTATGTTTTCGATCGGGTTGTACTGGTGATGTGACTATTTGGACAATGTAGGATGATGTGTGGAACATTTTGTGACTTTTGACAAATTATTATGATGTTTTGCCTTTTAGGCCGGATAGCTTCCGGTTTGGAGGCGCGGTTGTGTGCTTGTTTTAGTTGATGATGATACATGTGCACTGTGATTGTTGGGTGTTACTGCGATGGGCAGTTTTGTAATAGTGAGTGTTTTTGCCTTGTAGGTGGAATAGTCCGTGAAACGGGGAGGTGCTGCCGAAATTTCGAATTTTCCTAGAGCCGCGACCGAAAGCATGGCTTTGTATGATCCCGCTCAGCTCACGGCTTGGCTGAACATCACGGATGGTGTGGAGCGGATCAACCTCTTTAGCTATGGCTTGACCGAGCTATTCTCTCTTTGCCAGATGACCTTGAACACTGAGTTTTTGCACGCTGCCATTGCTCACTGGGACCCGGTGAACCATGTCTTCAATTTCAATGGCTTGGAGATATGCCCCCTTGTTTGAGGAGTTCTGTGCCATCCTCGGCTATGATTCTGATTTGGATCTGATTCTTCCTTCTGTTGATACCCTCAGTCCTACGCGAGGCTTGGCTGAGTATCTGAATTGTTCCATCACTATTTCCCGTCGGCTGCTTCAAGGTGAGGTTCTCGATATTGCTTCCATAATTGCTCGATATGCCAGTCCTGGGAATCCCAGCATATATGATGCTACTCGTGGGGCTGCTCTGATTCTATGTATGACTTCACACTTCTTGTTTTCGAGCACTTCTGGCGACTTAGTGCATGTATGTCTTGGGCTGAAGGCTGGTAAGAACCCCATGGCCATGGTTTTGGCCGAGACCCTGAATGGTTTGGATCGCGCTTCAAGTCAGGGAATGCTTCTACTTTCTGGGGCGCCTCTGGTGTTACAAGCTTGGCTCTACGAGCGTCTTCAGTTATGGACCGGTAATGTGCCGCTAGTTTATTTTCGCAGAGCTGTGCTTCATACTCATTTTACTTCTACTGATTGGGTGGGTATGATGGGCGCCTTATCTGAGGCTGACATTTGCTGGATTGTGAGGCGTTGGGGCCTTTATGCTGTGACCACCAGTCTTGGGGATTTTCAGAGGGTGTGGCTGATGGGACTGAGAGAGACCTCCTTCTATCATCCTCGTCGATTGGCCAGACAGTACGGGCAAGTTCAAGAGGTCCCCCGGGGGTTTACTGAGAGGGTCTTTGCTTCCAGAGTCAGAGCCACTACCATTGCTGCTTTCATCAGGGGCTGGGCCGGCCGAGCAAGGGCCTATTTCTAAAGACCTTTGAAGAAATAAAAGACATAAAGATAAAATTAGACCTGACTGATTCTGCTCATTCCTCCCAGTGTCTTTGAACATGTGTGATTGCTTTTCAAAAGACTTTTATTTTTTTGATCTTTCCTGCTTATGTAATATTCAGAGTTTGTTTATCGGCGAACCTTGGTTACTTTGGGAAACTCATTCTAATATTTTGTAATCGAGATTTCAATTAGATGTTGCTTTTGGTACTTGCTTGGGCATGCTAGGACGATTAGAGGCAAACGAGGCGGGTGGCCGAAGTTTGCCCCTAGTTTGGGATATATATGGTTGTGAGGCAAACGAGGTAGATGACCGACGTTTGCCCCTAGTTTAGAAGAGGTTCAGGCAAACAAGGTGAGTGGCCGAAGTTTTCCCCTAGTGTGGAGGGTGATTTCTGGGTTATGGTAAGGACCGCAACTTTATTCTCTCAAATGCTCATAGTTTTGCCTAGGCACCAGTTAGGTGACCTAGCGAGCTCTTTTCTCTCTTTTGTTATTGCTCACCTTGGATTTAGCTCTAACTTTTGCCTAGGCATCCTTTTGGATTTTCAACCTAGCGAGCCATCCTTCTTTTCTTTTTTCAAAGTCTGCCTACGTACCCCCGAGCGGGGATCAGGTCCAACGTAGTTCGGGCCGAAGCTTGAAAGAAATTGGGCTATTTTGTGGGTGGAGTGACCGAACCGATGTGGTTGCCTACGTATCCCCGAGCGGGAATCAGGTCGAGCGTAGTTCAGGCCGAAGCTTGAAAGAAATTGGGTTATTTTATGGGTGGAGTGACCGAACCGATGTGGTTGCCTACGTATCCCCGAGCGGGAATCAGGTCGAGCGTAGTTCAGACCGAAGCTTGAAAGAAATTGGGCTATTTTGTGGGTAGAGTGACCGAACCGATGTGGTTGCCTACATATCCCCGAGCGGGAATCAGGTCGAGCGTAGTTCAGGGCAAGGCTTGAAAGAAAAGGTTATTGAATAGTCAAGCATAGTACTTTTTGAGACGATCCATGTTGATTGGTTCTTTAAATTCGACACCATCGAGGTCCATGAGATAAGTTGCTCCTCCGGAAAGAACAGTCTTGACGATGTAAGGGCCGACCCATTTAGGTTTAAACTTCCCACGGGGATCAAAGATCGGAGCTCGCAACTCCTTAAGGACAAGGTCACCCTTGACAATCTTCCTCGGACGAACCTTTTTGTTGAAAGCACGGGCTATCCTCTTTTGATAGATTCGAACATGGTCGACTGCCGCTAGGCCCTTTTCATCAATGAGGGCCAATTCTTCATACCTTTCCCTCAACCAATCTGATTCCAAAATTTTACACTCTGCCATCACGCGCAGGGACGGTAATTCTATCTCGACCGGAAGTACCGCTTCCATCCCATACACTAGTGAGTAAGGAGTTGCTCCTGTGGACGTCCTTATCGAGGTTCTGTATCCCCAAAGTGCGAACGGTAGCTTTTCATGCCAGTCTTTGTAGGTATCGGCTGATTTCTGCAGTATGGCCTTAACATTCTTGTTTGCAGCCTCGACCGCCCCATTAGTTTGCGGTCTGTATGGTGATGACTTGTGATAAGTGATTTTGTATTCCTCGAACAGATCCCTAACTTCTGCTTTGAAATGACTTCCGTTATCCGAAATAATCTCATGGGGAACTCCATAACGGCAGATGAGATTTCTCTTGATGAATTTGGCCACTTCCTTGGCCCCTAACTTGGTGTAGGATGCAGCTTCTACCCATTTTGTGAAGTAGTCTATGGCCACCAGAATGTACCGATTTCCATTTGAAGCTTTCAGAATGATTTCACCGATAATATCGATTCCCTAGGTGGAGAATGGCCAAGGTGAGGTCATGCTGTATAGAAGGGATGGTGGTACATGCATCATGTTTGCATGGATCTGGCACTTGTGACACTTTCTCACGTATTCGCAACAATCTTTCTCCAATGTTGTCCAGTAGTACCCTTGCCTTACGATTTTCTTGGCCAGCATGTGACCGTTCATGTGCGGGCCGCATACCCCCTCGTATATTTCCTCCATCATTCTTCTGGAGCTTTTCCCAAACAAGCAAGTCAAGTTGTGACCGTTGTATCCTTTCTTCAGCAGTTTCCCACCGCAAATGATGAATTGCGCTGCGAATCTTTGAATGGCCCTTTTGTCTTTTTCGGTAGATTCTTGGGGGTACGTTCCATTTTCTATGAAGTTCCAGACATCCTGATACCACGGTGTTTCATTCTCTTCTGCTTCGATTGCGGTGATCATATTGAACGAAGGCTCGTACCTTTGCTCAATTAGCAAAGGCATCATCCTGACTCCCACAGGAATTTTGATCATGGAGGCTAAGGTAGCCAACGAATCAGCTAGCTGGTTCTCTTCCCTAGGCAAGTAGGAGAACATTATGCTCTTAAAGTGCTTCTTGAGTCCATCGAGATAGTCATGGTAGGGCTTCAACCTCTCTTCCTTCACCTTCCATTCCCCTCTGGCTTGTGACACGATGAGATTTGAATCTCCGAAGACATCTAGCTTTTGAATTCTCAACTCTATGGCCGCTTCCATCCCCAGAATGCACGCTTCATATTCAGCAGTGTTGTTGGTGGAGTTATAATTGAGCTTGACTGCCAGTGGGGTGTGGTCCCCGTTTGGTGATACTAGGATTATTCCTACTCCGTAGCCTTTCATGTTGGCTGCTCCATCAAAGTACAACTTCCATTGTTCTTCCTTGATTTCCATGATATTTTCGTCCGGGAATGAGAAGTCTCCACTTTCTTCGGAGTCAATGGCGTGTTCCGCAAGATGCTCAGTCACGGTTCTCCCTTTTACCGATTTGCTTGTAACATACTTGATATCGAATTCGGATAGTAGAAGTAACCAACGGGATATATGACCGGTCAGGGCGGGTTTTTCAAGGAGGTATTTTAGAGGATCCATGCGGGATATGAGCACAACCGGGAAGGCTAGCATGTAGTGCCTCAGTCGGCGGGTGCACCAAACCAAGGCCCAACACGTTTTTTCGAGGGCAGAGTAGTTGAGCTCATACCCAGTCATCCTCTTGCTGAGGTAGTATATGGCTTTTTCGGAGTGGCTTTCTTCTCCTTCTTGGGCCAGCATGCAACCCATGGCATTTTCGGAGACGGATAGGTAAAGGAATAAGGGCTTATGAGGCGTTGGTGGTGAAAGGACAGGCGGATTTTGAAGGTAAGCTCTTATTTTGTCAAAAGCGGCTTGGCATTGGTCATCCCATTGGAACTTCTCCCCTTTTCTCAACAATCGGAACAGAGGATCGCACGTAGTTGTGAGCTTGGAAATGAAGCGGCTGATGAATTGGATTCTTCCGAGGAACCCTCTTACCTCTTTTTCATTCCGTGGTGGTGTCATTTCCAGGATTGCCTTGATCTTGGAGGGATCCACCTCTATCCCCCTTTGTATGATGAGGAAGCCCAGGAGTTTACCGGAGGTCACACCGAAAGTGCATTTCTTTGGATTTAACCTCAACTTGTACTTACGCAACCTTTCAAAAAACTTTTCCAATGCCACTAGGTGCCCTTCTCTATCCTTGGACTTCACGATCATGTCGTCTACGTAAACTTCTACTTCCTTGTGAATCATGTCATGCAGCAGAGTGGTTGCAGCTCTTTGGTAGGTTGCCTCGGCATTCTTGAGTCCGAAAGGCATTACTCTATAGCAGTAGGTCCCCCAGGGAGTGGTGAATATCGTCTTTTCCCGATCTTCTGGCGCCATGAGAATCTGATTATACCCTGAGAAACCGTCCATGAATGATAGTAGCTCATGTCCTGCGGTGTTATCTACCAAAACGTCAATGTGGGGAAGCGGGAAGTCATCCTTGGGACTGGCCCTGTTTAGATCACGGAAGTTGACGCACACACGAACTTTGCCATCCTTCTTCGGGACTGGCACGATATTGGCAACCCATTTCGGATATTCGGTGACAATGATGAATCCTGCCTTGAATTGCTTCTCTACTTCTTCCTTAACCTTAAGTGCCCACTCCGGCCTCATGCGCCTCAGTTTCTGCTTGACAGGTTTTGAATTAGGGATGAGGGGAATATGATGTTGGACAATGTCGGGGTCGACCCCAGGCATGTCTTCGTAAGACCAAGAGAAAACATCTTTGAATTCTTTTAGCAAGAGGGTTAATTTTTCTTTTTCTTCTTTATTAAGAGTTGAGCCAATTTGCACAATTTGGGGATTATCTGTTTCACCTAGGTTAACCGATAAAGTATCTTCGATTATTTCATAAGCAGGTGGTTTTTCAATTAGTTGCTTAAGTTCAATTGGGAGATCCTCGGAGGGATCCGTGCATTCACAAGTATTAGACACAGAGGAGTAAGCAGAATCGTCTTTCATTTCATTCATGATAGGTGAAGTGACTACATTGGACAGTGGTGGGCTTATAGTAGCCGACTCTGGTACAGACTCGATAATCGGCAGTACAGACTCTGGGGGAATAGGGGATAGGGAGACACAGACAGATGACTCTACAGCCTGGTTGCTCAGACCCTCCTCAGTTGGCTTGATCTGATCATCTTGGCTCTTGGCCCTCTTTTCTTCCTTCTTCTCAGCGGATTCCTCCCACATTTTCTCGATGGCTTCAGTGTCAAGGTATTTCAACCAGTCTTCCTCCGGGGTTTTCTCAATTTCTTCGGGATAGAACGGATCTTGATATGGAGGCCTCTCGCAGTCAGCGAAGATTTCAAGTCCGGGGTGCCTTTTCCCAGTGGTTTGATGGATCCAGGGTTCGGGGAACCCGAAGTAAGGGAAGTCATCCCCCTCTTTGATGAATTGTCCATTCAAGGTCTTGCGGTATGGTGGGAGACCCCTTACCCTTTTCTTCCATGGCTTTTGTAGCTCGATGTCTTCTTCAGTGGGCTTGTATCCTAGCCCAAAAGTACCTTGTTGTCCTTTGATCGTAGGGAACTCTCGAATCCCTTGCTGGCGTCGACCCAATCCCATTCCAGGGAAGTAGTTCATTTTGCGGACGATGTTGACAACCGCAGAGTGGATCTCAGGGAACCTGTCTTCATCATTGATCATGTGGACTTCTTCCATGAAGAATCCCCCAATTTCTCCTTCTTCTAACACAGGTATTTGGATTTCAAAGACGGGAGCGTAGTTCGGAAAAGCTTTATTACCCCAACTATTACCGAGGATGATTTTCACTTCTTTCTCATGGATGTACTTGATCATTTGATGCACATTGGATGATACGGCTTTGTTGACATGCAACCAGGGCCTTCCGATCAGCAAGTTGAAAGAGGCAGGTATGTCCATGACCTGAAAGACTTCAGTGCTCACCAAAGATCCTACCCGGATTTGGAGAGAAACAGTTCCCATCACATTTCTCATGGTGTTGTCATAGGCCCTCACGGATTGCACAGATGGTGTGATGTCAAGGACATTGACCCCCAAGGCGGTGGCAGCCCTTAGGGCACAGACATTTAAGGCTGAGCCCGTGTCGACTAGACAAAACGGCATATGTTGTCCCTTACATCCCACGGTGATATATAATGCCTTGTTATGCACGGATCCCTCGGGTGGCAGGTCCTCATCGGAAAATATAATGATTGGGTCGGGGGTAAGCGCACCCAAGAAAGCTACCATGTCCTCCGGCGCGGCGTCGATGGGGACTTCAATTCCAGCCAAGGCATTCAACACGGCTTGCCTATGCTTATAGGATGTTACCATGATGTCCCACATCGAGAGATGTGCTTGGGTTTTCTTTAGCTGCTTGATCAGCTCATTATCTTCTTCGATGACCTCATCCATCTTACCCTTCCCCTTGTCTTTAACTGGACCTTCTCGACGGTTTCAGTAGTAGGCTGCAGAGGCTGGTAGTGACGGCCTGACCTGGTTAGATGGTCAATTTCAGCAGGGGTAGGCCCTTCTACAGTCCCATCCTTTTTTAACCAATCACAATCTGTTCCCACATATGGTTTCTCCGGCTCGTCCCAAATAGAAGCATCACTTTCATCACTGGGATCATACCATTTGAGGTCTACCACCCCCAGATCGTGCTCTTCCAGAAAGAACAAGTCTTGCTCATCGTCTAGCTGTTGCTGCCACTCATCGTTCTCCCCTTCAATCAGATGAATTCCCATAGAATCCGGGATGTCAATGAAAGGCAAGGGTTGTCCTAGGGGGGTGATATAAGTAGCAGGGTTGAAGGGTACGGGGTTGGACTCAATGAGGTTGACATTTTGGTGGTTTGGTAGAGGATTTTGGGTGATATGGGGTTGCTTTGGTGGCGGCTCGATGATGTTCTGGTCAATAAGATCTTGAATGTCATGGCGAAGGCGCACGCAATCATCAGTGTTGTGGCCCGGGGCTTGGTGGTAGGTACACCGCTTGGACATATCGCAATTTGGCGGAAGGGGGGTGTTTCGGGGTTGGAGTAGTTGGAGATGGCCTTTTTTGAGGAGGCGGTCTAAAGCTGAGGAGAGAGAGATTTCTAACTTAGCGAAATTGCGAGGGGGCTTTTTCTGGAAGGGGCGATTGGAGGGGTTCGCATGGCTGGAGGGTTGGTATGGCCTAAGAGGGTACGCCATGGGTTGGCTGCTAAGGGCATTGACATCCGGGGGATTCCGGGAGTAGTTAGGCCTTCTGGACTGACTCGGGGGTTCTTCCTTTTTTATCTTTCCTTCTCTGATAGCGTCTTCAATCCGGGTTCCGACTTCAAACAAATCCTCAAAGGTGGAGATGGACTGGTAGAATAATTTCTCATGGTAGAGGGGCTGCAGATTTCGGATGAGCATCCTTACCTGTTCTTTTTCGATTGGCCGGTGGGTCATTTGGGCTACCTTGTTCCTCCATCTGCTCAGAAATGCAGCGAAGGATTCATTGTTATTTTTCCAGGTTGTTTCCAAATCCCTGATGGTGACATCCAGCTCCTGATTGTAGGAGTAATGATCGACGAAGACTCGAACGATGTCTTCCCAGGCTCAGGTTTTGGAGGCTTCCAAGGTTAGGAACCACGATAGTGCAGACTTTGCAAGGGTTTGCGGGAACAACATCGCAATGTGTTCGTGGGTACAACCCGTGGACTGGAAGATACTCATACATAGCTTCACATGACTTTTCGGATTCCCAGTTCCGTCAAAACGGTCAATGGCAGGCATCTTGAAATTCTCTGGCAGTTTCAGCTTGACAGGCTCGAAGAGGCCTTCCAGGTCTAGCATGTAATCATCGATACCCTTGTTTTTCCTCAGTACGCTTTCCAGTTTGTCAACCTTGTCCATCTTTTCTTGGAGCTTTTTCTCGTATGCGAACGGTGGGACCCCCTAAAACCAGTCTTCTTCCCCATTATTCTCAGGTGGGGGTAGTTCAAATTCCGGTAGTGGAAACCCGGGCGGAGGTTGCGGCCGCCGCTGCTTCAGTTCTTCCATGAAGTTCAGAACTTGGGCTAGGCTGTCGGACTGCTGGCTTATGGTCGCTCCCAATTCAGTAACCTTGTTTTCCAACTCTTCCCTATTCATGCTGAAATAAGCTGTCGGACTGATTCTGATCAATCGATTATCCGAACTCCTGACCCACGAAGAGGACCCTGACTGCTGACCTTGGGAATCTATATTGACCTGACAGGTTTCGAGAGGACTAGATTAGATCTTGACAGTGATGACTCTAGACAGACAAAGATAGTGACGTGGACCAACTCAAAACAGTGCGTGCAGATTGATGGGGAATGGTGCATGCAAATGGGACAAGCATTCAGATGTAAGCCCTAATCTACATGATGCTTCTATTTCTAACAGATAGCAGCTAAACAAATAAGGTCCTAGCCATACAGAGTGTGCTAACCTTACTTTCCAGTGTGATCACCAAGGGATAACAGGGATAACAGGGATACTTCGGGTAATTTTGGACAGAGTTTCTGGGAGAAACTGGTTAATATGGTTATATCTGGGGTATCTGGACAGAGTTTCTGGGAGAAACTGGTTAATATATCTGGGGTATCTGGACAGAGTTTCTGGGAGAAACTGGTCAATATGGTTATATCTGGGGTATCTGGACAGAGTTTCTGGGAAAAATTGGTTAACATGCATGGTGATAGTGATCATACCGTCTAGCAGGTTTTCATACTCCTATGTCTTAGGACCAATAAACAAGGTTTGCGGTGTATATCTTTGTGAGCATGGAGCAGATATCCTTCTCATGGTGCCTAGGCAGGTCAACTCAATGTAATCACATGTGAGTGATTGCCTTGGGAATCATAAGAAAGAGGTTCTGTTCTATGCCACATAAGCGTCTACACCGCGCAGGTAATCCCGTCAGGGCATACAGCAGTTATATCACATTGTCCTATCTGAAAAGATAAATGAACAGTCCTATGAAAGGTTCTACAGGAATCTATATGCAAAGGCTGGGTTTAGTCAAAGAGGGTCCGTTGACGAGAGTTCCAATATACCGTCAGGGAGACAGTACGGAGGTTTTTACTCTTTTTGATATACCTTGGAAGGTACAGTTTGTGCCCTGGCACAGCAAGACCTGAACAATGTCAGCGCCACATTTCAGACACAGTCGGAGGGGAAAATGCAAGAGTGCAATGTGTGAACCAAACACAGTAAAAAGTTGATTTTAAGGATGTTTCTTATGAGTCAAACCTCTGTATTATTTTGTTTTAAAATAAAAATCCCCAACAGAGTCGCCAGATTGTGGATACCGGGTTTCCACCGCTTCGTTTTGTTTTTGAAACTTGTTTGATTTTTTTTTAATCAAGGAAAGAGAAAAGGTCTGTTGAAAACAGATGCAGAGTCGCCACTTGGTCTTTAAGGAACCAAGAAACCTAATTTTGACTCACCCAAATGGATAAAGGGCACCGGCCCTTCATAACCAAAGAACTTAGCTCGGGGTTTTGGTACGAGGGAGGAAGGAGCCTTTGTCATGACTAAAACACCCTCAACTCGCCCCGTCTCTCGACGGGCCTCAATTAGCATCCAAATAATCATCTTATACTATGTATGGTTCGGCAATTAATACTATGATAGTATATTACATCACATAAGAATCTTGAAATTGAAAATCAAAAGATAAGATATCATTCATAAGATTTAAGTCAAATATCATACAATGTAAAGTGAAAATCACACAAATAAACCTAGGAAAAATCGTCTAATCATGTATCAAATAATCAAGACTTCCTAATCTAAAGGGGGCATGAATTGTTCTTGAAACAAATAAACAAAGAAATCAAAATATGCTTAGCAAGCTAGTATGATGCATGTTAATCTTTGAGAAAAGAAGACCTCTCAATCCCCGGGACGGATGAGAAAGGATGATTAGATCGAGGGGAAGCATGAACGTGTGATCAAGTTCATTCCTTATAATCTTCTTAGATTAGGAGCCATGAAGGCCCCAAATCTTGCATGGATGCAATGTATGTATCTAGAATGTGCCAAGGTTGTAGTGTGCTTTGTGTTCATGGATTCCTAGAATGACTTAGAAGTCTATAATGTGTAAGAATGAATGAATGAAATCATCATGGGATATGTACAAATGTGGTATGAACTACTTCCTAAGATATGAACTAATTTGGAAGGCATATAAGCATCAAATCAAAGAATGAAAGTTAAAATGTGCTTGTTGTGAATAGTGGACAGAATAGTAACATGATCTTCGGAAAATTGAAAAGAGGGGTTAGGAACGTTTTCAATGCATGAGTTTTTATGGAGATGTTCCTTATTGTGTCTAGAACACTACCCAAAAAGCCAATCTTTAATAACTATCACAGAATGAGATAAATCATATGAACAACAGAGGTCACTCAGAAACAGAGTCCGTACTATCGACTAAAATGTTGAAAAATCTTAGAAAATGAAAACGAATGATCTAGGGGCCCATTTTATACAGAAGGTTCCCTAAGACATTGAAGTTTAAGGGAAAAATAAGTTGGGACCAACCCTTTTGGAAAATATTTCTGAAAAAGAAGTTGGAAGTTAGTCAAGCTGCTGTGACAGCAAAGGCAGAATGTTTGGAAGGAATGTTTTGGTCCAAATGGACCATTTTCAAGTACTTCCAAGTCAAACCAAAAATCATGGGTGTTCTCCAATGAGTTAGGAAGACTTTCCAAGTGGCCTTGCATCTATATGTTGAGTATTGAGTTCTAGAGAAATCTTTGAACTCAGCTCACTCACTGTTTTGAAGATTTTGGGGGAAATAAGGTTTTCTTTCTTGAAATCAAAATGAGAGGGATTGAGGGGGTTTTGAAATAGAGGTTTTGAAAGTGCATTTTTAATACTCAATAAAGATTATAACCACTTAAAATGCCAACATTCAACTCATCATCAAGAACCTCCAAGATTGTTGGAGAAACTTATTTTTATTTGAGCATGACTTCAATACACTTCAAGGATACCTTGGAGGTATTGAAGTTATGATCATCATCTATCAAACATGTTTTTGAGGTCAAGAGCTACTATCCATAAGGATTCACTCACCCCAAACTTCATGTCATCATTTAGATGATGATGAACTAGTAAGTAAATAAAGAAAATAAAAAAGAAATGAGGTAAGAAGAGATAAACAATGAATAAACAAGCAAGTAGATGGTGATCAATAGATGATATTCATGAAGTATTGAACTTGTAGCATGGTGTTTCACTCATATGTAATGACATTGGACATGGAAGAAGCTTCTACTCTCTTAAATGCTCACTAAAATGGTGGTTGGGTGTATTGAATGTTGAAGTAAATGGGAGTAATGTAGTAAAAACAAAGTTTAGAACTCACTTTTGTTTTGAAAATCAAAGAAGAAAGCTTCTTTTCTCTCTACTCTAACCTTATCTCTACAACTTTCTCTCCCAAACTTTTCTTAAACTTGTATTTGACTCCCCCAAAATGAAGAGCAATAGGGGGTTTAAATAGGCCAACTTGGGGTGGTTTTGGGATTTAGAAAGTACTCCCATTGGCTCCAAACATCTGAAATCATAAAACTATGTCGTTTTGGTTTTTAATTAATCAAAATGGGACCACAAAACAAATTACAAAAATACACTGCTCTGGAGGGAAGTGCCGCGGCGGCACTGGGCCAGTGCCGCGGCGGCAGTGGGCCAGTGCCGCGGCGGCACTGCTCCTCCCTCGTCCAGATAATGCTATTTAGGCCCCCTGAAATTCCGGTATTCGCGAAAAGGCCCTATTTTGTCTGAAATTCACAGAAAATGCGTACGAACTCCAAATTGAGGTTGTGATATACCGTTGGAAAGGTAATGGAGTCTACTTTACATAAAAAATAGTTCGGGGATAGGTCACTTTGAAAAGTTTTACGATATTCGCGATAAAAGCCAATTTGATCGCCTTTTCCGGCTTTGGAAATTCATAATAAATTCGTTTTAAATCCAGGAATTATGTGCGATATACCTTTGGAAAGCTATTGACCTCTAGTATCCATGAAAAATATTTGAAAATTGTTTCGGTGCCCCGATTCCAAAGTCAAATATTGGTCAAACTGGTCAAACCTGGGATTCCCGAGAAGTTCTGGGAACCTCCGGGAATTCCTAGGAGCTGAGGTTTTCGTGCGATCTTCTTTTAAAACTCATTTTAATACTTTCCATGTGATCTAGAATGATTCTGGAGAATTTGGATGATTTTGGTCAAACTTGGTCAAACTTGGTCAAACCTTGGTCAAACCGGTCAACGGGGACTTTCCGGGAACTTTCGGGACTTCCGGGGGTCTCTGGGAGCTGACGATTTCATCCGTTTTTTTATTAAAAACTCATTTTATCATTTTTATTATGACATAGCATGTTTTCAGAACTTCGGGACCAAATCTGGGAGTTTTCGGGCTTTTAGGGGCATTTTGGTCATTCTGAGCATTCTGAGAGATAGAGTTGACTTCCAGGAGTTCTTTTGAGTCTTTTATGATCATTGTGAACCACCAAGCTATGGGTCTCCTAAATCTGATAGCCGACAAAATGGGGTGTCTACATAACCCTTTCCACTGCACTAAGTATTTGGTAATAGCCACATTGCCTTTCTTGAATAGCCCCCTATCTATGATCTTTTCAGGAACCACTCCATAGACCCAACATTACTATAAGAAGGTAAGGTGGTTGAAAATGGTACTCTGTCACCTATCTTCTTCTTTAGTAAAGAAATATGAAACATGGGTGAATTTTTACATTTGGAGGCATCTGAAGCTTGTATGCGACGGTCCCAATTTTGGCGACCACTTGGAAAGGCCCATTAAACCGTGGGGCAAGTTTATGGGAACTCCTCCTCTCCACAGATTGTTGTCTATAAGGTTGGAGCTTTAAATAAACCCAATCTCCCACTGAAAACTTCTTCTCAGTTCTGCCCTTATCAACATACGTTTTCATTATGTTCTGGGCTTCTTCCAAATTCTGTCTCAGCCATTGCAACATCTGATCCCTCTCCCTTAGTGTCTTGTCCACCATATCAACAGGAGAAGAGGCAGGGTAAGTGGGTATGGATCGTAGGTAGGGCTTTGTTGTATAGAGGTGGGAAAGAAGTGGTCTTGATTGAAGCCTGATAGGTAGTGTTATACCACCATTCTGCCCACGGAAGCCATTTAACCCATGATGATGGCCTATCACCAACAAAACACCTCAGGTAGTGTTCCAAAACTTTGTTAAGAATCTCAGTCTGGCCATCAGTCTGAGGATGGTAAGCCGAGCTGTTACAAGGTTGAGAACCACTAGCTTTGAAGAAAGCCTGCCAAAATTGGCTCATAAAGGCTGCATCTTTATCACTAACAATGGACTTAGGCATTCCATGTAACTTGAAAACTTCCCTAATGAATAACTCAGCCACTCGGGCAGCTGTGTAGGGCTGTGAAAGTGGGATGAAGTGGCTATATGTAGAAAGTCTGTAACTACAACCAGTATTACATTTTGTGATGTTGAAGGAGGTAGCCCTTCGACAAAGTTCATTGAGATATCTGTCCAAATGTCAGCTGGAATGGAAAGGGGGCTTAGAAGACCTGGAGGGTGAATATTTTCCACTTTTTGCCTTTGACATACATCACATGTAGCTACATAAGCCTTTACATCTTTCCTTATTCCAGGCCACTTGAAATTCTTAAAGAGTCTTTTGTAGGTCCTTAGATAGCCTGAGTGACCACCTAAAAGAGTAGCATGGTATTCATACAATAGCTTTCCCCTCTAAGGTGAAGATCTGGGCACATAAATTCTATCCTTGTAACTGAGAGTCTGTTCATGGAGCTTGTAGTGCTTAGGTCCTGATTTTCCTTCGATAAGGGCCTGAATTAATTGAATTGTATCTGAATCTGTGTGGCAATCTTGTTGGACTTCAATTAAGATATCAAAAGTGGGACTAGATAGGGCCATCAAACTGCATAATTGTTGTTGCCCAGAAAGGGCATATGGGACCTTGTTACTTTTTCTCGGTTTGTATTCAATGGTGTATTGAAATCCCAATCATTTTAATAACCACTTTGTTCTGTTCAGGTGTTGTAATCCTCTGTGTCAGGAAATGTTGGAGGGTTCTATGATCAATGAGGATCTTAAATGGTCTTCCCATCAGATAGGATTTCCAATGATGCACAGCTAATACAACAGCTAGCATTTCTTTGTCATAGACTGAGAGTTGGAGATTCTTACCAGCTAAAGCTTTACTTACATAAGCTATGGGATGCTTGTCTTGGGTTAACATAGCTCCTATGCCTTCCATTGAGGCATCACACTCTACTAGGAAAGGCTTGTTGAAATTTGGAAGAACCAGTACATGGGTTGTGGTCGTGGCTCTTTTGAGCTGTTCAAAGGCTGACTTGGCTACAGCGTTCCAATGAAATTTTCCTTTCTTTAGAAGTTGTGTTAAAGGTTTGGTTATCAAGCCATAACCTTGAATGAATTTTCTATAGTACCAATCGAATATACTTATACTTTCAAAACTAATCTTCATGGCAGTGGTGAGGGAAAATGAGTGCGTTAATGGCCGATTTGGTTCGATTTTTAGAAACTGATGAAGGGCTTAGGGACTGTTCGGCTTGGCTCCCTTTTTTGGGCTTTTTTTGGCAACTTTAGGAGCTTTGGTTGGGTTGGTGGATGGGTAAATGAGTAAAGATGATGGGTCTTCGGTGGTGGAGGTTGTGGTGGTAGTGGTGGTGTTGGTGTTTGGAGATGAAGGAAATGATGAGAGTGAGAGAGAGAGAGAGAGAGAGAGAGAGAGAGAGAGAGAGAGAGGGGGGGGGGGGATGGGGGTGTTTCAAACAAAGCTTGGGTGTGTTCTTCAAAGCTCTTACCAAACACTCCCTAAAATGGGGGATTGTTTGATTGAGAGAGGGATTTTAGGCGTGGCAATGAGTGACGAATAGCATGAGTGGTGGTTGGGTGATTTGTGCGCCGCAAATTCGACCAGTGCAACTCCGAATGAGGGCATACATCTTTCCGGGAACTTCGGTCGTTAATAATTTTCAATCAAATCATCAGATCTTTTCGATTGAAGAAGATCTAGATTCGTGCCGATGTCCTCTTCAAATTCGTATGGTTGGATCGTTGATTTCTGAGTCTGGATGACGACTTGTATGTCCTTGTCCTAGCCAATTTAGCCTCTAAAACTTCAATCAACTACCGTTTCTTCTTTGTGTCACGCCCCGGAGCAGCAAAAATAGAGAAAAATAAATTTCTTTTTTGGGTCCATATGGAATGACGGGTGAATGTCACTAATTATCCACACCACAGTACTAATCACCTAAAAGCAACAAGAACAGTAAACAACTAAATATATAATAACAATTCAATCAATTACAATATCAGAGTGGTCCTCAGGATCACAACAGATCTGGAGACAACATATGCCCAAGTACCCATTTAACTAATAAAATTCAACAGAAATATAAAACTAAATATAAATTCTTCATCGCTAGCTGGCGTATGGGTAGTCGTCAGTGTAATAGCGTTCTCCGGCATAACTGGCATTAGTGGGACCACCTTCTGCATATTCCCTTTTCGGATAGTAGCCGTCGTCATAAGCTCCATTATCTGCTAAGAGGGACGGGATAATCTAGACAGGAAATCTCCAGGGAATAACGGCCGACAGCTTTACTGAGAGTTGAGTGAATAGAAACTCGCAAGGTACCAATTATATAACGTAATAACAAGTTTATGAAATCATAACCTATAGTTCTACTAAGTAATATTTTCTCCATGGGCAGCCCTGACATGTAAAATTGTAGGCCTCCGCCTAAAGCCCCCAATATTTTGGATAATTTTAGGCCCCCAATCTCAAACACTTAATAGTAATTGTTAAGCCCAAAGGCCGCCAACACAACCTAAAACCCCAAGACCCAAGGAAGTCAACTACTGTGCGATGGACTTATCCACTTTTAAAGGCTTGTTTTGGAAAAAAAAAACTACTCATTAGGTGCACAAACCTGGTGTACTTAGTATTTTTCCTATAAAAAAGTACCTTCTCAACTTTTCCAAATGTAAGACTTTTCAATGTTTTTTGCCACTTTCCTTACATTTTATTTATAGAACTAAAACTCTGAAATTTATTGAGCTTAGCCAAGTCAACCTACTGGGAAGGACACTGCGGAATCATCAAAATCTTCATAATCAGAATCAAAAGCTGCAATTTTTTTGGGGTATCTTTATACTAAAGCACTCAAATTCTTAGGGTCGTCCCCTTCTTAAAAGAAAATTCTAGACCCAAATGGCTTTTAAAAAGTACATTTCTGGATTTAAGAATTGGTTCATACTTATATACAGAGGGTCTTCTTTTAGAAGTTCGCCTAAGGCCCCCAAAACCTTAGGGCCGGCCCTAATCTTCTCTCTATTCAACCCCGCATTACTCTTATTATACAAAGACCTATAGACACTGATCTGATTGTAATATTCCTGGATACACCACTACTATGTCGATCGCGGCTGAGAACATAGAGTACATATTCTCAATCCACCACAAGTCATGGATACAATACTTCAAGCAACGGCCTATCATTCTATTGCCACAACTTAGTGACATTTTCCAATGATCTCCCATCCACTGCTCGTTAAGGATATAATATAGATCACCTGGCTATCTCTGAACTATTTGGTCCCGCCCACTGCTCGTTAAGGACATCTCACCATCCACTACTTGTTAAGGGCATAGTATGACCAAGCATCTACCCACGTGCAAATTCCTAAAAATTTATCAAGACCTATCTAAGTTTCATACCGATAACGATACATGACAATTCCCATGTGGCCTGACTACTCTGATTGAAATGAACAGATATCGAACTCATACATGAACTGCATAGCATCTAATGTCATCATGTTAAATTCATTATTCTTAATCGTACTTATCTTTGTTGTCACATTATCCCTGATCAACTCATAATCGCTTAATGAAAGTTCGAATCGAGAATCGAACCATCGAACCCTATATATAATAAGCAAGATAAACAAACCATGTACCGCAAAGTTCAATTGATTGAAACCATTTCAATCGATTGGGAAAAATAATGTTCAAGCGATCGAAGTCCTTTCGATCGATTGACCTGAGAATCTTCTTCTCCAGAATGTCCAGAGGGGTTAAGGTGTGTTTGGGTCTATTTATTTATGTCTAATACTCATAAAACATCGTATCAAATGTACCGAGTGAGTTTAGAACTCACCGAACGTTGTAGGGCGTGTTTGGCAAGCTTTTGAGCTCCGAGCTTTAATGGTTCCTCCTCTTTTCTCTCCTTCTCTGTCTTGTCTTCTCTCTCTATCTGATCTTCTTCTTCTCCTTCCTCTTCTTCTGTTTTTCTCTCTCCCTCTCTCTCCTAGACTGTGTGTATGTATATAGTATGCGTGTATGTTTATATGGATATGTGTGCATATATATCAAACACAATCACACACACACTCTGTATAATCTCTGGTTCAGCAATCCACTTTCACACACACAATACAAGTATATATAGGGAAAGGGAAGAGCAAGGTGGCACGTCCAGTGTACAAAATGAGATAAAATATCAAGACACGTTCGATCGTTCGAAGTAACTTCGATCACTTGAGAGCAGATCGACCACGTTCGATCGATTGAGACCGATTCGAGCAAATGAAAAAGGAACATGTAATAAATTCATGTCAGTAGGGTTTCAATCGCTTGAAAGAGGTTCGATCGATTGAACATTGAAACGCTTGATCGCGAGAGCACTTCGATTTATTGAGAATGAAACTTCAAGTATGGTTAAGGGAAGTATATAGAATCTTATTGTATTAATAATTACTGAAAATACAAGGTATTACACTTTGTTTGTCCGATTGGACTGCTTCAAGTTGCAGAATTCTTGTTTTTCCTTGTACTTTTGTCCAATCATGTCTAGTCGGACTTTTGGTGCATTCAGATTTATGATTATGTCCTTTTTCTTTGATTTCGATGCTTCGATGGGAGCTTAAAACTTCACCGATTATTGAAATCTGATGATTTGAAGTGTAGCGGGCACCTGTCGATGCCTATTTTGCCCTAACGTAATCGAATTCAATCTTCGGTTTATTTCGAACTTGATTCCGATCTTGAATTTGTGCCAAACTTTGATTTTGGTTGAAAATGTCATCGATTTTTCGAAATCGTACGACCTTGGATTCTATAACTTCCAGTCGAAGAGTTGTGGACTCTGAAATGACTCCTATTTGATGTTCGGCTCTTCCGGACTCCAATATGTTGATTTTTGACTCAAATCAGCGCTGATTATTGACTTCCAGGAGATCCAAGATGTAGTACGTTCACATTGGCGCTGCTTACGGTGTTGATTTGACCTCTGGGGCTCCTGATAAGATCCCAACTATATTTTTCTCGATCCACATGCCTAATGGGCCCCCAATGATAGTTATTTCTTTTTTATGGGGCAAAATGAGATATCTGTAGTGCCGATTTGCTTATGAAAGAATGCCAGAGTAATATCTTAGAAAAAAAAAAAGAATGATAGAGTAATAGACGTTGCTTGATGATTCTTGTTTATCAAAGTTTAAAGATGTTGCTACAGATGAATAATCTTGGATGTTATCACTACTATAAAATATCTTAATTTATTATGTTACTTAAACATTGAATAAAACATTAAAGAAACATAAAGTAAAGAGTTTTTTCGTGTTCTCTCTCTCCCTGTTCTAGATTTGTGAACCAAACAGAACCTTAGGCTAACTAGAAATGTTCGACTTTCCTAGATAAGAGTTGTATCTATCATACTACGCCTAACATAGTACATATAAATGATAAAGATTATTTCTTTTTGTAGTTCTAAATTCCTAGTAAAATTAAAACCTTCTGCCAAGAGTCAAGAAGTAAGTTAAATGTCCTCACATTTACAATAATTCTATACTTCTTAAATTAGAATTCTAAATGCTTTAATAATTGTACCACATGTTGTGGTAGTGATCATTGATATCACATGCCACAACATGTGGTAGAATTGAGAAAATATTTACAAATTAAATTTAGAATTTAAATTTAAAAAAGCATAAGATTACTCTCGCATCTAGAGCCTAGCAAAACCATCATCGACATTGAGGCCAAGGCTAATGACCGCCAAAGATTTATATGGTTTACGTATCACAGAAAATAAGGAAAAAGAAAATAAAAACAAAAAAGAATTGTAGTTACCTTATGCTTTTGCTTGTATTTTTCCTTCAGAATTAAATAACATAAAAAATTAAAATAATTTAAAATATTATAAGAATATATGAATAGTGGAAGTGAAATCACTCACAACAATCAAAACATTAATGTATTTATCCGATTACTCTCTCTCTCTCTCTCTTGCCAAGTTTTCTCGCTATTTTCTTTATTAATCTTATGAAGAAAAATATTTTTCTCAACGTTTTCCAATTACTTTCCCTTGTCGAATACAAGAACTAAGCCTCTCTCTCTTGCCTAGTTTTCTCGCCATTTTCTTTAAAGGGAAATATTTCCCCTCTACGTTTTTCTATTATTTTGAGAGCATTTTTGCTCACTCAAAATTTACTTACCCATTATTCCTCCAAGCACTCCATTGGGTGAGCATAAGTGGTCCACCATCTTCATGGGCAGAATAGAGATAAACAAAAGATGAAAAGTGATGTGTATGACATGTTCACCCAATGAGGTACTTAAATAAACAATAAGTGAGTAAATTTTAGATGAGCAAAAATACTACTCCGTATCTTTTATTTTCCCTTCCCTCGTCAAATTTAAGACCTAAAAAAATCCTTTGCCTTATCAAATTGTTAAGATAAGCCCAGAGAGTGCTCATGGACTTCAGGCTTGGGCTCTAGTTAGTCTAATCTGTCCATCCTAACCCAAGAAGAGTGAGGGCTCAAATTCAATCATCAAACTCATCAAGGGCACTATCGTAATATTACAGATCACATGAAAAACTAGGGTTCCTCAGTGCTGCCCTTATCTGCTATATAAACCCCTTAACCTCAACCACTTCTCAAATCTCAACATTGTTTTCGGCCAGACTCTAAGGAGCCGAAACCAAGTGCAAGGTTAGATCTTTGATTGATGACTATATGTTTGTGTCTCTCTATTATTATGTCTATATATATTTATAATTTTTTTTATTTATTTGAATTTCTGTTTTTGTAAATGTAGGTAAATGTTCTACCAGAGCCACAGTTGAGGTATAGTTTTTAATTTATTAATTTGTTTGTAAATCTGAGGTTGCTCATTCATGCATGTTTTGTTTTTGTTTTTTTTTTTTTTTTTTTTTTTGAGCTTTAGGTTTTGTGAGATCTATTAGCACATTCTAGCCTTTATGTAGTAAGAGATTTGATTTCAATTTGCTTCAATCGTATCGAGGCAGTGAGGAAAGAAATTATACCATCAAACTATGAAAGCTGTTTAGCTTGTTGATGTTATCAAAAATCATTACTCTCTGAGCCTCCTGTTTTTAATTTTTGGAAAGAATTTTTTTTTTTTTTTGTAAGAAGTAAAAATAAAGTATCTGTTGTATTTGTTACACTTTTCTGACATAATATAATATTAGTAAAAGTAATGCCTTAAAAGGCAACAAATTAGAGTCTCTGAAACGCCTTTTCAATAGCGTTTACAGCGCTGTACGTTGCCGATAATGAAATGGAGCTGAGATTCTGGCATTTTCCTCCGAGATTTACGAGGTTTATGCATTCAGATGTTCCTATAGTTCATATATATATATATATACACATTTAAATATATATATATATATGTAGATATACAATTATCTCCTTATAGTCATATTAGGGATTTGAGGAACATCAATTTACAAAGCTATTGTTTTAGATCTTTCATAAAAAAATAAAGAAAAAAAAATTAGTTCTTGTTATGATGACGTAAGTAAGTGAGAGATGCATTAGTTGTAGTGATGGCTTTGATGGCAATAAATTAGAGTCTCTGATGCGTTTTCTTTCAGCGCTGTACGTTGCCTATAGTAAAATGGAGTTGAGATTTTGGCATTCGCCTTTGCGATTTTATGAGGTTATGCATTCAGATGTTCCAATATCTTAAGCGTCACTTTCACGTCCCCTCGTTTTTTTACTTAACTTTGATTTTAGAGAGGTTGGATAGCCTATACAACTATGTTGTCTTAGCATTTTTTTTAGATTAGTTTGGGGGGTTCGTAGTGGTGTAGCGAACCAAACGACAATCAGTAAGTTGTTCTATAATCAAACACTTGGCCAAGCCTTGTCCGTTTGGTTGCCAAAAGGTTATGCCTTGACTGTTTGTTTACGGAACGACTAAGTGTTTGCCATTTGTAGATTCCTAATGAATCTACACTCATTTGGCTATTTGGTAACCAAACGGCCAAGACTTGACCGTTTGTGAACCGTTTGAGGCCAAACGATCAAGTCTTGGGTTGTTTGGTGGCCAAACGGTTAATCCTTGGTCGATTGTTGGTACCACCTCTAAACTTACAGAACTTAAGTTTGTCGACAACCATCCTAGTAGTACTCATGTTGGGGTTGGAACACCACAAGGGTCACCTCTATATGGGTGCTGCCGGAATGGCTGCCGAAAAATGGTAATCAAGAATCCTCAATTATGGTACAGTGTGGAACCAAAAACTTAACTTTATCCTTAGTTGTATGGTTTACGTCACTATGGATGTTCTCAGGTATATTTTCTTAAAATTTAGTTAAATTATTTGTAAAGCCAAGAGCATCTCCCCATTTTAGCTTAGCATCCTATAAATTGGATAGTGGATACTTTTTAGAGTGATTCGGTGCAATCATGTCATTCATTTGACGTGGTGGTCCAGACCAATGGGAGATAGTCATGTGTATCAAAAAACTAATTATTACATTTATTAGCACAAAAATTGCAACAACAAAGATGTTATATTTAAGTTTTTTTGTACACATGGCTCTCTCTTATTGGTCCGGACCATCACGTCATATGACTAATGTGTTGCTTCGGAACACATATTCATTACTTGTATTTGGAGCTCAATTCCCAAATAACCTTGTATTATAAAGAACCTATTTTAGCTCCTCAATAGTGTGTATAAAACTTAGAATGGCTAACGCCTCTTGGCCTTGCTGAAGTAACTATTCTAGTGATTGGTCTCAAACAAACTTTGCCAGACTCCTAAAAGACATTAGTGTGTATAGAACTTGGGTTGGCTAAGGTTCAGGGGTTAGTCTTATGAAAACTTTTCTGGTTTTGCTCGATTTTGGACAGATCACTTACTGAATTGGTTAGTCTAGGGGTTAATTTCGAGTATTTGTCAATGGTCATATTAGGTTGTGAAAAATGTATTTTTATGAATCTGTTCTTTGTTTTACATCTTTTCTTTCTAAGAAATTTAGTTCATGTTATTGGAATACAGAATTCTGTAATAGATTTGTTAGTTGTAGTGATGACTTTCACGGCAACAAATTAGAGTCTCTGATGCGTTCTTGTGATAGCGTTTTCAGCGCTGTACGTTGCCTACAATAATATGGAGCTGAGATTCTGGCATTTTCCTTCTAGGTTTCGTGAGGTTTATGCATTCAGATGTTCCAATATTTTAAACCACCACTTTCTTATATCCTCAAATCATATTCAACTAGAATTTTAGAGAAGGTGGGGTATCATAGATAGCCAGGAGGTGATAGAATTTTGTTAGTTTACTTTTAGCAAAATAATGAGTGCACTAGGTATATATTTACACGAGTTTCTTTAAATGTAGCTAATTTTTTTAGCCAGGAGCATCTCCCAACCATGCTTCATAGAGTCTCATCATTTTTGGTTAAATGGCGGAGAGTTTTTCATTTTAGCTAGCAACTTTTTAATTAGCTTTTCCAAACCAAACTTCCTATAATAGCAAATCTTCAAATTCTTATTGGAGTATTTTTTTATTAGACATGAACTCTTGTACATTGCAGATTCTATTGTTGTATTTTTTGCATGTGGAACAGTTTTGGTAGTCAGAGCTATGTCAATATTAGATGTTAAGCCCAAACATGCTTCTTCAAGACATCGCGAATCTCCCCATTTTTGGCTCCTTCCAATTTATTAGAGTAGAATTTGCATTTTTGGTTAAAAAAAAATAAAATAAAATTAGTTTCAGTGATTCAGGATTATCATGTCGTCCATTTTACGTGATGGTCTCGACCAATGTGAGATAGTTATAAGTGTTGAATTACATTAATACTATTGTCTTTTATTGGTTCGGATCATCACGTCATATGGTGGATGTGTTGTTTTGGACCACATAAATATTACTTGTATTTCGGGGTTTGTTTAAGAAATGACCTTTAATTATAGGAAATTATTTAGGGTGACTGTCACACCAAGTCATTGTGTTGATGTGGTGTGACGCTCCAATCATATGGGGTTATGTGCGCGTGTGACTAGTAGTGGTTGACATTATTAGGGCATGACATGGTGCATAATGTTAAATCATTATTTATCGCACTACTCATAAATGTAGTAGTATATGACCCTATATGATTGGGGCGTCACACCACGTCATCATATTGATGTGGTATGATAGGCTGACATGCCTAACTATAGTTGGTTAGGGATAATAAAAGGGAAAAGACTAAAGTGGTTTTGGAGGTAGAAAACATTTGTTTCTAGGTAGGGAACATTTGTTCCGTGATGTTTTCTATTATATGGAATAAATATTTTCTATCCAGAAACAAAAAGTGTATGTACATCAAAACCATTTTGGTGGCGTCCATTAGCCCAATTTAAATGTCTTATTATTCTTTTTAGCCAAAATGGACAAATTATGTTCTGCATTTTTCTCTCATTTAGCTGAAATGGAAGATATTGAAACCATGTCAGGTCTATGTGTCAACGGTAAGATAGTTTCCAAACTCTAATTGTTATAAGCTTCATGTCCATATTATTGTCACACTTAACAAATTTAATATTAAAAGAACACACAATTAAAATTTGGACTTTTAAAATTTTTCTCAAACTTTTGCCATTATTTCAAAGCAAGGGTCATAGTAAGAAATTTGCAAAAATTTAGCTAGACTTGTCAAAAGATGGCAATTATTTTGGGACATTCTAGAATGTAAAGTATGAACAGTTTTGGGATAGAGATGGTATATGGTTTGTATTTTGTAATTTATATTCATCTCCCAATTGAAATGTTGTGATGGAACATTATAGTTCGAGCTGCCAAATAGGCCATTCTTGAATTGTAAACAACAAAAAAGGTTATTTATAAGTTTGATTTAAATTATACGGTAATACACTATTTCACTATGGGATAGTGTACTATATGGGATAGTGTACTATATTAGTCTTATCATGAGAAATTATTTTATGGTCCTTGTCAATGTTTACGTGGTGGTCCCGACTAATAAAGTTTTGTCATGTGGTCAATTGGTCTGTGAATGAAGGACAAAAATTTTACTTTTTAACACAACAATTCATTATTGGCCGGGACCATCACGTGGTCAATGATTTGGGACAATACAATAACTTCTCTTAAATCACGTACATTAATACAACATTTAAATTAATACAACATTTAAAAGCTCAAGTGTATTTTATTTTGGGAGAGTAAAGCCAAGGTTAGGTTTTTATACATTAGAATATAATACTCTCTCAATCTCAAAATTATTGTCAAAATTTCTTTTTTTTGAATGTTATAAAATAATTGTTATTTTAAAAAAAATGTCGGAAGTTATTTATTTTTACAAATTCTCTTTTACCCATTGAATTAAAGGTTTTGTTAACATGTGTTCTTATGGTACATGTTATGGTTTTAAAAGTGGAAATAAATAAGGGAGACAAACATTGAACTCCATATCGGACATTAAAAATCACACAGTACTACTTGTTTATTTCTATTTTTAGAACCTTAACATATATTCCAAGTATATATATTAACAAAATCCTTGAATTAATGGCAAAATTACGAGCAGTTTTAGGTATGTTCTTTTGGACCAAAATTGTCATTGAAATTGGTTTTCTTATCATAAAGGAGTCTCAGAAGGGAGTTTGTCCAGTTTTTTTTTTTTTCCAAAAGTATACACAGTGCAATAGTTGTGTTTCTTTAAAAAGTAGAATTTTTAAAGTGTTGATAATAATTTCGGGATGGACGAGTATATATAATAATAAAAGAGCAATTTATGTTTATTAATATAGAAAAACTGCGAGTCTTGAGACTTTAATTGTTAACCTGAACTGTTATGGAAGAGGAAAAAAGCCTTATATTTTTTACAACATAATATAATAACGGCATGCATGGTGGTCTTAAAATTACTAGAAAATTGGGATTTGATTTCAAAGGTCGTGAATTAAACAAATTAGCGTAGAAACAAAATTTCTTTTGTCTAATGCAATAAAGATGTTTATTAGTAATTTTTTCATCTTGAAGCTTTTCTTCAACATTTATCTCATGTTGTTTTGTTTGATGACGCTTTGTTACCCTGTGGTTTAAAAGTGATCAATTAATCTCCTAGTGCTTTTGGATAATGCAAATTAGCGTAGAAACAAAATTTCTTTTGTCTAATGCAATAAAGATGTTTATTAGTAATTTTTTCATCTTGAAGTTTTTCTTCAACATTTATCTCATGTTGTTTTGTTTGATGACGCTTTGTTACCCTGTGGTTTAAAAGTGATCAATTAATCTCCTAGTGCTTTTGGATAAAGTGCATCGTTACTCCGAAAACACAGAGGGTTAAAGTGTCATTGGGTCAAATTATATGGGGTGAAGTATCATTGAACCAAACGGTCCAAACTACAAGGGGTAAAGTGGTTACTAATTTTAGGGATTTATAATACTCTCTATTAGATTTTGTGGCGGTGACACTTTATCCGAAAGTACATGAAGGGTTAAGTAATCACTTTTAAACCACAATGGGGTAAAGTGTTATCGAGTCAAATTACAGGGAATAAAGTGTAATTAACCCTAAAAGTATTCATATAATTTCTTAAGGTTTTTTTATTTTTGTTTTTTATTTTTTATCTTCATTCATTATCTTAGAATTTATAAAATGATTATATGTCCCATATGAGTAATATTTGGAGCACTAACAACTTTCACTAACACTTACTAACACATTCTATCTCTCTCCTAGTGGCACTGTGGGGTCCGTAGTGGACCCCGTAGAAACACTAGGAGAGAGATAGAGTGTGTTAGTAAGTGTTAGTGAAAGTTGTTAGTGCCCCTAGCAAGACCCGTCTCATATTTTCAAGGGAACAAACTTGGGTACTTTTCTTAAAGACTAAAGTACCTTTTATATTATTTTGAAGTGTAATTAGTCCACGTGTATTAAGTGTTTCTGTATGCACACGTGGATTAATAATATTTTACAATATGATGAAAAGTACTTTTTTTATTATTTATTACATCTTTATTTATCGATATATACTAGTTGATAACTAGTGTTACTCACGGGTTGTATATTATTATGTACCTAACATTGTGGTGGTGATTGGTGCCTTGGTGGTATTGCATGCCATTACATGTGGTATAATTGACAAAGTATTTGAAAATTACATTTGGGAATCATAGAATTGTTCTAAATTGATTTTTTAAGAATGATACCTATAATATTCTATCTTTTTTTTTTTCTTGTTTCTCAAAGATAATATATTAATGTGTGTAGTTGTGTATACAATTAGTAAAGTTTTGAGAAGTGCGGTTGATTGAAAGAGAAATTTTCACCTTGATAACACAAAGTTCATATCTGTTATATATATATATATATATATATAAAATTAAAAAAAAAAAAAAGAAGTAGAAGAAAGAAGAAAAAGAATAATGTAAAAAAGTGTCACGTGACGCAATAGGGAAGAGTTTTTGGCTTTGTCTTTTATATGTAATATAAATATATATCTAAAAGAGAAAGTCAAAAACTATTTCTTATTGTGTCTATGTGGTATTTTATTTTATTTTTTACTCTCTTTTTTTTTTATTATTTTTTTTTGGTAGCACTTGTAATAGACCATTCAACTTGGCAATATGGATAAAAATATTTACTTTAAGTTAATCCTTCTGACTGTATTTATATATTTATCAATTATGATTTTTTTTTTTATTTTTCTTAGATTATTTAAAATAATGTTTCTTAGATTGTACCCGGTTACATCTCATGCATTTGTAATTGCATTGTTAGATAAAGTCCATTCTTATCCTTGATCAACTGCACTATTAATTGCTTCATGCCTTCAACTATTTATCTGACTCTTATATCACTATGTGCTCTTTTGATAGCCGTATTATATGCACCATTCCCTTTCTCATAATACATAATGTAAGAAGCAATGTTTTTCAAGTCAATGGCTACCGAAGTCGGAAATATGAAAAATGGCCGATTTTAGTTTCCAGTTTGTGTTCTTTCGAGGATGGACGTTTGGACGATTTGATCGGATTATGGCCATATTTGGCTGCACCTATGGGTGTTTAATAACGCACCACTATTTGAAAAAGTCAAACAGTAATGTGTTGTCAAATACTCATAAGTGACTGCTGAGAATCCAAAATCCAACCAATAATACAAGTGTTGATTCTAATAAAAGAAGTAGGGGCTTTGTGGCTTTGATTGACAACAGTTTCAACAAATTGAAATTTTTGTGTGTGAATAGCAATCTGTGCATAGCACCACGGCTTGTCCCCTCGTTTGTTACTCTGTCGGTCTCTTTTTTTTTTTTTTTTTTGAGTCCTATATATTCTATTTTGAGATGTGTTAAAATTTGTGTTCACTTTTATAAATTAGTATATAATTTTTATTTAATTTTTAAAACTATCCTTCTTTGAAATCTACACCAAGATAAAACTAAAAAAAATTATTAGAATGAATTGTAGAAAGTAGGTGTAAATTTTTTTTTGTCCCTTTAATAAATTGAGTTTTTAAAGATAAGACTCAAAAAAAGGGACTGAGAGAGTATAAAACTTAGATTATGTGTCCTACTGAAATGACTTAGGCTTAGTTTGGCCTCCATGTGGTTTTTTAAATGGAGCTTATGAAATTTATTACTAAGTTCTTTGATAATTTTATACAAGTGGCACACTACACTTCAACAAGACATCATGAAATTAAAAAGCAACCGTGGGCTTTTAAAAGCTCCATTTTAGAGCTTTTAAAAGCTCCCTCCAAAAAAGCCATAAGTTCAATTTTTGCAAAACTCATAAACTAGTTACCAAATGAATTAACATTAAATTGTGCTTTAAAAAAAAGAGAAGCACCACGTGGGGGCCAAACTAAGCCTTAGTCTAGAGACTAGTTTCAACTTTCAAGGAGACTTTGGCATACTCCAAAAACTCTGATTCTAGTCGAGTTTAGACAGATCTAAAGTCTTTTAGCCTAAACATGTAATTCCGAAAAGTTTCTTTCAGGTACATGAATTCATATTATGAACAAAATGAGTTTCTTTAACAGTCGAACTGTGATTTTTCATGAACGAGTGATTACATTGGTAGTCGATCCTTTGCTGCTTCTTTGTAGCTATTCTATTAAACATCAAATTTAAATTTTAAATTTGGTTTTCAAATATTGCTTGATAATGATCGGTGGTAACAATATTACACGTGGTAGAACTAATAGAGCATTTAGGAATCAAATTTAAATTTCAAATTTGGGAAGAACATCATTACTCTATCCTATTAGCTACTTAGTTTGTAATACCAAAACTATCAAAACAAGTACTGTCGACACTAGTAAATTAAGAAGAGATGTCTCTGTAAATTTGCAATCTAGAGGGAAGGTGTGTGACACGAATATTTTTCTGTGTGCGCTTGTGTGCTATACCCAAGCGTAAGTAGACGTGCAAGTAGTAAACTGGATGAAGTCCAGGTCGATCCCACAGGGAAGGATAAGAATTAAATTACTTAGATTAGAGCATCCACAGTGGGTAAGGTTATAGGACAACTTAGGAGAACTTAAGTTAAAGTCGTTAACAACGCGGGCGTTTGTGCTATTGTATAGGATTGTAAAACTTAAGAAAACTTAACTTTGTGGTAGCACTAAGTGCGGCTAATGTAGGGATAAACGGCACAAGATGTGCCGCCCAACTTGAAACGGCACATGATGTGCCACCCAAATGTCAAACGGCACAAGATGTGCCGCCCTCTATTTCTCACGGCACTTCATGTGCCGCCCTCTATTTCTCACGGCACAACATGTGCCGCCCATTCCTTCCCCCACTGCTAACGTCTTCTCCCCTATACAATAACTTAGCTTAAGTTTTCCTTAAGTTCCTTACTCCCACTGTGGATGCTCTTAGACTCTAAAAGAAAAGAAAAATTCAATATTTTAAGAAAAGTGTAGAACACAAAGTTCTACAATTAACAACTACTAAACTTAAAAACAACTAAATTAAATTAACTAATGATTAACTATTTAACTAAAGGAGATTTGAAAACGGTTTTTCTTAATAAAAGAAAGTGTTGGGATCACGCGAATCTACTATGACTCAGCCATCTACCATGCAAATGCAATTAAGCTCAACGGAGGACAACTTATACAGTATCCCGTACTTCTCTAAGGATATAGAATCAATAGTCCTTTCATGACCGGGACTATATCATCACAATTAAGTTCGAAATACACAAAGGTGGTTTAATTCAATAGTTAAGACTCGCACCTACAATGGTGTTAGCATTGAGGGTGATTTGCAAAATATATTGAAAGAAAATGCCTTAAGGCTTAACGTTTAAAGATTGTTTTGACAAATTGAGCATTTGGGGACAGTTTGATAACGAATCAGTAAAGCAGAAAGTCTTGGAATACTGTATTAGATGTCCTCAAGAATCAAAGGTCTCGATCGATCGACGCTTTTTCGATCGATCGAACTTCTTCATCTCTCAATCGATCGAAATATCTTCGATCGCTCGACTATGTCTATGGTCCGATCGATCGAACTACATTCGATCGATCGAACACAGGAATAAAAATACTGCATGGCAGAGGCCTGAAATCACGGTTTCATCGCGATTTCCCAACCCCGAACTACTCAGACATGATCTGGGAAGTCTCAGATTTATTTTTAACGTAAAGGTTCATTAAAGTCATGTTTGTTTGTGAGTTTTTCATGAAAACTATGAAAATCAATGATTTTAACTCATCTAGCATGTAATACTACGATATGGAAGATTGTACTACGAATAAATAAGTGTAGAATGTAAACAAAATAAAACGAAGTAACCTGGAGAAAAACAACTACTATTAAACCTTACGAAATCCAAGCTACAATGAAATCCTTGATAAAAACCTACAAAATAAGATAAAACTCTCTACTCTCTATGGAAAGCTGATGAAAACAAAGTATATGCGTCCCCTTGGGACGTAAACAAAACGATTATATATAGCCTAAACCTAATGCTAGGGTTAAAAACCCGTTTCCGCTGCGTGCGCATATAATCTGATAAAAGGCATGTTCGATCGCTCGAGAAACTCTCGATCGATTGAACTTCCAGAAACTGCGAGCGCTTGAACTCCACTCGATCGATCGAAACGTCGATCGCTCGAACATTGTTCGATCGCTCGAACCCTGTTTTTCAGCTTTGAGTTGTCTTCATCTGGACTAAGCACTTCCTTTTATCAACATTCTTCAATCTTGTACACAGCAGCAGTAATCTGCACAAATAATCACTAAAACAATATCACTTATCATAGTTTAATCAATTTGTGTAGAAACTGGTATTGTAATTCAAACTGCAGATAAACAGGGGAATTGTAGACTTTTCTAGTGTATTTTTCTTTTTTAGCGCGGTTGTATTTTACAAATACCCCCTCTTGTCACAACCCCCAACTAGCGATTTGCTAGTCCCTAGCAATAAAGCGAAAATAAAACAAGCTTACTAATACTACAACGACTAAAATAACAAAAAAAAGACTAAAGCAACTAATCTAGTAAAATGAAAGAAACTTCCTAACTCACTTTCGCAGGAATCGCGGTTGCATTTAGCAAATGCAACAAGCCGTTAAACCCCTATGTTTCCCTAGTGGACGAGTGTTGTCTCGTGAGGGTTTGCAGTGAATCTACCCACAAAATTCTAAATTTTAAGCTCAAAAAGATATAGAAAACTTATAAACATTCTTTCCCATTCGACTATCAATTTAGCTCCACATAACATATCAACCTCATACAAACCATGAAGAAATCCACATGTTCCTCATGTCACCAAGATAAATATACATATGCGTTACACTTTCATATTCAAACTACGTCGTCAAGAATCATTAAGGCTTAGACAATTCGGCCTTTATTTAGTGAGATAAAGATAAGAGGGGTAAGAAATTGCACATCCTTGGCATTTGATTGCATTTATTTCTTCTTCATTCCAACCATCCTCTATTTTCATATATATTTATTTCTCTTTACTTTTTTCTCTTTTTTTTTTTTTTTTTTTTTTTTTTTTTTTTTTTTTTTAAACCTGCTTCCCACAACTACTCCCTTCTTGTCAAATACTTCAACAATTTTAATCACATCAGCCGTGCAATCGAGTTTATAGAGGTTAAAGTATCAGACGAAAGGTTAGGCTTCCATATTGGCGATATTTAATCAGTGTGGGGTCAAGAGATTCTTGGATGTTGATACAGGTATATGAAAAGAAAAAAATAAGGAATGAATAACGAAGGCTTAAATCATTTTCTTAACTTCTTAGTTTTAGCACTTCAGTGTTCATTGAGTTTTAATTGGTAAATCCTGAACGTTCTCCTCTAATAAACAGCCTAAATGAAGAATTTTGAGACTATCCAACGAATTTAAAGTATATTCAAGAAAAAACAATTCGAATTAACGTGACAATTCCCTCAGATTGGGTTCAAAAGCTCACTAAGGGTTGTTAGTTTCCACTAGTTATTCCTTGAAGCATAAAAGTCATATTAACTCTAATTTCAGTTTTCTGCATAGCTCTTAACATGTGCAAATGATTTGGATATACTAGAATGGTTAACAAATGCATCCCTCTTAGTGAAGCTAGAAAAACGCGTGAACTTAAGTCATAATAGGATGAGATGAATATGAATATGTCATTGCTTGATAACAGCTAAATAGGAGAGAAAATTCAAAATTTTTCTACCAATTTAGTTCCAAAACTTGGTTAAAAGTTTGCAATTTATTTATTTATTTATTATTTTTTTTATAATGGAGATTTGCAATAGATGGAGTGATACAGATTGCTAAGTATAGATATGCACAGGTGATGGTCTATCGACATCCTACCCCCCACTGAAAATTGCGATGACCTCAGAAGTTGATTTTCAAATAGATAGATAGAGTGATATCACCTGATAAAACACGTAAAAACCTCGCGCATAACAATCTGTAAAGAAACAGACAATCTCCAAGTGGACAGGATCAAAAGAAAAAGAAACAGGAATATAAAGCACAAGATCCATATATAGTAATATAACCAATCACTGTAAAGATAAAACAAAGAAACTAAAAGCAGTGATAAGAAAGTACAGCCAAACCAAACCACAGTAACCTAACAGTGTCCAAAAATACCCAACAAAAACATAACGAACAACAATATCCCAAACCAACCCATAACATCAAAAAATCTACTACAATTACACCAAATGACTACCCATCATCGGGAACATCCGATAAAATCTCTATCAATAAATCTGGAGCATCCATAACTCCACCCTCGACACCGGTAGTAGTGGTAGCCGGATCGCTCGTCGTGGCAACTGTAGTAGTGACAGATGTGTCGATCATGACAGGAGCAGGTGGAAGTGATGTCTCCGAAGCAGTGGGTGTGGCGGATGTTCAATGGTGCGGTAGATGGTGCAGCTGATGTCGATGGTGCCAAAGGATCAACCGGTAGGTCGGAAGTAGAGGGACCAGTAGGTGCAGAGGAAGATGGGCCAGTGGTGTGTGGTGGAGGTGCAGATGGAGTGGAAGATGGGGGTATGATCGGGTCAAACCCTAGCTGGACCAACAGGGTGGTCAGCATGGCGGAAATATGATCAACCTTGCCCTCGAGTCTCATCCGGGCTGCCCTCTCCTCCAAAAGTAAATCGTGAATAGTCGGGGGAGGTGCGGACGAAGACTCTCCTTGGGCTGGAGCCTGAGATCTCTGTCTCAGCTCAAAACGTGCTACCTCCTGAACTGGATCGTCCTCCTCCTCAGACTCATGCTCCTCAGCCTCAGTGGGCGTCCCAGAAGCAGCTCCCTCGGTGTCCGTCCCGCCTCCACGTCTCCTCTTCTCCCCCACCTTGGCCTTGCCTTTACCCTTTGCTTTTCTCTTTTTCTGAGCATCAGAACGACGGGCCGCTGTCTCACCAAATCGACTAGAGGCCTGAAGAATGGAATCTGCGGCCAACGGGACTAGTCCGGCCCGCTCAATAACCCTATGTATAGGCCAAGCGCCCTTCAGATGGCGCTAGGCGGCAATGTACCGTGTAGGCTGAACGAAAAAGTCGATATACAGGCGAGACAAACAGACACGCTGTCCTGTCCCAATGGAGTACAGAGCACGGGCATACCACGGCGCAAATTTCTCGTGGTAGGACGTCATCAGAATACAATTGACCAATGCAAGGTGGAGGAGGTGGTAATTCTCAGTCAGAAACTTATCCTCGATATTTGATTCGCCGTTCCAGAACTGAACGGCACCTCCTGTGAGCTCACGGATAATGGTGGTGGACGAGATCGGTGGGGCTCCTGGTAATGAGGGATAGAAACAGTCAGGGACCTCAGGAACCCCCAAAGCTGCAGAGACTGTGGCGGGACTGAAAACGATCTCGCGCCCGCGAAAGAATGATCGGTAGGTGAACGGGGCCGCGGGATCCTTAATCATGGAAGAGCAAGCTTCACGAACCCAGTGGATATTGATTTTCTTGGTCTGGATCAACATGTCGTACCACAATGGCATGTCTCTGATCCGTGCTAGGAACCATGGAGCGGCAAGCCATACAGACTCCAATGGCCGCTCGAGCATCACCTTACGCGTCTGAAAAGAGTGGCTAAACCAAACACGCTCTTCGGTACTCCGAAACCCATGATCTGGTATGGGGTCCGGTATAGCGAGATCCAGAGGTTTGGATCTGTGATACCCCGTGATAGGGTTCATTGTAGGTCCCTGAAAATAGAAGAAATACATAATAGAAATCAAAACAAGGAAGAGAAGAAAAAAAACTGAAACTGCTTGTGTTCGACCGATCGAACAATGTTCGATCGATTGAGAAAGGACAGAGTTCGATCGCTCGAGACTCTGTCGATCGATTGAGCAAGGACTGTGTTCGAGCGATCGAACCCAACTCAATCGATCGAGCACAGCGAATGTGCGGTGACTACTTTCGAGAACAGAAAGAGCCATCACACACACAAAAAAAGATATAAACTAAAAGAAAAGGTCTAAATAACCACTGGGGGGCACCCCCATGCACAAATGAAAAGAAAAGAACAACGAGGGGTAACGTGGGGCCTCACCTCGAGAGACGCGCGAGGTGACGGTTGCCCGTAGTGCCACTAATGATCAGGGGAACCCGGAGCTCCGTGAATCACGAGATATAGATAAGGGAGGCCAAAACTCGTGGGATGCTATCTCTGTTCTCGAGCGATCGAGTGGGTGTGAGAGACAAAATGAGATTTTATAATACTTCAGAACGACGCCTCGTTTTAATACCAGTCTCGATCGATCGAGAGAGTTAGATCGATCGAACGTTCAATCGATTGAAGTCTCTTCAAGCGCTTGAATAACTGATAAGGTCGATCGATCGAGATGAGTTCGATCGATCGAACACCCAAATTTTGTAATAACCCTGAATTAAGAAATTTAGCAACCCCAACAAGCCAACAATGTTCTGGACAAACAGAATAGAATAAAAACAGTTCAAAACCAGGACATGTAAACCAAAACTCTTCCTCATAATATAAAATTGCTATTTGATATAAATAAATCATTTTAATAGCATCCGTAGTGTAACAATATTCTCCCAAATGGTATTTAAAACCTTATTTAACTAAAGAAAACCGAAAATAAAACTAAAACCAATAAAATTCTGTCAAGGATTACACTCCGAAAGATGAAATAAATGGAAACAATTGAAATGCGGCACTATCCTTCGAGCATGAAGATGTCCTCTTCCACAATCGCTTCATGATCCGCCAAATTTTCAAAAGTGGAGTCCAAACTTGATGATTCCCTTTCCCAGAACAGTCGGAAAGCAGCAAGGATATCATCGAGCAAGTCTGGCGTCTCTAAAGAATTGAAAGCCCATGCAAGAGGTGATCCGGATAGAGACAAGGATAAAGGAGTGTAATTGCGCAACGGACTGTCCTCTTGCGGCGGAGTGTGTGGGGGCCTTATGTAGGGCCCAAAACCATGAACCAGTTGATGTGGAAGGTAAAGCGGCAGGAACGGTGGATTCATAGTGACAATCCTGACAAAGGAAATAAAAATAAAAGACAAACAAACCGATATTAAGATAACGGAACACAAGAAACAAGGATTAACACGAAAAGAAAAACAAGGAACAGAAACAAAATACAAAGAAAATGTGATTAAGTTCCAACCTCACTATTGGCATAGACTCCCAAAATGCACTAGCTGGTAAGGGGCATTGGAGCCTGAATAGCAGAAAGCTTAGGTGCACATAGCGGTATGGGACCAACTCGGGAACAATGAAGTCGTCAACAAAAACAAAAACTGCAGTGTGACATTCTGGGACAACATCCTGAAGGTCATGATCTTCCCATGGCTCCCACATATCATCATTTTCCCATTGTGCCATGAGTGCATCATCCACCATTCTCCCCATGTACAGGTCTTCTTCCTCATCCACATCATCGTCATCCTGAAATCCCATATTTTTATATGGATTGATGTCAAGGAGGGTCGGTGGGTATGGAATGTACCCTTGAACAGCATCAATGAGAGAGTGAGCTTCAGGGTCTTGATGAAGCAAGGGGCAGGGTGTGAGTTCACCCTCAGTCCAAGTGCCACAACGACATTCTGAATCAGCCCATGAACCGATAGAATGAACATCATCACCTCGTATTTATGCACCTGCAATAGAGTGGTTTAAGGTATAACGGATTAGAACAAGATCACAAACACAAAAGGACGAACAAAGACTTAAAAACAGAAGAGAGAAACTAAAATGCAGGGAAAGATAAGGAATACAACAACAATATGGAACTCCCCTTTGGATTTTTAAGTGAAAGAACAATTGGGCTCATCCAGCTGGATGTGCTCAACTTCAGTTTGGAAGTTCTCCAAGAACGGTTTCAACCTTTGGCCATTAACCTTGAAACAATCATCGTTCTTTGGATTGACAAGCTCAACCGCCCCGTGTGGAAAGACAGTTTTTATAATGAACGGGCCTGTCCAACGGGAACGGAGCTTTCCTGGGAAAAGGTGGAGGCGAGAGTCATACATCAAAACTTTCTGCCCCGGCTCAAATGATTTACGAAAGATCGTACGATCGTGGCGAGCCTTCAACCTTTCCTTATGCAACCTTGCAGAGTCATACGCATCTCGTCGTATTTCCTTTAGCTCTGCAAGTTGGAGCTTGCGTAACTGACCTCCCTCTTGGATATCAAAGTTCAATGAGCGTGTCGCCCAATAAGCTTTATGCTCAATTTCAACAGGAAGGTGGCAAGCTTTCCCGTAAACCAATCTATACGGGGACATACCTTGATTCGTCTTGTAAGCAGTACGGTATGCCCATAAAGCGTCGGTCAACTTGTATGCCCAGATTTTCGGTTGGAGCTAACCGTCTTTTCGAGAATATGCTTGATTTCTCGGTTAGCTAATTCCGCTTGCCCATTCGACTGTGGATGATAGGCAAGAGCGATTTTATGGTGGACTCCGTATTTTTTGAGAAGTGACTCCAAAGGCCTATTGCAGAAATGCTTACCTTGGTCACTTAGTAAAGCTTTCGGAGTTTCAAAACGAGACAAGATATGCTCTCTTAGAAAAGATATGACCGTTCTGTGGTCATTACGTCTCGTTGGTATTGCTTCAACCCATTTTGACACATACTCTACAGAAAGGAGTATGTATTCACAATTATTGGACTTGGGAAATGGGCCCATAAAATCTATGCCCCAACAATCGAATATCTCAATTGTGATGATAGGGGTTAAAGGCATATAATTCCTTTTAGAAATAGTTCCAAGCTTTTGACAGCGTTGGCATGTCTTGCAAAAGGAATATGCATCTTTGAAAATTGTGGGCCAGTAAAAACCGCTTTGTAGAACTTTTTGTGCGGTCTTCTGTGACGCGAAGTGGCCACCGCATGCCTCAGAATGGCATGATGCTAAAATTACGGTTATATCCTCATTGGGGACGCAGCGCCTGATAACCTGATCAGCACAGTACTTGAAAAGATATGGGTCATCAAAGAAAAAATGACGCGCAAATGAGAGGAACCGTTTTCTGTCTTGGTTTAACCAATGATTCGGTGTTTCTCCCGTGACAAGGTAATTCACAATATCAGCATACCAAGGCAGAACACTTACTGCCAGTAGCTGTTCGTCCGGGAACTCATCCTTAATGGATTGGGATCCAGTATTGTAGACAAAAGTCAACCGTGACAAATGGTCCGCAACCACATTCTCTACTCCTTTCTTATCTTTGATTGTTAGATCAAACTCTTGGAGTAAGAGTATCCAGCGAATGAGCCGTTGTTTAGCGTCTTTCTTAGACAGCAGATACTTGAGGGCCGAGTGATCTGTAAAACAGACGATTGGTGACCCTATCAGATAAGACCTAAACTTATCCAAGGCGAATACTACAGCCAGCAGCTCCTTTTCAGTAGTTGTATAATTCATTTGAGCTTTATTCAAAGTTCGGCTGGCATAGTATATCACATATGGCTTATTATCCTTTCTCTGGCCTAGGACTGCGCCAATGGCGTAATCACTAGCATCGCACATTAATTCGAAAGGCAAACTCCAGTCGGGTGCCTGTATTATAGGTGCGGAGGTGAGGAGCTCTTTTAGATCCTCGAAGGACTTTTGGCAACTCTCTGACCACTCGAATGGTGCATCTTTGACAAGAAGTTGACAAAGAGGTCGAGAGATTGCACTGAAGTTCTGGATAAACCGACGATAAAATCCCGCATGCCCCAAGAATGAACGGATGTCTCTCACTGTACGGGGGACAGGTAGATTTGAGATTATGACGATTTTTGCCTTATCTACTTGGATTCCTTCATCGGAGATTATATGGCCGAGGACTATTCCCTTGGTCACCATAAAGTGACACTTTTCCTAATTCAAAACTAGGTGTTTATCCTCGCATCGCATTAATACCTGCTCGAGATTGTTGAGGCAATCTTCAAAGCTATGGCCAAACACTGAAAAATCATCCATGAAGACTTCAAGGATGTTTTCGACCATGTCACTGAATATGCTTAGCATGCACCGCTGAAAGGTAGCCGGTGCATTACATAAGCCAAACGACATTCGACGGTAGGCAAATGTACCAAATGGACAAGTGAATGTGGTTTTCTCCTGATCTTCAGGAGCAATTTCAATTTGGTTATATCCACTATAGCCATCCAAAAAGCAGTAATACTTGTGACCTGCCACACGTTCTAGCATTTGATCCATGAATGGCAAAGGAAAATGGTCTTTTCGAGTCACAGTATTCAACTTTCTGTAGTCAATACACATCCTCCATCCAGTGGGGACACGTGTTGGTACCAATTCACCATCTTTGTTCGGAATGACCGTTATGCCTGCTTTCTTTGGAACCACTTGGGTTGGACTAACCCAAGGACTATCAGATATCGGATAAATCATCCCAACATCAAGTAGTTTGAGCACTTCCTTTTTAACTACTTCTTGCATGTTGGGATTCAGACGCCTTTACATTTGCCTTGAGGGTCTAGCGTCTTCCTCCAGATATATCTTATGAGTGCATATGGATGGGCTTATGCCTTTGAGGTCAGCAATCGTCCATCCCATAGCATCCTTATGCTTGGTCAGCATTTGCACTAGCTTACTTTTTTGATCACGAGTTAAAGCAGATGAAATGATCACAGGATAAGTTTTTCTAGTCCCTAGGAATGCGTATTTTAGCTCTTTGGGTAGCTCCTTTAATTCTAACTCCGGAAACTGAAAACTAGAAGGCATTGCCAACTTAGTTTTAGGAGGCAATTGTTCATATGTCATTAGCCACATGCATTCTGCTCTATCCTCCTCTATCGTATCCATCATAAGACACGTCTGGTTCAGGTCAGCATCCAATGGAGTTGACTCTGCAAGCTGATAGATATCGCCAAATTGAGTCATCATAACTTCCAAAGGATCTTTGTAGTCGACCAAGTCAATTTCATCTTCAATGACTGTGTCAATGTAATGAATTTCTTCCTCATCATCGTATTCTTCGGGTCGGGGATTAGAAAAAATTTTGACATTCAATGTCATGTTCCCGAATACTATAGTCATGATACCACTTCTAATCTTGATCGTGGCATCAATAGTGTTGAGGAATGGACGTCCAAAGATAACCGGGATGTGTGCACCAGGATTAAACACAGGTTCTGTGTCCAATATCACGAAATCAACCGGAAATACAAAAGAGTCTATTTGAACAAGGACGTCCTCTAACACCCCTCTAGGGTACTTCACAGATCTGTCTGCCAATTGCAAAGCGACTCGGGTGGGTTTGAGTTCACCCAACCCTAGCTGTTTATAGACTGAATATGGCAGCAAGTTCACGCTTGCTCCTAGATCGAGGAGTGCGTTATCTATCCTTTGATTCCCAATTCTACATGAGACAGTGGGTGTACCGGGGTCTTTGAGTTTTGGAGGCAACTCATTTTGAATGATCGCACTTGCTTGGAACGCGACATAAGCATGTTTCTTCACACTTTGCCTCCTCTTGACCATGCATAGATCTTTGAGATACTTCGCATAGGCCGGCACTTGCTTAATAGCATCTAGGAGTGGAAGGTTTATTTTGACTTGTTTAAACAATCCCAGAAACTCCTGATTCTTTGTCTCATTCTTGGGTTTCTTCAACCGTTGAGGATAAGGTGCAGGAAAAGGGCATTTTGGTGGTTCATCCTCAACAGACTCCTTTCCAGGCCTTTGCTCAACTTCTTCCTCTACTCCAGGAGCTTCAATGTTTGCCTGTATTGCCTCGTCATTAGTAGACGGCTCCTCCTCTTGAGTAGATGGTTGCTCAAGCTCATTATCCACCACTTCCTCCTCTTTGTACACTTCGGGTGTAGACAGAGGCATGCTTTTTTCTATGATTCTTCCGCTTCTCAGTGTAGTCACGGCTTTAGCATGTTCTTGATTGTTAGGACCATTGTTATGTCCCTTGGGGTTCGGAAGTGGTTGGGCAGGGAATGTTCCTCCTGAACCCTCTTGCCGTGCATCTATCCTTTCTAACGTGGCAGACATTCTACTCATCATCTGTATGAGTTACTGCGTTAGATTGGCATTAGCAAGTAGCTCTTCTTCTTGTACCTTCTTGTGTGGTGGCACATAGGTATTGGTCTGTGGTGCATTGGAGTGTTGAGCTTGGTTGTAGTTATTGGTTTTGTTTTGATTGTAATGATGGGATGGCCTATTGTTTTGCCCTTGATATTGATTGTTGTAGGGCTGCTGTTGATATTGATTTTGGGTCCCAGCATTATTTCTCCAATCAAAATCGGGGTGATTCCATCTATTGTTACTTTGAAAGTTATTGTTGGAATTCCCCGCCCCTCGAAAACCGTGCATGGCATTCATCTCCATAGGGGCCTGCTCTTGAAAATACGGCACATTGGGACAGTATTGAGTTGTATGTCCCAACATGTTGCATGTGCCGCATGGTTCCTCAGGCATCACCTGCCTAGAGCTCTCTCCTCGCATCCCTAGTTCTTCTACCTTCTTTGCCAGTTCTTCGTACTTGTTCATCAGATGATCTTCACTCTTCAATTGGTACAAACTCTTATTTTCCACACTCGATATTTGAGTTCGAGGTATATCTTCAGAGTTAGACCATTCATAAGCATGTTCAGCTAACCACTCGAAATGAGCTTCAGCCTCTTCAGTGTTCTTTTGAAGGAATGGTCCAGAGCTCATAGTTTCGACCAACTTTTTCGTTTCACCATTTAGTCCTTCATAGAAGTGACTAATGGTACGCCATTTCTCATATCCGTGGTGGGGACATGAGAGAAGCAAATCTTTGAAACGCTCCCAAGTTTGGGTGAAGGTTTCATTGCTCCTCTGCTTGTATGAACTTATTTGGCGTTTTAGCTCTGTGGTCATGCGAGGTGGAAAGAATTTCTTCAAAAACGCAGTGTTCATCGCATGCCATGTGAAGATTGAATTTGGTTTCAGGGTGAGTAACCACGCCTTTGCTTTATCTTTCAAGGTGAAGGGAAATAACATTAAGCGTGTCACATCTACAGGACAAGTTTGGGAGAATGTTTTACAAACATCCTTGAAATCCTTATTCTGTAGATATGCCTTCTCGCTTTCCATCCCATGAAATGTTGGAAGGAGTTGAATCATCCCATTGCGAAATTGAAATTCGCCAACATGTAGGGGAATGAGAATGCAAGAAGGAGTAGGTGCGTGTTCTGGTTGCATGAGATCGCACAACGGCCGCAGTGAATCATCAACTGGTACCACAACATTTTCACCATGTTCACTCTGATCGTCATCCATTGATTCAATTGGAGTGGTGACAGGGTTACTAGAACTGGAAGAATTAGATGAATATAGAGGATTTCCAAAAATTCTGTGGACGGAACTATCGGACATAAATGAGAAAACCTAAGAAGATTGAAAACCTAGAGAACTCAAAGAAAAAGGAAAACAGAAATAGATCAGGAAAGATTGAGGTAATCTAAGGAATTGATCGTCGCCTTCCCCGGCAACGGCGCCAAAAACTTGGCACGAATATTTTTCTGTGTGCGCTTGTGTGCTATACCCAAGTGTAAGTAGACGTGCAAGTAGTAAACTGGATGAAGTCCAGGTCGATCCCACAGGGAAGGATAAGAATTAAATTACTTCGATTAGACTCTAAAAGAAAAGAAAAATTCAATATTTTAAGAAAAGTGTAGAACACAAAGTTCTACAATTAACAACTACTAAACTTAAAAACAACTAAATTAAATTAACTAATGATTAACTATTTAACTAAAGGAGATTTGAAAACGGTTTTTCTTAATAAAAGAAAGTGTTGGGATCACGCGAATCTACTATGACTCAGCCATCTACCATGCAAATGCAATTAAGCTCAACGGAGGACAACTTATACAGTATCCCGTACTTCTCTAAGGATATAGAATCAATAGTCCTTTCATGACCGGGACTATATCATCACAATTAAGTTCGAAATACACAAAGGTGGTTTAATTCAATAGTTAAGACTCGCACCTACAATGGTGTTAGCATTGAGGGTGGTTTGCAAAATATATTGAAAGAAAATGCCTTAAGGCTTAACGTTTAAAGACTGTTTTGACAAATTGAGCATTTGGGGACAGTTTGATAACGAATCAGTAAAGCAGAAAGTCTTGGAATACTGTATTAGATGTCCTCAAGAATCAGAGGTCTCGATCGATCGACGCTCTTTCGATCGATCGAACTTCTTCATCTCTCAATCGATCGAAATATCTTCGATCGCTCGACTATGTCTATGGTCCGATCGATCGAACTACATTCGATCGATCGAACACAGGAATAAAAATACTGCATGGCAGAGGCCTGAAATCACGGTTTCATCGCGATTTCCCAACCCCGAACTACTCAGACATGATCTGGGAAGTCTCAGATTTATTTTTAACATAAAGGTTCATTAAAGTCATGTTTGTTTGCGAGTTTTTCATGAAAACTATGAAAATCAATGATTTTAACTCATCTAGCATGTAATACTACGATATGGAAGATTATACTACGAATAAATAAGTGCAGAATGTAAACAAAATAAAACGAAGTAACTTGGAGAAAAACAACTACTATTAAACCTTACGAAATCCAAGCTACAATGAAATCCTTGATAAAAATCTACAGAATAAGATAAAACTCTCTACTCTCTATGGAAAACTGATGAAAACAAAGTATATGCGTCCCCTTGGGACGTAAACAAAACGATTATATATAGCCTAAACCTAATGCTAGGGTTAAAAATCCGTTTCCGCTGCGTGCGCGTATAATCTGATATAAGGCATGTTCGATCGCTCGAGAAACTCTCGATCGATTGAACTTCCAGAAACTGCGAGCGCTTGAACTCCACTCGATCGATCGAAACGTCGATCGCTCGAACATTGTTCGATCGCTCGAACCCTGTTTTTCAGCTTTGAGTTGTCTTCATCTGGACTAAGCACTTCCTTTTATCAACATTCTTCAATCTTGTACACAGCAGCAGTAATCTGCACAAATAATCACTAAAACAATACCACTTATCATAGTTTAATCAATTTGTGTAGAAACTGGTATTGTAATTCAAACTGTAGATAAACAGGGGAATTGTAGACTTTTCTAGTGTATTTTTCTCTTTTAGCGCGGTTGTATTTTACAAATACCCCCTCTTGTCAGTGTGTGTAATGCAAATTCAAACCTCAAGGAAAATCTGTGTAATTTTACAGTATAGAGGAGAGGTCCTTAAATTTCGCCAAACTTCAAAAGAGATTTGTGTAATTAACCCAAAATTTTGACTCATCATGGGCTACACGAATCCGAATCTGGCCTCCAACACTTGCAATCAAAGATGATGGGTTGGACCCAAAGTTTTCTTGGATGGTTAAATTAGTTAAGGAAGGAGAATAATAATAGGTTTTCAAGATTGCATTTAGGCGTACGTGGATTGCACTTTTTATACTTATATGTAGTTAGTGGTGGAGTGAGGATGGTGTCATTCAATATCTTAATACAAAGTATCAACACACCATATCCAACGTTAATTTTACATAATAAATTGTCTTCACCAAGTTTAATCCAAAAACTTGTAAATCTTAAAAGTACAAATAAAAGAAAGATTACTGTCACTTGTTCAACAAAAATGTTTCAAAGACTAATGAACACTTTTTTTTTTCACAATCGTACTTGACCGACCATTTTTTTATTTTGAAAACGTTGTGTAGTTGTTTCATTTATTATATCGTCACATACATCTTTCTCAAATATGTTGAACATATGAATTGAATTGTGCAAGAGAATGTGATTATTTGAAACTCTGAAATTACAAATTTGACACCTCTTCTCTTATTTTGCCTTTACTTTAGTGGGTAAAATATGATTAAAAAATAAATAAAATTAATTAATAATTTTTTTTTTTAATTTAATCCTAAAACACTCACATAAAAGAACTTTTTTCGAACATGTAGTGGGTTCAATTGAACACAGTGCATAACATGTGGCCCCGTTAGGGATAACAACAGAACGAGTTTGGTACGGAGTAGCCTCTTCCGAACTCTTACTTCTACTAAAAAGTTGTTTACCAAACTCGTCCCAACTCTATTAGTAGCAGAGTCGGATTTGGTCGATTTTTTATTGGGGTGGTGACAGATTTACCACCGGAGTAACTTAAATAAAATTTAAAAACTTATATTTTAGTAAAATAATTGATTGAATGATAAATCGACAAGTAACCAATGTGAGTTTTTTTTTTATTATTATTTTTTATTTTATGAGTCAAACTTTTAAAATTTTTTATACGTAACATATTTCTTTCTTTTTTATATGTCATGATATAAGGTACATATAGGGATGGCAATGGGGCGGGTTTTTCGGGTTCCCCGCCCCGCCCCGCCCCTAATAGGCCGGGTATGGGATGTACTTAAACGGGGTAGGGGCGGGTATGGGATTGGTTTTCAAAACCCGGGTCGGGGTCGGGGTGGGGGTAGATTTCCCCGAACCCGCCCCGATTATACATGTTTTTACGTAAATGCCCTTCTTAATTATGATATTACCTAAAATATATGGGGAATAAATACTTAAATTTAGGGTTATTTGGCATATTTGCCTCCTCTATCAAGTTCAGCTCTCTAATAGAGAGAGAAACCAACATTTTAGAGAGAGAGAGAGAGAGAGAGAGAGAGAGAGAGAGAGCAGAAATGGCGAGATGCCGAGATCCTCCCATCATCGATTCATCAGATGATTCCGATGACAAGGATATGTGAAGAGTTCGAGATGGAGTCATGGACTTGAAGACTGTGTCGTGCTCGAGATCTGACGCCAACAATCGCCGTCCGGGACCACCACCGTCTATGGCGTCGCCACTTCCCCTCTCTATCATGTTACTCTTCTACTTGGATCAAAGATCTGGTATGTACTCTCAAATTTGTAGTACAGATGATCTCTATTTTTTTTTTTGGGGTCAAAAGATGATCTATTTGATTTTGATGTTCTTACAGTTCAAAGAACAAATTGAACAATTAATTGGAGTATATGTACATATATGTGTGAATCTAATGTGTATGTGTTTAGGATGAGAGAGAATCTGGCATGAGCTTGGGGTATGGATTTTGTATTTGTTCTCTTTATGTTTAATTCTCTTTTGTGGTTGAATTTGTGCTTTTTACTGGAGTAAATTGAATTCCACTCACAGAGTTCTTTGGGCAACATGGATTTTTTTTTTTTTTTTTTTTAATATTCTCGGCCGGGGCGGGGCGGGGACGGGTTTTTGATTACGGGGCGGGGTCGGGGTTGGGACACATTTCTCCTCGGGGCGGGGCGGGGGTGTGGACACGTGGAATTCCGTCGTCCACTCCTGGGTTTTCTGTTTCCGGGGTTTCGGAATTGATTTTCCTTTGTTTTGAAATCGATTTGAAAGAAAACAAGAGGTTTGTTTTTGAAGAAAAGAATGTCTTTTGAAAACAGATACAGAGTCGCCACTTGGTCTTTAGGGAACCAAGAAACCCAATTTGACTCACCCAAACGGATAAAAGGCACCGGCCCTTCATAACCAAAAAACTTGGCTCGGGGTTTTGGTACGAGAGAGGAAGGAGCCTTTGTCACAACTAAAACACCCTCAACTCGCCCCGTCTTTCGACGGGCCTCAATTAGCATCCAAATAATCATCTTATACTATGTTTGGTTCGACAAATAATACTATGATAGTATATTACATCACATAAGAAAATTTGAAGTGAAAGATCTAAAGATAAAATATCATTCATAAGATCTAAGCCAAATATCATACAATGTAAAGTGAAAAAATCACACAAATAAACCTAGGAAAAATCGTCTAATCATGTATCAAGTAATAAAGTTTCCCTAGTCTAAAGGGGACATGAATTGTTATTGAAACAAAATAATCAAAGAAATCAAAATATGCTTAGCAAGCTAGTATGATGCATGTTAATCTTTGAGGAAAAGAAGACCTCTCAATCCCCGGGACAGATGAGAAAGGAAGATTAGATCGAGGGGAAATATGAACGTATGATCAAGTTCATTCCTTATGATCTTCTTAGATTAGGAGTCATGAAAGCCCCAAATCTTGCATGGATGCAATGTATGATCTTAAAATGTGCAAAGGTTGTAGTGTGTTTGTGTACATGAATTCCTAGAATGACTTAGAAGTCTAGAATATGTATGAATGTATGAACGAAATCATCATGGGATATATACAAATGTAGTATGAACTACTTCCTAAGACATGAGCTAATTTGGAATACATATAAGCATCAAATCAAAGAATGAAAGTTAAAATGTGCTTGCTGTGAATAGTGGACAGAACAATAACTAGATCTTTTGAAAATTGAAAAGAGGGGTTAGGAATGTTTTTAGTGCATGATTTTTTTATGTAGATCTTCCTTATTATGTCAAGAACACAACACAAAAAGTCAATCTTCAATAACTATTACAGATTGAGAGAAATCATATGAACAATGGAAGTCACTCAGAAACAGAGTCCGTACTGTCGACTGAAATGTTGAAAACTCTTAGAAAATGAAAACAAAAGATCTAAAGGCCCATTTTATACAGAAGGTTCCCTAAGACATTGAAGTTCAAGGGAAAAATAAGTTGGGACCACCCCTTTTATAAAAGGTTTCTGAAAAAGAAATTGGAAGTGGACCTAGCTGTTGTGACAGCAAAAACAGAATGTCTAGAAGGAATGTTTGGGTCCAAATGGACCATTTCCAAGTACTTCCAAGTCAAACCAAAAATCATGGGCGTTCTCTAATGAGTTAGGAAGATTTTCCAAGTGGTCTTGCATCCATGCATTGAGTATTGAGTTCTAGAGAAATCTTTGAACTCAGATCACTCACTGTTTTGACTCACTGTTTTGAAGATTTTGGGAAAAACTTGAGTTTTCTTTCTTGAAATCAAAATGAGAGGGATTGAGAGGGGTTTTGAAATAGAGGTTTTGAAAGTATATTTTCAACATCAAATAGAGATTATAACCTCTTGGAATATCAACATCAAACTCATCATCAAAAACCCCCAATATTATTGGAGAGATTCATTTTTATTTGAACATAACTTCAAGGATACCTTGGAGGTATTGAAGTTATAATCATCATCTATCAAACATGTTTTTGAGGTCAAGAGCTACTATCCATAAGGATTCACTCACCTCAAACTTCATGTCATCATCTAGATGATGATGAACTAGTAAGTAAATAAAGAAAAATAAAAAAGAAATGAGGTAAGAAGAGATGAACATTGTATATAAGCAAGCAAATGAACAAATCAATAGATGATATTCAATGGTGGAACCACAAGCATTCAACCTCTCATATGTGTGTATATGGGTGAGTACATCACTCTCTAACTCATAGGAAACTTAAAGAAGATGAAGAAGATGGATTGAAAGCTTGAAAATAAAAGTTTAGTTTTTAGAAAACTAAATAAAAAACTCACATTTGGCTTGGATTTGAAGAAGAAGATCTTGATTTCTCTCTCTATTTCTTCCTAACTTTCTAAATCTCTCTCTAATGGCTTCCAAGCTCTTCTCTAAATGGAAGTAAATTGGTCTCCTTTATAGGCCAACTTGGGGAGGTATTTTGGATTTTAAAAAGTCTCTAATTGGTCCAAAATCCCGGAATAATCAAAACTATGTTGTTTTATTTATTGAAAATTTGAATTAAAACCCAAAAATTAACCAAAAATTACAAAAAAAATGAAAAATCACTCATAGTGCCGCCGCGGCACTTGGCCACTGCCGCCGCGGCAGTGGGCCAGTGCCGCCGCGGCAGTCAACTCCCCCGTTGACCAAAAATTGCATTTTGACCCCCAGAACTCCCGGAATTCGTGAAACGACCCTATTTCGTCCGAAATTCACAGAAAATTCATACGAAATCCAAATTGAGATTGTGATATACCGTTGGAAAGGTATTGAGGTCTACTTTCCCTAAAAAATAGTTTTGTCACGTCCCGAAAACGGAACACGTGAACGGAAAGGAAAAGAGATAAAACAATGTTAAACGTACACACAACACGGAAGCGACCATGACAAACCAAGTTTAAAAGAACTCAAGCACTTATTGGAACTTGAAAACTACAATGGAAAATACCTTGAAAATTTAATGTTTGAAGGCGAATCATAAGAGGTTTTGAAAGAATACACACCTACAATAATTCAATAACAAAGGTGGGCAATGGGAATCCAAACCTAAGGCCAAAACAAATGAAAATATAAAAATAAAAATTTTAATTCGGAAAACACTATTCATCGCCCGAAAAATTCCCCCAAAGGTACCCCGTTTTGTTTTTACATAGTATCTTAGAATCATATGAGGACACTTGGGTTTTTAATTAGCACTTCTATCGAGGTCCGAAAAAGGGTGCTGTAGGCCAAAATCACTATTCACGGGCAGCCTTGAAAAACACTATTCATCCCAAAAATAATGTGAGCAGTTTTTACTATTCATCCCCCAAACATGGTTGCTTTGCTCGGTTTCGTTTTGGGACTTCGTGGGAACGTTTTGAAACATTAACAAGGTGTTTTTAACAAGAAAAATATCGACGGCATGTCGACGCAATGACCCATACTTAACCAAATTAAATAAATCTGACAAGGATTACAAACATATAAACAAATCCAATAAGGATTGCAAACACAAAATGAGATCCGGCTAGGATCGACAAAGTATAAATAACTAGCAAAGCATGAGTTAAGTAAGAGATAAAACGATCTCTAAATATAAATTACAAGTTGGTTTTTTCAAAAAGGAAGTGTAAGGATTAACACTTGTCCATAAAATTCACTACAAGCCCTCCAATGACAAAATCAAAGGAATAGAAGATGAAGGAGTTTTGTAACTACATAATACAACAACTTGCATAGAATTAGGCTATTACAAACTCCTACAACAACAATTACATTGGAAGCTATATATATCCATAATGTTAAGGCTTAGCCTTCAAAAAGATTTCACGACGACGTCTACGCGTCGGGTTCACATGTGCCCTTTCCCCTTATCAATATCACCTGAAAAAGATGTTTTTGTAGTTTCATTAGGCGCGACGGCCTAGTAGGAAATATTTCAAGAAAACAATATGCAATTTCATAATTAAGTATGAGATGCGGTGCAAATGTAATGCAATGCCGCCGTGGCAAAGATGGAAATGACGTGTGCCTTAAAGGGCTTTGCATGATATGTGCACTCCTCTCATCACCGGACTATGAGCCACCCACCCAAGGAATGTAGCATACCAACCTCCGGGAGCTAACCGGAATACAGTCGGAGTTTGAATGTTCTAAGGGTCATTCTCCCTGTCTCACATCACAACCCATATCCGGATTTCTTAAATCAAATTCCCACACAAGGGGTTTTTCCTTCTTTCAAAAATCAAAATTTTTGAATGTCATGCCGATGCTATGATTTGCCAATTCGGCTTCAAATGCTCATGTATGCTATGACAATATGATCAACCAACATATTCATGGCATAATTCAATTTCAAGCATAATCCACCAATACATACATTTTACCTAGAATTTCCGAAAATTTCCAACTAGCGTCCTAACGTGGTTATCACATAAAGGGAGCATCCTAAGCATGTCTAACATCACATAATTGGATTCAACCTCAACAAAACACATAATTTCATATTTAGGTAATTAGCCCTAAATTTACAACTTTGGGGGAAATCCTAAATCATGTGTCTAAGTTGTTCTCCTAACAAATTAGAGATCACAAATCACCTTAACTATAAATAACATATTGAATTAAAGCAATAACATCTACCTCAATGTAATTTTTTTTCCCAAAATAAATGGAAAACCCAAGAAATGCAAGAAAATCCAAGATCTCCAAAAAGGCTTCAAGAAGATGATAAGAGTGGTCCTAGGGGACCCAAGAACACCCTACAAGTAATGAACCTTCAAGAAATCACCATGGATGGAAGCTTGAAAATCCCAACTCTATGGATTTTGGGTAAGCTATTAAAGAGGTTAAATAGGTGACTTTCATGGGTATCAATAGAAAGCTCTCAAGATTTTAGGGCTAGTTTATATAGAACAAATCTCACCAAACTCTCCCTAAGGTGGTTATATAGAAGCTTCAAGGTTGTAGCAATGGTGGGTTTTTGGGGCTTAGAGATAAGGAAGAAGGAGAAGAAGAGAGAAGAAGAAAAAGAAAGTGAAGAGAGAGAGAGAAGAAATCCGGCCACTTTGGGGGGGACAAAGGTGGGTCCCACCATCTTGTCTCCTCTTGACTTTTTGGTAGATATGTATGACATTAAGCATGTGTGAGTGTGTGGTATTTTTCTCCCACATTTAAATGCATGTGCTCTAAGTTAACAGTTTAAAAAGGTACACTAACACATGTCAACATTTAATTAAAAACTACACAGAAATTAGATTCGGGCGCACACACATAAACATTTAAGTCAAATGAAATCGCATTAACAGTATTTAAATTTTGAATTATGACAATCTACCCCCCTTAAAAGAATTCCGTCCCGGAATTCGGAACAACTAAGCGTAAAAAGGGAGCAACGACTTGCTCAACCTTGTCTAAGTAATACTATCAAATAAATGAAACTTACTCTACTCGGGGAAAAGGTGAGGATAACTCTTCCTGGCTTCACCCTCGTCCTCCCACGTCGACTCGCCAATGTTATGATGATTCCACTGAATCCTTACCAACGGAATAACCCTGCCTCGCAACACACGATCTTTCCTCTCAATGATACGGATAGGTTGCTCTTCATACGACGTGTCTTCCCCAAGAGGCAACTCGGTCCAATCTAAAACATGTGATGGATCTGGGTAATGCTGATGGCGCGGATCTGAGTTACATCTACGAAGCATCGAAACATGGAATACATTGTGCACACTCGATAACTGTGGCGGAAGAGCCAATCGATAAGCAACGGTGCCAACCCTCTCAAGGATCTCAAATGGCCCAATAAACCGCGGCGCTAACTTACCACTCTGACCAAATCGCTGTAACCCACGACGGGGTGAAACTCTCAGAAACACATGATCACCAATCTCAAACTCAAGTGGACGACGATGGCGATCTGCATACGATTTCTGACGACTCTGAGCTGTACTCAACTTCTCACGAATCACTTTAATCTTCTCTGAAGTCTCTCTAACCATATCGGGGCCATGAAGGATAGTCTCGCCTACCTCACCCCAGCATAACGGAGATCGATACGGACGGCCATACAATGCCTCAAACGGTGCCATCTGAATGCTCGCCTGATAACTATTATTATAAGCAAACTCGGCCAAGGGCAAATGATCTTCCCAATTACCACCAAGTTCCATAACACTAGCCCTCAACATATCCTCTAATATCTGAATAGTACGCTCGGACTGCCCATCCGTCTGAGGATGAAATGCTGTGCTAAGTAGAAGCTGTGTACCCAAGGCTCTCTGTAGACTCTGCCAAAAGTGAGATACAAACTTCGAATCACGATCTGATACAATCGAAACTGGAATACCATGAAGTCTCACAATCTCCCGAATGTAGATCACACTAAGAGTATCTGCGGTGTCGGTTACCTTAATCGGCAAGAAATGTGCGGATTTAGTCAAACGGTCCACAATAACCCAAATAGCATTATGCTTACGTAAAGTCATGGGAAGTGCTGTAACGAAATCCATAGTAATATGCTCCCACTTCCACTCGGGAATAGGAAGTGGTTGTAACAAACCAGCGGGTCTCTGATGCTCGGCTTTTACTTGTTGACAAACTAGGCAACTAGCAACAAACTCGACAACGGCTCTCTTTAAACCCTTCCACCAGTATTGGCGATGCAAATCATGATACATCTTTGTACCCCCCGGATGAACGGCAAAACGGGAATGGTGAAACTCTTTCAAAACATCCTCCCTACAAGCAACGGGGACAAACACTCGACCTCGGAGTCTCAAACCTCTAGTGTTATCAAAGGTCCAACCTTTCTCACCGTCTCCACTAAGCATACGGGAAGTCAAAGCAACGGTCTCATCATCGGATTTTTGAGTCTCTAGAATTCGAGTTAAAAGTGCCGGTTGCGAATTCAAAGCAAACAAAGTCGTTCGGTCGGGAGTCTCAGAACAACAAACCTCAAAGTCATCTAAATGTCTCAACATTTTCCACTCTTGTACCGGTAAATACGCCAAGGTCCCACGAGGCTTCCTACTAAGTGCATCGGCCACAACATTGGCCTTGCCCGGATGGTATTGCAAATCAAAGTCATAGTCCTCTAAGTACTCCATCCAACGGCGCTGTCTCAAGTTAAGATCCCGCTGTGTGAATATGTATTTCAAACTCTTATGATCGGAAAAGACCTCAAATCTCTCACCGTACAAATAATGTCTCCAACTCTTCAATGCAAATACCACGGCGGCAAGCTCTAAGTCATGAGTAGGATAGTTTTTCTCATGTGGTTTCAATTGCCTAGAGCCATAGGCTATAACCTTACCCTCTTGCATCAATACACAACCCAATCCATCAAGTAAAGCATCACAATAAACGGTATAGCTCAATCCACGCTCGGGGATAACAAGGATAGGTGCCGAAGTCAAACGAGCCTTCAATTGTTGGAAAACATTTTCACAAGTATCATCCCAAACAAATTTCACCCCTTTTCTAGTAAGCTTAGTCATAGGCATAGCTAGACGAGAGAAATCCTCAACAAAACGGCGGTAGTAACCCGCTAACCCCAAGAAACTACGGACTTTAAATACATTTTTCGGTGGTTGCCAATCCATAACGGCTTCAATCTTAGAAGGATCTACGGATACCCCATCACTAGAAACAACATGCCCAAGAAACTTTACTTCGGATAACCAAAACTCACACTTAGATAGTTTGGCATACAACCGGTGTCCTCTCAGAACCTCTAATATAATGCGGAGATGTTCCTCGTGCTTCTCCCTAGAAGGCGAGTAAATCAAGATGTCATCTATGAATACAATCACAAACTTGTCCAAGAATGGACTAAACACACGGTTCATCAAATCCATAAAGGCGGCGGGAGCATTTGTCAAACCGAAAGGCATAACAAGGAACTCAAAGTGTCCATACCGGGAACGGAAAGCAGTCTTAGGAATATCACACTCCCTAACACGCAACTGATGGTAAGCCGAACTCAAGTCAATCTTAGAGAAACAAGATGAACCACGGAGTTGATCAAACAAATCCTCGATTCTCGGAAGTGGGTATTTATTCTTTATAGTCACATGATTTAGCTTGCGGTAGTCAATACATAGTCTAAGCGAACCATCCTTCTTCTTTGCAAAAAGAACGGGTGCTCCCCAAGGAGATGTACTAGGACGGATGAATCCCCTAAATTGTAAGTCCTCTAACTGTGTTTTCAACTCCTTCAACTCGGCGGGTGCCATTCTATATGGCGGGATTGAGATCGGTGAAGTGCCGGGTACTAAGTCTATCGAGAACTCAATCTCACGAATAGGTGGTAGCCCAGGTAAGTCCTCGGGAAAGACATCGGTATACTCACAAACAATCGGAGGAAACTCAATCAAGACCAGTTCATTCTCGTCAGAAAATAAACTAGCCAAATAATCAACATGATTCTTTCCCCTATACAAACTGTGAAGTGAACGCATCGGAAACTCCAAACGGTCACCCTCAAAACGACCTAGGTCTCCGGATGGTAGAATAAAAGTAACGCTCCTCTTAAAACAATCTATATAAGCTCGGTAGGTACTCAACCAATCCATACCCAAAATTACATCGAAACTAGACATGTCGAAAACAATTAAATCAATAACAATGTTTCGGTCCGCTATAACAAGTTCGCACCCATGACATACCCGATCCAAGGGAACTAAACCTCCAACGGGAGTATCAACTAAAATCGTAGGAGTCAAACGGCTCATCTCCAAGTCCAAGGATGATGCATATGACAATGATATGAAAGAACATGATGCGCCAGTATCAATAAGCATAGAAGCTCTAGAACTGAATACTAGAAGGGTACCTTGGATAACTGAGACATCGGGGGCAACTACAGAAGATGATGCGGCAACAGGATGGGACATAGTAGGAAGTGGCCTCGGGGCTTGCTGTCCTCCTCCGCGATGTCCTATATAATGAAGCTGGCCTCTAGGGACATTAGGCCTAGAGCTCTGAACAGAAGAGGCTGGTGGTGGTGACACAAAAGGTGGCCTTTAAGCCTGCTGATATGGCCCAGAGAAAGGTGTGTGAACCTGTGGTGCAACTGTCTGTGGCGCTGTCTGAGCAAATGGGCAATTCCTCTTTATATGATTCGGGTCGCCACAACTATAACAATTTCTAGGACCCACGACACCCCCTCCACGAGAAGAACCAGAGCGGCGAGAACCACGAGACTGAGGCTGCTGTGGCTGAGATGAGAACTGAGAAACCGGCAGGGCCTGAATAGGTACCGGTGAGGAATAGGAAGACTGCTGAGGGACATAATCTTGCCTCGGCTTCTTGAATTGGCTCCCACTCGACGAGCCTAACTGACTACCCTTCGACGGACCCCGGAGTTCTTTATCTTTCTTCGAACTCAGAAACTCTTCCTCAAATACAAGTGCCTTCTTAACCACTTTGCTATACGAGTCTAGCTCAAACCCAATGACTTTCGTGCGAAGGCCCTGACGAAGTCCGCTCTCAAAGGTCCTAGCTTTAATTTTATCGTCGGCGGTGATATCAGGCGCAAAACGGGCTAAGTCCCCAAAACACGCCTCATAATCAGTAACCGACATCTCACCCTGACGAAGGTTCAAAAATTCGGTTCTCTTGGTCTGACGAGCAACGGGTGAAAAATACTTGTCAAGGAAAATCTGAGTAAAAGATTCCCAAGTCATACCCTCCAAGGTTTGTGTAGTAAGTACAAGTTTCCACCAAACTTGGGCCCGACCCGCCAACTGAAAGGTAGCGGTATCAATGCGAAGGTGATCCTCAACAATACCCAGGTGCTCGAAGATCCTAACAATTCTTTTCAACCAAAGCTCTGCCTGAACCGGATCCGTTTCTCCCGAGAAAACTGGAGGATTCTTCCTACCAAATTCTCTCATGGCCGATTGTGCCCTCGGCTCTGCCTGAACACCAGGCGCATGCGCCACTACGGTAGGAGCTACCGGTGGAGGTGGAGGTGGAATATCATTCCTTGCTGTTTGGACAGCTTGGGTGAAATCCCTCATCACGGCCATCATCTCAGCAAAGAACTGAGCCCCACCAGGAACCCCCGGAATAGATACGGGTGTAGGATTAGGAGCGGGAGCAGAAGAGGATGAGGAAGACTGGGCTCCTCGACCTGCGGCTCCACCTCGGCCCCTAGCACGACCCCTAGCACGAACAGGAGGTCGGCCTCTAGCACGGCCTCTAACACGCGGCGGCATAGCTAGGCAAAAGAAATAATTACCAACGAATTAGATGAAGCATTAAAGTAGGCGTCTAATTCAAACATTCATTAAGCAATTCATATGACGACTAATGAAACACGTAGCACTTGAACATGTAAATGTCTACCATGCAAGTACTTGAAAACATTTAACACATACGCATGCTCGTATGGCAATCTAGTACTTAATGCAAACCTTTAACTGAAACAATGAAAGTATAAATAAAAACTTAGACATATAAGGAAAATTAGCACGTAGGTCCAAATTAAACTCCCAGAGTCCCTAGGTATTCAAACCCGGTTAGCTTTGATACCAAGTTGTCACGCCCCAAAAACGGAACACGTGAACGGAAAGGAAAAGAGATAAAACAATGTTAAACGTACACACAACACGGAAGCGACCATGACAAACCAAGTTTAAAAGAACTCAAGCACTTATTGGAACTTGAAAACTACAATGGAAAATACCTTGAAAATTTAATGTTTGAAGGCGAATCATAAGAGGTTTTGAAAGAATACACACCTACAATAATTCAATAACAAAGGTGGGCAATGGGAATCCAAACCTAAGGCCAAAACAAATGAAAATATAAAAATAAAAATTTTAATTCGGAAAACACTATTCATCGCCCGAAAAATTCCCCAAAAGGTACCCCGTTTTTTTTTACACAGTATCTTAGAATCATATGAGGACACTTGGGTTTTTAATTAGCACTTCTATCGAGGTCCGAAAAAGGGTGCTGTAGGCCAAAATCACTATTCACGGGCAGCCTTGAAAAACACTATTCATCCCAAAAATAATGTGAGCAGTTTTTACTATTCATCCCCCAAACATGGTTGCTTTGCTCGGTTTCGTTTTGGGACTTCGTGGGAACGTTTTGAAACATTAACAAGGTGTTTTTAACAAGAAAAATATCGACGGCATGTCGACGCAATGACGCATACTTAACCAAATTAAATAAATCCGACAAGGATTACAAACATATAAACAAATCCAATAAGGATTGCAAACACAAAATGAGATCCGGCTAGGATCGACAAAGTATAAATAACTAGCAAAGCATGAGTTAAGTAAGAGATAAAACGATCTCTAAATATAAATTACAAGTTGGTTTTTTCAAAAAGGAAGTGTAAGGATTAACACTTGTCCATAAAATTCACTACAAGCCCTCCAATGACAAAATCAAAGGAATAGAAGATGAAGGAGTTTTGTAACTACATAATACAACAACTTGCATAGAATTAGGCTATTACAAACTCCTACAACAACAATTACATTGGAAGCTATATATATCCATAATGTTAAGGCTTAGCCTTCAAAAAGATTTCACGACGACGTCTACGCGTCGGGTTCACATGTGCCCTTTCCCCTTATCAACATCACCTGAAAAAGATGTTTTTGTAGTTTCATTAGGCGCGACGGCCTAGTAGGAAATATTGCAAGAAAACAATATGCAATTTCATAATTAAGTATGAGATGCGGTGCAAATGTAATGCAATGCCGCCGTGGCAAAGATGGAAATGACGTGTGCCTTAAAGGGCTTTGCATGATATGTGCACTCCTCTCATCACCGGACTATGAGCCACCCACCCAAGGAATGTAGCATACCAACCTCCGGGAGCTAACCGGAATACAGTCGGAGTTTGAATGTTCTAAGGGTCATTCTCCCTGTCTCACATCACAACCCATATCCGGATTTCTTAAATCAAATTCCCACACAAGGGGTTTTTCCTTCTTTCAAAAATCAAAATTTTTGAATGTCATGCCGATGCTATGATTTGCCAATTCGGCTTCAAATGCTCATGTATGCTATGACAATATGGTCAACCAACATATTCATGGCATAATTCAATTTCAAGCATAATCCACCAATACATACATTTTACCTAGAATTTCCGAAAATTTCCAACTAGCGTCCTAACGTGGTTATCACATAAAGGGAGCATCCTAAGCATGTCTAACATCACATAATTGGATTCAACATCAACAAAACACATAATTTCATATTTAGGTAATTAGCCCTAAATTTACAACTTTGGGGGAAATCCTAAATCATGTGTCTAAGTTGTTCTCCTAACAAATTAGAGATCCCAAATCACCTTAACTATAAATAACATATTGAATTAAAGCAATAACATCTACCTCAATGTAATTTTTTTTCCTAAAATAAATGGAAAACCCAAGAAATGCAAGAAAATCCAAGATCTCCAAAAAGGCTTCAAGAAGATGATAAGAGTGGTCCTAGGGGACCCAAGAACACCCTACAAGTAATGAACCTTCAAGAAATCACCATGGATGGAAGCTTGAAAATCCCAACTCTATGGATTTTGGGTAAGCTATTAAAGAGGTTAAATAGGTGACTTTCATGGGTATCAATAGAAAGCTCTCAAGATTTTAGGGCTAGTTTATATAGAACAAATCTCACCAAACTCTCCCTAAGGTGGTTATATAGAAGCTTCAAGGTTGTAGCAATGGTGGGTTTTTGGGGCTTAGAGATAAGGAAGAAGGAGAAGAAGAGAGAAGAAGAAAAAGAAAGTGAAGAGAGAGAGAGAAGAAATCCGGCCACTTTGGGGGGGACAAAGGTGGGTCCCACCATCTTGTCTCCTCTTGACTTTTTGGTAGATATGTATGACATTAAGCATGTGTGAGTGTGTGGTATTTTTCTCCCACATTTAAATGCATGTGCTCTAAGTTAACAGTTTAAAAAGGTACACTAACACATGTCAACATTTAATTAAAAACTACACAGAAATTAGATTCGGGCGCACACACATAAACATTTAAGTCAAATGAAATCGCATTAACAGTATTTAAATTTTGAATTATGACAAGTTTGGAGTTGGGTCACTTTGGAAAGGTTTGCGGTATTCGCGATAAAAGCCGAATTGATCGCATTTTTCACCTTCAGAAATTCATAACAAATTCGTTTTAGATCCAGAAATTATGTGCGATATACCGTTAGAAAGCTATTGACCTCTAGTATTTGATAAAAATATTTCAATGTCGAAAAGAAGACTTTGATTTTTGGTCAAACTTGCAGTCAAATCAGTCAAACAGTGCACTTCTAGGAAATTCCGGGAAGTTCTGGGGGCCTCCAAAGACTGACGTTTCCGTCCGATTTTCTTTTAAAACATATTTTAAGACTTTTCACATGATCTAGAATGATCTCGGAACTTTTGGGTGAATTTGGATGATTTTGGTCAAACTTGGTCAAACTTGGTCAAACATTGGTCAAACCTTGGTCAAACTTGGTCAAACATTGGTCAAACCGGTCAACAGAGGCCTTCCGGGACTTCCGGGGGTCTCTGGGAGCTTACGATTTCAAATATTCATCTTTTAAAATACCTTTTTTTTTGTTTGGAACAACATCGAATGATTTCTGAGATTCTAGGCCAATCCTGGAGAATTTTGGGCTTTTAGGAGCATTTTGGTCATTTTTGCAAATTCTTTGACTTTTTGAGAGTTAGAGGCAATCTCTGAAAATCCGATCTTTCTAATCATCGAGGTTTGACATACTTGTGGCCTCCTAAATCTGTTAGCCGACAAAATGGGGTGTCTACAGGGGACGAGGGAAGGGTTCATTCAACCGGGTCGGGGTCGGGGTCGGGGTCGGGGTCGGGGAACGGGCCCCCCGTCCCATACCCGCCCCGTTGCCATCCCTAGGTACATATATAAGTCATGGTATTTTAGCATATAAAGGGAAATTATAAGGATGTATTACTACATTTGACACTTCAATCGGGTCGGGGTGAGTTTTAATCTGGAATATTTTCAATTACTACCTCCGCCTCAACTCCTATAGGATTTTCATTTTCACTTACCAAATCCGCTCTTACTCCTATGATATCTTCTCTAAAACCATTCCATTAGGGTAGGGGCGGGGTGGGGCAGGGCTAAGTTCCGGCAGATCGGAGATTTTTGCCATCCCTTGGCCCCGCCACTATAAAGTAGTTGAGTTATAATGGGTCTAGGAAAGATCTTTAGAGATAGAATTAGGGGTGGGCATTCGGTCGGTTCGGTTCGGTTCGGTTTGTCACTATTCGGTTTGGAGGATTATCAACTGTTAACTGACTGAAATATAATTCGGTTAGTTCGGTTCGGTTAACTGAATTACAAATTCGGTTCGGTTTGTTTATTCGGTTAACCGAATTATAAAAAACCCAATTTTTATTTTTATTTTTATTTTTTTTCATTTTTCTCAACTTTTTAATGTTTTTTTTCCTTTCTCTTTCATATTGCAAAGAAAGCATACTTTTATTTGTTTTCAATTGTAAAAATACTTTATATTTTATTATCTATAGTTATGTATAAGTATATTAATAATATAGATAATAAAAATAAAAAATAAAATTTTGATTTTTCGGTTCAGTTCGGTTTGCCTATAGGCAACTGATAACCGAACTGAAATTTTTAATTCGGTTCGATTTTTAACCGAACTGAAAAATTGAACTGAAAATTTTAATTAAAATAACCAATTTGAAATTAAAAAATTCGGTTCGATTGGTTCGGTTTGTTCAGTTAACCGAACTGTTTGCCCACCTCTAGATAGAATAATGCTATACTTTCTAAATTATTTTTTTCTCAAAAAGTATTTTTTAACACATGTGACAATGCGACCCTTTTCAATAATGATAGGACTATTTCAACACTAATTAATCAAAATCACCCCACTCTCACAAATATTGAGAATTACTTTTGGAAAAAAATTGGGGATGCTTAACATTACTCTTAGAGATAATCCCAACCTTATATTTCTTGGTACCATGAGCTAAATTCGTAAAGAGCTTATGGGCTGGCGAAGAGGCTTCTGTGCCCTAGCAGTTTACACCTTGCCACGTGTCTCATGGTAACTGGTTGTGGTCATATCACTTTCAGAAGTGTTAGGCACACATCTCAAATCACACCCTAAGCCACACCCTATGCTTTAAATGCATGTACTCTGTGCTGTTTGAATTTTTTACACTTTTTTGTGCACTACTTACACAGTACAGGGTACATGCATTTAAAGCAATAAGATGGTTTGAGATGTGATTTGAAGTGTGTGCCTAGCATTTCTTTATCACTTTTGCATTAAAGAAGTTAGAAACTTTGAATATTTGACTGGTTGAACGATACACCATTTTTTTAGAACGAGATTAAATTTTAGGGTGAATTACCTTTTTACCCCCTATAGTTTGCCTCTGTATCACTTTACCCCCTGTAGTTTGGAATGTAACACATAACCCCCCTATGGTTTATCTCTATGGCTCTTTGTCCCCTGTAGTTTGGAATGTAACACACAACCCTTTTTGTGCAGTGGCAGAGCCAGGAATAAAAGTTTGGGGGGGGGGGGGGGGGGGGGGGGGGCATGTACAGCGGCTTAGAATTACACGGGGGTTCGGGGGCAGCGCCCTTGAGGCAATTTTTTTTGGGTCTATTCATAAATCCGCAGTTGCATGTAAAATTTAATGGTGGTAAAACGATTTGGGTTGGATTGTATGTTAGAAGGAAGAGAAAAATGATGGTAAAATACTTTAGGTTGAATTCGATTAGTAAGGGAGAAGAAAGATTATTGGTTTAAATATTTAGGATGTGTTAGATTACAATTTGGCCAATTTATATAGCATATAACATACTTTATTTCAATTTTTGAGTGGTTCGATGACAATTAGGCCAACATACTAAATCTAAATTCTTATTTGGCTTAACTACATTTTATACTCTATTAGTTTTCCCTTTATGTCAATTTGATCTCTGTAGTTTAGAAAGTGTCATTTTAGTTCTTATAGTTTCATAAGTGTGTCATTTTAGTCCCTCAAACACTTCTTATGACAAATTTTTTGCTTTTAGTGACAAAATTATTCGTCACTAAAGGATTTATTGGACTTATTGACACACTTATGAAACTACAGGGACTAAAGTGACACTTTCTAAATTACAGTGACTAAACTAACACGTCTGACAAACTATAAAGGTGTAAAATGTATTTAACCCTTCTTATTTTTAGCCTTACCATATGGATAACACAATGGAAGAAGAAACTAGAAGTTACGATGAAACTAGAGAATACAGATTCTATCGGAGAATAAGGAAGTTTGAGGTAGAATTTGCTTTGAAGAAGATGAAACCCAACAAGGCCTTAGGACCAGATGGGATCCCCATTGAGATTTGGAAATGCTTGGGAGATGTGGGGGCATCTTGGCTTACAAAAGTTTTTAATAGGATTTTAATGACTAGAAAAATGCCTGATGAGTGGAGGAAGAGCATCCTAGTGCCTATATATAAGAGTAAAGGAGATGTACAACAATGCAACAATTATAGAGGTATTAAATTGATGAGCCATACTATGAAGCTATGGGAGAGAGTGATGGAGCATCGCTTAAGAGGCGCAACATCAGTGTTGTATGGAAATGGTGAAAAGACTAAATAAAAAAATAATAGACTAAATAGATAATAAAAGATCGCTAGGCAAGTCACACCAAAGTTAAGATGCTATCTTTCAGATAGTGATTTCCCCACTATGGTGTAAGTATGGGCTCTTGGAAATCCTATCTCCAGGATAAAATGCCTAACCTTTAAGCCTATCTAGAAATTACACTTTTGAGTAGACTTGGAACCATAAATTCTCACTCATCCGAAAAGAACACTGACTGTGTTAAAAACAAAAGAAAAATCAGAGAGATCAATCTCACTTTCTTCTACAATTCGGCCATAAATAGTAACAGTACACATGAAGTCAAAAAACACAACTTTAATCAAAAGGACATGTCCTTTCATGACTCTTTACCCAACGGTCAAAAATTTATGACCAATTTGTAAATATACTTTATAACTTTCAAACTAATGAAGATAACATCTCTTTACCCAACGGTCAAAGAATTATGACCAATTTGTAAATATACTTTATAACTTTCAAACTAATGAAGATAACGTCCCAATTGAGGTAACTGCCCAAATTTGAACTATTCATTTCCTTTTTGATTTCTTTCTAATCCCTTATCTTTCATATATTTACAATATACTACCTAATACAAAATTAATATGTAATTAACTATTATTATTAGTAAATAAAATATATATGTATTTATATATATAACAATCCCCCACTTATTTACTAATAAGATAATAATTAAAAAATAAGTAAATAAATAAACAAATAAAAAATAGACTCAAAAACAATTTCGGATCTAGCATAGTGCATGTCCATAGGTGGACGCGGCCTTGAACCTAGGATTGAATATGAAACAAAAAGCTCTAACCGACAAAGAGAACCAAGACTTAATCTTTGCGCAGTTAAAGTATCGAAACAATATTCACACTACACTTTGAATTTGTGGTCCTCTTGAGGCAGCGCGTTATAGGCCATACGCCAATCCCGGCTTAGCAAGTACACTAGGGTTTTACCAATAACCCGTAGGAAGCGGCCCTCACCTCCATACTTGACAAAGGCAGACTCATCAAGGGTGTTCACAACCGCTCTATTACCCCACAAAAGCTATGAGTTCTGTTAAGAACATAGTTCAACCTACTTGTTGTGAAATATTCAGTGCATTATAACCAAATATGAGACTTTAAGAAATAATAGCTTAACCCCCACTATTCCAAAAGTAATGCATTGGAAATGTAACCTCACATTATCATTTCATATGATAATTCTTGACTAAACTCCTTTGAACTTTAATCAAGTGATTTTCAGAGGTTCTGACATCATCTTGTTAAAGTAGACTACAGTCAAGACTATCTCTAATTAATCGGTAATAGCCCCATATCCCTCATGGTTTTGTTAAATTTTTCACCACTCAATGGTTTTGTCAAAGGATCTGAACGCATTTGATCCGTAGGTAAATACTCAAGAGCAACTTTACCTTTTTCACAAGTCGCCTAATGTGATTATATCTCATAGCAATGTGTTTGCTATTGCTAGATATTCTCATATTTTTAGTGTTGTAGATCGCTGCTTGATTATCACAATACAAAGTAATAGGCGCTTTAGGTATATCAATAAAAGGAATGCACTTCATAAAATTCTTCATCTATATAATATCTTTACTAGCTAATGACATAGCAATATACTCAGACTCCATGGATGATAAAGCAACACAAGATTGTTTCTTGGATGACCAGGCAACAATTGCACCTCCTATAGTAAATAACCAACCACTAGTTGATTTAGAATTTGTTCTATCGGAAGCCCATTTGGCATCACTATAGCATTCAAGAACTGAACTTGACCATCGATAATGTAATCCATAATTTATAGTGAGTTTAAAATATCTCAAAGTTCTTTCCAATGTTCAGAACTAGGATTACTAGTGAATCTACTAAGTATTCCGATAGCACATGCAATATCAGGTCTAGTATTGTTCATAGCATATATTAAGCTACCAATGACCTTAGCATATTCTTCTTGATTGATAGGTTCCCCTTTATTAGGAACTAATTTATTATTAGGATTGATAGGTGTTGTACTAGGTTTACAATCAGAGTGATTAAACTTCTTTAGCACTTTCTCTATAAAGTGTGATTGAGTTAAAATGAAACCTCCATCCTTCTTTATTACTTTAATACCTAAAATAATGTCCACAGGTCCTAAGTCTTTCATGTCAAACATTTGAGCTAGAAACCTCTTAGTTTCATTAATGCAATCCATATTAGAACCAAAGATAAGTAAGTCGTCAACATAAAGTGTCATTAAGACCTTATAATTATCAGTCACTTTATAAAATACACAACTTTCTACTTTGGAACTCTTAAACCCAAGGCTTTTAACTTCTTTCCTAAATTTTTCATACCATTGTCTAGGTGCTTGTTTTAAACCATACAAAGATTTATTCAACTTACAAACTTTATCCTCTTCACCTTTAGTTACATACCCTTCAGGTTGATTTATGTAAATTTCTTCATCTAGAGTCCCATTAAGAAACGCAGTCTTAACATCCATTTGATGTACTTCTAAATTATTAGCGAAAGCAATCGCAAACATAACTCTTATAGAAGTTATTTTAGTCACAGGTGAAAAGGTTTCAAAATAATCTATACATTCTTTTTGACTAAAACCTTTAGCGACTAATCTTGCTTTATATTTGTCTATACTTCCATCAGTCTTGAGTTTCTTTCTCAAAACCCATTTACATCCTATAGTTTTAGTGTTCGGAGGAAGATAGGCTAAAGTCCATGTTTTATTATCATGTATTGACTTTATTTCACCATCCATTGCCTTTTTCCATAAATCCGCATCTGGTAAAGCCATAGCTTATTGGAAAGTTTTAGGATCTTCTTCTAATAAGTAAGTGTACATGTCCGGTCCTAAATCTTTTTCAATTCTACGCCTCTTACTCCTTCTTAACTCATTAGAATTACCTTCTTTATCTTCCTCATTTCTCAAGTTGTTTGAATTATTTATATTAATCGTATTATGAGAATTTTCTCCATTAGTATGAACATTGGTATGTGGGCTTTTATCTACCTCATTCATTAAACCCTTTTCTAGTTCATAACTATCTGCATCTTTTATAGTTAAATGTTCAAAATAAATAGCATGTGTAGATTCAAATACACTATTAGTATTTAAGTTTAAAAATCTAGAAGCTTTGCTTTGCTTAGAGTATCCAACAAAAATACTTTTAGTAGCTTTAGTCCCTAACATAGGCCGTTTTTGTGTTGTATCTAAAACATAAGCGATACAACCCCAAACTTTAAAATAATCAATGTTCGGCTTACGATTTTTCCACAATTCATAAGGAGTTTTATCTTGATTTTTATGTAAGATTCTATTAGATATATAACACGCAGTGTATAAGGCTTCACCCCAAAAACTCATAGGTAATTTTGAATGTAACAGCATAGCACTAACCATTTCAAGTAATGTTCTATTCTTACGCCCTGCTACTCCATTTTGAGGGGGAGAATTAGGGGCAGATTCTTCTCTAACAATTCCATGAGTTTCGCAATAATTAATATACTCATTCAATCGATATTCACCGCCTCTATCAGATCTAATACGTTGAATTCTTTTACCAAGTGCATTTTCAACTTCTTCATTAAAGATCTTAAATTTTTCAAAAGCTTCATCTTTTGTTCTAAGTAAATAAACATACGTATATTTAGAGTAATCATCAGTGAAGGTTATGAAATACATTTTTCGCCCTATAGTTAAATGATCTTTATTATCACATATATCAGTATGTATTAACTCTAACAAAGTAGTATTTCTAGAAACTGATTTAAAAGGTTTTTTTTAACTATTTTCGCTTGAGCACAACATTCGCAATTTTGTGTAGTTAAAGCAATACTATTTTGAGGAACTAGATTATGTGAAATCATGCGATTCAAAGCGTTACTACCAATATGTCCTAATCTATAGTGCCAAGCACGACTATCATTCACATCAACGATATAAGCAGAATTAGATACTCCTTTATTTAAATTAAGCAAATACATATTGTCTTTGGCATAGCCTTTCCCAACAAATGATCTCTTCTTAGATATGATCACTTTTTGGGAATCAAATACAACTCTAAAACCATGGTCATCAAGCTTCTTAACGGAAATAAGGCTCTTACGTAACCCGGGAATATGTTGAACATCTTTAAGCATAAGCACTTTCCCGGAGGTAAGAGAAATTTGAACAGTTCCCTTTCCCATGACAGAACTTGTGGAGGAGTTACCCATGAATACTGCTTTGCCACCATTTATCTCTTCATAAGTCTTAAACACATTTCTAAGACGAGTCATGTGACAGGTTGCCCCCGAGTCAACCCACCATCCTTCGACATTGTCGACCATATGAAGTTCGGTAATCATGCATATCATTTCATCACCTTCCACTACGTTTGACTCATTATTCTTCTGTCCTTTACGAAAGCGACATTCACGGGCATAATGTCCTAGTTTGCCGCAAACGTAACAATGACCTTTTTTCTTTTTAAAACCCTTGTCCTTCTTATTAACACCAAATTTTTTCTTTTTATCATAAGAGCCTTTCTTTCCTTTGGTAGACTTGAAACCTTGTTTATTAGAGTTAGATACCGGTACTTCAACATTATGAAGTTTTTCAGTCTTTCCTTGAATTTCAAAAGAGTCTCTCAATTTTGCCTCACTCTCAATTTGAATGTTTTGAACCAATTCATCTAATGTTAAAGGTTCCTTTTTGTGTTTTAAAATTCGTTGGTAATCTTTCCAAGAAGGAGGAAGTTTACCAATAATTGTAGAGACTTGAAAACTTTCGGTAAAAGCCTCACCAACATCAGCACACTCGGTGGCAATGTCGTTGAGAGCATTAACTTGATCTATTAAAGGTTTTGAATCATCCATTTTGAAATCAATATATTTATTTTTTAGGAAAGACTTATTACCGGCATCCTCATTGACATACCTTCTTTGTATAGCATTCCAAAGTTCAAGAGATGTAGCAAACTTGTGGAAAACATTGAACAGTGCGTTTGTCATTGCATTGAGAATTGTGAAGCGGCACACATAGTCATCTTCAATCCATTTCTTTTGCCTTGCTATATATTATCCATTGATTAATTCATCTTGAGGAAATGCAGTAGACAAAATATAGGCAACTTTGGCAATGGTAAGTTGATAAAAGATCTTCATACTCCATCTCTTGTAATTTAAACCATTGAACCTCTCGAGCCTTTCTACTTCATGAATTTGAGTTTTCACCAATGTTGAATCCATTAGGAAATAATCACTATCTTAAAATTGTTGTATGGAAATGGTGAAAAGACTAAATAAAAAAATAATAGACTAAATAGATAATAAAAGATTGCTAGGCAAGTCACACCAAAGTTAAGATGCTATCTTTAAGATAGTGATTTCCCCACTATGGTGTAAGTATGGGCTCTTGGAAATCCTATCTCCAGGATAAAATGCCTAACCTTTAAGCCTATCTAGAAATTACACTTTTCAGTAGACTTGGAACCACAAATTCTCACTCATCCACAAAGAACACTGACTGTGTTAAAAACAAAAAAAAAATCAGAGAGATCAATCTCACTTTCTTCTACAATTCGGCCATAAATAGTAACAGTACACATGAAGTCAAAAAACACAACTTTAATCAAAAGGACATGTCCTTTCATGACTCTTTACCCAACGGTTAAAGATTTATGACCAATTTGTAAATATACTTCATAACTTTCAAACTAATGAAGATAACATCTCTTTACCCAACGGTCAAAGATTTATGACCAAGTTGTAAATATACTTTATAACTTTCAAACTAATGAAGATAACGTCCCAATTGAGGTAACTGCCCAAATTTGAACTATTCATTTCCTTTTTGATTTCTTTCTAATCCCTTATCTTTCATATATTTACAATATACTACCTAATACAAAATTAATATGTAATTAACTATTATTATTAGTAAATAAAATATATATGTATTTATATATATAACAATCAGTGTCAGAAAATCAACTTGGATTTATGCTTGGGAGACCAACTATAGAAGCAATTTATTTACTTAGAAAACTAATGGAAAAGTATAGAGAGAAGAAAAAAGATCTACATATGGTTTTTATTGATTTAGAGAAAGCTTATGATAGAGTGCCTAGAGATTTAATTTGGTGGGTGCTAGAGAAGAAAGGAGTGACCAAGGGTTATATTGACGTGGTGAAGGATATGTATGATGAAGCGGTTACTACAATTAGATCACCAGCCGGAGAAACAAGCGAATTCCCAATTACCGTAGGCCTGCACCAGGGGTCGGCCTTGAGCCCTTATTTGTTCGCCCTAATTATGGATGAATTGACTAGACACATTCAAGATGAGGTCCCATGGTGTATGTTGTTCGCAGATGATATTGTCTTGATTGATGAGACTAAAAGGGGACTCAACACTAAACTAGAAGCTTGGAGAGATGCACTGGAGACTAAGGGGCTAAAGATAAGTAGGACGAAAACAGAATACATGGAATGTGCTTTTAGCAACAATGAAAGTAGAGACAACGAAGCAGTGAAGATCGAAGATCAGGAGATCCCAAAGAGGGAACACTTTCGCTATCTAGGTTCAATGATCAGTAGAGACGGAGAGATTGGTGATGACGTGACCCATAGAATTAAAGTGGGTTGGCTTAAGTGGAGGAGTGCTTCTGGAGTATTATGTGACCGGAGAATACCAGCAAAATTGAAAGGAAAATTTTATATGACAGCTATTAGGCCAGCTGTGCACTACGGGACAGAGTGTTGGGCAACTAAGAAACAACACATTAGCAAAGTGAGTGTAGCAGAGATGAGGATGCTAAGATGGATGTGTGGTAAGACTAGGAAAGATAGAATTAGAAATGAGTACATCCGAGAGACTGTAGGAGTAACACATATTGAGGATAAGTTGAGGGAGAATAGACTTATATGGTTCGGCCATGTGCAACGAAGACCTGTAGATGCACCTGTGCGAAAGAGTGATAAGATCGTAGTGTCTGGAATAGTTAGAGGGAGAGGCAGACCTAGACTGACTTGGGAATATGTAGTGCAACAAGATATGAATATATATAATTTAAATGAGCATTTAACTCTTGATCGTGCAGAATGGAGAAAAAGGATTCATACAGCCGACCCCAATTGATTGGGACACAAGGCTTGGTTTGGTTTGGTATTTTTAGCCTTACCAATATTTTTTGGGGGTTATGTAATAATCATACTATTTTTTGGGGGGGCCAATCTAAATAAAATTTGAAAATTTTCAAAACTATACATGCAAAAACTGTAATTTTGAAAAATTTTGGGAGGGCCATGGCCCCCGCCTAACCAACACCCCCCCCCCCCCCCCCCCCCTTTGTGGTTCACCTCTGTAGCACTTTACCCCCTTCAGCCAAACCAATTTTTCTTAAAATTTAAATGACCAAAATGCTTTGGTTTTTTCAATTGCCCTCACTGCTCTGGATATTTCAATCATCTGTGTATGTTACATATATATTAGAGTGATGAAGAAAAAGAGATCATTTAGTCATTTAAGCAATTTGTTTTGGCTCAGGAGGGTAAATTGCCACAGAGGCAAACCAAATGGAGGTTATGTGTTACATTCTAAAGTACAGGGGGTAAAGTGCCACAGAGGCAAACTACAGAGAGTAATGTGTTACTACGGGGGGAAGTGCCACAGAGACAAACTACAAGGAGATAACAGGTAATTTACCCTAAATTTTATACGGCTCATCCGCAATACACAAATCTAATGTGAGTGTTACATTTTTTAGTAATATTTGGGGCACTAACAAATTTCACTAACACTCACACCCATACTCTATCTCTCTCCTAGTGGCACTGTAGTGTTAGTGAATTTATTAGTGCCCCTAGCATTATTGTACATTTTTTGTGTGCCTAACCTTTTAGGCAACTAAAGTGCTCTCGTTTCTTGGATCCTCCTCGGAGATCCCTTGGTTTTTGTTGTTTGTTGGTATCCTCTTTAGGAAGGTCTTATCTGTCTTTACAATAGTTTTCTTGTACCTCTCTTTGATGGATTTATTTATTTATATTTTATTTTTTATTTTAAATTTTGATGTGTTTTATTTGAGAGCAGTTTTTGCTTAATTATTTATGCTCATCTAAGTTTTCACTGGGTGACATATTCCATTCTATTCTCATTTTGCCCCTATTAGAAACATAATTACTGGAAAGAGACACATGTCACCCATTAGAGTTCTAGGTGAGCAATATGTGAGCATAAATGTTCTCGTTTTGTTTGGTTTGGTTCAAATTTATGATCTCCTTGTAACTCTCTTCTTCATGCGGTTAGATCCAACTACTACTTTCCGTAGTTATGGCGTTGCTCTCCTCATGCCAATCTGACTCCTACTCTTGTTTGGTCAATTTTCATATGTAAAGAAAGTTGGCAAAAAATTTAGAGTTAATGGGTAATATTCACACACGAGTTACCATGTCAGTTTGTAAAGAAATTGGTAAAATTTCCAAGGAAGACTTACAATTTTTCTATAGTTTATTGCTTCAAACATTGTTGCACATAACCAAAAATAAGACATAAAACACTAACACTTTTTTTTTTTCACTCCATCATATGTAACCATGAACAAGGACTAGGGGTGGGCATCCTTCGGGTCAAATCGAAGTTTCGACCTGAACTCAAAATTTTAACACACTTCGGTTCGGAAAAAATCGAACTGAAATAATTTCAGTTCGAAACCGAACTGTATTAATTAGTTTGATTCGGTTTTCAAAATGAGAAATTGGTTCGGTTCGAAACTGAATATCTAAAAATTTAGTTAGCATATAAAAACTTGTTTTGAGGGATTAGGGCTCAACCCATAACCAAACTCTCAAGTTTCTCAAGCTGTCATGCACAGACCCCTCACCCTTGACCTCAACTCACGCAAACGGTGACGACGTCTCAGTTCGATGGCGTGGCTCAGTCTCTTATCTCAAACTCTCATCTCAACGAGCAAATGGAAAACCTCAGTCCAGTCTAGCGACTCTCCTCCTCTCGGTGACAGCGTGGCAGTCTGCCGACTAGAGCAGCGGCTTGGCTCAATCTCGGCCTCTAAGTGCTCTCTCAGACTCTCTCTCTCTCTCTCTCTCTCACACACACACACACACACACACACACACACAAACACATATACACACACACACACACACTCTCTCTCTCTCTATCTCTCTCTCTAAGTGTGACTGTGTATCTTACTGGTTCGATCATTTTCATTTTCCAGTGACTAATTATTGAGATGTGGTTGTAGATTTTTTTGGGTTTTGTATTTGGAACAAGGCTGATTAGTGATTGGAATGTAAATCAGTCGATCTAGGGTTAGGGTACCTTTGATAATGGAGTTTGGCTTTTATTTTTAAAAATCAAATAAATAATAATTTCAAAAATTTCGAAACCCAAGTTTCCCATCCGAACCCAAATAAAAAATTCAGAAATCAAACTGAACTTTCAAAGTTTAGTTCAGTTTGGAAATCGGTATCATTTTTGCCAATTTGAATCCAATCAACCCGACCCGAACTTCACAGTTCGAACTCGAACCGACCAATTGCCCACCCCAAACAAGTACTTCCTGCACAAATAAAGAAATTCTTGATTGGGAATGGAGACTATTAGCCTTGAATTTCTTTAAGGCATTATTTATGTTTGTTTTGATGATGACAAATCTTGTGATAATTGCATGCTCTTAATGGTTCTATTCCAATCGATTATCAAGTCATTTTCTTTGTGCTAATCTTTTGAAATATGCACTTAAATATTCTAACCTTATTTGATTTCATGAGATAGCATATGGTGAAGCCCAATAGTGATTGAGCTCAACAAGGATCAAGCTTGAAGACTAGAAGATATTTTTATTCTTGGTTGAAGATTAGGATTTATTTGTAAGCATTTTGATCAATCACTCATAGGGGCTCAAGTATCATTAGTTGTACTTTAGGATCCTTGCTCTCATACTTTAAAATACTTTCAAGGACCTAAATATACTTAAACCACTCAATTAAATTCATTTCACAAAAGTTTTCAAGTGGCTAAGTCAAAATCAAGTACCCTTTGCAGATGGGTCATCTTTAAATGCAAACCTGGTCTAATTGGTAAGGAACTAGATGTTGAGTTTTATATGGTTGGAAAGGTATTTGAATCTAGTTTCCGAATTACAAATGGATCGCAAAAATGAGTTTTGTAGAGGGAGTTATGGCCATTTTAGTAAAGAGGTGTCAGTCTGCGAAAAACAGCAAAAACCAGTCGACTAAAAAATTTTCCAGTCGACCGGAGGTACTTTCCAATTGACCGGAGGTACTATTCAGTCGACTGGATTTCATACAGAATGTCTATTCTCCAGAACTGCATAACGGCTAGTTTTCTAAACTCTCCAAAAATTGCTTTTACACCCCTCATTCACTCCCAACGGTTATAATCTTTCAAAAACTATATATAAGGATGCTTTTAAGGGTTGTAAACAACAAGAAAGATCAACAAAATCATTCAAACAACTTGGTTAATCATCATTTCTATTTGAGCCCTAGTTTGAGTGAAAAATCAATTTGCTCTAGATTTCAATTGTAATTCTTGAGAAAGCAAATTGTAGTGAGCTTCTATTTGTATTATACACTCACTAAGGAGTTGTTGTGTAAGCTATAATTGTATCCATCCACTCTAGAGAGAGAGACTTTAATTTATAATTCAAATCATTTGTAAAGAGTGAGGGTTAGTAACCCTTGTGTGCAAAGAAGAAGTGTTCTTCTTTGGAAGAGATTGAAGACTCTTGTAACAGTTTGGTCTACACCCGTGAAGTAGATCGATTAAAGGAATCCTCAAGGAGAGAGAGACTTCAATTTATAATTCGAATCATTTGTAAAGAGTGATGGTTAGTAACCCTTGTGTGCAAAGAATATGTGTTCTTCTTTGGAAGAGATTGAAGACTCTTGTACCAGTTTGGTCTACACCCGTGAAGTAGATCAATTAAAGGAATCCTCAAGAGGTTTTCTGAAGGGGTTAACGTAGGCCGTGGTGTACAAATTGCCAAACCACTTGAAAACTCGGTTTGTAAGTGTCTCTTCCCTTCTCTTTTTTACATTATTGTTTGTGATTGTGTTTAATTTGCAATTAAATTTTAAAACGTTTATTTTCCGTTAAAACCTTATCAACCCCCTCTAAGCCCTAAGGTTTCCATTTCGGGCCAACAGAGGCATTATTTCATTTCTACCACTACAAACTTCAAGTTATGAAAAAGTTCGAGTTGGATTTCAGGGTTGTGGGAAACATTTAATTGGAGGAATAGGAGAATGGTGAAGGTGACTAATGAATCAAATCCTTAGTTTTCCTGGAAAATTTTGTATTTGGACACTATTATTAATTGCATTACTTAAAATCAATCTATATGTAAATTGATTTAAAGTACTATTGTATAGAAACCCAGAATTTTTAAAGGGCATTTTGGTAATTTTGGACCAATGTGGGTCTTGGTTTGGGACAATGTGTTTTATTTTGGTACATGGTGGTATCATTTTGGTGTTTGTTTTGGCACATGTGTGTATTTATATGTTACATATTTGGGTGTGTGTGTGTGAGGGGACAAGGGTGGGACCCACAAGTTACCTCCCCGAACAACTCTCAACCACTTCCAACTACTCCTAACCACCAAAGCTCTTTAAGAAGCTTTCCTTTCTCTCTCCCTCCTTATCTATTCTTTTTCCTCTCTTTGATCTATCTCTCTCTATATCTCTCATTTCTCTTCTCTCTCTCTAGTTTTAGGAAATACAACTCCATGGAAGTTTAGACGTTCAAGCTCCATTTGTGGTCTTTCAAGCAAGATTTGAAGCATGACTATTATAGAACAATTTGTTCCCCTTACGAAGAGCTTCCTTTGGGTACTCTCCTTTTCTATTTTTGGCTTCCTATTTATTGAGTTTCTTGCTCTAGAACTCAAGAGGTAGTTTGTATTATTTTGTTTCACCATAGTTCCAATTTCTAAATGTGATTTTATTTAACTAGGTGTTGATAGCTTGTGACTTTTGCTTATGTTAATGATTTTCCCTTTGGATTTCTTTGGTGAGAGTATTTGCTCAAATACTCAAGATGTAGATTTCATTGACTAAGTGCACTCCTAGATCTAATTTCATGGTTTGCTATGTGTAGGATTAGACCTAAAACTTGTTAATCTTGCTTCGGATTTCCTACATTTTAATCTATGTGCTTATATGCTCTTATGTGCCTAATTGAAATTATGATAAACCTAAATGTTATTTAATTGCTAAGTTTCAATTAAATTGAAGTTACTACAAATGTCATATGTGCTTAAGTTGTTGATTATGCTTTACATGATCTCTTCCTAATTATTTAGCCTTGGTTTCATGGACTACTATGTATAATTTCTTGACACTGATAATCTTAGAAATGACAGTGTAGTTGCATAATCATTGTGGTCACATTTCATAATCGCCAAGTAACCTTATTCTTGATAGTAACTTTATTCAGTTATCGGTAGTCAATACACAATCGCATAGTTTCGTCCTTCTTCTTCACGAATAACACTGGGGCTCCCCAGGGTAAAGTACTGGGACGAACAAAACCTAAATTTCAAGTTCTTGAACTTGTTCCTTCAGCTCTAGTAGTTCGGTAGGGGTCATCTTGTAGGAAACTTTGGTTATAGGTCGAGTACCTGGCACTAATTCCACACAGAATTCTATGTCCCTCTCAGGCGGTAATCCTAAAATATCTCAAAATACTTCCTCGAACTCTTTGATTACCGGTATAGATGACTCTGTCACTTCCGTACTGACAACTTCGATGTTTGCTAGGCATCTGTTGAGGAACATATCACCCGAAGGGTTACATTGGAAATCAAAGGGTTGATTCCCATTATCTACAAATGTGATCCTCTTCCTAGCACAATCCAGTCTATCATGATTCTTTTCTAGCCAATCCATTCCCAGGATTATATCAAATTCCTTCATCGACAGAACCACCAGTCTCGCTAAAAGTTCACTGTCTCCTAACCGTAGAGGACAATCCTTATAGATGTGTACTAACTTGACTGTGGTCCCGAGTGGTGTGACAGCACTCAAAGCTTAGTCTAAACGTTGCAGTACTAAACCCAATTTTTGAACAATCTTAATAGATATAAAGGAATGTGTAGCATCCGTGTCAAATAAAATTTTAACATAAGAATTAAACAAGGTTAGAGTACCTTCCACTGTTCGTTGTTCGGGCAGTCCCTCCTCATAAGTACCTTCTTCATACCCTGTTTCCTCATAACTAGCAGCCTCGGGGATAACAGCATTCAGGTGGGCCTGTCCTTGCTGACCATAGTTACCTTTCTTGGGGGCTCTGTAGTCCTTACTCATGTGACTTGGTATATCACAGTTATAGCACACAATGTTCGGACGATCGGCACGCCTAGGTGCTCTGCAATCTTTAGCTCGGTGACCAGGAATGCCACAATTAAAGCAGTTATTGTTGTTGTTCCCTTCTATTACTCGAGGAGAATTCTGCTGAACTGCCTATGTCTGCTGGGGCTTCTTCCCTCCATCCCAAGTTCTTTTCTGTCCCTGAGGGTACACAGGTTTCTGTCTGGGATAGCCTTTCTGCGGAGGTCGATTTCCAAAAGGTTTCGAATTCTGACAACCATCATTCTTCAATCCTATAGCCAATCTCACCAGAGCTTCAAACGACTAGTTCAAGTGCCCCATAGTCAGATGTTAGAGAGACAAGTTGAGACCCCGGTAATACTTCTTGATTTTCTTCTTGGGTGTGTCCACCATATATGGAGCAAAGCAGGACAATCGTTCAAATCGAGTAGTGTACTCACGGACCGTCCAGATTTCCTTGTGTTAATTCCATGAATTCCTTCTCTCTCTTGTTCTTTTCTTCTTCAGGGAAGAACTTCTCGAGAAATCTTTCCCTGAACACTATCCACGACATTTCCCTCGTGGCTTCTTCCCCAATAGTCGCCTTTTCGGCATCCCACCAATCAGCCGCTACATACGACAACTGAAAGATGGCCAGCCGCTTCTTTTCCAATTCAGTGCACTCTATGGTCTCAAAGATACACTCCATTCGACGTAGCCATTGCTCTGCTTGCCAGGGCTCATTCGTCCCAGCAAAATACTCAGGTCGTCGAGCACGAAATTCTTTGAAAAGTTTGTCCCCAGTCTGGTGGGCCTGCCTCTCATTCTCGTTATGATTCCCATTCTGATTGTTATTCCTTGTGTTCTGATCGCTGACCCTCTCCAACCGTCTTATCAAAGCCTTAAACATCCCGGTTGGATCTACTGTCGGGGGTGCAGCTTCAATAGCAGTAGGACGATGCCTGAGATTCCTCCTATCAGCCATACTTCAAGAGAAAAGTACCTATTCATCAATAAACAAAGTTCAGTCAAACTCCTGATAAGAAAGTTCATAACAATCAAAAGCGACGAAACATGGAATGAAGTCGAACTATCTTATCTTAACGCTATCTTAATGGAAGATTCTATGTGTCTTGGATAATTGGTCGAGCCATAACCTGGCTCTGATACCAAAAAGCCTGTCACGCCCCGACGTAGCATAATTCAGGAAAGCATTTAATTTCCTTTATGGACTCGTAGGTCATGACAAGTGAGAAAGACCAATTGTTCCTGCAACAAATGACTTAAATAATGTAGTAAAGAAAAGGTTACTAATAACGCAAGCTTCAAAATTAAAACTTGCTAACTATTACATCAGTCAAGTCTTAGGCACAACCGCCTTAATCAAATTCAAATAAAGTGTTTATTACAACTCTGAAATGTAAAACATAAGAAATGATAAAACAGCTCTTCTGGAAATCCTCCGGTCATCTAACTAGCATATTCGAAATACTCTGGGTACTCCTGACCTGAAAAATCTGGACATGAAGTCCAAGACGCATCAATGCCGTCAGCTTATGGAAGCTGGTGAGCAAAATAAACATGTGCTCGCAAGGTATATATAAACATATATCACAATGTTACTGATTAAACTTTAAAAGCAATGTTTCAAGGTTCCAACTTAAACAGTCACATGGGAATGTAGTAAGCATTAATTATGTAACCATGCATGAACCATGCATCATCTCATCTTGCCGACTCTTTTCTCTCAACAACTCGATCCAACCATCCCATTATCTTAGATACCAGGAGTAATATCCACTCAGTCATCTGGGTTACACAACACATCGCCGCCTTAGATACTAGGAATAGTATCCGCTCAGTATCCAAGTCGCACACTTCACAGTCGCCTCCAATACTAGGAATAATATCCGCTCGACATTGGAGTCGCATACCACGCTATCGCCTCAGATACCAGGAATAATATCCGCTCGAAATCTGGGTAGATCACAACACCGTCACCACCAATACTAGGAATAATATCCGCTCAATATTGGAGTTGCACAACATCGACTTAGATACCAAGAATAATATCCGCTCAGTATCCAAGTCGTACAACAAACCTCTACTCTTTACTCTTTTCATACTTTCTCATGCACTATGCATGTCGACTCAACCTCCACCCTACCATGCATGTCAATATCATGAAATTGTAACATCATGTATTAAAACACAAATCTAAACAATCGCATGAACATAAATCTCAGTCTTAATCGCCCTTATTAATCCTGTTCTTAAACATAGACCTTTAAAACAGTATATCTTTCAAACAGTTTCTTAAAACTTCCCAAAATCATTACCAAATAGACCCTTATATAAAAAGGGGCAAACGGCCAAAAATGTCACCTCGCGCGAGTGGGCTGCTCGCGCGATCAGGCCATTTTCGTAAACTCTTTTAAAATTTCATTTCTGCCCAGAACTGCCGAGGTCGCGCGAGCGGGTCGCGGGTGCGAGTTGTCACATAGTTTTCATCTTCTTCATTTTTCTCCCCTGTTTTCGATTTTCAAACTAAAAATGTACCCATTTCTGAATTTTGTTTCAAACAATACATGTAATATATGGATCTCTTTAGTTTTCTGCGTAGATTAATAATATGCAATTGGATTAAACTGATACGGATTATATCTCTCAATTTTTGCGATTAAAGTAAAGATGTTAAAATTTTAAATCAACAATTCGTGGCTATACGAATGAATTAAGTCGTAGGATTCGAACTGTAGCTCATTGGGACTAAGATATTCCATAATCAATTCACGGAATTGATTTTGGTTAACTTTTACAAAACTCCATTTTCAAGCTCAACAATGGTGTATCTACACACACACATATATATCTTTATATATACTGAATTTTTCATAGATACACGTTAGGAGTGAGTTCATAATACTCACAGAGGTGTTTGAACAATAATTTAACGCGCCGATAATTTCCACCGTCAATTCCGTCGATAGAATTTCTTCCTATGTTCTCTCTTGATTTTGGTATATATATATATATATATATAACTATGTATGTGTGTATGTGTATATCATATGTGATTGTTTGTGTGTGTATTCTCTTGATAGAACTAGAGGAAGTTGAGAGAAATTGAGAGAGTTTGAGAGACTGTGAGAGAATTGTGTGTTATAATACACACACACACACATATATATATATATATATATAGATTAAAATTATTTGGAGCCCAAGCATTTCATGAGAAACGCATGGTGTGGTTGAGCTCACGTGCTCCCACACCCAAGATGCAGTATAACGCAGATTTAAAACATAAACTGGTATTCAACAGTTGAAAACAAAAATACAGAAAATCATATTAGTGTAGGAAATAAATTTCGGTTTATAAAAAAATATAGATATCGTTTTCAAAACCATAGAAAGCATTTTCTATATTTATGAAAATTACAGTTTGACCCCAAACAAAATACTACCTCCGTCCCATTTTATGTGTCCATCTTGGGGAATCCAACTATTTAAGGGGGCAAAAAGACTCTACACATGCTTTCCACAATTGCCCATAATCATTGCACTTTCTTTTTCTATTTTGTTTTGGTGTTGATTGCAAAGAAGGGTAGTTGGGGAATCTAAGTAAAATTTATATACTAATTCAAGAAAGTGGACAACAATTTTGGGACATCCCAAAAAGAAAAGATGGACACATAAAATGGGACAGAGGGAATATTATAAAGAATAATATTTGGGGCACTAACAAAATTCACTAACACTTACTAACACACTCTATCTCTCTCCTAGTGGCACCGTGAGGTCCGCAGTGGACCCCGCAGTACCACTAGGAGAGAGATAGAGTGTGTTAGTAAGTGTTAGTGAATTTTGTTAGTGCCCCTAGCATTGCCCTATTATAAATAGAAATAAAATGAAAATACTTGTTTATTAAAGGAGATAAAAGTATAGGGTGTTACAGATAGGGATGTCAAAATGGCCCATCGGGCCCGGCTCGACATTGATCGGGCTTGGGGCGGGCTTTGGCCCACGGGCTCCTTCTCTCTTTCGGGTCGGGCCGGGCTTGAGGGTTCATGCTCTAGGCCCTACCCGAGGGCCTAGGACCTTGGGCCTGGCCTCGGGCTGGGCTTAAGGCCTCAGGCCGGGCCAAAGTTGTCTTTTTTTTTTTTTTTATATAATTTATTACTCCTATAAGATATTATAAAGACATTATAAATATGTAAATAAGTGAAAAAGTAACGGAAGATATAAAAGGTTAGAGTCTAATTATTAAAAAGATAAAATAAAAATCATTATCTTTTATTAAAAGAAAATAGAAATAAAAATGATTACACCCCAAATTTGGCATTACTCCTATGTATAATTGGATTATATCCTTAAATTATTCGAGTAACATATACTTCTTATCCTAAATGGTTCTCAAACACAAGTGGTGTGTGGCCCACCTTCAATAATGGTAGGACCACTTCAATATCGTCAAATCAAAGTAGGCTCATTGTCACATATTTTTGGAAATCATTTGAGATACAAAATTTTGGAAGCATATCATTACTCAATTTACTCACAAGCTGACAATACTATAAATTTTGTCACCTGCAAGTTTGATTATTATAAACTCTTGGAAATGGCAAAAATATTAATTGTTGGAAAGCTTCTGGGCTTGATCGGGCTGGGCTTCAGATCGGGCTTGATCGGGTCGGGCTCGGGCTTCAAGAGATAGGCCCAGGCCCTACCCGGGGATGAAAGGGCCTAGGGCCGCGGGCCGGGCTTAAGGCCAGTTTTTTCGGGCTGGGCTTCGGGCTGCCCGTCGGGCCGGGCTTTTTTTACATCCCTAGTTACAGAAGGTCAGCCCTTAACTTAATGACTTTTCTTTGGAATCCACGTAGGATTCCCTTATGCTTCCGCCATATTGGATTGGTCCACATGAGACTATTCCTTGATTTTCTTTGTGTTGTTGACTCGTTGACCTTGTCCACGTGACTTGGTTTTCGGGGCGTTACATATTGACAATCGATAACAACATGAATATTTCAACGAGTGTCTTTTTATTAAAACCGATTCACCTCAATTGTCCACAATTAGAACTGATGTAAAATAAATAAATAAAAGAGGAAAAGAAAGGCTTAAAGTGATTCAATTGTAAATAGAAGGCCTAAAATGAATTGAGAGCATTTTTCCTTACCAATTTTTGTTTACCAAATTTTGCTCATTCAAGTTTTTATTGGGTAATATGTATTCTATTCTATTCTTATTTTGCTCCTGTATTTTCAACGTAATTACTGGAATGGAACATATGTCACCCTATTTAAAATACAGGGGTAAAATAAAAATAGAATGAGACACATGTCACCCAATAAAGCTCTGAATGAACAAAAATGCTCTCAAATGAATTTTTGAAAAAAGAAATAGAGGGTATTGAAATGAAATGCAATTGAGCCATTTAATTGAAAGAAAGAAAAAGAAAAAGAAAAACACACTCTCTCTCTGGCTTACATCAGCCAAGTTCCCTAAAAAACTGAGGTCAAATTGTGTTCTATAAGAACTAAAATTAGACTTGTTCACCTATATCATCCACACACAGGGAACCTAATTTGCTTGGTCTTCATAGAATTTGCTATAAAACACCAATTGAATGCTAAAATTTGTGGTGATCCAAACGATTCACAACCCATGAGAGAGAGCCCAAACCTTTAGGGCATGTTGGCAAATTCCATCCAGAAAACATGGATCATATAAACACAAATTAAGCCACTAAACAAATTTTCACACAAATTTGGAGCAATAAATGTAGCTAGAAAGATTTAATTTATAAATGCCATTACACAGAAGACTCTTAAAAACAGCCTAAAATCCTGAAACCTTACCATAGCTTCCTTGGCAATTACTTTCTACAATGAAGAAATCATGGTACCCTTGTACTTGAATCCAAAACTAAAATAAAAGCTCACTTTAAAAACACACTAATTACATAATATACACATACATGCATAGAGGGTGTTTGGCAAAAGCTTTAGGAGTTCAAAAGTGATTACAAGCTTTAAAAGTTAAAATAAAACTATTTCACAAACCAGATTCTGAGATTCAATAGCCAAAAAAAAAAACTGCAAGTCAAATCTCCGAAATTCGTGTCCAACCAAAAAGCTCAATAATACCAGTTTTCTTTTTAAGTGAACTACAGAAGCAAAAGTTGTGCGAAACGGGTCCATAATTGTTTTCATCTGCTTAGAAGTGGAAACCAACGTTCTTGGAAGTAAGATTGGTAAGAGATCATGAAAAGGAGGAGGACAAGAAGCAATCCAACTCCCCAAGGAGTCCCACCAGCCCTATGAAGTGAGTCTTTCTCGGGAAATGGGAGGAACAACGGCGATCGCCGGTGATCAAAGTTTGATAGCAAGTGCACAACCAGCAATAGTAGCAATGGTGACACAATGAGAACAAGTTTGAGCTGGTCAAAAAAGCCCTCAAACATGGACTCGAAGTTCATGTACCATGAGAAGCTTAGGAACATGAACAATATGAGAAGAAAGAAACATAAGTGAATTGGTAAAGGAGGTTGAGAGTGAGAAGATGAAGAAGAGTACTCTCTAGACATGTCTAAGAAGGTTTGTGAGCAAAAGGATTTTTCAGAAGGGTTTATGTGCGAAAATGTTGTTTCTTGGTATAAGAATGTAGATGAGAAAATTGTGTGGTGAACGTTGGTTTTATATAGTGGGTACAACTTTGATTTGAGAGGTTTACTCTTTCCACGCGCTTTTAAGTGCACGTGATATACATATTCCAATGGGATAATTACACTGACCTCCCTCTCGAGGTTAGGTCTAATTACACTGACCTCCCTTGTGGTTTTCAAAATTACACAGACCTCCCCTGAGTTTAGTTTTAGGTAACAATTTTCCCCCTCCGTTAACTTCCGTTAGTAAACCGTTAAATATAGTTACACGGACCTCCCCTGAGGTTTTCAAAAGTACACAAACCTCCCCTGACTTTAGTATTTAGGTAACAATTTACCCCATTTGCTAGTAAAAGACTATAACAAGACATACTTAGGCCAGCAAATATTTGTGTTAATTTTTTCAAAATACCCTTATAACTTTTCCAAAATGCCTTTACCCTCGTTGCATGTTTTTTTTTTTTTTTTTCTGCTCAACAAAAAAAAAAAAAAAAAAACCTGTCATCTGCATGTCATGATCCCATGCAAATATGGGGTAAATGTATGATTGAGATTATAGGGTCACACAACATCAGCATGCTAACATGGTGTGATGGGCTCTCTAAATTTGAAATTTTACAAATTAGTCATGACCCCTTTGAAAATAGGGATATGCGTCTTGCCTAGATTAGAGGGTCACACCACATCAACATACTAATTTGTAAGACGTATATCCATCTAGGCAACACATATATCCCCTAATTTCAAAAGGGTCATGACTAATTTGTAAAATTTCAAATTTAGTGAGTCCGTCACACTATGTTAGCATGTTGATATGGTGTGACCCTATAATCTTAACCATACATTTACCCCATATTTGCATGGGATCATGACATGTGGATGGCAATTTTTTTTTTTTTTTTTTGTTGGTTGGTAGAAAAAAACCGTAAAACGAGGGTAAGGGTATTTTGGAAAGCTTAAAAGGGTATTTTGAAAAAATTAACACAAATATTTGCTGGCCTAAGCATATCTTGTTATGGTCTTTTACTAGCAAAGGGGGTAAATTGTTACCTAAATACTAAAGTTAGGGGAGGTTTGTGTACTTTTGAAAACCTCAGGGGAGGTCTGTGTAATTATATTTAACGCTTTACTAACGGAAGTTAACGGAGGGGGCAAATTGTTACCTAAACACTAAACTTAGGGGAGGTCTGTGTAATTTTGAAAACCACAAGGGAGGTCAATGTAATTAGACCTAACCTCGAGGGAGGTTAGTGTAATTACCCCTATTCCAATTGTATGAGAATATATACGGAATGAAAAATATTTGGGGCACTAACGAATTTCACACTATATTTCTCTCAAAGAGTGTGATTGTGAGTGTTAGTGAAATTTGTTAGTACCCCTAGCATTACTAATACCAAATAAAGTAATACTTGGGGCACAACCAAAGCCACAACCTTTTGTCCACAATCTCCATTTTGTGTCTATCTCTCTCTTGATGGGTCCCACAGTGCCAGTGACCCCACAGTGCCCACTAGGAGAGAGATAGACACAAAATGGAGGTTGTGGGTAAAAGGTTGTGGCTTTGGTTGTGCCCCAAGTATAACTCTACCAAATAATGCAATTGTTCTTAAATTTGGATTCTAAATTAAGTAATGTTATGCTTTCTAAATATTGTATTTCAAATAGTTTCCAAAAATGTGATAGTAGGCTCATTTGATTTTGATTAAAGGGTGTTAAAGTAATCCCACCATGCCAAGCGCCTGTATCCTCTTAAGAGGATTCCTTATTCTTGTCTCATGTTGTGTACATCAGAAGGAATGGCCATTGAGAGGCTTGGGGTTAGATTGGACTGCGGTATGTGCCCGTGTCCAGTTCGGATCCATGTAAGAATAAATAATAATAACAATAATCCCACCATTATTATTATTATTATTACTTTTTTTTTTTTCCGGTGGTTTGGAATTTCATCAAAAATTCTTTAAAATAGATTTTTTTAGTATTAGATCCAACTCATTTTTTTATTTTTTATTTTTATTTTAGTATTGAAAAGTCCATATAGTAAAAAAGTTGTGTAATTCACATAACTTTTGTAAAAAATTAAACTAGTTATGTGAAATATATGAAATTTTACGTAACTTTTAAAACATAGGGACTAGATCGGTTTAAGTTGGGAAGCATATCATTACTCTTCCACCCTGGGGTGTTATAAAAACCTATTAGATCGAACAAACTGACCACTGAACGGTTCGGTCGATTTTCCAAAAAATACACTAAATTTAACAACCGACCTAATTGAGAAAATTGAAAAAGCTCACTGAACTAAGGACATTTGGTCGATTTTAAAATTTAAAAAAATCGAGAAAAATTGATCGAACCGACCAATTGAAACCCCTACAGTTTGATTTTTTTTTGTTTTGAATATCACGGTTAAAGGGATGATGTGGCATCCCACTGAATCAAATTCTTTTATTCAAACATTTGACCCCTGAGGGGAATCACTTCTCATAGTAGCTCAAACTCTATCTACATAATCTTACAATCTCTTATCTATTAGAGACGTTATAAAATCTCACGTGATATCACCGTAATATCCAATATGTACTCCTAAGTTCCATCCTTCGAGAGATCAATGATTTGAGGCGCGTGTACTGTACTTTTTCCTTCATTGTGAAGAAATGAGCTAAAAAGAGGACTTTGAGTAACTTTAGTTTCTGCCTTGTAGGATTGTTCCTTTTTGACGATGCATCCAAATTAGGCCGGTGAGACTTGAGAGTCTTGTATGGTTGAGATTCAATGTTATAAAAAGTTGACTATTGATGAGCTGACACGTGCCACCGACCATGAACCAGATATTGAGGTGACCGATGTGTTTGTTTTTTTTATTCTCATATATATAGAGTATGGAAAACACTTCTATACACTAAGTAGGTTTTTGTGTATATTCACCAAAGATTAATGATGGAGGCACTCGAGGGTGCACCGAAATGGTGTATCAATTGATTGGTGTCGTCTATTTAGGTGGAATTCATGCCTTGATTGCATGGGATCCATTGAAATGGACGGTATTGATCGTTCGGTGCATCCCGTCAATGCATGTAGTATGATTCTTTACCAAAATAGTTTTGGATAGAAAATGTTTGTTCTCGGGTAGAGAATATCTGTTCTGTAATTAAAAATATTTATTTCATCAAAACCGCCCACACCACTTTAAATCAAATAATTTCTATTATAAAACAAATATTACCTACCCAAGAACAATGGTATGAATACACCAAATCTCTTTAGTGTACAGCTGTGGGACTTATAGAGTACTAGATTTAATTAGGAGAATGTGAATTGTTGAATTTGAAACTTTGAAAGCTTAGAGATGGGAACTAAGGGTGTACAAGAAAAATTGAGACCGAAATAGACCGATCAAACCGACCAAATCGAGGACATTCGGTCGATTTTTAAACTTATAGTTCAAGAAGAAAACCGAACCGACTGACCGAAATATCCCAAAACCTCGACCGAACCGAGACTATATATATATATTTATTATTATTTATTTTTATGTAAAAAACCAAAAAAAAATCGACCGAAACCGACCGTGAACACCCCTAATGGGAACCATGTAATTTGTATATAGGTATTGCTTACATTGTGTTCTTTGACATTTATAGTCACTTAAAAAAATGTGGTTGTCTTTAGCTCGAGTTAAATTAACTTCTATTTACTAAAGCAACCTACCTACTAAATTTATTATGTTAAGTCAATTTTCATTAAAGGTTGGTATGGCTAGTAAAACAAAAATAACATTATGCCTCGAATGCTGGTTTAATCTTGATATTAAAGTCTAAATGTTACTGTACTATTTTTTGAAGGCTTGTTTTTTCCTAGAGACTTTTCCTCGATCTTGCTTCAAAGTAATATTAGATCTCTCACATGTCACATAGACAAACTCGAGTATATAGCGGAATTCAAGAGTGCTATATATATATATATATATATTATAGTCCTTGCAGATGAAATTAATTTACAAATTGACTACTTTAATTCATTAACTTTATAAAATGATTTGTATAAATACAATATTTTAACACTAACTGTAAATTTTAATCCAACACGAGTAATACTTTGCTATCATAATTTTTTTTTTCTAAAAGTGTTTCTAAACACATGTGACACTGGATCCAATTGATTTTGATTGATTGATGCTGAAGTGGTCTCACTTGAGCCCACTGCCACATGTGTTAAGAAAATACTTTTTAAGAAAAAATTTAAAAAGCACAACATTACTTATCCAACAGACCCTAAACCATCAACTGAGTCATAATTTTCAACAAAGAATATCAAAATTCAATATAAACAATAAGGACTACAAGTCTACAAGCACCAAATATTTCCAATTCTCAAAACAACAAATATCTCACTAACAAATTTTACTTTTTTTATACTGAAAATTCTACTAAATACACTCTATCTCTCTCTTGGGTGGTACTGTGGGGTCCACTAAAATTATCTAAATCTCACAATACCACCCAAAAGAGAGAGTATTTGTAAATATTTATGTAAAGTGTTTGTGTCTCTAGTATTGTTGAAAATTATATATATATATATATATTCTTCATTAAAGAATTGTTTGCATCAAACCTATGCATTAATTAAACCAATGCATTAATTAAACCAAAAATAATCAGATCTAACATTTTTACTGTTTTAGTCAAAGTGCCTGGTAAGTGGTTAGAAAATGAGGCTTCTGTGTCTCCTCTCTCAAGAGTTGTACTAGTTTATGCATATAGTGGTAAGCTTTGTGTTCTTTAAAGTTGGACTCCACTAATTTAGTTTTTTCGCTAGCCTCTTGGAAATTATTGTATGATCCGAAACCATAAGTCATATGATAATTTTGACTAATAAGAAATTGTTGTGTAATTAAGTTCAGATTTATAATTCCACTTTAACTAGACAAACTTAGACACGTAGTAGCTTATTATGGGCCAAGCCACCGTGTGGCCTTGGTCACAGAACATACAATAATTTCTCCTCTCACGTCTTGTATAATGTCTAGGATGCTTTTGTCTGCACTGTACTAATCAATGGGAATCATATAATAAAAGAATGATCCACTAGCAGCTAGAGTTTTCTAACCTTTTGTGTGGCCAATCCTAGAAAGTTTAGTGCATAGATGATGATCATGAGACCCACCTTCAAATGATTCCGTTAAATAGAATCAGTAGGAGGTCCCACAAGATCCTAATGATCTAGGCATCCTTACCTGAGACATCATAGAGAATCATGACTATGTCTTCAGTCATGACAAGTGATGATCATCACTAATCAGTTTATTGATGCACGCATGATAACATCATAATTAATAATGTAGGACAGGTGACAGCAATACTCTTTAACTATTCAATTACCTTTTTGTGGGATAATTAAGAGTTAGATAATTACTACCTCCGTCCTATTTTATGTGTTTATCTTGGGAAATCTAACTATTTAAGGGGACAAAAAGAATCTATACTTACTTTCCACAATTGCCCATAATCATTGCACTTTCTTTTTTTTCTTTTGTTTTGGTGTTGATTGCAAGGAAGGGTAGTTTGGGAAACTAAGTAAAATTTGTATACTAATTTTGGAAAGTGGACAACAATTTTGGGACATCCCAAAAAGGAAAGATGGACACATAAAATGGGACGGAGGGAGTATTTTTTTTATTATTACTTTAGAACGAAATCTATTTTAACTGAAAAAAATACAAAACATATCAAAATTTGATCAAGTAGTGTCGGGAGTAACTGTCCAAATGTGAGGAGTAACTCACCAAACGATGTCAGGAAAAATTTGACACCGTTTGGTAAGTTGCTCCGAACACCTTTTGGTGAGTTGGTCCTCATATTTGGATAATTGCTTCCAACACCGTTTGATGAGCTGCTCCTGACAAATTTTGATGGGTTTTTTTTTTATTTTTATTTTTTTCACTTAAATAGGCACCCTTCTAAAATCAAAAAAATAATTGACTGATTCTTAGTTATCCCACAAAAAAGTAACTATATTTTAATTTTCCTAATTATAAAATAGGGTAATGCTATTGGGCACTCCATTATTGAACCAAAACACTGTATGGTACTACTCTTAAAGCAGATGATATCATGCACTTCATGCATTGCATGTATGGTACTGCATGCTCTGAGAATGGAGTAAATCTCTCTCTCTCTCTCTCTATATATATATATATGAAAACAAGATCCTTGACTATTGCCACGTCACTTTTCTAAATTTTTAGTTTTTTTGATACTTTATTTTTCATTTGGTGCAGAATTTCTATAATATATGTGTATATATATACTTAATTTGCACACATTAAAATTCCTGATTCGTAAAAATTATGACAACATATTATAACGGTTGTGTTGTTGGTCCAACAATCATTTATGTGCATGTGCTCCAAAATTTTGTATTTTGTTGCTAATTTGTTAATTTTACTTTACTATTCGGTGCATCGCATGAGTCCAAAGGCTAGTACTAGATGAAATAAGGATACCATATCAGTAATTATCCCCTCTCACATATTTAAATTTTGTGCTGATTTGAAGAAGTAATTCCCCTAGAAATAGGGGGCTAAATATATAAATAAAGGAACCCTATTTGTTGGTGATACCATGTCTTCTAATGCAACCAAGGGATTGAATATTTAGCCTCGAGAGTGGTGTGCATTGGTTTAATGAAGAAGTACCAATAACAATGGGCAAAAAGATCCAAAAAAATTCATGAACTTAGCATTGGGATATTATTAATGGTGTAGGTTATACAACAAAACTCAATGAGTGAAACTTAGTGGAACCTAAAGTTATTGTACGCTTAAATTTTATTATTGTACAAGCCATACAGCACAATGCGTGTCGTGAGAGGCTAATCCCATTTCCAAACGGCACACACTGTGCTGTGCCACTCGCAACGACACACTGTGTGCCATTTGGTTTTTTTTTTTTTCCCCGCAAAGTTTTAGTTTTATTTAAAGGCACATAGTGTGTCGTGTCACTCCCAAACGATATAGTATGTGCCATTTGGTTTTTTTTTTTTTTTTGTAAAGTTTCTTTTTCATTCAAACGGCACACACTGTGCCTGTGCCGTGTTACTCCTAAACGACACAGTGTGAGCCGTTTGGTCACTACATTATTGTAAAAGCTCTCATCCTGTACAACAAACTTAAACTAACTTTTGCTTAAATTTATTGTACACATTGTGGATGCTCTTATATCAAATAGACCTCTAACAATGTCAATAATACATGCAAAAGTATCAATATATATATATATATATATAATATTTATAATTTAAAATGGGTTAAATACACTTACACCCCCTGTATTTAGGTGCATTTTCACCATGACCCCAAAACTTTAAAACGTGGCACCAACACCTCTTAAACTTTTGATAACTCTTGGGGCACATGAGAACCTCACATAAACAAGATACATAAACCACAATGTATCTATCTCTCTCCTGGTGGGGTTCACTAACAATGTAGGAATCCACAGAGGAGAGAGATAGACACATAAAGTTTATGTTAGGTTCTTATGTGCCTCAAGAATTATCCAAAACTTTTGGGTAAAGTGTGAAGGTTACTTTTGCTAACAGAAGCGGCAAAACGACGTTCTTACCCTTGAAAAAACAAAGCTTTTGTATCACTAATCTCTTCCCTTTTCTCTCTAACTCTCTCTGCATCCTTCATCCTTATTACACAATAAACAAGGCTGGTCAAATTCATCAAAACCAATTTCCTCTCTCTAACTTCATCCTTCCTTCCCTAGCCGGTTGCACCAAAGAAACTTCACCCTATGTTCCCATTCAAGCCAACAACAATAGAATGATTTCTCGACAAAATTCAACGCACTTTCTGGACGATCCAACTCTGGAGTCAGCTCGGGTCGCCTTGAGTTATCATTAGGAGCAATCAACATCCCCGAGACGCTTGCAGATTCATATTCCAATGGTGTACCCTGCCTCCTTTTACACTTCAATGGAAAATAGAAGTAGAACCCCAAGTTCTATATCTTGTGTGTGTGTGTATGTGTGCCATTGGAAATATTAGGATAGGGAAATGAGTTTAGATGGTTAACAAATAGGGGAAAATAGGTTTTTTATTCGAATTTTAATCATAGTCGAAGTGAATTTGGAGTCTCAGTGTATTGAAACCCCTACTTGTATACTTTGTGTATATACATACATACGTAATTGTGTATTAACATAGGTTAGTTTACAAAATATTGGAATATAAGAGAGGGCAATATAGTCATTGTAAAAGTGACTTTTCGTAGGGGTGGATAATCGGTCGGTTCGGGTTCAAATTGTTGAGTTCGAGTCGGATTAACTGGGTTCGGGTTGATCAAAACGGTACCGATATCCGAATTGAACTAAATTTCAAAAATTCAGTTCGGTTTCCAAACTTTTAGTTCGGATACGGATCAGATATTCGGGGTCTAAAAATTTTGAGCCAAATACCCAATTTGAGCCAAACTAGCAAATTCTATTGCAAACCCAAATGCCCAATTTTCTATACACATCTATCATACTATCAATTCTCAATCATTCCCCTCTCTCTCTCTCTCATTGTCAAGAATTCAACATCAGAAACAAGAAGTTATAGAAATACAATTAAGTTTAGAAATTAAAAACAGTGAGCTTTTAAAGCTCTGCTCCTAACCGAACAACTAAGTTGGAGGTACAACTGAGTTATGGATCAAAAAGGAAAAGCAAAAACCCATTGTTATACACTTATACACACACACACATACATACACACACATATATACACACACACATACATGCACACCCACAATCACACACACATATATACACACACACAGAGTAAGAGAGAGGAATGACTGATTGGTGGCCGGTGAGATCCCCAAATCTCCTTCTTCGATCTTTCTGTAATGGAGAAAATCTTCTATCTTTCTCTAATGGAGGCCTGATCTGTTCGGTGATGCCATAATTTTATATTGAGAGATGAGAGATTGAGAGTGAGAGTTTGAAAGAGAGATCTGTTAGGTGAGAGATTGAGAGTGAGAGATAATTTTAGAGAGAGAGATGAGAGATTGAGAGTCTAAGATGAGAGTTTGAATCGTAAGAGATTGAGCCCTAATAAACAAATATGTTTGTGTTATATACTCGTTAAAGTTCGGATGTTCGGTTTCGAACTGAACCTTTTTTTTTTTTTTCTACCGAAAATCGAACCAAATTAAGTAAAATAATTCAGTTTCAAACTAAAATAACTTCAGTTCAGTTTTATCCGAACCAACGTTTGTTAAAATTTTAGGTTCGGGTCGATTTTTCGGATTGACCTGAAGTATGCCCCTAACTTTGCCTAGGCATTTTTCCTGCTCTGAGTGTGAACACTCTGATTTTGTTCTGTTTAAAAGAATGTGTAACATTGACAGTTTAACCAATAGTACATGGGGTATTAGTGTCATGTTTTAAAGTTGAGGGGGTCACGGTGAAAACACGCCTAAGTACATGGGATGTAAGTGTATTTAACCCTTTCAAAAATCAACCTGTCAAAAGCAAAAATGTACTTTAGTAAAAAAAAAATTGGCCATAATAATTAATTTTAACAAACGATAAATATTCAGTTGATAGTTGACAATTGACTAAGAAATGGGAAATTGTTGCTCAATTACAAAACTTGAGAGGTGGTTGTGTAATTTTTCATGTCACGAGAAAGATTTTTGTACTTCTAAAGGGAGAGGTTAGTATAATTATCCTTTATAATATTTTGCTACGCCATATCTAGGATATGTTTGAGCCAAGTTTTATAGCATGCTTGTCTTTGCGATTTTGGAGGTAAAATTGCAAATTTGGATGCCAAATGCATTTCGCATGTGTTTGATTGCTAAAATCGCGATGGACGAAATGTATTTTGGAGGAGTGTAAACTTGCATTCGCTTTTAAGCCAGATGTGCTTTTCATGTAAACATATCAACTATACACCAAAACTACAATATGCAATTCTACCAATCGCTGTTCCATAAGCATGCGCCATCTTGATCACAACATATGAACATTCAAACATTGTCACTCTCAAACCAAGCGCTTGGGATAAGCCTCAACTCTTCTAAGGTTCTCTGGTTCTCTGCCATGGTCTAGAAATGTGTAATTAGGCCTGACCCTAGTACAAATAGAATAGACCTAATAGATACAATCGAGGAATAAAGTAAAGAAAAACTCCTCCACACCAGATAATCTAGCCTCCAAATTTTAACTAGAGTAATGGGAAAATTCTATGATACAACCGAGCAATTTGACTGTATCATACCACCAAAATGTGGTACAATATTTGTTACATTGAGAATAATACTTCTGTGACCTGGGTAAAATGTTCGATATAAAATATTTTACCTATGTGATTTCTATAATGGTTTTACTTAGGTAACAAAGCATTGTACTCAGGATCACAAAAGTATTGTACCCCAAAATAACAAAATATTGTATTCTATTTTAGTCATACGATACGACCAAACCGCTTGATCTTATCATAGAATTCTCAAGAGAAATGCTATGGTTTCGAAACAAAGGATATCCCAAGTGTCGTGGCATTATGGCTATGGAACTACATGAAAATGGTCTATGGTGCCACAACCAATCTCTCAGCATGTATTAAAACTATCGAAGCATTGAAGAACAAAATTTGGAAGTTGAATTTTTGTTCATAGTATTACTCTTTTAACTTTGGGATTATTCCAATAAAAGCCTAATTGGTGTATGAATTCCGAGATTAGATTTTTGTTCCACCTAAGATTATAAGTAATCCTAAATATTTACCATATTTGGTTTATAGATTATTGTAAAATTATGGGCCCATTGGCCACTGGATTAAGAATCCATCCAAATAAAAAAGTAGGGTGGATTCCGTATAATTGGATTGAGGGGTGGTATTCTAAAATTTCATTGGTATTTTGATTTAAGTTTTTTATGCTACCTAAACTAAACCCATATTTTGAAGGCTATTTCAAAATTTACAACTAATTCTACTGTATATTTTAGGTTATGAAAGATACGGAGTAATTGGTTTTTTAATGTAAAAAACTTTTCCTCTCCTGCTTTGCAAAATTCATAGCAACTTATTTTCCGGAAAAATAAAAATAAATCATAGCAACTTTATCTTCCATTGTACTCCGTATTGGATAAATATGTGGTTTTTGGCCATGTTTAAGGCCTAATAATAGTAGGACTCACTTAGAGTGTGAGTGGGGTCATTGTAATTTGTGTTCTCCTCCATAAGTAGATGAAGTTTGGATATTCACATGTCAAAAAATATTGTTGGGTGAATAAGAAATTAATGCTCAAAAGTTGCCCCTTACAAGGAATTGTTGAAATGGAAAAAGTTCACAACTTACCTTGTCCCACATAGGAAAATTAGAAGGAGTTTCAAGTGCATTTATAAAGCTACTCCAAGCTATGGGTTTGGGCCCCAAAAGGTACCCACTTTTGTGGAAGGGGAAGGACCTAAGGCCCATTGGGTTTACTCCATACAAAAGCGCGCATGCTGCCGTCCGTCCGACCTGCTCGTGGGTGCGGTGCGACAATATTTATGTTTTAGACCTCTCAATTTCCAGGTTTTCAATTTCTGTTTATGCAAAGTTGAGAGTGACTTTTGAAATTTCTACACATATTTTGCATTACATAAATTTACTCCAAAGACTTTTGGGATTTCTGGTGCAGGAATTAAACAATGAAATGTTACAGAAATTGAAAGTATTATGAATTTATTCAACGATAATTCATCCAATAAATCCCCTTTCTAGTCCATACACAGTTGTTAGAAACTGTTCTTCAGTTCCTTTCTCCAGTTCTCAATTTTTCAGATAGAGAGTTGGTTCGCTGGAGCAGTCGTACATCGTATTTGTCGACTGCTAATTGCCGTGTATCCTAGGAGACAGATGTCGAAGATATCATCGGGCACTTCTGGTGAGGCGACGAATCTGTTTTAAGGAAACTGTGTATATTTCACAGGCCTCGGTTTGATGCTTCTATTTTCTTTTTAGTTATTGTAATTCTGATTTCTGTTGCTAGTTTCAATTTTTGTAATCAGATTAATTTTTGTACTGCTTCTGTTTTCCATTAAATGTATTCAAAGGATCTGTTTGTTGAAAACCAATACAATTTTTCCGAACACATTGTGATCCAAAAGCTTCTTCACTTTATCCAATTCACACTAGATTATCTCTTCCTCTAATATTTCGCACTATTCCGTACTCATGTTGGTTTGGTGGTTTTTAGCTTATATTTTTTTTACGTTTTTTTTTTTTTTAATAAATCACGGCTTGTAGTAACTATTTTCATTGTGCATTTGAATTCTTCATCGGATTTGGCTGCGTTTTCATCATAAGTTTTTTTTTCCCCTTCTAGAAAACTCTAAACAATGAATAATAGTTTAAATCAATAGAAGTTGGGAAATTCTGTATTACACAAGGATGTATGCCACCAAACTGGGAAAAATATGTAAAAGAAAATTTATTTTTATTGTTTTAATGAAGAAATTCTATTAGGGCCTGTTTGGTTGTCCCTTCAAATTGAATGGTTCCATTCAAATTTTGTATAAAAGGTAAAGGCAAAATTCATCACCATGAATGAATCCATTTACAAATATGGGAGATTTCACCATATTTCTTCTTATGAGGCAATTTGCTCATTTTTCTAGAATGCCAAAATTCATGATTGCAAGTCTCATTTTTTAGACGATCATCCGTTTTCTAAATGAAACCATTCATGCTCTTTATCTTTTTATATAAAATTGTGTACGAAAACTTGAATGGAATTATATCATTCAAGGACAACCAAACAGGCCCTTAGTTGGTCAATTTTTGGTAACTAATTAACTTTTAGTCTTAGGCCTTTTTTTCTTAATCAGTCTTCAATTTTGGAGATGTGATAATTTGAATCTTAGCTCATCATTTATTTTAGCCTACAAGGATAGTGCAAATATTTTAACAATATTCTTATTTCATTTTTTTTGGGTCTCAACCAAATATTGGATATAAGCCTGTAAATTATTAGTGAACCAAACACTAGGAATTCAAATTCTTAGTGAAATAATTACTGGTATGATAATTCTTGATTATTTGAAACACGATAAGATAACACGTGAACTAAACGAGCCATAAGAGTACTGCTATTGATTCCAAATTTAGATCCCAAATAATATGTAGTGGAGTGCAGTGAAAGCACTTGAAATCTGGCTAGAATTGGTTCTTGTCTTCTAGATAGTACCGTTGTGACATCATTTTGGATTCAAATTTAAAATCTAGGGTAAATTACACGGACCTCCCCTGAGGTTAGATCAAATTATAGGGATCTCCCTCGTGGTATGTAAAATTACACTGACCTCTCTTGAGGTTTATAGTTGGGTAATACTGACCCCCCTTCCGTTACACTGACCTCACTTGTGGTATGCAAAATTACACTGACCTCCCCTGAGGTTTGACAAAATTACACGGACCTCCCCTCTAGTTTGAATAATTGAACTCCGAATTGGATTTTGGGTTTTCATTATCTGTTGTAATTAGTGGGCTATTTAATTCTTGCAGTTTGGAGATTTTATAGAATAAACATTTGGAGTGCAGTTTTGCTCACCCGAAAATTGCCTATCAAACTCTCTCATTGGTTAATAAAAAGTCATAGGTGAACAATTTTGGGATGAGCAATAAGTGAACAATTTTGGGATGAGCAAAAATGTTTTGATCAACCAAATTCATTAATTAACAAACATCTATTGAGAAAAAAACAAATCTTCAAGAAATAAACCAATATGGACATCGAGAAAACATCTTTAAAAAAAGGATAAATTGCAAATTACACCCATATAGTTTGAGGGTTGTGACAATTTGATCCTTGTGGTCTCAATTTTGGCAATTTACACTCTATAGTTTGAAAATTGTGCAAAATCCACCCAACTACAAAATTGTTTTTGTTAATTAATGAATTTGGTTGATCAAAACATTTTTGCTCACCCCAAAATTGTTCACCTATTGCTCATCCAATTCTTCCTTTGGATATGTAGTGGGACCTATGACTTTTTATTAACCAATGAGAGAGTTGGATAAGCAATTTTGGGGTGAGCAATTTTGGGGTGAGCAAAACTGCACTCCAAATGTTTATTCTATAAAATCTCCAAACTGTAAGAATCAAATAGACCACTAATTACAACAGACAATGAAAACCCAAAACCCAATTCGGAGTTCAATTATTCAAACTAGAGGGGAGGTCCGTGTAATTTTGTCAAACCTCAGGGGAGGTCAGTGTAATTTTGCATACCACAAGGAAGGTCAGTGTAACGGAAAGGGGTCAGTGTTACCCAACTACACACCTCAAGGGAGGTCAGTGTAATTTTGCATACCACGAGAGAGGCCCCTGTAATTTGACCTAACCTCAGGGGAGGTCCGTGTAATTTACCCTAAAATCTATAATGTTATTCTTCGAAGAGTTAAATTATTTAGTTTTTTCTTTGGAACAATTAGGGAAAATGACATTATGATAAGATTTTTTAGAGTTAAAGACAATTAAGAATGTTGATTAGAAAAAATAAGAACCTCCATATAAAAAATGTTAAGTGAAAGTTCACTGAAACTAGTACATCAATATTTAGTGAACATTTACTTAACTCGACCTTTGAGGGCTTTTTAATAAATTAAGAATGGAATTAGACTTTAAGCTTTTGACAGTTACTTCGAGAGATTTTCGCTTAAATTTCTATTTTCTTTTTTGCTCAAAGTTATTGAGATAATTGAGAGAAAAATAATTCTATTATAATATAATAATGTAAGAGTCCGACCAACTTAAACAGCCTCCAAGATACTATAACATATTCCGAGTTCTCAATAAATATAATTAAAGGCAATAATTCTATGTGACGCTATCTCATTATTGAATGTAAGTAGCGCTACCTTAAACGTTCACAAAAACTTCTCGGTCTATTTGGAACAAGCCCAAACAAGTTAGTGCTACGTTAACTTAAAAAGGACTGGAAGGCCTGTAACCTGTGGGCTGTTTGATCAGTTTGATCATACTTAGGATAGTGAGAGTTGGGTCTGGCAGGGTATGGAGCATAGTACTAAAGACCTCTCTTTTTATGTTTCATAATTTTCTGGAGTTTTAAGAATACTAGATTTGTAATCCGTAGGATGTACGGGTGAGTTGCTGTAATTCAAATATTTAATAGATACAACTCTACAAAATCAATAAAATCTAAGAGTCTGTTTGATAAAACTGATAATTAATTACTAGAAAGTGAAAAAATACAGAACTATTACATGACAAATGTCTGATTCACTTTATAATATATATATATATATATATATATTAGATGTTTAAGTAATACAAAATTTGATTCTATCGTTCAGAGAAAACCAATTCTAAATAGTTTGCTTGTGTAGTTACTATTTTTTAGGTACATGTGAGCCCGTTTCTAGCTAAAAACAATGATTCAATGCCAATTGATTCTTTATCAAACAAACATAATATTAATTTTCGTACAACCCATAAAAATTCCGTTTGCATCATTCTCAAACAATGCATACTACGTGTATTCTTCAGTTGAGATTTCAACAATGATGGGACAATGGATCATATTGGGTTTGGTTGAGTTTAAGATGAATATGGGTAATATTTGGAACACACGTAAATATATAATTTTTGGGACACAACTCAAGAGATATGTCTATATCTCTCCTGTCCAATGACATCGCAGGAGAGATATAGACATATCTTTTGAGTTGTGTCTTTTGGTATGTCCCAATCTTTACTAGATGAATATATAGTGAGTAACTCTTTGAGCACAAAAGAATTACACATAAAGAGTTTGTCTATCTATCCTTGTGGTGTCTATTGAAACTGCGGGGTCCACTGACACTGTAGGGTCCATTGAGGAGAGAGATATGCACATTATTCTTTATGTCTATTATTTTTGTGTAATTCTTTTGTGCCCCAAAAGTTACTCATATATAGTTAGCCAAAACGAATCCAATCTTTATTTCGAAAACCACTGAATTTTATTAAACTTCATACAATGGGTGGCCCTTAGGCTATATGGGTCGGACACGGCAGGACGAGTTTGGACTGACTGATAAATCAGGCCGAGCTTAGACAATTCAATATCCAAACTCGGCCCGCCCAAATTACAACCGCAATCTCAATATTCAAACTCGGCCCGTCCAAATTACAGCCCTAAAATTTAATCTTAGTTTAAGCAGCAGCTCAACCATATGACATATCTCTCTCTTCAAAAAAATTATTAAACACAAACGATAGGAAGTTTTTGTGATGTCATTATTGACAGAGAATGATGTCAAGATAACAACAGAATAACAGATGTGGCTAGGGGCCACTATAGCATATGTAATTTCGGAGCATTTTTGCTTACCTATTTTTGATTTACTATTATTCAGAGTAGTGCTACATAAACACACTTTTTGACACACTTTTTGACACATAGCTTTAAATACATGTACCTTGTGCTATGTAAGTGGTGCACAGAAAAGTGTGAAAAATTCAAACAACACAAAGTACATGTGTTTAAAGCATAGTGTATCAAAAAGTGTGTGTACCAAACATTTTCCGTATTTTTCATTCAGGCTTCACTAGATGATATGTGTCCTATTTTATTCTCATGTTACCCCTATACTATCAATATAATTACTAAAATGAGATACGTGTCACCCAATAGAAACTTGACTGAGCAATGATGAATCAAAACTAGGTGAGCAAAAATACTCTACTTTAACCTGAGGATAAAAAAAATCATTACCTTCCTATAAAAAAAAAAAAAAACATCATTACCTTCCCTCCAAAGCCTTTAGTGGGTTGGTGAAGTGTGTCACTTTTTGATCCCACTTTAAACCCCACTTTAAAACTTAGAAGAGGGTAGCATCTTCTATTCTTATACACACATATTCACCAGCATTATATGGGTCATTTTTTCTTTTACTTTTTCTATCAATTCCCAATCATAGCATGCCAAATCATGCTTGGAAGTGCTCAATCTTTTCCCCTAAAATACAATTGTTTGATACCTAAAAGAGTTCAAAATTCCTTATGAGGTGGCATCATGATAGTGAGTCCAAAAGAACTAGATAGACTATATAATCCCACTTTGGCCAAAATTCTCTCCTCAACACTCACCTATTTCTATATATATACATTTGCATGTATACACACCCACATTATATCTTAGCTTAGAGTATCAGAATGGGTTCACACTACAACATTACAGTAGCAGTAGTCTCATTTATATTGGTGTCAATGTTTTTCTCTAGTGTAAACTCAGATACAACCAAGGACAGGGAAGAGTGTACAGAGCAATTGGTTGGACTTGCTACGTGTCTGCCTTATGTTGGTGGTGACGCTAAAGCCCCAACACCAGACTGTTGCAATGGCCTCAAACAGGTACTAAAGACTAACAAGACGTGCCTATGTGTTATAGTGAGAGATAGAAATGATCCAGCACTTGCACTCAAAATCAATGCAACACTTGCTTTGGGCCTTCCTTCTGTTTGTCATGCCTCTGCTAATGTGTCTCAGTGCCCTGGTAAGTGTGTACCTACCCTTTAGTTCTTTGAACCCAATAATCCAATAATAACATAACAAATTTATGAACCCCAAAGTTCAAAAAGTACCATCAGACTAACATTAACCAATTCTGAAATTTAGATAACTTAGGGTACCAAATGACTGCACAGGGGCGGATCTATTGAGGGACAAGGGAGGGTTTAATTCCCACTTGATTTTACAAAAATCTAAAAAAATAATCTAAAAAATTCTATATTTTTACATTCAAGACCCCTCTCTCTCCCCCAAAAAATGTAGAATTTTTTTTTCCATGAAAAATTCTACAATACATTCAAGTATGATACATTCAATTTCTTGGTCTTAATATGAAGTAACAATGTACTATTTTATTGTACCTTTGGTGCCAATCCGTATAATCTTTCCTTATGTGGCATTTTGATAATAAAAATACGGCTTCAAGTAGTTATTTTTATGTGCCATTTGTTAGTTACAATTTAATTTGGGTAGTAAAAGGTCCCATAGTTTTGTAACTTTGATGTTTATATCATACAATAAAATAGAATATTTCTTGAGTTTTAGTTTAATATTTATAGCAATATGTTATATCAACTGTATGAAAAATATGTATAAATAGACCCCAAAATAAATCGCCTCCGGGCGCTGCCCCCGAATCCCCCCTTACATTCAATTACAACCAAGTCCCCCTAACATGAAATTTCGAAATCCACCCCTTAAAGTAACTAAAAATCTCTCCTTGGACAATGTACGGAGGACAACACTATATGAGTTTATCCTAATACATGAAAGTAATATGATAGTATTATTTAAACGGATAAAAAAAATAGCATTTTTTCACCTCATTAGTATAAAGGTGCTATAGTAATTTAGTTCAGTTGATTTGTAAAGTTACTAAGAATAGTGCTATCAGAGGTGACAAACACTTTTTTATCCATCTAAAAATATACGGAGTGGTCAAGTGGCACGACATCACTTCCCCAGTTGGGAGGTGGTGTGTTCTAATCCCCTTAGAGAGATTCTTTGTTATCTTCTCCCTGTGTGTACTTCAGTCGGATAAGTGGCCCTTACTGGGCTTTGCTATGGGCCATTGAGGGGCTTGGGGTTGGGTTGGGCTGGGGTGTGTATGCGTGTGGGGTGTGTACGTATCCAGCTTGGATCCAAGTAATAATAATAATAATAAAAAAAGAATATACGGAGTATAATTTGTTTTAGATTTGGCAGGTGAACATTTATATGTGTTGGTTTTCTCAGAAAATTTTGAGTAATGATTCATGCACATAAAATGTGCACATAAAGATCTGGGCCATTAATTTTAGTGGATTTATGTGCACAAATGTACACATTTTAAGTGCACATAGCATTACCCAAAAAATTTATAGTACAAACGGTTGTCGTAACGGGTGCTAATGTTTAGTAACTAGAAAACTGTTTTCGACCTGAGTTTGAATGTTTATCCAGCGTATCTTTTGGGGTGTGTTGGATGTGGCTCATATTATAATGGGTTTGTTACAGTAGGCCCAAGAGTCAAGGGGAGGGCCCTGTGGCCCATGGCGGAGGATTTTGCCATGTACTCATAGGAGATATATATATGATATAACCCTAAATCGTTTTTGATAGTGGAAAGCTCTCCGGTGTGGACGTAGGCACATTGCCGAACCACGTGATAAATCTCTGTGTCTCTTTAATCTTTTTATTTTTCATATATTATTTGCGTGTGATTGTTTCGACCCAACAAGGTGTTTTTCAGTTACTGCACATTAGCACCCTTGTTATGACACATTAATTGGTCGCATCATCATTATTATTATTCTTTTGGTCCCATCATTCACGGACCATGTATTTGAATATGATAATCTCATGTATATGTAATATAAACCATGAAATTAATTTTGATGGTTGTGATGAACTCAGCTCTTCTCCACTTAGCTCCTAATTCAACGGAAGCTCAAGTTTTCTATCAATTTGGTCACGGTTCGAATGATAGTGCAAGTAGCCCCATTTCAAGTGGTAAGACCACTTTAACTGACCCTTTTCCTCAAAATCTCACTTCTTTTGAAATTAATTATGGTGGAAATGATTATTAGATTAATCTCAACTAATTAATTTCAAGGAGTAGTGATGGTGTTGATTTGATCAACATATATAGCTTGAAATTTTTATTTGTTTTTAAGTATATTGTTTTGTGTACACGCAGAGAAAGATAATGCTACCACAATTGCCAATCGCGCGGGGACGAAAGCGCCAGAGAAGAGTGATGGTTGTTGCAATTATATGGGAAGGAGATGGTTTGGATTGGAAGTGATTATTGGTGGTGTTCTATTATGGTGTTTCACTTCACACTTGTTCACATAGGTTACAAAATTCTGATGGATTGTCTCTTTCATTTTGTGTATCTGAAACTGTTGTGTGAATTACTCTTACTAATTGATCTCTCTCTCTCTCTCTCTCTCTCTCTCTCTCTCTCTCTCTCTCTCTAAATCTCCATAAAAAGTATATGGTAGAGAGTGGTTAATTTCTAAGGGCAAGTGCACATAACAAGTGGAGAGACTTGGATTCCATTGTGTTTCTGATAGAACCTACCTTCAATTCTTTAGAAAATAAATGTATATTTTCTAAATTTGAATTCTAAATTTGATTTTCAAATTAATGCTTTGTCAGTTGTTACACGTGCAGTTATATGTATACGGTACCACTGATCATTATTACAGCTTGTGGTAAAACTACTATGGTATTCGAGGACCAAATTTAGGATTCAAATTTGTGAAGCGTATGAATATTCATTTCCTCTTCTTTATGTCTATAATCTATACAGAGGATTTCTAGATAGGAAAATTGTGCATACCCATTTGACCATACTTTCCATGGATCATGGCATCAAAAATGTGGTTTGGACTGTATCTATAAAACAAAATACGGAGTATTTAGTAATGTGTGTGTACCCTTCAGTGTATGTATATGCTGCTATTTTTTTTAGTAATTGGAAGTGTCCGGGCCAGCTTGCGCGCACCTCGACTATTCCCCCGAAAGTATGTATATGCTGCTTGAATTTGCAATGAAATGCTTTTTCAATTTGCATGTATAATTTTAACAAAAAAAAAAAAAAAACAGCAACTTGCACGTATAAAGAAATGTTTTATTTGACATGGCTTGATTGGCTCCATTACAGATTTAGCTTTGGGAGGTCATGTGTCTCTTAACTTAGATGCTCATTTTGTGCTCTCTTTTTAGTTCAGTGTACCAGGTTTTAGGAGTGTTTTCCGTAGTTTTAGGTACCAGAGGTGTCAAATGGGCCGGGCTGGACACGGTCAACATGGGACTGGTGCAGGCCGGGCTGGGCTCGACAGGGGTGTTCACCCCAGACCGGTGGACCAGTCCTACAAGGATCGGTTCTGTCCGGGGTAGGGGCGGGTCAAGTCGGACTAGTTAGATATTTCTAAGAGTTAAGTTGGGATTTGGGGGAAATTTGACTGTTTGGAATTTAAAAGTTTTATGGTTTTAAGTTTTAGACTTTTAGTGTAGAGACCCAATTTTTGCCCAATCCAATCATTTTAAAAATAAAGTGCTCAGGAGCCTGTCATTTTTGAATCATCACAATCGGACCTCAAATGGAAAAGATATTGTAAGTCAAAACTATGGGGTTAAAAGGTCAACTATCTCCCATGCACCCAACCACACATGATTATTGCTCCACATTTTTTGGGAGGGAAAACACTTTCGGTGGATTCACAAAAGAGAAAACAAACAAAATAAAAAAAAAATCCAGCACATGCTGATGATGCCAAAAATTGGTAGGAGTAAAGTAGAGTAATTTTAGGAGAGAGAGAGTGAGAGACTATTTTTTGTATGTGGTTCGACCCTGTTAATGAAGGTACCTACGTTCACGTGTGTGTCTGAGCACGTTCACTAGCAGATCACCGAAGGGCCTGGTGAGCCAACAAAGAGGGGCGACACTACCAGTAATACCGGCCGGGTGTATGCGTATAATGGTGAATTTTATAGAGGTGCTGTGTAGACTAAGAAGTTGGTCGTCCCCTCCATGGGGTGAGAGGTCTCTTTTATAGATGTAAGAGAACTACTCATACATGGACAAGGAAATATAATCCTATTAATATAGATTGGCATTAATTATGGGGATTTCCTAATTGGATTAGGAAATAGTGTGCACTTTCCATTAGTCTTCTAGCTTGAGTAGGAAACTGCCCGTAATGCTCGGGATCATGCCTGTGGCCCCGGATGAACTGTTCCCGCGGTGGGATGTGCCTGTGCGGTTTTCCCGACCTGATGGTCGGGTCGTAGATGAACCGCTCGGGATGATGAGTAGACTAAACCGCTCAGGCTGATGCTTCTGAGGAGTGGTGCATGATTTGCCCGGGGCATGAACTAGCTGCTGATTTGAACCGCTCGGTTATAAGATAGAGTCAATTTTGGGTGTATCAGCTGCCCCCCATTTCCAAGGTTGGCCAGATGCTATATCGGGACAAGTTTGGAAATCAGTTTGATGTTACTTGCCGCTGTCTGAGTTCTTGTGAAAGCTGCCTCGGGGCTTCTGGGCCTGGTAAGTCCTCGGGAACTGGCTGAGAGTTGAGACCCAACCTAATTTGAAGTCTTTGAGTGCTCGGGAAGTGACCGAGAGTTGAGACTCGGCCTACTTCAGGGTCTTTTTACTTGAGTTAGCTCCCAGGATGGTTATCTCCTGCCCGTAAACCTTCGTCAAGGCTGTGGGTAGAGGGATTTTACCATGTTGGAAAAGCTGACCTAAAGCGTATTGCTCTAGGGTCCTTTTTTTTATGTTAACTCCCCAGGATGGTTGTCTTCCGCCCGACCAGCCTTCGTCAAGACTGTTGGGAGAAGAGCTTGACCATGTTGGTGGAGCCGACCTAAATCACGTTGCTTTAGGGTCCTTTTGCTCCTCTATCTTCGGCCAACCTAAGAGATTTTAGTCACCTCTATCGTCGGTCTGGACCTAAGTGGAGTTAATGTCTCTGAGTACTGTAGGTGCTCGGGTTGTCCAAGATTTTGACTTGGTTATCTGCGAGGCCTGTAGATACCCGGTGTGATTACCTGTTTAGTTCACTAAGCCGTCTTGCCCCCCAAGCTTTCGCTAAGACGAGGGTCTTACAGAGGCTATGATCTGTAGGTAACCGACCTGGAACATGGTGGTTGCAGGGTCTTTTGAAGCTTGCCATCATCAGCCACCTAGGGGGTTTGCCCCCATCGTCGGTTGGACCTAAGCGAAGCCGGTGCCTCGGGCGTGCCCCGAGGTCTTTAGTGCCTGGGTTCGGAGCCCGAGGTCTTTTTAGTGCCTGAGTTCGGAGCTCGAGGTCTTCTTCGTGCCTCGGGGTTAGGCCCGAGGTCTTTGTATGCCTCGAGGTTAGGCCCGAGATCTTTGTATGATTTCTCTGACGATTGGTGGAGCCTCATGTGGTGATCAAGCAAGTACCACTGTAGTCGGGCTCTGCTAGACCGATGGAGACAGGAGGTCGGATCAGGATCATCGGGTTCCTGACTTCTCTGTGCTGGAGGCAAAATCGGAACTGCTTGACCCTGACCGATGTGAACTGGAGATCGGGCCGGGGTTACCGGACTCAGACCGCTGCGAACTGGAGGTCGGGTCGGGACTACCGGACCCTACCTGCTGTGAGCTAAAGGAACTGTCAGAACTCCCGGGCTGATCCCGCTTTCGCTTACTTCTGGAAGACTCGTTGCTTTCATGCCCGATGCCTTTGGTCTTCAGAAACTCTTCAGTGTCAATGTATTTTCCAACCCTCTCAGAGAGCTCAACCAAAGTTTCCGATCGGTTTCTGTGGAACGACGCGGCGCACTTGGTGTGTTGAACTCCCGAGCAGAAGGCTATGATAGCGGCGGTTTCATCAAGATCGGAGATGCTGAGCTTCTCTTGATTAAACCGGCCGGTGAACTCCTTAAGGGTCTCATTATTCCTTTGTATGACCGTCAATAGATGTATGTCAGGCTTTGGCCGTTCGTGCATACCGATGAACTGATTGATGAACTGCTTGCTGAGTTGCTTGAAACTGCGGACCGATCGGGGCTCCAACGAGTAGAACCAATGGGCGGCCGGGCCTTTCAAAGTGCTGGGGAAGGCTAGGCAGTGTAGTTCATCGGAGTTGGTGGCTAAGGCCATCTGAGCCTTGTAGGTCCGGACGTGGTCGACCGGGCTTCTCGAGCCGTTGTAGGGATCTAGGCGAGGTTGCTTAAATTTGCGTGGGATGGCAAACCTCATGATCTGGCCGGAGAATGGCGACTCTGTTTCGGTATTGGCTTGATTCTAAGTATGGTTTTGGCCAAGCTTCTTGGCCACTCCATTGATCTGCTTCTGCAAGTTCTTGATTTGGGCTTCCACTCCTTCCTGACCGGTATCTGAGGAACTAGTCGGGTTGGTGGAAGATGCTTCTTTATGGCGGGGTGTTGTCCTCTGGGATCGGGCTCGGCTATGACTCCGGGTAACCGTATCCCCAGGGATGACTCGGCTCTTGACCGAGTGACCCTGGACTGATTCCCGGGCCATATGCTCCCGCCTTTCCTCTCGGGCAGCACGCTCACTGTTGATGTCTCTGGCAACCTCAACACGGGACGGGTTGGCTCGGGCACGTTGTCTGGTCAAGATCGGTTCCCGACCGTACGCAACGTTCCCGAGTCATTTCTCGGCAACTGGAGGATTGCTTTGCTGGGCCAGTAGTGCTTCGATCTGTTGTTGGATTTGACGCTGGCCCTCCAAGAGTTGTGTGAGGGTCACGGTGATCTGCTCAGATGTCATGACTGTCGCAGCCGGTGCCGGGGCCGAAGGAACATCCTAGTCGGACTGCTGATCAGCCTTCTTACCCTTCTTCGGTGGCATGACGATCAGTCAAGAGATTTGTTGATGAGAAGACTTGTCGTTTCCCACAGACGGCGCCAAACTGATGATGCCAAAAATTGGTAAGAGTAAAGTAGAGTCATTTTAGGAGAGAGAGATTGAGAGACTATTTTTTGTATGTGGTTCGACCCTGTTAATGAAGGTACCTACGTCCACGTGTGTATCTGAGCACGTTCACTAGCAGATCACCGGCGGGCCTGGTGAGCCAACAAAGAGGGGCGGCACTACCAGTAATACCGGCTGGGTGTATGCGTATAATGGTGAATTTTATAGAGGTGCTGTGTAGACTAAGAAGTTGGTCGTCCCCTCCATAGGGGGTGAGAGGTCTCTTTTATAGATGTAAGAGACCTACGCATACATGGATAAGGAAATATAATCCTATTAATATAGATTGACATTAATTATGGGGATTTCCTAATTGGATTAGGAAATAGTGTGCACTTTCCATTAGTCTTCTAGCTTGAGTAGGAAACTGCCCGTAATGCTCGGGATCATGCCTGTGGGCCCGGATGAGCTGTTCCCGCGGTGGGATGTACCTGTGCGGTTTTCCCGACCTGTTGGCCGGGTCGTAGATGAACCGCTCGGGATGATGAGTAGACTAAACCGCTCAGGCTGATGCTTCTGAGGAGTGGTGCATGATTTACCCGGGGCATGGACTAGCTGCTGATTTGAACCGCTCGGTTATAAAATAGAGTCAATTTTGGGTGTATCACATGCGATCCCATTTTCATTTACTTTTCTTTTCTTTTCTTTTTTCTATCACTTCCACTTTGTCTCCCACTTTTTGTCTCCCACTCTGCTTTCTTTTTTTTTTTTTTTTTCTCTCCATCTTCTCTTCTTTCTAATACAAATACCCACACATTAACATTTGCACAAGAGAGGGAGCAACCCCACTCCCTCATCTCTCTCTCATCTCTTCCTCATTTCTCTCCTCCAAACTCAATCACCATTGAAGCTTCCAACAGTCCATATTGCTAAAGTCCACTGCAGTGATGATAATCAAAATATCACTACGAATTCATTTTTGATTCAAATAAAATGAAACCAATTGGAGAGTGTTCCTAACTCAATGATATTTGTCTGTGATTTTTTTCGGAATTTAAAAAAATCGTATGATCCATTTTCAAAACACAAACACAGATGTTATACAATCTTCCAGAAACATCACAGCAGTGACACCAGATCACGTTCACTGTTTGGACTACTTCAAGATTTTTTTCTTCTCAATTTTTTCCGTCCAATAACTATAGCCTCTTACCTACCCTTGTGATTTTTTTATTTTTTTATTTTTTTCGGATCAGTTTTATTTTTGTAAAAAATTGTCCAATTTCAGTCGACAGTGCAGTCCCTATTTCTGAGTAAGGGTGCTTCTAAACTCAATTTCTCCCAATCTACAAAAGATATTGCAAAATGATTTTCTACCATGAAAACTAGACTCATTTGGAAACTTTCTCTCAAAGTATGAAAAAATTGGGAACATTAGAACCCCTCCGTTCCATTTTGGAAAACTTCTCTCAAAGCTGTGAAAAAACTGCACTTCGACATGAACTTTTGTAAAAACTTTTCTAGAAAGTCTAAAAAAAAAACAGAAAACAAAAAAAGAAATCTCCTGAATATTAAAAAACCTTTTTTTAAAAAACAAAAAGAATAAAAAAAAAAACAGAAAACAAAAAAAGAAATCTCCTTTTTTTTTTACCAAATATTCACGTTTATCAAGTTCAATAACCAAACCAAACCAAACCAAGCATTGTGTCCCAATCAATTGGGGTCGGCTATATGAATCATTTTTCTACATTCTGCACGATCAAGAGCTATATGCTCATTTAAATTATATATATTCATATCTTGTTGCACTACATATTCCCAAGTCAGTCTAGGTCTGTCTCTCCCTCTAACCATTCCAGGCACTACGATCTTATCACTCTTTCGCATAGGTGCATCTATAGGTCTTCGTTGCACATGGCCGAACAATCTAAGTCTATTCTCCCTCAACTTATCCTCAATATGTGTCACTCCTACAGTCTCTCGGATGTACTCATTTCTATTTCTATCTTTCCTAGTCTTACCACACATCCATCTTAGCATCCTCATCTCCGTTACACTCACTTTGCTAATGTGTTGTTTCTTAGTTGCCCAACACTCTGTCCCGTAGAGCATAGCTAGCCTAATAGCTGTCATATAAAATTTTTCTTTCAATTTTGCTAGTATTCTCCGATCACATAATACTCCAGAAGCACTCCTCCACTTAAGCAAGCCCACTTTAATTTTATGGGTCATGTCATCACCAATCTCTCCGTCTCTACTGATCATTGAGCCTAGATAGCGAAAGTGTTCCCTCTTTGGGATCTCCTGTTCTTCGATCTTCATTGCTTCGTTGTCTCTACTTCTACTGTTGCTAAAAGTACATTCCATGTGTTTTGTTTTCGTCCTACTTATCTTTAGCCCCTTAGTCTCCAGTGCTTCTCTCCAAGCTTCTAGTTTAGTGTTGAGTCCCCTTTTAGTCTCATCAACAAGACAATATCATCTACGAACAACATACATCATGGGACCTCATCTTGAATGTGTCTAGTCAATTCATCCATAATTAGGGCGAACAAATTAGGGCTCAAGGCCAACCCCTGGTGCAGGCCTACGGTAATTGGGAATTCTCTTGTTTCTCCTGCTGGTGATCTAATTATAGTAACCGCTTCATCGTACATATCCTTCACCACGTCAATATAACCCTTGGTCACTCCTTTCTTCTCTAGCACCCACCAAATTAAATCTCTAGGCACTCTATCATAAGCTTTATCTAAATCAATAAAAACCATATGTAGATCTTTTTTCTTCTCTCTATACTTTTCCATTAGTCTTCTAAGTAAATAAATTGCTTCCATATTTGATCTCCCAGGCATAAATCCAAACTAATTTTCTGACACTGATGTTGCGCCTCTTAAGCGATGCTCCATCACTCTATCCCATAGCTTCATAGTATGGCTCATCAACTTAATACCTCTATAGTTGTTGCATTGTTGTACATCTCCTTTACTCTTATATATAGGCACTAGGAAGCTCTACCTCCATTCATCAGGCATTTTTTTAGTCATTAAAATCCTATTAAAAACTTTTGTAAGCCAAGATGCCCTTACATCTCCCAAGCATTTCCAAACCTTAATGGGGATCTCATCTGGTCCTAAGGCCTTGTTGGGTTTCATCTTCTTCAAAGCAAATTCCACCTCAAACTTCCTTATTCTCCGATAGAATCTGTATTCTCTAGTTTCATCGTAACTTCCAGTTTCTTCTTCCATTGTGTTATCCATATGTTTTTCATTCAGTAACTTCTCAAAATAGCTCTTCCACCTTTCCTTAATCTCTTCGTTGTTTACTAATACCCTAGAGTCATCGCTTTTTATACACTTAACCTGATTAATGTCTCTTGTTTTCCTTTCTCTCGACTTAGTAAGCTTATAAATACATTTTTCTCCCTCTCTAGTGTCTAGTTTGGTGTAGAAGGCGTCATAGGCTTCCATTTTAGCACCTCTAACTGTCCTTTTATTCTTCCTATTTGCATATTTATAGCTTTTGAAGTGTTCCTCACTTCTATCATTTTGCCACTTCTTAAAGCAATCCTTTTTGGTTTTTACTTCAGCTTGTACCTCTTCATTCCACCACCAAGTATCTTTAGAAGCTAACCCTCTTCCCTTCGACTCTCCGAGGACCTCCTTCGATATTCTTGTGATGCACCCTGCCATTCTATCCCACATAGTATTGCTTCCATTTTCCAAATTCCAAGGTGCTTCTGTATACATTCTCTCATGGAATATTGCTAGTTTCTCGCCTTTAATGTTCCACCACCTAGTTCGCAGGTTTATAGGGTCTTTTCTAGTACAACATTGTCCTTTTATATGGATATCTAAAATAGTAAGTCTATGTTGAGATGTTAAACTTTCTCCTGGGATGACCTTACAGTCTTTACATGCTAAGCAGTCTGCCTTTCTCACAAAGAACAAATCGATCTGGCTTCTATTAGATCCACTCTTAAAGGTTATCAAGTGTTCTTCCCTCTTTTTGAAAAAGGTGTTTGCTACTACAAGATCATATGCTACGATGAAATCCAAAATACTCATCCCTGCCTCATTCTGATCTCCAAAACCATATCCCCCATGCACCCTCTCATATCCAGTTCTATCTTTACCTACATGGTCATTAAAATCTCCACCTACAATTATCTTCTCTCCTCCCGGTATTTCTTGCATTAAAGCGTCCAACTCATCCCAGAATTGTCTTTTAGTGTGATCATTAGGGGTGCAACTCGGGCGGGAGCCAAAGAGTTTTGGCTCTGCCCAGGCCCGAGCCCGAATTCAAGTAGTCTGCCCAAGCCCGAGCCCAACATAAACCCGAACTTGTCAACCCGAGCCCGGTTTGTGAATTAGTTCTCCAACCTGAGCCCGAGCCCGAGCCCGAATTGAGTCCGAATTACAAATTTTTTTTTGGTGCAAATTGATTTTTAGTATGTAAACAACAATATGTAGAGTATCAAATCTATTTTTTTTGTTTAGATTTGATAAAAAAAACTTTCATATATTAATTTAGTGCTAGAATAATATCTAATAGTGTATTATTATCACAAAAATACACTAGAATATAATGTAAAAAATAATACATAAATAGAATTCGGGCTCGGGCTCGGGTTCCACGGGTTAGCAAAATTCTGCCCAAGCCCGGCCCAAATTGAATTCAGGCTTGCATTTTTTAGCCCAAGCTCACCCATGGTGAAAGTATCACGGGCCCAAGCCCGGTAATTTTTGGGTCGGGCTCGGGTTGACCACGGGTTGGCCCGCCCGAGTTGCATCCCTAGTGATCATCCAATCCTACTTGGGGCGCGTATGCACTAGTCACATTAATTATATCCACTCCAACTACCAGTTTGATAAGCAATATTCTGTCTCCTTTCCTCATGACTGTCACAACTTTATCCTCGAGGTTCTTGTCAACCACGATTCCAACACCATTTCTATGCCTATCTTTCCCTGTATAGAATATCTTATACCCAGTCTTTTCTACCTCCTTAGCTTTCTCTCCAACCCACTTTGTTTCTTGTAAACATACTACATTAACCTTCCTTCTAATCATAGTGTCTACTTGTTCCATAGCTTTACTTATATTCCAAGTTGCTAACCTAAGCCTATAGTTCTGGACTAGCTTCTTTACCCGCGGTGGCCCAGATGAGCGCGGGAACCCTTGCTTATTTAACACCGCACCCGGGCGTCGATGCGGCGCCCCTTGCACATTTTTCGAAACACCCGAAGAGAGGCGCAACACATCGCTTAAAGGGAACGCCCTAGCATTTACACGAGTATTCATATTTGGATTCATATCATAAGGATCCGACAATTTTTTTTACGTGCTGGCTGTCGAGCTTCCTAACGCACTAACCCTTCTCTTTTATCCGGGCTTGGGACCGGCAATGTTGAAACAACCCCGGCAGAGTTACGTTTATCAAGTTCAATAACTTTGATAAATAAAAATTTGAGCATCTTTCCATTTTTATTAAAACTGAATACTCCTTACTTATCAAGTTTCTCAATAGTTTTGATAAAAAGAAATTCGAACATACTTTTTTAGTCACTTGAGCACCGTCCCTTTCTTCCAGTGTAAGATAAAAAATACAATATATATATATATATAAAAAAAATGAATTTTCTCAAAATAAAACTCATATATCTCCCTTGTCCAAGATCTCCAAGCAACACAGGTAAAGTCAGGTAAGTTTTCTTATCCTACATGTACGTTCTCATATTTTCTTAAAAGTTGGGCACCGACCCTTACTTCCGACATAGGAATAAAAGAACAGAAAAAATTTAAAAAAAAATACAAAAAAAAAAAAACACTTCACTCTTCACTTGCTTGCATAAGTTCGTTTCAATCTCAATCACTTTCCAAAATTCCTAGTTACATCATTTTTCACTCAAATCACTTTTCAAAACTCACTACTTCAAAGGTGAAAGTCTAGGACTACACCGTACAGGTTAAAGTTCCTAGCTACACCATCTTTTGCTCAAGATACTACTTCCCATTTGCACGGTCTAGATCGACCAACTTTTTCAAAAACACTTGCACACACTCACATATACAAGCCACAGAACTACGTACGGCCTGATTCTCGACTTGAGATACGTATACAACCCTTCACTTGGGTACGGCCATAATCATATCTTTTTTCTATTTCTTGTACATCCTCACACTCTACTATCTTTCATTTATGCCCCATTATCATGAAAACCACTAGAATCGGCAACCGTGCTTGCGTGGATGTTCGAGGGTGCCTAACACCTTCCCTCAACATAATTGAGTCCCCAAACCCATATTTTAAAAGATCTCTGGTTTTCGCATGACTATTCAGAGTCATACTTTTAAAGGGCCCACTTTCCTTAAAAACTTTTTTTTAAAAAGTCAAAGATGATTACTTTAATTGTCTTTGCAGGGGTCCTAATACCCAAATGTTAGGTGGTGACTTTGAACATTTCAAATAGGCCCTACCGTACTCTTTTCACCACTCCCAATAAAATTCATCGCATTTCACCCAGTTTCAAAAAAGCCACGCACACACCGACAGGCCAGGCTGTGCCAAAAAAGCGGGCACGACAGCTGGCGACTCTGCTGGGGATATCACACTTAAGAGGACTCAGGCCACCACTTTAGTGATTCTCATTACAATGGGGCATTTTTTTTACTAACAATTTTGTTTTATCTTTTCTTTTGTGAATTCGTATTCTTTTGTACAAGTGTTCTCGACTCAGGCTGAAATAAAGTTGCAAGGCTAATGCCAAAATTTTCAAAGGCCAATGCCTTAATCATTTTGCACACTACACACTAGCATGCAAGCATAACATAACACTTTCTCAAGAGGAAACCTTGTAAGATTAGATAGGGAGATCAGTATGTGGCATGGCCATCGAGGTGTCACCGTCGGTACCGCATAGAAAACACTCCCGCTCGAACCACCAACCTGAGAAAGTGCTTCGGCGCTGTAGGTTTGAAGGTTTGGGGACCAGGCCTGATTTAAGTCTGTATTAGGCATTAACCTTTCCACATGCTCTCACTCTCTACACATGCATCAATATTGATACATCACTCTCTCCACATGCTCTCACTCTCTATGCGTGCATCAACGTTGATACATCACTCTCTCCACGTACTCTCTCTCTCTCTCTCCCTCTTTTTGTCACTCTCACTGACCCTATCTCTCTTTCGCTTTCTTTTTCTCTCTGTCACTCTCACAATCTCTCTCTTTCTTTATTTTTTTCACCTACTCCCTCTCTTTTTTTTCTTCATCGATCTACTCCCCCTTTCTCTCCTTTTAAAAACCCTCTGTATCCCTCCTCTCTATATGTCTTTCCCACCCACTCTCTCTCACTAATGAATCTCTCTTTGGTCTCCCTCTCTCTGTCTCACTCTCCCCCTCTCTTTCTTCTTCTTCCCCTTCTCTTCTCTTCTATCTCTAAACTCGTCTCTCTTCTTGAAAAAAAAACCTCACCCAACCTAGATCTGAAACTAGCCCTGTACAGAAGCTTCCCAGAGAGATCGAGAAGAGGAGCAGAGAATCATACCAAAATAGCTTTTAACACAAATCGTTGTGGTGCCTGTAAGTATAATAGAAGATGGTGCAGAAGTGATTGTCCCTTGGCTCCCTACTTTCAGTATGCAGAAAGTGTGAGGGATTATGAAGCCATTCACGAGTTTTTAGGAAGCACGAGCTTTCTACACCTCATTGGAAAGGTATCTGAGGCAGACCATCGACAAACTATCTGCTCCCTTGTGTATGAAGCCACATCTAGACTTCATGATCCTATTTTGGGTTCTATTTCTTACGTCTTTTTCCTCGAACAACAAGTTCTAGAACTGAAGAAATAGGTTTCACAACACTCAGTCAAAAGAAGAATCAGCCAAACAATCTTAAGATCCTGATCTGGATCCTTGGCTCAATTATGCCATGGAAGATCTAGATCACGACATAAAAATTCTTCAAAATTGTTCTAATCTCATTTCTCCCACCACAACTGCTCTAATCTCCTTGGAAATCTCTAGCCCTACCCATATTCCTCCTGTTACTCAAACTTGTACGACCTCTTCTTATTCTCGTTAGTCAGATCTGGTCCAGCACTTGCAACCAAGCAACAACCACTAAACTTCTCTAAGTCCGTTGGATATCGCTACTCCCAACACAATTTTTCCAGTCCGGTCCTTACTATCTAGCAACAACCACCAAACTTCTCCAAGTCTGTTGGATCTCACTACTCCCAACACAATTTCTCCAGTCTCTCGTCCTGACCATACCCCCTCTGTTACTCCAACTTGCCCCTGCTGGTCTAATCTAGTTCAACACTCGCAATCTAACAAGTCCCAGATTCTCCTGTATTAAATAGAAAAATCAAGGGTCCCAAGATATCCAAATCCCCCCCCCCCCCCCAAATCTTCAAGAGAGTTCGTCAAAAGCACCTATTCCACCCACTGATCCTTACTCTTCCTTCACTGCCAATAATTTAGCTCAAAGCTCCTTCTTGGGCTTAATGGCTGAGATAGAGAGTCAACAATTCACAAGGTGCCATAAGCCTTAGAAGTAAGGCTCTTTTTGTTTTAAAAAAAAATTCAAAAAAAAAAAATTTCAATAAAAAAAGAAGGTGGAATGAATATCATGGTCCAGATTCGAGGCAGTCCCTGTACGTTGAGTGTGCGTGGGATTGAGCCCACATGTCTTACTACGCGCGTCCCTCCACCAGCTTCATGTACTTTAGATCTTTGGGTATTATTTTGTAGGGCAACTGAGAAGGTAAGCATCCTAGGATGGTATTGTCCTCAGAAGTAAGTCCTGAAGAACATTAACCTAAGGTTCTGTGAAACGAACTATCAGATCTACATGGTTGCTAAAAAGCGCGTAGGATATCGTTAGCATTCGACCTCTGGAAGGAAGCCTCATGTTGGCAGAACTCAGTTCCCACTCATCAAAATCCAAATGTACATTTGTATCATTGTATCTTTTCATATTCCAAAAAAAAAACAAAAAAATTCCTCCACTAGCACCACTTTCGCTTCTTATGCAATGTACCCTCACATTGGACAATCAGTTCAAGAATCAGCTGTGGAAATACTATCTCTTGTTAATAACATACGTGTACTTTCTAAAATGAGGATTCTAATCCCTCATCATCACTTTCATAATCTACTTGTGTTTGCTATCATCAATCTGAACCAGCTCAAAGACTGACATGTGTCCCAAGTAAAAAAAACGTGCTTGATCATTCCCCATACTTCATTTAGGCCTAATTTGATACAATGGCAGCACATGCAAATCCATACTGCGAACACTGATATTATCAAATCCAAGTAGTACAAGTACATTCGCAACTGTCCAAATCGTCTCATTGCCAAATCAATAGGTTGCTCTACCTTATCAAACACATTCTTACTTTTTCAAAAAAAAAAAAAAAAAACAAAAAAACAAAAAAAATATATAAAAAGAAAAAGTAAAGGAAGAGAGAGAGTGTGTCGGCACAAAAAAAGGGGGAAAAGTCAAAAAGAAAAAGAGGAGAGAAAGAGATTGTCGGTCACGAGAAAAGGAAAGGAAAGAAAAAGAAAAGAAAGAAAGAAAGGAGAAGAGACATGAAGAGAGAGAGAGAAAAAATAGGCATAAAAACCTACCCTCACTTATCTCCCTCATTTCTCTTTCTCATCCTTTTCCTTCTTCTCAACTGATCTCTGCATCTCTCTCTCTCCTCTCCCTTCTCGGTCTAACATATTTCTCTCACTTCTCTCTCCTTACCACACTCGTAGTCATTGTCTTCCACCATTGTGACCAAGACCAGAAGTTTGATCTTGTTTCAGGCATTCAGGTGTTAAAAAAAAAGGCGGGGGGGGGGGGGGGGGGGGGGGGGGGGGGTTTGGAGAACGAAGTGGATTTGGGTGAGATAATTATACTCTGCGAAGTGTGCATTCTTCTTTGGATGGCTGTGGCGGCTGTAACTTACTTCTGGTTCAAACGACCTGATAATGAAGAAGTCCATGAAGACTAGGCAAAATGTTCTTGGAAACTCGGACCGCCCCTGTGATTCAAATCATTTATTGGGTGGGTTGGCTTTACCAATGAACAATGGGTTGATGAAATGTCAGGGTTTTCTTGTTGTTCTCTTTTTGTTCTTATATGTATTAAAAAATATCATCAATAAAAAGATAATGTCAAGGATTGTGTAAATACAAGGGCAGCCAATCATGTGTTGTTTCTAGCCATCCAGTCTATGCACTGTTTCTATACCCTTTACCAATAGTCTGATTCTCCACTAATACACCTACGAGCCTTTGGTCATTCTCGCAAAAGGCCAATACTTCACCACTACCCAGAATGCCACTCCTTACAATGCATCAAAATGTCACATAGGGACAGTTTATCCACTATTAAATATATGCATTGTCTGCTTTGTATAAATACATACATTTCTTAAATAAAAAATTCAAAAAAAAAAAAAAAACTTTCTCCATCATTCAATAATTATTATCTTGCTTTAAAATCTCATGATTCATTGGGCATGACTGTCTTGTAACTTGTTGAAACCAATTTGGACATCGCATTGGACTTTTGGACACAACACACGATTGAACATACCAAAAAGGCTTCAAGTCCATAATCAATCATTACAGTGTCTGACACTGTTCATCATCGCAAGTGCATGATGCTCTACTATTGCTATAGCATATGGGCAGTACACTCTCAGGGGCAGAAATACCTCAACTCAAGGCATGCCACACATCATCAAATACCAAATGTGGCGGCCCATTGTTCCCTATGACACTGCACAAATTTTAATGTTGCACATACATGATTTCTAAAATCCAAGTATGTTTGTGTCAAAATGATGAGAGGCAATCATTTCAGCTATCCATACACTATTATTCACTTGCTAGTCCACTTGAGCCATACAATGAAAATCTTTTTTCCAAATTCAAACCCCCTGAGGATCACCCCCACACTGGGGCAATGAAAAAAAAAATGAAGCTCAACAAAAAAAAAAATACGGAAGCTGGACAAATCCACAGAATACTATCCAAATTGGATACTTGCTTCAAACCGGTACAATTCCCCCGAAGTCATATTTCACTCGGTAATACTCACCCTACACTAGATTGGGACAAGCAAAAAGGAAAAAAAAAATAGAGCATAAGGTGATCTCAGGCATCGACCTTTCAAAAAAAAACTTTGAGGCTTTATGCAATCCTTCATTTCTTAACCCATGACCCTGGCCTACAATGCAACCCACTAAAGGTCCACTCTGATTGACACAAGTCTTGTTGGATTTATTAAATCATACTTTTGCATCATTTCAAAGACATGGACATCACATACTGTCAATTTCAAGATAGTTCGGCGGGCGTAGTGAAAACCTAAGAAAAAAAGGGTGTTATGAATCAAGAGTATGGCAAAACTGTCGACGCAGCAAATACGGACAAGGACTGGGCATTCACCGAATATTGGGGCACTGAGCTGATACAGTCAAATACGTTGCCTTCTAGTGTTCCAACAAGCAACAAGATAGACAATATCCACTAACTTATGAACATTCTTTTGCAGATGGTGAACTTATGCATCAAATACTGTTGTAAATACTCTGTACATAACATAACATGTCATTAAAAAAAAAAATCATTAATACTTTACAGCATAGCAAAAAATGCATATCTTTTGTAATAGGGGCAACTGGTCCTGATACTTCCATCATCCTTGTAAGGAGAACACTTACCTCTAGCCCAATTTACTTTCTAAAGCCCAACTATTGGCACAACACTTCCAAAAACCTCACCACTAGCCCAACACTTCCAAAAGCCCAACGATTGGTCCAACACTTCCAAAAAACTCACCACTGGTCCAACACTTCCAAAAGCCCAACCACTGGACCAACATAGTACCGAAAGCCTCACTACTAGCCCAATATACTTTCTAAAGTCCAACTACAGGCCCAACACTTCCAAAAACCTCACTACTAGCCCAACATACTTTTAAAAGCCTTACTACTAGTCCAATATACTTTCCAAAGCCCAACCACTGGCCCAACATACTGCCAAAAGCCTCACCACTGACCCAACACTTTTAAAAGCCCAACTACTGGCCCACCATACTACCGAAAGCCTCACTACTAGCCCAATATACTTTCCAAAGCCCAACTACTGGCTCAACACTTCCAAAAACCTCACCATTGGCCAACACTTCCAAAATCCCAACCATTGGCCCAACATACTGCCGAAAGCCTCACCACTAGCCTAATATACTTCCAAAGGTCAACCACTGGCCCAACATACTTCCAAGACCACCCACTTCATGCAGCCTTTGCTCAGGCTCGCTAACTCTACAACAATCTCTCAGATCAGTTCCACATGTCAAATCAATATCCCCTCTATGGATCATCAAGAAGTATGTCCCCACTCAGGATCACCAAGCCCATATCATCCCCAACGCTAGGTATGAGTCCGTCAAGAGGCATCCTGTTCACCTCTTCATGCACAGGAGTGAGTCCGTCAAGAGGCATGTCATTCACAATCTCACTGCCAGGAACGAGTCTGTCAGAGACATCCTGTTTATATCTCCCATTACCAGGGAATGGGTCCGTCAAGGGGCACCCTGTTCATCTCTCCAATTACTAGGAAACTAGTTTATCAGAGACATCCTATTCACATCTCACATTACCAGGAGTGAGTCCGTCAAGTGGCGTCCTAATCATATCAGCAGGAATTAGGAGTGAGTCCGTTAAGTGGCATTTTGTCCATCTCATTTAGCATCAGCCCTAGGTATGAGTCCGTCAAGTGGCATCCTATTTTCATATCATCCAACATCAGGTATGAGTCCGTCAAGTGGCATCCTGTTCATCTCCTCCAACACCAGGTGTGAGTCCGTCAAGGGGCATCCTGTTCATCTCCTCTAACATCAGGTGTGAGTCCATCAAGGGGCATCCTGTTCATCTCCTCTAACATCAGGTGTGAGTCCGTCAAGGGGCATCTTGTTCATCTTCTCTAGCATCAGGTGTGAGTCTGTCAAGTGGCATCCTGTTCATCTCATCCAGTATCAGGTGTGAGTCCGTTAAGAGGCATCTTGTTCATCTTATTCGGCCTCAAGTATGAGTTCGTCAAGTGGCATCCTATTCATCTCATCCAGTCTCAGGTATGAGTCCGTCAAGGGGCATCCTTTTCATATCATTCAGCATTAGGTATAAGTCCGTCAAGTGGCATCCTATTCATATCATTTGGCATCTGGTATAAGTCGGTCAAGTGACGTCCTGTTTGTATCATCAAGCATCAGGTATTTATCTTATTACACCCTATAGTAATCACGTGCATTGCATTTTGCTGTTCTCACCTCTCTACGGCAATCATGAGTAACACATTTTGCCAATATATATCCTACATCAAGCATGCCACACGTGGCATCTTGTTATCTTATTTCACAGCGATCACGCCCCACGTGGCATTTCACTTTCTCATATCCTCCCAGCAATCACGCGTATCGCATTTTTCCAGTCTATATCCATAGCAATCACGCCCCACGTGGCATTTGCTCTCTCATATCCACTGTAATTGCGCCCCGACATGACATTTTGCTCTTCACTATCCTAACATGGCATCTTCTTCATTTTGCAAACTACGCTTGGTTTGATTCTCCTCGCAGGAGATATGTAGGCAGCTCTAAGAGCTCGACCATACTTTACTTTTTATGTTCTCGGTTAAAGTTCAAGATTACTTGATTACGCACTTCTCGAATACACTGTCTGCACCATCCCTCTTCTGTTCGATTCTCACATGAATCCCCAGCGGAGTCGTTTGCCCATTCTGGTAACACTCTCAACCCTCAGTGGAGCTATTTGCCCAATCTGGAAATACTCCCAATTCCCAACTGCCTACCTTGGCGCACCACTCAATTGCCTACTTTGGCACATCACTTCACTCTTCACCAATCATGGTGTAACTCACTTGGACTACGCTCGATGTAATTTTTCTCTACATAAATATGTGGGCATCTCGAACAGACTTTGAGATCATTCGTATTCTTGTACATACTTCTCAAAGAAAAAAAAATTTCAAAAAAATAGTTGAGGCAAAAATGGGTGTCTCCTTATCTTTGTCACGATTTGCTTCACAAAACATGACAAAGAGGAGCAGCTGTAGACACCTCATTTTTGCCCAACCCAATCATTTAAAAAATAAAGTGCTCACAAGTTTGTCATTTTTGAATCATCACAATCTAACCTCAAATGGAAAAGATATTGCAAGTCAAAACTATGGGGTCAAAAGGTCAACAATCTCGCATGCACCTGACCACACATGACTATTGCTCCACATTTTTTAGGGGGAAAAACACTTTCGGTGGATTCACAAAAGAGAAAACAAACAAAAAAAAAATAAAAATCAAGCACATCTTAGGATCCCATTTTCATTTACTTTTCTTTTCTTTTTTCTATCACTTCCATCTTTGTCTCGCACTCGCCTTTCTTTTTCTTTTTTTATTTCTCTCCCTCTTCTCTTCTTTCCAATACAAATATCCACACATTAACATCTACACAAGAGAAGGAGCAACCCCACTCCTTCATCTCTCCCTCATCTCTTCCTCATCTCTCTCCTCCAAACTCAATCACCATTGAAGCTCCAAACAATCCATATTGCTAAAGTCCACTACAGTGATGATAATCAAAATATCACCACGAATTCATTTTTGATTCAAATCAAATGAAACCAATTGGAAAGTGTTCCTAACTCAATGATGTTGGTCTGTGATTGTTTTCGGAATTTAAAAAAAATCGTATGATCCATTTTCAAAACACAAACACAGATGGTATACAATCTGCCAGAAACATCACAGTAGTGACACCAGATCACGTTCACTGTTTGGACTACTTCAAGATTTTTTCTTCACTCCATTTTTTTCCGTCCATTAACTATAGCCTCTTACCTACCCCTGTGATTTTTTTTTTCGGATCAGTTTTATTTTTGCAAAAAATTGTCCAATTTCAGTCGACAGTGCAGTCCCTATTTCTGAGTAAGGGTGCTTCTAAACTCAATTTCTCCCAATCTACAGAAGATATTGCAAAATGGTTTCCTACCATGAAAACTAGACTCATTTGGAAACTTTCTCCCAAGATTTCAAAAACTTGGGAACATCAGAACCCCTCTGTTCCATTTTGAAAAAACTTCTCTCAAAGCTGTGAAAAAACTGCACTTCGACATGAACTTTTGTTAAAACTTTTCTTTTATCTCTTTCATTTGGGGTTTTGTTTGTTTTTTTTAATGTAAATAAAGTCTAAAAAAAAAGAATTTCCTAAATATTTAAAAAAAAGAATAAAAAAACAGAAAATAAAAAAGAAATCTCCTTTTTCTTTTATCAAATATTCACGTCTTTCCATTTTTATTAAAATAATTAGTTAATCTTTCATTTTTAACTTAATCATCTTTCCTTTACAAAGTTTCTCAATAATTGATAAGATTCGACATACTTTTTCAGTCACTTGGGCATCTGTCCCTTTCTTCCGGTATAAAAAAAAAATACAAAAAAAAAAAGATACAAAAAAATGGATTTTCTTAAAATAAAAACTCATATGCCTCCCTTGTCCAAGATCTCCAAGCGACATAGGTAAATCAGGGAAGTCTTCTTATCCTACATGTAACGTTCTCATAATTTTTTTAAAAGTTGGGCACCGACCCTTACTTCCGGTATCTGCTCAACACCAACCACGTGAAGGCCAGGCCACGAAACCACCCAAAAAAAAAACACTTCACTCTTCACTTGCTTGCATAAGTTCGTTTCAATCTCAATCACGTTCCAAAATTCCTAGTTATATCATTTTTCACTCAAATCACTTTTCAAAACTCACTACTTCAAAGGTGAAAGTCTAGGACTACACCGTATAGGTTAAAGTTCCTAGCTACATCATCTTTTGCTTAAAATACTACTTCCCATTTGCACGGTCTAGATCGACCAACTTTTTCAAAAACACTTGCACACACTCACATATACAAGGCACAGAACTACGTACGACCTGATTCTCGACTTGAGATACGTATGCAACCCTTCACTTGGGTACGACCATAACCACATCTTTTTTCTATTTCTTGTACATCCTCACACTCTACTATCTTTCATTTATGCCCCATAATCATGAAAACCACTAGAATCGGAAACTGTGCTTGCGCGGATGTTCGAGGGTGCCTAACACCTTCCCTCGACATAATTGAGTCCCCGAACCCATATTTTAAAAGATCTCTGGTTTTCGCATGGCTATTCTGAGTCATACTTTTAAAGGGCCCACTTTCCTTAAATTTTTGTTTTAAAAAAAGTCAAAGATGATTACTTTAATTATCTTTGCAGAGGTGAAGTTGGGGATGGGTTTAGAGTGAAATCCCCCGAACCCGCCCCGAAAACATAACACATTTACTAAATTACCCTTATTATGCATAAATGTTACAGTATAACACTAGTATATAAAATACTAACAACTTAACAAGTCCAAATTAGGGTTTCAAGTCCATGGAAACAACTCTGTCTATCCCTTTCCAACTCTAGTAGACTGCCACAGGTGCCGTCGAAGTCACCAGCCACGGTTTGCCGTCGAAATCTCTCATCTGACTCTCATCCCTCTCTAGATCTGGTAAGTGATAACTTTAATTTGTAGAATGTGTGTATATACATATACATATTTATATATACACACACATATCTGCGTGTGTATGTTCGTATATGTGTGTGTGTTCGTGTAATTTAATTTAGTAAAGCACATCTCCTCATTTGATTTTTTTTATATAGAAACTTGTTTATATTTGGGCTCAATTTGGTTAGAAAAATATCTCAAAGGAGTGTAGATATGTGCTTAAAACCCAATGTCCTCACTTGTTCCTCAATTTTCTGAGAAAAGAACGTGGATTCATAAGCTTTAGCGTGAAGAGAGCTAATTCTCAACACCATTGTAAAAAGCATCATCCAAATCAGATGGAGTTACCATTTTTGGAAGATGTTATCACCGAGTCACTGGTATGCCCAATAGCCTTTCGTATGTTATCTTTGTTGGTGTTTAGTTCTCCTTTGTGGTTGGATTGTTCATTTTACTAAATTGAATTCCACTCACAGAATTCTTTGTGCAACATGGATTTTTTTTTTAATATTCCGGGCTGGGCGGGGACGGGTTTTCGATTAAGGGGTGGGGTCGGGGTTGGGACACATTTTTCCTCGGGGTGGGGCGGGGTTGGGGGAAGGGTTCAGTTAACCGGGTCGGGGTACGGGGGCCCCGTCCCATACCCACCCCGTTGCCATCCCTATTTGTATGTATAAATATATGTGTATGTGGTTTTTACCATAGAAATCATACCATATGTATCTTTTTCTTGCTTATGTGGTCATTTTTTTTTGCCTAAAAGTTATAATTCAATTAGACAAAATAATATAGTTAAAAAAAAAATAGAATTTTAGACATAGTTAATCTTACTGCATAGACTGCACACAAAAGTACATTCTTTTCATTTTGAAAGTGCTTAAGTTTTTAAAATCTGTTTATTAATACTTCTGTATCTGCTTACTACAATTGAAAAATACTTCTGTATCCGCTTACTACAATTGAAAAATAAGTCATAAATTAAGATTAATATTTTGTTATAAATGTAATAACACAAAAAATTTTAAAAACTCTTCTAATAACTTACTCTTCATCACGTTTTTTATTCCATTACTTCAGTATTAACTTTTCCAAAATGGTCCCGTTCATTTTCATAGATGCACCTAGGGGTGGACACGAGCCAAGCCGAACTTGTTTGCGAGCTTTTTTACGAGCTCGCAAGCTTCTCACGTGCTCAAATGAGCCGAGCTTTGAAGTGATCGCGAGATTTCTTGCGAGATTTTTAACGAGCTTTTTCACGCGCCCTTTAAAACTATATAGTTTAATGATAAATCAGTCATTTATCAAGCCTATTTACGAGGTTTATCATATTTGCTCTAAAATTATATAGTTTTATAATAAATGTCTATGTAAAAGTCACTATATAAGCTCTTTATCAAACCTATTAACAAGCTTTTTCACGAGCTTGCTCGCGAGCCTTAATCGATCGTGTTCACGAGCTCAAATGAGTGAGCCGAGTCTAGCCTTTATCGAGCCGAGCTTCGAGCCCTTGTTGAGCGGCTCTGTTGGCGTCCACCCCTAGATGCACCCCAATTATTACCAATTACACGCAGTTGTAGATTTGTTCTTTTTGTATCCATCTTATAACTTGTTAGCACTATCCTCGAATGACAATATAATAATAATAATCAATTGAATAAGAATGAAAACTCATTAAGAAAACATGTTGATTAAGAGAATCTGCGGAAGGAAATCAACTCGTGTCTTTATTCCAAGTTTTGAGGAAAAAGTTAAAATAAGATAGAATTATGGATGAAAAAGTTATTATTTACAACACCCCAAATCAAGAGTTATGCAATAGAGAAAAAGTTTGTTACAACAAATAAAGGGTTATTCAACATGTATCAAAGCATGAAGACCAAACATACATTATGTGGGGATTAAAAAAAAAATAGAATAATGGAGTCATAGGGTTGTAGAACAAGGTCGTTGTGTGTACCAACAGTGAGATGGCTGCCCAACAGAATGGATGAACAATTTTTAGACTATTTATTGTGAACTTGGGGAAAAATTAGAGTTTATATTGCCATAGAGGAGGGTTGCAGAAATAAAATTTTGGTCTATTTCTAAATCTTTATGTTAATTAATTATATATAACTGTATTTGTTTTTGTTTTTATTTGTTTATTTATTTATTTTTGTGTAGATATTTTGTGATTAGGCATATATAGGCAAGAAATCACGGTAGGTGTTTAGAATATATATACAATTTTCTCTAATTATAAGCATTATGATATCGCATAATTTATGTTACTAAAATTCTGTGAATTGCTTTTATGATTTGGATTGTATAAAATTTTAAAAAAAATACTTGTGAGTATTAGTAGAAATTCACAAAAAAAAAAATGACTCATGGATAAGGTAAGGCTTCTAATTTTAAATGGATTAGAGTTTATTAATTGATTTTTAAACATTTGTCAAGAAACAAAAACATGGAGAAAGTTTAAGTGATAATTGTACGGATATAATACAAATAGTTTGGAGAGGAAAATATTACAAATTAATAAATAGAATTCTACTTCATAGACTTTTTTCTTGATTTTAATCAGTAGATGCATTTATTATGGATTACAGATTTAGCTTTTAGTTTATGAGTAAAACTAAATCTCAAAGATGATGGATAAGGGGATTAAAAATTTCAGAATCATTCGAATAACTGGTTTGTACATATTGGTCTAATTGATACAATATCGTTTTAAGAAAATGAAATAAGGCAATCCATATTCATGAAACTTAAATGTTAACAAAAGACAACCAAACAATCTTTCTTTCGATCAAGTCCTCCACAAATAGCTGGATTCAAATTTCGCAAACTCCAACTTATTCATACCACTAAAAAACATTAAAGTTCATTATTCTAATCCACAAACATAATTATATAGCAACCAATCAAAGCAGAAAACATAAATTGTTCCATCTATTATGTGTTCTTGATAAGCTTCTTAAGTGAAGAAAAAATCATCCTACACATACAAATAGACACAGTTACTATGATTGTAGGACAAAGTAAAGCTAAAATAACATATATGTAATTGGAGGGGGGCTCCTAAGCGGGCGTCCACTGTCTTGAACTTACGGACCAAAGAGTTTTACTTTACCAACATTTACTTTATCAACTTTTACTTCACCAATATTCAATGATTTTTCTTTTGTGGGACCCATTTATTTTACCAACTTTCAATGAGTTTTCTCTCTCATATTGACCAACGTAAATTGTGGGATTCAATGACTTTTCTCTCTCTTACTTTACCAACTCTCACTGTGATAAAAAATTAGCAAACCCATTAGATTGAGAAAAAAATCACCTTCTTCATTCCTTTCTAAGAGACCTAGAAAGGATAATTCAAAACAGGGGCGATTGGCCCCTCCTGACCAACAATCTAGCCACGAAGATCACGCCGGCGACGACGAAGGGGACAACCGAAGACCACGCCGGCGACGGGGAAGATTGAAGACCACACCACTCTGGCACTTTTCTTCATTTTTTTCTTCTTTTTCCAGACTTCTTCAGGTATCCTTTCTTGTGTTAATTTTTTTTCCCTCTTCTGCTTCTTCATGACTTTACTTACTGGATTTTCATGATTTTTTCAAACCCTAGTGTTGAATTTCTGATTTATGTTTTATTTATTGAGATGTTATAAATTAGTATTTGAGAAATATGATTTCTATAGAACTAATATTGAACTGAATCCATGTATTGAATTGATCTATTGATTATAATCAAACCCTCATATTGACAAAGAAGTGAATGGCCAAACCCTCATATTGGTATAATTTAAGTTACAGTTTTTTTTTTCTCGATGTATTCAATTTCAATTGCTACAAATGGGTATTACAGTGAATGTATTCTACACCCCTACACCTTTTTTAAGACACGAATTTCTTAAAAATGTGTATTGAATTTCTTTATTTTTTCTTAATTTACTGGGTGTAGTATCTTCTAGGGGTTTAATCTATAGCATAATGGAGAAATGGGTATTACAGTGAATGTTGGGTATTACAGTGAATGTATTCTACACCCCTACACCTTTTTTAAGACATGAATTTCTTAAAAATGTGTATTGAATTTCTTTATTTTTTTGTGATTTACTGGGTGTGGTATCTTCTAGGGGTTTAATCTATAGCATAATGGAGAAATGGGTATTACTGTGAATGCTACAAATGGGTATTACAGTGAATGTATGCTACACCCCTACACCTTTTTTAAGACATGAATTTCTTAAAAATGTGTATTGAATTTCTTATTTTTTGTTAATTTACTGGGTGTAGTATCTTCTAGGGGTTTAATCTGATAGCATAATGGAGAGTGTAGACTTGGAAGTACTAGGGGGTGAAGGTGGGCAAATAAATGAAGAGTCAAATTCCAACTTGGATGACGCGATTTACCACCCTGAAGTAAGACATGATCTGAAGCCTAGAAAGGGTCAAGAATTTGAAACACTAGATGGTGTAAAATCTTTTTACAATGCATATGCAAAAGAAGCTGGGTTTAGTGTTAGAAATTGGTCTGCTAGGAAGAGAAGTGTCAATGAAATTGTTAGAAAGGAGTATGTTTGTTATAAGCAAGGAAGTAGTTCGAGAATATCGAACATTCAAAAAACAAGGCGTCAAGGCACTATAAAAGAGGGTTGTAATGCAAAACTTGCTGTGGTGAAGTCCAAATCTGGCACATATGTAGTTAGTGTATTTGTTGAGGGTCACAGTCACCCATTGTCAACCCCACGAAGAACACATCTATTGAGGTCCCATCGTTGTGTTTCAAGTGCACAAAAATGCTTAACCCAACAAATGGCCACGGTTAATATACCACCACACCAACAATTTAGTTTTCTTGGAGTCCAGGTAGGAGGGATAGAAAATGTTGGATGCACACAAAAGGATTTATACAACTATAAAAGGGATATGCGTAATGAGATGAAGGGGCATGATGGAAATATGTTACTCGAGTTTTTTAAATTGGAACAAGGAAGAAATCCATCATTTGCATTCAAAATCGAGGCAGATGAACAAAAGAGAATAACTCGGTGTTTTTGGTCTGATGGAACCTCTAGACAAGCTTACAATTTTTATGGTGATGTGGTTATTTTTTATACTACATACAACACAAATCGGTATGGGATGATTTTTGCACCATTGATGGGGGTTAATAACCCCGTCCAAACAATTATTTTTGCTTGTGCATTCTTGAGTGATGAGACCATAGATTCATTTGTTTGGTTATTCAACCAATTTTTAGAAGTTATGCCGGTTGATGCCCCTAAAATGATTATTACTGATCAAGATCCTGCGATGACAAAAGCTATTTCTCAAACTCTTCCAAGTACTTTTCACAGGTACTGTAGTTGGCACATTTTGATGAAATTTTCTGAAAAGTTAGATTCAATTAAATATAGTGCACACTATCAGGAGTTTTCAGATTGTATATGGAATTCAGAGAACAAGGAAGAGTTTGACTCTAAGTGGATGGGGCTTGTTGAGAAAAATGGGTTAGATGATAATCGGTGGCTACAAAATTTGTATGAGATTCGTTCAAGATGGGTGCCTGCATATGTAAATCATATTTTTTCTGCAGAAATGTCAAGTAGCCAACGAGCGGAAAGTGCTCATTCGTTTTTCAAGAAATGTCTCAAAAAGCAATTCTTTGGTGGATTTTATGATTCAATTTGGAAGGGGTCTTGAACACCAACGTCATGAAGAGTTGATTGCTGATAATAAAGATATGATTGAGAAGCCTAAATTGAAAATGCCTCATGACTTTTTGGTGCAAATGGTTGAAATATATACATTTGAAGTGTTTTATAAGTTTCAAGATGAGTTGTAGGAGAGTTTGAATTATAAATTTGAGCTTGTCAAAGATGTGGAAGATCACCAAGTGTCACGCCCCGGAAACCGAAGCGCGAGGAAAGAGGGAAAGATAGAGGAAAAAGAAGTAAAATCCAATCACAAATGCGGAAGCGACATTGGGATCCCACGGGGATTCCTACAAATATGACTTACTAACATATAAGCCAAAATGGGCTTACATGTTAACAAGTCCAGAAAAGATGAAAACATTTGAAAACTTAATTAAAAGACTATCCGAACAAGTACTAGTTCAAGGAGAAAGGGAAAATACAATAGATTTGATAAAAGGTCATTTTTAGATAGTTGCTGAATTTTAAAACACCTGTAAGTAACTATATATTTGAAATTCTCACATTCTGTTCGCGTAGGTCCATGTAAAATTTGATTCTGAATAACTTTTGTCTAATGACATATTTTCCAATTCTGCACCATTTGGGCAGAAAATAAGGAAAACAGTAGCAGTTTTTCTATGACAGCAACTTTGACAGCACAAGTACTATTTTTGGATAATTGCTGAATTTTGAAACATCCGTAAGTAACTATATATTTGAAATTTTCACATTCTGTCCGCGTTGGTCCATGTAAAATTCAATTCTGCACAACCTTTGTCAAATGACATTTTTTCCAATTCTGCACCATTTGGGCAGAAAATAAGGAAAACAGTAGCAGTTTTTCTATGACAGCAACTTTGACAGCACAAGTACTATTTTTGGATAATTGCTGAATTTTGAAACATCCGTAAGTAACTATATATTTGAAATTTTCACATTCTGTCCGCGTTTGTCCATGTAAAATTTGATTCTGAATAACTTTTGGCTAATGACATGTTTTCCAATTCTGCACCATTTGGGCAGAAAATAAGGAAAACAGTAGCAGTTTTTCTATGACAGCAACTTTGACAGCACAAGTACTATTTTTACAACTTGTAGAAATGTTCCCAATTATGCTAAATCCTCAAATTTAAACCTCAATACATGACTAAACAAGTCCTAAATGACATATAACACATGCCTAGACCAAACGGAACTTCATATACTTGAAATTTATTAAAAACGAGAAGTGAAAGAGATAAAGAGAGGAAAAAGGAGAGAGGGAGAGATTGGGAGAGAGATATAGGGAATGTATTCTAAACATACACACATGTGTATTTTCACATTCGGAAACATTTTAAAAGCATATATATACATAACTCCAACATAAGTAAAATGAGAGAATATTTGAAAAAGGGAAAGAGATCAAAGAGGGGAGAGGAGAGAAAGAGAATGGGAGAGATTTTTGAACATTTCCTTTAAAAACAAAATGGACAAATCCGGCAAGGATTCCATACAATTACAATGAGTCCGGCAAGGACAAAACCAATCATAAACGAATTCGACAAGGACTCAAATCCACACACATATATAAAACTTTAGAAGAAATGCTACGGTCACGGAAACATAGTTACATAACATAAATAAAAAGGACTAACACTTGTCCATCAAACTTACAACAAGACCTTCCGATGACAAAATTATGGATTCCAAACTTTAGAAGTTTAATAAAAGTAATACAACAATTTTCTTGAAGAGCTCTAACTATTATAAACTTCTCAAAAACTAAAATTCACATGAGAACTATCCATTTACATATTTAGACACGAATCCTCAAAGTAGAACAAAATACATTAACGTCTATACGTCGGTCACATGTGCCCTTTTTGCCCTTATCAAGTTCACCTGAAAAATGCTTTGTCGTTTTTATGAGCACGACGACTCGTAGACAACATTGTAACAAATCTATATGCTATCCATGACTAAAATGAAATGAGGTGCAATGAATCGCCACCATGGCTACCATGAAATGTTTAAAGCCACAAGGCTATGCATGACAAATGCACATCACTCTCGTTACCGGACCATGAGCCACCCACGCATGGAGTGTAGCATACCAACTTCCGGGAGCTACCCGAATATAGTTTGGAGTTTGAATGTTTCTAAGGGTCATTCTCCCTGTTTCACATCACAACCCACGTCCGGATTTCTTAAACCAAAATTCCCACATATGGGGTTTTTCTCTCTTTTTCAAATAAAATCTTTATGTCGTGATATTTGAATGTTTGCCGATTTGGCCTCAATGCATGAAATGTTTAAAATGACAACATAGATGCTCCCACAAAATAATGAACACAATAATTCTTGCATATTGAACATGTATTAAAGACATCACGAGTTAAATTAAAATTCATAATATAGCACTCCTAACAAGGATTTCTAAACTAACGTCCTAACATGCTTTTACACATAAAGGGAGCATCCTAGGCACGTCTAGCATCACATAATCAATTATAGGACAACCAAAACATGTAAATTCACAATTAGGCATATAACCCTAAATTTACAACTTTGGGGAAAACCTAATGCATGCGTCTAAATTATTCTCATAACTTCATTTTAATTACATTTAACACCCCCAAACTTTCAACTAGTACAACCAAGGCATATAATTCCACAATTTGGCATACAACCCTTACATTACAACTTTGGGGAAATACCCATTGCATGTGTCTAAATTACTTCCTAGCACATATATATGAACTCAAAACACCTTAGGCAAGTATAACATATATAATTGCACAATGTAAATCTACCTCAATGCTTAGCTTCCAAACAAGGAAATATTCAAGAGAGCTAGAAAAGAAAAACCCAAGTAGCTCCAAAGCTTGGCAAACTTTGAAGGATGCTTCAAGAAGACTACACTAAGCAATAACAACCCAAGGTTAGGATCGAAACATAAAGCTAGTAAACCCTAGGTTGCTAGAGATTGGGAAAACTTACCCACACTAGAAATCCTCCATAGAAATGGTTAGGATGTGAAAGAGATACTCTATATACTCCAAGGAAGCTATAAAAGAGAAGAGAAGCTCAATCAAAATCAAAAATTTCAAAATCTAGTGAAACCCTAGAATTTGGGGGTTTTCTAGAAAGCTTACCAAATGATGATTCCAAGCTCTAGGATGGTTAGAGATACTAGATAATGAACTTCTTGACAATCCCTTGAAATCTTGAAGGATGAGATGGAGGAGGGATGAAGATCTTTGAATGTTCTTGGCTCTTGAAGGTTGAAAGGGAAGAAGAGAATGAGAGGGAGTGAATGAAACGTGAGTGATGAGGGAATGGGGAGAGTTTGGCCGGCCATATAGGGAGTGGGGTGGGGTCCACTCTCTTGTATTCTCCAAAAATAACTATTTGGTGCTCCAATGGACAGTCTGACCCAACGGTGTAACCCCAAAATTAAATAAACACATGCACGGGTACAGAAATTAATTTCTAAAGCATATGAAAGACAAAATGAAATAATTTAATCATGCTCTGAAAAATTTAAATACAGTAAATTAAAATACCAGTCCACACAGAACATGCGAAATTACCCAATTACCCTTATTAAAATTCTGAAACATTACACCAAGTGTATAAGATTTCAAGAAAAAATGTTAAGAAGTATAAAGTGCGAGAAATCATTTATGACAAGGACGTGGGTTTAGCTTCATGTAGTTGCAAAAAATTTGAAAGCTCGGGTATCCCATGTAGGAACATTTTGGCATATTTGAACAAGATGCATGATTTGGATAAATTGCCTGATCATTACATTTTAAAAAGGTGGACTAAATCTGCAAAATCTGGGCTAGTTTTGGATGATGTTGGTATGCAAATTACTGATAACAAATCATTTTTCATGAAACGTAGTCAATTAATTTAATTTTCTTTGAGTGTACTTGATAAGGCTCTCGAAAGTGAAGAAACAACCAAGGTCTACACCGATGGTATGAGTCGAGTACTTGAACAAATTAATGAAATAGCTGGATGTGGTACAAGCGTACGAGTTTCTAGTGAGCGAAGTAATCAAATGGTTGGTTGTGGCACAAGTTTACGGGTCTCCCAAAGTTATGAACAAAGTTACCATGAACCGAGTCAAGTAAGGGCAAAAGGGTGTGGAAAAAGGCTCAAGGGAGGAAAAGAAAAGGCAATAGGGAGGGCCAAAAAATATAAAGGCAGACGTTGTCATGGATGTGGCAAAGTTGGACAGTCCCACGATAAAAGAAATTGTCCAATGCTTGCAAATTGGTAAGTATCTTCATATCTTCTTATTTCATTTTTTTTTAATTCCGTTTGAGATAAAAGTGACTATTTTTTTTTTTTGAATTCATGTAGGCTTGTTGAAGCAGATGAAGATTCAACTCCAGATGATTGAACTCAAGATTTGGATGATTGAACTCAAGATTTGGATAGTTTAATTGATAATTAGTTAACTAGTTTTTGATAGTTGGTTGTTTGGAACATTTTACTTTTGTAATTGGGATTGAAACCCTTTATTTGATTATTGTGGGAGTAAGAATGGTTTGAACTATTATTGTGGGCGTAAGACTGATTTGATTTTCTTTAATTACTGTTATGGGTTTTGAAAATATATTTCCATTGTTTGAATTAGCTAGTGGTTGTCAATGGATTAATAAGAGAGTAATGTTATGCTTGAGCAAGAATATGAGAGCTTAAAGTATGAATGTATTTCCCTTGCTGTGCTTTTTTTTTTTTTGCTCAGATTCCCTTGCTGTGCTTGATTAATAAGACACGAATTTTCATCTGCAGTGAGAGTTTGAGAGAAGTTAAAGTAAGAGAGAGCTGAATTTTTTTATTTTTGTTGGGTCCCACAAATTGAGTTGGTCGGATAGTTCAATGAGGTTTTTTTGTGGTTTTGGTGGGATAGTTCAATGGATAAAAAAGTAAGAGAGAGAAAAAACTCATTAAATATTGGTAAAGTAAATATTGGTAAAGTAAATGGGTTCACAAGAGAAAACGCTTTGGTCCGTAAGTTTAAGACAGCGGACGCCCGCTTAGGAGCCCCCCTCAATGTAATAGATCTTACTATCTTGTGCAAATTCTTTTTCCTCGTGATTCCTCAACAAAAAGCTCATCTTGAGCGATATTGTCTTCAATTGTATTCATTTTGATTTCTTCACGTGCTCATTTGAGCAATCTTCATTTGCCTGTGATTATTTGACAGGAAGAATATGGTTGTTTGAAATGAAATAAGAACGTCAAACAATAACATCTATTTTATAATTTCTTTAGAGTTAGTTACTTTTTTAGAAATTTGGATGAGATATGTAACTAGATATTGTAAAATATCTTCAACTTTCTTATCAAAAACAACCATTGTAGCTAACCCAATGTAGTCTTCTACCTCAATAACCAACTTATACTTGAATAATTATTAGTTAGTACAAACTATTTTATAATATAAAATAATTACTAAGTATGACATACTTACCTAGGGAATGGATATTGAACTTCATGTTTACAAATATTGAACCAAAAGGCGGAATCATTTTATTCGACCTTCTGTCGATAGTATTGACATGACATGTAGTATCATCCATTATTTGTGTCAATTTTCAAAACACTTCCTATGCAAGTGAATACACTTTCATGTTGACAAAGTTTGAACATAAAATAATTTTTAAGCAAATTTTTCATTACAAAGTTGATATGTCCAACACAATGTTAATAAATGTAACGCCCTGTATTTTATTATCATTAATAAATAAATATTGCATTTTATTTCCATGAGTATTTTAATTTAATTTCTCTTTGTAATAATTATCTGGGGTCAAAATGTAATTTTCAAAACATTTTCTATGGTTTCAAAATCGATATCTATATTTTTGTATAACCGGGAATTGAATTCCTACATTAATATAATTTTCTGTATTTTTATTTCAACCGTAAAATACCAGTTTTGGGAATGGGCAGTATAATTTTACCTGTGTGTGTGTATCATTGCGTGAGCTCAACACACACAAGGGTATCTTGTGTACACATTAGTGCAGTGTGTGGTTAGTGGAATGTGTGTGGAGTGTCTTGTGTGTGTAGTGCTACCTTTGGTGTGTTTTATATGCATAGTGCCAAGCACTTTGCATATTATTTATACACCCACTAATCCCCCCCCATTGCAGCTATCTCTCATCTAACTCTCAGTCTCTCTGCAGTTCTCTCTTTCTCTCGGCAAGATCTCACACACACACACATAACACACATAACACACATACAGTATATACATATACATATACACATACATAGCTATATATATATATCTCAAGATCAAATCAAGATCGGGAAGAATTTCTCAACGACGAATCACTACGGCGGAAGTTCTCGGCCTTTAATTTTCTGTATAATTAGCCTCTGTGAGTATTATAAACTCACTCCCAAAGTTTATATATGTATATTTCAGTGTATATATGTGTGTATATGTGTATATATATAGATACACCATTAAAGCTTAAAAATTGGAGTTTTACAAAAGTTAACCAAAATCAATTCTGTGAATTGGGAATGAAAGATCTTAGTCCCAATAAGCTGTGTTTCGAATACTACGGCTTAATTCATCCGTATCGCGACGTACCATTGATTCAAAGTTTTGTCACCTCTCGGTTTTACGTGAAATCCGAGAGCTACGATTGAAATTAGTTAAAACCGATCGCGTATTCTTAATCTACGCGGAAAAACGAAGAAATCCATATATTACATGTCTTGGTTGGAACAGAATTGAGAAATGGGTCAAAAACAGGCTTCAAATTCGTAACAGGGGAGAAACTGCTGATACCAATCGATTGGAAACATATCCAATCGATTGACATGTTATTCAATCGATTGACATGTTATTCAATCGATTGACATGTCATTCAATCGATTGACACTTTTGTCAATCGATTGACATTTTTCAGCATTGACGGCTTTTACTAAAACGACCATATCTTCCTCTAGGAAACTCGAAAACGCGCACGGTTTGAAGCGTTGGAAACTAGACTCAAAGAGCTTTCTGTTGATATGTAATTCATGTATACAAATTATAACTCATTTTTAATGGCATTACTTCAAAGTATATTAGAAATTCAATCTAATATTTTCTCTTTTAATTTTAACAGTAGCAGAATTTTGTTTTCAGACTTTTGTTAGGAAAACGAATGAAATTTAAGGTTCTGCTCGCGTTGTCCCAAGTAAAACTCGATTCTGCACACTTTTCGTCTAATGCAATTTTCTCAGATTCTGCACCGTTTGGACAGAAAACGAGGATTTCAGTAGCAGTTTATTTAGAATGCTATTAGTTATGTTTAAAATGATTAAGGCAATGAATTACGAATTTTCAATCCCCGTACGCGTATTATTTCTTTAATTCTGTGAATTCCTTTATGTTTAAAGTTTGATGACATTCATGTGATTTATTAATGGTGTTATTTATGAAACATTGACATACATATTAGGGTTGAGGTTGTGTGAAAAGAGTAAAGAGTGGCGTTCTAGTTGTGCGACCTCAATATCGATCGGATATTATTCCTGGTATTGGAGGCGACAGTGTTGTGTACGACTTAGATATCGATCGGATAGTATTCCTGGTATCTAAGGCGCGCGTTTCGGATATTGATCGGATAGTATTCCTGATATCCGAAGCGATGGTGGTAGTGTTGTGTACGGCTTAGATATCGATCGGATATTATTCCTGGTATCTAAGGCGCTTGTTTCGGATATTGATCGGATATTATTCCTGGTATCTGAAGCGATGGTTTGGTGTGCTCTTTTGGATATCGATCGGATAGTATTCCTGGTATCTAAGATAATGGTTTGGTTGTGTTGAGTTTTGTTGAGAGAAAAGAGTCAGAAAGATGAGGTGTTACATTATTCACGCATGGTCACATATTTATTGCTTTCTTTATTCCCCCGTAGCTTATGTTGGAATTGGAACCTTGAAGTTATTGCTTTTAAAAGTTAAATTGCACCGTTGCTTATATGCTTATATATACATTGCGAGCACTTGTTTATTTTGCTCACCAGCTTTCATAAGCTGACGGCGTTGATGCGTCCTGGACTGTATGTCCAGATTTTCAGGGTCAGGAGAAGCCAGGGTATTTTGACTATGCTACTTAGAGTCAGGAGACTTTCCAGGAGGCTGCTTTATATTTCCTAAGTCTTTTAATTTGGGTTTTGTAATAAACTAGTTTGGACTTTTGAATAAGGCGTTTTGTGCCTAAGACTATGACTGTTGTAATAGTTTAGTAAGTTTTTTTTTCAGAGCTTATGTTTTTTTTTTGTTAGTATCCTTTGCTCTAGAATTGTTTGTTAAGTTATTTGTTGCAGGGACAATTGGTCATACTCACTTGTCGCGACCTACGAGTCCATAAAGGAAATTAAATGCTTTCCTGAATTATGCTACGTCGGGGCGTGACAGGCTTTTTGGTATCAGAGCCAGGTTATGGCTCGACCAATTGTCCAAAACACATAGGATCTCCCGTTAAGATAGAATTGAGATAAGATAGTTCGACTTTATTCCGTGTCTAGTCGTTTTCTATCGTTTAGAATTTTCTTTCTTCTCGAGAGGTTGACCGAATTCTGTTGATTGATGGATAGGTACCGTTCTCTCGATCAGATGGCTAGAAGAAATCTCAGGAATCGTCCCGCTATTGAAGATGCACCGCCAGTAATAGATCCAACCGGGATGTTCGAAGCTTTTGTAAGGAGGTTGGAGAGGGTTAGTGATCAGAACGCAAGAAACAATAATCAGAATGGGGATTACAATGGGAATGGGAGGCAAGCCCACCAGACTGGAGACAAGCTTCTCAAGGAGTTTCGCGCTCTACGACCTGAGTATTTTGCTGGAACTGATGAACCCTGGCAAGCGGAACAGTGGCTACGTCAGATGGAGCGTATCTTTGAGACCATAGAGTGCACTGATCTGGAAAAGAAGCGTCTGGCTATCTTTCAGTTGTCTTATGCAGCGGCTGATTGGTGGGATGCAGAAAAGGCGACCATAGGGGAAGAAGCTGCAAGGAGAATGCCGTGGGTGGCGTTCAAGGAAAGGTTTCTCGAGAAGTATTTCCCCGAAGAAGAGAAGGACAAGAGGGAAAAAGAGTTTATGGAGTTGACTCAAGGGAATCTGACTGTCCGAGAGTACACTACTCGATTTGAGCGTCTGTCTCGCTTTGCTCCACATATGGTGGACACACCCCAGAGGAAAATCAAGAAGTATCACCGAGGTCTCAACCTGTCTCTCAGACATTTGACTATGGGGCATCTGGGCCAGTCATTTGAAGCTCTGGTGAGATTGGCTACGGGGTTAGAGAATGATGGGTGTCAGAATTCGAAGCCGCTTGGAAATCGACCTCCGCAGAAGGGTTATCCCGGACAGAAACCAGGGTACCCTCAAGGACAGAAAAGGACCTGGGATGGAGGGAAGAAACCTCAACAGACACAAGCAGTTCAGCAGTATCAGCCTCTAGCAATAGAAGGGGCCAAAAACAACAACTGCTTCAATTGTGGAGTTCCCGGTCATCGAGCTAAAGATTGCAGAGCACCTAGGCGTTCGGATCGTTCAGGAGTTGTGTGCTATAATTGTGGCATGCCAGGTCACATAAGTCCAGAATGCAAGGCTCCTAGGAAAGGTAACTATGGTCAACAAGGACAAGCCCGTCTGAATGCTGTCATTCCCGAGGCTGCTGGCTATGAGGAGACAGGGTATGAAGAAGGTACCAATGAGGAGGGACCGCCCGAGCAACGAGCAGTGGAAGGTACTCTAACTTTGTTTAACTCTCATGTTAAAGTTTTATTCGACACGGGTGCTACACATTCTTTTATATCTGTTAAGATCGTTCAGAAGTTGGGTATCATACCGCATCGTTTAGAGGAAGCTTTGAGTGCTGTCTCACCCTTAGGGACCACAGTCAAGTTATTACATGTGTGTAAGGATTGTCCTCTTCGGTTTGGAGACCGCGAACTTTTGGCGAGATTGGTGGTTCTGTCGATGAAGGAGTTCGATATAATCCTGGGAATGGATTGGCTCGAGAAGAATCATGCGAAGTTGGATTGTGCAAAGAAAAAGATCACATTTACGGACAAGGGGAATCAACTCTTCGATTTCCAATGTAACCCTTCGGGTGATATGTTCCTCACTAGATGCCTAGCAAACATTGAGGTTGTCAGTGCAGAGGTGACAGTATCATCTATACCGGTAATCAAAGAGTTCGAGGAAGTATTCCGAGATATTTCAGGATTACCGCCAGAAAGGGACATAGAATTCTGTGTGGAATTAGTGCCAGGTACTCGACCTATAACCAAGGTTCCCTACAGGATCACCGCCTGTATGCTAAATTCAGCAAGTGTGAATTCTGGCTTCAGGAAGTTAAGTTTCTCGGGCATGTGATCTCTCAACAAGGAATCGCGGTTGACTCATCAAAGACCGATGCAGTGGCGAATTGGACTCGGCCGACCAATGCTACAGAAGTCAGAAGTTTTCTGGGACTAGCGGGTTACTATCGGAGATTTGTGGAAGGTTTCTCAAAGATAGCAGCCCCGTTAACTGGTTTGACTAAGAAAGATTTGAAGTTTGAATGGACTGATAAGCATGAACGCGCTTTTCTGAAATTGAAAGAGAAATTGACAACAGCGCCAGTGCTTGCGATACCAAGGGATGGTGAGAAGTTTCAAGCATGGTTCGCCAAGATGTTAGAGAAGGACCCGACAGAATGGAAGGTTGGGGCCGATGGAGGATACCGATGTCGAGACAGATTGTGTGTGCCAGATTCAGGAGGTTTGAGAAAAGAAATTCTCGAAGAAGCACATAAATCAAGACTGACAGTACACCCAGGAGGAACAAAGATGTATAAAGACCTGAAGAGAAACTTCTGGTGGGAAGGGATGAAACGAGAAGTAGCCGAATTTGTGTCTAAATGTTTGACTTGTCAACAAGTGAAGGCCGAACATCAGAGACCCTCGGGATTGTTACAACCCTTACCTGTCCCAGGATGGAAGTGGGAGCACATAACTATGGATTTCGTGGTTGGATTACCCCGGTCACAACAGAATCATGACGCGATTTGGGTAATTGTGGATCGTTTGACGAAGTCTGCACACTTTATCGCGTACAATATGACTTACCCAGTAGAAAGGATGAGTCGAATGTACCTACAACAAGTGGTGCGACTGCACGGTGCGCCTGTGTCAATTGTATCAGACCGCGATGCACGTTTTACCTCGGGATTTTGGGAAAGTCTGCAGAAGGCTATGGGAACTTCGCTCAAGATGAGTACTGCATTCCATCCTCAGACCGATGGGCAGACCGAGCGTGTTAATCAGATTATGGAAGATATGCTCAGAGCTTGTGCAATTGACTTTGAAGAATCTTGGGAGACGCACTTACCTTTGGTTGAATTTGCGTATAACAACAGTTATCATTCGAGTATTGGAATGGCGCCGTTCGAAGCTTTGTACGGACGGCCATGTCGATCTCCATTGTGTTGGGCTGAAGTGGGAGACACAGAACTGTTAGGACCAGATTTGGTGAGAGAGACCAATGAGAAGATTTCACTGGTCAAGGAAAGGATGAAAACTGCACAGAGTAGACACAAGAGTTATGCGGATCGACGTCGAAAGGACTTGGAGTTCAGTATTGGAGATCACGTACTCCTTAAGGTTTCACCTGTTCGTGGAATAATACGTTTTGGTCAGAAGAGAGGGAAGTTGGCACCTCGTTTCATCGGACCGTTCGAGATTTTGGAGCATGTTGGGAAAGTGGCTTATCGGCTCGCGTTGCCACCAAAGATGTCTGGTGTTCATAATGTGTTCCATGTTAGTATGTTAAGGAAATACATACGGGACCCTTCACATGTGGTTAATTTTGATGATATTGAGACGAGTCAGAATGTTGTCTACAAGGATAGACCTGTGAGGATTCTTGACCAGAGTATCAAGAGGCTGAGAAAAAGAGACGTTCCTTTGGTTAAGGTTCAGTGGAGGCATCATGACGAAGGAGAGGCGTCGTGGGAGTTAGAGTCAGACATGAGGACTAGATACCCCGAGTTGTTTCAGGATTAGTTAGCTCAGATTTCGGGGCGAAATCTCTGTTAAGGTGGGTAGGGTGTAACGCCCTGTATTTTATTATCATTAATAAATAAATATTGCATTTTATTTCCATGAGTATTTTAATTTAATTTCTCTTTGTAATAATTATCTGGGGTCAAAATGTAATTTTCAAAACATTTTCTATGGTTTCAAAATCGATATCTATATTTTTGTATAACCGGGAATTGAATTCCTACATTAATATAATTTTCTGTATTTTTATTTCAACCGTAAAATACCAGTTTTGGGAATGGGCAGTATAATTTTACCTGTGTGTGTGTATCATTGCGTGAGCTCAACACACACAAGGGTATCTTGTGTACACATTAGTGCAGTGTGTGGTTAGTGGAATGTGTGTGGAGTGTCTTGTGTGTGTAGTGCTACCTTTGGTGTGTTTTATATGCATAGTGCCAAGCACTTTGCATATTATTTATACACCCACTAATCCCCCCCCATTGCAGCTATCTCTCATCTAACTCTCAGTCTCTCTGCAGTTCTCTCTTTCTCTCGGCAAGATCTCACACACACACACATAACACACATAACACACATACAGTATATACATATACATATACACATACATAGCTATATATATATATCTCAAGATCAAATCAAGATCGGGAAGAATTTCTCAACGACGAATCACTACGGCGGAAGTTCTCGGCCTTTAATTTTCTGTATAATTAGCCTCTGTGAGTATTATAAACTCACTCCCAAAGTTTATATATGTATATTTCAGTGTATATATGTGTGTATATGTGTATATATATAGATACACCATTAAAGCTTAAAAATTGGAGTTTTACAAAAGTTAACCAAAATCAATTCTGTGAATTGGGAATGAAAGATCTTAGTCCCAATAAGCTGTGTTTCGAATACTACGGCTTAATTCATCCGTATCGCGACGTACCATTGATTCAAAGTTTTGTCACCTCTCGGTTTTACGTGAAATCCGAGAGCTACGATTGAAATTAGTTAAAACCGATCGCGTATTCTTAATCTACGCGGAAAAACGAAGAAATCCATATATTACATGTCTTGGTTGGAACAGAATTGAGAAATGGGTCAAAAACAGGCTTCAAATTCGTAACAGGGGAGAAACTGCTGATACCAATCGATTGGAAACATATCCAATCGATTGACATGTTATTCAATCGATTGACATGTTATTCAATCGATTGACATGTCATTCAATCGATTGACACTTTTGTCAATCGATTGACATTTTTCAGCATTGACGGCTTTTACTAAAACGACCATATCTTCCTCTAGGAAACTCGAAAACGCGCACGGTTTGAAGCGTTGGAAACTAGACTCAAAGAGCTTTCTGTTGATATGTAATTCATGTATACAAATTATAACTCATTTTTAATGGCATTACTTCAAAGTATATTAGAAATTCAATCTAATATTTTCTCTTTTAATTTTAACAGTAGCAGAATTTTGTTTTCAGACTTTTGTTAGGAAAACGAATGAAATTTAAGGTTCTGCTCGCGTTGTCCCAAGTAAAACTCGATTCTGCACACTTTTCGTCTAATGCAATTTTCTCAGATTCTGCACCGTTTGGACAGAAAACGAGGATTTCAGTAGCAGTTTATTTAGAATGCTATTAGTTATGTTTAAAATGATTAAGGCAATGAATTACGAATTTTCAATCCCCGTACGCGTATTATTTCTTTAATTCTGTGAATTCCTTTATGTTTAAAGTTTGATGACATTCATGTGATTTATTAATGGTGTTATTTATGAAACATTGACATACATATTAGGGTTGAGGTTGTGTGAAAAGAGTAAAGAGTGGCGTTCTAGTTGTGCGACCTCAATATCGATCGGATATTATTCCTGGTATTGGAGGCGACAGTGTTGTGTACGACTTAGATATCGATCGGATAGTATTCCTGGTATCTAAGGCGCGCGTTTCGGATATTGATCGGATAGTATTCCTGATATCCGAAGCGATGGTGGTAGTGTTGTGTACGGCTTAGATATCGATCGGATATTATTCCTGGTATCTAAGGCGCTTGTTTCGGATATTGATCGGATATTATTCCTGGTATCTGAAGCGATGGTTTGGTGTGCTCTTTTGGATATCGATCGGATAGTATTCCTGGTATCTAAGATAATGGTTTGGTTGTGTTGAGTTTTGTTGAGAGAAAAGAGTCAGAAAGATGAGGTGTTACATTATTCACGCATGGTCACATATTTATTGCTTTCTTTATTCCCCCGTAGCTTATGTTGGAATTGGAACCTTGAAGTTATTGCTTTTAAAAGTTAAATTGCACCGTTGCTTATATGCTTATATATACATTGCGAGCACTTGTTTATTTTGCTCACCAGCTTTCATAAGCTGACGGCGTTGATGCGTCCTGGACTGTATGTCCAGATTTTCAGGGTCAGGAGAAGCCAGGGTATTTTGACTATGCTACTTAGAGTCAGGAGACTTTCCAGGAGGCTGCTTTATATTTCCTAAGTCTTTTAATTTGGGTTTTGTAATAAACTAGTTTGGACTTTTGAATAAGGCGTTTTGTGCCTAAGACTATGACTGTTGTAATAGTTTAGTAAGTTTTTTTTTCAGAGCTTATGTTTTTTTTTGTTAGTATCCTTTGCTCTAGAATTGTTTGTTAAGTTATTTGTTGCAGGGACAATTGGTCATACTCACTTGTCGCGACCTACGAGTCCATAAAGGAAATTAAATGCTTTCCTGAATTATGCTACGTCGGGGCGTGACAATAAAGTCATAAGCACCAATGTTAGTTTGTTACCTGAGAATCATTGTTTCTCATTATGTCAATTATTTCTGCCAATCTCATTCTATTCTTGAACATAAACTCCTCAACAGAATATACACGCTTGGATGGTGTTGCAATTACATCGATTTGGGTACTTTGAGTTGCATTACTTAAATCATGCAGGTAAAATGTGAGTACATCATATAGAATGTAATGTTGATAAGAAAACAAAAGAACCGACTACAATGCACAGTGAATTCATGTGATATGTATACCTCTAGATGTGTTCAGTAACATCTGGAATTCCAGGGTTGACATAAACTTTCATTGCATTTGTTGATGATAAATGGAAAGCACCTATTATTATGAGAGCGTATGTATGAATTAATTAGTCTAACACGTTAAACTTAATACAACAATAAATACATATGAAAAATATATAAATAAATAAACTTTTGATTATTCTATACATCACACATTCTTAATATAATGATACATATTTCGTGTTAAAGTGAACATACTATTAAACTTCTTAACCATTGTGGACGTAACTGTTGCAAATGAGGAGGATATTGCTACGAGTTTTGATTGAGGTGTGCAAAAGTAGCACTATCCTTAAGAACAATTCCGCCCCCTTGGAGTCACTGACTTGATGCAGATGGTCTCAATATGGAGCTATGTTCTACAGGATTCAGCAATCAAACTCTTCCAAATGTGCATTCAAATTGGAAGAATACTTAAGCGCTCAGAACTGCTCCAAAAGAAGTGAAGGGATATTTTTTAGAAACTGTGTTTTTAGAACTAGAAAGGAAGAAGAGAAGTCTGGAAAAGATATATCTAAAGGCCAAGCTAACCCATATATTTATAGTGAACTAGGCAGTCCCAACAGTCACATTGTAATCAATTCCCCCCCAACAGTCATAAGGAATTAATCCCCTCCCAACAGTCACAAAAGAATTAAAACAATTTTTTAAAACATATGCTAAATACTCCAACAATCACAAAAGAATTAAGACAATTTTTTAAAACATGTGTTAAACTCTCCAACAGTCACAAAAAATTAATACTAGGAACAAAAATGTGACACTGCCACCCATATGCGCGAGACTACAATGCGAGACGCATTCGTGTCCACAGGACGCACAAGTCATGATTTCCAAGCCAAATAGGACAGTCTGAATCCAAGATTTACACCCCCCCTGCGCACTCGTGAGAGAGCATTTCCCCAACATAAGCTTTCTAGCTTATGGAAGGAAAGTATATAAAAGGAGTGGAAAGGTCTTATAAAATATCAATGTGGGATAGTTGTCAAATCAAGCTTTTAGGTTGGGTTTGGGTTTTTGAAATAAAGAGGGCCATAGCCCAAAACATGCCTTCTTTGGTTTTATATTAAAAGGCCCAAAAATATTATAACTAATATAATGACTAACCCACAAAAATTTCAAATACACCCCCTCCCTCTATTTTAAAAATTCAAACAAATAAAAAAGGAGTGGAGCAAGAGAACTCAATGCATCAGAACTGGTGCCTTTAGGGCTATGAACCAGTCCATTGGAATATAAGAAGTGATATTACAAGAATTTGGTGGAATAACATATCTATGAACAATATTCCCTTATAGTAAATCAATCGTCTTACACCCATATTGATTCCTTAGAATCTAAGCAACTCTAATCGGTGTGGCGCCTCTAGGCCCTGCGCCTGTCCTGGATTTTCATAAGAGCTCTAGAAAACTTGCCTAAGTTTTCATAGAAAGAGGCTGCACTTTCACACTTATATAGGTGAATCAATCAAGTATGTATTGCAATTAAACATACCATCCAAATTATATGGACTATGGAATTCATTAAGAGTTTAACTCAACCTTTACACATTGCAATTGCACTATACAGCATAGGAATGGACAACAAGACAATTAAATTATAGTGCATCTCAAATCAACTAATGACTTGTTATTACCCATATGAACCTATTTCTTGGGTTCTCCAATTCTATAGGTTAGGTTACCATCATTATTGATTTTTGTTGTAGGCATAAGCCCCATTCCCCTCGATGTTTCATACACTAGTTTTCTGTCACACCCATCCCGAAAAATCCATTTATTTTAAAATGCATATTTGTTCTATGAGAATTATTAATGTTGATTAATAATTGTGAATGGGGTTGACCGTGGTCAACGATGGGTGTGAATTTGAGGACACGAGAAATTGTCAATCAATAATCTCTCTCGGACGCCGCCTACGTGGGAGTCGGCGGATGCCGACGATGGGGGGTCGTCCGGGGCTCCCCGCATCGTAGTGAGGAATAGAAGGACGTAAGCAGCCTTGCACGGGGGACTTCACTGCAACAGAAATCCTCCATAGGGGAGGGGGCCTGGGTGAAATGGGGGTATCATCGGCGATATAGGAGTCAGACGCATGGGTAATGGCGGCGCCACTGGCGAAGACAAGCGCGCTTGCGCTGGGGGTTAGCCAGCGTTGGAGCGTTCTCTTGAATGAACATACTGATGCCCTAAGTCGAAGTTGGGGATTAATTAGAAGATTAAAGAACTCATGGGAGAGTTAAACACAATTTCTGAAAGTCTTGCCTGTATATAGAATGAGGTGGAGATATTCTCATATACAACTTTTCTTAAACCTAAATCAAGAGAGGGAAAAATGGGGATTTTGAAGCTTAGAGCTTTTCGATGCCAATCGACGTTCGTTGTTCGTCAACTTTTGACCAAATTTCATATTCAGATTCCTCGAGGTAAGGGCTACGTTTTGATACCTCTTGTTTGGGTAAGTTTTTTCGAAAATCTAATTTTGAAAATTTTGGAAAAAATATGTAAATACTTGTAGGATTCACTTGTAATCAGAGATCCAGTGTAGAATCGGACTTCTAGTACTTCTCCTGAAATCTTAAGAGCGTAGCTTAAGGTATGAATTCATAGCTTATGATATATAAAGAATTTTGGATGCTTTGGATATCATGTATGGAATTGTGATCCGGGCAAAACTCGTGTGTTAACTTAGGCCCGTTAATTCAGCGAGTATGTATGAAAAGTATGTTTCTATGACTATGTGAGTATACAAAATGACTATATGGGTCAAAGGGAAGTTTGGTACAAGTTCATGCCAGGGTAAGCCTCTCGATGTTTGAGAGTTATAGTAGTGACGACCACTTACTTGGTTTGGGAACCGGCCCTGCTAGAGTAGTTGGATGCTATAGTTGATAGACTTTGGGCTTGCCATTAGCATCGCAGTTGATAGACTTTGGACTTGCCGATATACCGTATAAGTGTGTATCTCTCTCCCTACAAGCTATTTAATGTTTAGATGTTTAAAGCATGAATTGCCATATATGCATATGTTTAGAATCGTACAGTCAACATATAGCTGAGCAGTGGAGATTTACTCCATTGCAGGTGCAAATAAGAAAGGAAAGAAGAAGCGAGAAGAGTGAGGCAGATTGGACGCTGCGATCGTTCTTGTTTATACTTTTGTTTTCCATTCCAACGTTGCGATATATGTTTTAAGAAACTAGAACTGTGTTTTCTCTTAGCTTAGAAACTCTAGAATGGACATGTAATGTTGTAATAGGTGGTGAAACTTCCTTTTGTTAAGTCTGTAACGTATCCGAACTCTTGAGTTCGTATTTTGAATGCTTTACTTGTCAAATTCAGATTTGAAATGAAGGTTATTAGTACTTTTATGATTCAATCCAAAAGAGTCCTTAACTAGTTTTGTTAATATTTTCAAAGCTTAGACATGTTGTCTAATATGTTTATATACCTTTGGTAGAGTTTCAGAGTGATTGGAAATTCGTATGTTGAGTTTTGTCGTGTTTGCGACGTTTTCAAAAGAAAATAAAAATAATAAAAATAGGCAAAGTTTTTACAAAGGAAGTACCTTTTTTCGGAAAATATTGAAATGTACTATTTTGCTTTTAGGGTGCAGTTAGCGTCCCTAATAACACTTTTATGGTTAATTTGAAATATAATTAACTTTTCGAATTGATGCGGATTTTGCGGAATTTTTTTTCGTTCCAAAATGAACTTGTTTCAAAGAGTTTATTTATGTTTCTTTTCCGCTGTGTTTACTTTTATTAAATTGGATAAGCCTCAATGGCATGCCACGTGTCCTATTTTCGCCCGTGGTGGGGTGGGCGTGACATTTTCTCCTTGGTGGTTTTGTTAAAGGGTCAGACAAATTAACTTCCGACCTTACAAAATTAAGAGATATAACTCCATCATCAAGTAGCTGTCTTACAATATTGTGTCTTAGGCGCATATGCCTACTCTATCCATTATAGTACTTATTCATAGCTCGAACAATGGTGGCCTGGCTATCACAGTGTTAAGATACAGATGGAATTGGCTTATTCCAAATAGGAACATCTGCTAGGAAGTTTTTTTAACCACCCAACCTCAGTACCAGCTTTCTCAAGAGCCACAAACTCTGATTCCATCATTGACTTAGCTGTGCAAGTTTGCTTGGACGACTTCCAAGAAACTGCACCTTCACTAAGTGTAAAGATAAACTCACTAGTTGATTTCGTCTCATCTAAATCTGAAATCCAGTTAGCATCGCTATATCCTTCTAAAACTACAGGCAAACCAGAATACATTAATCCATAATTATTTGTTCCTTTTAAATATTTCAATATTCTATTTAAAGTTGTCCAATGCTCTCTATTTAGACATTGGGTATAGCGACTTAACCTACTAACACCATATGGAATGTCATGACGAGTACAATTCATCAAGTGCATAAAACTACCAATGACTTGTGCATGCTCGTTTTGAGAAACACTAGCTTGTTTATTCTTTTTTAATCTAGAATTAGCATCATATGGAGTAGAAACAAATTTATAATCAAAATGATCAAATTTCTTTAAAATTTTCTCCACATAATTCTCTTGTGAAAGCATAATTCCTCTATTGGATTTTTTTGATTTTAATACTATGTATAAAATCTGCCTCACCCATATCTTTCATATCAAAGCTAAACGAAAAAAACTTTTTAGTTTCAATCACAACATCTAGACAAGTACCCATAATAAGCATGTCATCCACATATAGGCAAATAATAGCACCAACATTGCCATCAAATTTACTATAAACACATTTATCTGCCTCACTGATCAAAAAACCATTGGACAATAAAACTTGATCAAATTTTTCATGCTATTGTTTTGGTGCTTGTATAAGACCATACAAAGATTTAAGAAGTTTACAAACTTTATGCTCATTACCATAAATAATATATCCTTTCGGTTGATCCATATAATTTCTTCATTCAAATCACCATTTAGAAAAGTTGTCTTAACATCCATTTGATGAATAACTAAGTTATGAATAGCAGCCAAAGCAATTAAAATTCGAATAGAAGAAATTCGAGTCACAGGAATAAAAGTATCAAGATAATCAATATCTTTCCTTGTAAATATCATTTAGCTACCAATCTAGCTTTATAGTTTAAGAATCTTCTTAAACATCCATTTGCGTCCAATAGCTTTAGAACCAGGAGGTAGGTCCACTAACTCCCAAGTATGATTAGATAAAATAGAATCTAACTCATTGTTAATAGCTTCCTTCCAAAATGTTGAATTATGAGAAGTAATAGCTTGTGTGCAAGTAAGAGGGTCATCATCAACAAGAAAAGTATAAAATCATCTCTTAGAATCAATGACCCAATCTTTGGAAGTTGTTGCCATTAGGACTTGTAAAACAACGGCAACAATGACATCTCCATCGTTTGCTGCCACCAAATTTGTCTTAATTAGGAGGAGGAAGTTGCCCCTTTCTGAATTTGCATTGGGAGGCATAGTGACTTGACTTTCCACAAACAAAATAAATTCCTTTCTTCTTGAAAGAAAGAGGAGTAGGAGCTTGGAAGCTCCGATTAGTACTCTCACTCTTATTAAATTTAGAATTATTGTTTTTCCTTTGAAATTTTGTTGAGAACAAAATTGAGGTTTGCTTGAACCACCCTCTATCAAATTAGCCTTGGAAGCAAATTCCTTAGCAAGATTAGCCTTGTCCCTAAGCCTATTCTTCTTGTAGGAAATATTGTGGGCCTTGCACCCACATATTGGACCGGGGTCCAAATAGGCTTTACTTGACTACCAAGCAAGCCCAACTTAGAGTCCTAGTATAACCCTAATAGGAGAGAGGTTATGCATATATATATATGTTACACAACACACAGATATACTCTCTCCCCCTCTCCCTCAAGTCGTCTCTCTCTCAAGTTTTCTCTTTCTTTGTCTAGCCTAATCTCATCTAGGGCTTGGGATTTAGCATGTGAATTCAAGGGGCCTGGTCTAGTAGTAGTTCTTACGACCAAAGCAAAGCACAAGGCGTACACGGAGGCTAGGTGATCTCATGTGAAGTTTTCAAAGAAGTAGGCTTATAACTATCAACGTATATCGATCCGTCGGGTTCAATTCTGCTAGGTAAGTTCCTAAACCCGACCCTACGCATGATTGTGTGTTTTTCTACATTGGTATCAGAGCCTGTAGGTTGATTTGTTCACCAATATCGAGATCCACCATTGATTTATTCATTTTATAAATATAAATTATCAAAAAATGAATCTTGTGATAGGTCTATGCAAAAACTTTAATATTCTTTCGATTTTGTTTTTGATGTGGATATGTTGTAATACATCATTAGAGACTACCATTAAAGTTTAATAGCCTAACTATCTCAAACGAGTGAGATATATTGAACCCTAGTTTCGAAAAACAATAATCGCTGGAATTTTTTCTCAACTTTAAGCCCATATTCTGGATGATTTAGACGTCCAAGTTATCCTTTTTTTTTTTACACAAAACTAATCTATTGAGGGCTTTCCAACTGTATATTATACATGAGATTTAGTCAAGAAACGAAGCCGTGGCGAGGCCTCGAAGTGGGCGTTGCAGACTACAGCTTGAGCTCTGCATTTTCTTCTTAAAAAAGAAGAACCAGACCACCCAGCCCACGCCCACTCTCATCGAGGAGAGTGGGGCCCACTCGCCGGCCGGTGGTGGTTTGGCGAGTGTGGGTCCCTCTCTGGGTCCCGGATCTTAATATATTTTTAAATTATTTTTTTGGGAAAGTCAATTATTTATTTTATAATTAAAATAGTTTCTACTATTAAAATAAATAAGTTTTAATATTTAAAATCTGTTCTAATTTCTATAAAATTATGGAAAATTAAGAAAAATTTATTTTTTATTTTTCCTGTATTGAGGACACTGTAAGGGACCTTCATTGTTATGATATTTTAGAGAATTAAATATATGTTGTTGTATGTATTTTTAATTGCTTAAAATGTCCTAAACATAACATTAATTTTTGGGACTAATATGTAGTATTTAATATCCTGAGTGGGACTTAGAATAATTTTAGTAGGAATTATCCTATTGATTTTGGTATTTTTGAGCATATAAAATATGTAAAAGTGTATATTTTTAATTGCTAAAAATATCCAAATCATAGTATTAGTCTTTGTAATTAATTTGTGGCATTTAGTATATTGTTGGAGATGTAGAGAAATAGTTTGGTGACTATATTTAGTATTTGTGGTATTTTGGAACATTTTAATATGCTCTTTTGGACTTTGTTTTAATTGCTTAAAATATCTAAATTTTAATATTAATTTTTGCAATTAGTGTGATGTGTTTAGTACACTGTTTTGGGCCAAACGAAACTGAAAGTGAGGGCTAATTCCTTTAAATTTTGTATTTTGGAGAATTAAATCATTATTGTTGATTTGTTTGACAATAACCAATTTAATTGGCAAAATCAATGTTTTTAGACTCCCATAAATTCAGGGAATTTCTATTTATGGAGACAATCAGTTATAAATTCCCAATATGTTACTAAGTTTTTTTTTTTGGAAATTCCTTGGAGCATTTACTAGATACCTTAATGATTAGTTTATTATTTTTACATTAGAGGCTCGAATCATTGCGCGTTTATTTTAATGTTGTTTATGATTGGATTACCTTGAGACCTCTTGTCCTCCTTCTTAAATGGAGAGATGGATGATTCCATTCATTCTTGTAATAAAGACCGCATGAGTGCTTGTCATGTGTGATTAGTTAATTAATTAATCTGGATTGAATGAATGAACAACTTTAAATTGACAATTTATTTTGAGTTTATGTTGTCACGATGTATGTTCTGAGGTTATTTTTGTATATATGTGAAAAACATAGCATCCCTATTTTTATGGCTATAAATGTAAAGTGAGGATGAGCGTTTTATTTTATGTTTTGGAAAAGCCTATTTGTAAAGGGATGAATTTCTTTGTTTTCACCATATATGCATTAATTACTTTAGCATGAGTTTTAGATTGTCAATTTGGGCCCACGTGGGGTCCATGCGCATTCATGTGTGTATGACGCAATTATTTTATTACACGTAGATGATTTTAGATAGGTTAAGTACTATATATGCATGTTTGTTTAGAAAAATCGGTTATAAAATATTTTCTTGAGTTACAAGGGTAAAGTGATGAATACGAGTTTAGCGAATTTTCGATCTTAAAATTGTGATAAGGGCAGATATTTTGATAATTTGATTTTAAAACAAACATTTATAGAAAAATGAGCATCATAATAATGTCAACCTCTTGTGCATATTCTTGAATATAAAAATTGGCACCAAAAGTAACATACACATTTGAATAAGCAAAGATCGCTTGGAGAACTTATCTCGATCAATGATCCAACCCATTGATCTCAAATTGGGCCTAGGGACCAATATTGCCAAACACCTTAAGGGTTTATAGAATTTAATTCTAGAAAGATCAACACACACACACACACACACACACCTTATTTTGATAAAGCAGCATGGACGATGATCTAATTTGGGTATATAAGAACTACCTAATGACCTATGAATATGGAATAAGCTCGAATTTGTTTTAGAGCACATCCATTACTAGATTGAAGAGTCTGGTACTAATGTTCGAAGTGAACTGGAAAGATCCCAAACACTTGATGACCGAGAATCTAAGGTTGAGATCCGGTATAATTAAGATCTATTAGGTTTCTGGGACTGCCTGCTTTGGTGAACATTAGGTTTAGGTTGTGATATGTTTTCAGTTTGACTCATGGATACACATGAAATAGGTCATAACATAGAATGAGATAATTAAGTTTTGTTCTGATTATTCTTAACATGTTTACCTGGCAGCAGATCGCCATAAGGTGGGTCACATGCATGACCAGTATTTTCATAAGTGGAAGAATGCGCAAGGCCGGTGGGCCTATGTGCATTAAGCAAGCTAAGAGGTAGGGTGGGACTGACAATAAGATGGATATTATGTTACATAGTTTATTGGACATGGTTATTTACGTAATAATTTCTTAACAGTTAAAATGTTAACTCTACTTTCTCTATTTCTTAAGTTACTGAATCATCTGTTGATTCTATGACTTGGCATGCTAAACTCTGACACATAGGATAGGATGACTTGATTAGCTTGTAGAGGCTTGTGGGCTCACTCTCTAAGGTCGACCTGCCTACGTGTGAGTCTTGTCTAGGTGGCAAAGCATGCTGAAATCTTTTTCAAGTAAAGATATAAGAGATAATCAACCTTTAGAGCTAGTTCACACACACTTTGGACCTGTGTTTGTAAAGGCATGTTATAGTAACTCCAAATTTCTCACCTTGTTATCTCACCACTATAAAACATTAAATTACATCAAATGTTTTGCGGCTGTGGTTGAGAATTAGATTCTAGAAGACTATGGAGTCATCTCGTATACCAGTATTTCTTTGATTAGTTCAGAGGAACTGTGTGAGGACAAAGGGGGTGATATACAACTTTTTGTTCCAGGAAATTCTGTAAAAAAATGTTATTGTTGAAGGGAGGAACATAATACTTCTGGATAAGTCTAGATCATTGACGGCGCAAGCTAGCCTTCCAATTTGGAAAGATCACTCTTAGCTGCTACCTACATATGCAAAATTGTGCCTTTACAGCCAGTTACTTCCAATCTTTATGAGCCAAGAATAGGCGAAAAGCCCAATTATGGAGTTTTTGCACCCAAATGGCTCAACTGGTCATGTTCACAATACTTCCCATGTAGTATGGAAAACTGGGCCCAAAAGCTAGAAAGCGTATCTTTAAAGATATTCTGATAGCTCGAAGGTCCTATTATGTATAGTAAACAACCCGATGTTGGAAATAGCTTGTTTGGAAATGTTTTCGCACTATTGATGTTGCTAAAAGAATATTGACCTCTATGAGTTAAAGGAAATTGTAGACAAAATACCATCTTTAAGCGAGGGTGGGAAGATTTTGAAATTCCACATCCAATGAGATTCCACATCCAATAGTCACTGAAAATGGTGCTAGTCTACAGCCGAGTGGGAGTACACCGCTATACACTAGTGGGAGTGTGCCAAATAGTGGGAGTGCACCATTGGTTACTCAAGATTCTTAGATAGCACAGTGTAGTTGAAGAGGATGAGTTCTCCATTGGTGTTTTGAAATATGCAGGATACATTTTCCTGTGCGCATTAGTATATGATGTCGCGACAACTTCTTATGTAGAAGCACTTTGCTCATCTGCTAAAGCTGAGTGAATCGTTGCTATGAAGGATGATATGAGCTCTACGGAGAAAGAATAAGGTTTGGGAGTCAGTTTGATATTTCGTTAGAGTATAAGACTATTGAAAACAAGCGGGTTTTCAAAGTTAGACTAAAGACAGATGGTTTAGTTGACAGATAAAGGTGTACCTCATGGTGAAAGGTCAAACCCAAGAGTGAGTGTAGACCTAGAAAACACAATCTCAATCGATCTATTTATGATCTCTAGCAATTGTTTAGGCAATGGCACTTGAGGTTTCATGATTTGATCAATCTCTTTCGCTGAGATGATTAAAGAAGACCCGTGTGTATACATTGAGCAATCCATAAAAGGTGTTCTAATTCTTACATTGTATGACAAAAATATTCTTTTTTATTTAGATAAAAAGGCATGGGTCAAATCAACTGTGTTGGGAGTTAGGGTTGTGGGAACCATTCGTTGACCTATTTTGTTTGTCTCTAGAGCCTTACATAATAGAAGATTCTTGAGTGCTCTCACATATAGTACTCAAAACCTATAGAAGCCCCAGTTGAAAAGGGAATACCCTTAAACCTAGTTCAATGTCCAGAGAATGATGAGGAAGTAAATGTCCAAAGTTCTATATGCATCTGCAATAGGAAGCCTGAAGAATATTATGTTGTATTCTTGTTCAAACATTCACTATGCGGCTGGTTTAGTTAGTCATAACAAGAGTATCCTTGGTCTAGTTCACTAGAAAGTAGTGAAAACCTTTCTGTGATATGTTCGCATGACTATGGATCTTGCCTTATGGATGGTATAGTTTTGAAGTCATAAGGACGATGCGACGCTCATTGGTTCAGTGATTGAGACAAACGCATGTCCATGTCTGTCTACGCATTTGCATTAGTTAGTGCAGCGTTCGCTTATTAAAGCGAGAAGTAGACATGCGTCGCCTTATCCATAGTGGAATCTAAGCATGTGGCTTGTTCTGCAGCCGTTCAGGAGGCTATGTGGTTGAAGAGGTTCATACATAGCGTAAGCTTCTTGCCTCAGAGCGATGAAACAATGTATTGTATAAGCTTCTTGCCTCAGGGCGATGAAGTAGTGCTGGTTTACTGTGATAGCACGTCGGCTCTAATTTATGAAAAGGACCATAAGTACTATAAGAAGTCCAAGCACATAGACACTACATTCGAGATATGGTTGCACAAGGGGAGATTGTTTTAAAGAACATCTCTAGTGGCGATATGATGGTTGATCTTTTGATTAAGCCATCCTCCAAAGATTCGTTCTTGTGCCACATTAGTTGTATGGGACTCTGCAGGTTTTGATGTACTTTAACAACATTATTCTTGACATTATTATTACCAGATACTTATTCTAATAATAAAATTGATGGTTTTCCAAATTCATTAGTTGTTAGTTGGATGAATGCACATGTTTTCTTTAAGTGTCACGAGGCTTGAATCGACCTGCTCACATGGGTGATTCACCTTGGCTCCAAGATAGCTGATTATGAATATATCTATTCACAGCTCTTAGACGACGAGCAAGATGAGACACTGGTGTTCATGGTGCTAAGAGAGCGAGCTAGAACACTTATATCTGTGCGGTATAAGAACAGCAAGCAAGATATGGACACTATTGCATATATGTCACCTTAAGATAAGTTCTAAGACGAGACCAGTATCTTTATACTGAATTGAACGTAGAGATTATCCATACCTCTATGTAGCCTGTTTTTGTAGCCGAATGTGAGATTTCAAATAGGTGCCAGAAGGTGCGACTATGCTGAAAAACTCAGGTTAGACGTTTGTGTAATTTTTAGACTAAGATTTGTATAGAGTTACTATCATCATATAGTGACACACCCATTCTTATAGATGAACGTCATAGCATACATATCATATTGTATGTGCTAATTAGCGATCATATTGTGGAGCAATGGATTAATCCCTATTTCATTGCTGTATGAGCCACGTAGTCTCCCTATGACAGGGATTCTACATCATTTACCTTATGACCTGCGATTGTGTCATGAAGAGGACATTTGATGACAATACTTTAGCATACCCAGGGATGAAGTAGTAAATTCCGTTCTATGGGGTATGTTTATGAAAACGGTCAAGTTAGCTGAATTGACATTGGTAGGCAGGGAAGACTAATTCGATTACACACCATGTTCTGTGACTCATTAGCTGGCTAGCGACTATCGTATATGTACTAATTGTCACATTACATATTTGGGGTGTAGCACTACTTTTCGAGGGACTAAGAGTGCTATATCAGGTGTGGTTGAATAAGTCTGGGTAAATACACGAGAAGCTTTCGTGTGATGTGTTTTGCTAGTTTAGTGATTGGCTAAGCATCTCAGCTCTTGTTGCTGTACATTTTTTTTTATGGGGTCACATGTTCTATTTCTTGTATGAAGAGAAGATGAAAGTTGAAGTTTGAGAGATTTTGTTCTTATACAAAGCCTATGTAGGTGAGTGGGAAATGTAGGAAATATTGTGGGCCTTGCAACTACATATTAGACCCGGGGTCTAAACATGCTTTATTAACCACCAAGCAAGCCCCACTTGGAGTCCTAGTCTAACCATAATAGGAGAGAGGTTATGTATATATATGTTATATATACACACACAACACACATATATACTCTATCCCGCTCTCCCTCATGACGTCTCTCTCTCGCCCTAGTCTTCTCTTTCTCTCTCTAGCCTAATCACATCTAGGGTTTGGGATTTAGCATATGGATTCAAGGGGCTACTCTAGTAGTAGTTCTTATGACCATAGCGAAGCACAAGGCATACATGGAGGCTAGGAGATCTTGTATGAAGGTTTCAGAGGAGTAGACTTTTAACGATCAATGTATATCGATCCATCGGGTTCAATTCCGCTAGGTAAGTTCCTAAACCTAACCCTACACATGATTGTGTATTTCTTTCTACACTTTTCTTCAATACGAATGTGGACAATAACATCTTCAAGTGTCATGTGCTTTCTCTTGTGTTCAAGATTATTTTTATAATCTTTCCATGACTCCGGCAACCTCTGAGTGAGAAATTCGAAAATAAAGGTTTTGGGGAAAAGTGATTTCTTCGATTTTGAGATCATTGACAAGAACATGAAAATCGTGTATTTGGAATGAAACTTATTTTTCTTCATTCATTTGAAACTTAGAAAAATTGCATTTGGAACTTAGAAAAATTGCCTATGGCATATTTTTGGTTTCCAACATCTTATACTATATATTTTTTATGTAACAAATCCCAAATTTCTTTGGCATTTTTACAATTGCAATATATGTCAAACAATTCATTAGAGAGGGTGCTAAGAATTGTATGACGACATATTTTGTTACCCTTCTCCCAAATCAAAAAATTCTGCTCATACCCTTCGAACCCACAGACCGATTGTTTTTTGTCAGAATACGTGCCAAGTTGTGCACGTTCAAAGTGGAACACACCTTTTGTTGCCAATGCTTGAAACATGTACTATTGAAGCGATCAATCTTGGAAACATCAGGCAGTGACTTTGCAACAATCATGGCAACATCCATTTTGTTCATAAGATTGTTGGAAATGATGAGGATATTGCTATGAGTATTGATTGAGGTGTGCAAAAGTAGCATTGTCCTAAAGAACAATCCCCCCCCCCCCCCCCCCCCCCCCCCCCCCCCCCTTCCTCGGAGTTACTGACTCGATACAGAAGGTCTCAATATGGTGTTATGTTCTCCAAGATTTAGTAATCAAACTTCCAAAAATGGCCCAAAAAATGTTATAACCAATATAATGACTAACGCACAAAAAATCCAACAGTAACGACCAATATAAATGGAAGAGAAATTGTTAAAGTAATATTGTCATCAATATCATGGGCCGCCTTACCCCAAAGATTCACGTCTATAGAATTGCAACTGTGCCATAGAAAAACAATGAAATAGTCAACAATAACAATAAAAAAGTTTAGATGATTGAACATATGCAAAAGGATCGAAGGAAAAAATGAGTAAATAAGACACAAAAATATAAAGTATATAACACAATATTACATAATAGTGAAGAACCTCACCACTTATCTATTAACTCGATCTCTCTTTTCTTCAACATGTTTTCTCGTGCACGTATTTCATGAATCGTTCTCTTCTTAGTTAACTATCCAATAACATCTGAAGAGCACAAAATGAAATTAATTTTATACGAAGCAATTTCTCGATGTCCATATTAAACCAACTTTGAACTGATACAAATTATCTAACTCAAACCTAGTGGAATTCTAAATACATGTCAAATATGTATCCACTTGAAAACGGGAGTGAATATCATTGAATTCTACAAACTCAAACTTATTGAATTTAATCATCATCTTCTCCGATAATGTTATTTATAGTAGTTGCCACTGTGAAGGTAAATCATATAATCATGGTGAAGTGGTGTGTAATTTGCCTTGTTTGGACTAACCTTGAAATTTTCTATAAAATAAATTCCACCTTCACGCAAACTTCATCGATATTTTAGCACTTGATTATTACGAATGGAGGCATGAATGTGAGTATCCTATGACAAAATAAAATTAAGAAAAATACCTATGGATTAGAAAGTTAATAACACATAAGTGTACACAAACACACACACACACACACACATATATATATATATATATAAAAATATAATGAACCCAAAATGTATAACATAATAGAGAAGAACTTTACATGCTCATCCAACAGAACAATCTCCAAACCAATTAGTTAATTGTTCTTCCTCATATTAACAGCATCCCACATACATGTGATTTTGACCTTAATTTTCCACTGATCCCTTATTGGAGATATTTGCTCCAAAAAATTGCATTTGATGGTCATGTTTATCAGCTCAAACCTAGAAAATAAAATGAATCAGAAGTCAGATAAATTGTATGCAACTAATGATCAAAATAATTAAACTATAAGTCCATTTGATAAATTGAAAATTAAGTGTTAAATTTTAAGCACTACAATTTTAAGCGATTTAATTTGCAATACAGAAAATAGTGGTTTAAGTATTGAAATTGGCTACATTCAGTGATTACTTTCAGTAGAACTTTTTTTTTTTTTTTTTTAATACTTAAAATAGATTTTGGGTACTTTTTCAATTAAGTGATTAATTTTAAAAAGCAGTGTAACAAAATAAGTGCTAAAAATTTTATTTACACTACTTAATTAGTTTATCAAACACACCCTAAGTATCTATTGATAAATATAAATCTGTACTTGTAGGTAAATTGTCAAAATTTTCCTTGTAGATAACATTTTTTGTAAAACAGTCATCATAATTGTCATCATTCTTTATCAAAAATTTAATCCATCCCATGAAGTCACCCTCGATACAGCAACATATAATGGGCCATGACTGAATACGTGCTTTAGCAAATAAACCCTAACATGATTAAATGTTTGGCCTTCACTTATATTTATAGTAATTGCAAAGCAAACTTTAATGGGGAGTTGTCTTCTGGTGAAAATAAAAGATCATTTTGATTCAATGGGAGACATCTCAATTCTATAAATAAATACTCTTGTTCCGACATTAGTGCCAGTTATGACCTCGACTTCAATTACTCTATTTACCAACTATGTAATAATTAATCTTGTCCCATTACAAAGGTCAATACTTTGATTCATGTTTTGCAAAAGAATAATAGGTACTCAAACCTTTAGTTCAAGTTAATGATTAGGTATCCCAGAAAATTTCTGGATATTCAAAAACTTAGTTGGATATAAAATGGATTGCTCATTAACATCATTTGAACTTAGACATATCCTATCAGAGCTTAAGAACTTCTTTATTTCACTTGGAAGAGATGAAAGAATGTAAGAATTGACTTCATACACAAATTTATTTTTTGATGCTAAAATAACCATGTTTTGAACGTAGTGGGGATCATTATAGTTGGTGAACAAATCAGGATATGGGCAAGACACAATTTGGCTAATGGAATTAGTACTGACAGGAATAAAAAAGATCTTCCGAGACCTTAATCCAAGTGGGTTCATCCTCATCATCGAATGTAAACACTGGTAACTTTCCATCTCCACGATTTAATACCTATTCAAATAAATCCCTCATTCCCTCTATAGAAGTGGGATCTAGTGAAGTATTTCTCAATATCATGTTAATGGTTAGAACAAAAATTTGGCAATGATCCCAAATGGACGCGGATTTATTTGTTGATGCAGAAACAATATCTTACTGCCCCCCTCTAGGTACTACTTGTCACTCCCCGGAAATCGAAGCACGAGGAAAGAGAAAAAGATAGAGAGAAAAGAATTAAAATCCAATCACAATGCGGAAGCGACTTTGGAAATCCACGGGGTTTCCTACAAGGATGACTTACTAATACATAAACCCAAAATGGACTTACATGTTAACGAGTTCATCAAAGATGAAAGCATTTGAAAATCACATTAAAAGATTTTCCGGGCAAGCACTATATCAAGGAGAAAAGGAAAAATTACAATGAATTTGATAAAAGGTCATTTTTTGACAGTTGCTGAATTTTAAAACACCCGTAAGTAACTATGTCTTTGAAATTTTCACATTATGTCCGCGTTAGTCCATGTAAAATTTAATTCTGCACAACTTTCGTCTAATGACATTGTTTTCCAATTCTGCACCAAATGGTGCAGAATTGGAAAACAATGTCATTAGACGAAAGTTGTGCAGAATTAAATTTTACATGCACCAACGCGGACAAAATGTCACGCTCCGGAAACCGAAGCACGAGGAAAGAGAAAAAGATAGAGAGAAAAGAATTAAAATCCAATCACAATGCGGAAGCGACTTTGGAAACCCACGGGGGTTCCTACAAGGATGACTTACTAATACGTAAATCCAAAATGGACTTACATGTTAACGAGTCCATCAAAGATGAAAGCATTTGAAAATCACATTAAAAGACTTTCCGGGCAAGCACTATATCAAGGAGAAAAGGAAAAATTTCAATGAATTTGATAAAAGGTCATTTTTAACAGTTGCTGAATTTTAAAACACCCGTAAGTAACTATATCTTTGAAATTTTCACATTCTGTCCGCCATGGTCCATGTAAAATTCGATTCTGCATAACTTTTGTCTAATGATATGTTTTCCAATTCTACACCATTTGGGCAGAAAATTGAAATAACAGTAGCAGTTTTTATTTGACAACAACTTTGACAGCATAAGGACCATTTTTGGATAATTGCTGAATTTTAAAACATCCGTAAGTAACTATATCTTTGAAATTTCACATTCTGTTCACGTGGGTCCATGTAAAATTCGATTCTTCACAACTGTTGTCTAATGACATTTTTTCCAATTCTGCACCATTTGGGCAGAAAATTGAAATATCAGTAGTAGTTTTTGTTTGACAGCAGCTTTGACAGTTTTTCGAAACATTTCCAGCATTTCTAAATTCTCGAGTTTAAACATCAATGTATGACTAAACAAGTCCTAAATGACATATAACACATGCCTAGACCAAACGGAACTTTATGTACTTGAAATTTATTAAAGACGAGAAGTGAAAGAGATAAAGAGAGGAAAAAGGGGAGAGGGAGAGATTGGGAGAGAGATATAGGGAGAGAGATATAGGGAATGTATTCTAAACGCACACACATGTGTATTTTCACATTCGGAAACATTTTAAAAACATATATATACATAATTCCAACATAAGTAAAAGGAAAGAATATTTGGGAAAGGGAAAGAGATCAAAGAGGGGAGAGGGGAGAAAGAGAATGGGAGAGATTTAGAACGTTTAAATATTTGAAACCTTGTTGGAATTAAAAGAGGGGTTTGATCCGGCAAGGACCCAACTATAAAACGGACTAAACTACAACAAATGAACTCTCATAAAAGCAACTACCCAAACCAATCCGGCAAGGATTCAAACAAAAGAGAAAAACAAACAATTGACATGTAAATCAAAAAGACAAGAACTTAAAGAGGTTCAACGACCTCGAAAAGTAAATACATCATCATAAAGTGAGTTTAACAATTGAAAGGAATAACCATGAAAGTAAGGGCTAACCCTTGTCCCATTAAAATCAAAGAAACTTCTCAAACACAAGAGATAAGAGCCTAAGCTCACGAAGTTTTTGTAAAACCTTAATACTCTAAGTTTCAAAGCATTAAACATTTACAATCTTCCAAAGCGACTGAATCAACAAGAGAGCTATTCATATACATAACTAAGCATGAGTCTTCAAAATAGACAAAATGCCTCATAGTTCACGCGTCGGGTCACATATGCCCTTTGCCCTTATCAAGCTTACCTGAAAAATGTTTTGTCGTTTTTATGAGAACGACGGCTCGTAGAAAATATTGTAACAAGTCTATATGCTATCCATGACTAAAATGAAATGAGGTTCAATGAATCGCCACCATGGCTACAATGAAATGTTTAAAGCCGCAAGGCTATGCGTGACAAATGCACATCTCTCTCGTTACCGGACCATGAGCCACCCACGCATGGAGTGTATCATACCAACTTCCGGGAGCTACCCGAATATAGTTTGGAGTTTGAATGTTTCTAAGGGTCATTCTCCCTGTCTCACATCACAACCCATGTCCGGATTTCTTAAATCAAATTCCCACACATGAGGTTTTTCTCTCTTTTTCAAATAAAACATTTATATTGTGATACATGAATGCTTGCCGATTAGGCCTCAATGCATGTAATGTTTAAAATGACATTATGGATGATCCACTACAATAAATTAAGCAATAATTTCAGTCCATTAGACATGATATCAAGAGTCTCAAAGAATGTAGTTAAATTTCATAATTAAACATTACTAGCAAGGATTTCTATACTAACGTCCTAGCATGCTTTTACACATAAAGGGAGCATCCTAAGCACATCTAGCATCACATAATCAACTATAGTACAACCAAAGCATGTAAGTCACAATTTAGCATACAACTCTAAATTTACAACTTTGGGGGAAAGTAATGCATGTGTCCATATTATTCTCCTACATTATTCTAATTACATTTAACACCCCAAATTTTCAACTTATACAACCAAGGCCTATGATTCACATTTAGGCTAATAATCCTAACATTACAACTTTGGGGAAAACCTAATGCATGTGTCTAAGTCATTCTCTTAGCATGTTAATGAACACAAATCACCTTAGACAAGCATAACATATGGAAAAGCAACAATGTAAATCTACCTCAAAGCTTAGCTTCCAAAAATCAATGGTAACTCAAGAGAGCTAATCACATCCAAAATAACTTCAATGCTTGTGCTAGGATCTTGAAGGATGCTTCAAGTATGCACCACTAATCAAGAACAACCCAAGGTTAGGATAGAAATCATGAAACTAACAAACCCTAGGTTGTTAGAGATTGGGGAAAACTTACCCATATTAGAAATCCTCCATAGAAATGGTTAGGATATGAAAGAGAAACTCTATATACACCAAGGAAGCTATACAAAGTAAGAGAAGTCCATGAATAACTCAAAATTTGGAAAACTAATGAAACCCTAGAATTTGGGGGTTTGTAGAAAACTTACCAATGGAAGGATGTCAAGCCCTAGGATTGTTAGGAGAGTTTGAAGATGAAGAGCTTGACCTTCCTTAGCAATCTTGAAGTTAGAGATGGAAGGGGGTGAAGATCTTTGGAGGTTTTGGCCTCTTGAAGCTTGAAAGAGAAGAAGAAGATGGGAGGAAGAGAATGTAACGTTAGTAATGAGGGGAGAGGGTAAGTTGGCCGAATATAGGGAGTGGGGTGGGGCCCACTCTCCAGTTTGTTCCAAAAATGAACTGTTTGGTGTTCCAATGGACAGTCTGACCCAACAGTGTAACCCCAAAATTAAATAAACACATCCACAGGCTCAGAAAATAAATTTTAAAGCACATGAAAGGTAAAATAAAATAATTTAGTCATGCTCTGGAATTAAGAATACAGTCAAATAAAATAAGGGTCCACAATAGGAAAGGCAAAATTACCCCATTACCCTTTATTATAAATTTTGAAACATTACAATCTACCCCCTTAAAAGAATTCCGTCCCGGAATTTGAATGTAGCTCAAAGGGAAACAACTGGAGAGGTAACAATCCATACTAATACATAGACACCAAGAGTCACCAAGGCTCACAAGGAACAATCTCAAGGAACATACACGGTTCCAACATCAACTGACATGACCAAATATTAAGCATCAATGACAACTTGATCTTCTTAGTCGTCGAATGAACTAAGTCAAGAATACAAATGAATTTCATACCACTATTGGTCAAATACCGAAATGATCCTCACAAAAGGACCACATAATCAAAAGAATACAACATGCAGTTGTAACTCACCCCAAGGTGTCAAACAACTGGCCAATATGTAACACACAACACAAGCGACAATGAATGGATAGAATCCAAAACTCAACTGAAAATCCAACCCGAGAAGAAGGGTAACAAATGACATGGAATAAAATTTCATCACTGCAAGAAATAATTTCAAGATCCGAAGAATCAACGTTGTAGCACCGAGTGTGCTGTTTTCACAAGGCGTTCCTATGTCCTTCCAATACTAACTAACTAGAGTAAGGAATAAATCACAAAATGTTAGGAACCAAATTGAATGTACCAAATGCATAAAATTGCCAAGCGCCATTAGGGTACAAGGCATCAACTCACCAAAAGTTGTTATCCAAAGTGGACAGGACCCAAGGTCAATAAGTCCAAAGACTGAACAAGACAATTTCCAATAGAACATCGAATCTGGTTCTAAGAACCCTTACTAAGCTTCAAGCAATACTAGTGAGGATCAAGAAAAGTATTCTCATTGTTATACAGTAACATCACGGGGAAAACATTTGAATAGCCAAATGCAAGGGTTTCAACAAAACTTTGAAAACTCGAGAAAACCAACGAATTCGCCTTAAAGTAAATTCTACAAAGAGATTGAATTTCAATCAACTAAATCCAAGGACCTCAAAGAAATGAATCGACTGATAAAAGTTAAACGAATTGTCACAAAAGTTAGGTAACCTGATTCCTTTACAAGAGTTTGAAACTGAACTAAACTATGTGATCAACTCCCAAGGAGTGGTCCAAGTTTGAATTAAATAATGCCAAAGAAAAGATCTCACAAAGTAACAAATGAATGCTAATACAAAAGATTGTAATGAATCGACATTACATCTCGTCCACAAGAATAAACGGAAAACTCCAATCCTTAAAAGGAACAACAAAGATGGACCTGAACAGCGTCTATCGAAATAAATATTGGTGGTAAGCCAATAAAACCGAGGAATACTAAATTCCAAAGAACAAGCCCCTGGCGATAAATCAAAAATGGTCTCTCTATCAACAAACCCAAATCTCGCTCTCGAAACATCAAGGCAAAGGACCGCAATGCCCAAAGCCATAATTACCAAGAAACTTCAGCACATACTTATGTTTCGAACAAGGACAAGGGTATCATCAATAAAGCAATGATAAACTGAATAAGTGAACGCACGGATATAACCAGACAAGTTTACAACAACCATTGCTACTCGCAACAAATCAAAAGATACCAAAGGATATGTGCCTTGACCGAATCATGAATAAAATTGTGGCATACGCGACTCATTACAACTCAAAGAAATCGATGCAAAAGTTGAAATAATTAAATAATTTACTTCAAGGATGGAGATATACAAGAATCAAATCCCAAAACTGAAACTCCAAATTTCGTGATACCGAGACATCACTCGAATAGAGGGAACAATATCTGACATCCTTCCTCAAGCTAGAAACTATTGTGAAACCACATCACCAGTAAGCAATAACCAAAGTATGTTCTTCGAAAAACACACCCGAAAACTCACAACAAGGAGGAGGTAACCTATACAGAAGTTGCCTCAACCACCACAACCAATCGCACAACAAGCGAACACCAAGACTTTTCCTTCGCATAAGGCAAGCACAAAGTTGAAAGATCAAAACGATCTAACACAAACACAAGCCATAGTAATCCCACGACGGGGAAGTAAAACAAGTCTTGCTGATATAACTACCAAGATCGCACCAAGTGCTCAAAGCAAATTTGTCTTGAATGACATCAAAATTCAAACCATTGATAGGTAAGAATTCAAAGAGAAAGGGTTTGATCAGATCTCAAAGGCTCATAATCATGATACACTCGATCCGTTAAGATCATCAACAATAAATGTAGAACCAAAATGGTCTAACTCTCTAACATAGAATGATTGACATACTAGTAAAAGAACACCAGTATGAAACGATATACAATCATGTGCCCTTCTTGCACTAACACAGAATCAAGAGAAAATGAGTCCAACGAAGCACTCTTTGTCACAACAATGGAGAAAGAGTTAATAGTTTTGATTACTTTGTGTTTAGAAGTGGATCATGTAAAATTCTATGCTTGTGATTTTAGACCTCCTGGGTCAATTATGTTTGGGATTACGGGCTCCAAATAGCTGAACGGACCCCTAGTTTTTTTTTACTTTCATATCATCTTGATATATTGCTGTTGATGTCATTGTTGACAAGTTTGGTTCATGCACTTGGCGCACTCCTTGTTTAAGGTGATCAGTGAGTTCTTTTTTTTTTCTTTTTTTTTTTCCTCCTCCTGACGTGAGATCATTGTGATTGTGTTTTGTTCAAGATCGTTGTGATCTTTCAATTTCATCCTTGCTTAAGCAGAGAAGGATTCTTGGTGATCATTTGTTTAGAGATCACGTTCGGTTAGTGTGGAAACTTCGTTAGAATTGTCTTCATTCTGTTGATAATCTTCGACCGTGTTTTCTTGAGCACTTTCGTTATTTGTATTCCGGTTGTGATGTGAGTTTGCTATAACTCTTGTTTTAGATGTGTCGCCTAGTTTGATTCCTTCTTTCATGTGACATGTCAGGATCACCCAGTTCGAGAACTTCTAGTTCATTTAAATGTGAATCGGGCTTTCAATATTTGGAAATTCGGGAGCTTGATGTCGTTATAACCATATGTCTCTTGTTTTGGTCAAGGTGTAATTCTCTGATTTTTTTTTCTTTTTTTTTTGTCGTGGCAACAATGAATGTTGGTGAACTTGTTGGTTTTTTTTTATATGTTCGTTAACCCATTTGAATTATTGTTGCCTTATTGATGGCATCATTGTGTCTTCTTAGTCACTTTTCCTTGTAAGACCTTTTGACTTTTGGCAGTGTCATTTCTTTGGTCGTATTGTTTTGAGATGGGATCTCTCAATAGATCCACCTATTAGTGAAATTGTTATATTTGACTATAGCGACGTTTATGCTTTGGGATGTGATAATCATTTCTTCTATCGACTTCCCATTGCCATTGTTGTAAACTTTTGTGTCTACATTGATCATTGTCTTCTTGTGAGGAACAATGTATTACGAGTAAGTCTTTATGACTCGTACCTCCTATGCGGTTAAGATGTAACTTTGAGTCGTTACGGTCTTTAGTACCGAGTATATCGTTTGCTCTGTGAAGTTTCCCTTGGTTTCATTCTTGAGTGTTTGGATCATTTCTTGGGAGTTGACCTAGTTATTTGGTTCATTTTAGAACTCGTGTTTTGAAACATCATACTTTTGGTTCATATGCCGATTCTTTGATAGTGTATCATTGATCTGCTTTGAGAATCTTGTGTTTAATTGTAATTTGGTTTCTGTGTAATATTCACGCTTGTGTAATATCTTCCTCTGATTCTTTTAAATATCGATTGAAGCTTAGTGAGGGTCCTCGGAATCGAGTTTGATATATCTTTGAAACTATCCATTTTGGCACCCTTGTTTTGTAGGTGCTTATCGGTAGGGTACTCGGCTATGCGCATTAGATGTTCTATCCGTTGGAGCTTCTTGTTGAACCCTTCGTAGCTCTGGAGATCCTATGCTGCTTACATAGTAATCAGATGTGTTTATGTGTTGGTTCCTTTTAGTATTCCTCGTTGTTCTGGTACTCAACGATTTTGAGCTTCGAGTTTATAAGTATAGACCTTTGATTGGTGCTCGATTCCTTTCGTTCCATTGTTGTTTCATCGTGGAAAGACGTGAAAACTCCTTGTGAGTATTGAATGTTTGATTTGGTTTTATCCCATTTATTCCTTGGGTCTTGCGAATATTTTCACCATGAGTGATGGTTGTAGAATGTTATTCCCATTCTACGGGTTGCCCTATATTGTTTGGATTGAGTTTTTGGTTGATGATTAGATCATATCTTTTGTTGGTATACCTATCCTTTCTATACTTGTTGCTTGTTCGTTTTTAAGACAAATTCTGGGTATACAACAGCCCGTTGTGTTCTTATGACCACGTGTTCCTTTTGAAGGGATCACTTTTGTTTTGATTCGATGGATTTGATACTTCCGATTGTACTTTGTTTTCATTCAAGTACATTTTTGGTTGCTCCAATGGTTTGTAGATTCATGCCCATTATTTATGTCGATCTTTGGAGTTGACTTCATTCTTTAATGTTGAACCTCGTATGTTCCTTGCATTTGTTCCTCAGTACCCTTGGTGTGCTTACTGACTATTTTATTGAGCTTTCCTTTCCTTTATGGAATTGATGCGTGAGATGTTTCGTTTTCTCACATTGTGCTAGTGTTCACGTTATTTTGTGACACTACGGTGTTTTGGTATAGTCATGGACCGTTCTTTAATTGAGTTCCTTTCGTTCTTGTTTCGAATTCCGGGACGGAATTCCTTTTAAGGGGGGTAGAATGTAATGTTTTGTAATTTTTTTGAGGATAAATTTGGAATTTTGGTCTATAATGGGACCCACTTTAGGATTTCCACATTTAAATCCCTATATTGGTAATATTGTAGTAACACTTTGGGTGTTTGTATTACTCTTTTTAATTAAAGTTGTACATGTTTGTGTGTGTGAGTGAGTGTGTATGACCACACCAAACTAACCCCCTCCCCCTTTGACTTGGAGACTCAACACACACCACACAATTATTTCACACTCTCTCTCCTCCCCTTCCCCCTTATCTCGGCAGCCTTATCTCTCTCTCTCCCTTTCATTTTTTTTTCTCTTTTCTTCTTCTCTCTCTCTTTCTCTCTCTATATTGGAGCACCAAAAACCCCCAAATTACTTCAACCTAAAACCCCAAGATTGGAGCCTCTACAAGCAAGATTGGGCCAAGGCTTAGAGAAGGGTTATTATTCCTCTCATCAAGGGCTTCAACCTAGTGTATTTTATTTCCTCCATTGGTGCTCAAGAACTCAAGGATGGGCTAGGCAAGAGAAGGGGCTTCTTTGGTATTCTTAACTTCTCTAATCTTTTTGATGATTATTGGGTCTCTTTTTCAAGAACACAAGGTAGGATTTTATTATCTTGCTATACTATGGAGACCATATCTAGAGTTAATTTGTGTTTTGATGTTAGAAATTGTGGGAGTTAAATTAAACTAGTAAGTACCCCTCCCTATGTTGTGTTGAAATGATATTTGATATATATATATATATACATATATATTCCTACATATATAATTATGTGTCAAGTTGATTATTTGCTTTAGTTTGCCCTAAATGTTTAATTGCTACTTGTTTGCCAATTTGGGGTAAAAAGTATGTTTAGTTGTTAACTACTTGTGTATTTAATCCTTAAATGAAAATGTATTAAGGATGTATAGTTGTTGGTTTGAAGATTTAGAGACTTAAATGTTTAAGTTCCTACTTAGTTGATGTAAAGTGTAAACTAGGTTGTTGGTTGACTTGAATGTTCTTGAAAGCCTAGAACTCATGTTGTGAAGTTTCTTTGACGATATAAAAACCATGTCGAAATATTGTGGAATATTCATATCTTTATTATCAATTAATGCCCGTTGATATTAAATCTTGATTTAAAAATATTAATTTCATTCATATGTATGGGCATTGGCATTGGAATCAAGAGATTCAAAGCATTGTGACCAAATAGGCAAAACTCATATCACGACATGACATGTGCATGAGAAATCCCACGAGGGGATAAATCCCAAAGAGGGGATTAATGATAAAAGTAAAAATCCGGATGTGGGTTGTGAGGTGAGACAGGGTGGACGTACCTAAGAACGTGCCAAACTCCAACTTATGGCCGACTAGCTATCGGAAGGTTGGTATGCTACATTCCCAGTGGGGGGTGGCTCACAGTCCGGTACCGAGGCGAGCGATCATAGCATGCATGGCCTATGGGCTTTCTTCACTTGCATTTTCCGCGGTGGCATTCATAGCACCACGTTTTATCTTTAGTTATGGAAATTGTAGTATATCTCGATAATACTTCCTACGAGCCGTCGTTCTCATAAAAACGACAAACCATTTTTCAGGTTTTATCAAGTTGGGGCAAGGCCCAAGAGTTACTCAACGCGTGACGTCACACTTTGAAGATTTCTTTTGAGAAGAATATATATATATATATATTTTAATGTTTCAAACTTCTAGTTTTGTTTATAAAGATATTGTAATAAATTTGAATCTTGTAGTTTAATTTCTTAATACTTGATTTGGGCACATGTTTAGCCCTTTATTTAGAAAATATTAGAATTTTTGACTTAATGTAATCAGACTTGTAATTGGGACTTTGAGTCGCCTATGGGTGCATGTTAACATTAAATATTTATTCATGTTGATTCGGACACTTGTTAGTCCTTTAACTTAGATCCTTTTTAAATCATGTTCATATTGATTTGGATGTTCCGTTGTTCCTTTGAGTCGTTTTGGCAAGTTTATGGTATAGCTACACAGGTTCTATACTTGGAAAATTTATAAAAAAATCTAAACTTTCGAAATCTAATTTGGTTATACTTAGCCTGTGGATAGTCTATGGAAAAAAAAAATACTTTTGATTTCTAAGGGACCGTTTGGTTGTAAATTCTCAAACCTTGATTTCATATAAACTTTCAATCAAACCTCGTCTTCTTTTTTCCCACTCTTGATACTTCTTATTTCTGTCATTTTTTAAAACTTCTTTGAAAATCGAGTAATGTTAATTGATCATATTTGACCCGTTTGGTCCTCATGAGTCAATTCTTGACTTTTGACTTTTCTTTGGAATCCACATAGGACTCCTTTGTGATTTTCCGCACTATTTGGTTGGTCCACGTAGGATCTCTCCTTCTTCTTAACCTCTTTCTTTGACTCCTTGACCCGTCCACGTGTCGTGAATTTTGGGGCGTTACACTACTGGAAGTATTTGTTTGAAATTACCCCCCAATACAATTGTTTTCCTCTCGAATATTTTATCCTAAGATCTTGAATCAGTAAAAGGCATGATATCTCTAAAGGTATGATCCACGACCTTAAACACATTTATATGCGCCATTGGTGCTTCATCCCAAATTATCAATGATGTCGTACATATTAACATAGCTAAGGGAGAACCTTGGTTGATAGCACAACATGAATCATCATCTATGTTTATTGGGATTTTGAACCTAGAGTGTGCAGTTCTTTCTCTGGGAAATAAATGTGATGCTATACCAGAGGATGCCACAAACAACACGATCTTTCCTTCAGAACGTGATCGTGCAATTAATGTTGTCCATAAGTATGTTTTTCCAGTTCCTCTATTGACGTACATAAAGAAAAGCCCGCCACATTCTCTATCAACTACCCATGTAATAGCATTGTAAACATGTTGCTGCTGGACATTAAGGCCACTATGCAATTTGAGTGCTCTTGACATAGAAATTCTCTATCATAACTCAACTCTTCTGAAATCAATCTATTATCTACTTCATTTAGTAAAGCCAAGTCGGGAAATGGAATAGTAGGAAATTCTTTCATGATCTTCCATTTCTATTTAAAAGTTTCTCTAGCTCATATAATGCATAGTTGTCACGACCCATCCTGCTACGCGCGGAAATAGGACACGTGGCACACCATTAAGGCTTATCCAGTTCCATTAGAGTCAAATAGCAGCGGAAAACATTATTAAAATCTATTAAAATCAGAGTTATAAAAAGTTTTGTTCACTTGAAACCTGTCCAAAGGAACACAATTTTGAAAACAGAGGTTCAGTCGACTGTAATAGCGTTCAGTCGACTGAGGCCTTCAACTTTCAGTCGACTGAATTCCTGTCAGTCAACTGTGCCTGGCAGAACCAAAATCCACATTTTTGTAAAGGGGGTCCAGTCGACTGATCTGGGGACCCAGTCGACTGGTTTTACCATTAATAGAAGCAGTAGCCAAAAATCAACAGTGTTCAGTCGACTGATAAAGGGTCCAGTCGACTGCTTCTTATACTATTCACTTTCAGTGTCTCAATCACACGAGATCCAGTCGACTGCTCCCCTGCTGGGCAGCCCTGTTGTGAAAATTAACAACTCATGCTTCTCCATACTAACAACAAACATAACCATAACTGAAATACAACATTTAAAACATAACCACAGACGTTCAATATAGGATTACCATACTACGGAACTAATCCAAAGATCTATTACAACGTATTACATAACCCAATTCCTTGATACCAATTTAGGAAATAGAAACAAAAATATAAACAATTGATTCCCCCGGTGTTCTTTAACGGCCTCACTCATCACGCTTCTTCTTGTCTTTCTTCTTACGTGCAATGGAGTACATCTCCACTGCTCAGCTATATGCTGAGCGTACAAGTCTAACATATGCAATATATGACAAAACATGCTTTAATCTCGTAAATCATATCAATAGTCTCTAGGGAGAAAAATACGCATTCATCTGGTAGCGGCAAGTCCAAGCCTTAAACCGCGATGTCAATGGCAAGTCCAAGCCTACAACCATTACATCCCCACAAGTGCCATGGCAAGTCCAAGCCTACAACCATGCACAGTAGCCGTTGCTACTAAAATTCTCAAACAACGAGAAGCTTACTCCGGCATGAATTTATATAAGACTCCCCTTTGACCCACATAGACAATTCAACGTGCTCGTGTAAATTTAGACATGCTTTTCACAATTTAGCGCATGCATAATTAACGGGCCTACAATTAACACATGGATTTTGCTCGGATCTCAATTTCGTCGTCGAAATATAAAACATGTATTTCTCTATATTTCACAAGTTAGAACTTCATACCTCGTGCGATTTCCCCCAAACTTTGAAGGATCGACTAGGAGGTCAAATAAACGTCGGATTTCGAATTTGAGAAAATTCCTACAAGTTTATACATGTTTTTCCCAAAAGTCTAGAATTAAGATTTTTACAAAAATTGGTCAAACATGGCCTAAGTAGTATCAAAACGTAGCTCTTACCTCCACCAGTTCAAATATGAAATCTGGAGAAAATCTAACGGACGAACGGTCGTCGATCGGTGTCGCAAAGCCCGTGGATACCAAATCTCCCTTCTCTCTCCTCTCTCTAGATATTTTGTGAGTTTTGGATGAGAGTGAATCTCATCCACTACTATATATAGGCAAACTCTTCAGAATTTGCATTTACCTCCCCACGAGTTCCTCAAACTTCTAATTAACCCATGAAACGTCGCACACGTTCATTTTATGCCTTTACGAGTGAAAATTATAAATTTCAGAAGTTTTCGACTAAGTCTCGTTTGGTCCAAAATAACGTCCAAATACTAAATTATGTGAAATCTCTACACCACCTACCTTTTTATTTAACTTGTCACTCACGTTCTCACCACAGTTCTCAAAACGATATATAACAATATTAAGATTACCAGAAACTATACTACATAGGTATAATTCACTATTCACGAAATACCAGATAAAGTCGAATAACATTTAAATCATATAAATGCCATTTACTCATGCCCATGCAATATGAACTGCCATGTTCCCGTGTCCTCACTGACACCTTACTGTTGATTCACAGTCAACCTCAACTCAATATTAATAAACATTAATATTTCCTCGTGTTACCACAATGTCATATTTTAAAAGCAGGCAAATTATGGAATGGGTGTGACAATAGTTCTTTGTCTGGGATGATGCCAGAACCAATGCTTGGGAGTTCAATAAACGACATTGACGATATAAAATATCACTTGAGAGTAATTCCCAATTTTCTCCTATAACCTTAATGGTTCTATACCTCACAAAAAAGTAATATAGTGACAAATAACTGATGCAGCTGGTGACCTTTGCCAATTTTCCACCTCAGAGATAAGTATTGTATACCAGTCATCATCACCATCCAACAATCCTAACGCGTAATATGCATCCCTATATGTAGGACAGACAGCAGAATTTATAGTTTGATGTTGTCATGATTTTTAGGGACTCTCACAATATTTAAAAGCATTCGAAGATAAAACCTTTCACCAAAAGATGGATGCACATAGAAAATTCTTCCTATTGATATTCCTTTGTTACGCACAAACCATTTTCTATGTATCCCGATTCCAAACCCAGCCTGATGGAAATTCAATATATGTAAGATGTTTTGCTGCTGCATTGTGCTTATTGGTATGCATCTACTGAGTAACCATTGTGCTTTCAATATTTTCTCGATCAAACATGTCATCTAATTCATCAACATTATTGAATACAACACCATGTTCATCAGGAAGATGAAAGATAGTCTTTCAACACGAAAATGCACCATAAGGCTTCTAAAGCCGATACATAATGACAATCCAAATACTTCTTAATCTCATCAACCTCGTGAATTACTTATGCCCTTCGTGAATTATCCATAGATAAATTTTCTTCTATCACAAAAGTTGCACGATCACGTCCTTTATTAATGTATTTGAACAAATATTTTATTAACCTAGATTGATTACACCACTCCACATTAATGTGAGCCTAATATTTAACAATGAAATCAACATTGTGAGGTATCACCCATCTATTATCAACTATCACACCATTTTTTTTACTATTGTAACCTTGTTATTTCTTCTTCTATACACAGGGAATCCATCTTCACTGACTGTTGTTTCATTGTGAATTTCTTGGGGTAATGTTTGGAACATTTTTATCTACCATGCATGGTGACTTTGCGTTAGATGCACCATATGGTCCATGTATCATAAATTGTACCACAGACTCCCTTGCAATAGGATCGATATTTTTATTGGGTAATTCTACTAAGATTATTTTAGGAATTTCAAATGCACTTGGGTATTTATTCCCTAGGTGTAGGAAAACCAAAATGTGAGCATGCGGTAACCCTCTCTTTTGAAATTCAATTGTATAAATAGCTAGAAATAAAGATAAAAATATTGCTAATTAAATTTCAAGCAGTTATATTATGTATATAGAGATTACATCAATTAGAGGGAAGTAAGTTACCAACTCGGACTCTACCAAAATGCTTTCCACGCATTAAATCTTTTATCAACTGATCTAGTTTGATTTTAAAGACTCGTACAACAATGTCAGGCTAATCTTCAGCTTTTTAACCCAGAATCAACTCTAGAAAATATTGAATCTTTGCCACTTGGGTTACAAGTGAATGTAATGAAGAGATCTGGAGGGTCTGTTCACTTGTAAATGGCCATTGCATCTTGGTAATTTTGCATCATGTATCTTGGTCCACCAGTGAAGGTTGATGGCAATATAAACCTTCTTCCAGTAGAAGCATGAGTTGTGTCTCCACCAACAATAGTATCTCTTAACCCTCTGTATAATTCTACTTGTAATTTTTTCTGGTTGCATCTGATCCAGTTTAAATTTTTCTCTTCATTGCATATAATGAATTGTTGAAATAGACAACCTCCCCGAATTAAAGATTCTCCCACAAGTTTTCTATTTTGAATGCGATAAGCATAGTACTCTCGCATGCTTACATATGTTTTATTCATTGACCTTCCACCATCAACTCTGAATGGTATATCAATTCTATGACCATCTTCTGCATATGGAAAGAGAAGGGGATATTGCATTGCCATAAAACTTGGATGTAATTCATTCACTAGTCTCAAACTGATACCTTTCTCTTCAACAATAATGTCTCTATTTTCAGTTGATTGTTGTCCATCACCAACGATAAGTGCGGCTACTTCTGAAGATGATGGTAAATTATACTGCTTTCCAGCCCTTTGTCGTGTACCAATCAACCTTAAACTAACATGCACAAATCCTCATCTTAGAATCAATCTTTTTCCATCCTAAAAACCTTAGAAAGCAGATTTTGTTCATCGAGCATTTTTACCAATCCCTCTACAATTACTGAATCCAAATCTATAACACCATTACTTGAGCTTACAACATTGATACGATTCGTCACTTCATTGTTTGTGTCCTAAATATATAACTATGCGAGCCGTGGTCCTTGTCCAACAATAGGAATGAGAGATCCAATCTTGTGATGGTTTTGGCCATTAATGCGGAACAAATAAGGTCCATCTCCTTTATTTATTTGTTTGTCAATTACGCCACCCATCGATATGAATGCAAACAGCGAATTGTATGCTCTAATGTTGTTCTTGAACTTCTTTGATCTTTGTCCCCCTTCATAATTTAATAGTTGTTTTAAAAAAATTAGGGGTGCCTTTGAGAATTAGTAGTTCCACTTTTCCATCTTGACAACAAATCGAAAACTTTGGATGTACTGGAGTCTTGGATTTCATTGTTCTCTCTTCATTTCATAAAATAGCTCCATAGTGACAACAAAATTCATTTAGTCTTCCAAAGTCCCATGGTACAAAATACTTTCCTGTAGGTTTTTGTAAGTTGAAGTTAAATGATGTTTAAAATTTAAAATTTCTCATATCAAATATCATTATGCATAATACTTACACCATGAAATATCTTCGGAGTTGCATTTAGTTCTCTTCAGTGTAATTGTCTATTTTCATAGGAGAGAAAGTTATCTCAATGTCCAATATATTTGTTTTATTAATATGCTTAACTATTACATTATCTAAGAAAAATGCAGACCATTGCTTTTAAAGGGTATACCTAGTGATTCATTCGAGCTCCCATCTACATCACTTCCTGCATTGTCCCTAACATTGAGATTTTCTTCTATCACAAATGACATATGTCCACTTGCATTATGTCTTCTATAGCCAGAGGGTTGAGTTGACACATGGCCATGACTTTAACCAATACATGTGTCATGGGATGAGTGGCTCAATTCAACACGGTGATGTTCGGGTATGTTAGGGTTGATGCAAGATAGACTCATTGTAGGTATATAAAATTGAGTAGAATACATGCACTCGGTGCTTGGAAGTATGTTTTTGAGCTTTTGATTAAACCATCTTCCTTGATACCAGACCGCGAGATCACATTTTAATACGTCAATGATCGATTGAGAGATGGGGCATGTAACCGAGGAGATACAATATCCATATGTTGGGAAGGAATGAATCTTGATGAGTTATCATTGAATTGGAAATGTAACACTGAGTTGGTCTGACCTCGACGTTGTATCAGTATAGATCTTCTAAAGTGTCTAGTGCATCTAGCACGTTCTATTTGGTCTATTTGAACTATGAAATTCATGCAAAATGCCAAATAAGTATGAATAATAATCATATATATACTATATTGCAACACATTATTATAATTGAGTAAGCATGTGGATTTTGAATTCCTATAATTTGTATTTTTAGTTTAATGCCCTAATTTATATGTATATGTTGGTTCTTGTAAGCATTATATCCTTGAAATTTATTTTACTACTTATAAACAACTTTTTTGACGTTGATGATGAATTCAATGGCCTAGGGAAGGGAGTCTTAAAAGGTAAAAGTATGTTGGAACTTTAATTTTTTGACCTTTTAATTTGAACTCTTAGTTAGAAACCCTACAAAATGGAATGAAGGACTTTAGAATGAGTATCAAATGTCAGACACAATATGTAACCTTCATTTCTATTTAAAATTTTTATGAATGTTTGTTACTTATTCGGAAAAGGCGGAATCCATCACCTTATGTCCAATTTGGTTGATGTGCTACAACGTGTTAATTGTTTTTAGTTATATTAAGATTCTAAATTAAAAATTTCTAAATGTTTCATCGTTTTTTTATTTGTATCAAATTATTCACAGTTCAGTCAATATACATCATGAATCATAGCCTTTTCGCTTTATTTACCATGTATATTTCTCAACTTCCCTTTTGATCATATATACTTTGCATCCCAATACATGTTGCATTATGAATTTTTTTCAGACAACTTTGGATGAGGTGAAGGCCACATGCATCGTTATGACTTGTATATGTGGCGATGACCAAATTATATAGCTATTACTGTATTTAAAGGCTAATTTATCAACATTCTTCTTGTGCTTTTTTTAGTGTCCACAGATCATAAATATGATGTATCTCAAATATTCTTATGAATGTAAAATCTTATTATGTCAAACAATATTGCTCGCCATGTGTTACCATTTTTTATCAAATGATTTTTTTTCCTTTTAACTCATAAAAGAAAACAAACAAATAAAGTAATAAATAACTAAATAGATCACATTAAGTAAGTTGAGCATTATGACAAAACATAATTAGCAAGTAGGAAATATCTAATAGAAACGTAAAGTAAACAAAATGACATGTCGACTCTTTGTCAAAATATATATAGAAATATAAGATTTAGTCCCTCCCCAGCCGTTTTATTAGAAGTTAATCCATCTTAAGGGATAGATTAGAAATAGATCCTTGATTAGGCATGATAATTAGAAATAGGTACTTTTCCGCAATTTAATAAAATTTTAATGTCTAAACTACCCTTACTCACATGGTCAATTATATATACACACACACACACACACACATATATATATATATTCGTGCATCTATATATGGACATATATATGACATTAATTCAAGGGATCCCCTTATTTGGTCACCATGATCTTTTGGTTGAAATTCATATTTATGTCATTAAGAAGGGCCTTGTGGCTATATTTATATGTCATTTAATCTTATAAAATTTGTAATAAAAATTCTATGACTCCGAAAATTACGCCGTCAGTTTCCTAAAATCAAAATTAAGATAAATTGGTTTACTTGATGATAATCACGTGTTTAAAACAACCACTGTCAGGTTAAAAAATATTGTAAATGGAATAAGTTATACACGTGCATAGTCCAGTTGGCCTTTTGGGATGACATTGTGATGCCCCACCCCGCCATGAGTCCCGATGACGAGGTGTCGGCTAGCGGAAGTACAACACTAAATAATAACAGTAGGCTTTGACACCAATCGGTAACTTCTCGAGTCCTAGACTCCAAGGGTTACCTGAAATATATATTCATCATTTGGAAAACATTTATAAAACGGAAATTGAGTTTTCATTTAAGAAAATATCTTTTCTTTGAAACAAAACATTTTCAAGACAAGCAGCGAAAAATCAGAGTTAAGCTAACATTTTATTAAAAGCGGGTGGACTAATACTGTCCAATAAAACATAACATGCTCTTTGAAAACAAATGATATAACATTATTTAAATGATAATCCCTACACACGGGGTCTTCAAACTATAGCGGAATCATTGTCAAGACTCGAGGACCTTGCCCTTATCTATTTCACCTGAAAAAAAAAAGTTTTATAGTCCATAAGCCATAAAGGCTCATATAGTCACTTCACCACATAATAACATTTGTGGTATAATATGTGTGAGTGTAATGAATGCCAATGTTATGCATGAAAACCATTTTCATGCCCTTTTCAAACACTCACTCTCGATTGTCAATATCATTACCCGGATAGTGGACTTCTCGTCCACGGAGGCCTAGCCTTCGACGTGCTGGACTTTGGGCCTTACAAATACCTCGGTCAAAGAGTCCTTGGAGTCAACTCACGGAGGCCTAGCCTTCAACGTGCGGGACTGGGATTCGAGTTCCTAGTGATACCAATCTCACAAGCCTATCCAGAAATCTGAGATTTCTATCTTTTCAAATCAAAATCCCTCCAAGAGGGTTTTATGCACGGAAACCTCTAAGGTCTTCCCGTTTCAAAATCTGGAAGTCTCTAAGATCTTCCTTTTCAAAATCAAAAGCCTCCAAGGTCTTTCATCTCAAACAATTTTTATGATTTTCGTGTTCATACTCATGCTTATGAAATGTTATGACATATGTGAGCTCTAAGCATCAGGACATGATGATGCCAAAAACTGGTAAAGAGAAATTTAGGGAGAGATATATGGTGACAAAGCAATTGTATATGGTTCGGCCCCATTAATAAGGTGACCTACGTCTACGGGTGCGTCAGTGCGCTTCACTAGCAGATCACCGACGGGCCTGGCGAGCCAATAATTGGGGCGGCACTACTAGTAATACCGGCCGGGTGTATGCGCATGAGATGAATGTATATGCTATTCTTTTTGTTCAAAATGCAATCCCCCTGAATGGGGGTGAGTGGACCCTTTTATAGGTACAAGAGACCACCCATAATAGACAATTAATTAGATAAGGAAACCTAATCTAATTACAAGTTGACGAGCATAAATCATGGAAAGGTTTCCTAAATGGCTTAGGAAACTATCTACACCTTCCATTAGTCTTCTGACTAATTTAGGAAACTACTGAGTAGCTTGGCTGTCAATCTGCACCTTTGTGGAGAGCTGCTGAGTCGTATTCCTAGGCTGTGCTAGCACCCCGAGCGGTAGCACTCGAAAGACCCTGGGATCAGTGGGCCATAGGCTCCCTTGTTGGATAATCCGGGTGCTTAGCTGCTGACGTGGAGGTTTGACTTGTAGCAGAATATTTTTGGGCGTATCAGCTGCCCCCCATTTTCAGAGTTGATGTGATGTCCCATCAGATGAAATTTAAAAAATTAAGACTACTTCTGAGGAACCGTCTGGTATGAGGTCGGGACCCTACCCGGGGCGATACCGGTCGCAACGGTCAGCCATGGTATGGACCGAGCGGTGGCTCCGTGGCCCTAGGTCCTTTCTCTGCCACGTGTTAGCTTGTAACTAGCCTAGTCAGGATCAGACGATGCCAGCGTGGATGTAACCAGACTATTTCCATGGTAACTAAACCGTCTCATTGTGCATTTAATGCGCGCACCTTTTGAGGCGACGCTTCACGTGCCTGAGGTGACAGTTGTCAGTCACTTTGGGCGGGAAAATGTATGAGCCGTTGGATCTATTTTGATCTGAACCGTCTGTGGTTCCTATATAAAGGAACACTTGTTCATTTCTTCAACTCTTTGATGCAAAGACATTCCTTCCCGAACGGTTTTGAGAGCAAACAATTCCCGATCAAGATTTTTGAGCCCTTTCTTGCATTGATTTCTGTAAGTCTCTTTCCTTTCTAAGTTTCAATTTGCCTTTCTCTTCCTTCTCTTTCCCTTTATCTTTTCTTTCCGTGGGGAGGCTGGAGGGAGTGAGCCCGGTAAGCTTTGAGCGGGAATGGCATTTCTTCCTCCTTAGGTTCTATTTTTTCTTTAAGTCAGGTGGCACATTAGGGCGGTTGAACCGAGTGGGTGTTTCCGGGGTAGTCTTGAGAGAGTGCCATCTTGTGTTTAGGGCTATCTACTTTTTGCCTTTTAGGTTAGTGACCTTGCCCCCCTTATATACCAGGCTCAGGGTTCCTGACCCATACCTTGGTCACCATCTTCTTCTCGTACCAACTATTGAAACCTCAAGAATGTGTCACTCTGGTTTTAACTCATCCTCCCGGTCGGAGGACGAGCGGTCCGGGTTAGAGGAGCCGGACACAGGTCTGAGTCTGCCATCCGCATCCCCCTCTGACCAGCACAGCGAAGGCAGAATCCCGATCCGCATCTCTGAGAATGAATCGGACCAGGAAGCCCCCGTTGCTTCCAAGTCTGGGGATTCAAGCGACGGAACACCAGGGGAACCCGACCCCGAGGTGGCCTTCTCTAGCGAATTCATCCCATCCACATTGCGTACTGAGGATCTCGGGCGTATTAGGGATAGATACGGCCTTCCTAACCACTACTCTTTAGGGGTGAGTGCTGGTGGGGCCCAAATCTACCAGTGGGGTTTCACCACCCTGTATGAGGACATCCTCATGGCTGGGTTTTGCTTCCCTTTCCATCCGGTCGCTCGGGACGGCCTGATCTACTTGGGGATTGCCCCAGGCCAGTTGGCCCCGAACGGTTGGAGGTTCTTGATGGGGTCCATTTCTTTGTGGCCCCAGGTCTTCGGATATGAGCTCTCCATCCAAGAGTTCCTCTAGACGCACCGCCCATTCCCCGTACATAGGGAGCCCGGGCTCTTTTCTCTCGAAGATCGTCAGGGAAGGATGATTTTAGTCAACTGCCCGAGCAACAACAAAGGATGGAAGAACAGGTTCTTCTAACTGTCCACCCTCGGGCTCTGCGAACAGGCCCCCATGATCCATATGAGGACTTCCTGGGTGGGAGAGTTGAGGGGTAAGCCCGTTTGGTTTCACCTGTTGCTTACTTCTTTGCTTTGCTTCTTGTTTCTGAGACTAACCATTTTGTACTTGGCTTCGCAGTGGGTTCGACCAGCCAACCGAGCATTCCCAACGAGTGCCAAGCCAGGATCAGGAGTTTGGTAGACCGACCGGTGAACATCTGGAACGTGTTGACCCGGACCGACAACTTCCGAGCTACAGACGACTCGGTTTAGCCCACGAAGCTCCGGTATTCCCTGCTATTATTCCTCGTAAGTGCTTGGACTCTGTCTTCTCCCACAGTACTCATTCCCCTATCTTCTACATTGGTTGTTAACTGTTTAATTTTTCCTTTTGTAGAGATGGCTTCGAAGAAAAATATAGAACAACTGAGGGAGTGGCAGGCCGCTACTGTTGTTGCTGCTACCGCCCAGATGGCGGTGGCCCAAGGAAAGAGGCCCGCCACCAAGGCCCTGGGTGTAGACCGTCCTCTAAGGCAGATCCGGTACAGCGTCCGTCCGGAGCCAGTGGGGATCTCAACGCCCCATGTGGTGGTAGTTGAAGAGACTGCCCCCCGGGCGGGGGTGTGGCCATGGCACCAATGGCTGCCTCGGCCGAGATCAAGAATCAGGTGAAGCCTGATATGATCCCCAGCCAAGTGAAGGCATGTGAAAACATGTCTCCCGAGGTCTTCTAGTGTTGGTTGTACAGTGCAAAGCGGGGGTATTTGTAAAATACAACCGCGCTAAAAGGAAGAATTGTATTAGTTTTTATCATAACTTCCCGTTTTATCTGCAATTTGCATTGCAAGGCTAATTTTCATATAATATGATTAATCTATGATAAGTTGTATTGTTTTAGCTGTTGTTTGTGCAGATCACTGCTGTGTGGACTGAACAGATGAACATCAGGATAAATGGAATGCTGGAATGAAAACAAGAGAAGTCAAAGCTGAAATTTGGAGTTCGATCGATCTAACCCAGTTCGATCGATCGAGCGTTCGATCGCTTAAAGAGTGTTGAAGCGCTTGAGGCTTAAGGGTTCGATCGATCGGGAGCAGTTCGATCGATCGAACGTGGTATTCCAGTAACATTCATGTGCGCAGCAGATGCGGGTTTTTAACCCTAGTTTTTTAGGTTTCTTATATATATGGGTATTGTATACGTCCTAGGGGACGCCCACATTTTTATTTTTACAGTTTTAGAGAGAGAGATAGAGGTTTTGTGTTTTGTTTTGTAGGTTTTTTCATTGAAGTTTACTTTGTGCAGTGGATTTCTTTAGTTTAATACAAGTATTCTGCGTTCCAGGTTATTTATATATTGTCCATTTACATTCTGCACTTTGTAGTCGTAGTTTAATCGTTCATCTTGTAGTATTACATGCTAAATACTTTCAAAATCATAGTTTTTATAGTTTCTATGAAAAACTCGCAACCAAACAAGGCTTTGATGTTTTCTTACGTTAAATATCAATCTATGACACTCCAGACGATGTCTGAGTAGTCCCAGGTTGGGAGAACACGATGAAACAGTGATCTCCAGCCTCTGCCATGCAGCAGGATAATCGTTGTGTTCGATCGATCGGAGTTAGTTCGATCGATCGAACCAGAGACAGTCAAGCGATCGAAGCCATTTCGATCGATTGAGGGATGAAGGTCTTCGATCGATCGAAAGCGTGTCGATCGATCGAACTCCCGGATTCTTGAGGATGTTCCCTACAGTATTCCAGGACCTTTTGTTTTAAGATTTGTTATCATTCTGTCCCAAAAAAAATGCTCAGTTTGTCAAAACAGCTTTTAAAACTAAGGCCCTAAGGCATTTTCTTTCAATACATTTTGCAAACCACCTTCAATGCTAACACCATTGAGAGTGCGAGTCTTAACTATTGGATTAAACCGCTTTCACGTATTTTAACTTAACTGTGATGATATGGTCCCAGTCATGAAAGGACCATGGATTCTCCATCTTTAGAGGAATACGGAAAACTGTGGGTAATGTACTCCTTTGTGCTTCAAGGCAAATGCATGGTAGATAGCTAGATTACTGTGGATTCGTGTAATCCCAACACTTTCTTTTTAAAGTTAAACATCCTAATTTAGAGTATTGTTTTAACTAGTTAGTTAGATCGTTAATTTAATCTGAATTATTTTCATTAGTAATCTTAGTTTGTGGAACTTCGTGTTCCGCACCATTGTTAGATCTTATTCGTTTTTTTTGCTTTCTTTTGAGGTTAGTCTAATTCGATAGGTTAACACCTTCCTTGTGGGATCGACCTGGTCTTACCAGTTATTACTTGAACGTCTACCTACACTTGGGTATTGCACAAGAGCGCACAGAAAAATTCTCGTGTCAAGTTTTTGGCGCCGTTGCCGGGGAAGGCGACAATCAATTCCTTAGATTACCTCAGTCTCCCTTCATCTCTTGCTGTTTTTATTTTCTCTTCTTTTTAGTTCTTTTGGGTAAGCACTCACCCTAGGGACTCTCCTGGTTCATGTCCAACAATTATATCGAAGGAATTTTTGGAAATCCTTTCTACCGCTCTGATTCTGAAAGTTCCATCAACCCGATAGCCACTCCAACTGAATCAATGGATGATCATCAGAGTGAAAATGGTGACAATGTTGTGGTACCAATTGATGAGGCACTACGTCCTCTTTGCGATCTCATGCAACCAGAACATGCACCTACGCCCTCTTGCATTCAAATCCCACCGCATAATGGCGAATTTCAGTTTCGCAATGGGATGATTCAACTGCTTCCCACTTTTCATGGGATGGAAAGTGAGAAGGCATATTTACATGTCACTGATTTCGAGGATGTTTGCAAAACATTCTCGCAAAATTATCCTAGGGAGGTGACGCATCTAATGCTATTCCCCTTCACTTTGAAAGATAAAGCGAAGGCGTGGCTCCACTCCCTAAAACCTAATTCAATTTTTACCTGGCATGCGATGAGCACTGCGTTTCTAAAGAAATTCTATCTTACTCGCATGACCACAGACCTTCAGCGTCAAATCAATTCCTATAAACAAAAGAGCAATGAAACCTTCACACAAGCGTGGGAGCGTTTCAAAGATTTGCTTATCTCGTGCCCACACCATGGGTTGGAGAAGTGGCGAACTATCAGCTTCTTTTATCAAGGGTTGAATGGTGAAACAAAGAAGTTGGTGGAAACGATGAGCTCTGGACCATTTCTGCGTAAAAACACTAAAGAGGCTGAAGCCCATTTCGAATGGTTAGCTGAATACGCTCATGAATGGTCAAATTCTGACAATGTCTCACGCTCACAGATATCCTGTGTAGAGGAGAAAAGCCTATACCAGCTAACCAGTGAAGATCATCTCATGACTAAGTATGCAGAGCTAGCAAATAAGGTAGAGGAGTTAAGCACGAAAGGAGAGAGCTCTAGGCAAGTCATGCCTGAGGAACCATGTGGCACATGCAACATGTTGGGACATACAACTCAATATTGTCCTAATGTGCCATATTTTCAAGAGCAAGCCCCTATAGAGATGAATGCCATGCAAGGTTTTCGAGGGGCGAGGAATTCCAACAATAACTTTCAAAGTAACAATAGATGGAATCACCCCGGGTTTGATTGGAGAAATAATGCTGGGACCCAAAATCAATATCAACAGCAGCCCTATAACAACAATCAATATCAAGGGCAAAACAATAGGCCGTTCCAGCAATACAATCAAAATAGAACCAATAACCAAGCTCAACCCTCCAATGCACCACAAACCAATACCTATGTGCCACCGCACAAGAAGGTACAAGAAGAAGAGCCACTTGCTAATGCCAATCTAACGCAGCAACTCATACAGATGATGAGTAGAATGTCTGCCACATTAGAGAGAATATATGCACGGCAAGAAGGTTCAGGAGGAACATTCCCTGCCCAACCACTTCCGAACCCCAAGGGACATAACAATGGTCCTAACAATCAAGAACATGCTAAAGCTATGACTACACTGAGAAGTGGAAAAATCATAGAGAAAAGCATGCCTCTGTCCACTCCCGAAGTGTACAAAGGGGAGGAAGTGGTGGATGAAAAAGTTGAGCTACCATCTACTCAAGAGGAGGAGCCGTCTACTAACGACGAGGCAATAAAGGCAAACATTGAAGCTCCTAGAGTAGAGGAAGAAGTTGAGCAAAGGCCTGGGAAGGAGTCTGTTAAGGAGGAACCACCAAAATGCCCTTTTCCTGCACCTTATCCTCAACGGTTGAAGAAACCCAAGAATGAGACAAAGAATCAGGAATTTCTGGAATTGTTTAAACAAGTTAAAATTAACCTTCCACTCCTAGATGCTATCAAGCAAGTGCCGGCCTATGCTAAGTATCTCAAAGATCTATGCACGGTCAAGATGAGGCAAAGCGTGAAAAAACATGCTTATGTCGCGTGCCAAGCCAGTGCTATCATTCAAAATGAGTTGCCTCCAAAACTCAAAGATCCTGGTACACCTACTGTCTCATGTAGAATTGGGAATCAAAGGATAGATAACGCACTCCTCGATTTAGGAGCAAGCATGAACCTGCTGCCATACTCAGTCTATAAATAGCTAGGGTTGGGTGAACTCAAACCCACCAGAGTCGCTTTGTAATTGGCAGACAGATCTGTGAAGTACCCTAGAGGAGTGTTAGAGGACGTCCTTGTCCAAATAGACTCTTTTGTCTTTCCGGTTGATTTCGTAATATTGGACACAGAACCTGTGTCTAATCCTGGTGCACATATCCCGGTTATCTTTGGACGTCCCTTCCTCAACACCATTGATGCCACAATCAAGATTAGAAGTGGTATCATGACTATCGTATTCGGGAACATGACATTGAATGTCAAGATCTTTTCTAATCCCCGACCTGAAGAATACGATGATGAGGAAGAAATCCATTACATTGACATAGTCATTGAAGATGAAGTTGACTTGGTCGACTACAAAGATCCTTTGGAAGTTGTGATGACTCAATTTGGCAATAACTATCAACCTGCGGAGTCAACTCCATTGGATGCTGATCTGAACCAGACATGTCTTATGATGGATACGATAGAGGAGGATAGAGCAGAATGCATGTGGGTAATGCCATATGAACAATTGCCTCCGAAAACCAAGTTGGTAATGCCTTCTAGTTTCCAGTTTCCGGAGTTAGAATTGAAGGAGCTTCCCAAAGAGCTGAAATACGCATTTCTAGGGATTGGAAAAACTTATCCTGTGATCATCTCATCTGCTTTAACTCATGAACAGGAAGGTAGGCTAGTGCAAATGCTGACCAAGCATAAGGATGCTATGGGATGGACGATTGCTGACCTCAAAGGCATAAGCCCATCCATATGCACGCATAAGATATATCTGGAGGAAGACGCTAGACCCTCAAGGCAAATGCAAAGGCGTCTAAATCCCAACATGCAAGAAGTAGTTAAAAAGGAAGTGCTTAAACTACTTGATGTTGGGATGATTTATCTGATATCTGACAGTCCTTAGGTTAGTCCTACCCAAGTAGTTCCAAAGAAAGCAGGCATAACGGTCATCCCGAACAAAGATGGTGAATTAGTACCAACACGTGTCCCCACTGGATGGAGGATGTGTATTGACTACAGGAAGTTAAATACTGTGACTCGAAAGGACCATTTTCCTTTTCCATTCATGGATCAAATGCTAGAGCGTGTGGCGGGTCACAAGTATTACTGCTTTTTGGATGGATACAGTGGATACAATCAAATTGAAATTGCTCCTGAAGATCAGGAGAAAACCACATTCACTTGTCCATTCGGTACATTTGCCTACCGACGAATGCCGTTTGGCTTATGTAATGCACCGGCTACCTTTCAGCGGTGCATGCTAAGCATATTTAGTGACATGGTCGAAAACATCCTTGAAGTCTTCATGGATGATTTTTCGGTGTTTGGCCATAGCTTTGAAGATTGCCTCAGCAATCTCGAGCAGGTTTTAATGAGGTGTGAGGACAAACACCTAGTTTTGAATTGGGAAAAGTGTCACTTTATGGTGACTAAGGGAATAGTCCTCGGCCATATAATATCCGATGAAGGAATCCAAGTGGATAAGGCTAAAATCGACATAATCTCAAATCTACCTGTCCCCCGTACAGTAAGAGACATCCGTTCGTTCTTGGGGCATGCAGGATTTTATCGTCGGTTTATCCAGAACTTTAGTGCAATTTCTCGACCCCTTTGTCAACTTCTTGTCAAAGATGCACCCTTCGAGTGGTCAGAGAGTTGCCAAAAGTCCTTTGAGGATCTAAAAAAGCTCCTCACCTCCGCACCTATAATACAGGCACCCGACTGGAGTTTGCCTTTTGAATTAATGTGCGATGCTAGTGATTACGACATTGGCGCGGTCCTAGGCCAGAGAAAGGACAATAAGCCACATGTGATATACTATGCCAGCCGAACTTTGAATGAAGCTCAAATGAATTACACTACTACTGAAAAGGAGCTGCTGGCAGTAGTATTCGCCCTGGATAAGTTTAGGTCTTATTTGATAGGGTCACCAATCGTCTGTTTTACAGATCATTCGGCCCTCAAGTATCTGCTGTCAAAGAAAGACGCTAAACAATGGCTTATTCGCTGGATACTCTTACTCCAAGAGTTTGATCTAACAATCAAAGACAAGAAAGGAGTAGAGAACGTGGTTGCGGATCATTTGTCCCGGTTAACTTTTGTTGACAACACTGAATCCCAATCCATTAAGGATGAGTTCCCAGACGAACAGCTACTGGCAGTAAGTAGTCTGCCTTGGTATGCTGATATTGTAAACTACCTTGTCACGGGTGAAACACCGACTCATTGGTCGAACCAAGACAGAAAACGGTTCCTCTCGTTCGCGCGTCATTTCTTCTTTGATGACCCATACCTTTTCAAGTACTGTGCTGATCAGGTTATCCGGCGCTGCGTCCCCAATGAGGATATAACCGTAATATTAGCATCATGCCATTCTGAGGCATGCGGTGGCCACTTTGCGTCACAAAAGACCGCACAAAAAGTCCTACAAAGCGGTTTTTACTGGCCCACAGTCTTCAAAGATGCTTATTCCTTTTGCAAGACATGCCAACGCTGTCAAAAGCTTGGAACTATTTCTAAAAGGAATTCTATGCCTTTAACCCCTATCATCACAATTGAGATATTTGATTGTTGGGGCATAGATTTTATGGGTCCATTTCCCAAGTCTAATAACTGTGAATACATACTCCTTGCTGTAGAGTATGTATCGAAATGGGTAGAATCGATACCAACGAGACGCAATGACCACAAAACGGTCATGTCCTTTCTAAGAGAGCATATCTTGTCTCGTTTTGGAACTCCGAAAGCTTTACTAAGTGACCAAGGCAAGCACTTCTGCAACAGGCCTTTGGAGTCACTTCTCAAGAAATACGGAGTCCATCATAAAATCGCTCTTGGTTATCATCCACAGTCAAATGGGCAAGCAGAATTGGCTAACCGAGAAATCAAGCACATTCTCGAAAAGACGGTTAGCTCCAATCGAAAAGACTGGGCATACAAATTGACTGACGCGTTATGGGCATACCGTACTGCTTATAAGACGAATCTTGGCATGTCCCCGTATAGATTGGTTTACGGGAAAGCTTGCCACCTTCCTGTTGAAATTGAACATAAAGCTTACTGGGCAACACGCTCATTGAACTTTGATATTCAAGAGGGAGGTCAGCTACGCAAGCTCCAACTTGCAGAGCTAGAGGAAATACGACGAGATGCGTATGACTCTGCAAAGTTACATAAGGAAAGGTTGAAGGCTCGCCACGATAGTACGATTTGTCGTAAATCATTTGAGCTGGGGCAGAAAGTTTTGCTGTATGACTCTCGCCTCCACCTTTTCCCAGGAAAGCTCCGTTCCCGTTGGACAGGCCCGTTCATCGTAAAAACTGTTTTTCCACATGGGGCGGTTGAGATCGTCAATCCAAAGAACGATGATTGTTTCAAGGTCAATGGCCAAAGATTGAAACCGTTCTTGGAGAACTTCCACACTGAAGTTGAGCACATCCAGCTGGATGAGCCTAGCTATTCTTCCACTTAAAAATCCAAAGTGGAGTTCCAAATTGTTGTTGTATTTCTTTTCTTTCCCTGCATTTTAGTTTCTCTCTTTTGTTTTTAAGTTTTTGTTCGTTCTTTTGTGTGTGTGACTTAGTTCTAATCCATTATACCTTAAACCACTCTGTTGCAGGTGCATAGATGCGAGGTGATGATGTTCATTCTATCAGTTCTTGGGCTGATTCAGAATGTCGTTGTGGCACCTGGACTGAGGGTGAACTCACACCCTGCCCTTTGCTTCATCAAGACCCTGAAGCTCATTCTCTCATTGATGCTGCTCAAGGGTACATTCCATACCCACCAGCCCTCTTGGACATCAATCCATACGAAAATATGGGATTTCAGGATGACGAGGATGTGGAAGAGGAAGAAGACCTGTACATGGGAAGAATGGTGGATGATACACTCATGGCACAATGGGAAAATGATGATATGTGGGAGCCATGGGAAGATCATGACCTCCAGGATGTCATCCCAGACCGTCACAATGCCGTCTTTGTTTTCATGGATGATTTCCTTGTTCCTGAGTTGGTCCCATACCGCTATGTGCACCTGAGCTTCCTGCTATTTAGGCTCCAATGCCCCTTACCAGCCAGTGCATTTTGGGAACCTTTGCCTATAGTGAGGTTGGAACTTGTCACATTTCTTTGTATTTTTGTTTCTGTTCATTGTTTTTCTTTTCGTGTTAATCCGTGTTTCTTATGTTCTGTATTTTTTAATATCGGTTTGTTGTATTTTGTCCAGGATTGTCACTATGTTTCTAAATGGTATTCCGGTATTCCTTCCACATCAACTGGTTCATGGTTTTGGGCCCTATATAAGGCCCCCACACACTCCGCCGCAAGAGGACAGTCCGTTGCGCAATTACACTCCTTTATCCTTGTCTCCATCCGGATCACCTCTTGCATGGGCTTTCAATTCTTTGGAGACGCCAGACTCGTTTGATGATGTCCTTGCTGCTTTTCGATTGTTCTGGGAAAGGGAACCATTGAGTTTGGACTTCACTTCTGAAAATTCGGCGGGTTGTGAAGAGATTGTGGAAGAGGAAATCTTTATACTCGAAGATTAGTGCTGCATTTCAGTTGTTTCTGTTCATTTCATCTTTTGTTTATCAACTGGAGTGTAATCCTTGACAGAATTTTATTGGTTTTAGTTTTATTTTTGGGTTGCTTTAGTTAAATAAGGCCTTAAACACCATTGGGGGTAATAATGTTGCAATTTGGATGCAATTATAAAGTTTTATTTTTATATAAATTGCAATTTTCTATTCTGAGGATGAATTTCTGCCTACATGCCTGTACTTCAAATGCTTTTCAGTTTCTCTGCATGTCCAGATTCATTTATGATAGTTGGGGGTGATGTGATTCATGTTTTCCATTGAATTCTTAGATTTTTGTGTTCGATCGATCGAACCCATTCCGATTGATCGAAACCTAGATGTTCAAGCGCTTGCATTTTCTATTCAATCGATTGAGGGATTTGCTTTCGATCGCTCGACCATAGTTCGATCTATCGAACGCAGCTTTTAAACGAGGCGTCATCAGAACACCTCTTCAGTTCCCTCACTCTCACACACTCAAGCGATTGAACTCAGAGGAGGGGGGCGACTCGGCGAATTTTGCGTCATTGCACAGCAATTAGACGCCCAGATTACCCTTCCATTCATCCTCACCATCACCTGATCATCTCCACCTCCCACCGTGTGTTTCCACACCGAGGTAGGCCCCACTAGCTTTTGTTACTTTCATTTTCTTTTTCTTGTTGTTAGAAATCCCAAGGGGGTGTCCCCTTGGTCTTAAATTTTCACTACCATATCCTTTCGTTGTTTCTTTTTCGATTCTGCGATCGCTGCACATCGCTGTGCTCGATCGCTTGAACTGACTTCGAGCGATCGAATAGGCACTGTTCGATCGATCGAACATAGATCAAGCGATCGACGAATATGACAGGTCGATCGATCGAATATTGTTTAAGAGATCGAAGCCCTACAGTGCGATCGATCGAACCCAGTTCAATCGATCAAACTCAAGCAGTGGCAGTTTTATTTCTTTTTCTCCCTGTTCTTATCTGTGTCATGTTGTGTCTTACTTTCAGGGCTGCCGCAATGAATCTAGTGACGGGCTACCATAAGTCCAAGCCCCTCAGCCTTATTATACCAGATCCGGTACCCGCACATGGGTTCCGGAATGACGAGGACAGGCTATGGTACGAGCGGCATTTTCAGACGCGGATGGTGATGATCGAGCGCCCTATTGAGTACGTCTGGACAGAGAGCCCATGGTTCCTGACACGGATCCGCTCTATGCCTCACTGGTTCCATCTCCTTTCATTGGCCAAGAGTGTTAATCTATCCTGGATTCGAGGTGCGTGTGCGACTATGATCCGCGACCCGGTTGCACCATTTACATACCATGCCTTCTTCCGGAGTCGCCCGTTCATCATCAGTCCCGCTACCGTTTCGGCCGCATTGGGGGTACCAGAGGTACCAGATTATGTTTGCCCCCACAGGCCTGATGCACCTGAGACCCCACCCTCCACCATTATCCGTGAGCTCACTGGAGGCGCCGTTCCGTCTTGGGATGGCGATGCTTTGATTGAGGACCACTTTCTCACTGATGGCTACCACATGATCCACCTGGTCCTCAGCAACTGCCTCCTAGTGACCTCCTATCGAGAGAAGATCGCGGCTTGGTATGCGCGAGTCTTATTTGCAGTGGGGACAGGACAGCCGGTTTGTATACCACGCCTCTATATTGACTTTATGGTCCACCCCACCCATTTTATCTCGTCCAAGAAGCACCTGAAGGGTGCTTGGGCTATTCACAGGGTTATGGCTGATGCCGGTTTCCCCGAGCTTGCTGGAGATGATGTTCGCCCTTCCCCCCGCCGTTTCAGCGAGGCGGCGGCTCGCCGCTCCGACGGTCAGAAGAGGAAGCGAAAGGGAAAAGGGAAATCGCGGGTGAGGGGGAAGAAGAAGAGGCGTGGTGGGACGGACACGGAGGCGGGAGCTTCAGGGACACCCACCGAGGTGGAGGAGCTTGATTCCGATGATGATGAGGATGATCCGGTTGCTGCGGTTCGGCAGTTTGAGCTGCGACAGCGGTCGCAGACTCAGGCCCAGGGAGAGTCTTCTTCCTCTGTGCCTCTCCCGACGGTTCACGAGCTGCTATTGGAGGAGAGAGAGGCCAGGATTAGACTTGAGGGCCGGATGGACCATCTGCAGACCTTGCTGGAGTCCATATTGGTTCATATTGGGGTTGATCAGGCTGTTCCCTCTACTCAGCATCCATCGATGGCCCCGTCTGCACCACCTACTACTGATGCACCACCTACTACTGATCCATCATCTACTGCTATCGATCCTTCTGCTGCTGCCCCTGCTACTACTCTCTCGCCACCTGCTCCCATAGACATCCCTTCTGATGTAGCTGATGATGCGCCGTCCGGTGTCGATTAGTTTAGTTGGGGAGGTGGTGTTTATGTGTTTTTGGTAATTATTGTACTGATGTTGGTTATGGTTTTGGTTGGTTGTACATGTTGGTTGTTTTGGTTGGACTATTTGGTTGGTTGGTTCTGTATGGACATTATTTATCATTGCTTTTATCTTATTTTGTTCCTATTACAGTGGTTTAGATTGTTTGGATCATGGTTTTTATCGTGTTACTTTTATCTATTGATCTTGGTTGTTTTGGAGATTGTGTTCCACTTTTCTATGCTAGGTTGCTATGCTTGCTATCATCAATTTGCTCCATACAGGTGATACCCATCTATTTTATTTATTGAAAATCAACTTCTGGGGACTTTGTTGTTTTCAGTTAGGGGTAGGAGACAATAGATCGGTATACACCCGGAGTTTTTGCACTTGGATATGTTTTAAATTTAATGAGAACACAGTCTGTTAAAATTTTGAAAATTTGAAAATTTTTATTATTGAATCGTATTGATAGAATAACTCTGAATAATCTCTCCTGCTTGTTAATTAGACAATGACACATTTGTAGTATTCTCATCTTTTTATGGATTAAATCCACGCGTTTTCAGTATCACTGAAATGAATTGCATTTGTGAAGCTATTATGTACCCAATACTTTTGCGCACTAATTGGCAGCTATGTAGAAAACCTGAAAATTGAGTTAATATGAATATTGTGCGAAAAGAACAAGTAGTGGAAGCTAATAACCCTTTGTGAGCTATTGAGCCAATCGTCATTTCTGAGGGGATTCTCATACATTGTCGAATGGTCTTTCTTGCATATACTTGGTGAATTCGTTGTTAAGTCTCAGTTTTCTTTAAAAGTTTTGACTGCTTGTTAGAGGAGAACGTTCAGGATTTACCAATTACACTCAATGAACACTTAAGTGCGAAAAATTGAAAGTTGAGAAAATGATTCAAGCCATCGTTTACCCATTCTTTTACCTGATATCGCTTTCACTTACATTCATTGAGTTGTTTCATCCCTGATCCCACACCAATTAAATATTTCCAATGTAATCACCAGAATCCAAATCCTTGATCTATACCTTGACCTCATTGAGCCGTTTGATATATTTGTTGAGAATGAGTCATCAAAGTATGTGAAATGGAAGGAAGTAGTTGTGGGACGTTCTATTTACAGTTTATTTAAAAAAAAAAAAGCATATGAAATGAATGGGAGATTGGGTGGAGAAAAGAATAAAGAATAAAAAAGAGAAGTTGAACTTCCATCACATACTAAAAAGCACACTCTTCTCTACAACACTCCCACCTACTAAATAAAAGCCGCAATTCAAAGTCTTGAAGATTCTCAACAATTGATTTGAACATGGAAGTGTGAGTTGAGTTATCCACGGTATTTCGCTCCTCTAGTAAGTAGTGCTCCATTCATGAGACTATACACTCTTAAATGTCCGTTTTTCATAGAGTCAATTATGAAAGCATTAGCATTTAGCATATCATCCGTATCAAAGCTTTCATACGATGTGCGATCATTGTAAAGCAAGTTTCTGAGAGACGTTCTTTTCGAGTGTGACAAATGTGAGAATTGAGCTAAGACTGCAAGTTTTTCAAGGTACAATAGTCTAAATAACTCTTAATAGGGTTGGAGGCATGGTTGTTAAATTCACACACACACGGGTGCATAATGGTAATACATTTGTTATATTTTACTTGGTGATATAGGGGAGCATGTGGATCTCTTTCATGGGATTGACAGAGGATAGTATATTATTGTAGAGCTAAATTAACAATTTAATGGAAGGGGGAATTCTACAAGTATTCTAAATCTTTTTGAGCTTAAAATTGGAGAATTTTGTGGGTATATTCACTGTAAACCCTCACGAGACAACACTCGTCCACTAGGGGGAACCTAGGGGTTTAACGGCTTGTTGCATTCGCTAAATGCAACCGCGATTCCTGCGAAAGTGAGTTAGGATCTTTCTTTCTATCTTAGTTTAGGATTGTTTTTAGTTTTCCTTTGTTTTTTAGTCGTGGTAGTATTAGTTAGGAGTTTTTATTTTATTTTATTTTATTTTCGCTTTATCGCTAGGGACTAGCAATAAGCTAGTTGGGGGTTGTGCAAAGCGGGGGTATTTGTAAAATACAACCGCGCTAAAAGGAAGAATTGTATTAGTTTTTATCATAACTTCCCGTTTTATCTGCAATTTGCATTGCAAGGCTAATTTTCATATAATATGATTAATCTATGATAAGTTGTATTGTTTTAGCTGTTGTTTGTGCAGATCACTGCTGTGTGGACTGAACAGATGAACATCAGGATAAATGGAATGCTGGAATGAAAACAAGAGAAGTCAAAGCTGAAATTTGGAGTTCGATCGATCTAACCCAGTTCGATCGATCGAGCGTTCGATCGCTTAAAGAGTGTTGAAGCGCTTGAGGCTTAAGGGTTCGATCGATCGGGAGCAGTTCGATCGATCGAACGTGGTATTTCCAGTAACATTCATGTGCGCAGCAGATGCGGGTTTTTAACCCTAGTTTTTTAGGTTTCTTATATATATGGGTATTGTATACGTCCTAGGGGACGCCCACATTTTTATTTTTACAGTTTTAGAGAGAGAGATAGAGGTTTTGTGTTTTGTTTTGTAGGTTTTTTCATTGAAGTTTACTTTGTGCAGTGGATTTCTTTAGTTTAATACAAGTATTCTGCGTTCCAGGTTGTTTATATACTGTCCATTTACATTCTGCACTTTGTAGTCGTAGTTTAATCGTTCATCTTGTAGTATTACATGCTAAATACTTTCAAAACCATAGTTTTTATAGTTTCTATGAAAAACTCGCAACCAAACAAGGCTTTGATGTTTTCTTACGTTAAATATCAATCTATGACACTCCAGACGATGTCTGAGTAGTCCCAGGTTGGGAGAACACGATGAAACAGTGATCTCCAGCCTCTTCCATGCAGCAGGATAATCGATGTGTTCGATCGATCGGAGTTAGTTCGATTGATCGAACCAGAGACAGTCAAGCGATCGAAGCCATTTCGATCGATTGAGGGATGAAGGTCTTCGATCGATCGAAAGCGCGTCGATCGATTGAACTCCCGGATTCTTGAGGATGTTCCCTACAGTATTCCAGGACCTTTTGTTTTAAGATTTGTTATCATTCTGTCCCAAAAAAAATGCTCAGTTTGTCAAAACAGCTTTTAAAACTAAGGCCCTAAGGCATTTTCTTTCAATACATTTTGCAAACCACCTTCAATGCTAACACCATTGAGAGTGCGAGTCTTAACTATTGGATTAAACCGCTTTCACGTATTTTAACTTAACTGTGATGATATGGTCCCAGTCATGAAAGGACCATGGATTCTCCATCTTTAGAGGAATACGGAAAACTGTGGGTAATGTACTCCTTTGTGCTTCAAGGAAAATGCATGGTAGATAGCTAGATTACTGTGGATTCGTGTAATCCCAACACTTTCTTTTTAAAGTTAAACATCCTAATTTAGAGTATTGTTTTAACTAGTTAGTTAGATCGTTAATTTAATCTGAATTATTTTCATTAGTAATCTTAGTTTGTGGAACTTCGTGTTCCGCACCATTGTTCGATCTTATTCGTTTTTTTTGCTTTCTTTTGAGGTTAGTCTAATTCGATAGGTTAACACCTGCCCTGTGGGATCGACCTGGTCTTACCAGTTATTACTTGCACGTCTACCTACACTTGGGTATTGCACAAGAGCGCACAGAAAAATTCTCGTGTCATACAGCCTCTCTCACATGGTGAGTTCTCCTGCCTCTATTTCATTTTCTTCAACTATTTCGTTAACTGTACTTGTTCTCTGACCGATCAGGTTTAACTTCTCGTAGGTCGGATGCATGGCCGCCGGGGCTGATGTAACGACCCACCTCCCCGTCTAGCAACAATATTGTCTGCTTTGGGCCTAAACACAAAGAACTTCCCAGGGGGTCACCCATCCCTGGTACTGCTCTGGCAGCAGCACGCTTAATTGTGGAGTTCTTTTACGTTTAGTTCCCTCACGGTTTTAAAAGGCCTTGTTAAGGTATCAGAGCTTACGCAGCCTACCCCTCTCCAATATTGTCCTCTTTGGGTGCCTACCAGGTTTCGAACACTGGCGCCTGCCCTCAAGGTTTTGTTCGTTCACCACTCGGGCAAAGAGTGGGGGAGATTGTGAGATTCCGTCCCACATCGGATAAATATAAAAAGTCAATCTGGTATATGTAGAACCAAGAGGGCTATTACTACAAACTTGAGCTTAAGCATTTTAAGGATCAATGTGGTAGGCCCGTCAAGTTGTTGGGCTAGTGGACCTCTTGGGGCGTTTCAAATGATATTAGAGCGGAAACCCAGCCGAAAGTGTGGGGCAGGTCCCACACGAGGATGTGTGGCCCTTAAGGAGGGTGGATTGTGATGACCAAGAGCCAATACTCCTGAGGCAGGATGGCCAAGATGGATGAGGTGAGGTCCGGTGTGGGGGCTTGTCTCACATCGCCTGGGGTGAAGTTCCTGGACTAGTTTATAAGGATTAATCGCCCCTCTATATGATACAAGGTGTAGACACCCCATTTTGTCGGCTATCAGATTTAGGAGACCCATAGCTTGGTGGTTCACAATGATCGTAAAAGACTCAAAAGGACTTTTGGAAGTCAGCTCTATCTCTCAAAATGCTCAGAAAGACCAAAATGACCCCTAAAAGCCCAAAAACTCCCAGATTTGGTCCTACAGTTCTGAAAACATGCTACGTCGTAAGAAAAGCGATAAAATGAGTTTCTAAGAGAAATCAGATGAAATTGTCAGCTCCCAGAGACCCCCGGAAGTCCCGGAAGTTCTCGGAAAGTCTCCGTTGACCGGTTTGACCAAGGTTTGACTAGGTTTGACCAAGGTTTGACCAGGTTTGACCAAGTTTGACCAAAAATCGTCCGAATTCACCAGAATCATTTTAAATCATGAGAAAAGTGTTAAAACAAGTTCCAAAAGAAAATTGAGCGAAAACATCAGCTCCCGGGAACTCCCGGAGGTTTCTAAAACTTCCCGGGAATCCCAGGTTTGACCAGTTTGACCAGAATTTGACTTTGGAACCGGGGCACCAAAACAATTTTCAAACATTTTTCATGGATACTAGAGGTTAATAGCTTTCCAACGGTATATCGCACATAATTTCTGGATTTAAAACGAATTTATTATAAATTTCCAAAGGCGAAAAAGGCGATCAAATTGGCTTTTATCGCAAATACCGCAAAACTTTTCAAAGTGACTTATCCCCGAACTATTTTTTATGTAAAGTAGACTCCAATACCTTTCCAACGGTATATCACAACCTCAATTTGGAGTTCATATGCATTTTCTGTGAATTTCGGACGAAATAGGGCCTTTTCGCGAATACCGGAACCTCAGGGGGCCTAAACAGCATTATCTGGACGAAGGGAGGAGCAGTGCCGCCGCGGCACTGGCCCACTGCCGCCGCGGCACTCCCCTCCAGAACAGTGAGTTTTTGTAATTTCTTTTGGGGTCCCATTTTGATTAATTAAAAACCAAAACGACGTAGTTTTGATTCCCAGCTTATTTTGGACCAATAGGAGACCATTTTAAACTTTTTAAAACTCCATTTACCACCCCTCCTTTGCCTATAAAAGAAGTCATTTACTTCCATTTAGAGGAGAGACATGGAAGCTTAGAGAAAGCTTAGGAAGAAACTCTAGGGAAATATAGAGAGAGAAAGAGAAGAAGTAGTCTTCTTCTTCCATTTTTTCCAATCAAAGTGAGTTCTAATCTTGTTTTCCTCCACCATTTTTCTATATACTTCATCATCAATATACCCAATCACCATTCTTGAGCATTCTTGAGTTAGGAAGGTACTTCCATGTCCAAATGTCAAAATCTATGAGTGAAACACCAAGCTACAAGTCCAAAATCATATTGATTATCATCTATTGATTGTTATTTACTTTCTTGTTCATATTATGTTCATCTCTTCTTAATCTCATTTCTTTTTATTTTCTTTATTTACTTACTAGTTCATCATCATCTAAGTGATGACATGAAGTTTGGGGTGAGTGAATCCTTATGGATAGTAGCTCTTGACCTCAAAAACATGTTTGATAGATGATGATCATAACCTCAATACTTCCAAGATGTTCTTGAAATGTATTGAAGTTATGTCCAAAATAAAAATGAATCTCTCCAATAATATTGGGAGTTCTTTGATGATTCAAGGTTGGATGAGGTTCTAAGTGGTCACATGGTCATCTCAAGAGTTTAAGTTCATGCTTTGAACATCTATTTCAAAGCCCCCAATCAAGAACTCAAACTCTATTTCAAACCCAAATCCATTTTCTTCAAGAATGATCCAAAACAGTGAGCTGTTCAGATTCAAAGATTTGTTTTGAATTAAATACTTGAGTTATGATGATGAAACCACTTGGAAAATCTTCCTAAGACATCATAGTTTGTCCCCAATTTTTCCCATCAATTATAGAAATGTGAAAGTATTTGTTTTGGATGTCAGAAGTTCATATTCATAATCTGCCTCTGTTCTCACAGAATGTTCACCCAACTTCTTGCACTTATTCTGGATATTTTCTTCACTGTACATATATCTTTTCTATTTGTTTTATAAAGCTTGGGTGTCTTAGGAAACTTTTGGTATATAATGGGTCATCATAAACCTTTTCTTTGATTTATGAAAAATCATACAAAATCAGTCAACAGTGCTGCTTTTGTTTCTGAGTCATGTGTACATTCTGATTTATTTCTTTTAATATGTGATAGCTATTGATGTTTGGCTTTTTGGGTTATTTTTTAGACACAATAAGGATGATCTCTGATTTTTCTCACATTTTTCTAGGCACGTTTGACCTCCCATTATAATGTTACAAAGTGATGCATACAGTCTGTCCACTATTCACAGCATTTCACTTTTTGGCTTTCACACTTTGATGCAACACTCTCTTGTATCTAGATGAACCCATATCCCATGCACATGTTCTTTACCACTTTTAGCATGCTATATCATATCATGTATTATCTATCCTCTCATGTATCATACTCCCATAGATTCTTGAGTTTGATTTCCAAATAAAACCATGGTTTGCAAATACTTGGGAAGTTCTTGAAATAAGTTAGGAATTGATATTCCAAGTGGTTAGAATATTCATCCAAGATCTGGAAGTATACTTTCAAAACCCTCATTTCAAAACCCCCCTCTTAAACCCCTCATTTTGATTTCAAGAAATAAACCTTGTTTTTCTCAAAACCCTCAAAACAGTGAGTCATTTAACTTCAAGGAATTATTTTGGGTTCAATACTCAATGTATGAATGCAAGACCACTTGGAAAGTCTTTCTAACTCATTGGAGAACACCCATGATTTTTGGTTTGACTTGGAAGTACTTGGAAACGGTCCATTTGGGTCCCAACATTCCTTCCAAACATTCTGTTTTTGCTGTCACAGCAGCTAGGTCAACTTACGACCTCTTTTCCAGAAAACTTTTCGAAAAGGGGTGGTCCCAACTTATTTTTCCCTTCAAATTCAATATCTTAGGAAACTTTCTGTATAAAATGGGCCTCTAGATCATTCGTTTTCATTTTCTAAGATTTTTCAACATTTCAGTCGACAGTACGAACTCTGTTTCTGAGTGACCTCTGTTGTTTATATGATTTCTCTCAATCTGTGATAGTTATTAAGGATTGACTTTTTGTGTTGTGTTCTAGACACAATAAGGAACATCTCCATAAAAAATCATGCATTGAAAACATTCCTAACCCCTCTTTTCAAATTCCAAAAGATCATGCTACTGTTCTGTCCACTATTCACAGCAAGTACATTTCAACTTTCATTCTTTGATTTGATGCTCATATGCATTCCAAATTAGTTCATATCTTAGGAAGTAGTTCATACTACATTTGTACACATCCCATGTTAATTTCATTCATTCATTCATACACATTTTAGACTTCTAAGTCATTCTAGAAATCCATGTACACAAAACACACTACAACCTTTGCACATTTTAGATACATACATTGCATTCATGCAAGATTTGGGGTTTTTGTAACTCTTAATCCAAGGAGATTATAAGGAATGAACTTGATCACACATTCATGCTTCCCCTTTGATCTAATCATCCTTTCTCATCCGTCCCGGGGATTGAGAGATCTTCTTTTCTCAAAGAATAACATGCATCATACTAGCTTGTTAAGCATATTTTGATTTCTTTGTTTATTTGTTTCAAGAACAATTCATGTCCCCCTTTAGATTAGGAAAACTTGATTAATTGATATATGATTAGACGATTTTTCCTAGGTTTATTTGCGTGATCTTTCACTTCGCATTGTGTGATATTTGGCTTAGATCTTATGAATGATATCTTATCTTTAGATCTTTCATTTCAAGTTTCTTATGTGATGTAATATACTATCGTAGTATTATTTGTCGAACCATGCCTAGTATAAGATGATTATTTGGATGCTAATTGAGGCCCGTCGAAAGACGGGGCGAGTTGAGGGTGTTTTAGTCGCAACAAAGGCTCCTTCCTCTCTCGTACCAAAACCCCGAACCAAGTTCTTTGGTTAGGAAGGGCCGGTGCCCTTATCCGCTTGGGTGAGTCAAAATTAGGTTTCTTGGTTTCCTTAAAGACCAAGTGGCGACTCTGTATCTGTTTTCAACAGACCTTTCGTTTTCTTTCCTTGATTCAAATCAATTTCAAAGCAATCTCGAACAAGAGAAGTGGTCCGATTCCGCGTGTCCACAATCTGGCGACTCTGCTGGGGAATTTTATTTTTAAAACAAAATAATACAGAGGTTTGACTCATAAGAAGCATCCTTAAAATCATCTTTTTACTGTGTCTGGTTCACTGCATTGCACTCTTGCATTTCCCCCCTCCGACTGTGTCTGAAACGCGGCGCTGACATTGTTCAGGTCTTGCTGTGCCAGGGCACAAGTCACCGTTGATACTGTACCTTCCAAGGTATATCAAAAAGAGTAAAAAACCTCCGTACTGTCTCTCCGACGGTATATTGGAACTCTCGTCAACGGACCCTCTTTGACTAAACCCAGCCTTTGCATATAGATTCCTGCAGCACCTTTCATAGGACTGTTCATTTATCTTTTCAGATAGGACAATGTGATATAACTGTTGTATGCCCTAGCAGGATTACCTGCGCGGTGTAGACGCTTATGTGGCATAGAACAGAACCTCTTTCTTATGATTCCCAAGGCAATCACTCACATGTGATCACATTGAGTTGACTTGCCTAGGCACCATGACAAGGATGTCTGCTCCGTGTCCACAAAGATATACACCGCAAACCTTGTTTGTTGGTCCTAGGACATAGGAGTATGAAAACTAGCTAGACAGTATGATCATCATCATAACCTGTTTCCCCCAGAAACTCTGTCCAGATATCCCAGATATAACCATGCTAACCCGTTTTTCCCAGAAACCTTGTCTAAATCTCCCTGATTTCCCAGATATACCCGTTTTTCCCAGATATACCATTTTCTCTCAGAAACTCTATCCAAATTTCCTAGAAATACCCAAAGTACCTGTTTTCTCAGGAGCTCTGCCCAAACCTCCCAGATTCTCCAAAAATTCCAGCAGCTCTGCCCAAATCACCTAGAAATGCCCGGATATACTCGTGTCTCCTAGAAATTCTATCCATATTTATCAGAAATGCCCAAAATACCAGTTTCTCCTAGAAGATCAGTCCAAATCAACCAGAAATCCTTATTTCTCCTAGAAACTCAAATGACTTCTAGAAATTTCTCCGAATCTTCCAAATCCCTATTTCTCCCGGAAACTCTGCATCCCGGAAATCCTGTTGTCCCTTGGTGATCACACTGGAAAGTAAGGTTAGCACACTCTGTATGGCTAGGACCTTATTTGTTTAGCTGCTATCTGTTAGAAATAGGAGCATCATATAGATTAGGGCTTGCATTCGCATGCTTGTCTCATATACATACACAATTTGTGTCAGTCTACATGCACACACATCTTATCAGTCTCACACATGTCAGTCTCTACACATCAAATACATACGTATCATCATCCCCACCCATCTCAATCGTTGTACAGAAGTCGTATACTTACTGTAAGCGTCATCGGTTCACATCGATGAATTCTTCAAAATCTCTGATCATCTCTCCCTGATAGGAGTCCATAAGAAGTGTTTCGCGCCTCCGCTAATTTGGACTTTTACTTCTATTTGCAGAAAAATTGTAGCCTCGGGTAAAAACACTGTTGTACCTCCCCAAATTCATTATCGTGATCACGGGCTAGCACAGACCATCATCGATCCACCAATGGCCTACAAAGCTCTGGAAGAGAAAGTGAACAAGCTTCAAACCACTGTTGAGTAGTTGAGTTTAAGGGTGAGTCGATTTGAGAAGATGGCACGGAGCATTAGCAAAGAACTGCTTGAAATGGGGACCAGAATTGAGGATGCCATCATAGAAGAAAAGTTCAAGAATGATGAACCCCAACACCAGTCCAAGAGGCCTAAATACTCCCGACACTCCCCGGATGTCAACGCCCTGCGCAGCCAACCCATGGCATACCCTCATCTGCCATACCAATCCTCCAACCAAACCACTAGTTGCCCTTACCAGAAGAAGCAATCCCGTACCTTTGCCAAACTAGATATCTCCCCCTCCATAGCCTTAGGCCGCCTGCTAAAAAAGGGACACCTCCAACTCCTTCAGCCTCGTGCCGATCCCCCACCACCTAACTGTGACCTGTCCAAACGATGTGCCTACCACCAAGGCCCAGGCCATGACACCGACCAATGCATACGTCTCCGCCATGATATCCAGGACCTCATCGACCAAAATATCATTGAGCCACCACCCATTCAACCCCGTGTCACCTAAGCCCCTGGCTTACCTATTCGAACGATCCTCTTCGCTGAGGCCCATGAATGTTGAACCTGTGCTGGTAAAGTGATGGTGTTTTGGGACTCTTGCTAGAAAACCAAATGAAGATGCTCTTTAGAAAAAAGAAATAAAAAGAATAAGTGAGTCACTGTGACATTCCATTTGAGACCGGGTCGAGTCCAGTCGAGTCTGTTGTGTGTTTGTCTATTTCAAGTTTAGTCTTGTGATCGAGTCTGTCTGTCACCGAGTTGTTAATGAGTCTGTAATCCTTCTCTACTGATGGAATGAAGTCTCATTTTGCCTAATCTGATGTGCCTAGTCATAGATGCATGAATCACTAGACTGAAGTGTCACTTTTCAAATTACCATGGATATTACTCTGGTAATAATTTTTCTACGACAAAACAAAAAGAATCCTGAAAGGTTAAAATCGATTTCACGCTGACACTGATGAAGAGCTGGAATTGAATAGTCTTACTTTAAGAATTTAAAGATTCTCTTGCCTCAATCTTGAAAAGACATGCTTGGAACTGACTTGGGGCTTGCCCAACACCCTTTCCACCATTTCTACCATTTCAAAGCCTTGGGCCCAACCCAATTGATAGCTATGCGAACCTGTACAGACTTGGTCCTTGATGGTAGCCAAACATTTCAATGAGTTTCATCTCCACTTTAAAAAAAAAAAAAAAAAAAAAAAGCTCGCTAGGTTGAAAACTCGAAAGGGCACCCAGGCAAAAGTTAGAGCTGAAAAAGGTGTTGATTTCCAAAATCTGACCCTAGCCAGTCAAAATGTTGGAGAAAATTTTGATGAAACAAATGAGAGAATCATACGCTTCAAGATACATCTTAAGAACGTGCCAAGATCACAATTCAAAAGGCACAGAATGACCACAAATAAATTCCGAGAGCTGACATGCACATTCTGGAATTCTGAGATTGCAATTGAAAGATCTCACAAGAATCGACTACATTAAAAAGCAAAATTGACTGGCTAGGCGAAAGTGAAAAGGATCAATCCTCAAAACAAAACAAAAAGAAAAAGAAAAAGAAAAGAAAGGGAGATTGAAACTAAATCCTTTATTCAAAGCTACCATAAGTGGCTCAGGTTTGAACTTCTTTAACGATTGGTTTGAAAAACCCTCATACCTCAAACCCCTTCTTTCAAGACCTTGCCTTGAACTACGCTCGACCTGATTCCCACTCGGGGATACGTAGGCAACTACATCGGTTCGGTCGACACCATCATAATCAAACCAATTTCTTTCAAGACCTTGCCTTGAACTACGCTCGACCTGATTCCCACTCGGGGATACGTAGGCAACCACATCGGTTCGGTCGACACCATCATAATCAACCCCCCCTTCTTTCAAGACTTTGGCCCGAACTACGCTCGACCTGATTCCTGCTCGGGGATACGTAGGCAACCACCACGGTTCGGTCACCCCACCTACCTAAAAATCAACCCGCTTCTTTTCAACCATGGCCCGAACTACGTTGGACCTGATCCCCACTTGGGGGTACGTAGGCAGACTTTCAAAAAGAAAAGAAGGATGGCTCGCTAGGTCGAAAATCCGAAAGGACACCTAGGCAAAAGTTAGAGCTAAATCTAAGGTGAGTAATAACAAAAGAGAGAAAAGAGCTCGCTAGGTTACCTCACTGGTGCCTAGGCAAAAAGTTATGAGCATTTGAGAGATTAAAGTCACGGTCCATGCCTCAAACCAGAAAATCACCTTCCACACTAGGGGCAAACTTCGGCTACCCGCCTCGTTTGCCTGACTTTTACTATCTACCCTTCACACAAGGGGCAAACTTCGGTCACCTACCTCGTTTGCCCAAAACCTCCGAAAAACCTTCCTCCAAACTAGGGGCAAACTTCGGTCATTTACCTCGTTTGCCTACCGATCCCACTTCATGCCCTTCAAACTAGGGGCAAACTTCATTTGCCACCCAATCCCTATACACCAATGGTAAGCCTTCAAGTCACAAACATTGTCTTGAACAAATGGAAATGGAGCGTCTTTCATTCCATAAGCTAAGGCACTAATTCAAGGCACATCTTGAGAGAAGCAAAGAAATTGATTAGATCAGTAGGGAGGAATTTTCAAAATAAGATTCACCATCAAAGTAATGCCACGTTAAGGTGAGAAGTAAACACAAAAGAGAAATGGTACATCATTTATGACAAGAGCACATCAAGTTTTGGCAAGTCGAGCTTGTTTCATTTTGGTGTCAAATGTGTCACCCTCGCATGTCGGTATCTGTCAGTTTTGAGTCTGTCATAGTCTTTTTTAGGAAAAGAGTCGGTCATAGTCTCAAATGTGTAAGTCAACAGTGACGAATAATGAATTTTTCAAATCAAGTTATAAAGAGCATTCCAAAGGGCAATACAATCAGGAGTACCAAACATCATTACTGCACCAGACAAGGCGTCAGCATGAGAAGCGTCCAAACTTGGGGAAGATTTCATCCCTTTCCAAACTGCCAAAAGCTAATCATCTTTCTTCATGCAACATAAGTCCATGAGTGGCTGTTGATCTTTTTTCATACAACATAAGTCCATGAGTGGCTGTTGATGATCTTCCTTTGTTCATGCAACATAAGTCCATGAGTGGCTGTTGACAATCTTCCTTTGTTCATGCAACATAAGTCTATGAGTGGCTGTTGACGATCTTCCTTTCTCCTTGCAACATAAGTCCATGAGTGGCTGTTAACGATCTTCCTTTCTCCTAGCAACATAAGTCCATGAGTGGCTGTTGATCTTTCATCTTTCTTCATGCAACATAAGTCCATGAGTGGCTGTTGATGATCTTCCATCATCTTCTTGCAACATAAGTCCATGAGTGGCTGTTGATCTTTCTTCATGCAACATAAGTCCATGAGTGGCTATTGATGATCTTCCTTTGTTCATGCAACATAAGTCCATGAGTGGCTGTTGATGATCTTCCTTTGTTCATGCAACATAAGTCCATGAGTGGCTGTTGATGATCTTCCTTTCTCCTTGCAACATAAGTCCATGAGTGGCTGTTGACGATCTTCCTTTGTTCATGTACCATAAGTCCATGAGTGGCTGTTGATGATCTTCTTTCATCCTAGCAACATAAGTCCATAAGTTGCTATTGATTATCACCCTCCATCAGTGTCAAACCACCGCAAATCATCTCTGTCACAAATAGAACGATACCTTGACTCCCATTTAAAGGGCGTATTTCCTTCTTCCTAGCAGAGTACATTATCCTTCAGCTTCTAGAGGCCCCGACCGGCCCTCTTGGATTGAGTGCCAAAAGAGATTCTCTGAGAACCCTACATCATCCCCCGAGGATAGAAACCGATAGATACCAGCTCCCGGAGGCCCTGACCGGCCCCCTTGGATTGAGCGCCAAAAGAGATTCTCCGAGAACCCTACATCATCCCCCGAGGATAGAAACCGATAGATACCAGCTCCCGGAGGCCCTGACCGGCCCCCTTGGATTGAGCGCCAAAAGAGATTCTCCGAGAACCCTACATCATCCCCCGAGGACAGAAACTGATAGATACCAGCTCCCGGAGGCCCTGACCGGCCCTCTTGGATTGAGCTCCAAAAGAGATTCCCCGAGAACCCTACATCATCCCCCGAGGACAGAAACCGATAGATACCAACTCCCGGAGGCCCTGACCGGCCCTCTTGGATTGAGCGCCAAAAGAGATTCCCCGAGAACCCTACATCATCCCCCGAGGACAGAAACCGATAGGCCCTAACCGGCTCTTTTGGATTGAGCATTGCGAGATCTGACCAACCACGAGAGATTCAGAGATGGATCCTGGTTCTAGGTCAAGAATTGAAGAGAGATTCTCAGAGAGTCCCCTACCATCCCCAGCAGAAGATAACAGAAGTCCGAACCGATTCTCCGGACTTGTCATCATAAGGATCGGCCAAAACATCACCCGTAGTCAATTCACCCCGATTCCCAGGGCAAGCACTGTCTATTCCCAATTCAAGGACCCCGTGTCCACTGATTATCATGAGCTTTCTCACCTGTCAGTCATTATGAGTTTCCTCACTTATCGTGAGCCTCTTCACTCCGGTTATCTCACCTATCCATTATCGTGAGCTACCCCACTTATCATGAGCCTCCTCACTTTGGTTATTATAAAACTGTCGGTTATCTTGAACTCCCTCGCCTATGGGTTATCCTTAGTTGTCATCCTCAGGGACCCCACATCTGACTACATTCTCTCGCAAAGCACACTTCCCAAATTCCAAAAGTTTGCTCCTAAACCCAGAGACTTCTAAACCTTGATGTCCTTATCCGAGTCACCCACCGCATCACAGTCGCAAACACTAGCACAACACCAGCCCACTCGGAGTGGCACACCCCACAGCACTTGCTCATACTAGGGTCACAACACTAGACATGATAGGACTCATGACACAATTCATATCACATCCATACATTACATATCACTCTTATAGCATAGCATCCGCCTGATTGTTGTGTATGTGCATGTATGATCGGTTCCTTGCCCTGAACTACGTCCTGGTCTGATTCCCCTTGGGATACGTAGGCAGCTCACACAGAGCACGACCAGCACTAGCCTCAGCATCATTGCATCTTTTGCAACGCTTTTATCCCAAATCTATAGCCTCCAAAAGACCTGTCTCTTCAAAACTTTGGCACTCGCTTGCGACATGTGTTGCCTCGCAAGTTCATGCCAAAGAGGGGCAAACTGTAGACACCCCATTTTGTCGGCTATCAGATTTAGGAGACCCATAGCTTGGTGGTTCACAATGATCGTAAAAGACTCAAAAGGACTCTTGGAAGTCAGCTCTATCTCTCAGAATGCTCAGAAAGACCAAAATGACCCCTAAAAGCCCAAAAACTCCCAGATTTGGTCCTAAAGTTCTGAAAACATGCTACGTCGTAAGAAAAGTGATAAAATGAGTTTCTAAGAGAAATCAGATGAAATTGTCAGCTCCCAGAGACCCCCGGAAGTCCCGGAAGTTCCCGGAAAGTCCCCGTTGACCGGTTTGACCAAGGTTTGACTAGGTTTAACCAAGGTTTGACCAGGTTTGACCAAGTTTGACCAAGTTTGACCAAAAATTGTCCGAATTCACCAGAATCATTTTAAATCATGAGAAAAGTGTTAAAACAAGTTCCAAAAGAAAATCGAGCGAAAACATCAGCTCCCGGGAACTCCCGGAGGTTTCTAAAACTTCCCGGGAATCCCAGGTTTGACCAGTTTGACCAGAATTTGACTTTGGAACCGGGGCACCAAAACAATTTTCAAACATTTTTCATGGATACTAGAGGTCAATAGCTTTCCAACGGTATATCGCACATAATTTCTGAATTTAAAACGAATTTATTATAAATTTCCAAAGGCGAAAAAGGCGATCAAATTGGCTTTTATCGCAAATACCGCAAAACTTTTCAAAGTGACTTATCCCCGAACTATTTTTTATGTAAAGTAGACTCCAATACCTTTCCAACGGTATATCACAACCTCAATTTGGAGTTCATATGCATTTTCTGTGAATTTCGGACGAAATAGGGCCTTTTCGCGAATACCGGAACCTCAGGGGGCCTAAACAGCATTATCTGGACGAAGGGAGGAGCAGTGCCGCCGCGGCACTGGCCCACTGCCGCCGCGGCACTCCCCTCCAGAACAGTGAGTTTTTGTAATTTCTTTTGGGGTCCCATTTTGATTAATTAAAAACCAAAACGACGTAGTTTTGATTCCCAGCTTATTTTGGACCAATAGGAGACCATTTTAAACTTTTTAAAACTCCATTTACCACCCCTCCTTTGCCTATAAAAGAAGTCATTTACTTCCATTTAGAGGAGAGACATGGAAGCTTAGAGAAAGCTTAGGAAGAAACTCTAGGGAAATATAGAGAGAGAAAGAGAAGAAGTAGTCTTCTTCTTCCATTTTTTCCAATCAAAGTGAGTTCTAATCTTGTTTTCCTCCACCATTTTTCTATATACTTCATCATCAATATACCCAATCACCATTCTTGAGCATTCTTGAGTTAGGAAGGTACTTCCATGTCCAAATGTCAAAATCTATGAGTGAAACACCAAGCTACAAGTCCAAAATCATATTGATTATCATCTATTGATTGTTATTTACTTTCTTGTTCATATTATGTTCATCTCTTCTTAATCTCATTTCTTTTTATTTTCTTTATTTACTTACTAGTTCATCATCATCTAAGTGATGACATGAAGTTTGGGGTGAGTGAATCCTTATGGATAGTAGCTCTTGACCTCAAAAACATGTTTGATAGATGATGATCATAACCTCAATACTTCCAAGATGTTCTTGAAATGTATTGAAGTTATGTCCAAAATAAAAATGAATCTCTCCAATAATATTGGGAGTTCTTTGATGATTCAAGGTTGGATGAGGTTCTAAGTGGTCACATGGTCATCTCAAGAGTTTAAGTTCATGCTTTGAACATCTATTTCAAAGCCCCCAATCAAGAACTCAAACTCTATTTCAAACCCAAATCCATTTTCTTCAAGAATGATCCAAAACAGTGAGCTGTTCAGATTCAAAGATTTGTTTTGAATTAAATACTTGAGTTATGATGATGAAACCACTTGGAAAATCTTCCTAAGACATCATAGTTTGTCCCCAATTTTTCCCATCAATTATAGAAATGTGAAAGTATTTGTTTTGGATGTCAGAAGTTCATATTCATAATCTGCCTCTGTTCTCACAGAATGTTCACCCAACTTCTTGCACTTATTCTGGATATTTTCGTCACTGTACATATATCTTTTCTATTTGTTTTCTAAAACTTGGGTGTCTTAGGAAACTTTTGGTATATAATGGGTCATCATAAACCTTTTCTTTGATTTATGAAAAATCATACAAAATCAGTCAACAGTGCTGCTTTTGTTTCTGAGTCATGTGTACATTCTGATTTATTTCTTTTAATCTGTGATAGCTATTGATGTTTGGCTTTTTGGGTTATTTTTTAGACACAATAAGGATGATCTCTGATTTGTCTCACATTTTTCTAGGCACGTTTGACCTCCCATTATAATGTTACAAAGTGATGCATACAGTCTGTCCACTATTCACAGCATTTCACTTTTTGGCTTTCACACTTTGATGCAACACTCTCTTGTATCTAGATGAACCCATATCCCATGCACATGTTCTTTACCACTTTTAGCATGCTATATCATATCATGTATTATCTATCCTCTCATGTATCATACTCCCATAGATTCTTGAGTTTGATTTCCAAATAAAACCATGGTTTGCAAATACTTGGGAAGTTCTTGAAATAAGTTAGGAATTGATATTCCAAGTGGTTAGAATATTCATCCAAGATCTGGAAGTATACTTTCAAAACCCTCATTTCAAAACCCCCCTCTTAAACCCCTCATTTTGATTTCAAGAAATAAACCTTGTTTTTCTCAAAACCCTCAAAACAGTGAGTCATTTAACTTCAAGGAATTATTTTGGGTTCAATACTCAATGTATGAATGCAAGACCACTTGGAAAGTCTTTCTAACTCATTGGAGAACACCCATGATTTTTGGTTTGACTTGGAAGTACTTGGAAACGGTCCATTTGGGTCCCAACATTCCTTCCAAACATTCTGTTTTTGCTGTCACAGCAGCTAGGTCAACTTACGACCTCTTTTCCAGAAAACTTTTCGAAAAGGGGTGGTCCCAACTTATTTTTCCCTTCAAATTCAATATCTTAGGAAACTTTCTGTATAAAATGGGCCTCTAGATCATTCGTTTTCATTTTCTAAGATTTTTCAACATTTCAGTCGACAGTACGAACTCTGTTTCTGAGTGACCTCTGTTGTTTATATGATTTCTCTCAATCTGTGATAGTTATTAAGGATTGACTTTTTGTGTTGTGTTCTAGACACAATAAGGAACATCTCCATAAAAAATCATGCATTGAAAACATTCCTAACCCCTCTTTTCAAATTCCAAAAGATCATGCTACTGTTCTGTCCACTATTCACAGCAAGTACATTTCAACTTTCATTCTTTGATTTGATGCTCATATGCATTCCAAATTAGTTCATATCTTAGGAAGTAGTTCATACTACATTTGTACACATCCCATGTTAATTTCATTCATTCATTCATACACATTTTAGACTTCTAAGTCATTCTAGAAATCCATGTACACAAAACACACTACAACCTTTGCACATTTTAGATACATACATTGCATTCATGCAAGATTTGGGGTTTTTGTAACTCTTAATCCAAGGAGATTATAAGGAATGAACTTGATCACACATTCATGCTTCCCCTTTGATCTAATCATCCTTTCTCATCCGTCCCGGGGATTGAGAGATCTTCTTTTCTCAAAGAATAACATGCATCATACTAGCTTGTTAAGCATATTTTGATTTCTTTGTTTATTTGTTTCAAGAACAATTCATGTCCCCCTTTAGATTAGGAAAACTTGATTAATTGATATATGATTAGACGATTTTTCCTAGGTTTATTTGCGTGATCTTTCACTTCGCATTGTGTGATATTTGGCTTAGATCTTATGAATGATATCTTATCTTTAGATCTTTCATTTCAAGTTTCTTATGTGATGTAATATACTATCGTAGTATTATTTGTCGAACCATGCCTAGTATAAGATGATTATTTGGATGCTAATTGAGGCCCGTCGAAAGACGGGGCGAGTTGAGGGTGTTTTAGTCGCAACAAAGGCTCCTTTCTCTCTCGTACCAAAACCCCGAACCAAGTTCTTTGGTTAGGAAGGGCCGGTGCCCTTATCCGCTTGGGTGAGTCAAAATTAGGTTTCTTGGTTTCCTTAAAGACCAAGTGGCGACTCTGTATCTGTTTTCAACAGACCTTTCGTTTTCTTTCCTTGATTCAAATCAATTTCAAAGCAATCTCGAACAAGAGAAGTGGTCCGATTCCGCGTGTCCACAATCTGGCGACTCTGCTGGGGAATTTTATTTTCAAAACAAAATAATACAGAGGTTTGACTCATAAGAAGCATCCTTAAAATCATCTTTTTACTGTGTCTGGTTCACTGCATTGCACTCTTGCATTTCCCCCCTCCGACTGTGTCTGAAACGCGGCGCTGACATTGTTCAGGTCTTGCTGTGCCAGGGCACAAGTCACCGTTGATACTGTACCTTCCAAGGTATATCAAAAAGAGTAAAAAACCTCCGTACTGTCTCTCCGACGGTATATTGGAACTCTCGTCAACGGACCCTCTTTGACTAAACCCAGCCTTTGTATATAGATTCCTGCAGCACCTTTCATAGGACTGTTCATTTATCTTTTCAGATAGGACAATGTGATATAACTGCTGTATGCCCTAGCAGGATTACCTGCGCGGTGTAGACGCTTATGTGGCATAGAACAGAACCTCTTTCTTATGATTCCCAAGGCAATCACTCACATGTGATCACATTGAGTTGACTTGCCTAGGCACCATGACAAGGATGTCTGCTCCGTGTCCACAAAGATATACACCGCAAACCTTGTTTGTTGGTCCTAGGACATAGGAGTATGAAAACTAGCTAGACAGTATGATCATCATCATAACCTGTTTCCCCCAGAAACTCTGTCCAGATATCCCAGATATAACCATGCTAACCCGTTTTTCCCAGAAACCTTGTCTAAATCTCCCTGATTTCCCAGATATACCCGTTTTTCCCAGATATACCAGTTTCTCTCAGAAACTCTATCCAAATTTCCTAGAAATACCCAAAGTACCTATTTTCTCAGGAGCTCTGCCCAAACCTCCCAGATTCTCCAAAAATTCCAGCAGCTCTGCCCAAATCACCTAGAAATGCCCGGATATACTCGTGTCTCCTAGAAACTCTATCCATATTTCTCAGAAATGCCCAAAATACCAGTTTCTCCTAGAAGATCAGTCCAAATCAACCAGAAATCCTTATTTCTCCTAGAAACTCAAATGACTTCTAGAAATTTCTCCGAATCTTCCAAATCCCTATTTCTCCCGGAAACTCTGCATCCCGGAAATCCTGTTGTCCCTTGGTGATCACACTGGAAAGTAAGGTTAGCACACTCTGTATGGCTAGGACCTTATTTGTTTAGCTGCTATCTGTTAGAAATAGGAGCATCATATAGATTAGGGCTTGCATTCGCATGCTTGTCTCATATACATACACAATTTGTGTCAGTCTACATGCACACACATCTTATCAGTCTCACACATGTCAGTCTCTACACATCAAATACATACGTATCATCATCCCCACCCATCTCAATCGTTGTACAGAAGTCGTATACTTACTGTAAGCGTCATCGGTTCACATCGATGAATTCTTCAAAATCTCTGATCATCTCTCCCTGATAGGAGTCCATAAGAAGTGTTTCGCGCCTCCGCTAATTTGGACTTTTACTTCTATTTGTAGAAAAATTGTAGCCCCGGGTAAAAACACTGTTGTACCTCCCCAAATTCATTATCGTGATCACGGGCTAGCACAGACCATCATCGATCCACCAATGGCCTACAAAGCTCTGGAAGAGAAAGTGAACAAGCTTCAAACCCCAGGCCCTGTACACACATCTTTTAATTAATGAAAAGGTCCTTGAGACCAACTTTCCATAAACTGTCCACCGTTTTTGTAATTGTATGCATGTTTGTGATTGCCAGTGTCCGCCTAGTTTTGACCGATCCCTGCCTTTACAAATGGTTTAGGACTATAACTGGTAGAACAGCTAGTCTTACCGCCCGGTGTATTATAGGAACTTGTCCTGCTTACTGTCCGGGATGGCACGGGGGTGTTATAGAAAAATCCCGTTTCACCGTCCGGTCGGGGGTGTTATAGGAAAATCCCGTTTCACCATCTGGTTTCCTCTGATCACTTTAAGTACTTAGGAATGCTAGGATTCCAAGTCCTTTTAGCGACCGGTGTGATTTCCCATTTTAGCCTAGTCCCTGCCCCCCAAGCATTTTGCTAAGGCCAGTGTGCGGGAGTGAATGGTCGTAGGAAACCGACCTGGAACATGGGTGGTTGCAGGGTCATTTGAGGCTTGCCATCATCAGCCACCAAGGAGGTTTTCCCCCATCGCTGGTTGGGCCTAGGAGAAGTCGTTGCCTCGGGGTTAGGCCCGAGGTGCTTGCGCCTTGGTTTTAAACCAAGGTCTTTTGCCTCAGGGTTAGGCCCGAGGTCTTTACGCCTTAGTTTTGAGCCAAGATCTTATGCCTCGGGGTTAGTCCTGAGGTCTTTGTGCCTTGGTTTGAGCCAAGGTCTTTTATGCCTCGGGTGAGATCTCGAGGGTTTTGGAGCCGCCTCAGGGTTAGGCTCGAGGTCTTTCAATATTGCACGGGACACTAAAAGGAGTAATTTTGCAAAGTAAAATCTTTTATTTTATTCAAAAATTTATAATGAATGCTTAAATGGAGCTACAAAAATTTCCTAACCAGTACTAAACTGCCTATGCCTCGGGGTTACCGATAGTACTTTCGGAGGTGTTGCACATTCCAAGGGTGAGACATATCATGTCCATCTAGACTCTAAAGCCAGTAAGTTCTCGGTCAGTTGACTCAGGTAACCGTATATGGACCTTCCCAGTTTGGTCCCAACTTCCCATGGCTCGCGATTCGGGTAAATTGGTTCACTGCCTTAAGAACGAGGTCTCCTACTTGAAAACTGCAATGCTTCACCTTGCTATTATAGTACCGGGATACCCTCAGCTTGTAGGCTATAACTTTTAAATAGGCTTGGTCCATTTTTTCCTTTACTAAGTCCAGTTCTGTTCTGAGTGCATCTTCGTTGTCGGGCATACTGTAATTCGCCACCCAGTAAGTAGGCAACCCAAGCTCTGTGGGGACCACTGCCTCAAACCCATAGGTTAAGAAGAATGGCATCTCACCTGTTGCCACTTGGGGTGTAGTTTGGTAGGCCCACAGGAGGGTTGGCAGTTCTTTAGCATACAGTCCTTTAGCGCTTTCAAGTCTTATTTTGATCGACTGCAGGATCGTTTGATTTGTCATCTCGGCTTGACCATTGGCTTGAGGGTGCTCGGGGGAGGAGTAGTGATTAAGTATCCCATAGCCCGAGCAGAACTGCCTGAACAACGGGGTGTTGAATTGCTTGCTGTTGTCGCTGACCAGAACCCGGGGAATGCCGAACCTACTGAGGATGTTCTTTTCCATGAAGCTCTCCATTTTTTGCTCGGTTATTGTCGCCAAGGGCTCGGCCTCTGCCCACTTGGTGAAGTATTCAACGGCGATGACTGCGAACTTGACTTGTCCTTTTCCCGTCGGTAGGGGTCCGACAATATCGATACCCCACTAGGCAAATGGCCAGGGGCTTTGGATTGGTGTCTGAAGTTCTCCGGGTCGATTGATCATGGGAGAGTACCTCTGACATTTGTCGCATCTTTTGACATACTACTGAGAATCCTGGGCTATCGTCGACCAGTAATATCCCTGCAGTAAGGCCTTTCTAGAGAGTGCCCAGCCTCCGATGTGATTCTCGCATACTCCTTCATGGATTTCATACAGCATTGATTGGACTTGTGCGGGATGGACACAGTAGAGATAAGGTACGGAGAATCCCCTTTTGTAGAGGATTCCATCTATAAGATGATATCGGGCCACCCGGTACCTGACCCGATGGGCCTCCTCCTTCTCGTTTGGTAACACGCCCGTTGCCAGGAATGCTACATTTTGGTCCATCCAGCTGGGTCCTAAGGCGTCTGGTTCCACCTCCATGCATTCCGAGTTGATCACACTTAGCTCGGGCAAGTATTCTACCCTTATCCCAAGCAAGTCTGACTCAGAAGATGAAGCGAGGCGGGCTAACCGGTCAGCCCTGGTATTCTCCTCTCTGGGTATCTGCGTAATGGAGAGACCCTGAAGCTTCTTCGAAATCGCTCGGACAAGGGCCAGATAACCAACCATGTTGTTTTCCCAGGCTTTGTACTCTTAGTTGACTTGATTGACCACGAGTTGAGAGTCGGTGTAACCCTGGACCTATTGCGCACCCATGGAAGTGGTCAACTGTAATCCGACCAATAGGGCTTCATACTCAGCCTCGTTGTTAGAGGCACGAAACCCAAACCTTAGGGCATACTCAAACTGGATGCGTCTGGAGTATTCAAGATGATTCTTGCCCCGCTGCCTTGTTGGTTTGAGGATCCATCCACATACAGCACCCTGGTAGGTATATCAGCCTGTAACCCGGGCGGAAGGACCAGTGGGTCAATCTCTTCAACCGGGTCTTCTAGATATGTGAACTCAACCAGAAAATATGCTACTGCTTGTCCTTTGATTGCCGTCCGGGGGCGGTAGGCCACTTCAAATTCTTCCAACTCCATGGCCCACTTGACGAGCCTCCTAGACGTGTCAGGCCTGCTTAATATCCTTCAGAGAGGTTGGTCAGTAAGGACCACAATGATATGGGCCTAAAAGTACGGGCGGAGTCTTCGGACGGAGGTGATGAGAGCGAATGCAAGTTTTTCGATGCGGGAGTATCGGCTCTACATGCCTTGGAACGCCTGGCTGGTATAGTACACTGGGAACTGTATCCCATGCTCTTCCCTAACAAGTGCAGAGCTAATCGCTGAGGGTGATACTACCAGGTATAAGAACAATTCTTCCCCCGGTATGGGTGTTGAGAGCAGAGGGAAAGATGCCAAGTACTTCTTGAGTTCTTGAAACACCTCCTCACACTCCTCTGACCATTGAAATGCCTTACGGAGGATCTTGAAGAATGGTAGGCACCAATCAGTCGCTCAGGACACGAACCTGTTCAACACAGAAACTCGTCCGGCTAGACTTTGTACTTCTTTGGTTGACCTGGGCGACCACATGTTGATGACGGCCTGGATTTTCTCGGGGTTTGGTTCGATTCCCCGCCTGCTGAACAGGTGCCCCAAGAACTTTTCGGATGAGACGCCAAAGGTGCACTTGGCCAGGTTCAACCTCATCCCAAACTTTCTCAAAATGCTGAAGGCCCTGGCTAAATGTTCGAGATTGTCTGACTCGTCAACGTACACCTCCATTGATTTTTCGATCAGGTCTTTAAACATGTGATTGACCAGGCGTTGATAAGTTTCCCTGGCATTTTTGAGGCCGAACGACATGACTTTGTAGTAGTAGGTCCCCTGATCCGTGATGAACGAGGTCTTTTCTTCGTCCCCGGGGTACATGCTGATCTGATTGTACCCGAAGTAGCCGTCCATAAACGAGAGGAGCGAATGGCCGGCTGTGGAATCCACAAGGAGGTCTATCCTGGGTAGCAAATAACAATCCTTGGGGCAGGCTTTATTCAGGTCAATGAAGTCAACGCACATCCTCCACTTCCCATTATTTTTCTTGACAAGTACTACATTGGCCAGCCAGTCGAGATAGTGGACTTCTCGTATGGAGTGGGCTTTGAGGAGCTTCTCGACCTCCTCACACACTACTTTCTGTCTCTCGGGGGCCAAGCACTGTCTCTTTTGCTTAACCGACCGGGAGTCTGGATCGACGTTGAGCCGATGAGACATTACTCGGGGATCAATCCCGGACATATCTTCATGGCACTAGGCAAACACATCTTGACTCTATTGCAGGAATTGAATCAGCTCCTCCCTGAGGTGGGACTCCAGCAGGGTGCCAATGCTGACCATTCGGTCTGGGAATTGTGGATCCAGCGTCACTTGTTCCAATTCTTTGATCGGGCCCACTCTATCATTCTGGTCCCTCGGGTCCATCTCCTGGATGTTCAATGTCTCGGTGATGGCTCCCCGCCGGAGAGAACTGACATAGCAACTCCGGGCGGTCGCTTGATCTCCATGGATGCTCCCAGGTCCGTGAGGGATCAGGAACTTAACTGTCAAACTATGAGTAGAGACGATGACCCTGGCTTTGTTGAGTGTAGGCCTCCCGAGGATGATATTGTATGCAAATGGGGCCTCCACGATCACAAAATTTTCCAGTAGGGAGGTCTGCTGAGGGTAAGTCCCCATAAGCATGGGAAGTTCCATGGTACCGAGCGGTTGGGTGCTTGATCCGTTAAAACCTACCAGGGGAGTAGAAATCGGTCGGAGGCGATCCCTGGATATCCCGAGCTGATCAAACACTGACACGAACATGATGTCGGTCGAGCTGCCTGTGTCTACCAATACCCTCCTGACCACGTAATTGGCTATGGAAAGCGTCATAACCAACGGGTCATCATGGAGGCAGTCGACGCCCTGCATATCGTTGGAGGTGAATGTCAAAACATCAGTTGGCGGGGAGCCGGTAGATTGGACCTGCCAGACATCCGCCTAGGATGCCCAAGCATACCTCTTCCGTGCCGACTGTGAGTCCCCGCCACCTGACGTTCCTTCAGAGATCACGTTAATTTGACCGAGAGGCTGTATTTGACAGAGAGTTCGGGCTCCTTGAGCAGGCCATCGATCTGTTGCGACATACTCTGTAAGATGACCTTGCTCGATCAATTTTTCAATTGCTATCTTTAACTTGAAGCAATTCTCTATGTTGTGGCTTTGGTCTCTATGGAAGTGGCAAAACTTGTCCCTATTCCTCTTCTTGGGCAAGGCTTTTGAGCTTTGCCGGCTATTGCAGCAACCTCTGCACCTCGGTCGCGGCCATAACCTCATGGATTGGTCGGGACAGAGGCATGAAAGCGATCTGGGGCTGATCCCGACCTCCTCTATGCTGGTCTGGCTTGGGCTTTTTTACTGGGCCCTTCTCAGAGTCCTCACGCCGCCGTTTGGCTTTCGGGGATCCGTCTCTCGCGAAGCCGACGCGTTTGGACTTGAGGAACTCTTCTGTGTCTATGTACTTTTTGACCCTCTCTAAGAGCTCCACCAGGGTTGCCGGTCGGTCTAGATGGAACGACGTGGCAACCTTGGTGTGTTGAACTCCCGAGCAGAAGGCCATAATGGCTATTGTTTCATTCAGATTGTGGAACTGGAGCCTCTGCTGATTGAAGCGATCCACATACTCCCTTATGGCCTCGCCTTTCCGCTGTTTGACAGTCAACAGCTGAGTATCCGACTGTGACCAGTCGAGCATCCCTACGAACTATCTAGTGTACAGTTTGCTCTGTGTCTTGAAGTCATCAATCGTTCGGGGCTTGAGGGCGTGGAACCACTGCACTGCTGGGCCCTTGAGAGTGTTGGGGATGGCCAGGCATAGCAATTCATTGACAGTGGTAACCAATGCCATCTGGGCCCTGTAGGTTTAAATGTGATCCACTGGGCTCCCTATCCCATCATAAGAACTGAGATGCGGTGGCTTAAAACTTGCGCGGGATTAGGGAACCCGGTGACCCGAGCGGTATAGGGTGACTTAGTCTTCGTGTTGGTATGGTCAGGATACTGCTTGCGGCTCAGCTGCTCAATTTGTTCTGCAGGCCCTGTATTTGAGCGTTCACATCTTCCCGCTCGGTCTTCCTTTCAACGTCCGAGCGGTTAGTTGGATCGGACGATGAGGCTTCCTCTTCGAAGCGTATTTACCTCGAGGATAGAATCCAGCTCCGGCTCTGGGTAATCGTATGCCTAAGATCTCCCCGGCTCCAGGCCGGAGGGTCCTTGGCTGATTCCCTGGGCTTCAGCCCTGATCCCTCCCCCTGGAGGCGCTCCGCCTGTTGATGATGTCCCTGACATCTTCAACCCGACGAGGATTGGTCCGAGCTCGCCTCCTGGGGTGCTTGGGCGCTCTACTATGGTCACCTTCTCGAGCGTGCTCCCAATTCGACGGGGATACCGGCACAGAGTGGGTATGGTTCTGGACTCTTCCGGGCTCCAAGTCCGGTGCACTTTTCCTAGTCTGGTGCTCTGATTGAGGGCACTTCTCCTGTAAGGCCAACAGCGCTTCGATTTGCTGCTGGGTTTGCCGTTGGTCTTCCAGGAGTTGTGCGAGTGCTGCCGTCATCTGCTCGAAGGTCATGGAGACGGCCTGCTGCTGGAGCTGCAAGTTCTCCTGACCAGTCGAAGCAGTAGCTTTCTTACCCGTCTTTGGCAGCATGTTGATCAGTCAAGAATTTGTTGGTGAAAAACTTTGTCGTTTCCCACAGATGGTGCCAAACTGATGATGCCAAAAACTGGTAAGAGAAATTTAGGGAGAGATACATGGTGACAAAGCAATTGTATGTGGTTCGGCCTCGTTAATAAGGTGACCTACGTCCACGGGTGCGTCAGTGCGCTTCACTAGCAGATCACCGGCGGGCTTGGCGAGCCAACAATTGGGGCGGCACTACCAGTAATACTGGCCGGGTGTATGCGTATGATATGAATGTATATGCTATTCTTTTTGTTCAGAATGCGATCCCCCTCAATGGGGGTGAGTGGTCCCTTTTATAGGTGCAAGAGACCACCCGCAATAGGCAATTAATTAGATAAGGAAACCTAATCTAATTATAAGTTGACAAGCACAAATCATGGGAAGGTTTCCTAAATGGCTTAGGAAACTGTCTACACCTTCCATTAGTCTTCTGACTGATTTAGGAAACTACTGAGCAGCTTGGCTGTCAATCTACACCTTTGTGGAGAGCTGCTGAGCCACATTCTCGGGCTGTGCTAGCACCCCGAGCGGTAGCACTCGAAAGACCTCGGGATCAGTGGGCCATAGGCTTCCTTGTCGGATAATCCGGGTGCTTAGCTGCTGACGTGGAGGTTTGACTTGTAGCAGAATATTTCTGGGCGTATCAGGACATATTCAATATTTCATAAGTCACATATCAAGACTTGCTATCGATTTAAAGCAACACAATAGGCATGCTGAAATCAACCAAGTAAACACATAAAACACATCAATTCATATAAACATTTAAGCACACTGTTTACATATTATACAACTTTATTGAGGGTTATATGAAACTACCGTTCATCGATGACTGAATAAGTACTCAGAAAAGAAACCGTAACTGCTCAATCTGTTACGACTATCGTCAATAGTAATACCAATTTTAGTGAGGTACAATCCCTCTAAGCAAACATACAACTACTATTAAAGTAAAGTACAACTCTTAAAGCTTAGGGTACAAGGCCCCTTAGATCAATGCAGACCTAAGTATAAGAAAATAGGAGTTTTTACTAAATTGCCTCAGATCGCTTGCTCGGTTCGCTCGGGCAAACTTCATACAGAAAGGCCATATGGACATTTTAAAATAGTTTTCAAAATATGCATGGTCGCGCGCGCGAGCTTTGAACCAAAAGCCATTGCTGTCTTCTTTGAGCTCTGTTATATAAATCATTGTTCAAACTAAACCAAAACAGGCTTTCCAATATATGAAACTCTTCGTTTTTCCGTGTAGATTCCAAAACATAATTCATTTTTCATGAATCAAACACAGCTCTCAGATTAATCAAAAAACTGAAAGATAGCTAAACTTTAACTCGATCGTTCATCGTACTTGTTCTGAATTAGCTTTTGAAATTCAAAATCGAGCCTTGTGGGATCGAGGCCTTTTATTTGATATATAAAAATTGAGTTTCCGTTACAGTTTTTCTGCTTTTTAGCTATTTTTGAACCCTTGACTATTTACATATATATTGTATGTAAATTCTATATATATATCTATATTGACACAACTTATATTAACTAAAATCAAAACACGGAATTGTATAAAAGCTTACCCAAATTCGGATTATGAATGATTGTAGAGAAATCCAAATAATTGAGACCTCAAGCTTGAAGTTTCAATATATGTATATGCATCTATATGTATCAGTATATATATACTTATGTGTAAGTATGCCTATTCACTGTGTGTGTGTGTGTGTGTGTGTGTGTGTGTGTGTGTGTGAGAGAGAGAGAGAGAGAGAGAGAGAACTTGTTGGGAGTTTAAGAGATTTGAGAGAAGGGTAGAGTATATATAATATATGATTGCTTGCTTCCTACTCCCAAACACACATTACACTCTCATACTCACACTCATACACACACACTAGACAATACACATAGACACATATTGTGTACAATCTGATTAATTAGGCTCCAACCTCAACACAAAATAATCGTGTGTGTTGAGCTCACACGATGATGCACACGCACAGGTAAAAATGACACAATGTAGGATCCAAAACTGGTATATATATGCATATCAAAATGCGAAAATTAATAATGCAGTATTACATCCTACCCACCTTAAAAGAAATTTCGTTCGTGAAATTCCCACATTGATAACAATCAACATAGAAAAACAAATAACTCAAGAAGAGAACAAATGCAGATATCGATCGCGCATTTCCTTCTCATTCTCCCAAGTAGTCTCCTCAGTACTATGGTGTCCCCACAATACTCTAACCAAATGAATAGTTCTACCATGAAGAACATGCTCTTTAGCTTCTAGAATCCATACTGGTTGTTCCTCATAGGACGCATCTTGTTCCAACGGTAAATCAATCCAATCTAAAACATGAGACGGATCATGTTCATACTTCCGAAGCATCGAAATATGAAATACGATATGAACTTTTTCCAACTGTGGAGGCAGAGCCAACTAATAGGCAACTTCACCCGCACGTTCCAAAATTTGGAAAGGTCCAATGACACGACATGAAAGCTTCTTGTCTTGTCCAAAATGAAGTACACCACAACGAGGTGAAACCTTGAGAAACACATGATTCCCAACTTCAAAAGACAATGGTCTTTTCTTCTTATCAGCATAACTTCTCTGTCAGCTCTGAGCCGTAAGTATCCTCGTACAAATCAGTTTTATCTTTTCGATAATTTTCCTTACTAGATCTGGTCCCAACAGAGACGCTTCTCCAACATCTGTCCAACATATAAGAGAACAACACGGTTGTCCATATAGGACCTTGAACGATGCCATCTAAATACTTGCTTGATAACTATTGTTATACGCAAACTCGATCAATGGTAGGTGGTCTTCCCAACTACCTTTGAAATCCATAACATAAGCTCATAACATATCTTCCAAGGTTTGTATAGTACGTTCTGACTGACCATCCATTTGAGGATGAAAAGCCATACTCAATCTCAATTCTGTCCCCAAAGCTTTCTAGAGACCTTCCCAAAATAAGGAAGTAAACCGCGGATCTTAATCCGACACAATTGAAATAGGGACTCCATGTAACCAAATGATTTCTCGAATATACAGGCGATTAAGGACCTCAACTGAATCAGTCAAACACATTCCTAAAAAATGTGCAAACTTTGTCAGATGATCCACAATGACCCAAATGGCATCATGATCACATGGTGACCTAGTAAGTGTTGTCACAAAATCCATTATCACGTGCTCCTATTTCCACTCTAAAACTGGTAATGGTTGTAATAACCCTGCAGGTTTCTGATGTTTAGCTTTCACTTGCTGACAAGTCAAACACCGAGATATAAACTTAGCGACATCGCGCTTTATACCCTTCTACCAAAACTGACGTCGTAGATTATGTTACATCTTGTTACCTCCCGGATGCACCGCTAATCGTGGATGATGGAATTCCTTCATCACTTATTCACGAACTACCAAAGGCACAAAGAAACGGTCTTTGAACTTCAACCCCCGATCGGAGTCAAAAGTCCAACCTTCTATAACATCACCATGAAGAATTTGCATACGAAAAATAGATGCTACAAGTTCAGATTGTTGCTCATCTTTCATTTGTTGAATGATCGACGGTTGAGCCATGACAGAATGTAATGAAGCACGATCCTTAGAATCGTTAAGCTCTACCTCAAACTTCCCATTCCTTTCCTGAATGGCTAAACAAGCCATGGAACCTCATGACTTATGACTTAGCACATCGGTCACTATATTTGCCTTCCCTAGATGATACTGTAGTTTAAAGTCATAATCTTCTAAGTACTTCTTCAATCGGAGTTGTCAAATATTCAGATCAAATTGAGTAAAGACATACTTCAAGCTTTTATGGTATGAAAAGACATCAAATCATTCCCCATACAAGTAATGACACCATGACTTTAAAGTAAACACAATGGCAGCAAGATTTAAATCATGAGTTGGGTAATTCTGCTCATGAGGCTTCAATTGGCGAGAATTGTAGGCAACAACTTTGCCTTCTTGCATAAGCATACACCCCAAACCAAGAAGTGAAGTATCACAATAAACTGCATAGTCAACACCACGCTCTGGAATAATCAAGACCAATGCTAAAGTCAATTGAGTCTTTAAAAGTTAAAAAGCTTCTCACACTCCCCAGTCTAAATAAATCACCCCTTTACGGTCAAAGGTGAAGATATACGAGAAAAGTCTTTCACAAAGCGACAGTAATAGCCTGCTAAACCCAAGAAACTATGTATCTTAAATACGTTCTTATATGGCTGCCAATCCAAAACAGCTTCAATCTTTGATGAATCAATTGATACTCCATCTCTTGAGACGACGTGTCCCAAAAAGTTTGCTTCTATCAACCAGAAATCACATTTAGATAATTTACCGAACAGTCTGTGAGTACGTAATAACTATAGGACAATCCTCAAGTGTTCCTCATGAAGTTCCTTAGAGGAAGAGTAGATGAGAATATCATCAATAAATATAATCATGAACTTGTCCAAATAATCGTGAAACACTCACTGTAAAAGATCCATAAATAATGTTGGAGCATTGGTCAATCCGAATGGCATAACCATAAACTCGAAATGTCCATATCGGGAACTAAAAGCTATCTTCAAGATGTCTGACTCTCGAATACGGAGTTGATAATAACCCGATCTTAGATTAATTTTGGAGATTCAAGTGAAACCTTTGAGTTGATCAAATAAATCATCGATTCTTGGAAGTGGATACTTATTCTTGATCGTCGCATGATTGAGTTTTTAATAATCAATACAAAATCTCAATGTTCCATGAGCTCCCCATAGGGATACACTCAGGCAAATAAAAACCTTACTCTGGAGACCTTCCAATTTAAATTTTAACTCTTTCAATTCCATTGGTGCCATACGATATGGTGGAATAGAAATAAGCAAAGTGTCTGGCACAAGATCTATTGCAAAATCGATAGCACGGACAGGTGGCAATCCTGATAAATCTTCTTGAAAGACATCAGGAAATTCACAAACAATGTGTGGCAATTCCACAAGAGCAGTGCCCCTCTCCATGGCCAATAAACTACCCAGAGTTCCAAGAGAAAAGTATAAACTACTCTGTGAAAATAATGAGGCAATCGGTAAATCTAACTGATCGCCCTCGAATCTACAACAGTCTCCCTCAGATATGAAAAGAGTAACCCAACGCTTAAAACAATCTATGAAAGCCCAGTATTCGACCAACCAGTCCATCCTAAGGATGAGATCAAATCCTAGATTCAGCATAACAATCAAATCAACACTCAACTGTCGGTCTGCTATCAAATTCATACAACCACGGTAAACATAAATTAAATGAATAATACCTCTAACTGGAGTTGTAATACCCAGTATTTAAATTTTTGCATTTTAATCGAGAGAATACCAGTTTTGGAATTGGTATAGTATAATTTTTACCTATGTGTATGTGTGTGTGTGTATGGAGGCGTGAGCCTTCCACATGGAATAATCTCCCTTGTTGAGACTTGGAGCCCAAATAATTTGTGCACTATTTGTGTATGCAGTGTATGATTTGTGTGTGTGTGTATGTGTGCATATGTGTGTATGTGTGTGTGCGCGCGCACTTGAAGCCACTTGGTGGCCAAGCAATTCAAATCTATAAATGAATACCCCCCCCCCCCCCCCATTCCCATTCTTTCAACTCTCTGCCTCTCTAGTTATCTATATACATATATACAATAGATATATATACATATATAGACAGATACATATTTATATTCAAGGAGTTTGAATTCAAAGGCTTGGATCATCAATTTACTATTGGAATTCATTTTGGGTATGATTAATATACCATCTACAGGTTGGTTTTAATTTTTATTAGGCTGTGTAGATAGATATTTATATAGAAATTTATATATATACTATCAAGGGTCCGAAAATAGCGAGCAGAGAAACTGCAATGGAAACTTGATTTCTTTATATCAAATGAAAGGTCTTGACCCCACGAGGCTTTGTTTCAAATTTCAAAATCTAATTCATTACGGTCACGAAGAACGATCAAATTAAAGTTTTGCTATCTTTCGGTTTTTTTATTAATCCGAGAGGTGTTTTGATTCATGAAAAACTAATTATGTATTTGGAATCTACGCCAAAAAATGATGAATTTCATATATTGGAAGTACTATTTTGATTAAGTTTTGAAAAGAGTAAAAGTAACAGAACTTCAAAGAAGATAACAATGGAGTTCTGGTTCGCAGTTCACACGTGCGACTCACGTGAGCAGTCTGCACGCACGACCAGGCTATTTTATGAAAAAAAAAATTAAATGCCCACGTGGCCTTACTGAGCATAATTCGGGCGAGCGACCCGCGCGAGCGAGGGCCTGAGCTAGCGACCTGAGGCAGTCTGGTAAAAACTTATGCTTTCTTGTACTTAATTCAGCAATGAGCTAAGAAGCCTTGTACCCTAAGTTTTAAGAGTTGTAGTTCACTTTAATAGTTGTTGTACTTGTGCTTAGAGTTATTATACCTCACTAATGTGCTTATATCACTATACATGTTGAATTGTAACAGACTGGGCTTTTCGAGATTCTTTTCTGGGAGATTAAGACTATCCTCTGTGAACGGTAGTTGAATAACATGTTAATGGTGTACTTACATGTTCATATGAATTGATATGTTTTATGTGTTTACTTAGGTGATTTCAGCATGTCTATTGTGTTCCTTTAAATCGATAGTATGTTTTGATATGTGATTTATGAAATGTTGAGTATGTCTTGATGCTTAGAGCTCGCATATGTCGTAGCATTTCATAAGCATGAGCATGAACACAAAAATCATGAAAATGGTTTTGGGATGAAAGAGGCTTTCGATTTTTGAAAAGGGAAGACCTTAGAGGCTTCTAGGTTTTGAAAAGGGGAGATCTTAGAGGCTTCCATGAATAAAACTCTCTTGGAGGGATTTTGTTTTGAAAAGATAGAAATCCCGGATTTGTGGGTAGGCGTGTAAGATGGGGTACCACTAGGAACTCGAATTGCAAGATGTGTCAAGAAACCCCCATAACGTAGAAGGCTAGGCCTCCAAGTAATTCGTAAGGACCAAAGTCCCGCACATTGAAGGCTAGGCCTTCGTGGACGGGAAGCCCATGGTCCGGGTAATGATATTGACGATCGAGAGTGAGTGTTTGAAAGGGCATGAAAATAGTTTTCATGCATAACATTGGCATTCATTACTCTCACGCATATTATACAACAAATATTATTGTGTGGTTATATAACTATACGAGCCTCCATGGCTTATGGACTATAAAACCTTTTTTTTCAGGTAATATAGATAATGGCAAGGCCCCCGAGATTTGATGAGCTTCTGTTTTATTTGAAGGCCCCATTTGTGGGATTTTTAATTTAAATGATGTAATAAAATTTGGTTTCAGAGAATATGTTATGATGTAATTGGACAAGTGTTAGTCCACCCGCTTTTAAATACATGATAGCTTAACTCTGATTTTCTGCTACTTATCTTGAAGACGTTTTGTTTCAAGAAAGGATATTTTCTAAAAGAAAACCCGATTTTCTATTTTACAAATGTTTTCCAAATTATGAACATAGATTTTAGGTAACCCTTGGAGTCTAGGACTTGGGGAGTTACCGATTGGTGTCAAAGCCTACTGTTATTGTTTATTGTTGTACTTCCTCTAGCTGATACCCCATCGTCGGGACTCGTGGCGGGGGGTCACAGGAGTATTAATAGATAAGACATACTCTAAGCATTCTATCTCTAACCCCAATACTGATGCGAATGCTGATGAGATGAATGAGTGTGATGCACCAGTGTCAAACAATATAGATGCCCAAGAGTTAAATAATGGGACGATACCTCAAATCACAGAAGGTCCGGCATTTCCAAAAACATGATAAGCAGATGATATAGGAAGAACAAAATTCCTTCCTTAGGGTTCTTGGTGGTGTTGTTGTAGAATACCACCACGGTTATCTATCCTCTGATAATTACCTTGATTCTCTCTATTCTAGTAATTCACGCTCTGAGCAGATATTGCATGAGATGGTGGGTATGGTGGCGATCCAATCGACTAAGATTTCTTTGGTGGTGGTTGAGGACAAAATTTGAGGAAATGATTCAGATTACCACATAGGAGACAAACTTTCTCCCAAGCGGCATTTACACCTCGTTGTAACCCCGATTATTGAGAACTTTGATAAGAAGATCTCTATTGTGAATGGGATTTTTGTTGTTGCTATTAGGAGGTTGGGACTGAAATTGAGGCCTGATCTCTGTCTTGGCTTTCTTAGACTGACTGGTGCTCTTGGCTGGAGTAATCATCTCCTTGGCCCTTTTTAGATCTAAGTACACACTTTCAACACCCAATGCCTTTGTCAAAATATCAGCATAAGTGGTGATAGGCATGCTAGCCAAACTTTTTCGAATATTGGATCGAAGACCAAAGGCAAAGCATGTAGCCTTGAAATGATCACTGACCAACTGCTCTTGCATCCCTTTTGCATCCCTCTATATTTCTAGGAAGTAGCTGTCAAGGAAATGACCCTTAAATGATTCCCAGGTCATGCTAGCAAGTGGATGAGCAATCACAGTGCAATCCCACCAATGGGTAGCTTCTCCAGAAAATAAGTATGTAGCCAACTTAATGCGGAGAGCATCCTTATGAAGATCGATGAATTCGAATATCTTCGTGATATGCTGAAGCCAATCCTTTGCAGCCATTGGTCAGAGCTACCAGAGAAATGTGGCGGCTTCCAAGTATCAAAATTCTTGGTAATCAGCCACTCCTGAGCTCTAGCGGAATTTGGCTCACCTCTCGAAGCACGAGGGAGAGTAAGCGGCATAGCATCTCTAATTGCCCCTGGAATTGCATCGACTACATTCTGTAACCCTTGTAGTCCATCAGGAATATCAACCGATCCTGTGGAAGCTTCAGGCTTAAATACAACATCAGGCGTGTGACCTCGACCATGACCATGATCTTGATGACCTCGGCCACGGCCTTGACCTTGACCACGGCCTCTACCTGGAACACGTCTTCGAGCACGACCTCAACCTCAGCCTCTAACTGGGACTGAAGCAGCCGATATCTGCTCATCAACCTCAAGCTCAAAACTGCAATTTTCACGTCGTGGTGGCATAGCTATAATAAGATCAAATCGAGTAAACGAATCACACAACATGATCTAATCATGAAGTGTATTCAACAATACATGTATATGTCAAACATAACAAGTAAATAGTTAACACCTCAAGTTATCAAATAACATGTTAACACATATCAAATCATATGTCGTTTATCAACTAACATGTCTAACATGTCAACAAAACTATACAAACGAGCACATAACCCGACGTCTTAAAGTAATCGACCCGGTTATGCTCTGATACCATTCTATGATGCCCCGCCCTGCCACTAGTCCCGGCGACGGGGTATCGGCTAGCAAAAGTACAACAATAAACAATAACAGTAGACTTTGACACCAATCGGAACTCCCCGAGCTCTAGACTGTGAGAGTTGCCTGAAATATATGTTCATCATTTGGAAAACATTTATAAAATAGAAATCAGGTTTTCATTTAAGAAAATATCTTTTCTTTGAAAGAAAACATTTTCAAGACAAGCAGCGGAAAATAAGAGTTAAGCTAATATTTTATTAATAGCGGGTGGACTAACACTTGTCCAATAAAACATAACGTGTTTTTTGAAAGCAAATGATAATTACATTATTTAAATGATAATCCCCACACACGGGGTCTTCAAACTATAGAGGAAGCATTGTCAAGTCTCAGGGACCTTGCCCTATCTATTTCACCTGAAAAAAAGGTTTTATAGTCCATAAGCCATAAAGGCTTGTATAGCCATATCACCACACAATAACATTTGTGGTATAATATGCGTGAGTGTAATGAATGTCAGTGTTATGCATGAAAACCATTTTCATGCTCTTTTCAAACACTCACTCTCAATCATCAATACCATTACTCGAACAATGGGCTTCTCGTCCACGGAGGCCTAGCCTTCGAAGTACTGGACTTTGGGCCTTGCGAATACCTCGGTCAAAGAGTCCTCAGAGTCAATTCACGGAGGCCTAGCCTTCAACATGTGAGACCGGAATTCGAGTTCCTAGTCGTACCAATCTCACACGCCTAACCACAAATTCGGGATTTCTATCTTTTCAAATTAAAATCCCTTCAAGAGGGTTTTATGCATGGCAGCCTCTAAGAACTTTGACAAGCAATGGATATTGCATATTCATGTGCTAATACAATAAGATATTATGCTCATTTAATACCCAAATCCCTGGAATTACATGCATTTTGGAATTAACAAGGTTTAATGATGATGTCACTCAAATATGTGTAATTATATACTTTTACATGTTTTATATGCTTAGGTTAAAATGAAGTTGAAATAATGCAATAAAGGGAAGGAAAGAAGCAACAAGCAAACAGGATTATCTCCCATATGCTTATTGCTTGTTTACGTAACTCCCAACTATTAAAGAGCAACAAATAAAGAAAGAAAAAAAAAAAAAAAAAAAAGCAAGTGTGAAAGGCATTAATTGCCTTGAAAGTGACATGTTCACGTTTACGTAATAGATTCTCTCTCTCTCTCTCTCTCTCTCTCTCTCTCTCTACAGAGTTAGTCCAGGGTGTCTGACAGAAGAAGAAAAATTGGCAAAGGATTGACGAAATGGCTAGTGATCACTCTCAGCTCCATGGTTTCTCCTGTTCAAGTGACGAATACAATGATGAATTTACATCTTCCTTCGTCTATAAATAACATCCACTGAAGGTGAAGAAAAAGAACACACGGAGAGCCAACACACAGCCAAACAGAGAGCCACAGAAAGAGAAGTCTAGAAAGGTCACCATGTGAGCACTTCATAGTGTCCTTAGGAGTAGAAATTTATGCTTTTGTTTGCTTTTTCTAGTTCTAAAAGTTGTAAAGATTTTCTTTTCTGTAATTGATGATTTTATGTTAAAAAAATGTAACAAAACTTTGTGTATTGTATTTCTCAAATTAGTTCTTAAATATTTGTTTTCTTGTAGGTCCTTTGCTAATTTGTAGTAATAAAATATTTCTATTAAAATTTAAATTTCAAGTCCAAAGTATCTATAATTATTTTCATTTATTGTAGGAAAAATTATTTTTTAGATTTTAGTATTATTAATATTTTTAGTATAGTTAGTAGTTGTAGATGTTCCTTAAAATAGTTTGAAACCTCAAATTTCTTGTTCTTGTAATAAAAAATTGGGTAAAAAGCATTTTGCCCCCTCAAACTATACACGCTTTTGCAATTTGCACCCCAAACTTTAAAAAGTTGCAATATCCCCCCTAAACTTCAAAAAGTTGAAATGTCCCCCCTGAACTATTGTCTGTGTTGCAATGTCCCCCCTGAACTATCTTTCGTGTTGCAATGTCAACTCTGCCATCACATTCCGTCAAAAAATGTGATAAAATTTGCTCGTGTGGGACACACTTCCTAAATTTCAAAGGCATTTATGACATTTTACTGTCCCCAACTAAATTAACAATCATAAAACTTAGGGCAAATTACAGTCTAGTCCATCAAACTATATACATGTTTTCAATTGGATCCATAAACTATTTTTTTTTCAATTGGTTCCTTGAAGTTCAAAAATTCATTCAATCAGACCCAAATTTTGACACTGTTAGCTTAAATTATTAGAAATTGTCACGTATGTTGCACGTAATGCTTACCTGTCACATGCTAGGTTAAGAAAAACATGGAAGATTGTGAATAGTATAAAAAATCGCATTCAATCAGATCCAAAATCGCGTTTAATCAAATTCGAAAAACACATTCGACTAGATCCAAAATCGCATTCAATCATACCAAAAATCGCATAATTTTTTAGCCATTCACAATCTCCCGTGCTTGTCTTAACCTAACATGTGACAGGTGAGCATTACGCGCAACGTAAGTGACAATATCTAATAATTTAAGCTAACAGTGTTAGAATTTGGGTCTGATTGAATGATTTTTTGAAGTTCAAGGACCCAATTGAAAAAAAAAATTTAGTTTATGGACCCAATTGAAAACAGGTGTATAGTATGATGGACTAAAGTGTAATTTTCCCAAATATTTATGATTGTTAATTTAGATGGGATAGTAAAATGTCATAAATGCTTTTGAAATTTAGCATGTGCGTCCCACACGAGCAAATTCCATCACATTTCTTGACAGAATGTGATGGTAGGGTTGACATTGCAACATAAAAGATAGTTCAGGGGGGACATTGCAACACAGACGATAGTTCAAGGGGGACATTTCAACTTTTTGAAGTTCAGGGGGGGACATTGCAACCCTGAAGATAGTTCAGGGGGGACATTGCAACTTTTTAAAGTTCGAGGTGTAAATTGCAAAAACGTATATAGTTTGAGGGGGCAAAATGCCTTTTACCCTAAAAAATTCCATTCACTATATGACACAATTTGCAAGTGAATGCCAGATTTCTTTGTTACATAGTTGTTACAATCAACTATTAAAGCCCCAAGCTTACAATATCCATATCTCATTCCCAAATTAGATTAGGATTTGGTTTGACCTTGCTTGTGTTCTATGAGTTCATCCACTGTGACCCAGCAAGAATTCAAATCAAAGGTTTAGTATTTTATTTTTGGTTCAGTATTTTAATTTATTTATGTTTTATTAGCTTAGTTGTACTAAACTTTTTTATTTTGCAGATTCCACGAATTCAATCCCAACTCATGTTAAGTGAAGAAAAAGTGTATTAATATTAGTTTTCACTCTTACCTTGGTGTTATGACCTTAATTTGAAAGTAGACAGTGATTGTGTACATCTACTTAATTTCTCTTTAATATTTATTTTGAAGACAGTTTCAATTTCAAAAATGGTAGTCTAAAACTTTAATTGGGGATATGCAATAAAAAAAACTTAGAAATCACAGCTTCTGTGCACTAAATCTTAAATCGGCAAATTTATCTATATGGGTTGTTTTTCCATTTCTGGGCAAAAATATCTATAGTTTACGACTATTTAACATAATTATAGATTATGGCTATATTGGACTTTAAAAGATTACGTATTTGAAATAAGAATTTAATTATGTGAATTGTCAAAGTATGCCTTTTGTCATAAAAAAACACCGAGCATACAAAATAATTTATTTAATAAAGTTTATATTTCAAGTATGTGTGTATATATTTCTATCCATTAATGAACATGCAATTGTGTAGTGACAGAGTGGTGGGGACTGGGCGCTGAATAACCCACGTCCGCGGCGAGTCACTGTTCGAACCTGGCTACTGCCCGATTGCCTCTTTATTTTTCTTTAAACTAAATGACTTTGTTTCATATCAAACCTGACAAACTTGATATGATTTCAACTGGTATTAGTTTATTTTCAAATAAAGAGTCACTCTGTTTAAAAATGTCAAACCCTTTCAAAAAGCACAAAAATTGTGCAATCCAGTGTTGATTTGTATATTCCCAATCCCTTTAAATCATTTCTCCCACGTTAATTAACATTTCATGTTTTTTGATAACTTAGAATAAATATTTGTATTATTTCCATCTTTCGCTATAACAAAATCCAAAAATAACATTTCATGCAAATCTAGCTTTGATTTCTTTTTCTTCCTTTTCTTACTAGCATCTTAGTTAGTTTATTTTGTACTGTTAAAATCTTTACCGTAAACTATTAAAAAATAGCTTTTAATTAAGTTTTACTGGGAAAAAAAAAAAGAACTAGTAGTTTAGAAAAAGTCCCAAAAATCCATCATCTTTTATTTTCATTTTAGGGTATTTCCTATCTTTAAAATCTTTTTACCGTTCCCTGTGGGTTCAACCCGATCTTACCAGAACTTTATTACTTGTACGATCACCTACATTTGAGTGTTGATAAGAAAACGCGTTAGTAGAACTTCATCAAGTTTTTGGCGCCGTTACAGGGGAGTGGCTAAAATATAAAAAATAAAAAATAAAAAAAAAGTTAGGTCTAAAACTATTTCTCCCACTATATATACAGATGTATATATATGTATATATATACCTGTTCTACCTTTTAAATAATCTAGTTTTCTTTTTAAGAAAATACTAATACTAATAATAATAAAATAGTTAAAAAAAAACTATAGATAATTTTTCTTTAATAAATATATACAAGTATATATTCATAAGTATGTACGTGTCCATCTTCAAAAAAAAAAAAAAGACATACACATGTATACATATATAATCATATCTTCTAAAATATATATATATATATAAGATCGCTTCCGTTTCGAATAGATTAGTTGGGAATTGGATGCTATGCAGTGAAGGGCCTAGCTGCTAAAGCAGTTGATCCACTCGATAGGGCGGGAAACAGATAGAGTTAGGTTCCCCCGAGAACTCATTTTGGCTAATGGTTGTGGAGGAAATTACACAGTGTTAGGAGGGTTACACACAGTACTAACGCAGAATTTCTTAATCATACATACATGGATTTGATAGAATGTGGAATGGACAGAAAGGCCTTTTTTGAGCTATTCCCTTTCGTCTCTGCAAACCAAGGAAGGTTACTTGGTACATTCTGAGTAGCCCAGCCCTCTAAAATGAAAATAAACCACTTCTCATGAATCCTCCTTTCATGCCTCACCCCAAGGTTTTTTTTAACTTAGCTATAAATAATAATAATAATATTTTCAAAACTTAGTTTTCTTGTACCTCATATGTCCTTAGATACTACTGAGGCTTTATAACAAGTACCACATAATTCTAATATTTATACTGATTCATCTAGTATACAATTTTCTAGAATAATGGCTGAAATTGAAGGCATAGAAGGAATAGCTGATGACGCTCATAGTGAACATGGGGATAATATACCACAATTTATTTTACCAGAGCATGAACAACGTTCTTTACGTGATCTATTTACCCCTGAATGAAACATCACTGCTTCTTGTATCACATTACCTAGGCATAGAGGAAATTCACTTTCGACATAAGATGCTAGTATTCTTACCAACTTACCATGGAATAAAAACAGAATATGCTTATGTTCATATTCGTGAATTTGAAGACGTTTATGATATGTTTGCTGATCAAACATGTCCTCCTGAGATTGTCTATCTCAAGTTTTTCCCTTTTTCTTTAAAAGATACAACTAAATCTTGGCTTTTATCTCTCCGTCCTAGATCTATAACTTCATGGCAGGATATGAATGAAGCCTTTCTAAATGAATTCTATCCAAAAAAAATTTAACTAATAGTATGATGCGACAATTTAAACTTTTCATTCAAAAAGAGAAAGAACCATGCCCTGAAGACTGGGAATGTTTTAACATCATGGATTTAAAAAAAAATGGCGCATAATTAATTTCTTTTATGAAGGATTAGATCCAGAGTCAAAGGAATTAATTGAAGCCATGTGTCAAGGGGAATTTAAAAAAAAAAACTGACGAAACTAAATCATACTTTGATTGGCTTTGTGAAAATGCTCCACAATGGGAAAAAGAAGAAATTACTAGGAAAGAAAAAGCTAAAAGTTCACAGCAATCACAATCAGAAGATGAATTAGTAATAAAAATTGAAGAATTAGCTCGTAAGCTAGAAGCTTTTAAATTGGAGAAAGCTAATCCTCCTCAATCTAAGAAGAAATTAGAACTTTGCAGTACATGTCATATGATGGGTACTCTACAGAAAAATGGCTTAATACTCCTATTTATCAAAGATTTACCCCCGCACAAAATGTTCAATTATATAACTCAAAACTACATCTTCTTAGAAGAAAAATGAAATCTCGATGGATTGGTCCGTATATAGTTAAAAATGTTTGTCCTTATGGAACTGTAGAGATGGAGGACCCTAAAGATGGAAATACATTTAAAGTTAATAGGCATAAATTAAAGCCATTCTTAGAATATTTTGAAGCTGAGTAGGAGTCCATTCCTTTGAAGGACCCCAACTATAATGCCCCTTAATTCTTAAATCCGGATTAGAATTGTACATAGTAGGAATTTTATTTTAATTTCAATTTTTTTTTTCTTACTATTTAATATTTTTCAAGAATTATAAAATATTATCTGATGTCACAAGTAACAACGAGACATGAACCCATTTCAACATCATACAGGTGCAGGATCAGGTTCAGACCATGCTAGTTCATCTAATATAAATAGCAACTATCCATCAGAGCATAGAACTCTGTCAATTGATGGAATACGCCCAAATTTCAAATATCTCATGGACTCTGATGATGATGAGATGTTTTATGCTAAGTGCATCAATAAAATGAATGATGACACTGATGAAGATACTGATTATTTAGTAGAACCTGACCAACCTACGGACTGGGATGGTTCACCAATATATGATGGATTAGATGACTGGAAAAACATTAGTACGAATTACGATGAATGGGAACAAGCTCAATATGAGGTGTTCCAAGAATTATATAATGAATCTGAAGAAAACGAATGGGAGTAATACCTGACATCCTTAGAACAATTCCCCATTTATGACGAAAATGAAACTATTTTTGGATGGGAGTGTTTATTAACTAGAGTTATTGACGAAGAAATGTTAAGGTACGCCTTCCGGAGGTATTGATTTTTTCACCTATTTGAATGGGGAGACTCTCTAGTCCCTATCTTTATTGAACAATTCATTCCTCAAAGAATCATTGTCGAATATAATGTATTCATCGAAGTAACACTTTATGATGTCCCGACGTATATGACTATGACACCTATTTGATGTTTCGAGTCTATTGACCTAGACCTCAAAATGATCACTTTTCATAGGCATTAACCTCAGGCGATATCTTGATACGTTAAAGAATTACTGTATTTATTATTATTGTTATTGTACTTTTCTTTTTGTTATATATATATAATAATAAAATTATCACTGTGTTTTAATTGTCAGAATCACTTGCACTTATTATTTCTATAAAAAAAATTATGAGTTTTGTTTTTATCAAGTCTTACAAATATCAAATAATGCTATCTAATAAATGTACTAAATTGTATGTTTAAACTATCCTATACAGTCCAAAATTAAAAGGCACACCAGAAGTATTGCTAGTTTAAAACGATGTTACTAAACATGCCAGATGGCAAAATTTGAACACAAGATCGATCCTTTTAAACTGTACTTCAAAAGATCGGTTGTACAGTGATTCTTGGTAACTTTATCTTAGCACAGTGATTGTACTTTTATTTCTTGTTATTCTATCTTTTCTTTGTCATTGTTATTGTTATTCTATCTTTTCTTTGTTTGTTTTCTTTTTATTACAGTGTTATCTTTAACTTCTCTTTTCTTTTTCTCATCTCACTCATTAAGGACAATATCAGACTCAGTTGGGGGGGGGGACGGTTTTACGATTAACACCTGTTTGTTTGTTTTATCTTTATTTTAAATTATTTAGCTAAAAAAAATTAAAATAAAAAAATATGATAAGCTTTTTTTAGGGAGAGCTACACTGAAAAAGAGAAAATGGCTATATATAAGGTTTTAAACCCTAAAAACTTTCCCCATCTCTCTTCTTCTTTTCTTCTTCTTCTTCTTTTATTTTTCATCTCTCGCGGCAACTCTCTGTCTTTCTCGGACTCTCGCCTCGACCTCTCGCAATCTCCAATTTTCTTTGATTTCCTCAATCCAAAATCAAGATCTACTCTATCGATCACTAAAGGTAAGATCTATAATCTATAGAAAAGCTTGATTTTGATTTTATTTTTTATTATTCCGATCTTATTTAGTTTTTATTTTTAGATTTTTATTTCTCTCATTTCCATTATTTAACAAAAACAAAATCCATAAATTGTAGGTACTCGCCAAAGAAGCTTGGAAATATCACTTGATCAATGGCCCTACCAAGTTCTCAAATCTCTGTATGGTAGGTGATATTTTTCCATTTTAGTATTAAACTACAAAAATAGACGACGGACTAATTACCGATCTTATGTATTTTAAATTTTACCTTATTATTTTCCTAATTGTTGTTATTATAATGCTGCGTTGCCATTAAAAAGAGAGAGAGAGAGAGAGAGAGAGAGAGAGAGAGAGAGAGAGAGAGAGAAATGTAGTTTCTTGAAATGTAGTTTCTTTTTTCTAGTTTTCTGGGTTTTTTTTTAAGTTGTTCTTAGAATTTGAAAAAAAAAATTAATTAGTTTTTTTTTAGTTTTTGAATATATATATGTACATTTCTTGATATAAATATAGTTTTTAAATAATTTTCCCACCCACCCCCTCTAAGCTCTCTTTAATTAGATCTTGATTGATAGTTGGAAGGAGTGGAGGGTAGAGTCTAGCCTCTCTTGTTGGCTGAGAGTATAAAAAATGGATCCGACAGTCAATGACCAGACGTTAATGGGTCACTCACTTGTTTCTGAGCAAAAGAAACCCTTTGCTGGCACTAGCCTTTATGCCATTAAAAGGAAAGCTAAAAGGCTAGGATGGTGTTTGAATTGTTATAGAGAAAAATGTCCTGGTTTTATTTCTCACAAAGACACTTCTTTTAAAGTTTACTACTGTTACAAAAGACAATTCAAATCAAAACAAAAGAAAATCTTGGTTGAAAAAGAGGACTGGATCCTTTGATACCCAAATGAACTTTGGTTTCCCATCCCTTATTTTATTTTTAAATTTTTTTTTCAGTACATTCAATAATTTTTAGTCAGGTCAAATTTTAAAATGATCCTACATGTACATCTGGCTTTCATTAGCTAGTTCGATATGAGTAATTTTCTCGATCCCAACGTCACCAGATATGTCTAGTGCACTGATTGACCCTAGAGGTCGCGAAAAACTAGGTAATGCCAGAGTTATCTCCTAGCCTCTTACTGGCGTTTTAGCATGCTAGTGGTTCTAGCCCCATCTCTTTTACTAGAGGTGGATGGGCGATCGTGACAACTTGGACGCTCCGGATTGCGTAGCCTCTTTTGTATAGGTGCAGTGGATACTATGAAGGAAAAATAGGTTTAAAAAAAAGTTTTAAACGCGCAGCGGAAAGAATAATTTACACAAACCTTATTGGTAGCCCAGGATCTACTACCCGTCAATTCCATAGATGCATATACTAAAGGAGAATAAGAAATATACCTCAGGTCCTGAACCTAATTCTGAATTTCTTTCTCTTGGATGGTACAGCAGCCTCCACTAGGTTGTCTTCACTCTTATGACTCCTATGGATGCCTGCCAGAAAGACTAGGGTTGGTGGGAACCCTAATAGAGAGGAAGGAGAAGGTTTGGGAGCTCTAAAACAATTTATGCAGCTTCTGGCATGTTAAAATGACGAACTCATAATTCTGGATACAGCTGCCCTATTTATAGATTTCCAAAACCGACCTAATGTTCGAGTGATCGAAGTGGCTTCGATCGGTTGAGCCTTCGATCGATCGAACCACCTACGAGCGATCGAACCCGCCAAAACTTCAATCGATCGAGACTCTTCGATCGATCGAACCTGTCATGACAAAAACCTCCTGTGCCTTTCCAAACATCCTAGCGGAGCTAAGAGTGGGACCTCCTAGGCTCTTTATTGTTGACTCAGACCAGTTTATTAATTACCATGACCAAACTCTTTGATCAGCACACTAACTAACTGGTCAGTTAACATTTACTCCACTATAAAACGATAACTGAACTCCAACGCAAAAGAACATATCTGAAGCGATAACTAGACTTATATGGTGTACTAATGTCCCTCTACCTTCAGCATTCGTAATCATATTCAGGTAGTTGGATAACTATTACTGTCAACCTTAATCATGATTACTTCTTATATTCCTCGAGTCCTATTCACCTCTCATGATTACCAAACATGCTGATAACTACTTATGAACAAGACTGCAGTTCTTAGTAATCAACTTGGTGACATTCTCGAGGGAATGCTTACTCTGAATCAGAGGGTAGATTCTATCTTGACAATATATGTTCAGAACCTTATGAACATGACATACCCAAGATCCCAGGTGTTGATCGTTTATAGACCTCACTGATTGGTAGGTCAAAGCAACCATATCCACAGTCTGTGTTCATAATCGTCTTAAGATTGTGAACACGTACCTTATACAAGTTATGAGTTCCTATCGACTGTTAACAGTCTTAAATGTCAATAGGAAAGCTCAGGTCCGTCAATGCACTATAAGCACTAGCATATTAACTAAGAAGTATACTCTAGTGATTGAGATTAATCACTCCATCCAATGGTAGTTAATCATGCTACAGTGTAAACCTGATGAGATATCTAGTCTCATCATCTACTATGATAAGTTCTAAGTGTCAAAGAATAGTAATTCGTATCTCACTTGTATGTATCTCATACACACACGAATTATCTACTATGATACTTAAGGATTAACAATCATCTCATGAAAGAAACATACATAGTGAAATGTAAAGCTGATATCCATATATTAAATTGTCAATGTCTCATACATAAAGTTATGGTTTGAGGGCACAAACCCAACAAACTCCCACTTGCACTCACAACCATACAAGATTGCATCTGAGACCTAGACTATCTAAGTGACGATCAAAGACCTTCTGTGGCAAGGCCTTTGTAAACATCCGCAAGATTGTTAGAGGTGGCAATCTTGCTGAGACTCACATCTCCACATTGAACAATATCTCAGATTAGATGATATTTTCACTCTACGTGCTTTCCCTTTCCGTGGTTCCCTGGCTCCTTGGCCTGAGCCACTGTCCCACTATTATCACAATAAAGCGCAATAGGTGATAGCGATGCTAGTACCACCTCGAGCTCCATAAGGAACTTCTTGAGCCAAACAGCTTCCTTTGCGGCTTCACAAGTAGCCACATAATCAGCTTCCATAGTTGAGTCTACAATGCGTTTCTGCTTAATGCTCCTCCAACTAACAGCATCACCTCTCAAGGTAAAGAGATGTCCGGATGTCGACTTTCTCGAATCTTTATTTGACATAAAGTTTGAGTCTGTGTATTCCACTGGAGTTAACTCACTACCGCTGTACATAAGCATGTAATCTTTAGTCCTTCTCAAGTACTTAAGAATGTGCTTAACGACTGTCCAGTGTTCTGGACCTGGATTCGATTGATATCTACTAACCATGCCAACGGCAAAGCAAATATCTGGTCTAGTGCACAACATCACATACATAAGACTTTCCACTGTTGAAGCATAGGGAATTTCTGTCATACGATTCCTCTCCTCCTATATCTTAGGACACTGGTCCTTAGAGAACGCTAAACCATGCCTGAAAGGTAATAAACCTTTCTTTGAATCATCCATTGAAAACCTAGTTAGCACCTTATCAATATAACCAGCTTGAGATAATCCCATTATCTTTCGCTTACGATCTCGAAAGAGCTTTATCCCAAGAATATAGCTCATCTCTCACAGATCCTTCATATCGAAAGTACTAGCTAGCCAAACCTTGACCGTTGACAATGCCGCTACATCATTTCCAATGAGTAGAATGTCGTCAACATAAAGTACAAGAAAAACCACCACTTTCCCTTCACACTTCTTGTATACACAAGGTTCATCCAGATTCTATATGAAACCAAATGATTTGACCGCTTGGTCAATCGGATATTTCAACTCCTGGATGCCTGCTTAAGCCCATAAATGGACTTTTGCAACTTGCATACCAAGTTACCTTTCCCACCAACTATGAACCCTTCTGGTTGTTGCATATAGATGTCCTCCTCAAGATTGCCATTCAAGAATGCAGTCTTGACGTCCATCTGCCAGATCTCATAATCTAGGCATGCAGCAGTGGATAAGAGTATTCTAATGGACTTGAACATGGCTTCCGGCGAGAAGGTTTCCTCATAGTCAATGCCCTCCCTCTGAGTATAACCTTTCGCTACAAGTCTAACCTTAAAGGTCTCAACCTTTCTATCAGATCCTCTTTTCCTCTTGTAGACCCACTTACAGCCAATGGATCTAATATTGGCTAGAAGTTCTATAAGATCCCAGACCTGATTGGAATCCATAGATTCCAATTCAGCCTTCATAGCTTTAACCCAATGAGCTGAATCAACATCAGCTATTGCCTCTTCGTATGTGGTAGGATCAGATTCAGATTCTAAGGAGATAGCTTCAAAAACTTATCCTAAGAATATGTATCTATCAGATTGGCTGATAATCCTCCCACTACGATGAGGTACCGGTGCGAAAATGGGTGAAGAAGTGGCATTTTCTTGATTTGCATTATTATCAACTGCGGGTTGGATTAAGGGCTCTCCTTCTAGCTATCTCTCTCAAATCTATCCTTCCCTTAGGTTTATGGTTAATGATATAATCATCCTCCAAGAAAACAACATTTGTACTAACAAACACTTTCTGTTCTCTTGGATCATAAAAATACCATCCATAAGTACCCTTTGCATACCCTACGAAGTAATATACTTCCGATCTAGAATTCAACTTGCTCATCTTTCCTTTCAACACATGTGCCAGACACCCCTATATCTAGAGATGTTGCAAAGAAGGCTTGCGCCCAATCCACATCTCCCATGGTGTCCTGAGAACAAATTTGCTTGGTACTAGATTTAGTATGTATGCAGCGGTTTCCAAAGCATAACCCCAAAGAAATAATGGTAACTCCAAATAACTCATCATCGACCTAGTGATGTCTAAAAGAGTCCAATTCCTTCTCTCTGCTACACCGTTCTGCTGAGGCATACCAGGTGCAGTCAACTGTGACAAAATCCCATTCTATACGAGGTGATCAATAAACTCATTAGAGAGGTACTCGCCACCTCGATCAGATCGAATGGCCTTGATATGTGTGCCCAATTGTTTCTCCACTTCAGCCCTAAACTCTTTGAACTTTTTAAAGGCTTTAGACTTGTGCTGCATTAGGTACATATATCCATACCTAGAGTGGTCATTAGTAAATGTTATAAAATACTCATAACCACCCTGTGCTCTAATATTTATTGGTCCACACACATCAGTATGAACTAATTCCAACAATGCATTGGTCTTGTTGCCCTTTGAGGAAAAGGGCTGTTTGGTCATCTTACCCTCTAAAGAAGACTCGCAAACCTTCATTGGTTCAAGAACCAAATCGCCTAAGACCCCTTCTTTGACTAGTCTGCCAATCCTATTTAGATTGATATGGCCAAGCCTCATATGCCAAAGCCTTGTTGTATTAGTGGAAGGTTCTTTTCTTTTAGATGGTACAATTACCATTGAGTTATTAAGTTTCATACAAGATTCTTTAGAAATATTAGGAATAATCACATATAAGCCATTAGTTTTAACACCAGAACATATAAAAGAACAATTTCTTTTAATGATAACTTATGTTCCAAAATGAAAAGAATAACCATTATTTGATAAATTTGAAACTGAAATTAAATTACATCTCATTAAAGGGACGTAAAGTACATCTAATAAAACTATTGTCTTATTGTCCAAAAACTCTAAAACTACTACTCCTATAGCAACCGTGAAACCGATTGCACTAGAACCCAGAGTCAGCACGATCTCCCCATCACTGCATTTCCTAGTTGATCTGAACCCCTACAACGAATTACAGATATGGTTAGTCAGACCAGAATCAATGCACCAAGTGTTTGAAGTATCTGTTATAAAACTTATTTCAATCACATATGATTCTAGATAGTTCCTTTTCCAGTGGCCCTTCTCACCGCATTGGAAATACTTTTCTTTGCCTTGACCACCCACCTTCCCTTTGCCCTTACCTTTGCCCTTAGATTTTGTAATCTTAGGGACCGGTCCAACACTTCGACCACCAGTGCCAGCCTTTTTCTTCCCTTTTTTGCCTTTCAGTGTAGATCAGGAGGAAGAAGAGCTTTTCTCAATGTTCAAAACATTGACCTCAGGTTTGATCACCCCTTCCGCTGCCAAAAGAGAACTCATTAATTCGCTCATTGAGAAATCCATTTTATTCATATTATAGTTTAGTTTAAATTGAGCGAATGACAGCGACAACGTATTAAGGATCATATCAACTTGGGTCTGTATGTCAATGCTGGCACCTAGGGTCTCCAGCTCGTTCAAATAACCAATCATTTTCAAAATATGTTCTTTGACTGGAGTCCCTTCCGACATCTTCGCACTTATTATCTTCTGCATAGCTACCTGTCTGGCAGGCCTGTCATGATCTCCAAACATCTTTTTCAGGGATTTGATAATGTAACTGGTAGAATTGTTCGACTGGAATTGGTGTTCTAACACACCAGCCATTAAGGCCAGTATGTAGCAATGGGCCATTCCATTCGACTTTTTCCATTTATCGAACTCGCGTCTTGTTGCTACCGAAGCATTTGCCACGGGTTCTTCGGGGTATGGGGTGGTGAGGACATAAATGTGATCCTCTGGTGTTAATACGATGTCAAGGTTTTGGTTCCATTCTGTGTTGTTATTTCTAGTTAACTTGTTTTGAGTGAGTATGGTGGCAAGTGGACTAAATGTAGATTCAGACATTATGATTTACTATAAAAATCAAAAGACAAAATAAATATGGATATCAGATTTTGACAGTTTGAAATAAAAGAATCCTTAAAACTATAATTTTAAAAACAAAGTCGCTGGAATATCAAAACGAAAGAATAAAGCCTCCGTGTGGTTGTCAATGTTTGATCTTTCGATTTATCGTGACTTGTCCGCTATGCAACTCTTGCAAAACAAGTTATGACTCCCGAACCTTTTTGATCTCTAAGTTTCTGAATAATGCCCCGTGTGGGATCCCTTATCCATAGCTTAGCTAGTGTATACCATTAATTAGGATCCAATCACAACTGCCTCAAGTAGCGACTCTGTATGGTGGTCACCCTCTAACACGTCTGATTAATCCTATCCATATAGGAAGTTCACATCTAGTAGCCAATGAGTAGTGTACCCTCCGTTTGGAATGATCACCCCTGGTAAGGTGACACAGAATGCACTACTCATCTTACAATGAACCGTTAATGGCAGATCATGAGTATTATAAATAAGACCCTCTCCCACTAGATTTAGTAAATTAAGGATTTTGCTTTTGGAAAAAGTTTGTTTCTACACATTACCCATAAACATCCCATGTTTACTAATGTGTTGAAAAACGGTTTTTGATTTTTATTTTAGAAAACTTGTTTTTATAATGCATGCAGTAACATCATATTTAATACTCCAATCACAAGCAAGCATATAAAAACAAAAAACTAAAATTAAAATAAAAGCATCGAAACGATGCCTCTATCTCCCATGGCTCTATCTCCATAGAACATGATTCTTGATTTGATCGCCTCCAGCTCCATCTTCATGGAAAATGGCTTGCTCCATCTTCATGGATCTTCTAATTCTATTACATTGGTCCTACGCTTCTTTCGAAGCTTACAATTTATCTAGAAATAGAAATTGTAACAATAAAATAATAAAAAGGCTAGGGAAACCGGTGCGACTTTCCTTTTCATAGGATTGAAGTCGCAGTGCCCTTTACACATGCCTTAAAACCAAACCAAAAATTAAATACAACAATCACCAATCTCAAACATTCAAACACAATTTAAAATGTTCTTGATGCCAAGGGAGATAGAGACTAATCTTGTTGCAAGAAGGTTAGTCGTACACACATCCATATATATATATAACAATTATATAATCCATTGGAACTCCTAATTGATTCACACAGTACATAAACTCTTTACGCACTTATTTATAACATTAAAATAGCATCTAACTGCTCTTTCATACTTCGATCGATCGAAGACCGTTCGATCGCTCGAACCTTCGATCAATTGAATATTGTTCAATCGCTTGAACATTCAATTCCACAGAATAATTTGAAAAAATACCAGAATAATTTAAATTTAAAACATATATTTTAAAAACTTTTGAATTTGTGAAAAGTACACATGGACAAAAAATCATTCTTGATCGATCGAACATAGTTCAATCGATCGAACAAAATAAAGTTCGATCGACCGAACAAAATAAAGTTCGATCGATCGAAGGTCCTTTGATCACTTGAGAACAGTAGGATCTCGATCGATCGAACCTACCCGTCAATTCCATAGATGGGTATACTAAAGGGGAAGAAGAAATATACCCCAGGTCTTGAACCCAATTCTAAATTTCTTTCTCTTAGATGGTGCAGCAGCCTCCACTAGGTTGTCTTCACTCTTATGACTCCTATGGATGCCTACCAGAAAGACTAGGGTTGGTGGGAACCCTAATAGAGAGGAAGGAAAAGGTTTGGGAGCTCTAAAACAGTTTCTGCAGCTTCTGGCATGTTAAAATGACGAACTCATTTTTCTGGACACAGCTGCCCTATTTATAGATTTCCAAAACCGGCCTAATGTTCGATCGATCGATCGAAGTGGCTTCGATCGATCGAACCCACCAAGACTTCAATCAATCGAGACTCTTCGATCGATCGAACCTGTCATGACAAAAACCTCCTGTGCCTTTCCAAGCATCCTAGCGGAGCTAAGAGTGAGACCTCCTAGGCTCTTTATTGTTGGCTCAGACCAGTTTGTTAATTACCATGACCAAACTCTTTGATCAGCAAACTAACTATCTGATCAGTTAACGTTTAGTTAACGTTTACTCCACTATAAAATGATAACTGAACTCCAACGCAAAAGAACATATCCAAAGCGATAACTAGACTTGTATGGTGTACTAATGTCTCTCTACCTTCAGCATTCGTAATCATATTTAGGTAGTCAGATAACTATTACTGTCAACCTGAATCATGATTACTTCTTATATTCCTTGAGTCCCATTCACCTCTCATGATTACCAAACATGCTGATAACTACATATCAACAAGACTGCAGTTCTCAGTAATAAACTTGGTGACATTCTCAAGGGAATGCTTACTCTGAATCAATGGGTAGATTCTATCTTGACAATATATGTTCACAACCCTATGAACATGGCATACCCAAGATACCCAAGTGTTGATCTTTATAGACCTCACTGATTGGGTAGGTCAAAGCAGCCATATCCACAGTCTGTGTTCATAATCATCTCAAGATTGAGAACACGTACCTTATACAAGTTATGAGTTCCTATCGATTGTTGATAGTCTTAAATGTTAACAGGAAAGCTCAGGTCCGTCATTGCACTATAACCACTAGCATATTAACTAAGAGTTACACTCTAGTTATTGAGATTAATCACTCCATCCAATTGTAGTTAATCATGCTACAGTGTAAACCTGATGAGATATCCAGTCTCATCATCCACTGTGACAAGTTCTAAGTGTCAAAAAATAGTAATTCGTATCTCACTTGTATGTATCTCATACACACACACGAATTACCTACTATGATACTTAAGGAATAACAATCATCTCATGAAAGAAACATACATAGTAAAATGTAAAGCTAACATCCATATATTTAAAATGTCAATGTCTTATACATAAAGGAATGGTTTGAGGGCACAAACCCAACATACTAGTCGCACCATATATGTATCCAACCTAGTGGATGCGCTTAAGATTTTTTAGAAGTTTTTCTTTTACTTCTATATAGGATAAAATTTGACACGATAGTGTTATTCTGGGTATGTTAATAGCATACAACACATTGTCACATGTTTAACTACTTTCAAATGCTAGAAGCTCATTAAACTTTAAACATTTTGAAACGGTGTGAAAATATTTATTGAATCCAAATGGATAAGTAAACATAAACTATGCAGTCTAAAGACAAGTAGTGGAAACTAATTAACCCATGTGAGTTTTTTGTGTCGATCTTCCTTTCTAAGGTTACAATTCCTTTCAGTCTCATTCCTTTTGTCATATCACTCGTTGAAAGTCTCATTATTCTTTTTGACTAATCGTTAGAAGAGAACATTCAGGATTTACCAAATTTAGAAATTCTAAATTGCTTGAATGAACAAAGTCAATCTATTTTGAAATGATTTAGGCCATCTCTTCTTTCAAATGCACCCCTGGCCTTCACCTAACATTTCCTTACTCTCAATTCTCTCCAAATCATGCCTTGCTCCACCTAGGAGTACAAACCTCACTTCTATATCTTGGTATATGACTGGAGTATAATGATATTGCAAGAAAAGAAAGAAGTGGTAAAGAAAGAATAGGAGTGGTAAAAAAAAAAAAGGAGACCACAAGAGATGATACAAATGATAAAAATGAGAAGAAAAACTGAAAAAGAAGATATTGCAATGAATTGCGCAAACACTCCAATCACATGTTTAGAATAAATACACCCCAGATCTCCTGATTATCTTAATTTCTACCCAATACCAATCAAAGTCCTGATGATTTGAAAGAAATTGATTTTTAAAATTTAAGTGATAAAGAGGTTTTCCACAGCAGATCGCTCTTCCAGTGCTAAGTATACTTTCATGAGACTTATTGTACTCCAAATGCCTTTATTGAGTAATCAAATGGAAGAAACTTCCTCGTCTTTGCTTTCCTACCATGTGAGATGTTCTCTACACCGGTTTTTGAGAGTTTCTCATTAAAAGAGTGAAATTCTAATGAGATTTGAGTTAAAACTACAAGTTTTATGATAGCTATGAGTTATGCTAACTTTGAAGTTAAGATCAGTTGTTTGACTTTTCAAGCACGCACTGTAAGTTTAAAGAGTATAAAAAAATGTTGCCAATGACAAACTGTGAGTTTGTGTGTGTTGCATTGCTTATACATACTTGAAAATTTTATTATATTGCCAAATTTAATCTAATCTATTGTAAAAGGAGAAAATCTACCTTTATTTTTACATTTTGAAATTTAAAATTGAATTTTGTGGGTATATTCACTGTAAACCCTCACGAGACAACACTTGTCCACTAGGGGTAACCTAGGGGTTTAACGGCTTGTTGCATATGCTAAATGCAATCGTGATTTCTACGACAGTGAGTTAGATTTTATTTTTATTAGTCTACTCCTACTTTTAATATAACTTTTAGAAAAATTTCTTTCACTTCATTGCTAGGGACTAGGAACAACTAGTTGAGAGGTGTGACAAGCAATGGATATTGCATATTAATGTGCTAATATAATAAGATATAATGCTCATTTAATTCCCGAATCTCTAGATTTATATGCATTTTGGAATTAATATGGTTTAATGATGATGTTACTCAAATGTGTGTAATTATGTGCTTTTACATGTTTTATATACTCAGGTTAAAATGAACAAGCACACAGGATTATCTCCCATGTACTTATTGCTTGTTTACGTAACTCCCAACTACTAAACAACAACAAAGAAAGAAAAAAAAAATAAAGCAAGTGTGAAAGGCATTAATTGCCTTGAAAGCGACATGTTCACATTTACGAAATAGATTCTCTCTCTCTCTCTCTCACACACACACACACACATACACACATTTATGTAATAGATTCTCACTCTCTCTCTCTCTGTGTGCAGAGTTAGTCAAGGGTGTCTAATAGAAAAAGAAAAATTGGGCAAAGGATTGATGAAATGGCTAGTGATCACTCTCAGCTCCATGGTTTCTCCTATTCAAGTGACGAATACAATGATGAATTTACATCTTCCTTCGTCTATAAATAACAACCACTGAAGGTGAAGAAAAAGAACACATGGAGAGCCAACACACACAACACACAGCCTAACAGAGAACCACAAAGAGAGAAGTCTAGGAAGGTTACCATGTGAGCACTTCATAGTGTCCTTAGGAGTATAAATTTAAGATTTTCTTTGCTTTTTCTAATTCTAAAAGTTGTAAAGATTTTCTTTTCTATAATTGATGATTTCGTATTCAAAAAAATGTAACAAAACTTTGTGTACTATATTTCTCAAATTAGTTCTTAAATATTAGTTTTCTTGTAAGTCCTTTGCTAATTTGTAGTAGTAAAATATTTCTATTAAAATTTTGATTTCAATTCTAAAGTATCTGTAATTATTTTCATCAACTGTAGGAAAAATTTGTTTTTATTTTAGTGTTATTAATATTTTTAGTATAGTTAGTAGTTGTAGATGTTCCCTAAAATAGTTTAAAACCCCAAATTTCCTGTTCTTGTAATAAAAAATTCCATTCACTGTACGACACAATTTCCAAATAAATGCAAGATTTCTTTGTTACGTAGTTGTTATAATCACCTATTAAAGCCCCAAGCTTACAGTATACATATCTCATTCCCAAATTACATTAGGATTTGGTTTGACCTTACTTGTGTTCTTGGAGTTCATCCACTGTGACCCAGCAAGAATTCAAAGTCAAAGGTTTAGTATTTTATTTTTGGTTCAGTATTTCAATTTATTTATATTTTATTAGCTTAGTTGTACTAAACTTTGTTATTTTGCAGATTCCACGAATTCAATCCCAACTCATGTTATGTGAAGAAAAAGTGTATTAATATTAGTTTTCACTCTTACCTTGGTGTTATGACCTTAATCTTAAATTAGACGGTGATTGTATACATCTACTTAATTTCTCTTTAAAATTTATTTAGAAGACAGTTTCAATTCCAAAAATGGTAGGCTAAAACTTTAATTGGTGATATGCAATAAAAACTTAGAAATCACAGCTTCTATGCACTAATCTTAAATGACAAATTTATCTAGATTGATTGTTTTTCTATTTCTGGCAAAAATTATCTATAGTTTATGACTATTTAACATATTTATAAACTATGGCTATATTGGACTTTAAAATATTACGTATTTGAAATAAGAAATTAATTATGTGAATTGTCAAATTATGCCTTTTGTCATTAAAAAAAAACCACCTAGCATACAAAACAATTTATTTAATAAAGTTTAAATTTCAAGTATGTGTATATATATATATATATATTTAATTCTATCCATTAATGGACAAGCAATTGTGTAGTGACAGAGTGGTGGGGACTGGGCGTCGAATAATTCACGTCCGCGGCAAGTTACGATTCGAACCTGGCTACTGTCCAATTGCCTCTTTATTTTTCTTTAAACTAAGTGACGTCATTTCATATCAAACCTGACACACATGATATGACTTCAACTGGCATAAGTTTATTTTCAAATAAAAGTCACTCTGTTTAAAATGTCAAACCCTTTCAAAAAAGCACAAAAGTTGTGTGATTTAGTGTTGATTTACATACTCTCAATCCCTTTAAATCATTTCTCCCAAGTTAATTAATATTTCAACTTAGATTAAATTTTTGTATTATTTCCATCTTTCGCTATAATAAAATGCAAAAAAGTTCATGTCATGTAAATCTGGCTTTTATTTCTTTTTCTTCTTTTTCTTACTCGCATCTTAGTTAGTTTATTTTGTACTGCTAAAATCTTTACCGTAAACTATTAAAAAAATAGCTTTTAATTAAGGTTTACGGCAAAAAAAAAAAAAAAGAACTAGTAGTTTAGGAAAAGTCCCAAAAATCCATCATCTTTTATTTTCTGTTTAGGGACAAAATAGTTACTTCTTATCTTTAAAATATTTTTACCGCTCCTTGTGAGTTTGACCTGGTCTTACGAGAACTTTATTACTTGTACAATCAACTACACTTTGGTGTTGATAAGAAAACGCGTTAGTAGGACGTCATCAGTCTTCCCTTTTCAAAACCTAGAAGTCTCTAAGATCTTCCTTTCAAAATCGAAAGCCTTCAAGGTCTTTCATCCCAAAACCATTTTTAAGATTTTCGTGTCCATACTCATGCTTATGAAATGTTATGACATATGTGAGATCTAAGCATCATGACATATTCAATATTTCATAAGGCACATATCAAGACATGCTATCGATTTAAAGCAACACAATATGTATGCTGAACTCAACCAAGTAAACACATAAAACACATCAATTCATATAAACATGTAAGCACACTGTTTACATTGGAACCACCGTTCACGGTTGACTGAATAAGTACTCAGAACAGAAACTGGAACTGCTCATTCTGTTACGACTTTCGTCAACAGTAATACCAATTTTAGTAAGATAAAACACCTCTAAGCATACATACAACTACTATTAGTAAAACTCTTAAAGTTTAGGTACAAGGCCCCTTAGATCAGTATAGACCTAAGTATAAGAAAATAGGGGTTTTTACCAAACTGCCTCAGATCGCTCGCGTGGGTCGCTCGGGCAAACTTCATATAGAAAGGCCATGTGGATATTTTAAAATAGTTTTCAAAATATGCCCGGTCACGCGCACGGGTGCTGTCGTGAGTCACGCGCGCGAGTTGCGAACCAGAAGCCATTGTTGTCTTCTTTGAGCTCTGTTATATAAATCATTTTTCAAACTTAACCAAAACAAGCTTTCCAGTATATGAAACTCTTCGTTTTTCCGTGTAGATTCCAAAAACATAATTAGTTTTTCATGAATCAAAACACAGCTCTCGGATTAATCGAAAAATCGAAAGACGGCAAAAACTTTAATTCGTCCGTTTGTCGCGCTCGTTGTGAATTAGCTTTTGAAATTCTGAACAGAGCCTCGTGGGATCGACACCTTTCATTTGATATATAAAAATCGAGCTTCTGTTACAATTTTTCTGCTCGCTATTTTTGAACCATCACACATTTAAATTCTATGTATATTTATACTAACACAGCTTATATATACTAAAATCAAAACAAGGAATTGTATTAAAGCTTACCCACATTCGGATTATGAATGATTGTAGAGAAATCCAAATAATTGAGACCCCAAGTTTGAAGTTTCAATATATGTATATGCATCTACTATCTATATATCAGTATATATATATATATATACATATGTATGAGTATGCTTGTTCACTGAGAGAGAGAGAGAGAGAGAGAGAGCTTGCTGGGAGTTTGAGAGATTTGAGAGAAGGGTAGAGTATATATAATATATGATTGCTTGTTCCCTACTCCCAAACACACACTGCACACACACACACACACACACACACATACACTAGACAATACCCACGCACACACACTTTGCACAATCTGATTAATTGCGCTCCAAACTCAACACTAAAAATAATCGTGTGTGTTGAGCTCACGGGATGATACACACGCACTGGAAAAAATTACACATTGTAAGATCCAAAACTAGTATATATGAGTATCAAAACGCGAAAATTAATAATAGGGTATTACAGACATATAAGTCTTATGAGAAATATGTAAAAGAGGGTGTTTTGGGTTGTGTCACCTTAATTATTCTAGGCCAACTCGGATACGGTAGATTAATTAGGAAGGATTGAGCCCAAGTCGACTCGAATACGGCAAGCCAGTCAGAGTCTTGTGTCACCTTAGTTATCCCAGGCCGACTCAGATACGACAGATAATTAGGACGGCTTGAGCCCAGGCCGACTCGGATATGGCAAGCCAATCAGGTTGTGTCCATGCCAACTCGGATACGGCAAACCAATCTAAAACAAAGGCCTCATGCCGGATGGTTATGGCGAACCGAATAAGTCAAGAGATTATGGTCGAGATAGAAGAGTCGGTAAGATAAGATGGTTACATTGTTCATGCACTGTCTTATATAATTAATTTAACTCTTCATTAATTATTTATATGCGATGATTAGAATAATGGACTAACAGTGCTGTAAAGTACTAAATGTAAAGACAGTTAATGTGCTTAATTACATTGCTTGTATGTTCATCATGCTCACTCGACTTTCATTAGATGATGACTTTATTTTGTCCTAGACATCCAAAATGTCCAGAAGATGGCTATGCAGGGTTATACAATTATGCCAGCAAAAGAAGTCTGCAGAGCTGCTTTTATAATTTATTAAAGTTATAAAAAAAAAGGATATGAATAATGTTTTAATTTGAATAAGGCGGCTTGTGCCTTAAGAATTAATTTTATTTGGGACAATGTAATATTAATTAAGTTTGTATTATTGATTTATATTTTCTTCTTTGCTGATTTATATACTCTGTTTTTCTGGTACATGTTAAGCTAAGTATAGGACATGTGATCCCTCATTTTTCTACGCTGGGGTGTGAGATCAGGCTCGTAACAAACCAAGTTCAAATACACATGAGCTCGGCTATCTCTACCCACTTCTATGCACAATTACGTTGACAAGCTAGCGGAGACGGTAGCAGATACAGGGGGGTGCAATGGGCACCCTTTGATTTTTTAAGATTGCACTTTTATACATAGAATTTATGAAAATTCAAATTTATTAAGATTGGCCCCCCCAAATAAGTACACTTATTATATAGGCCCCCCAAAATATTGGTTAAGCTAAAAAAAAAGAGTTTTATATGTAATATGTTGGCCCAATTATAATCTATTCTCCCCAAAAAAACATATTATATGTAATATATTGGCCTAGTGGTAAGCTATAAATTTTAAATATTTAGACCAAGCATCTTTCGTTTCACTTACCATTTGAATTTTTTTTTTAGTACTCCACTTACAATTTGAATTTAACCCAATTTTTTTTGCCATAACTATAAATTGATGTATTACAATCAGTCACCAGCACTTAACTTCAGAATGAGTGATAAGATGTATCCAATGGCAGAATTACAAATAAACCTAAAAAAAATTCACCTTGGGGGCATAAGCTCCTATACACGCCCTCCTAGCTGAGATTCCTGGATTCGCCACTGAGTGAAGAGATTGTGGTATTCCCTTTTTACCCCCAAAATGTGTGACATAGCATAGCATATACGTGAAAAAATTCTATAAACTTTTCTCATAGATTTGGACCTGTGGACCACATTGCTTATATTTAAAAACTTCTGGGACAATTGATATAATTGAAACTACAGAGACTCAAATGAGATAGGGACCAAACTTCAGGAGTATAGTTTGTATTTAAGCCAACAAAAAATATTAGATATGTTCTTTCAATAAAATAATCTACGTAAATTCCAATTGCATCAATTTGATCCCTAAAATTTTTAAATATACATGACGTGATCCAAATTTCCCAATAGGTGGGAAAAATTGACCAAAATCATCCACATACTAAGCCTGGTCATATTTTTCAGGGGTGTATACTGTAAGTAAACTAGCAAGAGAAGTGATTTTCACATGAAAAAAGTGATAGGGTGCGTTTGATAAAACTGAAAATTAAGTGCTGAAAATTAAGTGCTGAATTTTAAGTACTGAAAATTTTAAGTGATTGAATTTGTAATACTAAAAAAAGTGCTTCAACTACTAAAATAGAATGCATTCAGTCAGGGCCGGCCCTTGGGCCAGCGGTCCGGGCGGCCGCTTGGGGCCTCAAAAAATTAGAATTTGTTTGGTCTTGGAATAAGGCCTTGTTTGGCCAAAATTTATGTATTATATATATATATATATATAAATAGGGCCAAAATAAGGCCTAAAAAAATAGGGCCTTAGATATACATGCATTATATGTGACACCCGCTCCCGCGGTTTATATTTATTATTGCTTCAGCATGCATAATCATGAGTTAATGTTAATTAATGTGTTATGTGACACTTATTGAAAGTGGGAATTAATCCACTAAGTTGATTATGGGTGTCCAGTTGGGAACCTAGTTGTTGCTAGTATGGCAATCCCAAGTTGGGATATGTGTTGATGGATCCCAGTTGATATGGAACAGTAATATGTGGAACACCCTATGTGCCTAAATGTTTATTAAGGCTTAAATGATTTATTATTTGATTATTAATAATATCATGTTACTAGGTAGTGACCACTTCTGGGGTCAATTAGGGATACCTTTGTGAGCACGAATTGAACACGTTACATAATTAGTAGGCTAATTAGCAACTTCATATAATTATATGGGACCACTTATGGGACCCATGCGAGACATAGACGAACACCCATTTAGATTTGGGATAGTTTTAATATAGGTTAAAACTTAATAGGGGTATAATTGCAAAACCTAGCAAACTTGGGGGTGGTTATAAAAAAAATGGAAAAGTTTATATATAAGACACCTAGGGAGATGACTTACCATCTCCATCTACTTTTGGTTAGTGCATACAGAGAAGTTACGAGAATTACTACGATGGCGGTTGATGATCTCGACGCCGATTGACGCGTCGAACAGCGTCGGTTTTCAAAACAGGTCACATATTCGAACTCCTGGGGGTGAGTCTAATCTATTGGTACTAATTTTATTGAGTTCTGTGGTAGTTTTTCCGTGACCCATTTTAGGGTTTTAGCTTATAACTTGTAATTTATGTATATGGTTTGTACCTGGTTCATAGTAGGGCTTTAATTTCACAATTTGGAGCGAAACCCAAGAGGTGAGTGATGTTAATTTTGATATTTGGATGATTTTCATGTTGAGTTCAATTGTAATGGCAAAGCATGTCTAAATAGCGTGATTTAATTTATTAGCTTATTATTGGGCAAAATTCATGTGGTTAAATTAGGCCCAATTTATTTGGGAAAGCATGGTGTAATGATTAAATGAGCATGTTGAGTTGTCTATTTGGGTCAATGGAAATTGCTAGTGTTGGAAATATTATAGAAAATACAGCGGAAGGATTTCAAAAATTTTCTGGATCCTCACAGTGGTTGATTAATCAAACGATTAAATAAAATAATATTATTTGTATTCGTTACCTCAAACTCTGAAGTAGAAGACGATACAGTATATAGCCTTTGTCACCACCGGACCTTCACCGTTGTTCTCCAACCTTCAGATGCGTAGGAAGATGGTAGGAATCTCCCAAGCCACTCAAAGCTCTCAATATGGTGTATGTAAATTTTCAGAACGTTAGTTTTTCCTAACAGATATACTGTATATATAAGATATGGATATAGAGATATAGTAGCATTAAATCTCTTATTTCTTTTAAATTCAAATTAAAAAAAAAATTAATTTAAATTTAATATATATAAATATATATATATATATATTTATCTTTACAAAAAGATAAATTATCCATATACTTATATATATAAATATAATCTGTTATATATACAAACACCATACACAGCTTTAGTATGCACCCTACGGTTAGGAGCCAACGATGGGATCTGATGGCCATCCTTTTTCTTGGCTTCCAATCATATCTTAGCCAGTCTGATCAACTCTAGATCTAACTAAGACTGATTAATTACAGGCACACCCTACTACAATGCTGTAATTGCACTCCAAGAAAATAGGAATTATATTAAGGCCCAACTCAATAAATTTATCTGCAAATATACCCCTCCACGTTAATAAGCAACACAAGGTAAAATATTAATTGACTGTCTACCTTTTTGGTCACCTATTATTTACCTCTTTTGGAAACTCTAGTTATCCACAATCGATCACGTATGGAAAGACCATACTACCCTTTTGCAAATTATTATTATTTAACTATAAATAATATATATATATAAAAACTGGTTTAGGAAAAACCCAACTGAGTACTCAGATTTCTGTGATCGAATGAAACTATCCAAAAGTTATCCAACATGGATTCCATATTAAAGATACACGTTCACAGACCTCCTATACTAATTACCCAAAATACCGAGGTATTGATCATAAGATCTCACTATGTAGTATATCAAAGTAACTAGCATAAGAGTGCTGAGTCCATTTATCTTCTCAGGATTAAGAGTAATTTACAATTTAATGAACTAGATAAACAAACACTTAAGAGACAGTCATTTAGTGTAGTAGTCTAGTTAGCGATCCTGTTCAACGCATCAACCACGTTAACATATAAGTTGTGAGTTCAACCACTCCAATGACAGAATTATGTCACCCCACCATGTAGCAACTATATGTTACAGCCGTCCATATGAATTGGCCCACATTCATACTAACTGTGAACTAAGTTTCAAGTTGAAAGGAACTGATGATCATGAACTCCCGTGTGTGAATCATTTCCATACACCTAGATCATCTACAATTCAACTTGAGGACACATCTATACACTGCTCATGTATTGAAATGATACAGGTATACCCATAATATGTAATAACAATCAATAATAAATTCAATTTATTAATAATAAAATGTCTTAACGAGTGGCTTTAAGGGCATACAATCCCCAACATTCTCCCACTTGCACTTAAAACCAATTAACATTACATCGTACTCCTAATCCATCCACATGAGACTCAAATTTCTTTGTCGGCAGTGTCTTTGTGAAAGAATCTGCTAGGTTTTCCGCCGATGCAATTTTGGCCACAGTGACATCGCCTCTCTGCACGAACTCGCGAATCAGGTGATATTTCCTCTCTATATGTTTTCCACGCTTATGGTTCCTGGGGTCCTTACTCTGCGCAACTGCTCCACTATTATCACAATAAAGAACAATAGGAGAACTCGCATAAGGTACTACCCCTAGATCCATGAGGAACTTCCGGACCCATACGGCCTCTTTTGCTGCCTCAGAGGCTGCTACATATTCAGCCTCCATGGTGGAGTCAGCAATACAAGATTGATTTACACTCCTCCAACTAATGGCTCCACCTCCAAGCGTAAACACATAACCAGAAGTTGACTTTCTGGAATCATGATCTGATTGAAAATCAGAATCAGTGTAACCAACTGGAACCAAATCCTCTCCACCGTAGATTAACATATAATCCTTAGTTCTCCTTAAATACTTAAGGACATGCTTTACTGCTTGCCAGTGTGCTGGCCCTGGGTTAGATTGATATCTGCTGACTATTCCTACAGCATAACAGATATCTGGTCTAGTGCATAGCATAGCATACATGATACTTCCCACAGCCGAAGCATAAGGAATCCTTCTCATTTGCTCCTCTTCCTCGGGTGTCTTAGGACATTGATCCTTAGATAGAGGGACTCCATGTCTGAAAGGCAGAATGCCTTTCTTGGACTCTTGCATTGCAAATCTGACCAAAATCTTATCTATGTATGCTGATTGGGATAAGCCTAACATCCTTTTCTTGCGATCTCGCAAAATCTTGATCCCAAGGACATAACTGGCCTCTCCCAAGTCTTTCATATCAAACTGGTTAGAGAGCCATATTTTTACTGTAGATAAAACTCCTACATCGTTTCCAATAAGGAGTATATCATCTACATAGAGAACTAGATATACTATTACACTTCCCTCAGCCCTCTTGTATACACACGGTTCATCCACGTTTTGATCAAAACCAAAAGACTTGATTGCCTGATCAAAACGAATGTTCCAACTACGCGAAGCCTGCTTAAGTCCATAAATAGACTTATGCAATTTGCACGCAAGGTGCTCTTGGCCTCTTACCATGAATCCCTCTGGCTGCACCATGTAGATGTCTTCCTCAAGATGGCCATTCAAGAAGGCCGTCTTGACATCCATCTGCCATATCTCATAGTCATGATGTGCAGCTATGGACAAGAGAATCCTAATGGACTTAAGCATGGCAACAGGTGAAAAAGTTTCCTCATAATCAATCCCTTCTTTCTGAGTATAACCTTTTGCAACCAGCCTTGCTTTGAAGGTCTCGACCTTTCCATCCATTCCTCTCTTTCTCTTGTAGACCCACTTGCACCCAATGGGTTTTATCCCTTCAGGTGGTTCTACAAGCTCCCATACATGATTAGAGTACATAGACTCCATCTCGGATTTCATAGCAATATGCCATTGCTCAGCATCTCGGTCAGAAATAGCCTCATTGTAGTTGCAAGGATCTAGGTCATGTTCATCAGGAACAGCCTCGTAAGACTCTCCCAGTAGAGTGTACCTACTAGGTAGTCTTACTTCTCTCCCACTACGACGAGGTACTGGTGTAACATCAGGCTGTGGATCTACTTGTGTAGTCTCGGGTATATCACTCTGTATAGTAGGCTCATACCGACTGGCAACTGTTGGATCATTTGACAATTCTTGCAGTACAATTTTACTCTTGGGTGTATGGTTCATGATATAATCTTCTTCCAGAAATACAGCATTTGCACTAACAAACACCTTCTGATCTCTGGGATCATAAAATAAACCTGCTTTACATCCTTTTGGATACCCAACAAACAAACATACATCTGATCTTGATTCCAACTTATCCATCTTTCCCTTCCTCACATAAGCAGGACAGCCCCAAATGTGCAAGTGTTGTAAGCTTGGCTTTCGCCCTGCCCACAACTCTCTAGGTGTCTTGGGAACAGACTTAGAAGGAACTAAGTTCAGAATGTACATTGCTGTCTCTAGGGCATATCCCCAAAAAGATAATGGTAAATTTGAGTAACTCATCATCGATCTTACCATGTCAAGTAAAGTTCTGTTTCTCCGTTCAGCGACACCATTCTGCTGGGGAGTCCTAGGTGCAGCTAACTGGGATATAATCCCATGATGTGTTAAGTAGTCCTTGAACTCTCCTAAGAGGTACTCACCTCCTCGGTCAGACCGAAGAGACTTAATGTGTTTACTTAATTGCTTCTCAACTTCTGCCTGAAACTCCTTGAATTTCTCAAAAGATTCAGACTTATGATGCATTAAGTAAACATAGCCATATCTTGAGTAATCATCAGTGAATGTGATAAAATACTCATAGCCTCCTCTAGCTCGAATGTTCAAGGGACCACACACATCCGTGTGAACTAGCTCCAACGGCTCTTTGGCTCTTAACCCTTTGGCCGAAAATGACCGTCTAGTCATTTTCCCTTCCAAACAGGATTCGCAGACTGGTAGCGGTTGGATAGAAAGAGATGTGAGAAGTCCATCAGCTACTAGTCTTTGGATCCTATTCAGATTAATGTGACCAAGACGTAAGTGCCAAAGATACGTTGAATTCACTTGAGAAACCTTCCTTTTTAATGGTAATATCTTGGATGAATCAACAGTCTCAGTGTCATGTACAGTGTAGGTATTAGGATATATCAAGTATAAACCATCTTGCAAAACACCAGAGCACAAAATAAAATGATCCTTCTTTATTAAAACCTTATTACTAAAAAACACTGAATATCCAAATTTTGAAAGACATGAAACAGAAATCAAATTTCTTCTTATTTCTGGTGCATAAAGACAGTCTTCCAATACTAATACCCTACCACTACCAAACTCTAATCTCATGACTCCTACTGCTTCCACTGCAACTCTTACATCAGATGCAAGAAAAAGGTAAATCTCATCTTTACTGAGCTTTCTGGTTACCTGGAACCCCTGCAATGAATTGCAAACATGGTTAGTGGCGCCTGAGTCTACACACCAGGTATTAGTAGAATCTGCCACAAAACATGCCTCAATAACAAAAGACTGAAGTATACCTCCCTTAGCCTGCTTCTTTGCCAAATAGACCGGGCAGTTTGCCTTCCAGTGTCCTTTCACTCCACACTCAAAGCATTTGCCTTGAGGTGCCTGATTCTCAGCCCGAACTATCTTCTTGCCTTTCCCTTTATTTTTCTTAAATTTACCTTTGGGATGTTGGGTGGGCTTCTTCTTTCCGAATCCTTTACACTTAGGCTTAGACCCAGAAGAAGCCTCAGCAACCATAACACTGACCTTGGGTTTTACAACAGTCTCTGCTGCCTGTAAGGCATTTAACAGTCCAGGTAATGTGTAGTCAAGCTTATTCATATTATAGTTAAGTCTGAACTGATTAAATGACTCGGGCAGAGACTGCAAAATAAAATCAACTTGGGACTCTGCATCAAGATCTGCTCCCAAGACCTCCAGTTCGTTTAAGTAAGCAATCATTTTTAAAACATGGTCTCGAACTGGAGTACCCTCAGCCATCTTAGTGTTAACTAGGTTGCGGAATGCAATTTGACGTGCGTCACGTCCATGCTCACCAAACATCTCCTTAAGGTTGAGCATTATATCTTTAGCAGTAGGCATAGACTGATGCTGGTGCTGGAGGACATTTGACATGGATGCCAATATATAGCACTTAGCCATCTCATCAGCCTTTGCCCACCGCTCATAACGCTCACGGTCCTCTTTAGGAGAATCTAAGGCAGGAAGTTCAGGACAATCAGTTGAGAGCACATATTTGTGCCCTTCAGCAGTAAGCACTATATCCAGATTACGTTTCCAATCCACATAATTTGGTCCAGTTAATTTATTTTCCTTGAGGATAATTGATAGTGGATTGAATGAAGACATTTTATCTGAAAGTCAAAACATAAATAAACACATAAGAATACATGTACACCAATGGGTATTATTATCAAATATGTATTAGTATCTAGTGATCTCCTCTACAAAATCACAACTACATATTTGAGTAAATTAGAATACTAACTCTATGGTTACACGGCTCCTTAGGGAGATCATATGTTGCCACTAGTTAGCGGGAATCCCATCACTAACATACCATCTAGACATAAATGTCAAGTATTTAGTGACTTCCAATTTATCTTTAGCTTTCTAAAATATGAAAGTACTTTCACTCTTTGGGGAGAATACCTAACATATTTTAGTCAAGTGTATACCATGACCTTAAGTTCAAATTAGTTTTGTAGGTTAGTGTTTTCTTGGGAAAAAATTTCACTCCCACTCATCCTAATTTAAGCTTAAATTTTTTTTTTTTTTTTTTTTTTTTTTTTTTTTTACTCAACTTGGTAACTTAGTATGTTGACACCCTCCATAGGGGAGCCCTTTATAATTAGAGACAAGGTGACAACATCCCTTACCTTGAGTTGGTCATGAAAAGCCGTGGGGTATTGTATCTATACCCCTCACACACTTGAATTTTTTATTGTAGAGGATATAGATCAATTCACATTGAATATAACAAATCCATATGAATCTATTTGAAGTTGTCTATGCAAATTATTTGGAAAGGTCCTTGTATAATTTAATATACAAAAAAAATTGTGGGTAATGTTTCCCACTAAATTTCTAGAAAACACATTTGTCACAATTTTATTTTATCAGGAAAAATAATTAATATTTTATAAAATAAATTGATCTTGACAAATGAATTCTAGAAAATCTAATTTAAAAGGATTTTATTATTAAAATACTTTATTCTAGATAAACTAGAAAAATTAAAATTAAATTCCTTATCTAATTAGAATTATACATTATTTAGGACCCTTTTCAAATTTTAACTTGCATAGATAACAACAATATGCATGATTTAAGTCCATGGATCAAAATCAATATGAATGTCATGATCCTATCATGCATGCATAATTATCATGCAACAAATAAGATAACCACAAAAAAAGATGGGATTCCTTCAAGCCAAAAAAAAACTATTAAAAAAAAACTAACTAAATCTGATCAACTTCAGATAAGTCTTCCGAAAAATATGAAGTGACTTGATCGCATCTGCTACGCATTTGATAGGAACCAGTAACATGTACTTACCATATGACATTGACATCAATTGCTTGAAATCAATTTCTGGCCTAGCAAATTTTAACATTCAAGTGACTAACCAAACTCTATGATGATGTCACAATCATAAGGCCACGTGTATATTTGGAACATCTACTCTATCACAAAAAATTCAATATCCTGTGATATAATCATGGCATCTTCTACGGATGGTCCCACCACTTGAAACCTTGACGTCATCATCATCCATGTCCCTGGAGAAGTATGCTAACAAATTTGGGATGCACAGGTCACTGAACAAGCCGTACTGTGTACGCCTAAATTTTATCACATGCTTGGGCGATTGCTGCTAGAAGCTTTACTGTATTTTTCAATTGCTTCGGTCCATGTGACGTACTATCTCACGAACTCACAGAAGTACAGATTACATGGAATCACATTTAGCAGAAAAATAAATGGCATAGGTGAAACAGATCTGGATCGCCCTTTCATGGGAAATTCGATCCAAACCCCCCTTTACAATTGCCAAACAACCTACTACATCAGATCTATTTCTAGACTTTGAAGGAATTCAATAAAAAATCATAATCATCATACACAACCAAAAACTACATATCTATGAACGATTCAAATGCAGAATTAAATATGATGATCCATGAACCTTTTTTTTTTATTTAACCTTTTGATCAATCAACGATCTGTGAGACCGCTCTGATACCACTTGTTGGAAATATTATAGAAAATACAGCGGAAGGATTTCAAAAATTTTCTGGATCCTCACAGTGGTTGATTAATCAAACGATTAAATAAAATAATATTATTTGTATTCGTTACCTCAAACTCTGAAGTAGAAGACGATACAGTATATAGCCTTTGTCACCACCGGACCTTCACCGTTGTTCTCCAACCTTCAGATGCGTAGGAAGATGGTAGGAATCTCCCAAGCCACTCAAAGCTCTCAATATGGTGTATGTAAATTTTCAGAACGTTAGTTTTTCCTAACAGATATACTGTATATATAAGATATGGATATAGAGATATAGTAGCATTAAATCTCTTATTTCTTTTAAATTCAAATTAAAAAAAAATTAATTTAAATTTAATATATATAAATATATATATATATATATATTTATCTTTACAAAAAGATAAATTATCCATATACTTATATATATAAATATAATCTGTTATATATACAAACACCATACACAACTTTAGTATGCACCCTACGGTTAGGAGCCAACGATGGGATCTGATGGCCATCCTTTTTCTTGGCTTCCAATCATATCTTAGCCAATCTGATCAACTCTAGATCTAACTAAGACTGGTTAATTACAGGCACACCCTACTACAATGCTGTAATTGCACTCCAAGAAAATAGAAATTATATTAAGGCCCAACTCAATAAATTTATCTGCAAATATACCCCTCCACGTTAATAAGCAACACAAGGTAAAATATTAATTGACTGTCTACCTTTTTGGTCACCTATTATTTACCTCTTTTGGAAACTCTAGTTATCCACAATCGATCACGTATGGAAAGACCATACTACCCTTTTGCAAATTATTATTATTTAACTATAAATAATATATATATATATAAAAACTGGTTTAGGAAAAACCCAACTGAGTACTCAGATTTCTGTGATCGAATGAAACTATCCAAAAGTTATCCAACATGGATTCCATATTAAAGATACACGTTCACAGACCTCCTATACTAATTACCCAAAATACCGAGGTATTGATCATAAGATCTCACTATGTAGTATATCAAAGTAACTAGCATAAGAGTGCTGAGTCCATTTATCTTCTCAGGATTAAGAGTAATTTACAATTTAATGAACTAGATAAACAAACACTTAAGAGACAGTCATTTAGTGTAGTAGTCTAGTTAGCGATCCTGCTCAACGCATCAACCACGTTAACATATAAGTTGTGAGTTCAACCACTCCAATGACAGAATTATGTCACCCCACCATGTAGCAACTATATGTTACAGCCGTCCATATGAATTGGCCCACATTCATACTAACTGTGAACTAAGTTTCAAGTTGAAAGGAACTGATGATCATGAACTCCCGTGTGTGAATCATTTCTGTTCAAAGAGAGAATAGAGAGAAAGAGAAGGCTTAACCTAATTAGGTTAGCCCACACTTATATATATATCAATCATATATTCAAGAAAATTACAAAAATACCCTTAATACTAATACTTATATTCTAACACTCCCCCTCAAGCTGGAGCATAGATATCTATCAAGCCCAGCTTGTTACAAAGATTATAGAACGATCCTCTATTTAGAGCCTTGGTAAGAATATCTCCTAGTTGCTCACTAGACCTAACAAAAGAAGTAACAATTTCCTTTCTCATAACCATATCTCTGATAAAATGACAATCAACTTCAATATGTTTGGTCCTCTCATGAAACACTGGATTACTTGCAATGTACATAGCTGCTTGATTATCACAATACATCTTCATAGGTTTACTACTTGGAAATCCCATCTCCTGCAGAATAGTCTTCACCCATAACAACTCACACGCAGTATGAGCCATAGCTCTATACTCAGCCTCTGCACTTGATCTTGCAACTACATTTTGCTTTTTGCTCTTCCAACTGACGAGATTTCCACCAACGAACACACAAAACCCTGATACTGAACGTCTATCAAGACTGTCTCCTGCCCAACTGGCATCTGAGAAACCAACTATCTCCAAATTATCTGAAGGCTTCAACACTAAGCCTTTACCAGGGGCACCTTTTAAATACCTCAATATACGACACACTGCCTCCCAATGTGATAACTTGGGACTCTGCATAAACTGACTAACAACTCCAACAGAGAAGGTGATATCAGGTCGAGTTACGGTTAAATAAATCAACTTACCCACAAGTCTTCTATACCTTCCAACATCATTGAAGTCTTCTCCACCATCTTTACTAAACTTAATATTTGAGTCCATTGGAGTGTCGACAGGTTTTGAACCCATCAATCCTGTTTCATCTAGAAGGTCAAGGACATACTTTCTTTGAGATAAGAAAATTCCTTCCTTAGACCTTGCTACCTCAATACCCAAAAAATAACGTAGTAGCCCCAAATCCTTCATATGAAAATGCTTACTTAAATGAGATTTCAATAACTGTATACCTTCACTGTCACTGCCGGTAATCACTATATCATCCACATAAACTGCTAGAACTATCGTACCTTTCTCACAGTGTCTCACAAAAACTGAATGATCAGAACTAGTTCTTCTCAACCCATATGAACTAGCTACTTGGCTAAACTTGTCAAACCAGGCCCTTGGAGACTGTTTAAGGCCATAAATAGCTTTCTTCAACCTACATACTTTATGTGACTCCCCCTGAGCAACATACCCAGGAGGTTGCTCCATATACACTTCCTCTTGTAGGTCACCATGAAGAAAGGCATTCTTTATGTCAAGTTGATGTAGAGGCCATCCCTTAGTAACAGCAACAGACAATAAAATGCGAACAGAATTGAGACGAGCTACAGGGGAAAAGGTTTCAAAGTAATCCACACCAAAAGTCTGAGTGTACCCTTTAGCCACCAAACGAGCTTTCAACCGTTCGACAGTACCATCCGGATGATACTTAACCACATAAACCCAACGACAACCTACAACATGTTTCCCAGAAGGAAGATCAGTTAACTCCCACGTACCATTTTTAGACAACGCCAACATCTCATCATCCATAGCACTCTTCCAACCCGGAGAAACCAATTCCTGAGTATGAGACTGAGGAACAGAGACTGAAGATAAAGCACTAACAAAAGAGCGCAATGAAGACGATAAATGAGAATATGAAACAACCTGATCAATAGGATGGTGAGTGCAAGAACGAGTACCTTTTCGAAGAGCAATGGGTAGATCATGAGATTGAGGAACCTCAGCCGAAGTGGATGAAGATGGAGGTGGAGCTGGCGGGTCATGAATACTGGATGGCTTGTCACGACGACGATACACCTGCAAGGGAGGAGAACTAGGAGGAATGGGTAAGGGAATAGTGGACGATGGAGCAAGAACATCAACATCTAAGGATGCACCGGAGGATGAAAAAAATGATGTACCTTCAAAGAAGGTGACATCTGCACTAATCACATAACGACGACTCTGAGGATTCCAGCATTTATAACCTTTTTGAGTGCGTGAATATCCCACAAATATACATTTGGTGGCCCGAGGATCCAATTTATCATGACCAGGAGTAAGAACATGAACAAATGCAACACAACCAAACACACGTGGTGGTAAGGCAAACAATGATCTATCTGGATAGAGAACAGAATGAGGAATGCCACCACTAAGAACAGATGAAGGCATTCGATTAATAAGATAACAGGCAGTGAGTACAGCATTCCCCCAAAATTGTTTAGGAACATGCATGTGCAACATAATTGTTCGGGCAACCTCAAGAAGGTGTCTATTTTTTCGTTCAGCTACCCCATTCTGTTGTGGAGTATAACCACAAGAGGATTGATGAATTATCCCCTGAGAATCACAATAGGACTGAAGAGGTCCTTTAACATATTCCAAAGCATTATCAGATTGTAAAATACGAATAGTGCAACCAAACTGAGTCATAATCTCTTTACAAAATAATTGAAAAATTGAAGAAATATCTGAACGTTCTTTCATTAAAAATAACCATGTCATCCTGGAACAATCATCCACAAAAGACACAAAATAAGAAAAACCTAATAGACTCTTATGTCTAGACGGACCCCAAACGTCGGAATGAACCAACTCAAAAGGAGTGGCCCGACGATTATTTTTACGTAAAGGAAAAGACACCCTATGATGCTTACCTAACTGGCAAGCCTCACACTCTAAACTAGACATAGACTTAAAGGACGGAAAAACCAACTGCAAGGACTGTAGTGAAGGATGACCTAGACGGCAGTGCCATTGATGTGGTGAAACATTTGTATGTAAAGCCGTCGATTTATTCGCTATTGAATGTTGTTCCAGGTAATAAAGACCATCTCGCTCACGACCTCCACCAATCATCTTCTTCGAGCTGAGGTCCTGAAAAACACAATGAGAGGGATAAAATGTTACAGAACAATTTAAAGATTTAGTAAGTTGACTGACCGATAGGAGACTAAAGGGAAATTGAGGAATATAATTTACAGATGACAATGAAAGAGATGAGGTGGGAGAAACAGGACCATGACCAATAATAGGACAAGATCGTCCATCAGCTAAAACAACAGAAGGCTGTGTGGGTGGACTAAGCAATTGTGTAAATACATTGGACTTACCAGTCATATGTGCCGAAGCCCCTGAGTCGATGACCCATGGTGAAGGAGCAGATGAAGAAAAACATGCAATATTACCTGACTGTGCAAAACCAGCAGTACTAGACAAGGATTGCTGCTGTTGCTGTTGGATTAAGGCATTGTATTCCTCGCGGGAGAGAGTGATAGACTCATTTGAAGATGCTATGGCAGGTGGAGGAGTACTAACTTCCTGTTGAGACCCAGAAGCAGTGTCAGAAGAGTACAGGGCTGGATTAGGTGAGGTCTCCCACGGCTTACCATAGATATCATAACACCTATCCACAGTATGATTGTCACCCCCGCAGTGTGTGCAATAAAGAGAACCACGGCCTCGACCAAAACCACGACCACGTCCCGGAGGACCTCCTCGTCCTCGATTACCATTAAACATAGGAGGGGAATTGCCAAAGCCACGACCACTGCGACTGCGATTATTACCAGAAAAATTGCCACGACCACGAAAGGCCCCTCTATATCCCGTAGATGTAAGAAGTGCAGAATTTTCTTTCCCAACAGGCTCAGAAGAGATGGAGGAGGACTCTGTAGTAACACGGAGCACGCGAGAATACACATTGCTCAAGGATGGAATACTACCATCACCGGCCAAAATCTGTGACTTAACAGACTGAAGATTCGAATGTAAACCAGATAAGAACTTGGAGACATAAAATTCCTCTCGTTGCTTCTTGATAACGTCAACATCATTAGTGATAGGATGATACTGATTCAACTCATCCATGAGTCCCTTAAATGTACTGTAGTATTCACTAACCGGCTTATCACCCTGTTGAAGCAGAAACAAATTTTGATATACCTCATAAACGCGAGAAACATTCTTTTCCATAGAAAACGTCTCATGAACAGACTCCCAAATCTCTTTGGCTGAGGACAAGAACATGACACTTGAACACACAGTAGGTTCCATACTATTCCACAACCAGGACATAACCACATAATTCTCAGACACCCAATCTTCATAATCCTTACTATCCTTAGTCGGAGCAACAGACACAATATATTTCAACTTCTTCCTAGCCCCTAAGGCGACTTTCATAGCTTGAGCCCACAACAAGTAATTGGACCCATTCAACTTAGTAGTGATAATTTGCATACTCACAACATCGGACGAAGAAATAAAACCTTTCTTGTCAGCCATATCAACTAAAACAGTAGGAGTCTTATACCCAATAACAAAGGAAAAATACTAACAACGAACAAGAAGCAACATCAACGCCAATAAACTCAAACGGAACTAACCAATAAGGTCCATAAAGGGACCGAGACAACACGATCGAAGAAACCACCAATCAAAATTGCCTAATCGAGTTCTGATGTATGCGAATGTAATCCCTTGGACGGTTGGAGTTCAAAAAAAAGTGCAAAAATCAGATCATGAACAATGCCCGATGAATAGTTACTGCATGAACAGTGTTCGATGAACAGTGTTTTCGGTGAACAGTGCTCGGTGAATAGTAACTGCGTGAACAATGTTCGATGAACAGTGTTTTCGATGAACAGTGTTTTCGGTGAACAGTAACTGCGTGAATAGTAACTGCGCGAATAGTAACTGCGTGAATAGTGCTCGCGTGAACAGTAACTGCGTGAATAGTGATGCGGCTGTGATGGTGGTGGTGGTGGTGGTGGTGTGCGGCACCGAGAAGCCTATTCGGGTGGCTCTGATACCATGTTCAAAGAGAGAATAGAGAGAAAGAGAAGGCTTAACCTAATTAGGTTAGCCCACACTTATATATATATCAATCATATATTCAAGAAAATTACAAAAATACCCTTAATACTAATACTTATATACTAACAATTTCCATACACCTAGATCATCTACAATTCAACTTGAGGACACATCTATACACTGCTCATGTATTGAAATGATACAGGTATACCCATAATATGTAATAACAATCAATAATAAATTCAATTTATTAATAATAAAATGTCTTAACGAGTGGCTTTAAGGGCATACAATCCCCAACAGCTAGTTCTATAGCACCATGAGGTAATCTTTGTGGTGACGACCACGGCCGCCAGAGGCCTATGGGACTGCACGTGTGAGGGCGTGGGTCATGACTAGTCACGTGGGCTTGGGGAGTGGAGCCGCGGGCTAGCCGGTAGTGGTGGGAGTGAACTAGTAATTGCCAGAGACTATAGTTATTTGTAATATGTTGAATTGAGCATGTTTATTATCCATAATCATGATTAGCATTACTCACTAAGCATATAGCTTATATATTGTAATGGTTATTGAATAACCATCGTAGGTGATCGCGGCGAGTAATCGGGGAAGTGAGCTGGGAAGTGGCTTGGCTAGCTTATGGGTTTTGGGAGTTGTTATAACATTTTTAGTATTTACTTGCCTTTTTAGTTTAAAGCTTGCAATATAGTTGTAATTAATAAGTTTTAATCTGGATTATAGTACGAGTCGTACTTTGGTTGGTTTAAGACTTATGTAATATTTCTAGTTAAACTCTATACTTTAGTGGATTGTAACTTAACTCTTGTAATATAAGGTTGAACTGTGTTAGTTGGAATTATTTGATCATAGAGTTACTATGACTAATGTTATTAGATTGGGATGTTTGAACTTGGAGATTTATTTATTGGGTTGGTTGTAAATTGTTATATTTAGTATTTCTCTTAAAGTATTTAAAAACTCTTGCTTGGACTTTGGGAGCTCATGACTATGATTTGGTAGTGTTCTTTGAGAAGTTACTAATTGTTAAAACAGGGTTATTTTTGGCTGATTGCAAAGACAGGATTTTGTTTTTTTTTTATTTTATTTTTTTATTATTGTTGAGCTTCTTTGGTTTAAGTTATTTTAAACTTATTTTGAAACTTTAATGATTGGGGTTAAGCCTTGGTAGCGTGCCACGTGTCCTAGGATCATCTGAGTGGTTCCGGGGCGTGACATTTAGTGGTATCAGAGCATTAGGCTTAGAGCCTTGGGTACGAGAGACGACGATTGAGAGTACGCGTAGATGATGAACATGTAAAAGCATTTTATGAATGCATATGAATAATTGTTGCTATGCTGTTATATAACATATTGGCATAGCATGCAATATATTTATGTCAATTGACTGACAGGTAAGAAAATGGATCATGATCGGGAACGTTCACCTCATTCGAGGATGGACCACCTAGAAGATGTGGTAAGCAATTTTGTAAGGGCAGTAAGTGATCAGATGGGACGTGATAGACCTGCAAACCTATAACCACGAGCCGAGCGAGGAGTCATTGAACAATTTTATAAAAGGAAGCCGAGTCAGTTTGATGGAGGCCCAGATCCGTCACAAGCTGATCATTGGGTAACGGATATGGAACGTATCTTTCGGGCAATAGAGTGTACAGATGAGGAAAAGATAATGTGTGCTACCGACACTTTGAAGGGTGAAGCTCAAAACTGGTGGACAAATGTGATTGAACAAGGGGCACCAGAGTCGTGGGACAGATTTGTAAAGGTCTTCTACAAGCGGTAATTTCCAGCATCCGTCAAGACACAGTTGGGCCGTGAATTTGCAAATTTACAACAAGGGGATATGACAGTAAATGAGTACGCAGCTAAGTACAACAGTTTACTTCGGTTTGCATATCGAACAGTACCATGGGAAGTAGATAGGGCACGGAAATTTGAAGAAGGCCTACGAGATAATATTAGAAGCCGAGTGGATACACATCAACTCAGAAAGGTGGCCGATGTGCAAGATGTTGCTTTGATCGCAGAAAGGGATATTGACAAGTATAAACAGAGCCAACAGAATAAGCGGCCAGCCGAGGGAAAAAGTAAAGGACAAGGTTTCTTCAAGAAGCCGTTCTCGCGAGGTTCTAGTTCTAGCTCAGGAGTTCAAAGGGGAAGTTCCTTATCTGGGGAGAGTTGCCCATTATGTCCAACGTGCAATCGTTAACATTGGGGTGTATGCCACTTGACGTTAGTATGCAATATCTGCAAGCAGAAGGGGCATACAGCGAGAAATTGCTCACAAGCTCGAACTCAAAGTACGGGGAGCATAAATCTAGACAATAGGGGAAAATGCTTTGAATGTGGCCAGCTAGGACATCAAGCCAAAGAATGCCCAACAAGACAACAGCGAGGGACAGGTTCTGTGGCATCAACTGGGGTAAAACCAGGGACAAGTATGGACAAAGGGAAAGGGCCAGAACAAAGACAAGGAAGGTATTATCGACTAACGCCGGGGGATACTGCAGCAGCCGATTTTGTCGTGTCAGGTACATTACTCATTTGTTCACACCCGGCGCATGTTTTAATAGATTCAGGGTCAACACATTCTTTTGTTGCACATGAATTTGTTAGACACTTAGACAGCATGTCAGAACCTTTGGGGTATGATTTGTTGATATCTTTACCCTTAAGCAAATCTATGGTGACCTCATCAATATTTAAAGCATGTGACATCAAGGTAAATGATAGGGTTTTGACAGTGGATTTAATTCCGTTGGCCGTTAATTATTTTGACGTAATTTTGGGTATGGACTGGTTGTCCGCAAACCAAGCTACTATCGATTGTGAACAGAAAAGAGTTACTGTTCGACCAATGGGACAAGGGGAGTTTAGTTTTCAAGGAACTGGTGTTGTAGCACCACCATATTTTGTTTCACCAATACGGGCAGGCAAGTTGTTGAAACAAGGTTGTCGAGGGTTCTTATGTTCAATAATTGACACACGGGTCACAGGGACTATATTAGAAGATATTTCAGTTGTACGAGAGTTCTCAGATGTCTTTCCTGAAGATCTACCTGATGTATTAGTTGAGCGAGAAATTGAATTTACTATTGAAGTAGCCTCGGGGTCTCAGCCAGTATCGAAAACACCGTACAGAATGGCACCGGTGGAGTTGAAAGAATTGAAGATTCAGCTGCAAGATCTTCTAGATAAGGGATTCATTCGACCTAGTGTATCACCATGGGGTGCACCAGTTTTGTTTGTCAAGAAGAAAGACGGGACTATGAGGATGTGTATCGATTATCGAGAACTCAACAAGTTAACTATCAAGAACAAGTATCCGTTGCCTAGAATTGATGACTTGTTTGATCAACTTCAAGGAGCCCAGGTCTTTTCTAAGATTGATTTGCGATCGGGTTATCACCAGTTAAAGGTCAAAGAAGAAGACGTGGAAAAGACAACATTTAGGACCCGTTATGGTCATTATGAATTTCTTGTTATGCCTTTTGGAGTTACGAATGCACCGGCAGCATTTATGGATTTGATGAATTGAGTGTTTAAAGATTATTTGGATGAGTTTGTAATTGTCTTCATAGATGATATCTTAATATATTCCAAGAGTGTAGAAGATCACGAGAGGCATCTACGGTTGGTTCTACAACGACTTCGTGAAAAGAAGTTATTCGGAAAGTTGAAGAAATGTGAATTCTGGTTAACTGAGATAGCATTTTTGGGGCACGTGATTTCAAAGGAGGGTGTATCAGTAGATCCACAGAAAATTGAAGTTGTAGCTAATTGAAAGTCGCCAACAAGTGTGCCAGAGGTACGAAGCTTCTTGGGATTAGCTGGATATTACCGAAGGTTCGTGGAAAATTTTTCAAGAATTGCAATGCCAATGACACAACTTATGCGAAAAGATGTTCCTTTTGTCTGGAGTCTAGAATGTGAAGAAAGTTTTGCTGAATTGAAGACTCGTCTGATGATGACACCTATATTGACTATTCCTTCGGGGACTGAGGGGTTTGTGATATACAGCGATGCTTCCTATCGAGGTTTGGGTTGTGTTTTGATGCAAAACAATAAGGTGATTGCCTATGCCTCACGACAATTAAGGCCACACGAAGTGAATTATCCGACACATGATCTTGAATTAGCGGCAGTGATCTTTGCCTTGAAGATTTGGAGGCATTATCTCTATGGGGAAAAGTGCAAAATTTATACCGATCATAAGAGTCTAAAATATCTGTTTACACAGCGGGATTTGAATATGAGATAGAGGAGGTGGTTAGAGCTAATGAAGGATTACGACTTATCAATCCATTATCATCCGGGGAAAGCTAATGTGGTGGCCGATGCGTTGAGTCGAAAGTCAACAAACAATCTGGCTTATGCTTTGACTTCGCAAGAAAGGTTAATTCGAAAAATGGAGCAATTAAAGCTAGAAGTGATTCCAGAAACCAGAGGTGCTTTAATGTCAGCTATTATTGCACAGTCGTCTCTTATTGATGAAATTCGAGCCAAATAGCTTCAAGATCCAATATTGAAGAAGATTCATGATGAAATACCTGAGGGTAAGCAACCAGAATTTACTTTTGAGAATGGTATGTTGAAATTCAGGAATCAGATTTGTATACCCAATATAGATGGTATCAAGGAAGTAATTTTGGAAGAGGCACACAATACGAGGTACTCAATCCATCCGGGTAGTACTAAGATGTACCGTGATTTGCGGGAAATCTATTGGTGGTCAGGAATGAAACGAGAAGTAGCTGAGCACGTGGCAAAATGTGTGGCTTGTCAGAGGGTAAAGGTGGAACACCAGAAACCAGCGGGAAAATTGGAACCACTACCTATACCAGAGTGGAAATGGGAAAATATCACAATGGACTTCGTGGGAGGTTTACCGAGATCTAGAAAGTCAAATGACAGTGTATGGGTAATCGTTGATCGATTGACTAAGTCTGCACATTTTCTACCTATTAAGACTAATGATCCAAGGAAATTAGATGAATTGTATGTTCAAGAAATTGTGAGACTTCATGGAGTTCCAGTATCTGTAGTTTCAGATCGAGATAGTGCATTTACATCCAGATTTTGGCAAGGAATGCAGAGAGCAATGGGTACAAGATTGAGTTTCAGTACCGCTTTTCATCCTCAAACTGATGGACAATCAGAGCGTGTGATTCAAATACTAGAAGATATGCTTCGACTTTGTATTTTGGATTTAAAGGTGATTGGGAAGAGCACTTGCCATTGGCTGAATTTGCTTATAATAATAGTTATCAATCCAGTATTGGGATGGCGCCTTTTGAGGCTTTATATGGGCGTAAGTGTCGTTCTCCACTTTGTTGGACCGAGGTTGGTGAGAGGAGATTGATAGGGCCTGAAATTGTTCAGCAGACTACGGAAAAGATAAAGACAATACAACGACTTCAAACAGCACAAAGTAGATATAAAAGCTATGCGGACTTGAAAAGGAGACCGATGGAGTTTGAAGTTGGGGATTTTGTATTCTTGAAAGTATCACCTTCAAAGGGTATTACAAGGTTTGGGAAACGTGGGAAGTTGAATCCGAGGTATGTTGGGCCATTTGAGATCATTGGCAGAGTTGGACCAGTAGCGTATCGGTTGGAATTGCCATCGGAGTTGGCTAATGTACATGATGTATTTCATATATCAATGTTAAGAAGATGTGTATCAGATCCGAAAAAAGTAATTATTCCGGAGCCGTTGGAAGTCAGGGAAGACTTGACTTATATCGAGCAGCCAGTCAAGATTCTTGACAGAAAAGAACAAGTTCTGAGGACAAAGACTATTCCTTTGGTTATGGTGTTATGGCAAAATCACTCTGTTGAGGAAGCCACATGAGAAAGAGAAGATGAAATGAAAGAGAAGTATCCATTTTTATTCGAAACAAGAGATACTACGAGTTTGGGGACAAACTCCATTTTAAGAAGGGGAGAGATGTGACACCCGCTCCCGCAGTTTATATTTATTATTGCTTCAGTATGCATAATCATGAGTTAATGTTAATTAATGTGTTATGTGACACTTATTGAAAGTGGGAATTAATCCACTAAGTTGATTATGGGTGTCCAGTTGGGAACCCAGTTGTTGCTAGTATGGCAATCCCAAGTTGGGATATGTGTTGAAGGGTCCCAGTTGAGATGGAACAGTAATATGTGGAACACCCTATGTGCCTAAATGTTTATTAATGCTTAAATGATTCATTATTTGATTGTTAATAATATCATGTTACGAGGTAGTGACCACTTCTGGGGTCAATTAGGGATACCTTTGTGAGCACGAATTGAACACGTTACATAATTAGTAGGCTAATTAGCAACTTCATATAATTATATGGGACCACTTATGGGACCCATGCGAGACATAGACGAACACCCATTTAGATTTGGGATAGTTTTAATATAGGTTAAAACTTAATAGGGGTATAATTGTAAAACCTAGCAAACTTGGGGGTGGTTATAATAAAAATGGAAAAGTTTATATATAAGACACCTAGGGAGATGACTTACCATCTCCATCTACTTTTGGTTAGTGCATACAGAGAAGTTACGAGAATTACTACGATGGCGGTTGACGATCTCGACGCCGATTGACGCTCCGAACAACGTCGATTTTCAAAACAGGTCACATATTCGGACTCCTGGGGGTGAGTCTAATCTATTGGTACTAATTTTATTGAGTTCTGTGGTAGTTTTTCCGCGACCCATTTTAGGGTTTTAGCTTATAACTTGTAATTTATGTATAGGGTTTGTACCTGGTTTATAGTAGGGCTTTAATTTCACAATTTGGAGCGAAACCCAAGAGGTGAGTGATGTTAATTTTGATATTTGGATGATTATCATGTTGAGTTCAATTGTAATGGCAAAGCATGTCTAAATAGCGTGATTTAATTTATTAGCTTATTATTGGGCAAAATTCATGTGGTTAAATTAGGTCCAATTTATTTGGGAAAGCATGGTGTAATGATTAAATGAGCATGTTGAGTTGCCTATTTGGGTCAATGGAAATTGCTAGTTCTATACCACCATGAGGTAATCTTTGTGGTGACGACCACGGCCGCCAGAGGTCTATGGGACCGCACGTGTGAGGGCGTGTGTCATGACTAGTCACGTGGGCTTGGGGAGTGGAGCCGCGGGCTAACCGGTAGTGGTGGGAGTGAACTAGTAATTGCCAGAGACTATAGTTATTTGTAATATGTTGAATTGAGCATGTTTATTATCCATAATCATGATTAGCATTACTCACTAAGCATATAGCTTATATATTGTAATGGTTATTGAATAACCATCATAGGTGATCGCGGCGAGTAATCGGGGAAGTGAGCTGGGAAGTGGCTTGGCTAGCTTATGGATTTTGGGAGTTGTTATAACATTGTTAGTATTTACTTGCCTTTTTAGTTTAAAGCTTGCAATATAGTTGTAATTAATAAGTTTTAATCTGAATTATAGTACGAGTCATACTTTGGTTGGTTTAAGACTTATGTAATATTTCTAGTTAAACTCTATACTTTAGTGGATTGTAACTTAACTCCTGTAATATAAGGTTGAACTGTGTTAGCTGGGATTATTTGATCATAGTGTTACTATGACTAATGTTATTAGATTGGGATGTTTGAACTTGGAGATTTATTTATTGGGTTGGTTGTAAATTGTTATATTTAGTATTTCTCTTAAAATATTTAAAAACTCTTGCTTGGACTTTGGGAGCTCATGACTATGATTGGGTAGTGTTCTTTGAGAAGTTACTATTTGTTAAAACAGGGTTATTTTTGGCTGATTGCAAAGACAAGATTTTGTTTTTTGTTTTTTTTTTTAAATTATTGTTGAGCTTCTTTGGTTTAAGTTATTTTAAACTTATTTTGAAACTTTAATGATTGGGGTTAAGCCTTGGTGGCGTGCCACGTGTCCTAGGATCATCTGAGTGGTTCCGGGGCGTGACATTATATATAAAAAGAGGACCAAAAATAAGGCATTGTTTGGCCAATATACATATATTATATATATAAATAGGGTAAAATAGGGCCTAAAAAAAATAAGGCCTTGTATATACATGTATTATATATAAAAAAATAGGACCAAAAAAGGGCCTAAAATTTTTTTTCGCTTAGAGCCTCATGAGAATTTCACAATCTCAGGGCCGGCCCTGCATTCAGTGATTATTTTCAGTAGAAATTTCACTTAAAGTTTTCAGTGATTTTTTTGCTACTTTTTCAATTAAGTGGTAAGTTATCAAACGCACTGAAAAAGAATAAGTGCTGATTCTTTTTATTTTCAGCACTTAATAGGATTATCAAACATACCCATAGATTTGCATATTTGGGATGAAAACATGTTGTAGTAGAGATAGTCACACGAACATTGACCTGTTGGCTGTTGAACTGCATCATTCATTCAATCTTCAAGGTCATGATACATACCTAAACCGGACTGGCCGTTATGACTTGCTGACCACGTGACCCACAAAGCTCACGTCATTGACACAATCTCAATTCTCAAAGTCCCAATGCACACACTAACCAATCTCACTCCACACTCCACAGTGTTAACGAACAAAGTATGTAATTAAGACCCACTGGTCCCACTCATTTGCACTTTTACGATAACACCCTCCATTCATCTTTGCGAAAGGGTAATTTTAGATCCACACTCAAATCTCAAAATCATTCATAAACATCGTGATATGAATCAATAAGGAGAGAAGAGGAGAGAGATTGTAATATCCTGATGTCACGATGTGAGAGGAGAGAGATTGTTCTCTCCTCTCCTCATTGGTCCACATCATAATATAGACGAATGAGTGTGAAATTTGAGTGTGGGTCTAGCATTAACCTTTCACAAATAACCCTTATTTTTAGGGAATTTTAGTCAAAAGTCTCTAAAATAAACTTTTTTTTAGTATTAGATTCAACTCCTATTTTATTTTACTAGAAAGTCCATACATAACAAAAGTTATATAAAATTTACATAACTTTTGTGAAAAATTGTACTTGTTATATGAATTTCACATAAAAAAAAAGTTACTTAAATATCACGTAACTTTTTAAAACATAGAAATTTGATCCGATTAAATTTCACTGTCATGAAGTTTTAACCAAAATAAGTTATACTTTTAAACTTAATTTATAATCTAATATTAGAAATTTTTAACTAAATTTTTATTTCTATTATCAAAAATGCCAGACACACAACACATTCCACTATAAGAGCATCTTCAGTGGGAGAGGCAAATGGAGAGCCATCCCTTCCAACCACCATTTTGCCTAGTGAAATTGAAAAATAGATGGTCCAATGGAGGAGCCAAATGACTAGGCAAAATGGAGAGTGAGAAATTTATGAGCCAAAATGGAGAGTGAGAATTTAAAAGCCAAATGGAGAGCCATCCTTTTCAACCACTATTTTTTATTTTTTTATTCATGTATAATGAGTGTTTCTTATTTGAATAGAAATAGAAAATACAAATTAAAATAAATGGCTTGTGGATTTGGCTAGTGTGGTTGGAGAAGATTAGTTTAGTGGACAAGCCATTACACTATTTAATGAGCCAAATTTCACTTTTACCTAACTGGAACTGCTCGTTCTGTTACGACTTTCGTCAACAGTAATACCAATTTTAGTAAGATAAAACACCTCTAAGCATACATACAACTACTATTAGTAAAACTCTTAAAGTTTAGGTACAAGGTCCCTTAGATCAGTACTAAGTATAAGAAAATAGGGGGTTTTACCAAACTGCCTCAGATCGCTCGCGTGGGTCGCTCGGGCAAACTTCATATAGAAAGGCCATGTGGATATTTTAAAATAGTTTTCAAAATATGCCCGGTCACGCTCACGGGTGCTGTCGTGAGTCATGCGCGCGAGTTGCGAATCAGAAGCCATTGTTGTCTTCTTTGAGCTCTGTTATATAAATCATTTTTCAAACTTAACCAAAACAAGCTTTCCAGTATATGAAACTCTTCGTTTTTCCGTGTAGATTCCAAAAACATAATTAGTTTTTCATGAATCAAAACACAGCTCTCGAATTAATCGAAAAATCGAAAGACGGCAAAACTTTAATTCGTCCGTTTGTCGCGCTCGTTGTGAATTAGATTTTGAAATTCTGAACTGAGCCTCGTGGGATCGACACCTTTCATTTGATATATAAAAATCGAGCTTCTGTTACAATTTTTCTGCTCGCTATTTTTGAACCCTCAACGATTTACATTTAAATTCTATGTATATTTATATTAACACAGCTTATATATACTGAAATCAAAACAAGGAATTGTATTAAAGCTTACCCACATTCGGATTATGAATGATTGTAGAGAAATCCAAATAATTGAGACCCCAAGTTTGAAGTTTCAATATATGTATATGCATCTACTATCTATATATCAGTATATATATACATATGTGTGAGTATGCTTGTTCACTGAGAGAGAGAGCTTGCTGGGAGTTTGAGAGATTTGAGAGATTTGAGAGAAGGGTAGAGTATATATAATATATGATTGCTTGTTCCCTACTCCCAAACACACACTGCACACACACACACACACACATACACTAGACAATACCCACGCACACACACTTTGCACAATCTGATTAATTGCGCTCCAAACTCAACACAAAAAATAATCGTGTGTGTTGAGCTCACGCGATGATGCACACGCACTGGAAAAAATTACACATTGTAAGATCCAAAACTAGTATATATGAGTATCAAAACGCAAAAATTAATAATAGGGTATTACAGACATATAAGTCTTATGAGAAATATGTAAAAGAGGGTGTTTTGGGTTGTGTCACCTTAATTATTCTAGGCCAACTCGGATACGGTAGATTAATTAGGAAGGATTGAACCCAAGCCGACTCGAATACGGCAAGCCAGTCAGAGTCTTGTGTCACCTTAGTTATCCCAGGCCGACTCAGATACGACAGATAATTAGGACGGCTTGAGCCCAGGCCGACTCGGATACGGCAAGCCAATCAGGTTGTGTCCATGCCGACTCGGATACGGCAAACCAATCTAAAACAACGGCCTCGTGCCGGATGGTTATGGAGAACCGAATAAGTCGAGAGATTATGGTCGAGATAGAAGAGTCAGTAAGATGAGATGGTTACATTGTTCATGCACTGTCTTATATAATTAATTTAACTCTTCATTAATTATTTATATGCGATGATTAGAATAATGGACTAACAGTGCTGTAAAGTACTAAATGTAAAGACAGTTAATGTGCTTAAATACATTGCTTGTATGTTCATCATGCTCACTCGACTTTCATTAGATGATGACTTTATTTTGTCCTAGACATCCAAAATGTCCAGAAGATGGCTATGCAGGGTTATACAATTATGCCAGCAAAAGAAGTCTGCAGAGCTGCTTTTATAATTTATTAAAGTTATAAAAAAAAGGATATGAGTAATGTTTTAATTTGAATAAGGCAGCTTGTGCCTTAAGAATTAATTTTATTTGGGACAATGTAATATTAATTAAGTTTGTATTATTGATTTATATTTTCTTCTTTGCTGATTTATATACTCTGTTTTTCTGGTACATGTTAAGCTAAGTATAGGACATGTGATCCCTCATTTTTCTACGCTGGGGTGTGAGATCAGGCTCGTAACAAACCAAGTTCAAATACACATGAGCTCGGCTATCTCTACCCACTTCTATGCACAATTACGTTGACAAGCTAGCGGAGACGGTAGCAGATACAGGGGGGTGCAATGGGCACCCTTTGATTTTTTAAGATTGCACTTTTATACATAGAATTTATGAAAATTCAAATTTATTAAGATTGGCCCCCCCAAATAAGTACACTTATTATATAGGCCCCCCAAAATATTGGTTAAGCTAAAAAAAAAAAAGAGTTTTATATGTAATATGTTGGCCCAATTATAATCTATTCTCCCCAAAAAAACATATTATATGTAATACATTGGCCTAGTGGTAAGCTATAAAATTTTAATATTTAGACCAAGCATCTTTCGTTTCACTTACCATTTGAATTTTTTTTTTTAGCACTCCACTTACAATTTGAATTTAACCCAATTTTTTTTGCCATAACTATAAATTGATGTATTACAATCAGTAACCAGCACTTAACTTCAGAATGAGTGATAAGATGTATCCAATGGCAGAATTACAAATAAACCTAAAAAAATTCACCTTGGGGGCATAAGCTCCTATACACGCCCTCCTAGCTGAGATTCCTGGATTCGCCACTGAGTGAAGAGATTGTGGTATTCCCTTTTTACCCCCAAAATGTGTGACATAGCATAGCATATACGTGAAAAAATTCTATAAACTTTTCTCATAGATTTGGACTTGTGGACCACATTGCTTATATTTAAAAACTTCTGGGACAATTGATATAATTGAAACTACAGAGACTCAAATGAGATAGGGACCAAACTTCAGGAGTATAGTTTGTATTTAAGCCAACAAAAAATATTAGATATGTTCTTTCAATAAAATAATCTACGTAAATTCCAATTGCATCAATTTGATCCTTAAAATTTTTAAATATAGGTGATGTGATCTAAATTTCCCAATCGGTGGGAAAAATTGACCAAAATCATCCACATACTATGCCTGGTCATATTTTTCAGGGGTGTATACTGTAAGTAAACTAGCAAGAGAAGTGATTTTCCCATGAAAAAAGTGATAGATTTGCATATTTGGGATGAAAACATGTTGTAGTAGAGATAGTCACACGAACATTGACCTGTTGGCTGTTGTCTGTTGAACTGCACCATTCATTCAATCTTCAAGGTCATGATACATACCTATACCGGACTGGCCGTTATGACCGGCTGACCACGTGACCCACAAAGCTCACGTCATTTGACACAATCTCAATTCTCAAAGTCCCAATGCACACACTAACCAATCTCACTCCACACTCCACAGTGCTAACGAACAAAGTATGTAATTAAGACCCACTGGTCCCACTCATTTGCACTTTTACGATAACACCCTCCATTCATCTTTGCGAAAGGGTAATGTTAGACCCACACTCAAATCTCAAAATCATTCATAAACATCGTGATATGAATCAATAAGGAGAGGAGAGGAGAGGAGAGGAGAGAGATTGTAATACCCTGATGTGAGAGGAGAGAGATTGTTCTCTCCTCTCCTCATTGGTCCACATCATGATATAGATGAATGAGTGTGGGTCTAGCATTAACCTTTCACAAATAATCCTTATTTTTAGGGAATTTTAGTCAAAAGTCTCTAAAATAAACTTTTTTTTAGTATTAGATTCAACTCCTATTTTATTTTACTAGAAAGTCCATACATAACAAAAGTTATATAAAATTTACATAACTTTTGTGAAAAATTGTACTTGTTATATGAATTTCACATAAAAAAAAAGTTACTTAAATATCACGTAACTTTTTAAAACATAGAAATTTGATCCGATTAAATTTCACTGTTATGAAGTTTTAACCAAAATAAGTTATACTTTTAAACTTAATTTATAATCTAATATTAGAAATTTTTAACTAAATTTTTATTTCTATTATCAAAAATGTCAGACACACAACACATTCCACTATAAGAGCATCTTCAATGGGAGAGGCAAATGGAGAGCCATCCCTTCCAACCACCATTTTGCGTAGTGATATTGAAAAATAGATGGTCCAATGGAGGAGCCAAATGGCTAGGTAAAATGGAGAGTGAGAAATTTATGAGCCAAAATGGAGAGTGAGAATTTAAGAGCCAAATGGAGAGCCATCCTTTTCAACCACTATTTTTAATTTTTTTATTCATGTATAATGAGTGTTTCTTATTTGAATAGAAATAGAAAATACAAATTAAAATAAATGGCTTGTGGATTTGGCTAGTGTGGTTGGAGAAGATTAGTTTAGTGGACAAGCCATTACACTATTTAATGAGCCAAATTTCACTTTTACCTAGCACTTTTGGCTTGCCCCATTGGAGTTGCTCTTAGGCTTTAAATTTGTTGTACTCTGTGCTGTTTAAATTTTTTACATTTTTTTACACACCACTTACACAGCACATAATATATGTATTTAAAATCCTATTATAGAATCTATTGTTTGCGTGTCATTTTTCTTCTATTATTGCACTTCTAATAGTTTCTATTATTTTAATAGGTGCAGCGTGCACGTAAACTCCATGGGGACTCAAATGTCATTTAACAAACCAGAGAGTTGCTTCTTTACAATATCTCCCAAAAAAAAAAAAATTGGGTATCTTTTAATTCCTTGAAATCTGATTCAGTTACAGAAGAGGGTCATACGTTGGTCGCGTATGTATATCAGTATATGTATATGTACACGAGTAATGTTAGATGCACAAAAAAAGTGTATAATGAAATGCACAACCTGCTTTAATTTGTTAGATCTCGTGTTAAAAAAGTTGTACACTCCTTTTTTTTTTTTTCTTTTTGTGTGTACAGACTTTTCAGCACGAATTTCAATAATTTTAAGCTGGTTGTGCATTTCATTGTGCACTTTTTTTTTGTGAATATAGCATTTCCGATATGTACACACACTTGAATATGAGTAATGCTTTAGCCACAACACATTGCACAACACAAAGCATAACAGGGCTTTAAATATCTGTACCTTATGCTGTGTTGGTGGTGTATAAAAAAGTGTAGAAAATTCACTAAGCACAAAGTAGAAGGCATTTAAAACCCTATTATACTTTGTGTTGTGTAATATGTTGTGTCCCTCGCATTAACCTTTTTTTATTTGGAGAACTATACCAAATGTTAGAGAGAGAAGAAAGCAAATGAAGTATCACTGCACCGCCGAGTTATCATAACTCTCTCTCTCTCTCTCTCTCTCTCTCTCTCTCTCTTTTCTTCCGAGTCCAAGAAAGGAAGTTGATGGGTTGCCCCGCGGCATGAATTCGAATCTTACGTAATTATGGTATGTATATTCTTATATCTATATATATATGTATGTACATGTATATCATTCGATTGTGTTGTTTATACATCTTTATCAATAAGCTTTATACTACTGATTATATTGTATCAATCGATGAGGATACTTAATTGTTGAAAATTAGGGTTGATGTAGGGGGGTATTGTATGTTAATTGTATCGCCATTTTAGAGGGTAGAAATATTTTGCATGCTTGTTTAAACATGATGTAGATTTGATGAGCTCATAAATTGCACACCCAATTGTGAAGATAAACTAATGATTTTTTTTTTATGAATAAAGTAATAATAATACTTTTTAAACTTAAGGGCAACAAGTTCTGGGTTCTGGAAATGTTCAATATGTCAGATAGTATTCAACAATTTTCATAATGATTCCAAAATTAGAAAAAGGAAAATCTATGGTTCATTACAGGAAAATGAAAAAGGATTTATGGCAATTCGATATTCATTCAGCTAGCAGAATATTTGGGATATTGACGAGTAGCTTGACGATTAATCGATGAATAATAGCAGACAGATTCGGGTTTTGATCAGTCAGTGTTTAAGTTCTAGATGAATTCACGAATTTGGAAGATAATCAATTGGATTTATTACTGTAGATCTGTTTCATGGTTTTGTGAAGATGTTTCAATTGTCTTCTCTTAGTTTTTCTCTGATAATAGTCCTGTTTAATTTTTTTTTTAGTTATTAATTTTTTTTCCCTTCACAATCATAATTAATTAATGTCTCTTGCAGCAAATGTGAAAATTAGTTATGGAAATCCTTGTTATTTTTGTTTCTTTATGTGGTTGATTTAATTGAAGCAAGGAATTCCCAATTTTGTTAAATTCTGGTAATGGAGGCTTTTAGTAGTTTTACTGACAAAGTGGTAGAAAGAAGTTGGAGGTGACATCAGCAACCCCAAGGAAGGATTTTTTCTTTCTTGTATGGGAGAATGAGAATGAGAATGATATGCATTTTTTTTTCTTTTCTGGGTGTGTGTTTTTGAGTAAAGGGCAAACCCAGTGCCGAGAGGCGTGTGGTTTTAAGTCGAGGAACCAAATTAAGAATATAAGAGAATCTTCTTTTGCTATGAAAGTAATGGCAAGTTTGTAATAAATCTTAACAAGATGGATATAATTTCAGTGAGTGAATATCTGGGTGTTGCTTCCTTGGCTGAAAGTCTTTGATTAAAGGGTGTGTGGTCTTCTATATTCTTATCTTGGGTGGACTCTTGGATCCTCTATAGATCTCCATACGGCGTATGATAGATGGCTTTTAAAGGAACCATGTACTAAGATATTTGCCTTATATCTCTCTTCCTTCAAGTCTTGTCATTTTTGTAATGAGATTTCTTTGCACGAGTTCTGTGGTAATTGTAATTTGCCTTAGCTTTGTAAAGTCAAGGCATACCTCACATTTTCTACGCTTTCCCTTTTCTCATCTTGCCAAGCATTTTACTTAAAATATTTGTATATATTACATTGGCAAATTTTTGTTTGTATATAAAAAAAAATTCAAGAGTGCATGTATGCAAAAAATGTGATCATGTAAGGGATTCATGGTATAGCAGCATTTGAGTATCAGTACCCGAAATTTATTAGTTTGTCTGGTGGTACTTTTCTCTGTAAACTCTTTGTTTCTTTTACCTTGACATTTTCTGTACGAGTTTTGGTGCTTTGATGGGTGTGCTAGTGATTATATTGCATGTATGTGTCCAAAAGAACTCGTTACATTCACCACAGCCTTGGGGATGTATTCTGAATGAAAAGATGTGATGTTTCATTATAGATTCATCCATTGGAGTCCATCTTTCTGATTTATTACACTGAACACATTAACAACTGAAGTATATTTTTCAGAGTATATAAGAATTTTTTTATTTTTATTATTTTTTTTTTCTGTTTTTGTAAAGTTCAATAGTTGTGGTAAAAATACCTTACATGACAATTCTTTAACCATATTTGAAAGGATTACAAGTTAATGACTTTGGTTTAGGGGTGAATATGTTTAAGTACTTCTCTGATGCTCCTGCTGATGTTTTGCAGGGCTTCCATTTAATCGAAGGATTTAACTTTGTCTAATTTAATGGATAATAATAGTATGGGAGATCAGGAGTCATACACGAAGCCCCTTAGAAGATGGTCTGTATTTTCGTACGGCGTGGGGCACATGCTCAATGACATTACATCTTCCTGTTGGTTTACTTATCTTTTAGTGTTCTTAACAGATATTGGACTGTCCCCCAGGTACATGCCTATTTTCTTGGTTATTAGTTTTTGTACAATGTATCTGCTATATATCTTCTTTAACTTTTTTTTTTTTTTTTTTATCTTTGTTGATTCTTATAAACTCACTTATTATTGTTGTTAATGGTGCAATGTTATAATTTTCTCAGAAGAATTGTAAATGAGTTATATGATACTGTTTACTTCATATAAGGTTGTATTTGGCACTACCATTCATTGTTTCTAGCATGTTTTTGATCTCGTTGCATCTCCCGGGGTATGCTCTTGTACTTTTGTACGTGCCTTTTGCCTTTTTTTCTTTTATTTATTCACCATTTTCCGAAGAAAAAGAAGAAGTGTACTTTCTTTTCTTCATTTGGTCCTTTGTTTAAAGACCCTTTGAAGCCATAAAAAATTACCATCTGAATGGATTTTAGGATGTCCCAACTCCCAATACTTATGAAGCACCTACACGGACGCGACACGGATACGACACGACTCGAATACGTCGACATGACATTTAACAAAAAAAAGCATGATATGATACGTCGGGGACACAGTCTCTCTAAAATATTTTTTTAAATATATATATTTACCATGTCTAATCAAAATTGGCATAAAAGCACATAAGTCACAACAAAAGTGAAGCTTATACAAAAATCTTAGCTTGAAAAATCCTGATTTTAAAACCCCTAATCTCTTATTATGCCTGAGTTCCACAAAAGTGTAAGATTTTCAACTACACACAAAAAAAAAAAAAGGAAAAAAAAAAGAAGAAAAAGAGAGAAAACGAAGAAAAGAATGCCTGTTCATACGACCGTCGGCGGAGTGGTTTCGGCGTCGGCAGTGGTTGTCGGCAGTCGGCGCACTTCGTCTCTCTCTCTCTCTCTCTCTCTCTCTCTCGTAACGAGAAAGAATTTTTTTTTTTAAAAATGGATTTTTTTAATTTTATTTTAATCTTTTAAAGAGTGTGAAGTTCTTTTATTTTTGTTTACAACCCATATTTAAAAAAAAAAAAAAAACTTTCATATACATCCAAAATTTATAAAAACTTTAGAAAAATTAGAGTTTTACCCCAATATTTTAAAGTAAGTGTATAAAAATACCCATTTCGTGCCCCGCGCGTTTAGAGATCGGGTCCCGAGCATGTCGCAATTGTGTCCCTAACATGTCGGCTGCGTGTCGGACCAAGAAAATGGAATAAAATACTAGGACTCATGTCAAGAGCGTGTCGGGTCGTATCAGTGTCAGATTCGATGTCGACACTGATACGGGAATCAAAATAGAGTGTCGGTGCTTCATAGCCCAAAACAGTAGCTGTTAGTGAGTTGTGAAATATCATTCGAGAAAGCATTTATAGGAATTCATTGAGTCTTTATATTATATCTAATGCTATTCAAATGATCTGTATGGTTTATTTGAATTTTAAGGAAACTTTCTAAAATTCACCATTTTCATGTCTTGAACGAGGTCTTATTTGTTACAAATTGCAATGAGTTGTCTCGGACAAAGTTTAAAAAAAAAAAATTTGTTCTGTTCTTTTGACGGAATTTTAGCTCCTGTGACATGAAATTTGTTTATAATGCTGGTCCATTTTGTTTCATAGGTATGCCGCTACTGTAATGCTTTCAGGTCAGATAGCTGATGGATTTACAACCATATTTGCTGGTGAACTGGTATCACTACATCAAATTGATACACATAAGTTTTTTCTGTTTAGTTATCTCACCAAGATCTATTACAAAACCTCAAAACACCCAAATAGCCTGTTGTTAGCTTCTTGTGTGTACAATTTGTCTTTTTTTTCTTTTCCTTATTTTTCATGTTTTTTTTATTGGTGGAAAGAATCTTGTGCAATCTCTTGTCCATGACTTTTACATTCTCCTTATTCTCTGAAACAGATTTAGCAATTTGTTCAACATTTTTGCCTCCTTTCTTTGAGTAAATTTTTTTCTACTTTTCGTTGTTTCAAATGGTAGATAGACCGGTTTGGACGATTCAAAGTTTGGCACGGTGCCGGATCTGTTTTAGTGGCTGTTTCATTTTCCTCCGTTTTCGGTGGTTGTCTTCCTTGCAAGATCCTTGGTACCAATTCAGATACTGTCCAAACTATTGGGTACAGCATTTTTGCAGCAATCTTCAATGTGGGTTGGGCTTTTGCTCAAGTTTCACACATGTATGACTTCTCGTGACCAACCAAAAATCTATTGTTCCAATTCTTTTCTTAAATACTATACTACTTGATGAAAGTGCTGGATTATATCAGGTTTTGTTTGGTTCATGTATTTAGTGAGGGAAAGGGAAAGGAAAGCAGTGGGGAATATTTTTTCTTTGTTTGTACAATAAGGAAAACGGTGAGTAAAACAGGAAGGAAAACAGCATTTGTCGGGGGGGGGGGGGGGGGGGGGGGGGGGGGGAGGGGTGGGGTGGTGGGAATAATTAAATATTTTTGTGTTTTGTGAGTCACTTCCCTAATTCCCTTCATCTTTCCTTGAGTGTCTATAATATGTCATAAAAATTTAATTCTAATGTTACCTAAGCAATAGAGGAAAGCAGTAGGGAAATAATAGGTAAATAGTTATCCTTCTTGTTTTCCTTCTTTCTTTTTCTTTTTTTTTTTCATTCTCTAAATCAGCAAACCAAAGGAAGCCTTGGTGTCATTACCAGATCTACTGGAGGAAAATTCAAAATACCCTTGTTATACGGTTTTTTTTTTTCTTCTGGAAAACCCTTTCCTTGCCCTTTGTTATACATTCTTGGCATGTAGTTGGAATTAGTAAAGCTTTCTCATCGATCTTTCAGTTACTTACAAAAAGAAATTTGTTATGTTATGGTGTTTAAACCCTAAAGCAAACCCAGGGCCGGCCCTTGGGATAGGCCGGGGAGGCCACCGCCTAGGCCCCAATTGTGCACATTTTTTACTCTTACGAAAGGTCCCAAAAATATTACATTGTCACTGGGTCCATCAAAATTTTGAGTTAACTCTTTGGCGATACAGCAGAAGCGTGCCGGGACTATATAAAGCATTTACTAAGAAAAATGAAACAGGTTGAATTTTACAAGGGTACAACAATACAATTGTGCTCTGCTAACCTCCTGTTTCTACCTCCCTCCCAATCCAATCTGTTTTCACTACCCAATACTATATTTAAAGAATGAAATTGATTGTTTTTCTTGTATTCGTTTTTTAGGTCTATGGTGAACTGCATCACACTGGATTCAACGAGTAGAGTAGTGTTGGCTAGTTGTCGCAATGCTTTTACAATGGTTGCAAACCTCTTTGAATCCTTCTTCTTCTTCTTTTTACATCATTTAGATTTCGTAACAATGCATCACAAGTTTTTTACTCGAATCTTTGAAGGTTGCTAACCTGAGCCTTTATGCCGTTGCTTTATTAGTCTTTAATGTCAGTTCATCAAAGACATTAGACGATGTTGAAAATCAGGTATGTCAGACTTAAGGAGGGTTTTTTTTAGGCTCTGTTTGTTTTGTGGATTCAGGGAAGAAAAATAAAAACGACAAGGATAGCTATTTCTTTAGGCTCTGTTTGGTTCATGGATTTCGGGAGGGAAAAGAAAAGGCAAAGAAAAACAAGGAGGAAATTAAATCCCTCGTTTTTTTTCCTTGCGTTTTCCTTCATGCTTAAATAACATTAAAAGTTTGGAATTGTTTTAAATGTAATTGTAATTTGTGAATAAAGGAAGGGAAACGACTCATAACATCGAAAATGTTCAATTTATTTCTCGACTTATTCTCTTTTATTTCCTATTATCCTTGACGTTTTCCTCATTAACCAAGAAAAGGAAAAGGTTTTCGCCTAGGTTTTCCTTTCTTTTCCCTCACTAAGTCCAAGAACTAAACAAAGCCTTAGTGATTTCCTCCCTGTTTAAGTAACATTAAAAATTAAAATTTCTTTAGTGCATTATTTTTCGGTTACCTCACAGATCCACAAACCAAACAGAGCCTTATGAAAATTCATTTGGTTAAGATCTTTATTCATTCGCGAATGAGCAGTACCGCTGGATAGCGTACGTGTCAATTTTTATTGGATGCTGCTATGTGGGGATATTCTATCTTGGAACCAAAGAGCCCAGGTTTGCCTTATATTCTTATCTCTGTTCTTGTTATAGAAGGGTTGCTAATTTATGTCCTTTGTGACACTGTTATCAAATTTGCTTTTGTTTTGACAATTTAAGAGGCTGTTTGGGAGGGTGTAGAACTGGTTCTGTAACTCACAACTGAATTGGCTCTACAAATTTAACTGTTTGGCAGATTCCCTTTTTTGACCATGGGATTGTGGGAATCCGTACTCCAACGAACATACCTCCTGAAACTGGTTCTTTTGTAAAATCAACACGATGTTGGTTTTCATAAGAATGTGATGGGAACAAGAGTGGGACTGAACCTGGTCTTGTTTTATGTATTCCCAAACAGACCCTAAGTCTCAATAGTGTTTGTAATGAGCTACCAGGTATATAAAGTAATTACAAGCTTTATGAAAGGACGTAAATCAATTCTATTAAAAATTATCTTCTCCTTATTCAAACCTTGCATTAACTCGTTTCAACGTCTTGTTATACAAGAACTTATCATAACCAACTGATGGATGAACAGAATTGATTGTACTACTCCTGGATACACCAATACTCTATCCACTGCCTTTTAGAACATATGTATAGTCCTTCGCATGTCATGGATACCACGACAGTCTATCCCCCGCCTTTTAGAACATATGTACAGTCCTCCGCATGTCAGGGATTTAACGCTTTGAGTAAAGACACATCAGTTTTATTGTCACGACTTAACAACATCTACCAGTAATCCACCACTTTTAAGGACATATAAACAGTCTATCATCTTTTAGAACATATGCATAGATTACCAGCTATCTTAGAGCTAATTGGTCCGGTCCACCGCCTTTTAGGACATATGCACAGTCCCCCGCCTTTTAGGACATATGGTTGACCAACGCTCCTTCCCGCAAGAATCCCAGGATTTATCAAACCTACTTATCATTAAAATACTAACGATACATAACATCCCGTTGTGGCCTGTCTACTCTGATTGAAATGAACGGATATCAAACCGGTTCACGACTACTATGTTATCTAACGTGTATGAAAAGAAGAAGCATGAAAATGAGCTTATATTGTATGGAAATGTATAGTTGAGAAATTAATAAGTTGAAATGTAACATCAAACAATAACTAATTAAAGTTGATTTTTCATTCTCAGGAATTATAAATTTGCGTTTTATGTCATTAATGTGATGCAGACAGTTACTTGAATTTTTGTCTACCATTTTACGCTCTCTTTGTAGTTTGAAGCAAGGAATGCAAGGAAAAAGCGATGTGAGGATTTCTTGGGCTTACTGGTTCAAGAAAGTGTTGTACCACCAAGTTGCTCTTGTTTATGTGCTTACTAGACTAGTGACAAATGTTTCACAGGTCATCTTGTGTTTCTGTTTCTATATTGGTATTAACATTGGCTACCTTTAGGCTTTGTTTGGTTCATGAATAACGGATTTAGTGAGGGAAAGGAAAAGAAAACACCAAGGAAAACACTGTTTGGTTAATAAGGACAAAATAGGAATGGAAAAGATAATTGGCTGAAAATTATTGAATTTTTTGGGTTCCTTCCATTCTTCTCTCTATCATTTTCAATTATATCTTGAAAATTTCTAATTTCCTATGTTTTTTAAGCATGGAGGAATACATTGGGGAAACACTAGGGAAATGTTTTCCTCATCTTTTTCTTTACCTTCTCTATTTCTGCAAACCAACAGCGCCTAGATTTTTATGAAAATAGGAAGCTGGTATTCTGCTACATATTGTTGACGATGCAAGAAAACTTTATTGCTAATATCAGCTCCCGAAGATTGTAATTTACTGCTTAGTGTTTAAACCTTAACTATTTCTTACATCAAGATGGCTTTCCTTCATTTTGTTGGCTCAGGCGTTTCTTGCATTTTATGTCATTAATGATCTACAAATGCCCCAGTCATCCAAAGCTTTGGTACATGTGCAAACCTTGTCATTATCAACTTTTCAACAGCACACTACTAATTGTAGAAAAAAAATGGAGAAAAAATAATATGCATTTTCCGATAAGCATGTTTGACCAATGTGGGTAGGTTCCAGCCATCATCTACGTTTCCAGCTTCATTGTATCCGTTCTTCTACAGGTATTTTGAACTCTGTTGTATTTTAGATTATTTTTGCATTGATACCTAAATATACACATATATATAGAGAGATATAGATATATAACCTTTATACATCTAAATTTTAGGAAATGACTTGGACTGGACAACGCCTAAAAGTCTTCTACTCAACTGGGGGCATTCTTTGGATGTTTTGTGGGGCTGGGATCATCCTCCTTCCGAAAAGCATGAATGTTTTGATGTACTTTTTGTCGATAACTATCGGGATAGCCAATGCTCTAATGATGGTATGAATTTTGTGCTTTCAATGCAAACTCATTTACGCAAAGTGCAAGTCCGTTGCAGTTTGGTTGCATGTCAAACTTATAAGATTAGGGAAAACCAGTTCACGTGGCTTTCACCACTGCAGGGTCTAGGGAAGGTTTGATGTAATGCATAGGACTATTTCTGAGGTTCGAGCTTGTGACACCTAGGTCACAATGGAGCAACCTTATTGTTATGCAGCCATAACCCATTGTTATTCCATAAGATTGATCAATATTTGTTAATATTCCAGTTCATTGATTAAAGTGGACTGATATGACTTACATGTTATTATACGGTTCATGAGATCAACAGTTTGAGAAATGCATATAAATCTAAGCAGCACCAATTCCAAACAAAATACGAGAAAACTGACTAAGATGCTTTGGACATGTATGTTATAGTAACTGTGCCAGTTTGAAAGATTGATAGTATCCTGATCTAGTGTAACCTTAGGTGTAGGGGACGACCCAAATTGTCTTGGTTAGAGATGTTAACAGAAGTTTTGATAATGTGTCCTTTGAAGTGAGGTATTGTCTTGAACAGAGCAGAATGGAGAAAAATAATTAATGTAGTCGAGGACAAGGGCTTAGTTTAATTGAGTTGAGTTCGACATTGGAGTTGCGGTTATTTGGAAATTTTACTTTTGTAAGAAGAAGCATAAACTATATTGATGAACAATGAAGGTTGGGGGGCCATTTCATTTCTAAACAAGAATAAACATCAGCATAAAACTCAAAATATAAACCTCAAGCAAAGTGGTGGTGTTTTCTGAAAACGGTTGCAGGGGAAAAAGAGTGGTGCACATTTTATATTAGCTTAAACTGCTGGGATAGTCATTTTTACACTCTGAGATAATTAAAATGGCATCGAAAGTATTAGTTTATTATTTTTATGATATCTCCTTCATCTTTGAACTTTGTTTACAATTTCCCTGATTATTATAGACTCAAACTTTCGAATATTCTCATTTACTTGGAGTAACAGGTGACCGGAGTAAGCATGCAAAGTGTTCTCGTGGGTGAAGATCTCAATGGATGTGCTTTCGTATATGGATCATTGAGCTTCTTGGACAAAATCTCATGTGGGTTTGCTTTGTATGTCCTTGAATCGTATCAGAGTAAGTTTTTTAGCCATGTAATTCTGCACAATGAAACTTACTCATGTAGTCATATCTACATTTTTCTTTTCGCCTTCGCTGTCCTCTTCTATGGATAAGGTTGCATTTTTTGACTTGGAAATATATCTTTGAGTTTGAGCTCAATGAATGTTACTATCGAGAATATTGTTAAGATTTCATGGCCCACATTCATGTTACCATCTAGTTTGTTTAAATTTTGGATTTATATGGGGTGGTCTATTTAACTTGGGCAATATTTACTTGAGATCACGGTGCTTAGATTATCAACCCCAAGGCTGCATTAATAATTTAGGGTTTAGAGAATGAAAAGGAAAAGGGAAGGAAAACGAGAACAAAAACTATTTCCTTTGGTGTTTTCTTTTCATGCTTAAATAACATTCACAATTTCAAAAAGAAATCACCATATTTTCTTTTTTTCCCTATTTTTTTCATTGTTTTCCTATTGACCAATCAAACTTTAGTATTTTCCCAAGTATTTATTTTTCCTTTCCCTCACTAAATCCATGAACCAATAAATTAGATTTTCGTTTTGTATTGGTTGGTTTCTTTCTCTTATATTTGTTTTATTTGTTTGTGAAAACGAATATGCTTTATAGAAATCTTTAGGCTGTGTTTGGTTTGTCGACTTAGAGAAGGAGAAGGAAAAGGAAAGGAAAGGAAAAGTAATGCCTAGTGTTCTCCATTAGAATTTCCTCCATGCTTTAGAAAATAGAAATTTCAAAATATAATTGGAATTCAAGAAAAGAGGAAAGGTATTTATTCGCAGAATTAAAAAATTTTAGTTTTATTTATTCCCTCATATTTTCTTTATTAACCAAACAAAGCAAAGTTGCTCATTTGTTTTCCTTTTCTTTCCCTCACTAAATCCATGAACCTAACATTCCTTCTCATAACTCGGCACCGCTCACTTTTGTGCAGATTCCTCTCCAAAACTACTGGGGTGTAATTCGATGACCTCTTGTTTCTCCGTCACAAGATTCGGTCTTGGCCTTGTTCCCGCGGCATGTGCATTTATTGGGGTGGTGACTACATACACCATGGAGCTCCACACACCCACTTCAAAATCTTTAATCGAGCCCTTGTTGGCATAGTTTGAAGGAGAACAAAACATCATGCTTAAAGGTTGGAAAATAATTGTGGCAAATTCTGAGAATTTAGTTCATACAGAGAACTCTAGGCTTGTGAAACTCTACTCATTCGGAGGGTGACCAACCAGGTTAAATCAGCCATGACAGATTGTCGTCTTCTTTTTTTAACATTTTTATTTTTTTTTTTGGCTTGTGAAGCATCGATGCTGCACCAATAGAATATTTCATATGTATATAATCCTGATTTTGTATCAGCATTTAGAGGCTGGTCATTCATATATTGTACAGAGTATCATTAAGTACAAAGATATGTAATCACTATTTTTTTCATCAGTGGCTGATCCAACTAAGATTGGATTTTTTATATTTTTTTAAAGAGCATGTATTTTTGAGTTAATTTTCATTGATGAGTCCTGGCGATTTTCCTGAAGGCATTGTAGCATAGTGTTGGAAAGAAATGGCTTGGCATCCAAGGCTCTGCTTGATTCATGGATTTAGTGACTGAAAAGAAAGAAAAACATAAGAGAGCATGTTTTCGTTAAATTGTTTAATTAATAAAGAAAATGAGGAAAACAAAATATGGAGAGAAGTAAATTCAAAATATTCAAGTTTGGGAGTCATCTTCCTCCTCTTCTTTTATTTCCTTCATTTGCAATTACAATTTGAAAATTCTTGTCTTTTAATAGAGAAAAACACAAGAGAATTAGTTTCCTTCTTCTTTTTTTTTTTTTTTTCCCCCTTTTATAAATCTGCAAATTAAATAAAACCTAAAGGAGCATAGAGAGGCTGAAGGGTTCATTTTCCTATTGCAGTGATTAGAAAGGGGGTAAAAATACGTGAAAAAAAATATAAAAAAATAAGTGCTCTCTAAGTGTTCATTTTTCTGTACCTCATTGTAGTCGGTGTGGCTGCTGGCATTGTGAATCTTGGAAAAGTCTAGGTAATTTTTCTTTTCTTTTTTTGGAAAAGGAAACACCCACATCAAGTGGGGGAAACAGAAGAATCACAAGAATCAGCTACCACCAAGTGATGACACTCTGTTGGGTAGCTAGCAATCCACACCTTAAAAGATTTGAAGGTCTTAGCTAACTTGGCAAGCAAATGGGCAACACAATTACCCTCCCTAAAAGTGTGATCAAAGCTTGGAATATGTAGAATAGCAGCTACTCTCTTAATCTCCTGAATAATATGACCACAAGCAGCCCTTGGCAACCCACCATGGTTGACAGCATTAATGACAGAAAGAGCATCCAACTCCACCATGAATCCAAAAAAATTTAAACTCGGCATAACTTTCAAGGCTTGCAGCAGAGCCAAGCATTCCACCGCCAAGGTATCAAAATTCCCTCGAGCATAATCTGAGAAAGCAGCAAGAACATTAACCTTCTCATCACGTAGGACAGCGCCCAAGCCCTTTGTTCCAAGAGCACTGAATATGGCTCCATCATCGTTCAATTTCGGTCTTCCCAACGGCGGTGCTTTCCACTTTCACAAAACATGGTTCACCGGCTGTCGAGGGACATGATCAGAGTGACCCATTGCAGCCTCAAAATCCTCCAATAGACGGGAAACTGAATCAATGATATATTCAATCTCCACACGTTTCCCTTCCATAACCCATTGATTCCGAGAGAACCAAATCAACCAAGCCGCAGTCATGAATGACGGGGCCAATTGTGAATGTTTCTCAATCATTACAGCAGTCCAATCAGCAAAAGTAACCGTGAAAGCAAATCGGCGAAACACAGTAGGATTACTTCTCTCCCACACCTCCTTTGCACGTGGCCACTAGCAAAACACATGATTAATGGACTCTCGTTCGGAACCACACAGCAAACATTTCTCATCCAACACAACTTTCTTCCGAAATAAATTAGATTGACAAGAAAGAAACCTTTTACAAGCAACCCACATAAAGTGTTTAATCTTACTTGGGAGGTCCACTGAACACAATTTCTACCACGGAAAACGAGGTCACGAATTCGAGGTGGAGCCTGTGTTTGTAATGTCCCTAGATCTTTGAGTGATAGCTCAATAAGCCGATCGAACACTGTAGACTCCCTTCTTCTCCCAATACCAAGTCCACTTATCCTCCACATCAGAATTAAGGATAGGAATGCTATTGATAAGTTCCACCTCATGTGGTAAGAACAATCTTTGCAATTTTGACACATCCCAAAGGTTCCCTTGATCACATATTAATGAATGAACCATGCTATCCTTCACTTCCTCGGACAGTGGGGACACAGGCCGAAAAGAAAAAGGCATTGGTAACCATGGGTCCAATCCAATACGAATAGACCGACCATTCCCAACGCGAAACCGAAGACCCAACCGAAGTATATCTAGGACTCCATGGATGCTCCTCCAAGCAAAGGCAGGATTATACAGGAGGCTAGCCTGAAGCAAATCCCCATTTGGGAAATACTTAGCCTTGTACATGTGTGATAAGAAGGAATTGGCATCCGTTAACAAACGCCATGCTTGCTTGGCTAGTAAGGCTTTGTTGAAGGCTTCAAAATCGCGAAAACCCACCCCACCATCCTCTTTCCGATCACACAGACTTAACCACTTGGCCCAATGAATCTTTTGCTTATCCCCCGAATGGCCTCACCAAAACTGTCACGCCCCGACGTAGCATAATTCAGGAAAGCATTTAATTTCCTTTATGGACTCGTAGGTCGTGTGACAAGTGAGTATGACCAATTGTCCCTGCAACAAAATATCTTAATAGCATTTCTAGAGCAAAGGATACTAATAAACATAATCCTCCAAAATTAAAACTTACTAACTATTACAGCAGTCATAAACTTGGGCACAAGACGCCTTATTCAAAAATCTAAACTAGTTTATTACAACCCGAATTAAAAAGACATAGGAAATATAAAGCAGCCTCCTGGAAAGTCCCCTACCTCTAACTAGCATAGTCGAAATACCCTGGCTGCTCCTGACCCTGAAAATTTGGACATACAGTCCAAGACGCATCAACGCCGTCAGCTTATGCAAGCTGGTGAGCAAAATAAACAAGTGCTCGCAATGTATATATAAGCATATAAACAACGATGCAAATTAACTTTAAAAGCAATAGATTCAAGGTTCCAATTCCAACATAAGTCATGGGGGAATAAAATAAGCAATAAATATGCGACCGTGCATGAAACAATGTAACATCTCATCTTTCTGACTCTTTTCTCTCAACAAGACTCGACTCAACCAAACCATTACCTCAGATACCAGGAATAATATCCGATCGATATCCAAAATAGCACACCAATACCATCGCTTCAGATACCAGGAATAATATCCGATCGATATCTAAGCCGCACTCAATACCATCATTTCGGATACCAGGAATAATATCCGATCGATATCCGAAACAAGCGCCCTAGATACCAGGAATAATATCCGATCGATATCTAAGCCGTAACTCAATACCATCACTTCGGATACCAGGAATAATATCCGATCGATATCCGAAACGAGCGCCCTAGATACCAGGAATAATATCCGATCGATATCTAAGCCGTAACTCAATACCATCACTTCGGATACCAGGAATAATATCCGATCGATATCCGAAACGAGCGCCCTAGATACCAGGAATAATATCCGATCGATATCTAAGCCGTAACTCAATACCATCGCTTCGGATACCAGGAATAATATCCGATCAATATCCGAAATGAGCGCCCTAGATACCAGGAATAATATCCGATCGATATCTAAGCCGTACACAACACTGTCGCCATCAATACCAGGAATAATATCCGATCGATATTGAGGTCGCACACCACACTGTCGCCTCAGATACCAGGAATAATATCCGATCGATATCTGGGTCGATCACCAGACCGCCACTCTCTACTCTTTTTCCATGCTTTCTCACACACCATGCATGTCGACTCCACCTCAACCCTATCATGCATGTCAATGTCCATGAAATGTAACACCAAACAAAAGTACGAGAAATCAAGTCTTTTTATTTTTCTTTATTAACAAGGTACAATGTACTTTAGAATCATTGAGTTAGCACCCATGATCTAAACTATCAAGTCATATATGAAACAACAAGTAAATTCATCAAAAACTACTTTAATACACTTTTACAGCTACTAATACACAAGCAGGTCCACTTTAAAGTAATGCCCTTAAAAATGAGTTATAATTTTGTAGGTGAATTACACATCAAAAGAAAGGTCTTTGAGTCTAGTTTCCAACGCTTCGAACGGTGCGCGTTTTCGAGTTTTCTAGAGGAAGTTATGACCATTTTAGTAAAAGCCGTCAATGCTGAAAAGTGTCAATCGATTGAATGACATGTCAATCGATTGGAACACATGTCAATCGATTGGTATCAGCAGTTTCTCCCCTGTTACGAATTTGAAGCCTGTTTTTGACCCATTTCTCAATTCTGCTCCAACCAAGACATGTAATATATGGATTTCTTCGTTTTTCCGCAAGGATTATGAATACGCGATCGGTTTTAACTAATTTCAATCGTAGCTCTCGGATTTCACGTAAAACCGAGAGGTGACAAAACTTTAAATCAATGGTACGTCGCGATACGGATGAATTAAGCCGTAGGATTAGAACCACAGCTTATTGGGACTAAGATCTTTCATTCCCAATTCACGGAATTGATTTTGGTTAACTTTTGTAAAACTCCAATTTTCAAAGCTTTAATGGTGTATCTATATATATACACATATACACACATATATACACTAAAATATACATATATAAACGTTGAGAGTGAGTTTATAATACTCACTGAGGTTAATTACACAGAGAATTTTGAGACCGAGAATTCCGCCGAATAATCCGTCGTTAGAAATTACTCCTCCGTTCTCTTGATCTTGATATATATATATATAACTATGTAGGTGTGCAAGTATATAATATATAATCTGTATGTGTTGTGTGTGTGTGATCTTGAGAGAGAGCAAGAGAGTGATTGAGAGGGATAGAGAGTGAATTGAGAGACTGTGAGAGTTATGGAGAGAATGAGAGATATACACATATACATATACTGTCAAAATTATTTGGAGCCCAAGCAATGACCGGATTTCATCCGGTGAGGTTGAGCTCACGTGCTCCCTCACCCAATTGCGATGTAGACGCAGATTAAAATATAAAACTGGTACTTTACGGTTAAAATAAAAATACAGAAAATTATTTTATCGTAGGAATTAAATCCCGGGTTGTATAAAAATATAGATATCGATTTTGAAACCATAGAAAATATTTTGGAAATTACAGTTTGACCCCCAAATAAATATTACAAATAGAAATTAAATCAAATATTCATGGAAATGAAATGCAGTATTTATTAATGAAAAAAATAAAATAAAATACAGGGTGTTACACTCTACCCACCTTAACAGAGATTTCGCCCCGAAATCTGAACTCACTAATCCTGAAACAACTCGGGGTATCTAGTCCTCATGTCCGACTCTAACTCCCACGACGCTTCTCCCTCGTCATGATGCCTCCACTGAACCTTAACCAAAGGAACGTCTCTTCTTCTCAGCCTCTTGATACTCTGGTCAAGAATCCTCACAGGTCTGTCCTTGTAGACAACATTCTGACTTGTCTCAATATCATCAAAATTAACTACATGTGAAGGATCCCGTATGTATTTCCTTAACATACTGACATGGAACACATTATGAACACCAGACATCTTTGGTGGCAACGCGAGCTGGTAAGCCACTTTCCCCACACGCTCCAATACCTCGAATGGTCCGATGAAACGAGGTGCCAACTTCCCTCTCTTCTGACCAAAACGTACTACTCCCCGAACAGGTGAAACCTTAAGGAGTACGTGATCACCGATACTGAACTCCAAATCCTTTCGACGTCGATCCGCATAACTCTTGTGTCTACTCTGTGCAGTTTTCATTCTTTCTTTGACCAGTGAAATCTTTTCATTGGTCTCTCTCACCAAATCTGGTCCCAAAAGTTCTGTGTCTCCCACTTCAGCCCAACACAACGGAGATCGACATGGCCGTCCGTACAAGGCTTCGAACGATGCCATTCCAATACTCGAGTGATAACTGTTGTTATATGCAAATTCGACCAACGGCAAGTGCGTCTCCCAAGACTCTTCAAAATCGATTGCACAAGCTCTTAGCATATCTTCCATAATTTGATTAACACGCTCGGTCTGCCCATCTGTCTGAGGATGGAAAGCAGTACTCATCTTGAGCGAAGTTCCCATAGCCTTCTGCAAACTTTCCCAAAATCCCGAGGTAAAACGTGCGTCTCGGTCTGATACAATCGACACAGGCGCACCGTGCAGTCGCACCACTTGCTGTATGTATATTCGACTCATCCTTTCTACTGGGTAAGTCATATTGTACGCGATAAAGTGTGCGGACTTCGTCAGACGATCCACAATTACCCAAATCGCGTCATGATTCTGTTGTGACCGGGGTAATCCAACCACAAAATCCATAGTTATGTGTTCCCACTTCCATCCTGGAACAGGTAAAGGTTGCAACAATCCCGAGGGTCTCTGATGTTCGGCCTTCATTTGTTGACAAGTCAAACATTTAGACACAAACTCGGCTACTTCTTGTTTCATCCCTTCCCACCAGAAGTTTCTCTTCAAATCCTTATACATCTTTGTTCCTCCTGGGTGCACTGTCAGTCTCGATTTATGTGCTTCTTCGAGAATATCTTTTCTCAAATCTCCAGAATCTGGCACACACAATCTGTCTCGACATCGGTATCCTCCATCGGCCCCAACCTTCCATTCTGTAGGGTCCTTTTCTGACATCTTGGCGAACCATGCTTGAAATTTCTCGTCTTTCTTCTGGGCCGCGATGATTCGACTCACGAGTGTTGGTTATACTACGAGGCATCCAAAGTGTTGCCCGACACTTCCCTCAGAAATCTGCATATCAAATTCTGCGATTGTCTCTAAAGCTTTCCATTCCCTTATCATCAATGAAGCAATCATTCCTTGAGGTTTCCGACTTAAGGCATCAGCGACTACATTAGCCTTACCAGGGTGGTACTCTAATGTAAAGTCGTAATCCTTAATCAGCTCCATCCACCGATGTTGCCTCATGTTCAGCTCTTTCTGAGTAAATAAATACTTGAGGCTCTTGTGGTCCGAGAATAGATCAAACTTCTCCCCATAGAGATAGTGTCTACAGATCTTAAGTGAGAACACAACGACTGCCAGCTCCAAATCATGAGTTGGGTAATTCAATTCATTCGGCTTCAACTGTCGTGAACCATATGCGATAACGTTTCTGTCTTGCATAAGGACACATCCCAATCCTTGATACGAGGCGTCACTGAAAATAGTGAACTTCTCACCATCCTTTGGTATTGCAAGCACTGGCGCTGTTGTCAATCTCTCTTTCAATTCCAGAAAAGCGCGCTCATGCTTATCAGTCCATTCAAACTTCAAATCTTTCTTAGTCAAACCAGTCAACGGGGCTGCTATCTTTGAGAAACCCTCTACAAATCTCCGATAGTAACCGGCGAGTCCCAGAAAACTTCTGACTTCTGTAGCATTGGTCGGCCGAGTCCAATTCGCCACTGCATCGGTCTTTGAGGAGTCAACTGCGATTCCTTGTTGTGAGATCACATGCTCGAGGAACTTAACTTCCTGAAGCCAGAATTCACACTTGCTGAATTTAGCATATAGGCGGTGATCTTTGAGAGTCTGCATCGCAATCCGTAGATGCTACTCATGCTCTTCCTCTGACTTGGAATAGATCAAAATATCATCAATAAAGACAATAACGAATTGATCCAAATAGGGCTTGAATACTCTGTTCATCAAGTCCATAAACACAGCCGGAGCATTCGTCATCCCAAACGACATCACTAAAAACTCATAGTGTCCGTACCTTGTCCTGAAAGCAGTTTTAGGTATGTCTTCCTTCCGCACCCTCAACTGGTGATATCCTGACCGTAGATCAATCTTAGAAAAGGTCATGGCTCCTTGCAATTGATTAAACATATCGTCTATCCGAGGTAAAGGATACTTATTCTTGATAGTAACCTTATTCAGTTCTCGGTAGTCAATACACAGTCGCATAGTTCCATCCTTCTTCTTCACAAACAACACTGGTGCTCCCCAGGGTGAGGTACTTGGACGAACAAAACCCAACTTCTCAAGTTCTTGAACTTGTTCCTTCAGCTCTAGTAGCTCTGTAGGGGCCATCCTGTAGGGAACCTTGGTTATAGGTCGAGTGCCTGGCACCAATTCCACACAGAATTCTATGTCCCTTTCTGGCGGTAATCCTGAAATATCTCAGAATACTTCCTCAAATTCCTTAATCACCGGTATTGATGACACTGTCACCTCTGCACTGACAACCTCAATGTTTGCTAGGCATCTGGTGAGGAATATATCACCTGAAGGGTTACATTGGAAATCAAAGGGTTGGTTCCCATTGTCCGCAAATGTGATCTTCTTCCTTGCATAATCCAACTTCGCATGATTCTTCTCGAGCCAATCCATTCCTAGGATTATATCGAACTCCTTCATCGACAGAACCACCAATCTTGCCAAAAGTTCACGGTCTCCTAACCGTAGAGGACAATCCTTACATACATGTAATAACTTGACAGTGGTTCCTAAGGGTGAGACAGCACTCAAAGCTTCCTCTAAACGTTGCGGTACTATTCCCAACTTTCGAACAGTCTTAACAGATATAAAGGAATGTGTAGCACCTGTGTCAAATAAAACTTTAACATGAGAGTTAAACAAGGTTAGAGTACCTTCCACTGCTCGTTGCTCAGGCGGTCCTTCCTCATAAGTACCTCCTTCGTACCCTGTTTCTTCATAGCCAGCAGCCTCGGGGATAACAGCATTCAGGCGGGCCTGTCCTTGCTGACCGTAATTGCCTCTCCTAGGAGCCTTGCATTCTGGACTTATGTGACCTGGCATGCCACAATTATAGCACACAACTCCCGGACGATCAGCACGCCTAGTTATTCTGCAATCTTTAGCTCGGTGACCGGGATTACCACAATTGAAGCAGTTATTGTTGTTGTTCCCTCCTGTTGCTCGAGGCGGATACTGTTGTACTGCTTGTGTCTGTTGAGGCTTCTTCCCTCCTTCCCAGGTCCTTTTCTGTCCCTGATGGTGAAGGAAAAAGTGGTTTAAAGTTAGAGTTTAAACTAGGGGTGCACAAAATACCCAAGACCCGTAGAACCGAACCGACCCGACCTGATTGGTCCGGTTCGGTTCGGGTCTGTGAATGTATCGGGTTGGGTCTGGTTCGGGTCTGATTAAAGTGTGCTAATTCGGGTTGGTTCGGGTCTGAAGTTCGGGTAACCGAACCAGACCCAAGAACCACGTTATCCCTATTTTTTCGTTTCCCTTTGGGCACAAGCAAAACCCTTATTTCACCCCCCCCTCTCTCTCTCTCTCTCTCTCTCTCTCTCTCTGCACGAAACAGACCCAAATACGATTGTTGTTTTACATCGAAGACACGCTGGTTTACATCGAAGCTTCGTAGTTTGTATTCGTAATTCGTACAATCGAAGACGATCGCTGGTTTATAATTTACATCGAAGACAATCGCTGGGTCTTCATCGAAGAGGTCCGTAGTTCGTACGATCGAAGACGATTGATGGTTCTTCATTGAAGAGGTTCGTACTATATAATATATATGTATTTTGTATTGAAGTTCTCTGTATATATATTTATATAGATGTATCTGTATTGGGTTTTAATTCTAAAATTGGGTTTTGAAATTGGGTTTTGAAACCCTTATGTATATATATATGTATATAGATGTATCTCTGTATATGTATACGTATATAGATGTATTCATATATGGATGTAGATGTAACTGTTCATACTTCATATCATCTCTTGATGTTCTGTATCTCTATATATGTATATAGAAGACTAGAAGTATACGTATATAGATGTAGTTGTAAGTTTTCTTAGTTCTCAAACATTTGATGCGTTGTATGCTCACATTAATGTACCATATCTTAGTATCATAAAAAAATAATAATAAATAAATAATGTGCCTTATCTTTAGACTGTAATTTGAAAACATTGCTTTGGGTATTGGTTCATATGTATATAGATGTTCTGTAATTGGTTTTTTTTTATTCTCAATGCTCAATGCTAATTAATCCACTGTGAGATGAAATTGGGTTCTATATTCTCAATGCTCATATGTATAAAGATGTTATAAATTGACTTTTTGCTGAAAGATTATATCAAGGAGTATGCAACTGCTCGAATTTGTGGAGCTAAAAAATGGAGGTTACCAATTGCAAAGTTCTCAAATTATGTCAGTTGTCAATCATGAAGTTATGGGTGACCTGAAGCAAGTATATACATTTTATTCTCAATGCTCAATGTATTTTATTCAACTAAACTCTCAAATTTAAAAGTAGCTTGCCATGTCTCTCTTCTCTTTTATCATTTGAGAACATTAGAAGTTGTATTGAATTAAGTTGAACCATTGTTGTTCACCATGACAAAGTATTATCTCCATTATTGAAAAGTTTTCAAGATTTGTAAATTACATTTTCCAGGTTTAAATCCTGTTTGCAAAAGCATACCTAAACATTTCCTCTCTTTCTCAAATACTCTCTTTTTTTGTAAAAAGTATTCTTCCTAAATCACTGTCTCTATTTAACATACATTTAAAGCTTTTTCCTATACTTTGTTCTGAAATTGTTTCATAATGAACAAAGTTCGTAAGAAAATAAATGTGTTATTAATAAATCTATTAAGCATAGAAGTGCTAAAATCTATTTTTTTTTTTTTTTTTTTTTTTTTTTTTTTTTTTTAAGGAATTCCTAAAGAAGTTGGGTTTTCATTTGCAATTACACTTCTTCCTTTTTTGCATTTTAATTCAGGGCTTCTAAATATCTGGAATTTGCTTGTGGTTTTGGACAGAAATGGTTGGGCTCAATGCCCTTCTAAAATTTTTGATGCACAAGCAAATTTAGTTGCCTTTACTAGAATCCTTATTTAGTTGGTGTGTAACAAGAATAGTACCAAAATTGATTTTTCAGTTATAAAATGGCGTCTAATAGTCATTCTGCTACTGGTGCTACGTCTGAAGAAGGGGGAACTAGTAGAAAGACTAAGAGATCTAGGTCGGCGGTGTGGGAGCATTTCATAAAAATCGAAACAGAGGATGGGGGAGAGCCGAATACCACAAAATGTAATTATTGCGGTGCTAAGTTTTCTTATAGAAGTGCAAATGGCACTAGTAGTTTATGGAAGCATCTGAAGAGGTGCAATGAGTATCCTTGCAACAAGGAGAAAAGACAAAAAGTGTCATCATCTCAGAATGAGGGACAAGAAGTGGATGGTGGATCAACTGTTTGGAAGTTTGATCAAGAGGTGTGTAGAAAGGCGCTAGTTAGATTGGTAATAGTAAATGAATTGCCTTTTAGATTTGTCGAGTCTGAAGGATTTAAGTATTTTTGTGCTTCTATGCAACCTAAATTCAAGATGCTCTCAAGGATGACTATAGCAAGAGATATTGTAAACCTACACTTGATTGAAAAGAAAAAATTAAAGGAAGCACTTTCCAATTCTAGCCAACGTATTTGTCTCACCACCGATTGTTGGACTTCAATTCAAAATGTTAGTTACATTTGTATAACGGCACATTTCATTGACAATGATTGGAAATTACATAAAAGGATCCTCAACTTTTCTGTAATTTCTAATTATAAAGGTGTGGGAATAGCTCAGGCGATTGAGTCGTGTATGCTTCATTGGGGTATAGAGAAGGTATTCACAATTACTGTTGATAATGCTAGCGCCAATGACACTGCTATTTCCAACTTGAAGAAAAAGATAATAAAGAGAAATGGGTTTGTTTTAGGCGGTGAGCATTTCCATGTTAGATGTTGTGCCCACATATTAAATTTGATTGTGAGAGATGGAATAGAAGAAGGGAAGGATTCAATATCACGAATTCGTGGTGCGGTTAGGTACATTAGGAGTTCTCCGCAAAGGTCACAACAGTTTAAGGCCTGTTGTGAGAAAGAGAGAATCGAATCAAAAAGCGGTTTATGCTTGGATGTACCAACTAGATGGAACTCTACATATCTCATGCTAGAAAGTGCATTGAAGTTCCAAAAGGCATTTGAACGTTTGAATGAGGAAGATTCACATTTCGCCTCCGATCTCATGGGCGCGGTTCCTAATGAGATTAATTGGGACTATGCAAAGGTGTTGGTTAAGTTCTTGAAAAGCTTTTATGATGCTACCAAGCGCATGTCCGGGTCATTGTATGTGACATCGAATACCTACTTCCACGAGGTTTGTCAAATAGAAAAAATTTTAAGTGATTGGACAAGAAGCGAGGATTTTAGTCTATGTAGAATGGCATTGAAAATGAAACAAAAATTTGACAAGTATTGGGGGAGTTTGGACAAAATGAATATGATGTTATTAGTTGCCGTTGTGTTAGATCCACGTTACAAGTTGAAATATGTGAACTTTTGTTATCGTAGACTTTATGACTTAGATAAGGTGAATGCCTTGGTTAAGAAAGTGAAAGACTTAGTTATCGATTTGTACAAGCACTATCAATTGCTCGACTCTACTTCTACTTCTCCGCTAGTAAGGACTCAATGTCCAAGTGATATGGATCTTGATCAAGGTCAAAATGACACTTCACTTCAACTTGAGTTTTTGAAAGAATTGGAAGAAGAAGAAAATGCTAATTCTAAATCTGAGGTAGATCGATATCTAGACGAAGGGTTTCAAAAGGGGAATGAGAATTTTGAAGTTTTGGGATGGTGGAAGTTGAATTGCTCCAAGTATAGGATACTTGCCCAAGTGGCAAGAGATATTTTTGCTATACCGATCTCCACCGTTGCTTCGGAATCCGCCTTCAGCACCGGAGGTCGCGTATTGGACCAATTTCGTAGTTCCCTAGCACCTAAAGTAGTGGAGGGCTTGGTTTGTACACAAGATTGGCTACGAGCTTCGCCTCTCCCGGTTGGAAGTGAGGAAAAAATTGAAGAGTTTGATGACTTTGAGTTGGGTAAGTAATTTTTTCTTTACTAAGTAATTTTTTCTTCATTTTTGTTATTATACTAATTTTTCCTCTTTTTGTTTGTAGTTACATTGGAAGCTTCTGATCTTACCGATGCATTTCCATATGCCGTTAATTTGAGGTAGGTATTTGACGTTTGTTTGTGTCTTTTACTTCATTGCTTTTAAATGCTTCTAATAATTTCCTTTTTTTTTTGTTCGAGCTTCAGTCTTTGAGGAGATGGCTACGGATTTGATGAGTGTTTGCTGATTTGAATTTGCAAACTATGCTTGTTGCTGATCTGATTTGTCTGATGTCTTAGTTTCGTTGGGGCTGATTGTTGAATTGATTGAGAACATACAATTGTCAAAAGCTGATCACCTAATTGATAGATTCTGTTTGGTCTCTGATTGTTGCTTTGGACCTATTTTAAGTTACTATGATTTCTTTGTGAAAAAAAGAAAAGAAAAAGAGCTGATCAAAATAGTGAATGTTTTGACATTGGGTTGAAACCCATTTTCAATCATCAATTCCAAAACTTGTTTGGCCTCAATGGGTTCATTTACTTTGCAGTAACACCTAAGAATAATGGAATGGTCTCATCTGCTATGAACAAAGCCGATTTATTAGTCTAGTATGGTATAATAGTATTATATTTTTTTTACTGCATGTTCTTCCCTTGTTATGAATTGAATTATTTTTAGCCAAAAAAAAAAAAGAATGCATTTGGCAAAGTTTGTGTATTGTCATCATCTCATTCATTGAATTTTTTCTTATCTCATCAATCCTCCTTTGATTTTGTTTTTGTCTGAATCAGTAAATGTTTGTATCCATCTTTCCTTCTACTACTAACATTTACTGATGCGTCGCTAGTATATTGTCTTATATAGATTGTTCCAATTTTTTTCCATTAGGTCAGAAAGCTTATGGAAAAAGAGAAGAATATGATTATGACTCCTTTATCTAACTTTATTGTACTCCACCGGAAACTATTTAAGATAGATATGCATACTATGCCTTGTAGAATTAATTGATTCGACCTTTTTTTTTTTTTTTTAAAAAAATTTAACTGTTTAACCACTCAGCAAAAAAAAAAAAAGAAGAAGGTGATACTGGAATTGTATTGTCTTCCATTCTCAATGTAAACAAAAAAGTATAAAATATACTATAATAATAATAATAATAATAACAATAAAAATATATATATATATATATAATTTTTTTAAAAATCAAATTAAAAAAACAGCAATTTGAAAAAAAAAAAAAAAAACCTGGGTTGTGACCCAGAACCGACCCGACCCGAACCAAAGTTACTGGGTCGGGTCGGTCCGGGTCCAAATTTAATCGGGTCGGGTCTGGGTCTCAAACACGGGTATTATTCATAATCGGGTCGGTTCGGGTTCTGCCGAGACCCGACCCGACCCATGTACAGGCCTAGTTTAAACGCGCAGCGGAAATAGGTTAAGTTATAAAACTTTTGGTATTCCAGGATCTACTACTCGTCAATTCCATAGATGCGTACAAGGGTGGTGCAAGAATTATACCTTAGTGTCTTGAACCCAATTCTGAAACTTTAACTTCCAGCAGCCTCCACTAGATGATCTTCACCCTTATGACTCCTGCGGATGCCTGCCGGAAAGATTAGGGTTGGTGGGAACCCTAATAGAGAGGATAGGAAGGTTTTGGGAAGACTATGATAGTTTCTGCAGCTTCTGCGTATAAAAACGACGATCACTTACTTCCAGAACGCAGCTGCCCTATTTATAGATTTCCAGAACCGACCTAGACTTCGATCGATCGAACCTTCGATCGATCGAACCATTCTCGATCGATCGAACCTGCTGACTTCAATCGATTGAACATACTTCAATCGATCGAACTTGTCTTAACAGCTTCCTCAAGTGTCTTTCCAAGCATCCTAGCTGAGCTAAGAGTGGGACCTCCTAGGCTCTTTATTGTTGGCTCAGACCAGTTTGTTAATTACCATGACCAAACTCTTTGATCAGCAAACTAACTAACTGGTCAGTTAACGTTTATTCCACTATAAAACGATAACTGAACTCCAACGCAAAAGAACATATCCGAAGCGATAACTAGACTTGTATGGTGTACTAATGTCCCTCTACCGTCAGCATTCGTAATCATATTCAGGTAGTCGGATAACTGTTACTGTCAACCTGAATCATGATTACTTCTTGTATTCCTTGAGTCCCATTCACTACATATGATTACCAAACATGTTGATAACTTTTATCAACAAGACTGCAGTACTCAGTAATCAACTTGGTGACATTCTCAAGGGAATGCTTACTCTGAATCAGAGGGTAGATTCTATCTTGACAATATATGTTCACAACCCTATGGACATGATATACCCAAGATACCCAGGTGTTGATCTTCTATAGACCTCACTGATTGGTAAGTCAAAGCAGCCATATCCATAGTCTGTGTTCATAATCATCTCAAGATTGAGAACACGTACCTTATACAAGTTATGGGTTCCTATTGACTATTGACAGCCTTAAGCGTCAATAGGAAAGCTCAGGTCCGTCAATGCACTATAAGCACTAGCATATCAACTAAGAGCTACACTCTAGTGATTGAGATTAATCACTCCATCCAATGGTAGTTAATTATGCTACAGTGTAGACCTGATGAGGTATCCAGTCTCATCATCCACTGTGACATATTCTAAGTATCAAAGAATAGTAATTCGTATCTCACTTGTGTGTATCTCATACACACACGAATTGCTTACTATGATACTTAAGGACAAAACAATCATCTCATGAAAGAAACATACACAATGAAATGTAAAGCTGATATCCATATATTATAATGCTAATATCTCATACATAAAGTAATGGTTTGAGGGCACAAACCCAACAGATGGTACCCAGGTTTCTGTCCGGGATAACCCTTCTGTGGAGGTCTATTTCCAAATGGCTTCGGATTCTGACAACCATCATTCTCCAACCCCGTAGCTAATCTTACCAGAGCTTCAAATGACTGGCCCAGATGCCCCATAGTCAGATGTCGGAGAGACAAGTTGAGACCCCGGTGGTACTTCTTGATTTTCTTCTGGGGTGTGTCCACCATATGTGTAGCAAAGCGAGACAGACACTCAAACCGAGTGGTGTACTCTCAGACAGTCAGATTCCCTTGGGTCAATTCCATAAACTCTTTCTCTCTCTTGTCCTTCTCTTCTTCAGGAAAATACTTCTCGAGAAATCTTTCCTTAAACACCACCCACGGCATTCTCCTTGCAGCTTCTTCCCCTATGGTTGCCTTTTCTGCATCCCACCAATCAGCCGCTGCATAAGACAGCTGAAAGATAGCCAGACGCTTCCTCTCCAAATCAGTGCACTCTATGGTCTCAAAGATACGTTCCATCTGGCGTAGCCACTGTTCCGCTTGCCAGGGTTCATCAGTCCCAGCAAAATACTCAGGTCGCAGAGCGCGAAACTCCTTGAGAAGCTTGTCTCCAGTCTGGTGGGCTTGCCTCCCATTCCCGTTGTGATTCCCATTCTGATTATTGTTCCTTGCATTATGATCACTAACCCTCTCCAATCTTCTTACAAAAGCCTCAAACATTCCGGTTGGATCCACTACCGGCGGTGCATCTTCAATAGTGGGACGATTCCTGAGATTTCTTCCGGCCATATCTCAAGAGAAAGGTACCTATCCATTGATCAACAAGAATTCGGTCAATCTCTCGAGAAGAAGGAAAATTCTAAACGATAGAAAGCGACTAAACACGGAATGAAGTCGAACTATCTTATCTTAATTCTATCTTAACGGGAGATCCTATGTGTCTTGGACAATTGGTCGAGCCATAACCTGGCTCTGATACCAAAAAGCCTGTCACGCCCCGACGTAGCATAATTCAGGAAAGCATTTAATTTCCTTTATGGACTCGTAGGTCGTGACAAGTGAGTATGACCAATTGTCCCTGCAACAAAATATCTTAATAGCATTTCTAGAGCAAAGGATACTAATAAACATAATCCTCCAAAATTAAAACTTACTAACTATTACAGCAGTCATAAACTTGGGCACAAGACGCCTTATTCAAAAATCTAAACTAGTTTATTACAACCCGAATTAAAAAGACATAGGAAATATAAAGCAGCCTCCTGGAAAGTCCCCTACCTCTAACTAGCATAGTCGAAATACCCTGGCTGCTCCTAACCCTAAAAATCTGGACATACAGTCCAGGACGCATCAACGCCGTCAGCTTATGTAAGCTGGTGAGCAAAATAAACAAGTGCTCGCAATGTATATATAAGCATATAAACAACGATGCAAATTAACTTTAAAAGCAATAGATTCAAGGTTTCAATTCCAACATAAGTCATGGGGGAATAAAATAAGCAATAAATATGCGACCGTGCATGAAACAATGTAACATCTCATCTTTCTAACTCTTTTCTCTCAACAAGACTCGACTCAACCAAACCATTACCTCAGATACCAGGAATAATATCCGATCGATATCCAAAATAGCACACCAATACCATCGATTCAGATACCAGGAATAATATCCGATCGATATCTAAGCCGCACTCAATACCATCATTTCGGATACCAGGAATAATATCCGATCGATATCCGAAACAAGCGCCCTAGATACCAGGAATAATATCCGATCGATATCTAAGCCGTAACTCAATACCATCGCTTCGGATACCAGGAATAATATCCGATCGATATCCGAAACGAGCGCCCTAGATACCAGGAATAATATCCGATCGATATCTAAGTCGTAACTCAATACCATCGCTTCGGATACCAGGAATAATATCCGATCGATATCCGAAACGAGCGCCCTAGATACCAGGAATAATATCCGATCGATATCTAATCCGTACACAACACTGTCGCCTTCAATACCAGGAATAATATCCGATCGATATTGAGGTTGCACACCACACTGTCGCCTCAGATACCAGGATTAATATCCGATCGATATCTGGGTCGATCACCAGACCGCCACTCTCTACTCTTTTTCCACGCTTTCTCACACACCATGCATGTCGACTCCACCTCAACCCTATCATGCATGTCAATGTCCATGAAATGTAACACCAAACAAAAGTACGAGAAATCAAGTCTTTTTATTTTTCTTTATTAACAAGGTACAATGTACTTTAGAATCATTGAGTTAGCACCCATGATCTAAACTATCAAGTCATATATGAAACAATAAGTAAATTCATCAAAAACTACTTTAATACACTTTTACAACTACTAATACACAAGCAGGTCCACTTTAAAGCAATGCCCTTAAAAATGAGTTATAATTTTGTGGGTGAATTACACATCAAAAGAAAGGTCTTTGAGTCTAGTTTCCAACGCTTCGAACGGTGCGCGTTTTCGAGTTTTCTAGAGGAAGTTATGACCATTTTAGTAAAAGCCGTCAATGCTGAAAAGTGTCAATCGATTGAATGACATGTCAATCGATTGGAACACATGTCAATCGATTGGTAAACATACCAATCGATTGGTAATCATTCCAATCGATTGGTATCAGCAGTTTCTCCCCTGTTACGAATTTGAAGCCTGTTGTGGATACCGGGCTTCGGACCACTTCTCTCGTTCGAGATTGTTTTGAAAAGGAAAAGAAAAGGTCTGTTGAAAACAGATACAGAGTCGCCACTTGGTCATTAAGGAACCAAGAAACCTAATTTTGACTCACCCAAGCGGATAAGGGCACCGGCCCTTCATAACCAAAGAACTTGGTTCGGGGTTTTGGTACGAGAGAGGAAGGAGCCTTTGTCGCGACTAAAACACCCTCTACTCGCCCCGTCTTTCGACGGGCCTCAATTAGCATCCAAATAATCATCTTATACTAGGTTTGGTTCGGCAATTAATACTATGATAGTATATTACATCACATAAGAATCTTGAAATTGAAAATCAAAAGATAAGATATCATTCATAAAATCTAAGTCAAATATCATACAATGTAAAGTGAAAACCACACAAATAAACCTAGGAAAAATCGTCTAATCATATATCAATTAATCAAGTTTTCCTAATCTAAAGGGGACATAAATTGTTCTTGAAGCAAATAATTAAAGAAATCAAAATATGCTTAGCAAACTAGAATGATACATGTTATTTTTTGAGAAAAGAAGATCTCTCAATCCTCGGGACGGATGAGAAAGGATGATTAGATCGAGGGGAAGCATGAACGTGTGATCAAGTTCATTCCTTATAATCTTCTTGGATTAAGAGTTACAAAAACCCCAAATCTTGCATGAATGTATTGTATGAACCTAAAAATGTGCAAAGGTTGTAGTGTGTTTTGTGTTCATGGATTTCTAAAATGACTTAGAAGTCTAAAATGTGCATGAATGAATGGATTAAATCAACATGGGATATATACAAATGTAGTATGAACTACTTCCTAAGATGTGAGCTAATTTGGAATGCATATGAGCATCAAATCAAAGAATAAAAGTTGAAATGTGCTTGCTGTGAATAGTGGACAGACTGCATATGGCACTTTGCAACATTATAATGGGAGGTCAAACGTGCCTAGAAAAATGTGAGACAAATCTGAGATCATTCTTATTGTGTCTAGAAAATAACCCAAAAAGCCAAACATCAATAGCTATCACAGATTAAAAGAAAAAAATCAGAATGTACACATGACTCAGAAACAAAAGCTGCACTGTTGACTGATTTTGTATGATTTTTCATAAATCAAAGAAAAGGTTTATGATGACCCATTATATACCAAACGTTTCCTAAGACACCCAAGTTTTATAAAAAAAATAGAAAAGGTATATGTACAGTGATGAAAATGTCCAGAATAAGTGCAAGAAGTTGGGTGAACATTCTGTGAGAACAGAGGCAGATTATGAATGTGAACTTCTCACATCCAAAACAAATACTCTCATATTTCTATAATTGATGGGAAAAATTAGGGACAAACTATGATGTATTAGGAAGGTTTTCCAAGTGGTTTCATCATCATAACTTGAGTATTTAATTCAAAACAAATCTCTGAATCTGAACAGCTCACTGTTTTGGGTCATTGTTTTAGAGATATTGAAGAAAACAAAGTTTTATTTCTTGAAATCAAATGAGAGGGATTGAGAGGGAGTTTTGAAATAGATGTTTTGAAAACATATTTCCAACACTCAATAAGGATTATGACCACTTAGAATACTAACACCAAACTCATCATTAAGAATCTCCAAGATTGTTGGAGAGATTTATTTTATTTTTGGGCATAACTTCAATACATTCCAAGAATACCTTGGAAGTATTGAGGTTATGATCATCATCTATCAAACATGTTTTTGAGGTCAAGAGCTACTATCCATAAGGATTCACTCACCCCAAAATTCATGTCATCACTTAGATGATGATGAACTAGTAAGTAAATAAAGAAAATAAAAAGAAATGAGATGAGGAGAGATGAACATATATATAATCAAGCAAGTAGATGATAATCAATAGATGTTATTCATGAAGCATGAGACTTGTAGATTGGTGTATCACTCATATGTAATGACACTAGACATGGAAGAAGCTTCCACACTCTTGAATGCTCACTAAAATGGTGGTTGGGAGTATTGAATGTTGAAGTAAATGGAAGTAATGAAGTAAAAACAAAGTTAGAAACTCACTTTTGTTTTGAAAAATCAAAGAAGAAAGCTTCTTTTCTCTCCACTCTAACCTTATCTCTACACTTTCTCTCCCAAACTTTCTCTAAACTTGCATTTGACTCCCCCAAAATGAGGAGTAATGGGGTGTTTATATAGGCCAACTTGGGGTGTTTTTGGGATTTAGAAAGTACTCCCATTGGTCCCAAACATCTGAAATCATGAAACCACGTCGTTTTGGATTTTAATTAATCAAAATGGGACCACCAAAATATTTACAAAAACTTACTGTTCTGGAGGTGAGTGCCGCGGCGGCAGTGGGCCAGTGCCGCGGCGGCACTGCTCTTCCCTTCGTCTGGATAATGCTGTTTAGGCCCCCCGAAGTTCCGGTATTCGCGAAAAGGCCCTATTTCGTCCAAAATTCACAGAAAATGCGTACGAACTCCAAATTGAGGTTGTGATATACCGTTGGAAAGGTAATGGAGTCTACTTTACATAAAAAATAGTTCGGGGATAGGTCACTTTGAAAAGTTTTGCGGTATTCGCGATAAAAGCCGATTTGATCGCCTTTTTCGCCTTTGGAAATTCATAATAAATTTGTTTTAAATCCAGAAATTATGTGCGATATACCGTTGGAAAGCTATTGACCTCTAGTATCCATGAAAAATATTTGAAAATTGTTTCGGTTCCCCGATTCCAAAGTCAAATCTTGGTCAAACCGGTCAAACCTGGGATTCCCGGGAAGTTCTGGGAACCTCTGGGAGCTCCCAGGAGCTGATGTTTTCGCTCGATTTTCTTTTGGAACTTGTTTTAATACTTTTCTCATGATTTAGAATGGTTCTGGTGAATTCAGACAATTTCGGTCAAACTTGGTCAAACTTGGTCAAACTCTGGTCAAACCTGGTCAAACCTTGGTCAAACCGGTCAACGGGGACTTTCGGGGAACTTCCGGGACTTCCGGGGGTCTCTGGGAGCTGACGATTTCTTCCGGTTTTATTTAAAAACTCATTTTATCACTTTTCTTACGACGTAGTATGTTTTCAGAACTTTGGGACCAAATCTGGGAATTTTCGGACTTTCAAGGGCATTTTGGTCATTCTGAGCATTCTGAGAGATAGAGCTGACTTCCGAGAGTCCTTTTGAATCTTTTACGATCATTGTGATCCACCAAGCTATGGGTCTCCTAAATCTGATAGCCGACAAAATGGGGTGTCTACAGTTTGCCCCTCTTTGGCAGGAACTTGCGAGGCAACGCATGTCGCAAGCGAGTGCCAAAGTTTTGAAGAGACAGGACTTTTTGGAGGCTATAGATTTAGGACAAACAGCGTTGCAAAAGATGGAAGGATGATGCTGGTCGTGCTTCGCGTGAGCTGCCTACGTATCCCAAGGGGAATCAGACCAGGACGTAGTTCAGGACACAAAAGGGATAAATCACATATGCACATACACAACAATCAGGCGGATGCTATGCTATATGAGGATGATATGCAATGTGTGGATGCGATATGATCTCATACATGAGTCCTATCATGCCTAGTTCTCCGATCCTAGAATGAGCAGGTGCCAAGGGGTGTGCCACTCCGAGTGGGCTAGTGTTGTGCTAGTGTTTGTGATTGTGACGTGGTGGGTGACTCAGATAAGGGCATTGAAGTCTAGAAGACTCCGGGTTTTAGGGGCAAACTTCTGGAAGTACGCTTTGCGAGCGAATGTAATTGGGTGTGGGGTCTCAGAGGACTATGATCGAAGACGTCTTTTGGCAAATAACCGACGGACACAGGGGCTCCGGAAATTAAGAGACTGACATAGAAGTCACGGGACGAATGTGAAATCCTGGGACGTCCTGTGATGAACATGGAGGCACCGACGGTGTGATGAGAGCGATGGTGTTGGAAAAACAGGTTTAAAATTAAATCTAAACTCGCAGCGGAAAACAAAGTTCAAAACTTTTATTGGTAGCCTTGGATCTACTACTTATTAACTCTATAGATGCGCATAACAAGATGGAGAAGATTCTATACCTTAGGTCTTGAACCCAATTCTGATTTTTGTCCTTCTCCTTGTGTGTGCAGCAGCAACCTCTAGGAAATCTTCACCCTTATGTCTCCTCGAATGCTCCCAGAGTGGCTAGGGTTGGTGGGAACCCTAATAGTGAGAATAGGGAAGGTTTGGGAACTCTAAACAGGTTCTGCAGCAACTGGTACGTTAAAAACGATGAACTTTTATTTCTGGACGAAGCTGCCCTATTTATAGATTCCCAGAACCGACCTTACTTTCAATCGATCGAAGTGACTTCGATCGATCGAACTGTCGATCGATCGAACCTCGTTCGATCGATCGAACCTGTCTAGACTTCAATCGATCGAAACAACTTCGATCGATCGAACCAGTCTTGACAGCATTCTCATTTGCCTTTCCAAGCATTCTGGCGGAGCTAAGAGTGGGACCTCCTAGGTTCTTAATTACTGGCTCCGATTAATTATTATTCCATCTAGTCAGTACTCTTGACTAAGGAATCAATAATTAATCAATTATCATTAATGCCACTATAAAATGATAATTGCACTCCAGTGCATAAGAACATAATCACACATACATAAGTGATTACTAGACTTGTATAATATGATACGCATGTCCCTCTACCAGGCAGTATTCGTATCTATCATTGGGATGTATGTCTTAAGATACTGTCGACCCAATAGATAGTACATCTTATATTCCTCAAGTATCATTCACTACTCTTGGATTACTAAACATGTCAACAATAACACTTTGTTGACAAGGCTGGCCAGCTCTCAGTAATCACTCCTAGTGACATTCTCGAGGGAATACTTACTCTTCGTTTTATTGAAGAGGGTAGAATTCCATCTTGACAATATATGTTCCCAACGTTGCATACTTGATTTCCCAAGATACCCAGGTGTTGATCTTGCAAGACCTCACTGATTGGTAAGTCAAAGCAACCAAGCATACAACTTGCGTCCATAACTGTCTCAGGATTAAGGACATGTATCCCTATACAAGTTTTGAGTTCCTATTGACGGTGACAGCGTTTAGGTGTCAATAGGTTTAACTCAGGTCCGTCAATGCACCGAGTGCACTAGCATATTAACCAAGAGTCAAAGACTCTTATGAATGAGATTCATCATTCTACCCCGTAGACGTTAATCATGCTACAGTGTATACCTGATAAGTTATCCAGACTTATCATCCACTGTGACTTATTTGAAATAACAAGGATTTGTGATTCATATCTCACATGTGTAATCACATACACAAATGAACCACATACAATGTTGTTTAAGGATTCCAGTCTAATATTCATCTCATGAACTAACATGCATAAATACATTATGATTTTCCATTGTCCAACTAACTGGTTTGAGGGCATATTCCCAACAAACTCCCACTTGCACTCATAACCATATAGCGTTAGTACTAACACTAGCATAGTCTCTGTGACTTGTCAAAATCCTTAACCCGTAAGGTTTTGCATAGGGACTGATGATCATCGACTGAAACAATCCATAGTAAAACATCTTCATGTTATACTATATCCCTAGACAAAAGACGTCACATGACATGTATCCAGTAAAGCTAATTTGAACATTGTCCAAAACACCATCACCCTGCATATATCCGCTAGTTCTTTCTCAAGCCCTAGAGAATATATACTTTATGATAGTTCAGAAAACTGAACATTCATTTGGACTGATATCTGTGAACAACCTCAACGGTATAACTGATATCCATACCTAACATCACATACAAAGTTTATCAATAGCGAAGGCTTATGATATACCTTTCATGTGATCTCTTTCATCTTGTATCCCAAGATACAAATCTTGAAAGAGCAATAGGTTATGTTCAAAGGTGAAAAACCTTTATCGAAACGTTCCACGTTGAATCTAGCTAGCAACTTTCTGATATAGAAGTTTGAGACAATCTCATTATCTTAACTTTCTGATCTTGAATGAGCAAAAATCATAAGATTATAGCTCGCCTCACCGAGATCATAAATATCAAGTATACTGTAGAAACTCAACCTTAATCATTGATGATACTACTTTAACATATCGCAATGATAAAGATGTCATCAATATATGGAACCATAATCACCACCACACTTCCTTTGCGCAAGGATCCTTTCATCCACTTAAGCTACATCCACACTTTAGATGAATCCAAAGTATTTTGACCAATATGTCAAAACAGATGTCCTTATCTCTGGACGATTGCTTTAGTCCATAGACTTATGCAAATCACATACCAGAGCTTCCTTATCACAAAACTTCAATGCACCAGGGAATTTCAACAATGTTGAGAATTCTCCCACTGCAATGAAGTACCAATGTAGGAATGGATGAAGAGGTAGTAGATTTTAGTTCTAGATGATTTATAGATTGCTTTAAGATATAAATTACTTTACTCTTTTATATTATCTTTCCTTTGCAAAATTTGGTCTCCAACCAACTTTTGTTTTCTCTGGAAACACTACAAAAGTATTATACTTCTAATCTAGATTCAAAAGGCTCATCATTTCTTTACACCAAAGTGCTAGACATCCTTATCCAAAGTTACCATGAGAAAGAAGTCGCATTCTTTTCACAACTTTGGGGATGTCTATCGAAAAGATTTGCTTTTGAATAAGATCCAGTATATACATTGTAGTTCCATCGAGAAAAACAAGGAATAGTAGTAACTCTAAATAACTCATCCCATGACCCAGTCATATCTAAAAGAAGATAGTTCCTTCTACCTGCTACACCATCCCGTGGAGGCGCACTAGGTGTAGACTGTCGAGAAAGAATCTCATTCTTATCTCCTTTGGACAATAAATACATTAGATAGATACTCACCATTTTGATCAAATCAAAAGGTAATGATATTCTTTTACCAATTACTCTTCATTCCAAAACTTTTGAATTTCTTCAAAATTGAGGATGAAGATGCAATAAGTAAATGTATATCAGTATCCAAAGTAGTCGAAACTACTTTTCAACTCTAATGTTTATTGCCCTACATACATGAGTATGTCCTAATTCTAATAAGTCCTTGGTCGTGTGATTTTCAAAAGAAAAGTCACCTGATCATATTAGCCTCTAAATAGGATTGACAAACAGGTAGTGGTTTCAACAACCAAAAAAGTTTTAGGATCCAATCCTTTACTCCCCATTTATCCTAATTTAGATTAACATGATCTGATCACATTTACTCTCTAAATAGGATTGACAAATAGGCAATGGTCTTAGCAACCGAAAGAGTTTAGGATCCTATCCTTTACTCCCCATTTATCCTATTTAGATTAAATATGATCTAACCTCAAAACCAAAAGTCATAGAATTAGTTGAGGGTGCTATCCTTTTAGATGGTAAAATACCCACGAGTCATTTAAATACTACATTAGATAATATATGAGAAACAAGAGTAAATTGGTGAGATACTTGCTTGACAAGTTATTTAGATCACATAAAAGAACGCTTTCTTTTAATCAAGAATTTCAGTACCAAAATCAAAAGAATAAATATTATTCATTAATTCAAAACTGAAATCCATCTAATAACTCCAAAGTTTTATTACAATATAAAACTATTAATCTAATAGCAACTCTTGCATCAGATCCCAAAAGGCAATCAAGATCTTCTAATCACTGCACATTCTTATTTTCCAATTCCCTGCAACAATTACAGATATAATTTAGAAAATATAGAATTAGTGCTCATAGTAGTTGAAGTATCAGTTTTTCAACTTACTTCAAAAACTAGTGAAAGGATCGTACCTTGCCTTTTGGCAGTCAAGTATTCCACACAGTTCCTTTTCCAATGCCCTCTCATGCCACAATGGAAACACTTTCCTTTTGGCACGGCACCAGCCTTTCCCTTTCCAAGTCTTGCCTTCTTCTTCTCTGAACTTATGCTCTTAGGCTTAGTTCCAGAAGATGAAGCCATTCCAATGTTCTGAACATTTGACTCCTCTTTGACTATATCCATCGTTGCCTCAAGAGAGCTCATCAACTCACTTGTTGAAAAAACTGTTTTACTCATTTTAAAAACCTTTTTAAATTGAGTGAATGATGAAGGCAACGAATGCAAGATTATGTCAACTTGAGTCTCACCATCAATGTCGGAACCAAGAACTTCCATTACTTTGAAATAAGTAATCATTTTAAAAACATGCTCTCTTATTGAAGTTCCTTCCAACATTCTGGTGTCCATGACTAACTCCAAGGCTCTAAGCCTTGCAGTACGTCTCAGTTCCCCAAACATCTCCTCGAGGTTCAATATTATAGCACGGGCAGTGTTCAAAGGTTGATGTTGCTGCTTCAACACATCAGACAAAGAGTCTAAGATGCTAGAGCGAGCTATACCATCAAATCTTATCCACTGCCAATATTGATCCGCAAGATCAGTTGGGGTGTCATGGTATGGAATAGGTGGACAGGGAATGGTAAGAACGTATTTACATCCATTAGCAGTTAACAATTCATCCAGTTCCAGTTTCCATTCAACGTAGTTATTTCCAATTAGCTTATTCTGGATCATGGTTATAGCAAGTGGGCTAGACATTATGAATCTGAAATACAAATAATGTAACAGAATTACAATATGGAAATCATGAATATGACAATTTATATGATACATTGGAATTCCCTTAACCAACTCATTAATTGTCTTCAGGATGTCAAGCCTATGAAATTAAGTCTCCGTGTGGTGATCATAACCTCATAGCCTGATTGGGAAACCCATCATGAATGTCATGCAACTCTTACAAAACAATTCATGACTCCTGAACTTTTGGTCTCTAAGTTTCTGGATAATGCTCCGTGTGGAATCCCTTACCCATAGCTTAGCTAGTGTTTACCATTAACTAGAATCCAATGACAACCGCCTCAAGTAGTGCCTCAGTGTAGTGGTCACCCTCTAACGCGTCTCATTGATTCTATCCAAAGGAAGTTCATATCTAGTAACCAATGAATAGTCTATCCTCCGTATGGAATGATCACCCATGGCTGGGTGACACAGAATATACTACCCATCTTACAATGAACCGTTTATGGAAGACCGTGGGAGTTATAAAATAAGTCCCTCTCCCACTAGATTTTTATAAGAAGTTCATATCTAGTAATCAATAAGAAATACCCTCCGTATGGAATGATCACCCATGGCTGGGTGACACAGAGTAATTCTCATACTTACAATGAACTAATAGGAATTTTTCAATTTGAAAAAAAATTTCTTCACATTGCCCATAAACATCAAGTGTTTGCTAATGTGTTGAAAAAAGGTTTTTGAATTTCATTTTAGAAAACCTGTTTTACGTGCATGCAAGTAGTAACAATATATAAAATTCCAATCACAACTAAGCACATAAAACAAAAACTAAAATGAAATAAAAGCATTCAACAATGCCTCTATCTCCCATGACTCTATCTCCATAGAACCTTCTTCTTGGTTTGATTGCCTCCAACTCCATCTTCATGGACAACGGCTTGCTCCTCCATCTTCATGGATTTTCTAATTCTATTACATTGGTCCTATACTTCTCTGGAAGCTTACAATTTATCTAGAAATAGAAATAACAACAATAAAATAAAAGGCTAGGGAAACCGGTGCGACTTTCCTTTTCATAGGATTGAAGTCGCAGCGCCCTTTACATAAGCCTTAAATCCAAACCAACAATTAAATACAAAATTTAAAAGTCTTGGTGCCATGGGAGATAGCGGACTAAGCTTGCTGCAAAAGGGTTAGTCACACGCACAACCACGCATATATATAACAAATATATGTACCATTGGAACCCCTAATTGATTCACACAGTATATAAACTCTTTACATACTGAATTAGAACTTAAAACAGCATCACTGCTCTGTCACACTTCGATCGATCGAAAAGGTTCGATCGATTGAACCTTCGATCGATTGAACATAGTTCAATCGATTGAACTTTCAGTTTCACAGAATGTTTTGAAAAACTTATAGAATAAATAAAAATTTAAAGTAAATGTTTTAAAACCTTTAAATCTGTAAACTGAACACCTGGACAAAAGAGCAGTCTCGATCGATCGACCAACATTCGATCGATCGAACAGAACCAAAGTTCGATCGATCGAAACTAGTTCGAACGCTTGAGAACAGATGATGTTCGATCGATCGAGACTACTTCGATCAATCGAACCCACCTTATATCCAATGCAATCACAGATTTGTATTTTGCTGCATAAACACTGCAGAAACGGATCTGTGACGATGCAGTTTTGAAAACAGTCCTAAATTTAACATGCAAATCAAAACTAGTGTTCCAAAACGCATCTATAGATCCAAACAAGCGAGGCTCTGATACCAATTGTTGGAAAAACAGGTTTAAAATTAAATCTAAACTCGCAGCGGAAAACAAAGTTCAAAACTTTTATTGGTAGCCTTGGATCTACTACTTATTAACTCTATAGATGCGCATAACAAGATGGAGAAGATTCTATACCTTAGGTCTTGAACCCAATTCTGATTTTTGTCCTTCTCCTTGTGTGTGCAGCAGCAACCTCTAGGAAATCTTCACCCTTATGTCTCCTCGAATGCTCCCAGAGTGGCTAGGGTTGGTGGGAACCCTAATAGTGAGAATAGGGAAGGTTTGGGAACTCTAAACAGGTTCTGCAGCAACTGGTACGTTATAAACGATGAACTTTTATTTCTGGACGAAGCTGCCCTATTTATAGATTCCCAGAACCGACCTTACTTTCAATCGATCGAAGTGACTTCGATCGATCGAACTGTCGATCGATCGAACCTCGTTCGATCGATCGAACCTGTCTAGACTTCAATCGATCGAAACAACTTCGATCGATCGAACCAGTCTTGACAGCATTCTCATTTGCCTTTCCAAGCATTCTGGCGGAGCTAAGAGTGGGACCTCCTAGGTTCTTAATTACTTGTTCCGATCAATTATTATTCCATCTAGTCAGTACTCTTGACTAAGGAATCAATAATTAATCAATTATCATTAATGCCACTATAAAATGATAATTGCACTCCAGTGCATAAGAACATAATCACACATACATAAGTGATTACTAGACTTGTATAATATGATACGCATGTCCCTCTACCAGGCAGTATTCGTATCTATCATTGGGATGTATGTCTTAAGATACTGTCGACCCAATAGATAGTACATCTTATATTCCTCAAGTATCATTCACTACTCTTGGATTACTAAACATGTCAACAATAACACTTTGTTGACAAGGCTGGCCAGCTCTCAGTAATCACTCCTAGTGACATTCTCGAGGGAATACTTACTCTTCATTTTATTGAAGAGGGTAGAATTCCATCTTGACAATATATGTTCCCAACGTTGCATACTTGATTTACCCAAGATACCCAGGTGTTGATCTTGCAAGACCTCACTGATTGGTAAGTCAAAGCAACCAAGCATACAACTTGCGTCCATAACTGTCTCAGGATTAAGGACATGTATCCCTATACAAGTTTTGAGTTCCTATTGACGGTGACAGCGTTTAGGTGTCAATAGGTTTAACTCAGGTCCGTCAATGCACCGAGTGCACTAGCATATTAACCAAGAGTCAAAGACTCTTATGAATGAGATTCATCATTCTACCCCGTAGACCTTAATCATGCTACAGTGTATACCTGATAAGTTATCCAGACTTATCATCCACTGTGACTTATTTGAAATAACAAGGATTTGTGATTCATATCTCACATGTGTAATCACATACACAAATGAACCACATACAATGTTGTTTAAGGATTCCAGTCTAATATTCATCTCATGAACTAACATGCATAAATACATTATGATTTTCCATTGTCCAACTAACTGGTTTGAGGGCATATTCCCAACAGATGGACCGACGATGTTTGCATTGAGATGACGAGTCGACAATGGACTACTGACGGTGTAATAAACCCGCTGAGGATTAATTTGAATCTACTGGGGATGAAGCGATACTTTCTAGGATCTCCTTTTGATCGAATCTTTCGGGCTTGCCGGGGTCTCTGGGAGCCGGTATCTGTCTGCTTTTGTCTTCGGAGGATGACGCAGGGTTCACGGGGAACCTCTTTTGGTGCTCAATCCAAGAGGGCCGGTCAGGGCCTCTGGGAGCTGGTATCTGTCTGCTTTTGTCCTCGGAGGATGACGCAGGGTTCACGGGGAACCTCTTTTGGTGCTCAATCCAAGAGGGCCGGTCAGGGCCTCTGGGAGCTGGTATCTGTCTGCTTTTGTCCTCGGAGGATGATGCAGGGTTCACGGGGAATCTCTTTTGGTGCTCAATCCAAGAGAGCCTGTCAGGGCCTCTGGGAGCTGGTATCTGTCTGCTTTTGTCCTCGGAGGATGATGCAGGGTTCACGGGGAATCTCTTTTGGTGCTCAATCCAAGAGAGCCTGTCAGGGCCTCTGGGAGCTGGTATCTGTCTGCTTTTGTCCTCGGAGGATGATGCAGGGTTCACGGGGAATCTCTTTTGGTGCTCAATCCAAGAGAGCCTGTCAGGGCCTCTGGGAGCTGGTATCTGTCTGCTTTTGTCCTCGGAGGATGATGCAGGGTTCACGGGGAATCTCTTTTGGTGCTCAATCCAAGAGAGCCTGTCAGGGCCTCTGGGAGCTGGTATCTGTCTGCTTTTGTCCTCGGAGGATGATGCAGGGTTCACGGGGAATCTCTTTTCTTCCTTCGGTGCAAAAACTAAAAATCAGGATCAGTTATCGGCATTATCGGAATTCGCGACGATTGTCCTGAAACGACCGATTCGGGTCTTCGGGAGCCGATTTTTCCCAGTTTCTGCCTGTTGGAGGTAGTTCTGACAACTTTTAGTCTGCTTGGGGTAAAACTTCATAAATCTTGACTGGAATGGGCCATCGGGGCTGATCGGGGCCAAAAACGGGCTGAAAAAGGCCAAAACGGGCCAAAACGGGGCGAAACGGAGCAAAACGGAGCGACGCGGGGCCCACGGGGAGCAGTGCCGCGGCGGCACTGGGCCACTGCCGCGGCGGCAGTTGGCCAGTGCCGCGGCGGCACTGGGTGGCCGGACTTCATCTTCTTATATGTCGGGTTTTTGAGCTTTCTAAGCTCACTCTTGGCCATTTTGAGGTGTTTTTGAAGCCAAAATTCACCAAAACGCAGCTTGTGCGTGCTCAGGTGAGTAATCTTTCCCCGTAGTTGGATTTTTGATTGGTGTTTTGGTTTGCCCAAATTTTCAAGAAGAAAGTTAAAATGTGACTTCCATTTTTCTTGTAGATCCATGGCTTCGAGCTCAAGGAGACCGTCTAAGAAGGCCAAAGGACGAATGAAGGCCGAGATGCACACCCCGGACGTGATTTTGCGAGACCCCCAACACCACCTTTCGGCCGCGGCTCTAGCGAGCTTGGTATGTGAAACTTTCGACATTTTAGGACCACTTTTATGTACTATGCTAGTTTTGTGAGCCGTAGTGTGCACTTAGAGACCGTTAGAAGCTTGACTTGTGCTCAAATGTTGATTTTGTGAATTTTTGCTCTCGGGTTGTGAATAGTGATTTTGTGCATCTTTTGTCGCCTTTGTTGTGTGCAGGTGCCGGAAGTGGCCTTGAAAGGCCATGGTAGCCTTGCCCATGCTTTCTTATGGTATACCCAGCTTTCGCCCACCGTTAAGAGGATGGTTGATGACGCCGGGTTCGGAGGCTTCGTCCGCTTGGTTTCGAAAAGTAGCAACGATCTGGCTCACTTCTATGCACTGGCCGAGAGATGGTGGGACACTACCAATACCTTCCACCTGCCGTTCGGAGAGATGACTATGACGCCTTTCGACTTCTCCATGATTACGGGCTTGAGGGTTGGCGGGAAGCGCCTGATTCTGGATTACTTTTACGAGATCGACCCGGAGGCGGTGGAGATGTTGATTGGGGCTGTTCCCCCTAACTTGGAGAGGCATTGGTTCCCCTGCGGCTGGCTTTACCGGGCCTATGGTAGAGGTAATCACAATCTGAACAATTCCCAGCTTTTGAGGGTTTACCTTCTGTATGTCCTCGGGTGCTCCATCTTTGCGACAAGGAACGACCGGGTGAGCTTGAGGCTCCTTTCTTGCCTGGCGACCATTGATGAGATCCCCTCCTACAACTGGGGCGGTGCTGCCCTGGCCCATCTCTACAAGCATATGGGGGAGGTTTCTCGGGGCGATGTTAAATCTACTGGGGGATTCTGGCGAGCTTGGGAGGTATGCACTGCTTCTTCTTTTATTTTCCATCTCTTTGATTTTCATATCTGTTCTGATTTCTCTTTTGTCTGTGCAGCTTTGGAGTTTTGAATACTTGAAGATGTTGGCTCCCTCCCCAGCGGACGAGTCAGGCGAGGATGAGGATGGTATGGCTCCTGTGCCTCTATTCCCACGAGGCTTGAGATGGCGGAGGGACGTTGTTGGGGTGAAGAGCGGGGCCCATCGGATTGTTTTGCTTCGGAACTTCTTAACTGGGTTGACAGCCTCTAGTGTTGATTGGGCGCCTTGGGAGGGCGTCGCTTATGCCGCTACTGAGGAGATACAAGCGGTTAAATCTCTTACCTCTTGCCGCCTTCTGCTGGAGAGTACTGAGTGCAGGCAGTGGTTTCTTGGTGAGCGGGTGTCTCGGCAGGTGGTCGGTGGTTCCCAGTATCGCGTCCCTCATGATCCTCCTGTGATGGATGCTAGTGACCTTTCCGGAGATGCTCTGCTGGCGGCTTTAGCTGGTACCGATGTTTGGGACCATTTTCTTTCTGAGACCAGTTATGAGGCTTACCGTGGCCGTTTCCTGATGCCTAACTTCCCACTCCTGGAGGTGAGTTCTTTTTGTATTTTTTGTTTATATTGTCCATGTTTTTGATTTATCTTTTCCTAACTTATTCTGTGCCTTTAGCTTCGCGAGATGTACAGGAGACAGGCTCCTCAGGCTCCCGACCCTATCCCCCCTTGGGATTGGACTGTCAATGTTCTAGGCGCTGATGGCACTCCCCAAATGATGGAGGTGCCGCGAGTCACATGTGGGTACCCTACTCAGCCAGCGGGCGTCCTCAATGTTCCTTGGAGTTACGCTGAGGAGGGTCACGCCTTGGCAGCTAGCCTACGGTCCCTGGTCCTTACACGAGACCACCGGGTATGTCTCTAATTTTGCACTTTCTTAAGGTTACGAGGTTCTAACCCTGGATTTTTTTATTTTGACAGATGGATGGTATGCGGCAATTTGCCGCCAATCAGATGGCGTCCTTGGTAAGTCTCTGACTCGACTCTATTTTTGTACTTTTCGTTGTTCCCTTACTGATTGCCCTCATTTTTATTTGTGTGTGCAGTATCGTGGAGGCGGGGCTGGCTCATCGAGGACTGGTCCAAGATGTAGAGGCGGTAGGAGGAGGCCGTCGCCGACGTATACTCCGGGTGGTCCGACGGAGGACGAAGAAGAGGAGGACTGAGGCTTCCCACGCGGGAATTATTATTTTATTTCCTTTTCCTGTTTTTGATTGGATTGTACTGAGGATATGATTATTAGGACAGTGTAGGACGATGTGTAGCACAATTTGTGACCTTTTGACAGAGTATTATGATGTTTTGCCTCCTAGGCCAGATATCTTCCGGTTTAGAGGCGCAGTTGTGTGCTTGTTGATATATGTGCATTGTGATTGCTGTATGTTACTGCGATGGGCAGTTTTGTGATAGTGAGTGCTTTTGCCTTGCAGGTGGGATAGTCCGTGAAACGGGGAGGTGTTGCCGAAATTTTGAATTTTGCTAGAGCCGTGACAGAAAATATGGCTTTGTATGATCCTGCTCATCTCACAGCTTGGCTGAACATTACGGATGGCGTGGAGCGGATTAACCTCTTCAGCTATGGCTTGACCGAGCTGTTTTCTCTTCGCCAGATGACCCTGAATACAGAATTCTTGCGTGCTGCCATTGCTTACTGGGACCCAGTGAACCATGTCTTCAACTTCAACGGCCTGGAAATATGCCCCATGCTTGAGGAGTTCTGCGCTATTCTCGGCTATGATTCAGACTCGGACTTGATTCTCCCTTCTGTTGATACCCTCAGCCCTACGCGAGCCTTGGCTGAATACCTGAATTGCTCTGTCACTATTTCCCGCCGGCTGATTCAAGGTGAGGCTCTCAACATTGCTTCTATTATTGCCCGGTATGCCAGTCCTGGGAATCCCAGCATGTATGATGCTTCCCGTGGGGCCGCTTTGATATTGTGCATGACTTCGCACTTCCTGTTCTCGAGCACTTCCGTTGACTTGGTGCATGTGTGCCTCGGGCTGAAACTTAGCAGGAATCCCATGGCCATGGTTCTAGCTGAAACTCTGAACGGTTTGGATAATGCCTTCAATCAAGGGACTCCTCTTCTTTCTGGGGCACCTTTGGTGTTACAGGCTTGGCTTTACGAGCGCCTTCAGCTGTGGACGGGCCATATACCACCAGTTTACTTTCGTCGGGCCGTGCTTCATTCTCACTATACCTTTGCCGATTGGGTGGGCCTGATGAGCACCTTATCTGAGGCTGACATTTGCTGGATCGTGAGGCGTTGGGGCCTCTATGCTATCACCACGAGCCTCAGGGGTCACCAGAGAGTGTGGTTGATGGGTCTGAGAGAGACTTCTTTCTATCATCCTCGCCGTTTGGCCAGACAGTATGGACAGGTTCAGGAGGTTCCCCGAGGGTTTACTGAGAGGGTCTTTGCTTCCAGGATCAGAGCTACCACTATTACTGCTTTTATTGATGGTTGGACTGACCGAGTAAAGGCCTACTTCTAAAGACCTTTGAAGAAATAAAAGACACTAAGACGAAACTAGTCCTGACTGATTTTGCTCATTCCTCCAAGTGTCTTTGAACATGTGGTTGCTTTTTGAAAGACTTTTATTTCTTTGATTATTCCTGCTTATGTAATATTCAAAGTTTGTTTATCGGTGAACCTTGGTTATTTTGGGAATCTCATTTTATGCATTTTAGCTTTCTGAAAACATGTTGTAACTTGAGATTTCAATTAGTTGTTGCTTTTGGTACTTGCTTGAGCATGCTGGGGTTGTTAGAGGCAAACGAGGCGGGTAGCCGAAGTTTGCCCCTAGTTTGGGATATATATGTTTGTGAGGCAAACGAGGTAGATGACCGACGTTTGCCCCTAGTTTAGAAGAGGTTCAGGCAAACGAGGCGAGTAGCCGAAGTTTGCCCCTAGTGTGGAGGGTGGTTTTTGGGTTATGGTAAGGACCGCGACTTTATTTTCTCACGTGCTCATAATTTTTGCCTAGGCACCAAGGAGGTGACCTAGCGAGCTATTTTCTCTCTTTTGTTATTGCTCACTTTGGATTTAGCTCTAATTTTTGCCTAGGCGTCCTTTCGGATTTTCGACCTAGCGGGCCACCCCTTTTTTTTCTTTTTGAAAGTCTGCCTACGTACCCCCGAGCGGGGATCAGGTCCAACGTAGTTCGGGCCAAGGTTTTGAAAGGAAAGGTTATTTTTGTTGGTGGAGCGACCGAACCGATGTGGTTGCCTACGTATCCCCGAGTGGGAATCAGGTCAAGCGTAGTTCAAGGAAGGCTTGAAAGGAACGGTTATTTTTGTTGGTGGAGCGACCGAACCGATGTGGTTGCCTACGTATCCCCGAGTGGGAATCAGGTCAAGCGTAGTTCAAGGAAGGCTTGAAAGGAACGGTTATTTTTGTTGGTGGAGCGACCGAACCGATGTGGTTGCCTACGTATCCCCGAGTGGGAATCAGGTCAAGCGTAGTTCAAGGAAGGCTTGAAAGGAACGGTTATTTTTGTTGGTGGAGCGACCGAACCGATGTGGTTGCCTACGTATCCCCGAGTGGGAATCAGGTCAAGCGTAGTTCAAGGAAGGCTTGAAAGGAACGGTTATTGGATAGTCAAGCATAGTACTTTTTGAGGCGATCCATGTTGATCGGTTCTTTGAATTCGACACCATCGAGGTCCATGAGATAAGTTGCTCCTCCGGAAAGAACAGTCTTGACGATATAAGGGCCGACCCATTTTGGCTTAAACTTCCCACGGGGATCAAAGATCGGAGCTCGCAACTCCTTAAGGACAAGGTCGCCCTTGACAATCTTCCTTGGGCGAACCCTTTTGTTGAAGGCACGGGCTATCCTCTTTTGATAGATTCGGACATGGTCCACCGCCGCTAGGCGCTTTTCATCTATGAGGGCCAATTCCTCGTATCTTTCTTTCAACCAATCTGATTCTGAAATTTCACATTCTGCCATCACGCGTAGAGACGGCAGTTCTATCTCGACCGGGAGTACCGCTTCCATCCCATATACCAGCGAGTAAGGAGTTGCTCTCGTGGACGTCCTTATCGACGTTCTGTATCCCCAAAGCGCGAACGGTAGCTTTTCATGCCAGTCTTTGTAGGTATCGGCCGATTTCTGCAGTATGGCCTTGATATTCTTGTTTGTAGCTTCGACTGCCCCATTGGTTTGCGGCCTATACGGCGACGACTTGTGATAAGTGATCTTGTATTCCTCGAACAGATCCCTGACTTCTGCCTTGAAATGACTTCCGTTATCCGAAATAATCTCATGAGGAACTCCATAACGGCAGATGAGATTTCTTTTGATGAATTTGGCCACTTCTTTGGCCCCCAACTTGGTGTAAGATGCAGCTTCTACCCATTTTGTGAAGTAGTCTATGGCCACCAGGATGTACCGATTTCCATTTGAGGCTTTCGGAACGATCTCGCCAATGATGTCGATTCCCCAGGTTGAGAATGGCCAAGGCGAAGTCATGCTGTACAGAAGGGATGGTGGTGTATGCATCATGTTTGCATGAATCTGGCACTTGTGACACCTCCTCACGTACTCACAACAATCTTTCTCCAATGTTGTCCAGTAGTACCCTTGTCTTATGATTTTCTTAGCCAGCATGTGACCGTTCATGTGTGGACCGCATACCCCCTCGTGTATTTCTTCCATCATTCTTTTGGAACCCTTTCCGAACAAGCAGGTTAGGTTGTGACCATTATATCCTTTCTTCAGCAATTTCCCACCGCAAATGACGAATTGTGCGGCGAATCTTCTAATGGCCCTTTTGTCTTTCTCGGTGGACTCTTGGGGGTATATCCCCTTTTCTATGAAATCCCAAACATCCCGATACCACGGCATTTCATTCTCTTCTTCTTCGATTGCGGCGATCATATTGAACGAAGGCTCGTACCTCTGCTCTATTACCAAAGGCATCATCTTGACCCCCACAGGAATCTTGATCATGGAGGCTAAGGTAGCCAACGAATCTGCCAACTGGTTCTCTTCCCTGGGCAAGTAGAGGAATGTGATATCCTTGAACTGCCTCTTGAGCTGGTCGAGACGATCATGATAGGGCTTCAACCTTTCTTCTTTTACTTTCCATTCTCCTCTAGCTTGAGATATGATGAGGTTTGAGTCCCCGAAGACGTCTAACTTCTGAACCCTCAGTTCTAAGGCTGCTTCCATCCCCAGAATGCACGCTTCATATTCGGCGGTGTTGTTGGTGGAGTTATAGTTGAGCTTGACCGCTAATGGAGTATGATCCCCGCTTGGTGATACGAGAATCATCCCTACTCCGTATCCTTTCATGTTGGCCGCTCCATCAAAGTACAACTTCCACTGTTCTTCCTTGATTTCCATGATATTCTCGTCCGGAAACGGAAAGTCCCCACTTTCTTCGGAGTCAACGGCATGCTCTGCGAGATGCTCAGCTACGGTTCTCCCTTTTACTGACTTGCTCGTAACATACTTGATATCGAACTCGGATAATAGAAGTAACCAACGGGATATACGACCGGTCAGGGCGGGTTTTTCGAGAAGGTATTTTAGAGGATCCATGCGGGATATGAGCACAACTGGAAAGGCCAGCATGTAGTGCCTTAGTCGGCGGGTGCACCAAACCAAGGCCCAACAAGTTTTTTCGAGGGTAGAATAGTTGAGCTCATACCCAGTCATCCTCTTGCTGAGGTAATATATGGCTTTTTCGGAGTGGCTTTCTTCTCCTTCTTGGGCTAGCATGCAACCCATGGCATTTTCGGAGACAGACAGGTAAAGGAATAAGGGCTTACGAGGAGTAGGTGGTGAAAGGACAGGTGGATTTTGAAGGTAGGTTTTTATTTTATCGAAAGCGGCTTGGCATTGGTCATCCCATTGGAACTTCTCCCCTTTTCTCAACAATCGGAACAGAGGATCGCATGTAGCTGTGAGTTTAGAAATGAAGCGGCTGATGAACTGGATTCTTCCGAGGAACCCCCGTACTTCTTTTTCATTCCGTGGTGACGTCATTTCGAGGATTGCCTTGATCTTAGAGGGGTCCACCTCTATTCCCCTTTGTGTGATGAGAAAACCCAGGAGTTTACCGGAGGTTACGCCGAAAGTGCATTTCTTTGGATTCAGCCTCATCTTGTATTTGCGCAACCTTTCGAAGAACTTTTCCAGCGCTACCAGGTGCCCTTCTCTATCCTTGGATTTTACAATCATGTCGTCTACATATACTTCTACCTCTTTGTGAATCATATCATGCAGCAGAGTGGTGGCAGCTCTTTGGTACGTTGCCCCCGCGTTCTTGAGCCCAAAGGGCATTACTCTATAACAGTAGGTTCCCCAAGGGGTGGTGAACGTCGTCTTTTCCCGATCTTCTGGCGCCATTAGAATCTGATTATATCCTGAGAAGCCATCCATGAAAGACAGTAGCTCATGTCCTGCGGTGTTATCTACCAAAACGTCAATGTGGGGAAGCGGGAAGTCATCCTTGGGACTGGCCTTGTTTAGATCACGAAAGTCGACGCACACACGAACTTTCCCATCCTTCTTCGGGACTGGCACGATGTTGGCAACCCATTCCGGGTATTCGGTGACAATGATGAACCCTTCCTTGAACTGCTTCTCCACCTCTTCTTTAACCTTGAGTGCCCATTCCGGTCTCATGCGCCTCAGTTTCTGCTTGACAGGTTTGGAATTAGGGAGGAGAGGAATATGATGTTGGACGATGTCGGGATCGACCCCAGGCATGTCTTCGTAAGACCAAGCAAAAACATCTTTGAACTCTTTTAGCAAGAGGGTTAATTTTTCTTTTTCTTCTTTATTAAGGGTTGAGCCAATTTGCACAATCTGTGGATTATCTATTTCACCTAGGTTAACTGATAAAGTATCTTCGATTATTTCATAAGCAGGTGGTTTTTCAATTAGTTGCTTTAGTTCGATTGGGAGATCCTCGGAGGGATCTGTGCATTCACAAGTGTCAGACACAGAGGAGTAAGCAGAATCGTCTTTCATTTCATTCATGACAGGTGAAGTGATTACATTGGATAGTGGTGGGCTTACAGCAGCCGACTCCAGTACAGACTCGATAACTGGTAGTACAGACTTTGGGGGGATAGGGGATTGGGAGACACAGACAGATGACTCTACAGCCTGGTTGCTCAGACCCTCCTCAGCAGGCTTGATCTGATCATCTTGGCTCTTGGCCCTCTTCTTCTCTTCCTCTTCAGCGGATTCTTCCCACATCTTCTTGATCGCCTCAGTGTCAAGGTATTTTAACCAGTCTTCCTCTGGGGTCTTTCCAACTTCTTCGGGGTAGAACGGGTCTTGATATGGGGGCCTCTCGCAGTCAGCGAAGATTTCAAGCCCAGGGTGCCTTCTCCCGGTGGTTCGATGGATCCATGGTTCAGGGAACCCGAAGTAAGGGAAATCATCCCCTTCCTTGACGAATTGTCCATTTAAAGTCTTGCGGTATGGCGGGAGACCCTTCACCCTCTTCTTCCATGGCCTTTGTAGCTCGACGTCCTCATCAGTGGGCTTGTACCCCAACCCGAAAGTGCCTTGTTGTCCTTTGATCTGCGGGAATTCCCGAATTCCTTGCTGGCGCCGACCCAACCCCATTCCGGGGAAGTAGTTCATCTTACGGACAATGTTGACGACTGCGGAGTGGACCTCAGGGAATCGGTCTTCGTCTTCGATCACATGAACTTCTTCCATGAAGAATCCTCCGATTTCTCCTTCTTCCAGTTCAGGTATTTGGACTTCAAAAATGGGAGCGTAATTCGGGAAGGCCTCACTTCCCCAACTATTACCAAGGATGACCTTTACCTCCCTCTCATGAATGTACTTGATCATTTGATGCACAGTGGATGATACAGCTTTGTTGGCGTGAAGCCAGGGTCTCCCAATTAGCAGATTGAACGAGGCGGGTATGTCCATGACTTGAAAAATCTCGGTGCTCACCAAAGATCCCACCCGGATTTGGAGAGAAACAGTTCCCATCACATTTCTTCTAGTGTTGTCATAGGCCCTCACGGATTGCACATATGGCGTAATGTCGAGGATACTGACCCCCAAAGCAGTGGCAGTTCTTAAGGCACAAACATTCAAAGCAGAACCTGTATCGACTAGACAAAACGGCACCTGTTGCTCCTTACATCCCACAGTAATGTATAACGCCTTGTTGTGCGCGGATCCCTCTGGCGGCAAGTCCTCGTCGGAGAATGTAATGATGGGGTCGGGGGTAAGTGCACCCAAGAAAGTTACCATGTCCTCTGGCGCGGCGTCGATGGGGACTTCAATCCCAGCCAAGGCATTTAACACGGCTTGCCTGTGCTTATAAGATGTCACCATAATATCCCACATCGAGAGATGCGCTTGGGTTTTCTTTAGCTGCTTGATCAGCTCATTGTCTTCTTTGATGACCTCATCCATCTTGCCCTTCCCCTTGTCTTTAACTGGACCTTTTTCGATGGCTTCGGTGGCAGGCTGTGGAGGCTGATAATGGCGGCCTGACCTGGTTAGGTGATCAATCTCAGCAGGAGTAGGCCTTTCTACAGTCCCATCCTTTTTAAACCAATCACAATCCGTTCCCACAAATGGCTTTTCTGGCTCGTTCCAGATGGAAGCATCACTCTCGTCGTTAGGATCATACCATTTGAGGTCTACCGCCCCTAGGTCATGCTCTTCCAGGAAAAACAAGTCTTGCTCGTCGTCAAGTTGCTGCTGCCACTCGTCATTCTCCCCTCCGATCAGATGAATCCCCTCAGAATCCGGGATGTCAATGTAAAGCAAGGGTTGGCCTAGGGGGGTGATATAAGTAGCAGGGTTGAAGGGTACGGGACTGGACTCAATGAGGTTGACATTTTGGTGGTTTGGTAGAGGATTTTGGGTGATATGAGGCTGCTTTGGTGGCGGCTCGATGATATTCTGGTCGATGAGGTCTTGGATGTCGTGGCGGAGGCGCATGCAATCATCAGTGTTATGGCCGGGGGCTTGGTGGTAAGTACATCGCTTGGACATATCGCAGTTAGGCGGGAGCGGGGTATTTCGAGGCTGGAGTAATTGGAGATGGCCTTTTTTGAGGAGGCGATCTAGGGCTGAGGAGAGAGAGATTTCTAGCTTGGCAAAACTGCGAAGGGGCTTTTTCTGGAAAGGGCGGTTGGAGGATTTTGCCTGGTTGGAGGGTTGGTATGGCCTTGGAGGATATGCCATGGGTTGGCCGCCAAGGGCATTGACATCCGGGGGATTCCGGGGGTAGTTGGGCCTTCTTGGCTGGCTCGGAGGGTCTTCCTTCTTGATCTTCCCCTCCCTGATAGCATCTTCGATTCGGGTTCCGACTTCAAACAACTCCTCAAAGGTGGAGATGGACTGGTAGAATAATTTCTCATGATAGAGCGGCTGCAGATTCCGGATGAGCATCCTTACCTGTTCTTTCTCGATTGGCCGGTGGGTCATTTGGCTACCTTGTTCCTCCATCTGCTCAGAAATGCAGCGAAGGATTCATTGTTGCTTTGCCGGGTTGTTTCCAAATCCCTGACGGTGACGTCCAGCTCTTGATTGTAAGAGTAATGATCGACAAAGACTCGGACAATGTCCTCCCAGGCCCGGGTTTTGGAGGCTTCCAAGGTTAGGAACCACGATAGTGCAGATTTTGCCAGAGTTTGCGGGAATAGCATCGCAATGTGCTCGTGGGTGCAACCCATGGACTGGAAGATACTCATACATAGCTTCACGTGGCTTTTCGGGTTTCCCGTTCCATCAAAGCGATCGATGGCAGGCATTTTGAAATTCTCTGGCAGTTTCAGCTTGACAGGCTCGAAGAGGCCTTCCAGATCCAACATGTAATCGTCGATACCCTTGCTTTTTCTGAGTACGCTTTCCAGTTTATCGACCTTGTCCAACTTTTCTTGGAGCTTTTTCTCATACGTAAGCGGTGGGACCCCTTGAAACCAGTTTTCCTCCCCATTATTCTCGTGTAGAGGAGGCTCAAACCCTGGTGGCGGAAACTCGGGCGGAGGTCGCGGCTGTTGCTGCTTCAGTTCTTCCATGAATTTTAGGACTTGGGCTAGACTGTCTGATTGTTGGCTTATAGTCGCTCCCAATTCAGTAACCTTGTTTTCCAACTCTTCCCTATTCATGCTGACGTAAGCTGTCGGACTGATTCTGATTAACCGATTATCCGCACTTCTGACCCACGAATAAGACCCTGACTGCTAACCTTGGGAATCTATACTGACCTGACAGATTTTGAAAGGGCTAGATTAGATCTTTGACAGTGGTGACTTTAGGCAGACAAAGATAGTGATGTGGACCGACTCGAAACAGTGCGTGCAAATTGATGGGGAATGGTGCATGCAAATGGGACAAACATGCGGATGTAAGCCCTAATCTATATGATGCTCCTATTTCTAACAGATAGCAGCTAAACAAATAAGGTCCTAGCCATACAGAGTGTGCTAACCTTACTTTCTAGTATGATCACCAAGGGATAACACGGATTTCCAAGATACCCCGGAAATTCGGACAGAGTTTCTGGGAGAAACTGGTCAATGTAGTTGTATCTGGGATATTTGGACAGAGTTTCTGGGAGAAACTGGTCAATGTAGTTGTATCTGGGATATTTGGACAGAGTTTCTGGGAGAAACTGGTCAATGTAGTTGTATCTGGGATATTTGGACAGAGTTTCTGGGAGAAACTGGTCAATATGGTCATATCTGGGATATTCGGGCAGAGTTTCTGGGAGAAACTGGTCAATGTAGTTGTATCTGGGATATTTGGACAGAGTTTCTGGGAGAAACTGGTAAGTACGGTTATAGTGATCATACTTTCTAGCAGGTTTTCATACTCCTATGTCTCAAGACCGACAAACAAGGTGTGCGGTGTATATCTTTATGAACATGGAGCAGACATCCTTGTCATGGTGCCTAGGCAGGTCAACTCAATGTGATTACATGTGAGTGATTGCCTTGGGAATCATAATAAAGAGGTTCTGTTCTATGCCACATAAGTGTCTACACCGCTCAGGTAATCCCCTCAGGGCATACAGCAGTTATATCACATTGTCCTATCTGAAAAGATAAATGAACAGTCCTATGAAAGGTTCTACAGGAATCTATATGCAAAGGCTGGGTTTAGTCAAAGAGGGTCCGTTGACGAGAGTTCCAATATACCGTCAGGGAGACAGTACGGAGGTTTTTACTCTTTTTGATATACCTTGGAAGGTACAGTATCAACGGTGACTTGTGCCCTGGCACAGCAAGACCTGAACAATGTCAGCGCCGCGTTTCAGACACAGTCAGAGGGGGGAAATGCAAGAGTGCAATGCGGTGAACCAGACACAGTAAAAAGATGATTTTAAGGATGCTTCTTATGAGTCAAACCTCTGTATTATTTTGTTTTGAAAATAAATATCCCCAGCAGAGTCGCCAGATTGTGGATACCGGGCTTCGGACCACTTCTCTCGTTCGAGATTGTTTTGAAAAGGAAAAGAAAAGGTCTGTTGAAAACAGATACAGAGTCGCCACTTGGTCTTTAAGGAACCAAGAAACCTAATTTTGACTCACCCAAGCGGATAAGGGCACCGGCCCTTCATAACCAAAGAACTTGGTTCGGGGTTTTGGTACGAGAGAGGAAGGAGCCTTTGTCGCGACTAAAACACCCTCTACTCGCCCCGTCTTTCGACGGGCCTCAATTAGCATCCAAATAATCATCTTATACTAGGTTTGGTTCGGCAATTAATACTATGATAGTATATTACATCACATAAGAATCTTGAAATTGAAAATCAAAAGATAAGATATCATTCATAAAATCTAAGTCAAATATCATACAATGTAAAGTGAAAACCACACAAATAAACCTAGGAAAAATCGTCTAATCATATATAAATTAATCAAGTTTTCCTAATCTAAAGGGGACATAAATTGTTCTTGAAGCAAATAATTAAAGAAATCAAAATATGCTTAGCAAACTAGAATGATACATGTTATTTTTTGAGAAAAGAAGATCTCTCAATCCCCGGGACGGATGAGAAAGGATGATTAGATCGAGGGGAAGCATGAACGTGTGATCAAGTTCATTCCTTATAATCTTCTTGGATTAAGAGTTACAAAAACCCCAAATCTTGCATGAATGTATTGTATGAACCTAAAAATGTGCAAAGGTTGTAGTGTGTTTTGTGTTCATGGATTTCTAAAATGACTTAGAAGTCTAAAATGTGCATGAATGAATGGATTAAATCAACATGGGATATATACAAATGTAGTATGAACTACTTCCTAAGATGTGAGCTAATTTGGAATGCATATGAGCATCAAATCAAAGAATAAAAGTTGAAATGTGCTTGCTGTGAATAGTGGACAGACTGCATATGGCACTTTGCAACATTATAATGGGAGGTCAAACGTGCCTAGAAAAATGTGAGAAAAATCTGAGATCATTCTTATTGTGTCTAGAAAATAACCCAAAAAGCCAAACATCAATAGCTATCACAGATTAAAAGAAAAAAATCAGAATGTACACATGACTCAGAAACAAAAGCTGCACTGTTGACTGATTTTGTATGATTTTTCATAAATCAAAGAAAAGGTTTATGATGACCCATTATATACCAAAAGTTTCCTAAGACACCCAAGTTTTATAAAAAAAAATAGAAAAGGTATATGTACAGTGATGAAAATGTCCAGAATAAGTGCAAGAAGTTGGGTGAACATTCTGTGAGAACAGAGGCAGATTATGAATGTGAACTTCTCACATCCAAAACAAATACTCTCATATTTCTATAATTGATGGGAAAAATTAGGGACAAACTATGATGTATTAGGAAGGTTTTCCAAGTGGTTTCATCATCATAACTTGAGTATTTAATTCAAAACAAATCTCTGAATCTGAACAGCTCACTGTTTTGGGTCATTGTTTTAGAGATATTGAAGAAAACAAAGTTTTATTTCTTGAAATCAAATGAGAGGGATTGAGAGGGAGTTTTGAAATAGATGTTTTGAAAACATATTTCCAACACTCAATAAGGATTATGACCACTTAGAATACTAACACCAAACTCATCATTAAGAATCTCCAAGATTGTTGGAGAGATTTATTTTATTTTTGGGCATAACTTCAATACATTCCAAGAATACCTTGGAAGTATTGAGGTTATGATCATCATCTATCAAACATGTTTTTGAGGTCAAGAGCTACTATCCATAAGGATTCACTCACCCCAAACTTCATGTCATCACTTAGATGATGATGAACTAGTAAGTAAATAAAGAAAATAAAAAGAAATGAGATGAGGAGAGATGAACATATATATAATCAAGCAAGTAGATGATAATCAATAGATGTTATTCATGAAGCATGAGACTTGTAGATTGGTGTATCACTCATATGTAATGACACTAGACATGGAAGAAGCTTCCACACTCTTGAATGCTCACTAAAATGGTGGTTGGGAGTATTGAATGTTGAAGTAAATGGAAGTAATGAAGTAAAAACAAAGTTAGAAACTCACTTTTGTTTTGAAAAATCAAAGAAGAAAGCTTCTTTTCTCTCCACTCTAACCTTATCTCTACACTTTCTCTCCCAAACTTTCTCTAAACTTGCATTTGACTCCCCCAAAATGAGGAGTAATGGGGTGTTTATATAGGCCAACTTGGGGTGTTTTTGGGATTTAGAAAGTACTCCCATTGGTCCCAAACATCTGAAATCATGAAACCACGTCGTTTTGGATTTTAATTAATCAAAATGGGACCACCAAAATATTTACAAAAACTTACTGTTCTGGAGGTGAGTGCCGCGGCGGCACTGGGCCACTGCCGCGGCGGCAGTGGGCCAGTGCCGCGGCGGCACTGCTCCTCCCTTCGTCTGGATAATGCTGTTTAGGCCCCCCGAAGTTCCGGTATTCGCGAAAAGGCCCTATTTCGTCCAAAATTCACAGAAAATGCGTACGAACTCCAAATTGAGGTTGTGATATACCGTTGGAAAGGTAATGGAGTCTACTTTACATAAAAAATAGTTCGGGGATAGGTCACTTTGAAAAGTTTTGCGGTATTCGCGATAAAAGCCGATTTGATCGCCTTTTTCGCCTTTGGAAATTCATAATAAATTTGTTTTAAATCCAGAAATTATGTGCGATATACCGTTGGAAAGCTATTGACCTCTAGTATCCATGAAAAATATTTGAAAATTGTTTCGGTTCCCCGATTCCAAAGTCAAATCTTGGTCAAACCGGTCAAACCTGGGATTCCCGGGAAGTTCTGGGAACCTCTGGGAGCTCCCAGGAGCTGATGTTTTCGCTCGATTTTCTTTTGGAACTTGTTTTAATACTTTTCTCATGATTTAGAATGGTTCTGGTGAATTCAGACAATTTCGGTCAAACTTGGTCAAACTTGGTCAAACTCTGGTCAAACCTGGTCAAACCTTGGTCAAACCGGTCAACGGGGACTTTCGGGGAACTTCCGGGACTTCCGGGGGTCTCTGGGAGCTGACGATTTCTTCCGGTTTTATTTAAAAACTCATTTTATCACTTTTCTTACGACGTAGTATGTTTTCAGAACTTTGGGACCAAATCTGGGAATTTTCGAACTTTCAAGGGCATTTTGGTCATTCTGAGCATTCTGAGAGATAGAGCTGACTTCCGAGAGTCCTTTTGAATCTTTTACGATCATTGTGATCCACCAAGCTATGGGTCTCCTAAATCTGATAGCCGACAAAATGGGGTGTCTACACCTGTTTTTGACCCATTTCTCAATTCTGCTCCAACCAAGACATGTAATATATGGATTTCTTCATTTTTCCGCAAGGATTATGAATACGCGATCGGTTTTAACTAATTTCAATCGTAGCTCTCAGATTTCACGTAAAACCGAGAGGTGACAAAACTTTAAATCAATGGTACGTCGCGATACGGATGAATTAAGCCGTAGGATTCGAACCACAGCTTATTGGGACTAAGATCTTTCATTCCCAATTCACGGAATTGATTTTGGTTAACTTTTGTAAAACTCCAATTTTCAAAGCTTTAATGGTGTATCTATTTATATACACATATACACACATATATACACTGAAATATACATATATAAACGTTGAGAGTGAGTTTATAATACTCACTGAGGTTAATTACACTAAGAATTTTGAGACCGAGAATTCCGCCGAATAATCCGTCGTTAGAAATTACTCCTCCGTTCTCTTGATCTTGATATATATATATACATATAACTATGTAGGTGTGCAAGTATATAATATATAATCTGTATGTGTTGTGTGTGTGTGATCTTGAGAGAGAGCAAGAGAGTGATTGAGAGGGATAGAGAGTGAATTGAGAGACTGTGAGAGTTATGGAGAGAATGAGAGATATACACATATACATATACTGTTAAAATTATTTGGAGCCCAAGCAATGACCGGATTTCATCCGGTGAGGTTGAGCTCACGTACTCCCTCAGCCAATTGCGATGTAGACGCAGATTAAAATATAAAACTGGTACTTTACGGTTAAAATAAAAATACAAAAAATTATTTTATCGTAGGAATTAAATCCCGGGTTGTATAAAAATATAGATATCGATTTTGAAACCATAGAAAATATTTTGGAAATTAGAGTTTGACCCCCAAATAAATATTACAAAGAGAAATTAAATCAAATACTCATGGAAATGAAATGCAGTATTTATTAATGAAAAAAATAAAATAAAATACAGGGTGTTACAAAAACCTTGAAAGAATTTGATTACACTCAAAAAAGAGCGAAGCCGGAAGCCTAAAGCAAGACATGGCGTAAGTAGGAATTGCTTAGGCAACCGACTTAATAAGCACTTCCTTACCGTCCTTTGACAACATCTCCTTCCACCCCTGCACTTTGTTTTGGATTCGCACGCGGAGAGAATAGAAAATTTGTTATTTCGAACGACCAATCAAAGATGAAAGACCTAAATATTTTTCATGTTGGGAAATACCTTGGACACCAAGAACCGTATGCATCTGTTGCCAGTCTGCCTCCCATATATTAGGACTAAAAAACACATTTGATTTCTGCTCATTGATTTTCTAACCCGACACAGCCTCATACTTGCTAAGAATTTGCATAACATTTTGGCATTCCCTTAACGTGGCCCTACAAAAGATAATACTATCATTGACGAAATAAAGGTAGGAGATAATGGGACCACCTGCATAAACCCGAATCCCAATGATCGTGTTACATCTATTAGCTTCCTGGAGCATCAACGAGAGGGCATCCGCACAAAGAATAAACAAATAGGGAGATAAAGGGTCACCTTGGCGAATTCCATGAGTTAGGAGAAAAGATCTAGACGGCTCACCATTGATAAGAATCGAAAAGGAAACCGTCTAAACACATTCCATAATCAAAGACACCCATCGAGAACAAAACCCCAATTTTAAAAGGACCGCTTCCAAAAAATGACCACTCCACACAATCATAGGCTTTACTCATATCAAGCTTAAAAGCTATAAATCCCATTTGACTTCTCTTCGTTGTTTTCAACCAATGCATAGCTTCGAAAGCAACCAACACATTATAATAAGCCTGCCTGGAACAAAAGCACATTGATTATGGGACACAATAGAGGGGAGAAGAACTTTCATACGATTTTGCTAGAACCTTTGAAATAATCTTATACATGACATTACAAACTATAGGCCGGAAATCAGCAAATTTCCTCGGATTTTTAATTTTGGGAATCAAGGCAATGAACGTCTTATTAAGATCTCAAGGAAGAGAACCAGTGTTAAAAAAAGAGCCAACAGTTGCAACAACATTTGGACCCACAATGTGCCAAAACTTTTGGAAAAAAATAGGGGACATGCCATCTAGACCTGGAGCTTTAATTGGGTGCATTTGGAAAAGAGCAAGACAGACCTCTTCAGCCATCACTTCAAACACCAACTGTCAATTCATGGGAAATTTTGGGGTACAATCAAGGTACCACATGGCATGTCATTTGGTGCTCCGTACCCAATAGTAGCGCTCTACACGAATAATAGAATCCACCACAAAAAATTTAAATGTCCTAACAATTCTGTGTGGCACTACCTCATTGGATGTAGGACACCACATAAGCGTTACCTTGAGAGTACACAAAAACTTCTCGTCAATTCATCATGGCATCATTAATACATCGTTTTATAGGGCTCAACACCTCACCAATATCCCTACTAGGGATAGCAAAAAAAAATATCCTCAAATAGCTTGTAATAATACTCCCTCATCTTTACACCATCGCCCTTGGGCGTCTTCAAGGCCTAAAAGTTCATTACGAGTCTGCTTTTGATTCGCTTTCTTATGAAAGAAAGATGTGTTCATGTCACCACTCTTAAGCCAAGCAACCTGAGAGCGTTGTTTCCAAAGAATCTCTTCCCGCTCAAGGAGTTCATTGATTTCCTTAGCGCGTCTAGGTAATTTCACTAAAAAGAAAAGGGGAAAATTTGTGAAAAAGGCATTAGGATAAGCTATTTGGGAATAAAGGAAAATTAAAATAAAACATTGGTGATAAGTCTTCCAAATGGTCATAGATAAAAATATCCTCATCTTCATCCTCATCATCTAACCCTAATGATTCGAGGTGAAAAGTGCATGTTCATAGCGTATTATATGGTCTTTTATGCATACTTTTATCCCCAAAGTCCCTACATATAGGTGAATTCTAATAACAATGTTCTTTTTATTGTGTTAATGCTAAAACATATGTTTATGCATTGTTTTATAGGTATTAGAATGTAAATCAATGAAGTGGAGCTAAAGAAAAGTGATTCTGGTGGATAAAATAACAGAAGCAACTGAGAAAACGCCAATTTTGACAATGAAGACTTCAGATTTGGAAGATTTTCCCAGAGATATGAAATGTAGATCTTTGAGTTACGGTCGCGTGGCAGCAAACTGGAGGTCAATTCGAGGTCCGAGTAAAAGGTTATGGCCATTCTCCCATCGGTGCGCAGTGCTGTGAAAATCAGAGAGTTCAATCGATTGAGGAAAGTTCAATCGATCGAACTAAGCTCGATCGATCGAACTTTATATTCATCCAAAAGTTGCGTAAACTCTGCAGGAACCCTATATATAAGTCGTTTTGACGCCAGACGAAGGGAGGACGCTCCAGAACGCGAAAAACAGCAGTTTAGGGTAGTTTTAGGGTTAGATTAGGAGTAGATTAGGTTAGATTCTTATTTTTCTTCCTCTTTTCCATTGTTATATTGAAGATTATTGAAGATTCAAGTTGGTTATATGTTTATTACAAGTTATATTCAGATTATTCCAGGTTTTTCTTCTTCTTTTCTCTATTTCATTGTTTATTAGTTTATATGTTATGATTACTCTAGTTTGTTATTCGTGTACTTGTTTATTCATGTTTCCGTAGTTTAGACGTTGGGAATATGTGATGAAACATTGATTCCCAACCTCTGCCATGCAATCTTTAGAAACCTTGGGCTTGATCGATCGAAGGTATTTCGATCGATCGAACCAGAGCCATAGTCAAGCGATCGAAGACATTTCGATCGATTGAAGGATGATGATGTCCGATCGATCGAGAGCGCTTCGATCGATCGAACTTGTTGATTCCTGAGATATTCTTTTAAGTATTCCATGACTTTTTGTTTTAGAAATCTGTCATCAAATCGTCCCAATAAGCTCAGTTTTTCACAACAGTTTTTAGAACTTAAAGCCTTAAGGCCTTTTCTTCAATGACTTTTGAAAACCACTTTGAATGCTAACACCATTTAGAGTGCAAGTAATTACCATTGTTTTAAACCGTCTTCCAAGTATTTTAAATCACTTGTGATGATATAGTCCCGGTCATGAAAGGGCTACTGATTCTTTATCTTTAGAAAAATACGGAATACTGAAGAGGAATGAACTCCATAGAACGTTAGTGAGTATGCATGGTAGATGGTTAGGATCAATGTGGATTCTCGCATTTCCAACACCTTTAGTTTATCTGTTTAATTAGTTATGTTTCTATAACCTTTAGTTTATTATTTAGTTTAATTCAATTAAGTAGGATTCGTTAGAACCTCCAATCCTTCATTTTTATTTTCTTTTCTTTAGGTTGTAACTTAGTATATTTTCTTCCTATTCCTTCCATGTGGGATCGACCTGGACTTATCCAGTATTACTTGCACGATCACCTACACTTGGGTGTTGCACAAGAGCGCACAACTTTTTAGTCGTGTCAAGTTTTTGGCGCCGTTGCAGGGGAAGGCAACTAGGTTAGGATTTTACTAAGTTATCTCCATTTTTTTTTTCTTTTTCTTAAAAAAAAATTTAATAAATAAATATATAATACAAATAAAAATTGTTGGACTTTTTGTCTCACAAGTAAATAAATAAAAATTTTATTGTTTAAAAATTTTGGATAAACATGTCTTATCCATATTACCCTCCATACAACACAAACATCATGAATAGGTACACTTTAGGTTATGAAAACTATCCCCCAAGTTGGCAAGCACCCACATATGACGCAGATTATCAACCTTAGTGCTACCAACCACCAAAATGGGAAAACAATAGTGGTAGTCCCCCGTATTATCAAACGTATCAAGAACCTCCATATGGAGAGTTCCATCAACCGCAATGGGGATATAACCAAGATAATAGTGTAGGATATAGTAGTAGTTCTCACGATTACCAAATGCACCAAGACTTTCCTTCTGGAGAGTCTTGTCAACAAATACAATGGGATGGAAATTACTACCAACAACAATGGGGCGAAACTTCATATAGTAATAATGAGGAGAATAACCAAGTTGAGGATAATGGTATGCTAAAATTGCTGCTTAGTGAACTGAAAAGGCTAGATAGTGCACTAGATAAATTAGAAACTAGATATCAACAAGCATATGCTAGCCAACTTTTAGAAGATTATACACCAATCCTTCAACACAACAACCTAAATTTCAAGACACTAATAATGTAATGGAATTGGAGGATAATGACGGGTGTATAATAATGTCTGAACTCCAAAACCAAACCATTGAGCATGACGTTGTAGAACCATCTTCTCCTCAATATGCAAACCCATACATCAACTCCTTCACTGCCTGGATAAAGTTGCACAATTCCTTTGTCCAGAGAACCTCAATAGATGACATATATAGTGAGGAGAGTTACACGGATGAGAATGAGGTTTTTACAGATAATGAGAGTTTAGGAGACTGCACGCAATTAGGAAAGGATGAGTCCCCTGTTGACTCTACCCCTACCTTTGATAGTGACCCTAGGGAGGACATAATTGAAAAATCTAAATCCTGTTTAGATTCATGTGATATTCATGAACCCTCACCTCTTTCGGCCGAAGAGGTGGTGTCACCAAGTTGCCCATCACCTATCCTCTCTATTAATCAAAACTCTCATCCCGAGCTTAAAAGTTATGTGTACCCCACTATTGAACAAAAAGAATGTGTTGTAGAAGAGGATGATAAGGTTTCTAGCACATGTAATTCGCCAAATTTTACATTTCAAAATTTTGTGAGAGAGGATTTGGAAAATATTAGGCCCACTTTAGATGATCTTAAACTTCAACAAGAAGCTAGTAATCTGCTAGACTGCTTGACCTTCTTGAGTAATAATGATATTGAGGCCCAAATAAATAGTTTTATCCAAGTCCAGTCCAAATCAATGTGCATAGAACAGAAATTAAATTCCTATGATCATATTTCTATAGATTCTGTTCTAGGACAAGAGGAGGGTAATGAAACTTTATTAGAACATCACCTAGACCCTGCTCCTTTTATCGAACCGTGGCCACCTCCTTGTATTAAAATAGAGGCCGTTATAGAAAATACCAACACCAACGATCATTTTTTGAGTATAATTCATAAAAAGTGTGGTATACCTCTTATAACTGTCCACAAATTATTTGGAAGCCATAGATTTTGCATAATCTCCTCTGACCTTGAGCCTGACATTAGTTGGGGGGAGTTGCATATTTATGAGGATCCCTACATTCTTTTCACTATTAAATTATTTCATTGGGAAGATCTTCAAAAATTTCGGTTATTACTTTATGATAAAAATCTTGATTAACCAGATTCATTTACAAAGTAATTCTATTATATTCTCTTTTTTTCTTGTTGCTACTAATGATTTTGCAAGTAATTTGAAAAAAAATATTTGGATATTAATGCCTCGAGGTAACATCCTTCCTTCTCTCGCTTTACTTTACATGTCCATGTGCTTAGTTTAGAACATTGGGGACAATGTTTAGTTTTAGTTGGGGGGGGAGTGAGTCATTGCATGCCTCGTTTATTTCTTTTTATGGTTTCGTGTCAATATACCTGCTTAGTAACATGACTCAGTAAATTAAAATTGTCAAAAATTTTAAAATTTTTAATTTTATTTTTAAAGATAATAAAATGGTTCTTGTATTTCTCTCTTAGATAATGTAGTTAGTTATGATGCATTAGTGTTATTTTATGTATGCTACTAGTATGTGATACACTATGGTAGTTTCTCTACTACCTTAGTTATAGTATATTTTGTGCTTTTTAATCTTCAAACAACTTTGAACACGTTGTGACAACCTTGTACTTAGCTAAAATGGATTAGTAAGCATAGCTTAGGTATCTTGAGAGACTGTAGTGAAGACTAATAACCCAAGTGACCTTTTGTGCCATTCTTTGTTTTTGAGGGTTTTTATAAAATTACTCTTACTTTTTGAAAAGCGTATTCATTCGTTGTAAGTCTCATTTTTCTTCTTCACTTTGACTGATCACTAGAAGAGAACGTTTAGGATTTACCAAATTTAGAGCTCTTGAATTTACTTAAATGAATAATCCTATGAACTTAGAAGATGATTTAGGCCATCTTTTGACCATACACGCATAATAAAGCCTTGGCCTACCTCTATGATATTCCATTATTTCACCTCTTGAGCTTATCATAATCGCCTTGTCTTCACAATCCTAAAGTCTATACTTAACTCCAAACTAGGAGTTCAAGCCTCAGTTCTTCATTTAAGAGTGATTGGAATGTGTTATCTTGACAAGAAGTTTGGTTGTGTGAATAAGGGAAAGTTGGCAAAGAAAAAAATGATGAAAAGAAAAAGAAAAAAAAAAGAAAAGAAAAAGCAAGAAAAAAAATAGGTCAATGGATGTTACAAAAGAAAAAAAATAATAGAAAGAAGAGTGTGGGAATGAAAAGAAAAAAAAAGACAAGAGAGAGATTGGAGATGTGGGAAAGTTTGAAAAGTTGTAATAAATATTCCAATCACATCCTTTAACCCAGTTGAATATCACGAACCTCTGTCTTCTTTCACTTAACACCTCTTTTTCAAAGTCCTAATGATTCTAGGTAAATTGGATTTGAAATTAAGGTAACGAGAGAGTTCTCCACGGTATCTCGCTCTTCTAATGAAAAGTATCCATTCATGAGACTTTGTGCACTATAAAATTTTCATTTTTCTATTTAAATATGAGAAGCATTAGATTCCATTTACAATTACTCTTTATAGCTTCCATATCATGAGTGATAATTATTACACCTAATTCAGAGTGATTTCATCTTGAGAGTGTAATCCCGGTGACAGTTGAGTCAAAATGAACGTCTTGATAGTATCTTAGGTTATGCAAGCTTTGAAATTAAAGTTTTGTATTTTGGTTGTCCATTCACACACACACTTGAAGATTAATAGGTATGAAATATTCTAATGACTTTGATAGTAGATTAACTGTAATGTGTGTGTTGCATGACTATGGCATATTAGAGAGTTTCATGAGATTGTTGAGCTTAACTATATTGCTAAATGAGAGGAAGAATTTCTTGAAAACATCTAAATGAGAACCATTACCATAAACATGAATTTTGTGGGTATATTCACTGCAAACCCTCACGAGATAACACTCGTCCACTAGGGGGAACCTAGGGGTTTAAAGGCTTGTTGCATACGCTAAATGCAATCGTGATTCCTGCGAAAGTGAGTTAGGATTTTTATTTTCTTTTGTTTTCAATTTCTAGAGTTTAAATAAGCATTGCTGTAGTCCGCTTAACTGCTAGGGACTAGCAACGAGCTAGTTGGGGGGTGTGATTCGAGGTAAAAAGTGCATGTTCATAGCGTATTTTGACAATGAAGATTTCAGATTTGGAAGATTTTTCCAGAGATATGAAATGTAGATCTTTGAGTTACGGTCGCGTGGCCGCAAACGGGAGGTCAATCCGAGGTCCGAGTAAAAAGTAATGGCCATTCTCCCATCGGTGCGCAGTGTTGTCAAAATCAGAGAGTTCAATCGATTGAGGAGAGTTCAATCGATCGAACCTTCGATCGATCGAACTAAGCTCGATCGATCGAACTTTATATTCATTCAAAAGTTGCGTAAACTCTGCAGGAACCCTATATATAAGTCGTTTTGACGCCAGACGAAGGGAGGACGCTCCAGAATGCGAAAAACGGCAGTTTAGGGTAGTTTTAGGGTTAGATTAGGAGTAGATTAGGTTAGATTCTTATTTTTCTTCCTCTTTTCCATTGTTATATTGAAGATTATTGAAGATTCAAGTTGGTTATATGTTTATTACAAGTTATATTCAGATTATTCCAGGTTTTTCTTCTCCTTTTCTCTATTTCATTGTTTATTAGTTTATATGTTATGATTACTCTAGTTTGTATTCCTGTACATGTTTATTCATGTTTCCGTAGTTTAGACGTTGGGAATATGTGATGAAACATTGATTCCCAACCTCTGCCATGCAATCTTTAGAAACCTTGGGCTCGATTGATCGAAGGTATTTCGATCGATCGAACCAGAGCCATAGTCAAGCGATCGAAGACATTTCGATCGATTGAAGGATGATGATGTCCGATCGATCGAGAGTGCTTCGATCGATCGAACTTGTTGATTCTTGAGATATTCTTTTAAGTATTCCATGACTTTTTTGTTTAGAAATCTGTCATCAAATTGTCCCAATAAGCTCAGTTTGTCACAACAGTTTTTAGAACTTAAAGCCTTAAGACATTTTCTTCAATGACTTTTGAAAACCACTTTGAATGCTAACACCATTTAGAGTGAAAGTAATAACCATTGTTAAAGTATTTTAAATCACTTGTGATGATGTAGTCCCGGTCATGAAAGGGCTACTGATTCTTTATCTTTAGAAAAATACGGAATACTGAAGAGGAATGAACTCCATAGAACGTTAGTGAGTATGCATGGTGGATGGATAGGATCAATGTGGATTCTCGTATTTCCAACACCTTTAGTTTATCTGTTTAATTAGTTATGTTTCTATAAGCTTTAGTTTATTATTTAGTTTAATTCAATTAAGTAGGATTCGTTAGAACCTCCAATCCTTCATTTTTATTTTCTTTTCTTTAGGTTGTAACTTAGTATATTTTCTTCCTATTCCTTCCGTGTGGGATCGACCTGGACTTATCCAGTATTACTTGCATGATCACCTACACTTGGGTGTTGCACAAGAGCGCACAACTTTTTAGTCGTGTCACCTAACCACCATTACCATCACCCCTGCCACCTCCAGTCACCACCCATGCCACCTCTGACGAACTAGACTGACTTCCGGCGACCACCACCATCTCTGACGACCAACACATTTCTAACATCTTACCACCATCCCCGCCAGTGACCACCTATAGACACCCCCAATTTTGACTAAACTATCAAACTTAGAGAGAATGACCTTTGGATACAATGATGATATTGTCCGGCACATTTGGATGGTCTTCAAAGAACTCTCCATGAACTTCTGAAAACTTTTTAACCAAATTTTGAACCGAAAAAGAGTGAAAAGACCTTCAAAGATGCATTTCTGAGATCTTTGAGTTTAAGTATGCACAGTAAAGGAACAAGAGCGTTTGGGATAGTTCTTAGATCCAAGAAAGGAGGGTCGAGAATTCAAAACCCTTATTTTACTTATTTTTTTATTATTATTTTAAAAGAAAAGCACAAAAAATTTAGGTCTTCAAAATTAATTTAACTTGTTTTAGGTTTCAAAACCTTTTCAAGGATATTTTATTGTAATTTTCGGAGCTTGAATGGGCTAGATAAGGATTTTCAAAAGGTAAAATGAAAAAGAAAGGAAAAAAAAGAAAATAAAATATTTGAAGAAGCAAGAACCGGCACTTGGGGCTACGAGCAGGCACTAAGTGAGTGCCGCAACCATCTTTTTTAGTGTCGCGCTGGGCACAATTTTAGAAAATAAATTGTTTCTAGAACCCTCCTTGGATCTCTAGAATGTCCCAAATGACCCCATTTCTTAAGTGTGTATTTGATACCCTTAAGTCACCCTTTACATGCTGAGATCATCTTAAAAGGACCAAAGTACCCTTTACTTCAAAATTTCTATAAATATAGGCTTTGTTCAAAGGGATAAGATGTTGGAAAATTTTTAGAGAGTAATTTTGAGAGAATTCAAGTTAAATTACAGAAAAGAGAGAGAGAAATATAGAAAGAGAGAAATTCAGTTTTCTCTAGAGAAACTTAGTCTTTTGAAGAACACAATCAATCAACAGGAGAGTTTTTAAGAATCAAAAACAAGAAAAGAATGAGAGTTTGAAAAGGAAAAGTGAAGAGAATTTTGAAGATTGATCTAATTCAATCAAATTCTTAGAGAATCTGAGTACTTCCAGTGGTGATTCTCTCATCTATTATACTATATTTCATAATTCATTCACAGTTTGTAGAGATATTTACTCATTTTACAAAGTATATTCCTCTTTCTTTCTCCACACACCACTTGATCAAATTGTGATTGAATCTGCATTGAATTGTTGTTGATTTGGATCTAGATGATTATACAATCTATATAAAACACGTTTTCAAATGAATCAAGCTATGGATCATCAAAATTTGTATTAATTTCATAATTTCTCTCTCATGCTCTTCTTTTGCAGTTCATGGAATCTTCTATATTCCATTTGAATTCCTTGAGATTAGATCCTCTAATTCTCTGTAATTCCATGATTATAAGAGGATTAGAGTTGATCTAGATCATACATATGAGTGTTGGTTAGACCTAAGTCTATTTTCATGACTTTGGTTCATTCATTTGGAATTTATGAAACTTCCTATGTTTCATTGAGGACTATGGAAATTTGGTTCTTAATCCTCAAGGATCTTGAATTTGGGAGAGGAATTAGATTAGATCTAGTTGATTGCATGATTTGATTATTAGATTCAAGTGAACTCAAGTGTTCAAGTTCATTCATAGGATTGAGTAAGCTGATAGAGCCCATTTCTAAACTCTCTCATGAGATCTATGTAGGAGTTTCTTCAAGGCTAAATTTATGAATTCCTATGATAAATGGGTATTTTTTGTGTTGATCATGATCATACTAAGTCTAAATTCTCTCTAGAATTATAGACCTAGTTTGGTTTTGAGTTATGGACATTAATTTATCAATGGAGCCGTGATTTCAATGACAATATGTGATCCAATATTTCTAATTAAATCACGATTCGTTGAATTTGGATGAGACCAATTGGAATTTGTTCCTAACACATAAATCTACCACTCCAATTTTTGTTTTGTCTCAATTATGTGGTTTATATGGTTTGATCATAGGTTTTGTGAATGAGTCACTTTCTGTCTAGAATTCTAGAACAATGCGCCTCTTTTAAAATGAGTAGATCAAAACCTTAATGAAATTATTTGGGTTTCAAAATATTTTTCCTATGAACTCTAATGTGTTAATGAAAATATCTAAGAAATTTGAGTCGTTTAAGATTAATATGCTATTTTTAATAAATCATGCAAGATTGTTGGACAGAGAGTTGATAGAATCTGAGTAATCTCTGATCCAAGGTCAATTCCCAGAGATTGAGCCGTTTGATCTTTGATTTTATTTTTGATCTAGAAAGTAGACTCACAAAGGCATGTTATATGTGAAAATAATCGAGATCAAAACATGGGAACCACTTTTTTTCTAATTTTTGAAGTTTATGTTTCTGTTTGTAAATTTGGAATTCCTGAGGCAGGTTTGATGAACATTGTTAATTTGGATCCAAGTGACCTCTTAAGGCCTTAAGGCTCAAAACATGTTTTATTTATGACTAATTGAACCTAAATGCAGAGATTCAAAGATCCAAATCAAGTGATTCATGTCATGCTTATTATCATGCATCTTGGTGATCGTCTCCAATAAATGTTAGGACATAAATCTTAGTGATGAGTTATGATTTGTTAACTTAGTTAAGAATTTTTTCTAGTCATGTTGAGGTCATGTCACTCCTATGTTGACATTAAGTTGGCTCTAGGTTAAGGTCTCTTTTGACCTTCCCGTTGAGACTCGTACATCCATAGAAGCATTGCGGTTTCCTTGATGGGAAAGAATTCAAGACTTTGTTATTTTCCCCTCTCGTTAGATCTAGGTGAATCCTTATTATTCATGTTCAATCATGTGGACTAACCTTTGTTTTATAGCGTTATCAAGGTATGATTCATTATGTTCCCTCCTATTTATTTAGTCTTAATTGTTTTATCAATTCTATGACTCTATGTGCCATACCTTAGATTAGAGCGATGCCTTATGTGTTTATGCGAATTATAGACATTTTTCTTAGGTTTTCTATTGTTGTATGCATTGCACATTTTCCTATTGCAACTGGATCTTGGTGAGTTTTCTCGCTTCTCCATGCATATCATGTTTCCTATTATTTGAATCTACTCGGTTTTGGATGCCTCTTTTAGCAATCTTACACCCTTTTCGACTTGCTTGTGCTACGTATATCATTACCAATGTATTGTTTGATGACACACATAAACTTTTCATTTGAATAAAAGAATGGTGACTAGAGGCCTATCTATGATAGGATGAGAGGGGGTGCTTAAGTCCCCACCGGGCTTCTTCTCCTCTCATTCCATAATCCCCGAACCTAGAAATTTCTGGTTTTGCATAAAAGTAGCTTTTAAAATGGTTTCTTAATTTCTTTCCTTAAAAATTAAGTTTCAGTATCCTGGCAATTGAGTCAACAACACCAAGTTCTGAGATGGAATGCTTTACACTCTTCCACGAGATTGTTCCACTAGCTAGTAGAAGCACAAAGCCTGAAGTAGACTTTCTACTATCTAAACAATCAAGTGCCATGATAATCCTAAATGAGTCCTTCTTAGACACCAGAGAGAAGGCCTCTCAATAATCAATACCTTATTTCTAAGTGAAACCTTTAGCCAGGAGTCTGGCCTTATATCATACGATATTGCATTTAGCATTGCTCTTAGTCTTAAAAACCCATTTATAGCCGACTTTCTACAATTATTAGGCAATTCGACAAGATCCCAAACAATATTCTAGTCCATCGATTTCAAGTCTTCATTCAAAGTATCGATCCATTTACTAGAATTATCACTTTCTATGGCTTGTGAAAATGAAATTGATCCTTGTTAATCCCAATATCAAAATCATATTCTTGTAGATACACCACATAATCATCTGAAATGGTAGATCTCATTTCCCTCTGAGATCCTCTCAGAATTACCGATTGTGGTGGTTGTACATTATTTTTAATAGCAATATCCTCGTGAAGTGGTGAATCATTTCCATTATGTTGTTCGTTTGCCTCAACTAGTTGAATAGGCTGAGGAATAACAATTTCTCGAGACGAAATGGTGGTGGGATATCTACTCTTATTTCCTCAAGATTTACTTTTCTTGATACATCACTCCCACTTATTTCTCCATTCTCTAAGAATCTGGCATTACTAGCTTCCATTATCCTAATACTATGGTTAGGACAATAGCATTTGTACCCTTTGGACTTATCCAGATAACCAACGAAATATCTATATATTGTCCTTGAATCTAACTTTTTCTCATGTGGATTGGAGATCCTTGCTTCTGCTAGACAACCTCAAACATGTAAATGTCTTAAACTAGGCTTCCTACCAGTCCATACACTCAAAAGGAGTTGTTGGGACTACCTTACTAGGAACTAGGGGTAACCATTAGCCTGCTAGCCCACTTGGCCCACCCAACCCGACCCTAATTTTATAGAGAGTGGGCAAAGAGGTTGGCCCATAGGGATGGGCCTGGCTAATTTTGTAGGCCCAATTGATTTTTCGAGTTGGGCATGGGCATGACACATAAGGTCTGATTAGGCCTGGCCCGACTCGCCTATATATATTATATGCATATATACATATACACTGATACACATATGCATATTAAAACCCATACTACATAGATTCCTTTAGAAAAAACAAATAAACCTAATCTAATGTGTGTGTGTATATATATACACTCAAGATCTTGAATGAATTTGATTGAGATTGATCAGAATCTCAATTCGTTGCCAGATAGAAGACAAAAAAATATATGGTCGAGCTAGGTCGGACCGGGCTGGGCTTGGGCTTGGGATGTTATGCAGGGTTGAGCTTGGGCAACTATTATTAGGCCCGCCACGAGTAGGGCCGGGCTTGGGCATAGATGATTGCCCTTAATTTGTAGTTTGAGCCCAGCCCAAGCCTGACCTGGCCTGGCTTGGCTCAGCCCATGGCCACCCCATACTAGGAACCCTGTTCAAGATATACAATGCAGTCTTTAATGCCTCACCATACAATGAATCCGGTACAGTTGAAAAACTTATCATACTTCTAACTATATCTAAAAGAGTACGATTACGCCTTTCAACAACTCCATTCTATTGTGGCGTACCTAGCATTGTGTATTAAGCACAAATGCCATATTTTTCAAGAATTTTGTCAAATGGGTCAGGATTTTGGCCCGTCTCATCATATCTACCATAGAACTTACCACCTCTACCAGACCTCACTATTTTAGCCTTTCTGTCTAACTATCTCTCGAACTCAGTAATGAACACCTCAAGGATGTCAACTATAATACCATGTATTTTTTGGATGTATATTAATACAATAAGATTATGTATATCTACCTTGACAATACTTGTCATTTCACTCTCAATCGATCAAACTTGTTCAATTGATTGACATTTTGTGTTTTTAAGCGATTGAACCTACTTCAAGCGATCGAAACTCAGCCGACATCAATGAAATGATTGCAACCCAGTTCAATCGATCGAACCCGTGTTAATCAATTAAAAGTGTGCTACCTATCCTCAATCGATCGAAGCCGTTTTAATCAATCGAATGCGTCTGGATTTTTATTCCAATTTTTATGCTGGACTGCCACCTTGCATTTCCTTTTTCCTATATGTATGTGATCAAATTTGTGTGTGTGAGGTTTGTTTGCCTAGAGATAAAGTTTAGAGAGAGATTGTGTTTATACATACATACACTCATGTATATATCACACCCATCCCAGAAATATCTTTTATTTTAAAATGCATAATTGGATTTCAAGGATTATCCATGTTAATTGATAAATGTGGAAGTAGTTAACTATGGGTCAACAGTGAGTGTCAATTAAGGACATGGGAAGTTGGTAGTGCATGAGGCATTGACATGATTCAACGACATTCACGTGAATTAAATGTTATTTGAAATTATCTGGAAATTATGAATAGTGAATTTACCTGTATAGTGTAATTTCTATTAGTTGGATCTTGTTAAATATCATTTTGAAATGTTACAGTTATAATGTAAGTGATACGTACATAAAAGGTAGGTCGTATAGAAATTCCACGGAAATAGTTTTCGGAACGTAATTTGTAATAACCTGCATTTTTATTTGTGCTTAAATGTTAGTTTACCTTAATTGAGCATTTAAATACTTTGTATGAAAATGAAGACTAATTTGTAACTTTTTCAAAAAATTAGTCATAGGGGTATTTTGGTCATTTATACCTGTTGATACATCCAGAAATATTCTGCTAAAGCCAAACCGCCACGTCAGTAGCGAAGGACCCGGGCTATCTAGAATGGGCGCTTGTGGCCCGCAAATCCTAAGGTCATCGACTGATACCCCTCGGGGTATTCACACAGCCCGGTCGTGTAGCACAGCAGTTCTCCACAAGGTGCAGTTTGACAACCAAGCCGGTCAGCAGTTGTGGATATCGCAGGTTTTCTTTCTTTTTACCCACAGCTTTTCTTTTAAAATTCTTTTTCAAAATTTCAAATTCAAAAACAAATGAGTCGCCACTTAATTTTTAAAAGGAAAAATTAAGAAACCATTTTAAAAGCAAACTGATCTTTCAGAAACCAGAGATTAACTAGGTCCGGGAATTATGGAATGAGAGAGGAAGGAGCCCGCCGGACTAAAACACCCTCTCTCATCCTATCTTGCGATAGGCCTCTACTCAACATCCTTTTAATCAAATTTATTTATCTAAGCATGCCCTCAACTAATACATATATACATATACATCACAAAAAGTATGTCCAAAAGGGTGCAAAATTGCTAATGACAAAATATCATTCATAAGCCACATATTCCAAGTAGCAAGCAACATGATATGCATTAGGGAACAAGAGAACTTACCCGGGATCCGGCGACGATATTAAACGTGCAATGCATACAAACAAAAGAAAATCCTAAAAAGAGTCTCTAATCACATATACATATAAGGCAAGCTCCTAATTCTAATGTGTCGCGCATGAGGTTAAAAAATCAATAAAATCAAGAAATTAAAATAAATTAAAGAGGGTCCTAGAGATCATACTTTAATAGCGCTACAAAACAAAATGTTAGTCCACATGATATACAAGATGTGAAGTTAGAAATAACAATCCTAAATTTCTAGCTTAAACCTATCAAGCATGAAATCCAACTTTATTCAATAGCTAGTTCTAATCATGAGCATTAAATGTACATGAATGAATGAATGTGAACAAGAATAAGACATGGATTTATTCACTAATTTGGGTCACTTAGCCTCTGGATTTAAGCTAAATTATCATTATTCAAAGTATGATTTGGGTCTCAAGACATTAGGGGGCCATTTGAGTTGAAATAAACAAGATTAGACAAAAACAGTAGCAATTTTTTATGAGTTACAGAGAGCAGATCATAACTTTAAAAAATGGAGAAGCATGGTTCCCGTGGTTTGATCTTGAGGGATTTTGGACACAAGATGCCTCTGTGTGTCTAGTTTTTAACCCAAAAAAGAAATCAAGGTTTCAACGGTTTGATCTCCGGGAATTAGACAAAAACCAGACATCACTCAGCATTTTACAACCTTCTGTCCAGAGTTCTTGCACGATTTTCTAAAAATAGCAAAAAAAATAAAAAATGCTTTGTTCTTTTTAGGGTGACTTCCTAACACATTAATCTACTTAGAAAAAATTATTTTGGGTCACAAACGCTTTATTAAAGCATTGGTTTACTTATTTCAAAAGAGTGTTACTATGCTGAAACTCTGGACAGATTGTAGTGTCCTTACAAAACTCACAACCAAACCACTTCAGACATGAAACCACCTTAAAACAAAAAATGCAGTGGTAGAATATTGTGTTGTCGACACTTTCTCGTTGGTTTCATTTGATTTCGACGGTTAGATCTCGAACTAAAAATCTTTGATCAAAAACAGTTTGTGAACTCACTGTTTTCAATTGTCAAGTTCAACTCTTATTTGCTAATTCCAACTATTGAATCATGAAGTTGGACTTAAACTAAGCCATCTTCTCCTACCATTTGATGGTCATTGGAGACTAAAAGACCTTTATATTTATAGATTCCAAGTGAAGTATGAATGGACTTCATGAAATCTCGAGATAAAGAATCTAAACCATGGGGATGGGCTTAGACTCAAAACCACTTTCTCCTACCATTTGATGGTCATTGGAGATGAAGACATGACTATACTCATGAGTCTCAAAGGAATATATAGATAGGATTCCATGAAACATCAAGTTTAGAGGACTCAAGTCATGAGTATGGACTTGGATCCATCTATTTGTTTATAAAATGAAGTGATGATCAAATTTTGACTCTCATGTAAAGCATAAGCTTACATGGGATTCAAAGGATCATACTCAAGAGATGTCAAGAGAGATATTGAAGATCTCCAAGAATCTCAAGAGAAAAAAACATAAACAAAAGAAATAGAAGAAAGATCAAGGAATTAGAAACAAGGACTTCCAAGTTTACTTAACAAACTTTAAAACTTAATCAAGCAAAAATAAAAAATGACTTGAAGATTAGAAGCTCAAAAGAAAGAAAATACAACTAAGATTAGAGGGTCACCTCCAAACTATCCTCAAAGTTCTTTTCCTTTGAAGGTCTTCCAAGCTCTTCTCCTTAGTTCTCTAAACTCTCTCTTTTTGAATTGTGTTGTATATTGTATGTTGTATCACTCTCTTCTATCTTGTTCTCACTCTTTTGTCTTCCCCTTTTTCTTCAAGGAAGATCCTCCCTCTTTTATAGACAAAAATCACCAAGTATTTTCAGTGAATTCGGAGTAAAAGACAGGTGTAATCATCCCATTTGGTGGTACAATACGTACTTCCTGAAATTAGACAGACTGCTGCCCAGGGCGGCATTCAAAAGTGATTCGCGGCAGTCCGTGGCTGCCGCCGCGGCACTCCGCGACTGCCGTCGCGGCATTCCGTGACTGCCGCGCGGCTCTCAGTGAGTGCCGCGCCAAATTATTGATTGTCGTATTTTCGTCAACCTTACTTTATCAGATTTTTGTTTTTATCCGCATACACATACGTATTGTACCACAAAATACGGACTTTAAAAGCAAATGGCAGTCAGAAAATGTCGGCGGCACTCAGTAAATGTCGGGCCGGCACTCACTGAATGCCGTTCGGCACTTAGTGAGTGCCGCTCGGGATTCACTGAATGCCGCAGAATTCTGCCGTGTGCCGTTTTTCTACAGAACTTCCCTTTTTAGGTCTTTTCTTTCTTCCCTTTTTCTTAAAGAAACTTATTTTTGAAGATCTTTTTCGAAAATGGTGTTTTACACCTGAATTCTCCTAAATACTTGGTATTTTCTTCTTTCTGTGAAATTTTATCGCGTTTGGAGAACTTTCTGAAGAGCTTGGAATACTTCGAATCTTTTCGGTCCTTATCATCATCGGACGTGGAGGTGACGCTCTCCTAAATTCGACGGTCGGTCAAAATTGGGGTGTCTACAGTTTGCCCCTCTTTAACAGAACTTGTGGGCAATGCTTCTCATAAGTGAATGTCAAAGCCTGTGTGAAGACAAGCCTTTGACCAGACTGTCGAATTTAGGTAAAACAAAACGAGTTGCAAAAACGGCTTCACAAACGGTTCATGTTGGTCGTACTCAACGGTGAGCTGCCTACGTATCCCATCAGGAATCAGACCAAGACGTAGTTCAGGCAAGAGCTAAACATACGCAAGCACAAGTAACCATACAGATGAATGCACCTATCTTATCGTGATGCAAGTGCCATGCAATGGTATTTTTTGAATTGACCTGGTCAAACAAGCGCCATGCTCATCATGTTTTCCCTGCGTGCGACGCACTTTACGTGATGCGTTAGTTAGGGAAGATCACCAAATTTCATGACTGATGCAAAGATCTATTACAGGGGTCATGATGCTTTTGATTTGGTTTCGAGGGTAAACGCAAATCTGTTGCGAGAACCGGGAATATAAATCCGTTATATTCCAAAATGAGGGTAAACGCAAATCTGTTGCGAGAACCGAGAATAAAAATCCGTTAGCCGAGAATATAAATCTGTTATATTCCAAAAATGAGGGTAAACGCAAATCTGTTGGGAGAACCGAGAATATACTCCCAACCAGAGGATCGACGCAAATCTATTGCGAGAACCGGGAATATAAATCCGTTATATTCCAAAACGAGGGTAAACGTAAATCTGTTGCGAGAACCGAGAATAAAAATCTATTATACTCCCAACCAGAGGATCGACGCAAATCTGTTACGAGAACCGAGAATATAAATCCGTTATACTCCCAACCAGAGGATCGACGCAAATCTGTTGCGAGAACCGAGAATAAAAATCCGTTATATTCTCAAAACGAGGGTAAACGCAAATCTGTTGCGAGAACCGAGAATATAAATCTGTTATATTCCAAAAACGAGGGTAAACGCAAATCTGTTGCGAGAACCGGGAATATAAATCTGTTATATTCCAAAACGAGGGTAAACGCAAATCTATTGCGAGAACCGAGAATATTAGTCTGTTATATTCCAAAATCTTTTTTTTAATTTTCAAAAAAATTGGGAGCCCACGGGCTCAAATATTTTCACTTTCAAAAAATTGGGAGCCCACGGGCTCAAATATTTTCACTTTTCAAAAATCGGGAGCCCATAGGCTCAAGTTCTTTTTTCAATTTTCAAAATCGAGAGCCCACGGGCTCATATATACTCTTAAATTCTGAAATTTGTAGCCATTTTAAACCTAAAAATGACCCCGAGGGCCAAAAGTGTAATGAGAGCAAATTTTGGGGGCCTCAAATTCAATTTTTGGGACTCGATTTGAATTTTGGGGGGAAATGAAGGATCTTTGAACCGACTTAAACGCGGCACACGCGGATTTGTACGGCAGTTTGTGACTGACGAGCGGCACTCACGGAATGTCGTTGCGACAGTCAGTGAGTGCCGCGCACGAAAAACTGAGTGCCGCGTTTGAGCGGCAGTGGCTAAAACCGCCGGGTTCAATACACTTTTCTCATTCTCTCAATCTCTTGAACTCGAAATCCCTCTGGAGAAAATTTTCCTCTTCCTTTCCTTGCTTGGATTGATCTGCCAGGGACTTATCAGGTTCGTTCTACTTGACCGAAACTTGATTAATCTCGTTTATTTCCTTGTTTTTCTGAAATTTTCACGAATCTAACGCTCGAATTCTCGCTTTTCTTTGACAGATCATGGCGAGTGGTTCAGGGAGGAAGAAGAAGGCCAAGTACACGGCCACTCATCATCTTGATGCTACACTCCTTCTCCGGGATCCAGACGAGCATTTATCTGCCCGCACGTTCAAGCGCGAGGTAAACGCTCATCTTCCTTTTTTATTCATTTCTTCCCTGTATTTCTTTCTCTATATGAATGCAACATACAATCGACACAATTTTGTAGATGTCCTATTTCAAGCGTGAATGTTGTGCTTGTGGCGCCCTCGAGCGTCTCGAACGCTTTATTCCATGCCCCTTTTTTAAAGAAATTCATTTTTCATTTTATTTTTTACTTCTTATGAACTTCAAAACTTCGCATAAAAACGAATGCCATGTTTGAATTTTCTTATATTTTTTCTTTCGTTCGACTTTTCTCAAGGACTTCTGAAAGCCGTTTATGTTTAATCTATTAGGAAACTGCGTTCCCAGAATCCGTTGACAGTGCGTATAAGTTGGTACTACAAAAAATTTAGGTGAGAGCTACAATAACCCTACAAGGGCAAAAACTAGGGTTACCTTGAACTGCAAAAACGGATTGCTGTAGTAGACGAATCGAGAACACGGGCTCGATAACAGCTCACGATCTTCTACCGTATTGCTTTGCTGCCAGAATATCGAACTGAGTGTGGGCTCTTTCGAAATCCTTTATGTTTTCTGCTCTTCCCTCTTTACGTTCTATTTTCTAATCCCAGTTATAACACTCTCTTTTATTGCTGTGACGATTCAATCCCGATCACATTGATCCGACAAAGATGTGTTCGTCAGGAGGACTAAACGATCTCCGATTTACTTGAATTTTTTACAGTAGCTCCGTCTCGACGTCAGGAATGTCCTCTTCTAAGAATGTGGCATTGGTACTAACAATAACCTTCTGATCCTTAGGACTATAAAACAGACCACCTTTAGTTCCTCTTGGATACCCAACAAAGAAACATACTTCTGTTCTCGATTCCAACTTTTTTGCGTTCCCTTTCAGCACATGTGTTGGACTACCCCAGATCCGAACATGCCGCAGACTAGGCTTTCGCCCAGTCCACAATTCCATGGGAGTAGTAGGTACTGACTTAGATGGTACCAAGTTTAGAATGTATGCAGCTGTCTCTAATGCGTGTCCCCAAAAGGAAATTGGTAAATTCGAGTAACTCATCATAGATCTTACCATATCCATGAGAGTCCTGTTCCTTCTTTCTGCTACACCGTTCTGCTAAGGCATACGGAGTGCAGACAATTGGGATGTAATCCCTTGCTCCAATAAGTATTCCCTAAACTCTCCCAAGAGGTACTCTCCACCATGATCAGATCGTAGTGTCTTGATACATTTACCTAGACGCTTCTCCGTTTTAGCCTTGAAGTCTTTGAATTTCTCAAAGCATTCAGACTTACGCCGCATCAAATAAATGTACCCATACCTTGAGTAATCATCGATGAAAGTGACAAAGTACTCAAATCCCCCTCTTGCTTGGACAGTCATAGGACCACACAAATCAGAGTGAACCAGTTCTAGCGGCTCTTTAGCTCTATAGCCCTTGGCCGAGAACGGCCTCTTGGTCATTTTACCTTCCAAGCAGGATTCACAGACTGGAAGTGCCTCCACTTCCAATGAGCCTAATGGCCTATTTTGAACCAGTCTTTGAATCCTTTTCAAATTAATATGACCAAGGCGTAAGTGCCAAAGATGCGTTTGGTTCATCCTCGAAGGTTCTTTTCTCTTAAATGGAAAACTATTTGTGTTATTCAATTCATTAAGTTGCAGTATAGGAGAGATAGGATTTATAATATAAAGATCATCCACCAAAAGACCAGAACAAATAAAACGTTATTTTCTTTAATAACTACTATTTTATTAAAATGAACTGAATATCCATTCTTTACTAAACTAGAAATTGAAACTAAATTCCTTCTTATAGAAGGTACAAAAAGGCAATTTCTTGATATTAAAATCCTATCTCTACCAAAAATAAGATGTAGATCTCCTACTGCAACTGCTGCTACTCTCGTAGCATTTCCCATATATAGATAAATTTTTCCATCACTGAGCTGTTTGGTTCCCTGGAACCCCTGCAAAGAATTGCATACATGATCAGTGGCTCCCGTATCTACACACCAGGTACCGGTAGATCGGACCGCTAAACACGATTCAACAACTAGTAAATGAGATTTACCTTGATTGTTCTGTCTGGCGAGATAAATCGGACATTGCTTCTTCCAGTGTCCTGGCTGCTTGTAAACAAAACATTTGCCTTTAGGCTTTCCCGGTTGTCCTCTTGGCCTTTGGATTGGCGGAGGACCCGCAGCCTTCTTTTGAGCCTTTTTCATTTTCTTCTTGCCTTTCGGCTTTGAAGCAGAACCTTTCTCAAACACAAGAGCACTCCCTAACTTTCTGTTGAGACCCTCAGCTGCCTGGAGTTCTTTAAGCAGCTCCTCCAAAGTATATTTAAATTTATTCATGTTGTAATTGAGGCGGAATTGCTTAAAGGACTCTGGCAGTGACTGGAGTACGATATCGACCTGGGTTTCCCTGTCGATTTCAGCTCCAAGGATCTCTAGTTCATTAAGAAGAGATATCATCTTAAGAACATGATCCCTTACAGGCGTCCCCTCAGCCATGGTTGTGTTTATCAAGTCTTTCATGGCAACCTGCCTAGCAGCACGACTTTGATCCCCGAACATCTCTCGGAGGCTCTCCATCATGTCATAGGCGCTGGCCATTGACTGATGCTGATGTTGCAGCGCATTTGACATGGATGCCAAAATGTAACACCGTGCCATCTCATCAGCCTTGACCCATTTCTTGTGAGCCTGGGTTTCCTCAGCGGTTGCCCCCTCACCAGGTTGCTCAGGACATTCTTGAGTAAGCACAAACTTGTACTCTTCAGCAGTTAACACAATATCCAAATTCCTTTTCCAATCTATATAGTTTGGGCCAGTAAGTTTGTTTTCTTTAAGTATAACAGCAAGTGGATTGAAAGTACCCATTTAAAAGCTTGAGAATCACATAACATAAATAATTACGTTTGGGCAAAAATTACTATGGATTCGAGTTGAAAATATTGGTTCCCTCTACCATATTTGAAAGGAATCCGCCAGCAACCTGATACACCGCGAATAGTATGACTCGATGGGAAGCCATATACTATCCATCATTTGTTCAGATAGGCAATTGCCTTTTAATTTTACTATCCAGGCGATGTACCTTGCCTAGTAAAATTAAACTGCTGACTTGCTTTGGTCCTATAAATAACAACAGTGACTCAGATAGAGAGGATATTATTATTTATAGCTAAGTGTATACCATCACTTAATTCTAAGTCAAGAGTTCCGTGAGGAACACCTCTGATGGAGAGGTGACCCACACTAACAATCACCCAAAATATTCTTTTAAAGAAGTTTGTACCGATGATTCCATGATCAACTGCATCCGATGGGAAGGATGGCACTAGAGCCATCACACAAAATTAATCATATCATCTACAAACCAGTGATGGAGACCATGGGATTTATACTTGATAAATTCCCTCTCCCACTTAGAATTTAAAAAAAAAATTGAGGGTTATAATTTTTTAGAAAAACTTTTAATTTAATTAATAAAAAATAATGGAATACTTGACAAGGATTAATTCATCCTTACTTGTGAAACCCACATGTGTAGATAATAAAATTATTCTATTCTCATGATTTTAGAAAATAAGTACTTATGTTTTCAAATTATGGAATTAGTTTTATTTCTAAATACACATGTAGTTGTCCATCATTTTAAATTAATATAAATTAAATATGCAGCTAGACATCTGAAATAGGTTTAGGAACAATTATCCATGTTGTCCTATTCATTAAACAAGAAACAATAATAATCATTCAGTCACACATAAATAAGGAAACCACATTAAAATAGGAATCCCACTATTATGGTCAAGCTGCAACTCTTATGAAGAAATCTTCATTGAACCCGATTAGCTCTATGTCGCCTCTACGCACGGGGTCGAGCTAAATCCGATTTACCATCAGCAACTGCCTTCCAGAACTATTTTCTGAAACAGCCTTCAGAAACTGCCTCCAAATTGCTTTCTGAAACTGCTTGTAAACTGTCTTCACGAATTTACTTGAGATATATTACACAAACCCTATGCCTCCATGAAGGAGTTCACATGCTATTTCTTTGCAGTAAATTAACCACACATCAATCAAGCGTGGGATCCAATACACACAAATCCTATGCCTCCATAAAGGAGTTCACATGTTATATTAAAACAGCAAAATTAACCACGGATAAAACCATCGTGGGATCCAATCACACAAAATCAGTGACCATAATAGTGGAATAAGAACGCTGCAAAATAAGGGTTAGCACAGTTCTACGTTCTATCCATCCATCAAAACATGCATAAGATCTGTTTTATTGGACAACATGGTTGCGTCCAACCCATACGCAGAATAAACGTTGCTCTGATACCATTATTAGGAAATTGCGTTCCCAGAATCCGTTGACAGTGCGTATAAGTTGGTATTGCAAAAAATTTAGGTGAGAGCTACAATAACCCTACAAGGGCGGAAACTAGGGTTACCTTGAACTGCAAAAACGGATTGCTGTAGTAGACGAATCGAGAATACGGGCTCGATAACAGCTCACGATCTTCTACCATTTTGCTTTGCTGCCAGAATATCGAACTGAGTGTGGGCTCTTTCGAAATCCTTTATGTTTTCTACTCTTCCCTCTTTACGTTCTATTTTCTAATCCCAGTTATAACACTCTCGTTGATTGCTGTGACGATTCAATCCCGATCACATTGATCCGACAAAGATGTGTTCGTCAGGAGGACTAAATGATCTCCGATTTACTTGAATTTTTTACAACAGCTCCGTCTCGACGTCAGGAATGTCGTGTAAAAAATTCAGCAACTTTCGATCAGTATCGAGCAATCTGAAGTTCTTTTAGTGAGCGTTGTTCGACGCTAGCGATCTTCACTCCTATGTCTCTTGAATGCTCACAGAGACTAGGGTTTGGTGGAAACCCTTCTAGAAGAAAGCTAGGAGGTCAAGGGAAGCTTAGAATGTGAAATCATGCAACCTGAGAGAAGAGCCAAGGCAGCATATATATAGGCTACGATAGGGACCATAAGAAGTCAATAAGGAATAGGCTTCCTTATGGAATTAGGAAACCCTAATTCAAACTGAATCAGACTCCTATTTCCATAAATTATAATTCATACCACTAAAGAATTATAATTGCCCTCCTACCCTTATCTCAAAAATATATTTCGAGCTCCATGTTATTAAATGCTTATTATCTCCCCATGTTAAGATTACAGATATCCATTAATTAAATATAATTACTGACAATCATATTTAATTAATCTCTTAAAATTCCTTGAGATCCTCTCCTTAACTTATCTGATATGTCGGATACAAAATCCACCTGCAGGGTTTGACATAATCAAAACTTATAAGCATTCTCAAGGGGATATCATCAATCCCAAAATTGAGACATGGATTCCATCATTAATTAATATCCACCACACAATTAATATTGTCACCCAATCCAATGAGATATTGACCCATTTAAGGATCTCACCCTTTTAGGGATCAAAGTGTAAATATCAAATGTACGTGTCTATAAACTAACTTAGGATTTAGAGCATAAGCACTCATAATAGCCATGAGGTATTAATTATCTTACAAGTCAGTATAAAGATAATTACCCCAAGTCAGTCCTGTTTAATACACAAAGTGTACCAGCATAGTGAGTTGAAACTGTACCGTTTCCCGCAGTCAAGACAAACCTACTACAACACCATGCTGCAGTCCTACCAATGGTGTGTCCAATCCCATCTAAGACTGTAAACCAAAATCTTACATTCTACAATATCTGGTGGTCTGATCTTCCGTGTGTAAGCCGAACTCTACACACCAAACCATCTACTATGTAGAATGAGAGACACACATGCATAATATTAAATAAATAATATAATACAAACATTGCCCACACAGATTCTCATAAAAATGGAATAACTGATTTTATTAAAATAATAAATTAACTACATAAAGCATGGCTTTTAGTATACATCCCTAACATAATCGAGATTTCAAAACACTTCTCGTGAATAAAGAATCTTATGCTCATTTTAAACATTCCCCTGGGTTCATTATACTCGTGAGTTTTCTTGAGCGTTCTAAACACCCTTTTATTGTTTTAACATAAATTTGAATACTTGTGACCCTGCACTTGGAACTGATGCCTCCCTTGAATCTGAATTTGCTTTGAATCTTCACAAGTTTATATACATATTTTGAATGAACTCCTCTCTCTTTTTTGTTTCTTTTTTTTGTTTGTTTTTTTTTTTTTGAAATCTCTCTAGAACAATGAATGCTTTTCTTATTATATCTGCAAACGAGTGTCGTGCTCGTGAAATTTCTACGAGTATCTCCACATCTTTCTCTTTTCTTATTTTTGTTTTTATGTCGCTTTTCCTTGTTCCCTTATTACCATTTATTTATTTGTTTCTCCTTTTATCTGGTTACTAATATCAAAATTTATGATTCTTTCTTGCAGATGCAGCCTAAGGTGCTGAAGGGGCATGGTAGCCTCGCACATGGGTATGAGTGGTATACACAGTTGAGTGAGGCGGTGAGGGCTTTGGTGGATGCGGCCGGGTTTGGAGACTTCGTCAAACTCTTGACAAAGAGCTCCAACGACTTGTGGCAGATACATGCACTGGCCGAGCGGTGGTGGGATACCACCAGTACCTTTCATTTTGACTTTGGGGAGATGACGATGACTCCCTTGGATTCCTCGATGATCATGGGGGTGGCCTTTAGTGGAGAGCGCTTGCGGTATCTGACGGACCAGGAGTGGGACCAGGTGGAGCCATTGCTGGGAGTGGTCCCGGAGGAGTCTCTGGTCACAGCCCGATGGTTTATGGACACGTTTAGGGGCCAGCCTAGTTTTACGGATGAGCAGATGGCCCGAGGCTTTCTCATGTACTTACTGAGGTGCTCCTTGCTGAGCACCAAGGGTGATCGGGTCGATGTTTCCCTGGTAGCGTCCCTGGAGCACCTGGACCGGGTGGACGAGTATGACTGGGCTGGCACAGGGTTAGCTATCTTATACCGGTACATGGGTGACATCTCCTGGGACAGGCCGGCTTCCATCAGCGGTTATTGGAGAGCGTGGGAGGTATACCTTTTCTATATTTCATTGCTTATTGCATTTTCAGAAATTCATTTAAATTGTGAGACTAACCTCCCTTTTTATTATTACAGATTTGGTCCCACGAGTATCTCTGTATGATGTCTCCTGAGACACGCAGTGCTGATGCCCTCATCATGCCCTAGGGGCTGAAGTGGGCGAAGGATAGAGTCGGGCAGAAGACCGGAGCCCACGATTTTGTTTCGTTCAGGAGCTTCCTGACGAACTTGAGGGAGCAGCACGTCCATTGGCAGCCCTGGCTTAGGGTGCTTCCTGAGGCTCGTGCGGAGATCCGAGAGTCAGCTGGATATAACCCGACGAGGCGACTCCTTGATGGGCCAGAGGGCCAGGCGTGGTACTTAGGAGAGAGGGTGACTAGGCAGTCACTGGCGGCCCCGGGATTCTTTGTGCCGTTCCCTCCTCCCGACTCTATGAGAGCCACAGACACCCTCCAGGGTAGCGAGCTGACGGTTGCTCTGATGGGCTTGGGTATTCATGACTTTGTGGATCCCCCCACAGGATATGTGGCGTTCCGCGCCGCTAAGCTGATGCCGAACTTCCCTTTGATGGAAGTGATTCGGGTGAGCAAATGATTCCTTTATTACTATTTTTATGAATTTCCTTTCGTTTTTTATTTATGCTTTATTATTTTTGGTTTGCAGCCTGTTCCTGCCGCAGCTCGTCCTCCTGCCTTGCCCGAGTGGGATTGGACCATGTCGACCATCTCGTTTGGCGAGCCCTTCCTAACGACGATCCCCCGGCTTTCACAGGGTACCCCTACTATTCCTCTTCACTATGACGTTGTCCCGCGTGCTTACGCGGAGGAGGGCTTGACGTATGCCCACAGCGTGCAGCAGTGGGTTCTCGGGCGAGAGTGGATGGTAAGAAACTTATCCCTTTCTTTCACTTCAAACTTTGATTGCCTCCCCTTTTGCTAATCTTTATTCTTGGTTCCTTTTTTTAGGCTGAGGGAGCTCGGGCGACTGCCGCGGCTCAATTGAGGGCCCAGGTATGATTTTTATTCCTTTTATTCTCAGTATTTCATCCGTCATTTCAACACTTTCTGGACTTATCCTCTCTTATTTCAGACGGAGGAGATCAGAGTCCTGTCCCAGCAAGTAGGGCAGCTCCAGCAGCTGCTTCAGCAGTTCGGCATTCCCCTCAGCAACATTCCTAGGGATGGCGGTGCTGGATGAGGCGTGGGGCGAGGCGGTAGTAGCGGAGCTGGACGTGGTGGAGGCGGCGGTGAGGGCACCAGTAGTGGCAGAGGCAGAGGCGGCGGTAGCAGCGGACGTGGAGGGAGAGGTGGAGGTAGCGGGACAGAGTCGGAGGAGGAGCCCCTCAGGCGTACGACCCGTTAGACTCGCAGCCGGGGCCGAGGATGATCCTACTTTTTCTTCTTCTTTTTTATTTTTTATTTCTTTTGAGTGTTTTGGGAGGATTTACACTTTTATTCGGATGATTGTATATACATACACTTTATTTTGATGGCTGCTTAGGATAACCGGTAGGGTAGGTACTTGGGTATCTTTTTCGTTCTGTTTATTCACCGTATGTGTGACCATAACTTGGTCCTTCTTTTGCCGTATGTGGGACCATGGCTTGGTCCCATCCTTATTTTAATTTTGAATGCTTTGATTTCTCTTTTTCTTATTGCAAAATGAAAGTAAATGAATGAATGAATGAATGTATTGATCTTTGTTGCACGTGCTGCATGAAGCGCACGTTTTATTGTCCTTTATGTATTTTTCTGTTTGCAGGTGGGCTAAAGGTGTTACAAATAGATCCTGGCCAATGAAAAACCCAGAACGGCACTCGGTTAGGTCTCCGCAGCACTCAGTGAGTGCCGCGACGGCAGTCAGTGAATGCCGCAACGACATTCATGGACTGCCATGCGGCATTTCATTGAGTGCCGTTGCACTCTATCGAGTGTCGCGGGTAGGTAGGTAGCTTTATTCCCCTATTTATACCCCTTCTTTCTCAAGGCTCCGAAAAACACTTCTCTTTTCTTCTTTACTTTCTTCCAAAATGGCCCCCATCAGCTCCCAAATCCTTTTCCCCTGGATGGATACCCTTTCCGGCGTTGATAGGCTCAACTTTGAGTGCTTCAGGCTGAATGATCTTTTCTCTTTCTGACGGATGAACTTGAGTGAGGGCCTACTTCGAGCTGCCATCCAATGTTGGGATCCTTCTTTCAACGTCTTTCGTTTTGGCTCTCAGGAGACTTGCCCCTTGTTTGAGGAATTCAGCGCCATTCTTCACACCGATCCTTCTGCTGAATTGACGGTTCCTCTAGTTCAGGCCGGGTATGTCCAGGATTTAGCCACTCTTCTCCACACATCTCGAAATGCGGCGAGCTCCTTTATTTGTGACAGGCAGATTGATTTTGAGCGCCTTTCTTCTGTTTATGCTCCCATAGGGGACCCTTATGATGGTGAGTATCAGATCATCCGGCGTAGTGCCCTGTCAATTGTTATGCTCTCTTTCTTCCTCTTTCAGTCATCTTCCGACATTCTCATACCCATTGCCTGTGGTTTGAGGGAGATGAAGAGCGCAGTTATGCTGGTCCTTGGTGAAACTCTGATTGGATTGGGCTATGCTCATGATACCGGGGTCACGTTACCTGCCGGGGTACCTTTTGTTCTGCAGATTTGGCTCATGGAGCGTTTGGACCTCTTTATACACCCCTCCCATCTTCGTGGATCACTTCCTTACGCTCGTATGGAAATTCACAACTTATTTCAATCCGCCGATGCATGGCTTGGTTGGCTCCAGGGCCTCTCTTCTAGTGATATCTGTTGGGTTTGTCCGTAGTGGACCCATCGCTCTATTGCTGTACGCCTTCCTGGGCGACCTGGCATCTGGCTGCCGGGTTTGCGTACTACTACTTTTTACATTCCCGATCGGGTTGTCCGTCAGTTCAGACTTTTGCAAGATACTACTGAATCTGTGACTGCTGATTTCACCAGGGGGTCCACTTTGCGCCCTGCTATCGCGAAGGCTTTCATCGAGGCTTAGCACAACAGGATGGCTGCTCCGTGCCCGAGGATTCCTGCTCCAACTATGCCTACTGTCCAATACCTTCTAGAGATCCAGGCCTTGGTTGCGAGACGAGCTTGACAAACATATGCATAATAAAGTAGACGAGAACAGGGAAAAGTTTGCCATTTTACAAAACTTTCTGACAGACCCTGCCTACCTTTTTTTACGCTTTTGAATGTAATTTTCCTTATTTTCCTCTTCAAGAAGTGTTGTCATTTTTAGGGAAGTTATAACATGTAATCAAAGTGTTCACTCCTTCGATTAATCTTTTATGAAAATTCTCCTTTCAATGTCTTTTCTTGGCTCTGTACTTTGCTTTTTCTTTTGCTTAAAGTTTTACTTCTTCTATACCATGAATTCTCATTTGTTTCTTTATAATACTTATCTTGATAGCCAGGCAATCCAAAGGAGGGTCTTGTATCTGGGTTCTTCGGCTAGCAAACGAAGTTTGCCCCTGGTTTTAGGACTTCGAAGTGGTTCCGGGAAAATACCAATTGTTACGCCCCGCATAGCCAAAATATGGAAAAATTTAAAATTTTCATCTTGGACCCTGAGGCACGTGACTGGTTACAGTACTGAATTGTCCTCACCAAATGCTAATAATAAACAACATAACGAAAGGGATAAAACCAACAGCAGCTAACAAGGATATATTATAATAAGAGGCCACAATACTAGTTAACTATTACATCATGGTAGATACATCAGAGTCTTATGGCTCTAGGGCATTACAGAACTATTACAAAAGATAGATGAAGTCCTCTGCTAGAGGTTACAACCAAAAACATTTACAAAGACATCTACTAGTCTTCTCTCTAACTAGCATATCCATAGCCATCTTCGGTGTACTCTTCCTCCCTGATCTCCTCTTGCGTAGCATCACCCGTGTACTCATCACCTGGATAAGCTGGATATGGGAATGTCCAGCGACATGAACGTCGTCAGCTTATGAAAGCTGAGTGAGAAAACTAAATCAAATGGAACTTATATAGTCACACACAATAAGAAATATATTTACTACTTTTTATTACGTCTATTAAAGTTCTCTCACGTTCTCACCGTCGGACTACAACAACTTACGTGCCCATACAGGCATTCGAAGAGAAAAATAAACAATCGATATAACTCGCTTCTACATCTCAGAACATTATCACAGTCCATTACCGAAGTCTATTTCGGAGTCCTAACTCCAATTAACAACACTAAAAAGGCTGTCACAATTGCACAACTAAATTACTTTGTACTTGCCAATTGTAACCAATCCCTCTTTCGTTAACCAAACCATCTTACACTGATCAAACCATCTTTTACTGACCAAAACCATCTCGCACTGACTAAACCATCTTTCATTAACCCAAAACACTTGTAACCTTCACTTTGTCACGAAGAACCACCACTTCTCCATCACGAAGAACCGAAGCGTTTACGGAGTGTAAGAACATCCATTCCATTACTAAGAACCGAAAGGAGTCATCACTCTAAGAAATACCGTTTCATCATCACGAAGAACCGAAACGTTTACGGAGTGCAAGAACTTCCATTCCATCACTAAGAACCGAAAGGAGTCATCACTCTAAGAAATACCGTTTCATCATCACAAAGAACCGAAACGTTTACGGAGTGCAAGAACTTACATTCCATCACTAAGAACTGAAAGGAGTCTTCATTCTAAGAAATACCGTTTCATCATCACGAAGAACCGAAACGTTTACGGAGTGCAAGAACTTCCATTCCATCACTAAGAAATGAAAGGAGTCTTCATTCTAAGAAATACCGTTTCATCATCACGAAGAACCGAAACGTTTAAGGAGTGCAAGAACTTCCATTCCATCACTAAGAACCGAAAGGAGTCTTCACTCTAAGAAATACCGTTTCATCATCACGAAGAACCGAAACGTTTACGGAGTGCAAGAACTTCCATTCCATCACTAAGAACCGAAAGGAGTCTTCACTCTAAGAAATACCGTTTCATCATCACGAAGAACCGAAACGTTTACGGAGTGCAAGAACTTCCATTCCATCACTAAGAACCGAAAGGAGTCTTCACTCTAAGAAACACCACTTCACCATCACGAAGAACCGAAATGATACACAACTTTCACATTCGTCAACCATACCCTTTTCTCATTATTCTGACCTCCGCTGCCCAGATTACCTATCCGACAATTATCCTTAGCATAATCTACTTCTAACATAGCATAACCGACCCTTATGTTTTCCCGACCGCACATTCGTCACTCATTTCGGAATTTAGTTCATTAAAGGACTTCCGAATATACTTTCAAAGTTACGTTTATACATTCGTCATCCTGTTTTACGTTGTAATATACTTACAATGGAAACTTATCCAATCACTATCAGCGCAATAATCGTGTTGTACAACATACTTATAGCTTGGGTATGAATTCTCTATGGTCATCACACTATATTCATAACAACGGAAACCTAGCGTGCAGCTCGTGGATCTATAACATGGATTTGATATCAATAACCATATAGATGAAACCCTTAACATACTCATATACGCGATAACACTACCATAGCACAAGATATCCATAACCACATAGGTACCGGAAAGCAAGCATCATTAATAAACACATCATATAAGTAGTTATACAATCTGCCAGAATTTAATTTTACTATGTTGACTGAATTGATATGATTTATTTGGGCATGATAAATTGATTTGTAGATCAAACTCAAAACTAGAACATTGTAGATAATTGGATTAGCTTCATGTACAAAAAAATCTAGCTTCAATTGCATTTTTGAGCTGCTCAAAATATTTATTTTACTTAGACATTTCTATATTTTCGGACTGCTCTGTCCCAGATTTATAGGACTGCGTTGCATGTGCATTTCACCTATTAAGGAGTCATTTTTAGACCAGGCTATAGAAGAGTTATTTGTAGATAAATGAGTTAGCTTTATCCACAAAAACACCTAGCTTAATTCAGATTTCGGAGCTGCTTAAAACACTCATTTTACTAAACTACATTCTGCTGGAGGTTTATGTTTTTCAGATTTAAAGTACTTCGTTGCATGTATATTTCACTTATGAAGAAGTGATTTTCAGACTGAGCTATAGAAGAGTTATTTGTAGATAAATGAGTTAGCTTTCTCCACAAAAAAACCTAGCCTCAGTCCCATTTTCTAACTGCTCGAAATGTTTGTTTTACTAAACAACACTCTGCTGGAAGTTTCTGCTTCCCAGATTTGAAAATTTATCTTGCATGGCATGGATCTCTCAAACTATCAACATCAAGCACTTAATAAACATTACTACATACTATATAGGTTCTAAAGTGAGTTAGAATACTCACTTAAACTTGAAATTGAGCTTGGGCTTTGGATTTGAGCTTAGGAAGCTTGAACACAACCTCAATGGTGGAGACTTCTTCCTAGTTCTTCTTCTCCATCTCCATGTATCTCTTATCTCTCCATGGAGTTCATCTCCTAGCTCTCTCTAACTCTATATGCTGATTGTAAAATGACCAAGAGTCTAATGCATGAATATAGGCATCCTTATATAAAGAAAGGAAGGGATTATGTGTCACCATGCATGCTTGCATGGTGTGCATGTATGGACAAGTGTCCTAGAGGTGGACAAGTGGCAAGGGAGGTGGTGCCATGTGGTGCATGGGCTGCCATGTGGCCGTCCATGTGGGGTCCACCTCGAGTTTTGTGCCACTACCTCGGTTTGCGTGCAAAAGTTCCTCGTTATGCGTGTTGATCTCGGTTTACGTGCAGACAGGTATTATTTCTGATGTTCGGGTCCAGGTACAGGACTAAGTTAATTCTAATTACGGTCGAGTCGGTGTAGTGATTATAGTCTAATTAGTAATTACATTACACTGATACGGTCACACAAATAAAATAATAATATAATAATAGACCAGATATAGAAATTCATAAAACTCGTATTATTGCACGTAGAGAAATTACAGGTATTACATCTTCTACCACCTATTACAGGATTTCGTCCTCGAAATCTGAGCTATCTAGGTACTAAAAAGAAAAGGAAATTTCTCTCTCATTTCCGATTCCAGCTCCCAAGAGGCTTCTCCTTCGTCATGGTGTTTCCACTGAATCTTTACCAGCAGAATCTCTTTGTTTCTCAACTTCTTAATTCCATGATCCAGAATCTTTACAGGTCCTTCAATGAATGTAGCATTGTCATTTACTTCGATATCTTTGAAGTCGATCTCGTGTGCTGGGTTATGAAGACATTTCCTTAGCATGCTTACATGGAATACGTTATGAACTCCCGACATCTTGGGTGGTAACGCCAATCTATAGGCGACTTTTCCTACGCGATCCAGAATTTCAAATGGTCCAATGTAGCGTGGCGATAGCTTTCCCTTCTTCTGTCCAAACCTTACCACGCCTCGAACCGGGGAAACTTTCAGGTAAACATGATCTCCCACTTCAAATTCTAGGTCTCGACGTCGTTTATCCGCGTAGCTCTTGTATCTACTTTGTGCTGCCTTCATTCTTTCCTTTACTGTATTGATTCCTTTATTGGTCTCCTGGACTAAGTCTGGTCCCAATAGTTTGCCATCCCCAATTTCAGCCCAACACAAAGGTGATCGGCACGTCCTTCCGTATAGTGCTTCAAATGGTGCCATCCCTATGCTCGAATGAAAACTGTTGTTATAAGCAAACTCAACCAACGGTAAGTGAGTTTCCCACGAACTTTCGAAATCGATTACACAGGCTCGAAGCATGTCCTCCATTACTTGATTCGTCCTTTCTGTTTGTCCATCAGTTTGTGGATGAAATGCAGAACTTAACTTCAGAGATGTTCCCATCGCTTTCTGAAGACTCTCCCAAAATCCAGCGGTGAATCTCGAATCTCGATCTGATACTATTGACACTGGTACCCCATGTAACCGCACAACCTGTTGCAGATAAAGTCGACTCATCTTCTCAACAGGATAGGTCATATTATATGCAATAAAATGGGCTGATTTGGTTAGTCGATCAACAACTACCCAAATGGCATCATGGTTCTGCTGAGATCTTGGCAATCCCATAACAAAATCCATGGTGATATGCTCCCATTTCCATTCTGGGACTGGTAGAGGTTGTAGTAATCCTGGAGGTCGTTGATGTTCTGCCTTGACTTGCTGGCAAGTAGGGCATTTTGCTACATATTCTGCGACTTCTCTCTTTATGCCTTCCCACCAAAAGTTCCTTTTCAAGTCTTTGTACATCTTGGTTCCGCCGGGGTGTATAGTCATCCTTGACTTGTGGGCTTCATTCAGAATGTCTTCCCTCAAATTATCCGTGTTGGGTACACATAACCTGTCCTTACATCTGAATGCCCCGTCTATTCCAATATTCCATTCAGTCGGATCCTTTGCTTTTGCCTTCTCAAACCATTTCCTCAATCCTTCGTCCTTCTTTTGAGGTTCAAGTATTCGGTTAATGAGGGTTGGCTGCACCATAAGACATCCAAAAGGTCGTCCAATACCTGGTCTTGTAGTCTGAAAGTCAAATTCCGTTAAAGCTTCTAAGGCTTTCCATTCCCTGATTAAAAGTGAGGCGATTAACCTGTGGGGTTTTCTGCTTAGAGCATCTGCGACTACATTTGCCTTACCGGGGTGGTATTGCAAATTAAAGTCGTAGTCCTTAAGTAGCTCCATCCAACGTCGTTGTCTCATGTTTAATTCCTTTTGAGAGAACAGGTATTTCAAGCTTTTGTGGTCTGAGAATAGGTCAAACTTCTCTCCGTAGAGGTAGTGCCTCCAAATCTTAAGTGCAAAGACAATTGTAGCCAATTCCAGATCGTGTGTAGGGTAGTTAAATTCATGTGGCTTTAATTGCCTAGATCCGTAAGCGATCACCTGACCATTCTGCATAAGTACACATCCTAGTCCTTGATATGAAGCGTCACTGTAGATAGTGTACTGTTCACCACTCTTGGGTATAGCTAGCACTGGCGCTGAGGTCAACCTCTCCTTTAATTCCTGAAAGGCGCGTTCGTGCTTGTCCTTCCACTCAAACTTTGAATCCTTCTTTTTTAGTCCGGTTAAAGGAGATGCGATCCCTGAGAAACCTTCCACGAATCTCCCATAGTATCCAGCCAATCCAAAGAAACTTCGTACTTCTGATGCGTTGGTTGGTCTATTCCAACTAGAAACTGCGTCCGTCTTGGTTGAGTCCACCGAAATTCCATTCTGTGAGACTACATGTCCCAAGAATTTGACCTCTTTCAGCCAAAACTCACACTTACTGAACTTAGCATAGAGACGAGATTTTCTCTAAGTGTCTGAAGTGCAATCTTCACATGCTTCTCGTGTTCTTCATCACTCTTCGAATAAATAAGGATGTCATCGATAAACACGATGATGAATTGATCCAAGAAGGGTCTGAATACCCGATTCATCAAATCCATGAATACCGCCGGGGCATTAGTTAATCCAAAAGGCATAACTAAGAACTCGTAGTGCCCATATCTTGTTCTGAAAGCTATTTTCGGTATATCTTCCGGCCTGATAAGTAACTGATGGTACCCAGATCGTAAGTCAATCTTCGAAAAGGTCGTCGCTCCTTGTAGTTGATCGAACAAATCGTCTATCCTGGGAAGCGGGTACTTATTCTTAATAGTAACCTTATTCAACTCTCTGTAGTCGATACAGAGTCGAAGATTTCCATCCTTCTTTCTAACAAATAGAACCGGGGCTCCCCAAGGTGACGTGCTTGGTCTAATAAATCCAAGATCTTCTAACTCTTGTACTTGCTTCTTCAACTCCAGCATTTCCGTTGGGGCCATACGATAAGGAGCCTTGGATATCGGGGTCGTTTCGGGTATCAACTCAATACGAAAGTCGATCTCGCGCTTTGGTGGTAATCCAGAAACGTCCTGAAAGACATCCTCATAGTCTCGGACTATCGGAATCCGAGCGATCGTCAAATCTGAGCCTGTAGTTTCCATAGCGGCTAAACGACTTGTAAGGAAGGCGTCACTAGTAGGGTTGCATTGAAAACTAAAGGGTGCACTTCCAGGTACTGAAAATGTGATCGACCTACCAGCACAATCTAACTTTGCATGATACTTAGTAAGCCAGTCAAATCCTAAGATTACGTCGAATTCCTTCATTGACAGAACAATTAAGTCTGCATATAGGTTCCTGTCCTCCAATGTCAAAGTACAGTCCTTGCACACCTTTCCTAGCTTCACGGTCACTCCCAAAGGTGATACCGCGTTCAAGGCTACCTCAAGTGCTTGGGGTACTAAACCCAATCGTCGTACAATCTCAAAGGCAATAAACAAATTCGTGGCACCCGTATCAAAAAGTACTTTAACTCTACTAGCATATAGTGAGAGTGTACCTTCCAAGTTCTGCTGTTCGTTTTCATCATAGCCAGCTGCCTCGGGTATGATAGCATTGAGTCGAGCCTTACCAGCTTGGCCTCGAGTAGTAGGCCCATGATAGTTTCCTTTTGGTGCCTTGCATTCCCTGCTTATATGTCCTTTCTTGCCGCAGTTGTAACAGACAACATTAATTCGATTATTGTCCTTGGGGGCTACGCAGTCTTGAACCATGTGTCCGGGGATCCCACATTTGAAGCATCTGCCGTTGTTGTTCCCTGTGGCAGTGGTTGGTACTTGTGGTGCAGTTGGTTTTGCATGCTTATTCCGGAGAAAGGTGTGTCCTGGTTTCTTACCATTATTCCACGGGTGTTTGTTTCCTTGGAAACGGGTCGGAGGTCTTTCCCTTGGTCAAATCCTAAGCTGAGGTGGCTGACTTGTCATCTGTTTGTGTGTTATGAGACTAACTGAATAACTACTGGTTACCCTCCAGTCCTAACTATGGTTACGAGATATATAAACGATATAAGGTATAGCTAACAATTCTAATATGAGTACATATCACATCAATACATTTCATCAAGTAGTGGAAACAAATCTTTATAGATAACTTCAAATATTTACATAGAAAGGCGTACATGCTACCACTAGTTTGTGTTATATGCCTGGGTACATACTATATACACAAAAAGATGGACTACTAGTCCTAATACAAGTAAAGCTCTAGATCCTGGGAGTCCTATCCCAAAAGTCCTTCATATCTGACTTATATGGTAGAACATCATCCAAGATTGGAATCTCCATAGGTGGAACCCAGTCCAAGTACGGGTCAAACTTATCAACCATCTCATCTTCATCCTTATCCAAAGGCTCTATATCTGCATCCTTAGAGTCATCCTCAAAGTCATCCTCAACCTCTGGCTCTCCAGCCTCCATGACTATCATTGCTTCTCCCTCACCAGCATCCTCTGTTGGGTTAACATCCTCTGCTAGGTCAATACCCACTGCTGGGTCAATCTCCTCATCAACCCATCCTCCAAATCCATCCGGGATGTAATAAGGAGCAATGCTAATCACAAAGCTACCATAAGGTTTATGTATTTATGGATGGAAAAAGGTCTAATAGTTTATAACTTAAGTATGTAGGACAATCGGTGTTCACGTCTTAACCTAAAGCACTGATACCAAAAATCCCTGTCATGCCCCGGCGTAGCCAAAATATGGAAAAGTTTAAAATTTTCATCTTGGACCCTGAGGCACGTGACTGGTTACAGTACTGAATTGTCCTCACCAAATGCTAATAATAAACAACATAACAAAAGGGATAAAACCAACAGCAGCTAACAAGGATATATTATAATAAGAGGCCACAATACTAGTTAACTATTACATCATGGTAGATACATCAGAGTCTTATGGCTCTAGGGCATTACAGAACTATTACAAAAGATAGATGAAGTCCTCTGCTAGAGGTTACAACCAAAAACATTTACAAAGACATCTACTAGTCTTCTCTCTAACTAGCATATCCATAGCCATCTTCGGTGTACTCTTCCTCCCTGATCTCCTCTTGCGTAGCATCACCCGTGTACTCATCACCTGGATAAGCTGGACATGGGAATGTCCAGCGACATGAACGTCGTCAGCTTATGAAAGCTGAGTGAGAAAACTAAATCAAATGGAACTTATATAGTCACACACAATAAGAAATATATTTACTACTTTTTATTACGTCTATTAAAGTTCTCTCACGTTCTCACCGTCGGACTACAACAACTTACGTGCCCATACAGGCATTCGAAGAGAAAAATAAACAATCGATATAACTCGCTTCTACATCTCGGAACATTATCACAGTCCATTACCGAAGTCTATTTCGGAGTCCTAACTCCAATTAACAACACTAAAAAGGCTGTCACAATTGCACAACTAAATTACTTTGTACTTGCCAATTGTAACCAATCCCTCTTTCGTTAACCAAACCATCTTACACTGATCAAACCATCTTTTACTGACCAAAACCATCTCGCACTGACTAAACCATCTTTCATTAACCCAAAACACTTGTAACCTTCACTTTGTCATGAAGAACCACCACTTCTCCATCACGAAGAACCGAAGCGTTTACGGAGTGTAAGAACATCCATTCCATCACTAAGAACCGAAAGGAGTCATCACTCTAAGAAATACCGTTTCATCATCACGAAGAACCGAAACGTTTACGGAGTGCAAGAACTTCCATTCCATCACTAAGAACCGAAAGGAGTCATCACTCTAAGAAATACCGTTTCATCATCACAAAGAACCGAAACGTTTACGGAGTGCAAGAACTTCCATTCCATCACTAAGAACTAAAAGGAGTCTTCATTCTAAGAAATACCGTTTCATCATCACGAAGAACCGAAACGTTTACGGAGTGCAAGAACTTCCATTCCATCACTAAGAACTGAAAGGAGTCTTCATTCTAAGAAATACCGTTTCATCATCACGAAGAACCGAAACGTTTACGGAGTGCAAGAACTTCCATTCCATCACTAAGAACCGAAAGGAGTCTTCACTCTAAGAAATACCGTTTCATCATCACGAAGAACCGAAACGTTTACGGAGTGCAAGAACTTCCATTCCATCACTAAGAACCGAAAGGAGTCTTCACTCTAAGAAATACCGTTTCATCATCACGGAGAACCGAAATGTTTACGGAGTGCAAGAACTTCCATTCCATCACTAAGAACCGAAAGGAGTCTTCACTCTAAGAAACACCACTTCACCATCACGAAGAACCGAAATGATACACAACTTTCACATTCGTCAACCATACCCTTTTCTCATTATTCTGACCTCCGCTGCCCAGATTACCTATCCGACAATTATCCTTAGCATAATCTACTTCTAACATAGCATAACCGACCCTTATGTTTTCCCGACCGCACATTCGTCACTCATTTCGGAATTTAGTTCATTAAAGGACTTCCGAATATACTTTCAAAGTTACGTTTATACATCCGTCATCCTGTTTTACGTTGTAATATACTTACAATGGAAACTTATCCAATCACTATCAGCGCAATAATCGTGTTGTACAACATACTTATAGCTTGGGTATGAATTCTCTATGGTCATCACACTATATTCACAACAACGGAAACCTAGCGTGCAGCTCGTGGATCTATAACATGGATTTGATATCAATAACCATATAGATGAAACCCTTAACATACTCATATACGCGATAACACTACCATAGCACAAGATATCCATAACCACATAGGTACCGGAAAGCAAGCATCATTAATAAACACATCATATAAGTAGTTATACAATCTGCCAGAATTTAATTTTACTATGTTGACTGAATTGATATGATTTATTTGGGCATGATAAATTGATTTGTAGATCAAACTCAAAACTAGAACATTGTAGATAATTGGATTAGCTTCATGTACAAAAAAATCTAGCTTCAATTGCATTTTTGAGCTGCTCAAAATATTTATTTTACTTAGACATTTCTATATTTTCGGACTGCTCTGTCCCAGATTTATAGGACTGCGTTGCATGTGCATTTCACCTATTAAGGAGTCATTTTTAGACCAGGCTATAGAAGAGTTATTTGTAGATAAATGAGTTAGCTTTCTCCACAAAAAAACCTATCTTAATTCAGATTTCGGAGCTGCTTAAAACACTCATTTTACTAAACTACATTCTGCTGGAGGTTTATGTTTTTCAGATTTAAAGTACTTCGTTGCATGTATATTTCACTTATGAAGAAGTGATTTTAAGACTGAGCTATAGAAGAGTTATTTGTAGATAAATGAGTTAGCTTTCTCCACAAAAACACCTAGCCTCATTCCCATTTTCTAACTGCTCGAAATGTTTGTTTTACTAAACAACACTCTACTGGAAGTTTCTGCTTCCCAGATTTGAAAATTTATCTTGCATGGCATGGATCTCTCAAACTATCAACATCAAGCACTTAATAAACATTACTACATACTATATAGGTTCTAAAGTGAGTTAGAATACTCACTTAAACTTGAAATTGAGCTTGGGCTTTGGATTTGAGCTTAGGAAGCTTGAACACAACCTCAATGGTGGAGACTTCTTCCTAGTTCTTCTTCTCCATCTCCATGTATCTCTTATCTCTCCATGGAGTTCATCTCCTAGCTCTCTCTAACTCTATATGCTGATTGTAAAATGACCAAGAGTCTAATGCATGAATATAGGCATCCTTATATAAAGAAAGGAAGGGATTATGTGTCACCATGCATGCTTGCATGGTGTGCATGTATGGACAAGTGTCCTAGAGGTGGACAAGTGGCAAGGGAGGTGGTGCCATGTGGTGCATGGGCTGCCATGTGGCCGTCCATGTGGGGTCCACCTCGAGTTTTGTGCCACTACCTCGGTTTGCGTGCAAAAGTTCCTCGTTATGCGTGTTGATCTCGGTTTACGTGCAGACAGGTATTATTTCTGATGTTCGGGTCTAGGTACAGGACTAAGTTAATTCTAATTACGGTCGAGTCGGTGTAGTGATTATAGTCTAATTAGTAATTACATTACACTGATACGGTCACACAAATAAAATAATAATATAATAATAGACCAGATATAGAAATTCATAAAACTCGTATTATTGCACGTAGAGAAATTACAGGTATTACACCAATTTACCCCTAGTTTAGCACAGTCTTTTTCGAGCGGACCGAGGGCTTTGGAGAGCCCGCCTACTTATCCCCTAATGGGCGTCAGGTCCCAAGTAGTTCGGCTTAAGGCTGCAAAGAAGAGTGCCAATCAGGCAATTGTTTATTGACCGAACCGAGTAGGTTGCCTACGTATCCCCTAACGGGAATCAGGTCAAGCGTAGTTCATCAAGGTAGGAGGTTTCGAAAGAAACGGTTTCAAGCAAAGTATTTCTTGAGACGATCGAGGTTAATTGGTTGCTTAAATTCAACCCCGTCCAGGTCCATGAGATAGGCTGCTCCTCCGGAAAGGAGAGTCTTAATGATGTATGGCCCGACCCAGTTGGGTTTGAATTTTCCTCTGGGGTCATAAACAGGCACTTTCAGTTCTTTGAGTACCAGGTCACCCTCAGCAAGCTTCCTTGGGCGGACCTTTTTGTTGAAAGCACGAGCTATCCTCTTCTGGTACCCCCGAGTGTGGTTTACTGTGGCCAGCCTCTTCTCATCGAGTAACATCAACTCCTCATACCTTCCTCGTACCCATCTGATTCGGTGACTTCGCACTCTGCCAAAACCCTAAGAGAGGGTATTTCTACCTCGACTGGGAGAACGGCTTCCATCCCTGTAGACCAATGAGTACGGCATAGCACCCGTTGAAGTTCTCACCGAGGTTTGGTACCCCCACAAAGCAAACGGCAGCTTCTCATGCCAATCCTTATATGTATCCGTCATTTTTCCCAAGATTGCTTTAACATTATTATTTGCTGCTTCTACTGCTCCATTCGTCTGAGGCCTATACGGGGATGATTGATGGCGAGTGATCTTATACTTTTCCAAGAGTGGGATAACCTCTCCCTAGAAATGACTACCATGATCGGAGACAAACTCATTCGGGACCCCATACCTGCAGATTATGTTTTTCTCGATGAAACTCACCACGTCTTTGGCTTTCAAAGTTGCATACGAGGCTGCCTCTACCCACTTTGTAAAATAATCAATCGCCACGATTATGTACCGGTGCCCATTAGAAGCCTTCGGAACTATCTCACCAATGATATCAATCCCCCACACGGAAAATGGCCAAGGGGTGGTCATGCTATAGAGCTGTGATGGCGGGGTATGCATCAAATTTGCATGAATTTGACACTTGTGACACCTTCTGACATATTCGCAACAGTCTTTGTCCAAGGTCGTCCAATAGTACCCCTGTCGAATGATCTTCTTTGCCAGCATGTGCCCATTCATGTGCGGCCCACACACTCCCTCATGTATTTCCTCCATCATTCTTTTAGCTTCTTTCCCATATAGGCACTCCAGATTGTACTCGGTGTAGGATTTCTTCCATAGCTTATCTGTATAAATCACAAATTGAGCGGCGAATTGTCGAATCGCTTTTCTGTCCTTTTCTGAGGCTCCTTCGAGATATTCTCCTTCTTTAATGAACTTCCACACATCCACATACCACGGTATTTCCTCTTCGTCTTCTATGGCTGCCATCATTTCAAATGACGGTTGGTTCCTCACTTCTATGGATAGCGGGATCATGGCAGTTTTGGAGGGGATTTGGATCATGGATGCTAAGGTAGCCAAAGAGTCGGCTAGTTGGTTTTCTTCACGAGGGAGGTAGTAAAAAGAAATCTTTTGGAACTGCGCTTTCAGACTTTCCAGATAGTCATGGTAAGGTCTCAGTTTCTCATGCTTTACCTTTCAATCTCCTCGGACTTGGGATATGATCAAATTGGAATCTCCGAAGACATCAATCCGTCCGACTTTCAAAGCCAAGGCTGCTTCCATCCCAATTATGCATGCTTCGTACTCCGCGGTGTTGTTGGTCGAGTTATACTTGAGCTTGACGGCTAATGGGGTAGGGGCCCCATCGGGTGCTATGAGAATGATTCCAACTCCGTAACCTAATTAGTTGGCTGCTCCATCGAAGTACATTTTCCACAAATCCTCCTTTACCTCCATTATTCCCTCATCCGGGAACTTGAATTCTCCTTCGTCCTCGGATTCTATGGCGAGGTCGGCTAAAAACTCAGCGACAGCCCTTCCTTTCACAGACTTGGCAGTGACATACTTGATGTCAAATTCGACTAGCATCATGGTCCAACGGGAAATCCTAGTGGTCAAGACGGGTTTTTTGAATAGGTATTTTAATGGGTCCATTCGGGATATCAAGATTACAGGGAAGGCTAGCATGTAATGGCGAAGGCGACGGGTACACCAAACCAAGGCCCAACAGGCCTTTTCCAAGGGCGAGTACTTTAACTCATATCCGACCATTCTTTTGCTCAAATAGTAAATGGCCTTCTCCACGTGCCCCTCTTCTCCTTCTTGGGCCAGCATACACCCCATCGAATCTTCGAACACGGAGAGGTAAAGTAGTAGGGGTCTCCCAGGTGAGGGTGGTGATAGGACAGGTGGGTTTTGGAGGTAGGTTTTGATCTTATCGAAGGCTTGTTGACAAGGGGCGTCCCATTTGAATTTCTCTCCTTTTTTAAGCAGTTTGAAAAGTGGGTCGCAGGTTAAGGTAAGTTTGGAAATGAAGTGGCTGATGAACTGTATTCTCCCCAGGAAACCTCTCAGTTCTTTCTCACTTTTTGGTGGGTTCATTTCGGTTATGGCTTTTATTTTGGTCGGGTCTACTTCGATCCCCCTTTGGGTAATAAGGAACCCTAACAACTTTCCTGTGGTAACTCCGAAGGTACATTTCTGTGGGTTTAGCCTCATTTTGAACTCCCTCAATCTCTCAAAGAACTTTCTCAAAGCCTCTAGGTGCCCTCCCCTCTCTTTGGATTTCACAATCATATCATCCACATACACCTCCACCTCTTTGTGGATCATGTCGTGCAGTAAAGTGGTGGCAGCCCTTTGATAGGTCGTACCTGCGTTCTTGAGTCCGAATGGCATGACCCTATAGCAATATGTCCCCCACGGAGTGATGAACGTGGTTTTCTCTCTATCCTCAGGTGCCATGAGGATTTGATTATACCCAGAGAATCCATCCATGAAAGATAGAAGCTCATGTCCCGCAGTGTTATCGACCAACACATCAATGTGGGGTAACGGGAAATTGTCTTTAGGGCTTGCCCTGTTTAAATCTCGAAAATCAACGCAAACCCTAACACGACCGTCCTTCTTTGGGACAGGTACAATGTTGGCAATCCACTCAGGATACTCGGTGACCATCAAGAATCCAGCCTTTAATTACTTTTCAACCTCCTCTTTTACTTTAAGTGCCCATTCCGGCCTCATTCGCCTCAATTTTTGTTTTATGGGTTTTGAATTGGGAAAGAGAGGGATGTGGTGCTGGACTATCTTTGGATCAATACCTGGCATATCATTATAAGACCATGCAAAAACATATTTGAATTCATTTAATAGATTGATTAGTTCTTTGCTTTCTTTATTACTAAGTGTGGAGCCAATAAAGACATTTTGAGGATTATTTTCATTTCCTAGATTAATCGTTAGAGTGTCCTCAATGATTTTACATGCAGATTCTTTTTCTTTTTCGATTAATTTTTGCAATTCATTAGGTATTTCATGATCATCACATTCATCACATTCATTAAGCGCGTTCGAGTAGGCAGAATCAGTCATACTTTCATTGATTTTGTTAGGAGTGATTACAACAGACATAGCAATAGTAAGATGCCTCATTTGGGCCATTACAGACTCTGGGTGAGGGGGATACTTATCACTAGACTCAAAGACCCACTCCTTGTTGACTCCCTGCTTGAACTCCACAGTGTTACAACCTGGCGGTCCCCCGGATTCCGTCTTCTCTTCCTTTTCTGGCTTTGGCTCTTCTTCCGGCGCATCCTCATCATTCCCCTCTTCAACCTCGACTTCCAGGCCCTCGTCTTCTTTCCCTTTTTCTTCGGCTTTTGCCCCTTCTTCGCTCAACAGGTCCTGCATGACCGGTCCATCCAGTACACCAATCCAATCGTTGACGGTAGCAGACTTTTCAGGCATTTGACAAAACGGGTCTTTGTACTCGGAGAATTCATGGGAGAAAAAGATCTCGAACCCTGGCTTTAAACATTTGTCTTTCTGGTCCATCCATGGCTCTGGGAAGCCACAGAAGGGGAAATCTTCTCCTTCCTTCATAAAATATCCATTGGGCGTCTTTCAGTAAGGGTCTAGCGGCGCATCGATGGCCTTCCTCTTCGCCCTCAATTCCTTTTTTGTCGGCTGGTACCCCAGGCCGTGCGTGTGAGTCTGAGTAGGGATTCTTGGAAACTCAGGCAGGCCCTGAAGGTTCTTCCCCAATCCTAATCCTGGAAAGAAACCCATCTTCTTCATGATCCCTGCGACCACTAGACTGGCATACTGATCGAAATGGAGCGGTAGAAACTCTCTCGGCTTTTCCTCTTCTAACATGCTGATGAACTCGAACCCTCCCATTTTTGTTTCTTTTTCTTGCAGCTGTAATTCTAGAACCGGTGCGCTTGATGATGCTTCGGGCGAACGAACCCAGCTGTCCCCGAGGATATCACAGACTTTATTCTCCCAGACATACTTAACCTTCTGATGGATTGTTGACAGTATAGCACCCAAACTGTCCAACCAAGGCCTTCCTAGCAGCAGGTTGAAAGAAGCGGGGATGTCGATGACCTGGAATTCAGCTTCTTTTCCAAAAGGGCCGATAATGAGACGAAGAAGGACTATCCCCATGACTATTCTCTGGGTGTTGTCGTAGGCTCTTACTCTTTGCTCAGATGGTGTAAATGTCGACTCATCTAGGCTCATTCGCTTAGCCGTTCGGAAGGGACATACGTTGAGAGCCGATCCATTATCAACCAGGCAAGCAGGCACGATGTTCCCCAAGCATTCGACAGTGACATATAATGGTTTGTTGCGAACGGGCCCTCCCGGAGGCAGGTCATTTGACGAGAAGGGAATAGCCGAGGTCGGAATTTTGCCGATCAGTCCTATGAGGTCCTCCGGGGTGGTGTCGATAGACACGTTAGATTGGTTCAGAGCGTCTAGGACCACCTGCCTATGGCGTTTGGAGGCAATCAGCAACCCCCAAATGGTGATATTGGCCTGAGTCTTCTTTATCTGCCTTAGAACCCTGTCTTCTTCCTCTTCTTCATTCATCTTCCCTTTTCCCTTGTCCAATTCTCTCCCAGGATGATCCTCCTCTAGCTCATGTGGTTTAAAGTGTCTGCCTGACCGAGTTAAATGACTGATTTCTTCTCTTGCCCACAGATTGTCAATTTCTGAATCAACTGTCAAAGTACCCTTTACCACCTCTGTTTCTTTGTCACTCTCGTACCAAAGATCATCTTCTACCTGGTTCTCGTCTCGGTCGTCACTCCCTTTAACCCACCAGTCTGACTGCCCTATTTCGTTCTCCTTTGGCTGATCCTCCAAGGCACAGACTGTCAAATCCTCAGGTAGCTGGTATGGCTTTCTTGGTGTCCCGGCCTTAGTGATTAGCCTAGACGGATCGAAGGTTGCTTTTTCTATCCCCAAGAGATAAAGGCCTTGTAGTGGTGGCATAGTTCGATGATTCGAAAGCGGATTTCTAGTGACATTCGGAGCTTTGGTGGGGAGTTCCAAAATTACCTTGTTGTCAATGAGGTCCTGAATCTCGTGCCTTAATCTCATACACCTATCCGTTGAGTGACCCTTCTGCTGATGAAATTTGCAGAAGAGGTCCCCTTGGAAATTTGGCGGAAGCGGACTCGGTAGAGGTCGTGGTTCCAGCTAACGAAGATGCCCCTTGGCTAACAATCTATCGAGGGCGGTTGACAGTGACACTCCCAAATCTGAGAACTTTCTTGGTGCTTTATCCCCTCCTCTCCTTCGTGCTATGTCAAATTTCCTTTCTGGTCCATTCAGTGCATTGACATCGGTGGGGCCAGAGTGACCTCCCGCTTGTCCTCCGTTGGATCCATAGTTTGGCCTCCTGTACCGGTTTGGTTGTTCTTCCTTCTTGATGGTTCCTTCTTGAATCGCGTCTTCAATCCTTGTCCCTACGTCAAACACCTCAACAAAAGTGTTGATGGACTGAAACCTCATTTTCTCTTGATAGACCGACTGTAGGTTCTTCATTAACATCTGGATCTGTTCTTTCTCAGACGGCCTCTGTACCATCTTTGCAGCCTTTCCTCGCCATCGACTCAGATATTCAGCGAATGACTCTTTGCTTCCCTGCCTGGTTGTTTCTAGATCTCGAACAGTGACGTCTAGGTCTTGATTGTACTCATACTGGGCCACAAATGACTTCACGGCTTCCTCCCAAATTCTGGTTTTGCCTGGCTCGAGAGTAAGATACCAGGACAGAGCAGCTCCAGTTAAAGTTTGTTGGAATAGAACTGCCATCATAGTTGTGCTCAAACCGCTCGATTGGAAAGCCCCAATACACATTCTTATATGACTGCGAGGATTTTCGGTGCCATCAAACTTATCAAAGACCGGCATTTTGAACCCGACAGGCAGCGTCTCGTGGACCCCATCATACAGGCCTTCTAACTCCATTAGATATGTATCAACCCCCTGAGTCTTGCGCATCACCCTTTCCAGCTTCTCTATTTTCTCGGTCAGTTGCTTCTCTTTCTCAGCTTTCTCTCTATCTCTGTTGGCCCGCAGTGCATCAGCCCACTGTGCTTCCTGGTCATCGAACCAATCTCCTTCCCCTCCTCTCAAAGGTGGGTCTATAACGGGCGGAATTACATGTGGTGGTCGGCGATTCAGCTCTTCTATCATCCCCATCATACGGTTCATGTTTTCCACCTGTCGCCTCATTTGCTCTGCTTGTTGTTCTACCAGTATCCTTAACCCGGCCATTTCTTCGTTGTTTCTCTCTTCGGCCATGTCAGCGTATTCCCTTCTAACTAGCCTCGCCGTGGGGTCTCTAAACCACGCTTGGTTTGCTATTTTTGCTCCTACAAATGAATTTGAAAAGTCCTCTTTTAAAACCCTTTTTATCTTCATTTTATCACACAAAGTTATTTAAACAAAAACTTTCTTTTTGTATGTCACGCGGATGCAATGCATGTGTGCGTGTGTGCCTACTCTATATGCCAAAAAAGAGAAAATCCTAATCCTAACACATAAGCACATAAGATCCTCACCCATGTCAAGTGGGCTGATTTTTCCTCTCATTGTGATCCTCACTACCTTCTCAGAGGTTGGTCATTTCAAAATTTTCAAAATTTATTTGAAAAGCATTTTTTTTTGTAGTAAAAAGGCCATTGAAAACAATCCTTGAGAGTGCTTTTTTGAGAACATTCTTCTACCAAAATAATTTTCAAGGATTTTTGAATTTTTCTTTTGAAGATGATCAAGTGAAATATGCCTTAACAAAGGTTCATTTGGGAATTTTTAACTGAAAAGAGGAAAAGATTTTTTGAAAAGGTAATCGAAAATCTTGAGAAAAACCTTTGGGTAGGGGGGATCACATAACTGAATTATCACCGTACTTTCCATAAATTTGGATACATACAAGGTCAATGATGCTCAACTAGACATGATATAAGAAATATAATCTTATAATTAAGGTTCGGCGTGTTCTCCAAACGTCGCAGAACATGAGGAGAATTTGCTAAAAGGTGATTAAAAGATTATACATCTTTCATCAAGCAAGTATCGTCATCATCCCAAGTAATCCCTTCCGGGCATACAAAACTCCCTAGCACATAATCCTAATCAAGAGTTGATTTCCTAAGATTGAAAGGTTCTACAGAAACTATCATGCACTGGCTGGGTTTTGGTCAAATAAGGGACCCTTGACACACATCCGATAGGATGCTTCATATACCAAATCATGGTACGAGATCAAGGGTGATCACACAGTCCCATGATGACTTAACCGACCGGGTTGCCCCGAGCCTCCAAGGTCATAGTTTCGTGCAATCAACTGGCTGGACATGCAAGTGAAATGCAACAGGCACACAAAGATTAATTAATTCGATTAAAATGACATTTTTCAAGTCTAATCCTCAAGTGAACCCAAAATCAGAAATTCTGGTCTGCGAAACCAGAGATTCTGGGTTCGATCCCTAGCAGAGTCGCCAGATTGTGGATATCGCAGGTTTTCTTTCTTTTTACCCACAGCTTTTCTTTTAAAATTCTTTTTCAAAATTTCAAATTCAAAAACAAATGAGTCGCCACTTAATTTTTAAAAGGAAAAATTAAGAAACCATTTTAAAAGCAAACTGATCTTTCAGAAACCAGAGATTAACTAGGTCCGGGGATTATGGAATGAGAGAGGAAGGAGCCCGTCGGACTAAAACACCCTCTCTCATCCTATCTTGCGATAGGCCTCTACTCAACATCCTTTTAATCAAATTTTTTAATCTAAGCATGCCCTCAACTAATACATATATACATATACATCACAAAAAGCATGTCCAAAAGGGTGCAAAATTGCTAATGACAAAATATCATTCATAAGCCACATATTCCAAGTAGCAAGCAACATGATATGCATTAGGGAACAAGAGAACTTACCCGGGATCCGGCGCCGATATTAAACGTGCAATGCATACAAACAAAAGAAAATCCTAAAAAGAGTCTCTAATCACATATACATATAAGGCAAGCTCCTAATTCTAATGTGTCGCGCATGAGGTTAAAAAATCAATAAAATCAAAAAAATTAAAATAAATTAAAGAGGGCCCTAGAGATCATACCTTAATAGCGCTACAAAACAAAATGTTAGTCCACATGATATACAAGATGTGAAGTTAGAAATAACAATCCTAAATTTCTAGCTTAAACCTATCAAGCATGAAATCCAACTTTATTCAATAGCTAGTTCTAATCATGAGCATTAAATGTACATGAATGAATGAATGTGAACAAGAATAAGACATGGATTTATTCACTAATTTGGGTCACTTAGCCTCTGGATTTAAGCTAAATTATCATTATTCAAAGTATGATTTGGGTCTCAAGACATTAGGGGGCCATTTGAGTTGAAATAAACAAGATTAGACAAAAACAGTAGCAATTTTTTATAAGTTACAGAGAGCAGATCATAACTTTAAAAAATGGAGAAGCATGGTTCCCGTGGTTTGATCTTGATGGATTTTGGACACAAGATGCCTCTGTGTGTCTAGTTTTTAACCCAAAAAAGAAATCAAGGTTTCAACGGTTTGATCTCCGGGAATTGAACAAAAACCAGACATCACTCAGCATTTTACAACCTTCTGTCCAGAGTTCTTGCACGATTTTCTAAAAATAGCAAAAAAAATTAAAAATGCTTTGTTCTTTTTAGTGTGACTTCCTAACACATTAATCTACTTAGAAAAAATTATTTTAGGTCACAAACGCTTTATTAAAGCATTGGTTTACTTATTTCAAAAGAGTGTTACTATGCTGAAACTCTGGACAGATTGTAGTGTCCTTACAAAACTCACAACCAAACCACTTTAGACATGAAACCACCTTAAAACAAAAAATACAGTGGTAGAATATTGTGTTGTCGACACTTTCTCGTTGGTTTCATTTGATTTCGACGGTTAGATCTCGAACTAAAAATCTTTGATCAAAAATAGTTTGTGAACTCACTGTTTTCAATTGTCAAGTTCAACTCTTATTTGCTAATTCCAACTATTGAATCATGAAGTTGGACTTAAACTAAGCCATCTTCTCCTACCATTTGATGGTCATTGGAGACTAAAAGACCTTTATATTTATAGATTCCAAGTGAAGTATGAATGGACTTCATGAAATCTCGAGATAAAGAATCTAAACCATGGGGATGGGCTTAGACTCAAAACCACTTTCTCCTACCATTTGATGGTCATTGGAGATGAAGACATGACTATACTCATGAGTCTCAAAGGAATATATAGATAGGATTCCATGAAACATCAAGTTTAGAGGACTCAAGTCATGAGTATGGACTTAGATCCATCTATTTGTTTATAAAATGAAGTGATGATCAAATTTTGACTCTCATGTAAAGCATAAGCTTACACGGGATTCAAAGGATCATACTCAAGAGATGTCAAGAGAGATATTGAAGATCTCTAAGAATCTCAAGAGAAAAAAACATAAACAAAAGAGATAGAAGAAAGATCAAGGAATTAGAAACAAGGACTTCCAAGTTTACTTAACAAACTTTAAAACTTAATCAAGCAAAACTAAAAAATGACTTGAAGATTAGAAGCTCAAAAGAAAGAAAATACAACTAAGATTAGAGGGTCACCTCCAAACTATCCTCAAAGTTCTTTTCCTTTGAAGGTCTTCCAAGCTCTTCTCCTTAGTTCTCTAAACTCTCTCTTTTTGAATTGTGTTGTATATTGTGTGTTGTATCACTCTCTTCTATCTTGTTCTCACTCTTTTGTCTTCCCCTTTTTCTTCAAGGAAGATCCTCCCTCTTTTATAGACAAAAATCACCAAGTATTTTCAGTGAATTCGGAGTAAAAGACAGGTGTAATCATCCCATTTGGTGGTACAATACGTACTTCCTGAAATTAGACAGACTACTGCCCAGGGCGGCATTCAAAAGTGATTCGCGGCAGTCCGTGGCTCCCGCCGCGGCACTCCGCGACTGCCGTCGCGACATTCCGTGACTGCCGCGCGGCTCTCAGTGAGTGCCGCGCCAAATTATTGATTGCCGTATTTTCGTCAACCTTACTTTATCAGATTTTTGTTTTTATCCGCATACACATACGTATTGTACCACAAAATACGGACTTTAAAAGCAAACGGCAGTCAGAAAATGTCGGCGGCACTCAGTAAATGCCGGGCCGGCACTCACTGAATGTCGTTTGGCACTTAGTGAGTGCCGCTCGGCATTCACTAAATGCCGCAGAATTTCCCTTTTTAGGTCTTTTCTTTCTTCCCTTTTTGTTAAAGAAACTTATTTTTGAAGATCTTTTCCGAAAATGGTATTTTACACCTGAATTCTCCTAAATACCTGGTATTTTCTTCTTTCTATGAAATTTTATCCCGTTTGGAGAACTTTCTGAAGAGCTTGGAATACTTCGAATCTTTACGGTCCTTATCATCATCGGACGTGGAGGTGACGCTCTCCTAAATTCGACGGTCGGTCAAAATTGGAGTGTCTACAGCAGTTTCCTTATCTAGCCAGAAGTCGATTAGGAAGGGTAAACGGTTTCCTAAACCACTTAGGAAACTCCCTAAATTTGTGCAGATTAATTGCAATCAGATTAGTCTTCCAAATCTGCATACTTACACTGTACAGGTGGACTCTTGCATCTATAAAAGAGACCACATACCCTCTTTATAGGGGGATCGCATTCTTAACCTAGAGAATAGCAGTTTATACTGATTCATACGCATACACCCGGCCGATTTTACTGGTAGTGCCGCCCAAACTGTTGGCTCACCAGGCCCGCCAGTGAACTGTTAGTTAAGCGCTCAGACGCACCCGTGGATGTAGGTCACCTCATTAAGAGGCCGAACCACATACAACTGAATGTGTCTCAATATCTCTCGCTGAATCTCTCTTACCAATTTTCAGCATCATCAGTTTGGCACCGTCTGTGGGAAACGATAAATTTTTCACCAACAAATTCCTTGACTTATCAACATGCCACCGAAGATGGGTAAGAAAAATAATGCTCCGGTCGGTCAGGAGAACTTGCAGCTCGAGCAACAGGCCGCCTCCATGACCTCCGAGCAAATGATAGCGGCGCTTGCGCAACTTCTAAAAGGCCAACGGCAAACCCAGTAGCAAATCGAAGTGATGTTGGCCTTGCAGGAAAAGCGCCCTCAATCAGAGAACCAAACCGAGAAAAATGCCCTCGACCGGGAGCCCGCAAGAGTCTGGAACCATACACACTCTACGCCGGTATCCCCGTTGGATTGGGAACGCGCCCGGGATGGTGAACGTAGAAGAGCGCCCAGGCGCACTAGGCGGCAAGCTTGGACCAATCCTCGTCCGATAGATGATGCCAGAGACATCATCAACAGGCGACGCGCCACCAGGAGGGACGGATCAGGGCCAAAGCCCCGGGAATCAGCCAAAGACCCTCTGGCCCAGAGCCAGGGAGATCTTAGGCATATGATTACCCGGAGCCGGAGCCGGGTCCTATCCCCAAGGTCAACATAATTCGAAAAAGAAGCCTCATCGTCTGATCCAACTTACCGCTCGGACATTGAAAGAAAGCCCGAGCAAAAAGTCGTGAATGCTCAAATCCAGGGCTTGCAGAAACAGATGGAGCAACTGAGCCGCAAACAGCATCACAACCATACCAACAAGGAGACCGAGTCGCCCTATACCGCTCGTGTCACCGGATTCCCCATCCCGCGGAAGTTTAAGCCACCACATCTCAGCTCGTATGACAGGAGAGGGAGCCTAGTGGAACACGTTCGCACCTAGAGGGCCCATATGGCGTTGGTCACCACTGTCGACGAATTACTGTGCTTGGATTTCCCCAGCACTCTCAAAGGGCCAGCCGTGCAGTGGTTCCACGCCCTTAAACCTCGAATGGTGGATGACTTCAAGATGCTGGGAAAGCTTTTCATTAGCCAGTTTGTAAGGATGCTCGACCGGTCGCAACCGGACACTCAGCTATTGACTGTCAAGCAGCGCAAGGACGAATCCCTAAAGGAGTACATGGATCGCTTCAATCAGCAGAGGCTCCAGATCCATAATTTGAACGAAATAGCAGCCATCATGGCCTTCTGCTCGGGAGTTCAACACACCAAGGTTGCTACGTCATTCCACCGAGACCGACTGGCAACCCTGGTAGAACTCTCGAAGAGGGTCGGGAAATATATTGACACGGAAGAATTTCTGAAGTCCAAACGCGCCGATTTCGCAAGAGATGAGTCCCCGAAAGCTAAGCGGAGGCGTGAAGGCTCTGAGAAGGGTCCGGTAAAGAAGCCCAGGCTAGACCAATAGAGAGAAGGCCGAGATCAACCCCCGATCGCCTTCACGGCCCTTTCTCGACCAATCCACGAAGTCATGGCCGCCACCGAGGCGCAAAGGTTGCTTCAAAAATTGGCAAAACTATCCGCCCGAAAAGAAGAATCGGGATAAGTTTTGCCGCTTCCATAGAGACCATGGTCATGACACAGAGGATTGCTTCAAGTTGAAGATAGCCATAGAAAAACTGATAGAGCAGGGTCATCTTGCAGAATACGTCGCGACAGATGGACGGCCTTCGCAGGGAGCCCGAGCTCCCATGCAACTACGACCCCTTAGGCAGATCAATGTAATCTCCGGAGGCATTTTAGGCAGAGGGGATTCACGGTTGCCCAGGAAGAGGCATGCCCGGGCATCTCGATCAGATGTCTGACATGTCCAATTCACCCGCTTTTCCCCAACCGACGTGTTGATGTTCTCATCCGAAGACATGCTAAACCCACACTACCCCCATGATGATCTACTGGTGGTGACGCTCTCCGTAGCAAACTACGTGGTTAAAAAGGTGTTGATAGACACGGGCAGCTCCTCGGATATCATGTTCGCGTTAGCGTTCGATCAGCTCAGGATGTCCAGGGATTGGCTCCGTCCAGTAGCTACTCCCCTGGTGGGTTTTAACGAATCTAGTACCCAACCACTCGGTACCATGGAGCTCCCTGTTCTTATGAAAACTTACCCTCAGCAGATCTAAATTTTGTGATCGTGGAGGCCCCATCTGCCTACAATGTCATTCTTGGGAGGCCTACACTCAATAGAGCCAGGGCCGTCATCTCTACTCATAGCCTGACAATTAAGTTCCCGACCCCTCAGGGACCCGGGAGCCTACGTGGAGATCAGACGACTACTCGGAGAAGCTATGTCTATTCCCTCTGTCGGGAAGTCATCACACAAGCACTGAATGTCTAGGAGATGGACCCGAGAGATCAGAATGATAGAGTGGGTCCGATCGAAGAACTGGAACAAGTGGCATTGGACCCACAACTCCCTGACCGAACGGTCAGCATCGGTACCCTGCTGGAGCCCAGCCTTAGGGAGAAGCTGATTCAATTCCTGCAACAGAGTCAGGATGTGTTCGCCTGGTGTCATGAAGATATGCCTGGGATTGACCCCCGGGTAATGTCCCACCGACTTAATGTCAACCTAGATTCCTGGCCGATGAAGCAGAAGAAACGGGGCATGGCCCCCGAGAGGCAATAGGCAATGTGCGAGGAGGTCGAGAAGCTTCTCAAAGCCAAATCTGTCTGAGAGGTCCACTATCCCGACTGGTTAGCAAATGTAGTACTTGTCAAGAAAAGCAACGGGAAGTGGAGGATGTGCGTGGACTTCACCGATCTGAACAAACCCTGCCCCAAGGACTGATATCCACAGCCCAAGATAGATCTGCTTGTGGATTCCATAGCCGGCCATTCGCTCCTCTCGGTCATGGACGCCTGCTCTGGGTACAATCAAATCAGCATGTACCCTAGGGATGAAGAAAAGACCTCGAGAAGTATAGAGTCTGGCGGGGAATCGAAGCAAACCCCAAGAAAATCCAGGCCGTCATCAACATGCGGTTGCCCAGGTCAACCAAAGAAGTATAGAGTCTGGCCAGACGGGTTGTCGCGTTAAACAGGTTCGTGTCCCGAGCAACCGATCGGTGCTTACCATTTTTTAAGATCCTCCGCAAGGCTTTTCAGTGGTCGGAAGAGTGCGAGGAGGCATTCTGGGAGCTCAAGAAATATTTGGCATCACTCCCTCTACTCTCAACACCCGTGCCAGGCGAGGAGCTGTTCTTGTACTTGGCGGTGTCACCCTCGGCGGTCAGCTCGGCACTCATTCGAGAAGATCACAGGATACAGTTCCCGGTCTACTATACAAGCCGAGCACTTCAGGGTGCAGAAAGTAGATACTCCCGCATTGAAAAGCTTGCCTTCGCCTCATCACTTCAGCTCGGAGACTTCGCCCGTATTTCTAGGCCCACGTTATCATGGTCTGTACGGATCAGCCCCTCCGCATGATCTTAAGCAGGCCTGAAACGTCCGGAAGGCTCGTCAAGTTGGCCTTGGAGTTAGAAGAATTCGAAGTGGTCTACAGACCCCGCACAGCAATCAAGGGACAGGCAGTAGCAGACTTCCTTGTTGAATTCACATACCAAGAAGACCCGGTTGAAGAGCTCGACCCACCGGTCCTACCGCCCGGTTTGCAATCAGACATCCCAACCTGGGTGCTCTATATAGACGAATCATCCAATAAACAGGGAAGTGGAGAAAGGATCATCCTAACCACGCCCGACGGGATCCAGGTCGAGTATGCACTTAGGTTCGGATTCAAAGCCTCCAATAACAAGGCCGAGTATGAAGCTCTCTTGGCCGGATTACAACTATCCGCTTTAATGGGTGCACCGCAGGTCCAGGGGTACAGTGACTCTCAGCTCATGGTAAATCAAGTCAATCAAGAGTACGAAGCTCGGGAAGATAACATGATAGCTTATCTATCCCTTGTCTGAGCAGTTTCAAAGAAACTTCAGGGGTTCTCTGTTACGCAGATACCTAGGGAGGAAAACACTAGGGCCGACCGATTAGCCCACCTTGATTCATCCTCTGAGTCAGACTTGCCCGGGATAAGGATATAGTACCTACCCGAGCTAAGTGTGATCAACTCGGAATGCATGGAGGTCAAACTGGCCACCCTAGAAACTAGCTGGATGGACCCAATAATGGCATTTCTGACAACAGGCCCGTTACCAAAAGGAAAGGAAGAATCCCGTCAGGTTAAATACCGAGCGGCAAGGTACCACATCGTTGATGGCATCCTCTATAAAAGGGGATTTTTTATGCCATACCTCCGTTGTGTCCATTCTACACAGGTCCAAGCAATACTGTACAAAATCCATGAAGGGGTGTACGGGAACCACATCGGAGGTCGAGCGCTCTCACGCAAGGCCCTGCTGCAAGGTTACTATTCGCCGACCATGGCCAAAGACTCTTAAGAGTACATCAAGAGGTGTGATACGTACCAAAGATTTTCTCCCATGATCAACCGTCCGGGAGAACTTCAGACGCCAATCTTTAGCCCCTGGCTGTTCACTCGGTGGGGCATTGACATCGTCGGTCCCCTGCCAATGGGAAAAGGGCAGGTCAAGTTCACTGTCATAGCCGTGGATTACTTCACCAAGTGGGCGGAAGCTGAGCCCTTGGCAACGATCACCGAAAAGAAAATGGAAAATTTCGTGGAGAGGAACATCCTCAACAGGTCTGGCGTCCCCCGGGTCTTGGTTAGTGACAACAGTAGGCAATTTGACACCCCAGTATTCAGGCAGTTTTGCTCGAGCTATGGGATAACCAATCACCACTCATCCCCCGAGCACCCCCAAGCCAATGGCCAAGCCGAGGTGACCAACCGAACTATTCTTCAGTCAATCAAAATGAGGCTTGAAAGCGCCAAAGGGCTATGGGCAAAGGTACTACTGACCCTCCTGTGGGCCTACCGTACTATACCCTGAGCGGCAACAGGCAAGACACCGTTCTCCCTAACCTACAGCTTTGAGGCAGTGGTCCCCACGGAGCTTGGGTTACCTACCTACCGAGTGGCAAATTATAGCGAGCTAGACAATGGAAATGCCCTCAGGGCAGAGCTTGACCTAGCAGAGGAGAAAAGAGACCGGGTGTATCTAAAAGTGGCAGCCTACAAGCAGAGAGTATCCTGATACTATAACAGTAAGGTAAAGCATCGCAGTTTTCTGGCGTGGAACCTGGTCCTTAAAGCCATCAATCAGTCCACAAAAGTCCCGAGCCACAGAAAGTTGGGGCCAAATTGGGAAGGTCCATATCTAGTTACCCGGGCACCTATTGGTTACAAACTCTGGATGGCCGTCACCTTTTTTACCCTTGGAATGTGCAGCATCTCCGAAAGTACTATCAGTAGCAATTAGATGTGGGTAGGTTAATACTGGTTAGGGTACTTGTAGCTCTATTCGAGCAGTCATTATGATTTTTTAAAATGAAAAAAGAAACAAAATGGTTCCTACCTTACATTAAGAAACAACCCTTGTCAGTATTCTGCACAAAGACCTCGGGCCAACACCCGAGGCAAAAGACCTTAACTCAAAACCAAGGCACAAAGACCCCGGGAACTTACCCGAGAGGCAATAGACCTTGGCTCAAAATCAAGGCACAAAAAGACCTCGGGCCTAACCCTGAGGCATCGGCTTTGCTTAGGCCCCACCGGCCATGGGGGCAAACCCCCTAGGTGGTTGATGATGGCAAGCCTCAAAGGACTCTGCAACCACCCATGTTCCAGGTCGATTTCCTATGGTTCCCACCTCCTAGACACCTGCCTTAGCAAAATGCTTGGGGGGCAAGGGATACCAGACTAAAAAAAGGAAATCACACCGGCCACTAATAGGGCTTGGAATCCTAACATTCCTAAGTACCTACATAGGCCAGAGAAAAACCGTCCGGTCAGTAAAACAGGATAAATTCCTATAATACACCGGACAGGACCTTTCAATCAGGTCAAAAAGACCAGTTGTCCTACCGGTTATGATCCAAAACCATTTACTAAGGCAAGGAATTAGATTGGTCAATTAAAAATAAAAATCGGTCGGGAATTGGCAAGCACAGGCACACAAGTACAGAAACTGTAAACAATTGATGGAAAATTTGGTCTCAAGAACCTTTTCATTAATATGAAAAACTGTACAGTGCCTGGGGGGCAGTTGTAGTAGCCTCCCAAAAAAAAAACAGAGAGAACGAGGGTTTCTACTGGTCGTCCGCAACGACCACACTGTCATCGTCTGCAGGAGCAGTCCCGGTCGGTTCAGCCTCGGCCAGCTCTCCTCCAGTAGCCTGGTCCTCCTTCCAGTAGTCGGATTCGGCCCAGGAGTAGCTAGAAATGTCCCAGTCCGGGTGATCCTCAGCAACCGGGGCGGTGAGGTCAGCGTAACCCTTAAGGAACCCAACCTCGAACTCTTCTTCGGCTTCCTTGGCCTCGGCTTCCCGGGCCACGGTGACTTCGGATAAAGTAGCTGTGAGGACCTCGGTTTCCTTCTTGGCGGCCACCCGACCAGCCTCTGAACTGCAACCTTGGCCTCGGCAGACTTCCGCGCGGCTGTGGATACAGACATTTGGGCCCACTTTTGTTTTTTTTTTCTTTTGTTAAAACAATTTTCAAATTCAAATTCAAAGAGTCGCCACTTAATTTTTTTTAGAAAAATTAAGTAACCATTTTTAAAAGCAACCAATCTTTTGCGAAACCAAAGATAATCTGGGTCCGGGGATTATGGAATGAAAGGGGAAGGAGCCCGACGGACTAAAACACCCCCCCCCCCCCTTTCATCCTATCTCGTGATAGGCCTTTACTCATCATCCTATTTAATCGAATTAATAATCTAAGCATGCCCTCAACTAATAAATAGATATAAGTATACATATCACAAGCATGTCAAAAAGGGTGCAAAATTGCTAACGAAAAAATATCATTCATAAGCCACATAATTCAAGTAGCAACCAAAATGATGTGCAAGTAGGGAACTAGAGAACTTACTCGGGATCCAGTCGCGAAATGGGAAACGTGCAATGCATACAAAGAATAGAAATCCTAGGAAAAATGTCTCTAATTACATATACACATAAGGCAAGACCTAAGCTAAGGTGACGCGCATGGAGTCGAAAATTAATAAAATCAACAAATGAAATAAACTAGAGAAGAGATGAGAAGTCATACCTCCAAAGCGCTACAAAACAAGGGTTAGTCCACATGCTTCACATAATAATATGACATCAAATAATCAATCATAAATCTCTATCTTAGATCTATCAAGCATGGAAAGAATTGACAAAACTATGAATTCCTTTTGATTAGTTGGAGCCATTGCATCTCTATAGATATACAAGTCTCAACTAAGAGCCAATGTGATGTCCATATAGGGTGCTATAATCCCAACATGATCATAAGGAATCCATGGTTATGTTCAATTTGGTTTAACTATGTCCAACTTTATCCAATAACTAGTCCTAATCATAAGCATCAATGTACATGGATGAATGAATGAACATGAACAAGAATGAGATATGAATTTGTTCACTATTTTGGATCACTTAGCTCCTGGATTTAAGCTAAATTATCATTATTCAAAACATGATTTGGGTCCCAAGACATTAGGAAATCATTTAAGTTAAAATCAATGAGACTAGACAAATATAGTGACTGTTTTTCCTAAATTACAGAGAGCAGACCAGATTTTAAAAGGTAGAGAAACCATACTTCCAACGGTTGGATCTTAATGATTTTTGGATATGATATGCCTCTATGAGTCTAGTTTCTAACCCAAAAAGAAAATCAAAGTTTTAACAGTTAGATCTCTGGGAATGTGGAAAACACTAGACATCACTCAGGAATCTACAACTCTCTGTCCAGAGATATTGTACGATTTTCTAAAAATAGCAAAAAAAAATGAGAAACATTTAGATCTTTTTAGGGTATCTTCCTAACACATTGAAATACTTAGAAAAAATTATTTTGGGTCAAGAAAAATCAATTAAAGTTCTGATTTATTAATTTTAAAACGGGCTTACTGTTCTAGAATTTTGGACAGAGAATTGCTTATTTTGAAATCACCAGACCAAACCATCTTAGACATGGCATTTCATCAAAACAAAAATCACAGAGGTACTTAAATGGGTTATGAATACCCTCCAATTGGTCTCATCCAATTTTCAATGAACCATGATTTTATAAAAATCTTTGATCACAGTTGGTTTATGGATTCAATGCACCTTTGTTAAATTGATGTTCATATCTCAAATCAAACTTGATCCATGATTCTAGAGAGAACTAGGATCAAGTATGATTATGATCATTGGAGTAAATAATGAAACATGAAGAGATTCATAGATTTAGCCTTAATGGATTTCCGTCATAGATCTCATAGATTTAGCCTTAATTTCATTTCATGTCATTTAAGTAAATGTCGTTTGTATTTACTTAAGACATTAAATGTAATTAAGGAAATACCCCCCATTTGGATTCAATAAAAATATCTAAAAAATCAAAATCCTTAAGGAAAAAAAAAGTCAACTCTCCCTCCGAAGGCAAAATTTCTAATTCTTGCACAATTCTTCTTAAAGACCTTTCGATTTCTCCATGTTTCCTTTCATTAAAAAATTCTTAAAAATCATTTCTAGCATAAGGGAGACCCAATGAACAATTACCGGGACTTTTCATCTTGAAATTCAAAAATCTTACGATTGACTCCCTTTTGACCCGTTGACTTTTCACTGGGTCAACTGTTGACTTTTTTTTCGGGGTTCATGCTGAATATCTCTCCTTTTGAAAAAAATGGTTTTAAGATGCTCTGAGGACAATGTCGTGTTTCTATACGTGTTCAAAACTCGTGGTCTACAAGGTGACGGGTAGATGAGAATTTTGATCTTTTTTGGCTGAAAATGGTGATTTTGAACCGAGATTCTTCTAGGGAAAAAAAGTCAGATTGCTTGTAAGAGTCTTGATTCCGACGAGACATATTCATCATTGATCTTCAGAGGTAAACCCACCTAAGTTTAATAGTTCGGTCAAAATTGGGGTGTCTACAGTTTGCCCCTCTTCGGCAGAGCTTGTGAAGCAACGCGTATCACAAGTGAATGTCAAAGCCTGTGTGAAGACAAGCCTTTGACCGACTATTGAACTTAGGTTAAAACAAAACGCATTGCAAAAATATTTACGAAGAAGGTTAGTGCTGGTCGTGCTCAACGGTGAGCTGCCTACGTATCCCATTGGGAATCAGACCAGGGCGTAGTTTGGGCAAGGGACAACTCCTAAGCACAAATAATCACACAGATGAATGCACCTATCCTATCGTGATGCACGTGCTCATGGAATAACGACTATCAATGCAATGTCATGCTTCATGCTATGTAGATGCGAAGATCCAAGATCATACTCTTTCTAGTGATATGAATGCATTCTATGCCTTACATCGATATGAATTGCCTCAACTTAGATGACTTCAATAAGGATTTGCCTCAATCTAGAGGACTTTAACGGAGATTTGCCTCAATCTAGAGGACTTAAACAGATTTGCCTCAATCTAGAGGACTTCAACATATTTGCCTCAATATAGAGGACTTTAACAGGGATTTGCCTCAATCTAGAGGACTTCAATAGGAATTTGCCTCAATCTAGAGGACTTCATCAAAGATTGCCATCGAGGACTAATATCAACCAAAAAAGATGCTGCCATTGAGGACTAACGCAAGTTCAAAAAGATTGCCATTGAGGAGTGATGAGGATTGCCATTGAGGCCTAAAAGAGATCGCCATTGAGTACTAACGCAGATGATGCTGCCATTGAGGACTAACACAAATGATGCTGCCACTGAGGACTAATGCAAAGTTGCCATTGAGGACTAACACAAATGATGCTTCCATTGAGGACTAATGCAAGATTGCCATTGAGGACTAATATCGTTAATGCTGTCATTGAGGACTAATGGAGATGCCATTGAGGACTAACACAAATGATGCTGCCATTGAGGACTAATGCAGATGCCATTGAGGACTAACACAAATGATACTGCCATTAAGGACTAATGCAAGGTTGCCATTGAGGACTAACACCGATAATGCTGGCATTAAGGACTAACGCAAGGTTTCCATTGAGGACTAACACCGATGATGCTGCCATTGAGGACTAACGCAAGGTTGCCTTTGAGGACTAATGCAGATGCCATTGAGGACTAACACAAATGATGCTGCCATTGAGGACTAATGCAATGTTGCCATTGAGGACTAATGCTTAGAAAAGCTGCCATTGAGGACTAAAGCTTAGAGAAGCTGCCATTGAGGACTAACGCTTAGAGAAGCTTCCATTGAGGACTAACACTTAGAGAAGCTGCCATTGAGGACTAACGCTTAGAGAAGCTGCCATTGAGGACTAACGCTTAGAGAAGCTGCCATTGAGGACTAAAGCTTAGAGAAGCTACCATTGAGGACTAACGCTTAGAGAAGCTGCCATGGAGGACTAACGCTTAGAGAAGCTGCCATTGAGGACTAAAGCTTAGAGAAGCTGCCATTGATGACTAACGCTTAGAGAAGCTGCCATTGAAGACTAACGCTTAGAGAAGCTGCCATTGAAGACTAACGCTTAGAGAAGCTACCATTGAGGACTAACGCTTAGAGAAGCTGCCATTGAGGACTAACGCTTAGAGAAGCTGCCATTGAGGACTAAAGCTTAGAGAAGCTGCCATTGAGGACTAACACTTAGAGAAGCTTCCATTGAGGAGTAATGCTTAGAGAAGCTGCCATTGAGGACTAAAGCTTAGAGAAGCTGCCATTGAGGACTAATGCTTAGAGAAGCTGCCATTGAGGACTAACACTTATGAAGAGAAGATGTCATTAATGACTAATCAACATGGTAAGATATTGGTCAATAGCCACTTAGGGGCTTACAAGCAAGAACGATAGTCAACAGCCTTTCAAGGACTTATGTTGCAAAAGCGACAATTAACAGTCCCTTTGGGGGACTTATGTTGCAAAAACGGAGACCAACAGCCTTGCAAGGACTTATGTTGCAAAACTAGAGATCAACAGCCTCGTAAGGACTTATGTTTCAAAAGTAGAGATCAAATAACCCTTTTGGGGACTTATGTTGCAAAAGTAGAGATCAACAGCCTCGCAAGGACTTATGTTGCAGAAGCAACAATCAACAGCCCTTTTGGGGACTTATGTTGCGAAAGTGACAATCAACAGCCTCACAAGGACTTATGTCAATTTAATTAAAAAAACAAGAGTCAATTAGACTCAAATCAATTCAATTCAGTTCAATTTCTTAAATCGGGAGTCAATCAAACTCAAATCAACCTATTTTTTAAATGAGACTCAAAGAATTTGAACGGAGCTGATAGAAATAATCATTTTTTGCATTTGCAGACCTTTTGAAGAAATACATCGATTCTGTCAAAAGAGGGAAGTCACCTTGGCCCCTAGTCTTGGACTCTTCTTATATTGCCACTTTATGATGTGATAGTGTTCAAAGCCTCTGCTCGTATTACTCTTGGGATGCTCATGAAGACTTTTCAAAATCTTTATTCATCATCTTAAACCCACACATTTGAGACCATTTATTGACTCATCAAAGGAGGACAGACCCTGACAAAGCCAGTTGTTACTCAAGATGACTGACTCAAACTCTACATTCATTATGAATGAATGTGCTTTCATCGTGAATAATGTATCATCTCACCTTTCATTTATTCATCATCTAACAATGGTAGTGCTTTGCTGATAAATCTAAGCTTTGAAAACTTCTCCTTTTTTATTTAGCGAATTCTTTGCCTATCTAGAGTATGCTTCAAATTAGTGCTTTAGCTTATAGAATGAAAGGCACTCTATTTCAATCCTTTCAAAACAAACTCAATTACTTGAGAACTTACCTTTGGCATAGAGGGCTTTTGGCAAACAAAGTTTGCCCCTAGTCTTAAGGGCAAATAGGCTCATCCAAGGGTTTTGAGAACATGATGGTACACGATGTCTGTAGTGCATTTACTCCCAACCTAGAGGTAATCATCATAAATGTGGTGGGCTGAAGCGGGAAGCCTAATGCTGATAGGCAAACTTTGTCTGTCCCTGGTTTGGCAGTACATATATGGCTCTAGGCAAACACAAGTTTGGCCCTAGTCTGAAGGAAGGAAACCAAAGGTGCAAAGGGTGATGCTTTTGGTTTAGGAATGGTTATAGACCGAGAACCTTGGAAAGTTTGCCTACTTATTCCCAAGTAGGAATCAGGTCCAAAGTAGTTCGCCTGAGGCTTGAAAGAGAAATATCACATTGTGCAACAATGTTTGTGACCGAACCACACTGGCTGCCTACGTATCCCCAAGTGGGAATCAGGTCAAAACGTAGTTCATCGACTCTGGAGGTCTTGAAAGAATAAGGCTTCAAGAATTATGGGCTTTTCGAGCCATGTTTTTATTTGAGTCCAATGAGTGCTTTTTTCTGGGCAGATTTTCTAAAACAGATTCCTTGTGGTAGCTTTTGAACAAGATGATGAGAACATGAACTACTTCTCCCTTTTATTTATTTTTTTATTTTCTTCTCTCTTTTTTCTTTTCTTTTGTTTTTTTATGGCAGTTGATTCTTTTCACCTTTTCACTAGCCAGTCAATCTTTACAACTTTCATGACACATCGTGTTTTAATCATACTTTACCATACTCGTAAAGTAATAGCAGCCCTCCAAATCACTCTTTATTTTTCTCAAAGATACTACTTTTGCATTATTTTGGGCCCACTTAGCCATTGAGCCTCTTATAAAATTTTGATACTAATTGATACTTTCAAATCTCTCTTTTTGTTTCCAATTTATTTTCTTTGTTGAGAACAACACAAAGCTTTGGGATAATTCATGTACCAATGATGTACTTTCAAGAATTCTCAATCTTACTTATTCTCTGCTTTTTTTCTTTTCTCTTTCCTTTCTTTTCTCTACCTCACTATCTCTTATTCTCTTCATGATTTTGACTGGCTAGGATTCGGATTTTGAAATCAACACGCATCTTATTTTTGCTCTAACTTTTGCCTAGGCGCCGTTTTGATCCTAGCGAGTTCTATCATCTTCATCTTTTTCTTCTCTCTTTTTTTATTTTCTCCTTTTATTGTGCTCTCACTTTTGCCTAGGCGCCCTTTTGGGTTTTCATCCTAATGCGGTCTTTTTTTTTCTTTTCTTTTTTTTTTTGGAAGAACAAGTTCATTTAAAACATTTGGCTAACATCAAGGATCAAGTTATGGCTTTGGACTGGTTAGGCTCATCTTTTAGGCTTGGTTTTGAGAAAAGGGGATGGTGAGCAAGCTTCAAGTTTCAAGTTCATTTTTTCAAGATTGAGCAAGAGCATCTTTAAATTCTTAAAGTAAAGCTAATCAATTCTTTACTCCTCCTTGGTTTTGGCACAAAATTTGCTTAGATCACTTGGGGATCCTTTTCAATGCAAAGATTTATGAACAAAGTATTTTCCATGATCATTTGAAAAAATAATTTTTTTTCTTTTTTTTTTGGCTTAATAATCCATTTATTCACGACTTAACACATTGAATCAAGTGAAATGATATTTTATTCAACTAGTAGAGAAAGAGGATTACATCACTCGACTCGATAAAAAGAGACTTGAAAAAAATACTCGATAACCAACTGACTCAAAGACTCGACTGGACTTGACACTTAACTCCTACTTGACATGACTCGATTACCAGACTAGACTTGACTTGGTCTCAACTGGAGTGTCACAGATGATTTTCAATTGATTAGATTTCCAAGAACGTCTACATTTGCTTTAGCAATAGCAGTTCCAAACACTATCACTTCACTATCATCATTTGAACCTCCGGGTCCACCTTCCCCCAACAGCATGTGTGCAAAAATATCATCCACGTCCATGGCCCAATTTTTAACGGGACAGTATTCATCTGACTCATACCAAGTGCTGTCGATGCCTTTTCCACATTTGTTGATTGGGCCAGGGCCAGTTGGTTGTTGCGTACTCATGGATGTAGCAAATCCCTTGAGGGTTCTCAGTGATGGCTGGGATTGAGAGGTTGGAGAGTGAAGAGCTTGCAAGTCAAGATCATTATGCCAAAGGTCACTTGGTGGATTTGGCAGAGGAGTGATGATTTTCTGATCAATGAGATCCTAGATCTCATGGCGGAGTCTCGAGCAAGAATTGGTATTGTGGCCTTGAGTCTGGTGATAAGCACAGTACAAGGATAGGTCATATTTGCGAGGTAAGGGATTTGATGGTTGCCTTGGGTCTAGGGGATTGAGGTGACCACTCTTGATGAGGTGACCAAGGGCCATGGATAATGTCATGCCAAGGTTGGTGAATATTCTTGACTTACCGGCTCGGCTTAATTTCAGATTCGACTTTAAACTTGAGTTGGCTTTTGGGTTGAGATGTGGGCTTAGAATAACTCTTTGGTTCGTTGGGATTGGGCATGGATATGGGCTTTGGAGAATGGTTGAGCTTAGGTATAGACTTTGGGGATAGGTTGGATTTTGACATGGGCTTTGGTGATTGGTTGGGCTTGGATGTGGATTTTGGTGCTCGGCCGAGTCCATTATTCCCTTCTCCAATTTGTTCATCACTACCTCATTAAAACCCACTTGCTTTTTGAATAACTAATAGAGCTCAAGTGTTACCCTCTCCAATTGATTCACCCTTAAGTTCTGTTGCTCAATAGTGGCTTGCAGCTTGTTCACTCTCTCTTCCAAAGTTCTTAAGGCCATTGGCGGATCAATCTCAAGACGATGGTCCATGTTCTCATAAAATCAAGAAGACGAACCCAAGAAGATTAGAAGTGTCCTCACTAGGGGATTTGGTTGTTCCACTCTTTCTACAGGTCCACGACATGAAAAGGCCTGCATCCAAAATTGATTTTCAGGAGGCAAGGAATTTTGAGGAACTATTGGATTACTTTGATCTTGACTGGAAAGAAAATAGTGTAAATTTGTATTCTACATGCATGCAATGCTTTGATGATTTGATGTGGCTAAATGCATGCACCGCATACATGGCACGCAGATGAAATGCAAGTGTGTGTATGTGTGTGTGCCTACTCTATATGCAAAAGAAATGAAAATTCTAATCCTAACACATAAACATATAAGCACATAAAATCCTCACCCATGTCAAGTGCGCTAATTTCTCCTTTCATTGTGATCCTCGTTATCTTTTCGAAGGTTGGATATTCCTTCGGGAAGTATATCTTGGATGATAAAATCTTTTGAAAACAATTCTCGTGAATTCTTTTGAGAACGAGGATGTTAAACATTCCTCAACCAAGATGATTGGATTGAAATTTTACTTTGAAATTCATTTGAAAAGCATTTCTCCTAAAACAATTCCCAAGATTTTCGGGTTCTTCCTTCAAAGATGAGAATGTGAAAATATACCTCAACAAGGGTTGACTTAAAATTTTATTCAAAAAGTAAACTCCAAATGTTTTTTTTTTGAAAGAGCGATTGAAAACTTTGGAATAAAGATGACAAAAGTCCATTTGCTTTCAAAGATGGATTTAAAATTCTTTGGGTAGGAGGATCACATGATCGGATTATTGTTGTACTCTTAATGAATTCGGATGCATACAAGGTCAATGATGCTTAGCTAAACATGATATAAGAGATGTTAATCTTATAATCAAGATTTGGCATGTTCTCAAATGTCATAGAACATGAAGAGAATTGCTCAAAAGTGATTAAGGGGTTACACATCTTTCATCAAGTAAGTATCGTCATCATCTCAATTAATCCCTTTCGGGCATACAAAACTCCCTAGCACATAATCCTAATCAAAAATTAATTTCCTAAGATCGAAGGGTTCTATAGAAGCTATCATGCAAAGGCCGAATTTTGGTCAGAAAAGAGACCCTTGACACACATCCGATAGGATGCTTCATATACCAAAGCATGGTACGAGATCAAGGGTGATCACATGGTCCCATGATGACTTGACCGATCGGGTTGCCCCAAGCCTCCAAGGTCATAGGTCCATGCAATCAACTGGCGAAACATGCAAGTGCAATGCAACGGGCACACAAAAATTAATTAATTCGATTAAAATGATGCTTTCAAGTGTAATCCTCGAGTGAACCCAAAATCAGAAATTCTGGTCTGCGAAATCAGAAATTCTGGGTTCGATCCCACGCAGAGTCACCAGATTGTGGATACCGGCATTTGGGCCCACTTTTGTTTTTTTTTTTTTTTTTTTTTGCAAAAACATTTTTCAAATTCAAATTCAAAGAGTCGCCACTTAATTTTTTTAGGAAAATTAAGAAACCATTTTTAAAAGCAACCGATCTTTTGCGAAACCAAAGATAATCTGGGTCCGGGGATTATGGAATGAAAGGGGAAGGAGCCCGACGGACTAAAACACCCCCTTTCATCCTATCTCGTGATAGGCCTCTACTCATCATCCTATTTAATCGAATTAATAATCTAAGCATGCCCTCAACTAATAAATAGATATAAGTATACATATCACAAGAATGTCAAAAAGGGTGCAAAATTGCTAACGATAAAATATCATTCATAAGCCACATAATTCAAGTAGCAAGCAAAATTATGTGCAAGTAGGGAACTAGAGAACTTACCCAGGATCCAACCACGAAATGGGAAACGTACAATGCATACAAAGAATAGAAATCCTAGGAAAAATGTCTCTAATTACATATACATATAAGGCAAGACCTAAGCTAAGGTGTCGCGCATGGAGTCGAAAATTAATAAAATCAACAAATGAAATAAACTAGAGAAGAGATGAGAAGTCATACCTCCAAAGCGCTACAAAACAAGGGTTAGTCCACATGCTTCACATTATAATATGACATCAAATAATCAATCTTAAATCTCTAGCTTAGATCTATCAAGCATGGAAAGAATTGACAAAACTATGAATTCCTTTTGATTAGTTGGAGCCATTACATCTCTATAGATATACAAGTCTCAACTAAGAGCCAATGTGATGTCCATATCGGGGTGCTATAATCCCGACATGATCATAAGGAATCCATGGTTATGTTCAATTTGGTTTAACTAAGTCCAACTTTATCCAATAACTAGTCCTAATCATAAGCATCAATGTACATGGATGAATGAATGAACATGAACAAGAATGAGATATGAATTTATTCACTATTTTGGATCACTTAGCTCCTGGATTTAAGCTAAATCATCATTATTCAAAACATGATTTGGGTCCCAAGACAATAGGAAACCATTTAAGTTAAAATCAATGAGACTAGACAAAAATAGTGATTGTTTTTCCTAAATTACAGAGAGCAGACCAGATTTTAAAAGGTAGAGAAACCATACTTCCAACATTTGGATCTTAATGATTTTTGGATATGATATGCCTCTATGAGTCTAGTTTCTAACCCAAAAGAAAATCAAGGTTTTAACGGTTAGATCTCTGGGAATGTGGAAAAAACTAGACATCACTCAGGAATCTGCAACTCTCTGTCCAGAGATCTTGTACGATTTTCTAAAAATAGCAAAAAAAAATGAGAAATATTTAGATCTTTTTAGGGTATCTTCCTAACACATTGAAATACTTAGAAAAAATTATTTTGGGTCAAGAAAGATCAACTAAGGTTCTGATTTATTAATTTTAAAATGGGCTTACTATTCTGGAATTTTGGACAGAGAATTGCTTGTTTTGAAATCACAAGACCAAACCATCTTAGACATGGAATTTCATCAAAACAAAAATCACAGAGTTACTTAAATGGGTTATGAACACCCTCCAATTGGTCTCATCCAATTTCTAATGAATCATGATTTTATAAAAATCTTTGATCACAGTTGGTTTATGGATTCACTGCACCTTTGTTAAATTGATGTTCATATTTTGAATCAAACTTGATCCATGATTCTAGAGAGAACTAGGATCAAGTATGATTATGATTATTGGAGTAAATAATGAAACATGAAGAGATTTATAGATTTAGCCTTAATGGATTTCCATCATAGATCTCATAGCAAGAGAATCCTAAGGTGTTACTCAATCTTATGAACTCTTGAATATTCAAGTTCCCTAGATTTCAACAAACAAACTATGAAAACTTACATCTAAATCCTCTCTCAAATATATGATCCTTGAGGAAATTAGAACTATGATATACTATTCTCCTCTCAAATTAATGGTCCTTGGAGACTCAATGAGACCCAAATCTACTCAAATCTCTATGGAATATATTATGGATTCCATAAGATTCCTAGTAGGGAGATCCAAGTCATGAGCAAAGACTTGAACCCAATCAACTATGTGTAGATATGACCATGACCAATCTTAATCCCCATATAAATCATAGGATCATAAGGGACTAGAGGATCAAACTCAAAGAGATCTAATGAGATATTGAAGATCTCATAGATCCTATGAGAAGAATTTAAACAAAAGAAATGAAATCAAAGGTTATTTGAAAATTTCAAGTCAAAACTCTTTTAATCTTAAATCCAAAGCTCTATTTAGACCCAAATCAATGAAAATAACACATGATCATTCAATCACAAATTCTATGTGGTGTGTGATGAAATGAGGCAAGAAGAGAGGTTTTGAAAATGTGTAAAAATCCTAGATCTATGAATTTGTGATTGAATTATGTAGAACAATTATGGAATAAGGATTTAACCTCTAGATCTTCTTAGGATTTGATTGATTTGGAGAGATCCAAGCCTTACAAGCAATACTCTTCATCTTCTTCCTTGAAGCTTCAAGGTTCTTCAATGGAGATTTGAGAAATTGGGTGAATTAGGTAGGATTTCTATAGGGTTTTGGGTTTCTCTCTCTATATTTCTCTAAGAACAAACTTCATCTTCAAAATTTAGCCTCTCTTTCTAATATTCAAGTCTCATCTTCCTAGATTCAAGTCTCCAATCTCTCAAAATGAAAGAAAATGAGGTTTTTTTTTATAGACTTTCATTATCTTAGGAGCTAAGATAAGGGTAGATAGGTCAATTAGTGATGGTGGGAGTATGGTTTGCATGACCTAGGAGCAGTAAACACGTACACAAAAAACGGCATCGTTTGGTGTATTCATTTTATCAAAGATTGAAAAAGAATTTTGACTTAAAAATGCAAATTAGCCCAGGCCGGCACTTGATGAAGATGGAACGACACTCACTGAGTGCCGCAGTGGCATTCACTGACTGCCGTTCGGGCACTTTGAGTTCGGGCACTTTGAGTGTCGCTGCACAGCAGTTCAGCACTATTCACAGCAATTCAGCAGCTTAATTTCATTTCATGTCATTTAAGTAAATGTCGTTTAATTTATGTATTTACTTAAGACATTAAATATAATTAAGAAAATACCCCCCATTTAGATTCAATAAAAATATCTAAAAAATCAAAATCCTTAAGGAAAAAAAAAAGTCAACTCTCCCTCCGAAGGCAAAATTTCCAATTCCTGCACAATTCTTCTTAAAGACCTTTCGATTTCTCCATGTTTTCTTTCATTAAAAAATTCTTAAAAATCATTTCTAGCATAAGGGAGACCCAATGAACAATTATCGGGACTTTTCATCTTGAAATTCGAAAATCTTACGATTGACTCCCTTTTGACCCATTGACTTTTCACTGGGTCAACTGTTGACTTTTTTTTCGGGGTTCATGCTGAATATCTCTCCTTTTGAAAAAAATAGTTTTAAGATGCTCCGAGGACAATGTCGTGTTTCTATACGTGTTCAAAACTCATGGTCTACAAGGTGACGGGTAGATGAGAATTTTGGTCTTTTTTGGCTGAAAAATGTGATTTTGAACCGAGATTCTTCTAGGAAAAAAAGTCAGATTGCTTGTAAGAGTCTTGATTCTGACGAGACATATTCATCATTGATCTCCAGAGGTAAACCCCACTAAGTTTAAGAGTTCGGTCAAAATTGGGGTGTCTACAGCGGCCCGCTCAGTTGAGATGGTATCCCGGGCCTCCCCTAGCTCCAAGCCCAAAGCCTTGGACTTTTCCTTCTCCACAGAGAGGGCAAAATCAGCGGCTTCTCGAGCCACTTTCTTAGCAGACAAGGCAGCTTCAGACGCGGCCAGCCTCTTAGCTAGCCCGGGCAGGGTTGTCTCGACCCCGGCAGCTATGCAGCCAACCTGTAAAAGAGGACAATTGTCAGCCTTCCGAACAAAGAAGTAGGCAGCATGAAGAATGTAAAGTAACTCACCATGTGACTGATGCTATAAAGCCAGCCAATTATGGCATCGGGACTCAATAGAGTGCATTTGTCTACTTAACTCTGCAACAGCCCGGACCGGACCCTCGCGCGGACTTCATCCGCCGTCTCCACTGCTGGCCTTGAGGATGGCCCCGTAGGGCTCGGCTCATTTAGGCTGGGGAATGAGACCCCGGTCGCTTTGGTGGCGGGAGGCACAGTTGGTGGTGCAGCGATGGTGACTCCGGACCTCGAGGTCACAACAGCCTCCTTCTCCGCCCGGATTATGATCCCCCTGGTGATCCTTTTAACTGGTTGACCCTCAACAGGTTCCTATTTATTTCTTTTGAGACCCACTCGGGCCATCAGCGTCGCCTCCTTTTCCTTGAGGGCTGTCGGGTTCTTGGGATCCATCTCTGAAAAATCGAAAAAGACACAAGTCTGTTACATAACAGGCAAGGGTTAGAGTAGGCCGTCCGGGATGTATATGGATAACTGACCAGGGATGATTGCTGGGAGGATAGGAGCTTCGAAGCGGTGCTTGGGTTTGTATGAGATTTTTGGGTCCCCCGACCGGGTCAAGACTTTGTTTACGTTAGTTGGGTCCTTGATCAATAAGAGGATCCTCGCTTGGCACTCGTCAGGAATACTGGGTGGATCCACTACTTCCACTGTAAAAGAAACAAAAGAAGAACGTAAGATCCAATGGCAACAATGAAATAAGACCATGGTAAAACAGTTAAGGGCTTACTCCTCAGTTCCCTCGCCCAGGAAGTCCTCAACTATATGCCCGGCGCCTCTTCAAAAAATCTAAGGGCGGAAACTTGGAAAAACTTCTTCTTCCAACCCCGATTGTTGCTCAGGCAATTGACGATAATCTTCCTCCCTTGCGCCGAGCGAGAAGAAGTCGGCCTCTCCGTGCACTATGAACAACTGATGGGTCCAGAAGAACTCCTGTAGGGTAAGTTTATACCCAAGGACTTGGGGCCACAAGGAGATGGCCCCCATGAGGAATCTCCATCCGTTCGGGGTGAGTTGTCCCAGGGAGATCCCAAGATAAATAAGCGCATCCCGGGCAGTTGGGTGAAGAGGAAGACGAAGGCCCGCCATAAGGGCATTCTCGTATAAGGTGACGAAGCCCGACTCGTGTATGTGAGCCCCGCTGTCATGCACTGCCAGGGAGAAATGGCCGGGGATGTCGTATCTCTCCCTGATCCGACCTAAGTCAGGGACATGAAGGGTGCTAACGATCAGCTCGTAGGAAAATATCACGTCGGGACTGTTCGGCCTCGACCCCTCACTATTCGACCACCCGGACACCGAGGCAACGGGAGCACTTTGAACTGCTTCATCATCGAATATCTAGACAGGAATATTCCCCTCTCTATGTTGGTTGGAGGGGGTCACGGAAGGCGGATCTAGACTGGTATCCGGCGTTCCTGATCGCAACTGCTCGTCCTCCGACCGGGAAGACGAGTCGAAGTCAGAGTGACACATCTCTGAGTTCTGTGTATCTGGATAGGGGAGCAAGTGGCGGCCTAAGTATGGGTTTGCAACCCCAAGTCTAAGGTATAAGGGGGCAGGACTACGAGCCTAAAGGGTAAAGTGTACAAGGTCCTAACGGTCAAGTAACACTAGTGCAAAACGGATACAGGAAAACACGATTGGTTAAACCACCCGACTACACCTCCTAACCTAACGAAGAAACAGAATCTTAGGAAAAATAAATCCCACTCCCGTTCTACACCCAAGGGGTTCGTTTCCTCCAGCCCTACTTCAAAGAGAAAAAGGAAAAGAAGAAGATGAAAAAGAATAGTGAATCGAAATTGAGGAATAGAGACTTACAAGGAAAGACGCAGAAAAGAGCTCGGGAAGCTGTGTCATGTACTTTTTGCTCTCAAGACCGCTTGGGGAATCTGTTTCTTGGCAGCAGGAACTAGTGAAATGAGCAAGTGTTCCTTATATAGGAAGCATAGACGGTCCAGATCAAGTTAGATCTAACAGCTAAGAAACTTTCCCGCCAAAACCGCCTGACAGCTGTCACCTGGGGCATGTGGAGTGTCGCCTCAAAAGGTGTGCGCATTAAATGCATGACGAGACAGTTCGGTTACCATATAAGCAGCTTAGTTACTCCTATGCTGGCCTTGCTTGATCTTGACCAGGCCAATGACCAGTTGACATGTGGCAGAGGTAAAACTCGGGCCCACAAGGCCACCGCTCGGTCCGTACCCCAGCTGACCACTTCGACCGGTACCATCCCGGGTAGAGTACCGACCTCTTACCGGACGGTCTCCCAGGAGCAATCTTAATTTTCAAACCTCATCTGATGGGACATCACATCAACTTCAAAAATGGGGGACAGTTGATACGTCTAGAAATATTCTGCTAAAGCTAAACCACTACGTCAGTAGCAAAGGATCCGGGCTATCCAGAATGGACGCTGGTGGCCCGCCAATCCCGAGGTCATCGACTGTTATCGCTCGGGGTATTCACATAGCCCGGGCGTGCAGTGCAGTATCTCTCCACAAGGTGCAGTTTGACATCCAAGCCGCTCAGCAGTTTCCTTATCTGGCCAGAAATTGATTAAGAAGGGTAAACGGTTTCCTAAACCACTTAGGAAACTCCCCTAAATTTGTGCAGATTAATTGCAATCAGATTAGGCTTTCAAATATGCATGCTTACCATGTACAGGTGGACTCTTGCATCTATAAAAGAGACCACCTACCCTCTTTATAGGGGGATCGCATTCTTAACCTAGATAATAGTAGTTTATACTGATTCATATGCATACACCCGGTCGGTTTTACTAGTAGTGACGCCCAAACTGTTGGCTCACCAAGCCCGCCAGTGATCTGTTAGTTAAGCGCTCAGATGCACCCGTGGATGTAGGTCACCTCATTAACGGGGCTGAACCACATACAACTGACTGTGTCTCAATATCTCTCTCTGAATCTCTCTTACCAATTTTCGATATCATCACCTGTGATGTTAGACTTAACCTAAAATTCGAAAATGAGATTTTTGGACTAAAAGGAGCTTGTGCTCAAATGATTCACTATTTGTGTTTTAAATTTTGTCATAATTGGTATGGTTAGTGAGATATAGTAGCTTATGTGAGTGGTACCATGTGCTTTAAGAGTTGTACCTAATCACTCACTATAAATACAACATGTTAGGTTTTATTTTCAGAAGTTGTCAACTCGTTCTCTCTCTATATCCCTCTCATCTCTCTCTAAGGCCTTAAACCCTTGAAACCCTAGAAGCTTAGGGATAAAACCCTTGGTATCATCTAGATCCGACGATCTCCAAACAAATCTCTGTGCATTAAAGTTTCTCCTTACGATGAGGAGCACGCGTGGACACCAAAGTTTCTCTCATCCGACTACTTTTCTCAGTTAGAAAAAATTCTAAGAATCCAAGGTAGTTCATATAACTCTCTAATATAGTGTATTATATGAAAACTAAGCTTAATGTAGAATACTATGAAGCTTAGAGCACGTTTGGAGTGTCATTAATCCAAACCTATCTTTCTTGAAAATTTGCTTAAGTGCTATGTGTTCTTGGTGTTTATGTGTTTTCTTCCTTCATGACTAAGTGTTTGTATGTGCTCAAATGAAAGTTGAAACCATGTCTATGAGCTTTATTTAAGTTTTGATAAATTTGCTTAGACTACACTTCATACATTTGGTTATATTTAAAGTTATGAAATATTGTTGTTATGCTTGTTTCGTTAGCATATTATTGCTTATTAACATTTCATAGCATGAGATTAGTATGACTATGGTTTTGAGCATAATACGTGCATAAACATGAAAATGCAAGAAAAGGATTTTGGGTGAAAGACTTCCATGTGGGGCTTTCGATTTAAAAAAGGGGTAGATCTCTATGCGAGGGACTTCCGAATTTTAAGATCATGAAAAACCTCCGCGAGAGGATTTTGATTTGAAGTTTAGATAATCCCGGTTGTGGGTGTGAAATGTGAGGTTTGGATCCATTAGGAACACGATCTCTTAGTTTTGCAAACCATAGGAATCGTAAGCTAAAGACCCATATGAGGTGGTTAAAGGCCCCCATAGCATGGTGGCCCGTAGATCGGGTGATATATTGAGAGTGCGAGTTTGAAAAATACATGAAAAGGCCTACGGGTAACATCTTTTTTTTGCTTCGACGATGAACTATTGCATTCACGCATTCATGCAAAAGGATTCATTGTAACATTTGAATTATATGACCACGGGTCGTCGTGCTCATGAACTATGTTTAAATGAATTTTAGGTGAAATGGACAAGGGTAAGGCCCTTGAATGATCGTGTGCCATAGGCTTAGTAAAAACCCCCATGTGTGGGGACCTTTTTTCTAATGTAATACATAACTCATCTAGTGTAATTTAGCTCAATTTGAAGCCTTCATGCCTAGGTTCGAATTGTAATAATTACTTGTGTTGATATTGCAAGTTATGTATTCATGTTATTTTATTATTAGACACTTATTAGTCCGATTTCCTCTAAAATTGTATATTTGAACTCCTCAAAACTTGTTAGAACTTATTATATTTGTGTCGACATGTAATCATGGCATAAGTCACTATATTCGTACAAGTTTACATGTTTTACTATTGTTCTTTAAACTTTAAAATGCCACCTAGAGTATGCTTGATTTTGGGAAGGTGTCCCATAGCTTTTACTTCTCATTTTATTGAGTTAAAACTATCCGTTTGGGAGTGAAGTGGGGTGAACATATGGATTGTTGTGCTACAGAGTCTTCTGCTGCTACAATCCAGTCGACCGATCGGGCATCCAGTCGACTGAATTCTATACTTAATGGGTTTGGACTCTCTGTATTTATAAAAACAGTCAACCAGGTGTCCCCAGTCGACTAAAATTTTTATGCCCCAATCAACCGGACTTATCCCAGTCGACCCGGTCAAATGTTTTATAAACTCTATGTTTGAAAACCAGTCGACCGGACCTTTTGTCAGTCAACTGGGTTGGGATGTTCAAAAAAATGCTCTTAGTATATTGTAAAACCAGTCGACCGATGTCCCGATCAGTCGACTGGATCTTCAGACTTTCAACTTTTCTTATTTTTAAATGTTTTAATTAGACTGTTTAGTTATTTAACCACCCTAATCCCCTATTTCTGGGATTTGGGGCATTACATAATTACGGACCCAAATGGAACTTAAACAAAAACTTTTATAGAATATAGATTTTCACTCATGGATCCATAACTTAGACGGTTAAGATGTTTCGAGAGATAATTGGACATTTTGGGAACTCATGGAGAGGTAAGCATAATTTTTTAAAGTCGTGACTATATATACATGTGGTTGAGATATTTTCAAAATATCTCACAAACCAAGAGAGAGAAAAAGGAAGATTTTTAGGTTCTGAGTTTCACGACATCAAACGACGAACTTTTGATCATCAGTTTTTCTCCAAATTTCATATTCGGACTCCTTGAGGTAAAAGCTACATTTTGATACATCTTAGGCCACGTTTGGAAAACTTTTTAGAAAATCCTAATTTTGGAAATTTGAAAAAAAAAATGTTAAGACTTATAGGAATTGCTTGTAATTAGAGATCCAGCGTAGAATCGGACTTCTAGTACTTCCCCTAAAATTATAGAATCGTAGCTTGAGGTATGAATTATGAGCCTATGTAATATATGGAATCTTGGATGTTTTAGATATCATGTATGATATTGTGATCCGGGCAAAACTCATGTATTAATCTAGGCCCGTTAATTTTACTGCAATGAAAAAGCATGGTGATATGGTTATGTGAGTATGATAAATGACTATATGGGTCAAAGGAGAGTTTGGTACTAGTTCATGCTGGGGTACACCTCTTGATGTTGGCGAGTGATAGTAGTAGCAACTGATATACCTTGGGCTTGCAATGGTTGGGTGCAATGGTTGATAGACTTTGGGCTTGCCATTGGCATCATGATTGATAGACCTTGGGCTTATTGATATACCGGATCAATGCGTGTCTCTCTCTCTAGAGACTAAATTATGTGGTTTAGATGTTTAAAGCATGAATTACCTTATATACATATGTTTAGAATTGTGCACTCAGCATATAGTTGAGTAGTGGAGACTACCTCCATCGCAGGTGATAAGAAGAAAGACAAGAAGAAACGAGAAGAGTGAGGTCGATGGGACAACGGGATTGTCCTTGTGCATGTTTTTGTTTCCCTTCCAAAGTTGTATAAGTGAGGTCGATGGGACAACGGGATTGTCCTTGTGCATGTTTTTGTTTCCCTTCCAAAGTTGTATAAGGAATTCCTGAGTAGCTAAAACTACATTTTGTTCTAAATTGGAAATTCATGGAATAGTTTAGTAATGTTGTAATCAGTAGTAAGAACTCTTGAATTTATATTTTTGGACATGTTGGAATACAGATGGAACCCCTTTGGGATGAGTTTGATGTGTGTGCTCTAATCCATGTTTGAGTTGGATAACCTTAGACTTGAAATTCTACAGAAGGTGCACAGTCAACTGAGCCAAGACCATAGTCAACTGGACCCCTTGTTTAAATGAAACTTTCTCACCAGATTTAGAAAAGCAGTCGACTGGGTTGATAAAGTAGTCGACTGAAAAAGGGTTTTCAAATAGACTTTCTGATAGATCAAAGTCTAGTCGACTAGACGAGTTCCAGTCAATTGGAAAATTGAGACCTCAGTCGACTGGATTGGAGGTTCAACTATTATGCTTTTTATTGCTTTTAAAGCAGTCGACTGGGCTCCAGTCGAAGTTAATTGGATTGTTAATTTCAAAATAGAAATTCCTTTTTTAACTCTGGTTTTTCATAATTCCTTGAATCTTTGGGATTTGAGTATCACTGCGGCATTTATATTTTCCACTGCTAATGATGTAATTGGATTGAATGAGCCTTGGTGGCATGCTACGTGTCCTATTTATGCCCGTAGCAGGATGGGTCATGATAATATATACATATATATTCTGACAGAGAGAGATTGAGAAGATCGAAGATAGAAGAGGAGGAAGAAGAAGAAGAGGAGACAGAGACAAAGACACAGAGAGAAGACAAAGACAGAGGAGGAGAAGAGAGAGATGAGGCCACCATTAGAGCTTGAAGCTCTAAGCTTTTCCAAACATGCCCTTAATCAATTCAGTGAGTTCTAAGCTCACTCAATAGCATAGGTGTGTTGTTTTATAAGTTTTGGACGTAAAGAATGAACCCCAAACCATCCCAGATATTCTGGGCGTTCACTAACCAATCTTCTAGAGAAGAAGACTTTCAATCGATTGAACATGGATCAATCAATTGAAATCGTGTCACTTCGATCATTTGAAAACGTTTCAATCAATTGAGACCACCTTGACTTCAATCAATTAAAATGACTTCAATCAATCGAACATCACAGAATATGATTGATCTTTGTTGTTTATGATATGCGCTGCTAAGTTGTTTAAATATTGTCTTTATCCTTCTGATTATGCAATACTATTAATCATTAAGAGATACGGAGATGTGGTAACACGACACATTGATAATGCATAGGAAAAACTATAATGTGGGGGTAACGTGGGAGTTATTTATCGAGTTGATATATGTTTCATTGTAATTAGAGTAGTCAGACCACAATGGGAAGTCATGTATTGGTAGTAGTACGGAACCTAGATAGGTTTGATAAGTTCTTGGAATGGCACGTGGGTGGACACTTGATCATAATATGTTTTTAAAAGTCGGTGAGCTGCGAATATGCTATTAAAAGGCAATGAGTTGGACCAAGCAGTGCTATGATAGCCAAGTGATCCATGATATGTTCTTAAAAGTCGCTGAGCTATAAATATGCTCTTAAAATGCAGTGAGATGGGATCACTAGTAGACATCACTACGTCGTGGCAATAAACTAATATGTCTTGTTCGAAACATTGTGTCCCTGTAATGCGGTGAGCTGTGAATATGTTCTTAAAAGCTGGGGACAGACTCACATGGAGTCCATGACATGCGGTGAGCTGTGAATATGTTCTTAAAAGCGGTGGACGGAATAATGGTATATCCATATAGTTGAACGAATGAGTTTGTTCTTGTCACGCACCGGAATAGCATAAATAGAGAAAAATAAATTTCCTTTATGGGTCCATAGGGAATGACTGATGAATGTCACTAATCTCCCACACCACACAGCTCTAGATAACAGAAAGAACAACCCATAGTAATATAAAGGAAACCTATTATATTACAACATCAGAATTATTACAACTGAAAAGCTACAACGGAAGTATATAAGATTTGGAAGCAACATATGCCCAAGTACCAAATATAACAAAACAGTCTAAACGAAAATATAACTATCAACTATCTCCAAGTCTTTAACTGGAGTAAACATCAGCATAGAAATCCTCTTTGGCATAGGTATCATTAGTGGGGCCACCTTCTGTGTAATCCTCTCCCGGATGGTAACCGTCATTATAAGATCCGTCACCTGCAGAATAAGGTACAGGATAGTCTAGATGGGAAAAAGTCCAGGCAATAAAAGGTCGTCAGCTTATTGAGAGTTGAGTGAGTAAAAACTAACGAGGTACCAATTATCTGAAGTAAACACGAGCTTATGAAAACACGGGTTAACAATCTTATTATAATGATAACAATATCTTGTTCCTTTATTCCACCTCACAAAACCAACCCTTATCGTCTTGTTACTCAAACATCGATATTAACATAATTTCTAGAAGAACAGACTCAATCATTTCACATATGTAGATATACCATCATTCTGTCCTTTTGCTCGTTAAGGATATAAACCATCCATCGCATTCATGGACACCAAGTCAGTCCATCCCCCGCTCGTTAAGGATATAAACCATCCACCGCATATCAGGGATATAACGCTTTGAATAACAGCACATTAAATCTATTGCCACGACTTATCGCTGTATACCAGTGGTCACCCATCCACCTCTCATTAAGGATATATCGTAGATCATCTGGATATCTTAAGACTATATGGTCCTGCTCACTGCTCGTTAAGGATATAAACCATCCACCGCATGTGAACGCATATGATGACCAGGCGTCATCCCATGTACCATTCCAGAACTTATCAAACCTACCTGAGATACGTTCTAATATCGACACATGACAATTCCCAATGTGGCCTGACTACTCAGATTAAAAGAAAATGGATATCGAACTCATACAAGAATCAACAGACTTTCCACGTTATTACTTCCATCCATTCCGTATAATTATACTTAACTTTGTTGTCACATTATCCCTGTCTAACCCCAAATCGCATAACTAAAAGTCCAAATCGGGAAACGAACAACCGAACCCTTAATATAATAAACAGGCAAAGGAATCCATGTCCTGTCCATACCAATCAATTAGTATAAGGTTCAATCGATTGGGATAAAAACTATGTCAATTGATTGCTACTTATGGCAATCAATTGGGAAAATAATGTCAATCGATTGGAATTCTGTCCAATCGATTGGGATAAAAATAATGTAAATCAATTGCCAGCAATAGCAATCGATTGGATCTGAAACAATATCAATCAATTGGAATTATATCCAATCGATTGGGTCCAGACTGATGGAAATCGATTGGTAATTATGCCAATTGAATGGCACTTTGTCTTCACCAGCAGAATACAAAAATAGCATACATAAACGTACACCTCATGCATATAACACGTCTAAGCTTCATAATAACTTGTAAAAACTTCAAATATAGGGACCAAGTGAGTTAGAAACTCACTAAGGGTGTGTTTGGGTGTGTATGAGCTTGAAAAACCAAAGCTCTCTCTTTTTTCTCTTTCTCTCTTCTCTGCCCCAACTCTCTCTCTTCACTGTCTCTTCTTCTTCTCTTCTCATTGTTCTTCACTTCTTTTTGTTCTTTTCTCTGCCAAAGGGCAGTGTGTGTGTGTAGATATAGATATATAGATATATGTATGGATGAGTATATATATATATATGATATGCAAGCTCTCTCTCAACCAAGAACCAACCAAACAGACCCAAGGCCTGAAAGGGATACATATATATAGAGGTGTGAGAGTGCCACATGTTCAAAGCTAAAGAAAAGAAGAAAACTTGTCTCAACTTATGTCAATCGATTGGGACACAAGTCAATCGATTGGCAATAGATATTAGAAGGCAATCGATTGGGATAAATGTCAATCAATTGGTATGTTGACACGTAATCAATTTTAGTCAGTAAGATGGCAATCAATTGGGAACATGTCAATCGATTGGTATCAAAAAGTGTCAATCGATTGGGATAAATGGCAATCGATTGGTAACCAAATTTCACCAAAAAAAAAGAAAAGTTTATAGAATGAAGTTTTATTTATTAATACTCTCTAGAAATTAAGGGTATTACATCATCCACCACTCAACAAAAGATTTTGTCCTCGAAATCAAAGACAAATGAGATCTAAAACAAAAATGGAAACTTCTCATGCATCTACGACTCTAGCTCCCACGAAACTTATCCTTCATCATGATGTTTCCACTGGACCTTGACTAGCAGAATCTCCTTGTTCCTGAGCTTCTTGATCCCTTGATCCAAAATATGAACTGGTCCTTCATTGAACGTAACATTATTGTTGACTTCAATATCCTCGAAGTTGATCTCATGTGTTGGGTTGTGGGCACACTTCCTCAGCATACTGATGTGGAAAACGTTGCGCACTCCTGACATCTTTAGCGGCAATGCAAGGTGATAAGCAACTTTTCCAACACGTTCTAAAATCTCGAATGGTTCGATGAATCGCGGCGATAACTTGACTCTTTTCTGTCTGAATCTGACGATGCCTCGAACAGGTGAAATCTTGAGTAGCACGTGATCTCCAACGGCAAACTCCAAGTCTTTGCGTCACTTGTCAACATAACTCTTGTGTCGGGTCTGAGTTGTCTTCATCTTCATATGCACAATCTGAATCTTCTCACTGGTCTCTTGTACCATTTCTGGCCCAAGAAGTTGAGTATCTCTGACTTCGGTCCAACAAAGCGGTGATCAGCAAGGTCTTCCGTACAAAGCTTCAAAAGGAGCCATTCCTATGCTCGAATGATAACTATTGTTATAGGCAAACTCAATCAAAGGTAAGTGTGTCTCCCAAGAATTCTCAAAATCAATGACCTAAGCACGTAACATGTCCTCCATTACTTGATTTACCCGTTCAGTCTGACCATCGATTTGCGGATGAAAAGTTGAACTCAAGTTTAACATCGTTCCCATCACTGTTTAGAGACTCTTCATAAATTCTGCAGTAAAACACGAATCTTAATCTGACACAATAGAAATAGGTACTCCGTGTAATTGTACTACGTTTTGCAGATACATCCGGCTCAAATGTTCCACTGAATACGTCATATTGTAGGCAATAAAATGTGATGTCTTTGTAAGTCGATCCATGATTACCCAAATAGCATCATGGTTCTGTTGTAACTTCGGCAATCCAACCACAAAATCCATGGTGATGTGTTCCTATTTCCATTAAGGAATTGCCAATGGTTGTAGAAGTCCAGGTGGCTTCTGATGTTCTGCCTTTACTTGCTTACAAGTAAGACATTGAGATACATACTCAGCTATTTCTCTCTTCATTCCTTCCCACCAGAAATTCCTCTTCAGATCCTTGTACATCTTCGTACCTCCCGGATGAATCATCATCCGTGACTTATGAGCTTTATCCAATATTTCTTTCTAGAGATTCTCTTCGTCAGGTACATAGAGTCTACCTTTACATCGTAAGGCTCCGTCCGTACGATACTCTAGATCTCTGGCTCCTTAGCTGACATCTTCGCGAACCATAACTTTAAATCTTCAGTTGTTTGTTGAGCTTCTATGATACGACTGATCAAAGTTGGTTGTACCATAAGACATCCAAAATGTTGTCTTTCCATTGGTTTCACTGGCTAAAGCTCAAATTCAGCTAACACTTCTAATGCTCTCCATTCTTGAATTAGCAATGCAGCAATTTTTAATCGAGGTTTACGACTCAATGCATCTGCTACGACATTCACTTTACTTGGATGGTACTGTAACGAAAAGTCATAGTCCTTGAGTAGCTCCATCCATCTTCATTGTCGCATGTTCAACTCCTTCTAAGAGAATAATTACTTCAAACTCTTATGATCGGAAAACAGATCGAACTTCTCTTCATAGAGATAGTGTCTCCAGATCTTTAATGCAAACACTATTGCTGCTAATTCCAGATCATGCGTCGGATAATTCTTCTCATGTATTTTCAACTATCTTGATCCATATGCAATAACATTCCCATCTTGCATTAGTACACACCCAAGTCCTTGGTGCGATGCATCACTATAGATCATATACCTTTCTCCACTCTTAGGTATCGCAAGTACTGGTGCAGAAGTCAATCTTTCCTTTAACTCTTGGAATGCACCCTCATGTTGGTCTGTCCATTCGTACTTTATCTCCTTCCTCGACAAATTCGTCAAAGGTCCTGCTAACTTGGCGAATCCTTCTACAAATCTTCTGTAATATCCTGCTAAACCGAGGAACCTTCTAATCTCTGTCGCATTGGTTGGTCTGCTCCAGCTTAAGACTGCATCAATCTTAGATGAGTCCATTGAAATACCATCCTAAGATATAACATGTCCCAAGAATTTGACTTCCTATAGCCAAAATTCACACTTGCTGAACTTTACACACAACTTATTATCTCGAAGTGTCAGTAATACAATCTGTAAGTGCTCCTTGTGATCTTATTCTGTCTTCGAGTAGATTAGTATGTCATCGATGAACACTATAATGAATTTATCCAGATATGGTCTAATTACTCTATTCATTAAGTCCATGAATACTGCTGGTGTGTTTGTCAATTCAAAAGGCATAACCAGAAACTCATAATGCCTGTACCTCGTCCTGAACGCAGTTTTTGATACATCCTCTGGTCGAACCAATAGTTGATGATATCCCGATCGTAGATCGATCTTAGAAAAAATCCTTGATCCCTACAACTGGTCAAATAGGTCGTCTATCCGAGGTAGTGGATATCTATTCTTGATTGTGACCTTGTTCAACTCCCGTAGTCCATACAGAGTCGAAGTGTCCCTTCTTTCTTCTTTACAAATATAACTTGTGCTCCCCAAGGTGATGTACTTGGACGAACAAATCCTAGATCTTCAAGTTCTTAGACTTGCTTCTTCAGTTCCAACATCTCAGTTGGTGTTATTCTATACGGAGTCTTAGATATCGGCAACGTTCCAGGTATTAGTTCTACACAAAAGTCTATCTCTCTTTTCGGTGGAAGTCCTTTAATATCCTGAAATACATCCTGAAAGTCTTGTACAGAAGGAATCTAATCCATCTTGAGTTCCGTATTCGTGCTCCTGATTGTAGCTAACCCACTTGTTAAGAACACATCACTCATCGGCTGACACTGAAATCTAATCTTCGGACACCCTGGTGTCAGAAACGTAATCGTCCTAGTAGGGAAATCAAGGTTGGCATTATACTTTGTCAACCAATCCATCCCTAGGATAATGTCAAACTCTGACATTGACAGAACTACCAAGTCAGCTGGATGATTCCTATCTCCCAAAGTCAATGGGCAATCCTTACATACTTTACCCAGCTTAACAGTTACTTCCAAAGGTGACACAGCATTCAGTGCTGGCTCAAGTATCTGGGGTTCTAAACCCAACTGACGTACAATCCTAACAGCAATAAAAGAATGTCCAGCTCCAGTATCAAATAAAACTTTGCCTGGACTATGAAAGAGTACAAGTGTACCTTCCAAATACTGTTATTCATCGGTATTAAATCCTGCTTTTCCCAGGTTTATTGCACTCATCCTCGTCTGATCTGGAGGTCCTAGAATCCCTTGAACTGGTGCCCTGTAGTATCCTCCTCATGGAGCACGACAATCCTTGCTCAAGTGTCCTGATTTGTTGCAATTTTGACAGTTAGCACCCATACGGTGGTTAACCCTGGAATTTGTGCAGAACTTGGCAATGTGCCCTAGCTTTCCATAATTAAAACATCCTCCACTATTACTTAGCGGGGCTGTTAGCAGTGCTTAAGATTGTGATCCCCGCTGTTGATATTGCTGAAGTCGATTATAACCCTGCTGAGGTTTTCTAGTTCCCTCCCAAGTTCTCTTGTTACTTTGGAAAGTCCCCTGTGGTTTCCAACCTTGGGTATTCCTCGGTAGCTGTGATTGGAAATTCCTCTGCAGAAACCCTCTTGATGATTGAAGTCGATTCATCTGTGGTCGCTGTACTGGATATACATCCTTCTCTAAACTTACAGCAAGTCTAACTAGTCCTTCAAAACTCTGGTTCAGGTGACCAATCGTCATATGGCAAAAATGGGGATTCAGTCCCTGGTGAAATCTTTTCACCTTCTACTGTGGTGTATCGATCATATGTTGGGCGAATCGAGACAGTCACTCAAACTGTGTGGTATATTCTCTTACCGTCCAATCTCCTTGAACTAAGTTCAGGAAATTCTTCTCCTGTTGATCCTTTTCATCTTCTGAAAAATACTTCTCTAAAAATCTTCCTTTGAACGTCTCCCAAGGCATTGCTCTTGCAGTGTTTATTCCTATAGTGGCTCGCTCAGCTTCCCACCAATCTGCAACGGCATAAGTAAGCTGGAACGTAGCAAGCCGACGCTTCTCTTGCTCGTTGTACTCCAATGCTTCAAAGATCAATTCCATTTCCCTTATCCATTGCTCGGCTTTCCACAATTCTGTTAGTCCATCGAACTTCTCGGGACGTAATCCACGAAAATTTGCTAGTAACTTGTCTCCTGTTTGCCTCTGCTGGAATGGTGCAATTGGGGTTTGGACAGGTCATTGATTTGTAGCATTGTTGTAGGTATCGCCTACATGCTCCATTCTCTGCATGAATGCTTCAAAAACTCCGGACGGGCCCATTCCTTTTGGAATAGGTGCTCCAATACGTGCTTGGTGATTTCTCAAGGGTCCTACCATAATCATAACGAGTATTGTCTACAAGAGACGTCAATTAGCTTAAAATCTTCTCGCAGAAACAAAACAAAATAAGGCGAGAAACAACAAGAATAACAGTTCTACAAAACAACACACCAAAACAAACATACGATCAATAACAAAAGTACTGCTCGTATAACAAAAGATGTACCGCATAGTACACACTAGTCAAACTGTGTACCACGTGGGACAAAGCGAAAATAGTACTAAGGCCAGCTATTACAATGCTACAACTACTACTGCTAATATCTATACAAAGCTATGGTCAAATAGCTATCTCTCAAGCTCCCAAAAATCTGGTGGACAACATGTTCTGATATAATCTAACAAAACATAAACCCTCTGTAGATCCTGACTCAAAGGTCGTCAACATCTGATCCTGCTGGTGGCGCCTCATCCTCTAAATTGATATCCATCTCCTCGAGTGGATCATCCTGAACTGGTGCAACAAGATCTCCAGCTACCACTCCAATATCCCAATCCTTTATAACCTCTGCATCAGGGTCCTCCATCGCGTCTACTATCGCCTGGTTGGCAATCTCGATTGCTACTATTGTGAAACCATCAGCTATATCAGGAGCTCCTGCTACCGCAGCCTCTTCCATAGCAAAACCTCCTGGCTGGGCTACCATCCTGGCTATCCATCCAACTGCCATATCGGCCATGGATGCCATATGTATAATAGGTCCTGTCGTCGGTATCTGAAGAATAACTGGTGCCTCTAGTACAACGATCTCCTCATCGACCACGTCCTCAACTACTACATTGGCCTCCACCCCTATGTCTGCCTCCATGGCCTCTGGGTTTGGTGCTAGATCCTCTGGCTCAAACTCTGGTTCCTCTGGATCATCCTCTGGCTCATCATCATCTGCGTCGTCCATATGTTCATCCTCTGTTGGGTCCTCGTCGTCTATCAGCTCCTCCTCTCCATTCCCGTCAATATCCTCATTGGGATGCTCGTCCTCTGGCTCTGGATCCTCCACATTCTGAATTAGTTCAGGCTCCTGAATTGGTACGTCAGGTACCGATGATGGTGGGGCTGCCGGTGTTGGTACAGCTACAAGCTCTGGTGAAACTGCTAAAATGGCTCTCAGCTCAATCTCATCCATCTCTGGCTTACTCAGAACTAACCTTAATATCTCCTAACAAAAATCTCTACCAACTCTCGCAGTATGGTAAGCATCCATACGCATCTGTGTCGGGTGAGTACTCCCAGTCACATAAACTACTCTCCACATGTCCTCTTCTAAATGTCGACTAGCTATCTAGCACACTCGCTCATGATAAAACTCTGGGTCAGCTGGCTCCACGATATCCCCATGGATGACGTGTCCTCCATAAGCATCGGTAACAAACTGATGAAACTCTGGATCCATGTTATCCTGCAAAGAGACTATCTATCGTCAGACAGATGATCTTATCTCAACTCATATCTTATCTCAAAGAAATCTTAACATACTAGGACCAAATGGTGTGGGATGATTAGTGAACGAAAGTATCATAAACCTAGGGCTCTGATACCAAAAATCCTATCACGTCCTGGAACAACATAAATAGAGAAAAATAAATTTCTTTTATGGGTCCATAGGGAATAACTAGTGAATGTCACTAATCTTCTACACCACATAGTTCTAGATAACAGAAAGAACAACCCACAGTAATATAAAGGAAACCTATTATATTACAACATCAGAGTTATTACAACTGAAAAGTTACAGCAAAAGTATATAAAGTTTGGAAGCAACATATGCCCAAGTACCAAATATAACAAAATAGTCTAAACGGAAATATAACTATCAACTATCTCCAAGTCTTTAATTGGCGTAAACATCAGCATAGAAATCCTCTTTGGCATAGGTATCATCAGTGGGGCCACCCTCTATGTATTCCTCTCCCAGATGGTAACCTTTATTGTAAGATCCGTCACCTTGAGAATAAGGTGCAGGATAGTCTGGACGGGGGAAAGTCCAGGCAATAAAAGGCCATCAGCTTACTGAGAGTTGAGTGAGTAAAAACTAACGAGATACTAATTATTTGAAGTAAACATGAGCTTATGAAAACACAAGTTAACAATCTTATTATAATGATAATAATATCTTGTTCCTTTATTCCACCTCATAAACCAACCCTTATCATCTTGTTACTCAAACATCGATATTAACATAATTTCTAGAAGAACAGACTCAATCATTTCACATATGTAGATATACCATCATTCTGTCCATTTGCTCGTTAAGGATATAAACCATCCACCGCATTTATGGACACCACGTCAGTCCATCCCCCCCTCGTTAAGGAGATAAACCATCCACCGCATATCAGGGATATAACGCTTTGAATAACACCACATCAAATCTATTGCCACGACTTATCGCTGTATACCAGTGATCACCCATCCACCGCTTGTTAAGGATATAAACCATCCACCGCTCGTTAAGGATATATCGTAGATCATCTGGATACCTTAAGACTACATGGTCCAGCTCACTACTCGTTAAGGATATAAACCATCCACCATATGTGAACGCATATCATGACCAGGCGTCATCCCACGTACCATTCCAGAACTTATCAAACCTACATGAGATACGTTCTAATATCGACACATGACAATTCTCAATGTGGCCTGACTACTCAAATTAAAAAAAAATGGATATCGAACTCATACAAGAATCAACAGATTTCCCACGTTATTACTTCCATCCATTCCGTATAATTATACTTAACTTTGCTGTCACATTATCCCTGTCTAACCCCAAATCGCATAACGGAAGTCCAAATCAGGAAACAAACAATCAAACCCTTAATATAATAAACAGTCAAAGGAATCCATGTTCTGCCCATACCAATCAATTAGTATAAGGTTCAATCGATTGGGATAAAAACTATCTCAATTGATTGCTACTTATAGCAATCGATTGGGAATAAATAATGTCAATCAATTGGAATTCTGTCCAATCGATTGGGATAAAAATAATATAAATCGATTGCTAACAATGGCAATTGATTGGGTCTGAAACAATGTCAATCAATTGGAATTCTATCCAATCGACTGGGTCCAGATTGATGGCAATCGATTGGTAATTATGCCAATCGATTGGCACTTCGTCTTCACTAGCAGAATACAAAAACAGCATATATAAACGTACACCTCATGCATATAACATGTCTAAGCTTCATAATAACTTGTAAAAACTTCAAATATAGGGACCAAGTGAGTTAGAAACTCACCAAGGGTGTGTTTGGGTGTGTGTGAGCTTGAAAACCCAAAGCTCTCTCTTTTCTCCTTCTCTTTCTCTCTTCTCTGCGCTAGCTCTCTCTCTTCTCTGTCTCTTCTTCTTCTCTTATCCTTGTTCTTCTCTTCTTCTTATTCTTTTCTCTGCCAAAGGGCAGTGTGTGTGTGTGTGTGTAGATATAGATATGTATGGATGAGTATATATATATGATATACAAGCTCTCTCTCAACCAAAAACCAACCAAACAGGCCCAAGGCCTGAAAGGGATACATATATATAGAGGTGTGAGAGTGCCACACGTTCAAAGCTAAAGAAAAGAAGAAAACTTGTCTCAGCTTATGTCAATCGATTGGGACACAAGTCAATCGATTGGAAACAGATATTAGAAGGCAATCGATTGGGATAAATGTCAATCGATTGGTATGTTGACACGTAATCAATTTTAGTCGTTAAGATGGCAATCAATTGGGAACATGTCAATCAATTGGTATCAAAAAGTGTCAATCGATTGGGATAAATGGCAATCGATTGGTAACCAAATTTCACCAAAAAGAAAGAAAAGTTTATAGAATGAAGTTTTATTTATTAATACTCTCCAGAAATTCAGGGTATTACAGTTCTTTCAATCAGGGTATGTTGGTTATCGATCTTAAGATAACAAGACGATAATGGTTGAGTAACGAAGGTTGGAATAAAGATAAAGATATTATTATTATGGTAAAACTATATTTTATGTCCTACATAACTGGTAATCAATATATCTATGATACTATGTTAGTTTCTATTCACTCAGCTTTCAGCTGATGGCGTTTATGCCTGGACATTTCCCGTCCAAACTATTATGTCCCTAACACTGCAAGTAATGAGGCTGACGACGATGGCTACTACTCGGAGGAAGGATGCGCGAAGGGGGGGACAGAGATGCTGGAAGGAACTACTACGCAGATGACTACATCTCTGCTAGCTAAAGATTCGAAGATAGATATTAGTTTTATATTTCAGTCATAGACTTTCATATGTTTTTGTAACCAGGCATATGTTGCCTAGATCTTAGTACTTCTATTGTAACTCTAATGTTGTAATAACTAGGACTTCTGTAATATATATTTAATTTGTCTTTATTACTATTCTCGTTGACTAGTACTGTATGGTGTGGACTATTGAGTGACTTCACCAGACATTCCCTATGGACCCAAAAAGGAAATTTTAATTTTCTTTATTTTTTATGTCTGGGGCGTGACATCAACGCTCTGAGACTTTTCATGTATCAGAAATACATAACCATAGAGAGATAGATCATCTATAAAGGTGATAAAGTATCTCTCTCCAGCAAAACATGGAATGGAGATTTGTCCACAAATATTTGTATGAATTATCTCAAGAAGCTTAGTACTTTTTGTGGCACCTTCTTTAGTGTGGTTGGTTTTCTTTCCCTTAATGCAACCCATACACACATCAAAACAAGTGAAGACTAAGTTATCCAAATTCCAGTCTTCACTAATCTCTCAATCATATCCTTGGAGATATGCCCAGTTGTATATGCCATAAGATTCAAGACTTTTCATTAGTTAGGCCACATTTTGAACCCCACATTCGAATGTAGGCTATTTAAGATTGTACAAACTCATGATTCAAGGAAATTTTATACAAACCATCACATAAAATACCAGAATCAACTACAACATAATTAAACAACAAACTGAGTTTTCTACAACCAAATAAAGTTGAGTATTCAGTAACATCCAACTTAGACAAAGAAACAAAATTCCTAGAAATTGAAGGTATATATAAAGTGTCCATAAGATCCATCTAATGAACAGTCTCTAAGAGTAGATGGTAGGTTCTAATAGCTACCACTTCCACCTTAGACAAAGAAACAAAATTCCTAGAAATTGAAGGTATATATAAAGTGTCCATAAGATCCATCTGATGAACAGTCTCTAAGAGTAGATGGTAGGTTCTAATAGCTACCACTTCCACTTTGAGACAATTCCCCATATAAATGAACCTTTCTCTGTCCTTAGGCTTCTGGCATCGAATTTGTTATGTGAGTCGTTGCTCCAGAGTCAATCCACCAAGTGTTAGAAGGATCTTCAGCAAGATTTGATTCATAATATACAAAAGAAATATTTATACCTCTCATTTCGAACCAAGCTCTACGCTTGCTGCAGTCATTTTTCACATGTCCTTTCTTGCCATAAAAATAACATTTGACAAAACACTTTCCACGGGCTTGGTTACTCTCCTCAGGTCTTTCTCCTTTCTTTTGTGGAAATCTTTTCCCTTTCACAAACTTTCCTTTATTTTTAGCTCATTGAGTTACAATCAGCACAAAGTGGGGTCCTTTTTACCTCAATATCACTTCCTCTTGAATGCATATACCAGTCAGCTCGTTCAAATTCCACTTATCTTTCTAAGTGTTATAGTGAATTTTGAATGGGCTGAACTAAGGAGGAAGTGAGTTGAGAATAAACTGCACCAAGAAGGATTCATCAACTTCCATCCCTAGTGCTTGAAGATTTGCAGCTTTGTTAGTCATATAGATTATATGTTCCTAACTCCTCTATTACCATTATATTTGACAATAGTTAACTCTACCATAAGTGTGCCTGCAAGTGACTTATCTGCTGATTTAAAACGTTCTTTGACAACAACCAATAGTTCCAATGAGCTATTAGTTTGAGGGATGGAGGTCATGATGTCATTAGCCATAGTCATCCTCATAAATATAAGACTATGTCTGTTTGATCTATCTTAGGCTTTCAAAGTGTCAACCTATTCGGTGGTACTATGAGCAGTAACTTCCTCAAGTTGTTCAACCAAAAGTGTCATGTCAAGATCTAATATACCTAGTGTGAATTGGACTTGCTTATACCATTCTGAAAAGTTTGAACCATTAAGGGTCAGAATGCTAGATGCATGGGAGTGCAACGAAGTGGGAATAGTCATTGAAATAAAATAAGATAATGCTCACGTTAAGGCCCCGAGTCTATCCATAATATAGAATTATAAATTCTAAACAAATGAACTATTGGTATCACATCAGTTCCACCTTTGGGCGAAAACCTTAGTATATCTAGTGTCCACTCTATAGGTGCACAAATATTATCACCTATACAGGTCTAATGTAACTTATGCCATCTAATAGTTAGTCATGTTACATTTTGGTATCCAATTCTACCCTACTAAGTAACATAAATTACATTACCTCAATAAGCTTACAAAACGCTTGCCGAAACTCCACCGGACCTCCTTCGAACTTTTGTTCCTCATCTTGAATACCAAGACTCCACATTGAACCCAACAATAACTGCTCTCGTTGTCCATAAAAATGTTGTTCAAAGTAAACTTTATCCAATACCTACATACACCGACTGCCAATTGGGTATACATCATCGTCGACATCAATTAAATCATTATTAGTCTCCATTACTGTGACTTGAACATCCACACGACTTACATTCATTTGCTTGCAAAAGAAGATCAGATTCTCTGTGTCACCATTGCCCCCTAAAATACACTTACAATACCCAGGTAATCTATATGTCAATGTCATTTCATCTTGGTTGATACCCAGCCACCTTCCTGCAACAAAACAAAAGTATCCCCAACACTAGTCCCTGAAATCTCACCTCCATAAGAACATATCAAATAAATATGATTATCCAGAAAGACACAACATGTAATACCCTGTATTTTCAATATTTATTAATACAAAGAAATTCTATATACTTCCTTTGATCATACTTAAATTTTCACTTTTGATCAATCGCACCTCTTTCAAGCGATTGAACATTTCTAAGTTCAAGCGATCGAAACCTTACCGAGATAAATTTATGACGTGGTCCCTACTTCAATCGATCAAACCCCTTTTTTAATCGATCAAACTGGCCGAATCACTTTCGCGCGATTGAGTATACTTCAATCAATCGAACTTACCTGGATATTTTATCTTCAGTTCACGTAAATATTTCCACCTGTACCCCCATCCCCTCTATATATACATTGTGTTCGTGTGTGTAGTGTGTTTGGAGAACCAGAATTGTGAGAGAGAGTTTGTGTGCTTGTATTTTGATATATCACATCCATATATATACACACACATACTATATATACACATAGTCCGGGAGAGAGAGGGAGAAAAAACAAAGAAGAAGAAAGAAGAGAGAGAGAGAGATACAGAGGCAGAGAAGAAAGAGAAAGAGGAGTCATTAAACCTCAAAGTTGGAACTCAAGCCAAGCACGCCCTTACGACATTCAGTGAGTTCTAAACTCACTTGGTACCTTTTATATGATGTTTTATGAGTTTTTGGATGTGAATAAATAGACCCAAACATGCCCTAACACCTCTAGACATTCACTATTCAAAACCTCTAGAAAAGACGACTCTCGAGCGATCAAACTGAGTTCAATCGATCGAAAGTTCAATCGATCGAAGAGACTTCGATCATTTGAACATTACTTTTCTCAATCGATTGAAATGTTTCAATCGATCAAACTTTGTAGAACATGGATTGTTTATTTGGTTTATTATATATAGGGTTCGATTATTCGACTCTCGATTCGAACTTCCATTATGCGATTATGGGTTGATCATGGATAATGTGACAACAAAGATAAGTCTGATTAAGATTAATGGATTAACGTGACGATGTTAGATACTATGTGGTTTATGTATGAATTTGATATCCGTTTACTTTAATCAGAGTAGTCAGGCCACAATAGGGCTGTCATGTAATCATTAGTGGTATAACGATAGGTAGGTTTGCTAAGTTCTGGAATGATTACGGGAGGAGCTGTTTTCCAAATGCTATAAACAAACGAAGGTGTCTATGACTTAAGGTGGCTGGGTAAACAAGTGTTCTCAAACGCCAGTAGATGGTATCTATGACTTGCGGTGGCTGAGAATATATAGCTGACGATAAGTCGTGGCAATAGAATTGATGTGTCAATGCTTGAAGCGTTAAATCCCTAACATGCGGTGGACTGTGCATATGTTCTTCAAAGCGGGGGATGGACTGACGTAGTATCTATGACTTGCGGTGTACGCGGTAGATGACCTGTATTACTTGTGGTGTTACGCAGTAGAAGGTATCTATAACTTACGGTGACGCGGTAGATAGAGCATTGGTGTATCTAGGAGTTTTACAATCAAGTCTGTTCCAAGGGTTAGTATATGTTGAGTTTGTTATTAACAAGACGAAAAGGGTTGAGTAATGACTTAGGAATAAAGAGAACGATACTATTGTAACACTATATCTTAGACACTTTCATAACTTGTTATTATTTTATAGAATTGGTCCCTTGTGAGTTTCTATTCACTCAGCTCTCAGTAAGCTGACAGCTGTTATTGCCTGGACATTCCCCATCCAGACTACCATGTTCTTAATAATGCAGGTGACAGAACTTACAACGATGGTTAATACCCGGAAGGGGATTGTGCAGAGGGTGGCCCCACTGATGCCGGTTATGCCGGAGAAGACTGTTACGCTGACGATGACCTTACGGCAGCTAGAGTTGAAGAAGTTATATCTAGTTTATACTTCTGTTATTATTGTTGCACTTTATTAGTTTAACGGGTACTTGGGCATATGTTGTCTCCAGACCTGTTGTGATCCTGATGATCACTCTGATATTGTAATGAATAGAATTGTTATTATATCTTCAGTTGTTTACTGTTCTTGTTGCTTTTAGTTGGACTAGTACTGTATGGTGTGGATAATTAGTGACTTTCATCCATCATTCCCTATGGACCCAAAAAGAAAATTTATTTTCCTCTATTTTTGCTGCTCTGGGATGTGACACAACAGTACCTCTACCTTGCATAGATAAACCGATATTTATCACACAACATATCCAATCCAATCTTTGAAAACAATACATTCAAAACCATAAAAAAGAAGTGACAAACTACACAAAAATCAAGTGAGAAATTAGTATGTGATCCAATGAAAGAAATTTCTCCCACTTGTAGGTGAGAAATTTCTCTCAAATTAAAATTATTAACCTTAAAAATCAATGCATATCGTTAAATTACTCACCTCTCAAGCAACGCCAATATCAGAGGTGAGAAATTTCTCTCAAATTAACATTAATAATCTTATCAACTAGTGGATATCGTTAAATTACTCACTTGTCTCAAGCAATACCAATATCAGACTAAAAGAGACGAAAATATTTTATGATTTGTAATATGAAACAACGATGGATTGACTACAGTCAAATACATTCAAATAAAAAATAAATGATTATTCCATGCACATTATATAGATATTTAATTTTTCAAACGATATTTAATCCACCTCCATGATTTTAGGCTCCCATAACCTCATCACGCCTGAACTTCTGTGTTTTCATTCACGTTATTCAAACTTAATAAATTTTCAAAATTATTTCTACTTAAATAGATAAATGGTATATTCATCCAAAATTTATATAAAAATTAGGGGAAATGACTAATCCCTAAACAAACTATCAAATCAAGGATTAATTTCAATATTAACAGATAAACATGGACTAAATCCACTATTACTACACTATTAAGGACTAAATTCTATATTTCCATATAATTATTTATATAAGGATATTTATATTTTAGACAATTTTTATATCAAAATTAAAAGTCAATCTAATACTTTTTAAAGTTAAAAAAATCAATAATAAATAAAAAAAAATTAAAAAGTTATCACAAAAAAATTTTAAAAATATCTACCTTTGCGAAAATTCTCCAGAGAGGGCGACCTCTCGTTATTAAAGAGAGGACCTTTGTTTTGACCGTCGGATCATGTTTTAAAAATTGGATCTGACGGACAAAACATAGGCTCTCTCTTTATTAAAGAGAGTGAGCCCTCTTTAGAGCTTGACTGCTACCTTTGAATAGTTATTTGGGATATTTACATTTCAATCAATTTTTTGTGTGAAATTTAAAAGTCGGTTTACTATTTTCTAAAATTAAACAAAATTAAAAAGTCATCAACAAAATTGAAAAAAAAATCAACTTTATATAGTCATTTTGTATTTTAGTCTACTTTTGTTTTCAATGTTGTAAACTTGCACCCAAACGTTGTGATGTTGCTCCCAACGTTGTGAAGACTTGCTCCCAACCTTGTGAAGAGTTGAACCCGACTTTAGAACGAGTTGCTCCATGTGTTTTGAAGAGTTACTCCCAATGTTTCAAAGAGTTGCTCCCAATTGTATAAGGAGTTGCTCCAAAACGTCATGTAAATTCGATGATTTTTTATTTTTACAAAAAAAGTTTTTTTTTTTAATTTTATAAAAGCAATAGATTGACTTTTAAATTCTATACAAAAATAGACTGAAACTTAATTATCCTTAGTTATTTTATGCTTTTAGTCTATTTAATATTCTTAGCATTGTGAACTTGCACCAAAACACTGTGATAATTGCTCCAAACGTTGTATAGATTGGGTCCAATCATTCTAAAAAGTTGCAGTCGACTTTGAACCTAGTTACTTTCTGCGTTGTGAAGAGTTGTTCCCAACATTTCGAAGCGTTGCTTCTAAGTAGGGGTGTATACGAGCCGAGCTGATCACGAGCATTAATTTCAATGATCGCGGGCTTCACAAGCCTTTTAAAACTATATAGTTTAATACGTAGTAATAGATATATACAAAGAGGTCAATATGCAAGTCATTTATCAAAACAATTTAAGAGGTTTTTCATTATCTCTCTAAAATTATATAGTTTTATAATAGACATATATATTTATATATATAAATGTTAGTATATAAGCTTTATCGAGACTGTAAAGTTATTAACAAGCTTTTTTCACAAGCTTACAAACGAGTCTTAATCAATCGTGTTCACTAGCTCTATTGAGCGAGCCGAGCCTAATCTTTATCGAGCCGAGCCGCTCAACATGCCCTTGTTGAGTGACTCGACTCGTATACACCCCTATTCCCAAGGTTATAAAGAGTTACTCAAAAATGTCATTTGTGTTTGATGACTTTTTAGTTTTACAAAAAACAGTTAGTAGGTTTTTATTTTTGAAACAAATGATAGACTAAAGGGGTGTTTGATAACCCAATTAAGTGTTGAAAATGAAATTTTTCAATACTTATTTTATTTCAGTGCGTTTGATAATGTACCACTTAATTGAAAAAACAGCTAAAAAACTACTAAAAACTTTAAGCGAAAAATTTATACTAAAAATAATCAATGAATGCAGTCTATTTCAGTACTTGAAACATTGTTTTTCAGTATTGCAAGCTCAATCGCTTAAAATTTTCAATACTTAAAATTCAACATTTAGGCTCTGTTTGATAATCATTTCATTTTTTTGTTTTCCTTTTTTAGTTTTTGTGTTAGAAATTTTTGTATTCATTTCAAAAAAAGAAAATAAAAAATGCATTTGGTAACTTTGGTTTGTTTTTTTAAAAAGAGAGAACAAAAAAAAAATGCGTTTGGTAAACTATTTTTTTTGTGTCAAAATTTTATAACTCCTTAGTAAAATGATTATTTTGCCCTTAAAACTTCAAAATGTCATAACTTGTTTTAAAAAATTAGAATTTAACGTCGTCAAAATCTATAAGCTCATATTATTATGAAAACCATTTTAGAACCTAAAAAATATATGTCATAAAATGACCAAATTGCCCTTGGGGCTTACATATAAGAAGTTAACATTGTTAAAATCTTCAAATAATATAATGTGTCATACCCAAAAGTTATTCGAGGTTCTGGATTTAATGGTGGGTTCTATTTGGTCTGAATCTATTTATAAAATGACTATTTTGCCCCTCATACTTTAAAATGCCATAACTTGTTAAGACTAAACTAGAATTGAACATCGTCAGAGCCTGTGAACTCATATATCAGAGACTAATGTCGTTCAATTCTAGTTTAGTCTTAACAAGTTATGGCATTTTAAAGTATGAAGGGTAAAAAAAGTCATTTTATAAATATATTCAGACCAAATGGACCCTCCATTAAATCCAGAACTCGAATAACTTTTGGGTATGATACCTTGTGCTATTTGAATACTTGATTTTTGTAATTTATTAAATGAAAGATCTAAAGGCAATTTGGTCATTTTGCGATTATATACTTTTTTGGTCCCAGTAAAAAAAAAATTTGTATGATTTCATAAGTTCTGATGACATTCCATTTTGGTTTTATCTTAAATAGTTATAGCTTTTAAAATTTGTAAGGGCAAAATAGTAATTTTGGATACCAAAATCAATTTTACTTTTTTTGGAAGCTACTTATTTTTATTTTCATTTTTGGTCCCTTTTTTAAAATGATTTTTGAAAAAAATAAAACAAAATTAAGTTTACTAAACACTTTTTTTATTGCTGTTTTTAGAAAAATGAAAAAAAAAATTGAAATGGTTATCAAAAATGCCCTTAATTTTCAGCTTTATCAAATAAACCATAAAATATAAATTCTATTGAAAAAGTGGGCTGAAAGTAATTATCTCTAATAAAGATGAAATGAAAAACAGAAAAGTGGCCGGATGACAAGGCCTCTGGGTGTTATACTCAGAGGTCTCAAATTCGAATCTCAAGAGGGTGGTCACAGGTGATTCACCTGGACGCCCTGACCTCGTGAGATTAGTCGAGGTGCGCACAAACTGGCCCAAACACCCACGATTAAAAAATAATAATAATAATAAATTACATCAACTTAGTAAAATTTGTTAGTGGCCAAATATTACTCAAAAAATTAGCAATAGCCATAGTATGAGATAAAAGGCAGATCGACGAAAATCGAGGGTTTCTCCCTCTCGCTCTCTCTCAGTCTCTCTCTCTCTCTCTCTCTCTGGTTACACCATCTCCCTCGCTCGCATTCTTGCGAGCTCTCATCACTGTCACAAATCACAATCTAGGTTTCGGTCTAGGGTTTGTAGACAGCCTTTGTTCTGTTGTAACCAACAACGATTGTTCATAGAAGAAAATATGAGTGTGGATCTGGCGGCTTCGAACTCACATGGCAACCTCGACGAGCAGATTTCACAGCTCATGCAGTGCAAGCCCTTGTCCGAACCCGAGGTCTCTCTCTCTCTCTCTCTCTCTCTCTCTCTCTCTCTCTCCTAGTTGTTGGCCTCGTTTGTGTTATCTTACGAATTTAAAGATTTTATCCGTTCTTTATTATGCAACATTTCTTGTATTCATTGCTGTTTTTTTTTTTTTTTTTAACGGATCTAACGTTGTCCATGGAAAACGATAACATGTCTATATCTAATTTATTTTCGTATATCTGTATGCTTCTAGTTCTATATATGATGATGGGATTCCAGAATTCTCTTTCATGAGTGTGATCTATTGTTTTAGTTATCTAGGGTTATCTGGCTTGGTATTGGAGCTGCAATGTAATTGATCTCAGGGTTTTACCTTAGATTTGTTTGAAATTAGGCTCTATTTTCTTGAACCATCTTGAGTTTGTTTTTTTGGATGAAGATCTACTTAGGGGTTGTCGTAGAAAACTGTAAGTTTGGGGACAGCTTGAAGACCAAAATGAAGGGGGGAAAAAAAAAAAATCTTGACTATCAATTCAAGATTTAAAAGCTTTTGGGTGGTGGGATTATCCGAATTAACCTTAGGGTGTATTAATACCTTCTTTTTTTTGGGGTCAAAGGGTGTATTGACACTTGGGAAACTATGTATTTCTGGAAAGCATGCCAGTAAGTGGGCATGGGCCACACATGTAGTGTGTAATTGTGTTGAGCTTAGCTCTTTCCCTTGTAAGTTGTGAGATGGTGCTTGATTTTTTAGGATGTGATTTGGTGTTGTCCAATGCTTTGAATTCATCTCAGACAAGCTTGCCTAAATTGTGTGTTAGTGTGGGGTCATTCAATATCTTATCACCATGTTAAGAAATACTTCCATACATTAAATCAACATAAACAAAATATTTCAAAATGCAAATAAAAGAAAAGAAAGATAGAGTACATTAATCTCATTACTTTAACAAATAGTTTGTTAGACCATGTTATTCTGTACAGTATTATTTATTTCACAACAGTGAACAAAGAAGTGTAATCTATTGTTCCATTAGGTTGAGTTTTCTCCTTTTAACCCTCCAACAATTATTGACTGAGGTAATCTAAACCCAAGAAATCTGTAGTAATCCTTGTTGTCGTTGACAAAGGGAGATGTGATGATGTGATGCAACGGCAGAGCGCGAGACGATGATAGATGAAAGATTTGAGAGATACAGAGCGTGCTCTTGAAGTTTTGTTGGATGCTTACTTGTGGAAAGTTATTTTAATCGTGCATGCAACTTTCTCTATTTTTTTATCTAGGAAAAATTGCATTGCCTTTGATGGATGTCAGTGTATTCTCTTTGACGGGTTTCACGTTCCTTCTAACAGATGTTTCTATTGCTTTTTTAAAGTTTAGGATTTGAAAGTACTCATCTTTCTGCGGATGTAGGTTAGGGCACTATGTGAGAAGGCTAAGGAGATCTTAATGGAAGAAAGTAATGTTCAGGTGAGAACCTTTTGTTCCTCTTCATTTTACTCTTTTTGTTATTACCGCAATCATAATTGCACGTTCACAACGGATGTGAGCTGATATGTTTTTAATGCTATATTTCTCTATGTGTGTCTTATATATTGTAACCCCTCCCCCCCTCCCCCCCCCCCCCCCCCCCCCCCCCCCCTCTCTCTCACACACACACACACAGATAGAGATAGACAAATTGCGTACACATAGAGTTACTGCCTTCGATGTAGATTTTGGGTCCGGATTAATAGACATCAGCCGTCTGTCTCCAGGAGCCTTAGGGTGGTTGACTTATTTTAGCTTCCGTAATTCTTTGACACAACTGTAAATTGTGTGATACTTAATTTGTGGGGTCCTTAGTTGTGCTTTCTTGGAGGTAATGAGTTTCATTAAACTGAATATATGATGTCAATTGGACTTTCGTGATTTATTTTTTATTTTATGGTTTTTGTTGTGTTTCTTTATCTCTGTCTAGAATGCATATTTTCTTGGCAATGCTACACTTTATATTACTGAAACTAGACGTGACATATCTGAGGTGTGAAAAATGCTTTGAATCAGTCCCTATGTCGGGAATTAAGTTTAGGAAGTTCATGATCTTAGGATTTTAGCTATTTGTGAAATAGGAGTATGGAAGAGCTGGTTATTTTTCATTTGGGTTGATGGAAGATCAGCTTCCGTCGACTTAGCGTATAGGGGTGTTGGGTAGTCTGTCCCCACTGGGGATGGCACGCAAAGGGGAAAAAAACCTCAAGGAAACCACAGAAACTGAAGAAATGTACTACAATTAAATAAATCACATAGGCATGGAATCAAAATATTAAGAGATGAAAGAAAGCATAGATATTTTTTTGTGCAATTCATCCATTCCAATCCATCTAAGCAAAGTGTGGCAATGACTTGGCAGTTATAACTTATAAGGACGGGCTAAGTTAAAATGAAAAAGGAGAGACTCAGCCTATCCCGTGTATGCATTTCCTTTTCGTGAACTCGTGCAATGCATGAGTTAAGTTCAAACGAAATAATATAGTTCCATTAAAAGTTCATTTTCTCTATAAAATAAAGACACTTATTTGCATGAACTTTGTACATCACATATGTTGATTCATTCAAGGAAAAAAAAGTATAGCAACTTATTATTTTATTATTTTAACACTTTTTTTTAACAAAATAGAAACTAAAGTTATGAACACAAGTCATATCAAATTAAGTGAGATGGTAAGATAAAATTCTCCATAGTTGTATGCTCTCACCATTTCTGAGCAAAATAACTTGCAAGGAAAAATCTTATGAAACAACATCATAATCGAAAAAACAAATTTGGAAAAGTCTTATAAAACAATATTTGAAACAATATTTTAATATAAAGGATATACACACAGTGCACACCATTTGAAACGGATTAGTATTCACTCCATAATAGTATGCTCCTACTATTTGAAATAATACTTTAATAGAAAAACAAATACTATGAAACAGCATCATAATCTCAGTAGTAGAAATACATACATGTATAAAGCTATTTAAAACGATTTGAGCCATCACAGATTTGGAAAAGTCTTATGAAACACATACCCATAAAGAGTACTACGTACTCTGATGTATATAACTGGTTTCTCTCTTGCAAACCACGATTGGTTGTTAATCTAGAGTACTACGTACTCTGATATATATAACTGGTTTCTCTCTTGCAAACCACGATTGGTTGTTAATCTAGAGGCTGCAAAACCGAGAGCAATAGTAGAATTAATATTAGAACAAAAGTCAAGAAAAAATGGTGACCAACTTATGTGATTTTAGCGAACGCATAAACTTGTATCAGTAGAGAAAAAAAAACTGATTAAGATTTATGGAGGTAGAGAAAGACATGGATATAAAAAGTGTTTGGAGGGTTGTGATGATTTTTTTGGAAATAAAAGAATTAGAGGGAGAGACTAATTTAAATTGGTTATGGTATTACGTGATGAGTGGAGATAATTTTTATTTTTTTTGGTTTAAGAGAGAGAGAGAGAGAGACTTCACATAAGCTGCCACATAGGCGCTTGGGTGGTGAAATGGAGTCCATCTATTTTCATATATATATATATATATATATAAGATATATACGGTTAGGCTCTTAAGTGAATTGGGTCAAGTGAATTTACCTAGTGAACATGGCTTTTAAGCCGAACAGAACCCGCGGGGCAGCGGGATAGCCCGCGAGTTCTTTTAGGCTTAATAGCCACTTTACTGGGTAAGTTCACTCGACCCAATTCACTTAAGTGCCTCTCTGTATATATATATATATATGTTTATATATTAGGCTTGTGACAAATAATGATTAATTGTACATGTTGCATGAAAAGTTTTTGCTTTCATGTTGACCTTATTTAAATTGGGTTTCTTATTTAGTTGCCTTGACAGAGTTTTAACACGTTAGATATGTTTTGCTTGTGTTTGTTATTTTTTACTCCCTCCGTCCCTTTTTTTGAGTCCTATATTCCATTTTGGGATGTCCCAAAATTAGTGTCCACTTTCTTAAATTAGTATACAATTTTTACTTGCTTTCCAAAACTGCCCTTCCTTGAAATCTACACCAAGATAAAACTAAAAAAGTTATTGTAATGATTATGGGCAATTGTGGAAAGTAGGTGTAGATTCTTTTTGTCCCCTTAATAAGTTGAGTTTCCAAAGATGGACTCAAAAAAAGGGACGGAGGGAGCATTTTTTATTTTTGGTCAAAAGTGTTTTGCTTGCCTTCAATAGATGCTAATAACTAACGCATAATGATGGGCGCCAAAATCACTCCCACAACCACTGATTTAACCAAATTGTGTGTGTGAGTGTGAGAGAGAAAGAGAGAGAAGCTGCCACACAGGCACTGATGTGGCAAAATGAATTGTTTTTGTTTTCATACCTGTGCAATGCAGGGATCTAACATTTTTAAAAGAATTTGTAGAATCCTATACTAGTTTTGCAAGTAAAAACAATTGTTAATTGATTATATAAAATGCCAATGAACTCTTCGTAAAAGGTCAGGAAAAAAAAGAAGAGGAATATTGAACCTTAAAATTGGAGCAATACAAAAACATGAAGAATAAACTTTTCAAATCCCGAAAATGCACAGAAAATCAAAAAAATTAGCATTGGCCAAATTGACTGGAATATAAAATGTCTAAGATATTTAATTCATATCATATCCTACAAATACGTTTGGAAAAAAATGAATATAAAATGGCATTAATTTATATGTACATAACATATACATGTAGATATGTGTGTATTTTTCATTTTTAAATTTCATTAGTGTTAATCTCAAATTGTTATTTTTATTAATTGCAATTTGGAGAGAGAGATAGAGAGAAAGAAAGGGGGAGAGGAAGGAGTGCCATGTGGCAGAAGCTTTTGGCTTCTGTTTTCATATATATATATATATATATATATTATAGATTTCCAGCTAGCTGCAGATGAGAATATAGATGGAAAAATGAAATTCTTTCGCTTACAGCACAGTCTACAGTTTACCGTTGGGATTACATATTCAGTTGAAAGGTTTGTATATTCTCGAGGATCAAATTTCAATCAAATGAATAAATTTGAATGCACCCCATTGATAGTAGTATGGTGACAGATAATAAGGAACCATAACATGTATCTTGTTGTTCCCTGGTGATCTCTACGTTTTTGGAGGCTGAACTTTATGCTATACTGGCATAGATGAGGTTTCACTAATAGTGCCAAAATAGGGGCCCGAACTTTCTCCAAGTCTTGCATATTTTTAATCTAGTGAATGGCCCCATCTACCAAGTATTGGTCATACTGTGATGAAAATTTTTGGGCACTTGCAAAAGAAGAGTGCGTTTACTCATATGGTTGAACACCATTTCTTGGTTGTGACAAGGACATGAAATGACGCCACTGCCACTATGCTACTTGTGAGCCATACTTTTATAAAGTTGAGTTCTTAATTCATGGTTTGATGCAATGGTAAAAGCTTTGGATGACAAGTGAATGCGAGTTCAACTTGAGAGCAGCCACATTGTAAAAGTTATTGACAAATATTACGTCCGTCTTTACATTTTGATTGTTTGTTGTGTGCTCGATGTGTCCCTACGTACTTGTGTGTCCGACTTAGTGATACCTATATCTTCTGTGTGTGTTGTGTTGCTTTATTTATTAAAATAATTGCTTGTTTCTGTTCATGTTTCATGTAATTTAGACTTCAATCATTGTGGCATTTCTATGCTGTTCTTGTGCATCAGAGATGCTGTGTATTGAATCTGATGTTTGGTTGTTCCTTTTCCTGCTGTGCAGCCTGTAAAGAGCCCTGTGACCATCTGTGGTGACATTCATGGGCAGTTTCATGATCTTGCTGAACTTTTTCGCATTGGAGGGAAGGTATTTTTTGGTTATGACATTGTTCTCATTTTTTTGTTTGAGATAGGGTCAGAAAATTTTGCGACTGGCCAAAACGAATGGAATAGGAAGGATGTGATACATTTGTCTCAGTATAACACTTTTTTTCCAAATTGTATTTTATATCATGCAAACATTTTGATACATCATTAGATTTGAAAAGTGATTTATCTTGTAGCCTAGCCATCAATTCTCACTGGAACTTCAGATTTGTTTCCTTTTCCAGTAAATTAATATTGGTTCTATACTAGTGCTTGACAACTTGTATATGAGAACTTGGGTTAATCCTGTATTTATCCAAAAAAAAAAACTCAGTACTCAGTAGCAAATGAAGATGACTTATATGGTAGCCCCGAAGTCCCTTTACTAATTAATGGTAGCCTCATAGGGCCTTTACTAATGAATATTTTGGTTTCAAATATTATTGAAAATATTGTGTCGGTAAGTAATGTATACGCCAAATCCTTTCTTTTATGTAATATCACCACCTCTTTAACTCTTTAGTTATGCATTGGATTTTAATAAATGGAACTAGTATTTATCCACCATGGAACGGTGAAGAAGTAACAATTATTAGAATTTAGAATTGTAAAGATCTTGAATATGAAATAATAAAGGGTTGAAATTTGAATGTAGTTGCATTTACCAATGTTAGTATTCTTATTATTCCTCTAATTACTATTTTCTTCAGGCTTCTAAGTTTATGTTTGTATGTTTTTAATGGCAGTGCCCTGATACAAATTACCTGTTTATGGGAGATTATGTTGACCGTGGGTACTATTCAGTTGAAACTGTCACGGTCAGTACTAACCAAAAGATGGAATCACTCTGCTACTATATGAGTGATTTTGTATTCATTTTATTGTTTTAAATTCTCTATTAACACATTTATTAGGGAATTATCTGGAAGTAGGTTCACTCATGAAAGAAAACATTCATTTGATAATGAGTGTGATTTTTTTAACCAGATGCTCTAGGGCCTGTTTGGGAAAACCCAAAACAGTATCTGGTTCAGTCCAAATCCAATTTTTAATCCAGTTCTTGTGTTAAGAGGTTTACTAGGCCAAACGCGGACTCCTATGCATCTAAAAGTAGGTACACACACACCTAAACAATTAGAACCGGTTCTTTTCTAGACCACAGACCAGTTCTTATGGGTCCCAAACACCCTCTTAGATATTAAATTTGTATATGGTTTACATACTTACTTCCTGCTGCCACTGAAACTGTGTTTATCAACATTGTTGTTGCATGAGTTTCATCCTTTCACAACATTATATGGTGTACATTGCTTAACTTTAACGAATTACATATGTTTTTATAGTCGCGTCACAGGTGGAACTCCCTGGATTAGTTGAAAAAATTATCAGGAAAAAAGTATTATTTTGCTGGTATATCTATCAAAATACCAAACAGTCTTGGATATGTTATACAGTTTTTGATTTGCTATTTAAAGTTTTGCTTGCTAAAAAGACGCATCGACTTTGTTTTTTTTAAAGACTCCTCGAGAACTTTTAGGGCTCAATTCATCTATAATATCAGACATGTGCTTGTTATATCAACTTGATGAAAGACCAAATTCACTGACGCTATTTCTCGAAGCAAGTTATATTGAGTGATGATTAAACTACAAAGCATAAAGAAGCACTATACTGTAAGTGCTAAAATTGACTGATGAACTGATGCAGAACAATGTTAATACTGGTGGTTCAATTGATTACTTGGTTGTAATTATTTGTTTGAATTTTGTAAATGTTAGAATTTAAGAAAGTTGGTTGCTGGAAGATTTCGATGGTAGTGGTGCATTTGGTTATGTGATATTGGAATTGTCCGCGATTGGACAAAAATCAATTCTAAGTTGTATTTATTTTCTAATTCTGCATAATGCCAGGTCTAAGCCCGAAATTGATGGACTTGGGGTTTTGTATTTAAAGATTGATGGACTTGTGGGCTGCTTGTGAATAAATCAGTAAATCTACTTTTCAAAAAGTAAAAATTGACGGTAAAATCTAGTCAAAGAGAACTAGAGAGGAGGAGCAAAAGAAGAAGTATTACGTCTAGGACAGTAGGACCTTTGGGTTTGCATCTATCAATCACTTGAAGTCTATCTGAAATTTTGAATGCATTTGATAGTGTAATTCTTGATATAATACACACGTATAATTAGTATACCTGTCTATATTTTTCATAACATAGGATTAACAATAGTGGCAGATTTGCTCATGAAGGAGGGTTTTCAATAGCAATACGAGACTAGTCTGGAAGTCGTGATAATAATGTTAAAAGATTTGGTTTGTGTTTATAACAGTTTATGCAATGTGCTTCACAGCATTAATAGTGTGTACTATTTGATTGATACGAATTTTCTCATGTTCAGCTTCTGGTGGCTCTGAAAGTTCGTTATCCTCAGCGTATAACAATTCTTAGAGGGAATCATGAGAGTCGACAGGTATTTACTTTTCTTCACCTTTCTGTTCCCTGTTAGATCTTTAACAAACAACAGAGGGTTGATGATGGTAATGTTCCTTCATCTTGTTTTCTGATATCATCCGTTTCATTGCAAGGGATGGAATCTGTACATAGTGCACATTATCTATTCCTTTTTGTACGTGAAGGGAAGTATTTTTGGTAATTTGTTTTCTATTTTGTGTGCAGATCACTCAAGTTTATGGATTTTATGATGAATGCCTACGAAAGTGAGTTGCTTGCTTCCTCATTTTACATGATGTTTTGATCTAATTAAAGATGCAGTATTGTTTATTGTCTAGTCTCTTACAGAATGTTGCTCCCATCTCTGTCTCACTTAGATCTTATCATGTAGGCTTTGTAAAATTTTAATCATTTAACAGAAGGAATAAAGTCGTACAAAACCTCCATCAATTGGATAACACTAGTGTTGCTTTTAGAACATGACAGGCAGGAGCAGTGGAGCACCCAGTTTGCCTAGTTGAGTATAGACCTCAAACTAACCATTAGAAATGGATTACACTACCATGAGACATCGGACTTTTGATGGTACATGATTGTGCTCAGTTGAAATATCACTTAGGCAAGATAATTAATTGTTTGTTTAACAAAGTAATGATATGGTGATTGTCAGTTCCCTGAAATATATTTGTTTTATATGGCCAGCAGTTACACCTATACACTTGGAGGCAAAGAAATTGAAACCCAAAAGCTTGACCAATCTTGAGTGATTTAATTTATGAATGCTCAGTCATGCATCAGTTAATCACCTGTTCATTACCGTTCTACCTCTTCATGTGTTTGGGGAAGATTCTAACTAGAATAAGGATGGTGGACAATACCTTTTCCGTAAGAGAGAGAGAACTAAATAGGTTGATAATAAAGTTTTGAACATGAGGTCGTAAAGTTACCATGATTAAGAGACTGTATTCTCCAATTTTAGAGCCTTCTACAATTCCTTTTTTCCAACTGAAATGGGTTTCAAGACACTGTATCAATTATCATGAGTGGTTATCGTTTTCTTGTAGTTTGGTTCCCTTTTATGGGAATTCCAGACCTGTGTCTTGTGTATCAACCTACTTGACAATACAATTTAGATTTCTTGTGGCTATTCACAAGTAACTGTGCAGAACTGCAGAATATTTCTGTCTTCTCTTTTGCATATCTTTTCTGATACTTACCATATCTTTACAGGTATGGCAATGCTAATGTATGGAAGATATTTACAGATCTTTTTGATTATTTCCCACTGACTGCCTTGGTTAGTAATATTTTTACATTCCCTTAAAATGAGTTATTTCTGGTGGCATTCTACATCAATAACTGAGCTTATTTCTTGTTTATTCATTTTGACATTGAAGATTTGGACCAAATTGTTTCCTCTCTCTCTCTCTCCCCCCCCCCCCCCCCCCCCCCCTCTCTCTCTCTCTCTCTCTCTCTCCAAGTGACAGAAAAATTACCTTCTTTTCCTTTTTTACATCGATGTATGGGATGGATGCCTTGTATATTTTTTGTGTTATTCACTTTGCGTGTCATGGTGTATGATGTTGTGCAAACCCCGGACCAAGAATTACTTGGGTACTGTGCAAATCTAAAATACTAGTTTATGGTAAGGTACTCTGCGGTAATTTTGTGGTTCTGTGATGCTGATGCGCTCACAGTTTAAGTTTGGGTTTTTTTTGTTGGCACTTTCAAGTTGAAGTTATTTACAATACTTCAAATAACTAGAAAACATGGTTTTTAGATTTTGACTGTAAAAATGTGAAACCGTATTGATATGTTATTATTACCCCTATCTATTTTAGCAAAATTGGACGCACATACTCACAGAGCTGCATATGCATGTACACTCCCCCACATTTATGCTTCTTCACATGCTGCTGTCAGAATGCTTGCATACGGTGGGAATTGTGCATGAAACTGTTTCTGTTAGCATTTAAGCTTTCAAGAATGAAAAATCCTGCATAATTCTTCTTGTTACATGAATGCCACTCACAAACTGGGTTGTCAACTGGTCAGTTGTAGTGCGGATTTGACATGATCTGATATCTAGTTGCCGGTATAAATATGGAGGAATCTTAAAGAATGTAAATGTATCAGAATACAACAAATTATTTTTAAATCCAAATTGGATTTGAATCTGAGACAAGGGGATCCAAAGCTAATGGATTCATATTTACGTGGATTTCCTGTTTAATCTAATTGTCTTTAGTATCTTAGATTGGATTCAAATGAAAATAGATGGATCTAATTTGGTATCGTAATCGGATCAGATTAAAGCTGGACTTGGATCTTTGTCTGACTCGTAGTCAGCTTTATAACACACGTTGGGCATGCCAAATTAAGGTTTTGGGTGTTGTTTTGTAGCTTATTAGATGAAGCTCTTTTGTTAGTAGCCGAGTTCTAATTATGTTGTGGATTTTGAATTGCTGGTTTTTATGCCAAATTTAGGTTGAATCGGAAATATTTTGTCTGCATGGGGGATTGTCCCCATCCATTGAGACCCTTGATAATATACGGAATTTTGATCGTGTTCAAGAAGTTCCACATGAAGGCCCCATGTGTGATCTGTTATGGTCTGATCCAGATGACCGTTGCGGTTGGGGTATCTCTCCCCGTGGTGCTGGATACACATTTGGCCAGGTACCTTTTATAATCATTGTTCAGCTTCCTGTTTTCTCACTCTATCTTCCTAGTAATATTATATTACATATGTTGAAAACATTCTTTTACAGGACATATCCGAGCAATTCAACCATACCAACAGCTTAAAGCTTATTGCTCGAGCTCATCAGCTGGTTATGGAGGGATTCAACTGGGGACATGTAATTATCTATATTCACAACCAAGAGGGTTTTTGCCTTATTCCAGCTTTAGGAACTTTGGGGTTTTCTTATTTATTTTTTTTTTTGGGTCAAATGGTTTTTATTAATCAACTGTTAACCTTTTTCTACAGGAACAAAAGGTTGTCACCATTTTTAGTGCACCTAATTATTGTTATCGTTGTGGAAACATGGCATCTATTCTGGAAGTTGATGACTGCAAAGGGCACACATTTATCCAGGTCTCTCTCTCCGTCTGCCTATTTCTCACTCTCGCAACACATTACTATATCCATGCCACTTCAGTATTGAAAACAACTGTTTCGAGCCCGCTACATGAATGTTGTCTCAGTATTTCAATCCAAGCACGGCATTATCAAAAATTTTATAAACGTCTTAATGAAACCCAACCTTTTCAACCGCCATATTTGGTTGCGTCATCTAATTTAAAAATATATAACCAATTGCAAATGATTCAATTTTCCAAATTTCTATGCATAGCCAGAATATGACTTGGTCATATACTTGAATGATTACCTTTTTCCTTTTGAACGTCCATTTGGTATTCCCTATCCTTGCTGAATTTTTTGGCCCACTAAGAAGAGAGATGAAGAGTAAAGTAGAAAAGTATACTAAAGAACCAATGATTTGGTATTTGCAGTTTGAGCCAGCTCCGAGAAGAGGAGAACCCGATGTGACCCGAAGAACACCTGATTATTTCTTATAATGAAGTTCCATGTCCTATCTGCGATTGGATTTTAGATTATTTATCTGGGCCCGCTATGTTTGGTTAGTGGTTATGGGAGTCAATTAGGTGCGCCGTATGATTTAAATTGTGTTCTAACATATTTTAGGTTTCCTACAATCGAGGCAGGGTGGGGCTGAAGATGCTGTAATGTATCATTTCTTGGCATTACTTTTGATGATGTTCTTCTTCCTCTTTTTTCTTTTTCTTCTCTCTTTTTGTTTTTTTGTTATCTAAATAATTTGTTCTATTTTTCTCTCTTTCTTGTTAAGGGTTTTGAGGGTTGTGTAGAGTTAAGGAAAGGACTTAATTCAGTGGAATTTTTCTATGTTTTTATAGTATGTTTGTATGAGTGGGACTGAATTAATCCAGATAGCTGCTGCATTTCGCTTCCTGTTAGATGCTTTTCTTCCCTTTATTTTTTGTCCTTTTCCTTTAATTATATTTGGACTTCTTATTATTGCAAGGACCATTTATATGTGCTAAATCCAGCAAATTGGTGTATTTGTTTATTTATGCCATTTCATATGATCAATGAGGGTAAAATTGGAAAACTATCCGCCTTTTTTCTATTATCTCTGAAAGTGTGGTGAGAATGAGTAGAATTTGGATGCACTGGTTAGAAACATGAGAATGATGAGAGGCTTGGGTCCAATTTTCATCAAATCTAAAATGACTACGGACAACTGAGACAAGTATCATTTGGTGAATCGGTGATCCACTTGATAATACTCTGTACCTGATGGGCAAATTTTTAACATTCCAAAACAATTGTACTAAACCTACCCATTGACCTAAAGTGCAACTCCAACAAGGTAAATGTAAAAACAACCAATATTTTTTTTTTACTATGAACGGCATATAAAGTCTGTACTTAGATTAGAACGTCAGGAGTCTAAATACCACATAAAACACTCATCTTGGCCGAGCCTCCCAAAGCAAAAATATACCACAAAATAAACACCAAAAACACCCCTACAAAAGAACTGGCCCAACTGGGAACGAAAACAAAAATATACCTACCCACACCCCAAACCCAAGGAAACATAATACCAATAAAATAGACCCCAAAATACCATCTTACACGAATTAAATTCTCTACCGCCTTGATGAATGCTTCCACTAACTACCAATTTGATTACCTATATTTTCAAAATTGCACCCTAGCAGAGTAAGCAGCATGACAACCAAAATACAGACTGTTGATTAAAGAATAACCAAAAATACAGACAGTGGGATGCGAGAGAGAGGGGTAACGAAATTTTAGAGGAAAAGTTTTAGCGATTGAATTGTCGTGCAAAAATAAAATAAAATAAAATAAAAAAATTTATGATTACAGTTTCATCAATATATTTAAACTAGCTTTAAACGCGAGCAAATGGACGGGGAATTTATCAAAAAATAAAAAGTAAAAAATAATTTAATAATATAAATAAACAATAAATTAAAAATTAGTTTTGTAAAGAAGAAACATCAAATTCTGATATGGCAAAAAGAGAGTGTGGAAGGGAAAAAAAATATAATATATTTATTTCATGGGACTAATTGACAGATTCGAAGAGGCTGAACAAATAGTACATTATTTGGGTACACTAGATATTGTGGGAGTTAAACTGGCATATGGGCTACTATTTTAACCCATGGAGGTGTAGCACTAATCGTCCTTCGGAGCGAATGAGATAACTAGTACCCCCTATTCCTGTCCGCGAAATAAACGTAGCCGTAACCCATCTAATTATTCTATACACCCACATTACACACTGAGAAGGAGTACTTGCAGCATTTTCGTATTGTACAAGTAAGTGTAAAGAGAAATTTCCCGAGCGTATTTAGTAACTATCCAAGTATTAATAGACCAACATAGTACCCACCAAATTGACAGAAACAAAGAGAGGAGAAAATATGGTAATGACACGTGACATTTGGTGATTCCGTTTTATAATAACTAGTCGATAACCCGTACAATGCACGGACTATTTTCAATTGTGTGAAGCAGCTTCTTGTTAAGATGCTAAGCATACTAGTTCTATTCCTAAGAGCCCGTTTGGGTAGCTTTTATATTCATCACATTTTAGAAAAAAGAGATTTTTCAAAGAGCTACAAATTAGAGGTTTATACCAAAAGCTCTATACGCATTTTGAGCGAGTGCAATTTATATCATACTTGCTCGCACAAGTAATTTCTTGCACTCGCTCTAGCTTAAGCTTTAAAAAGGAATCAAAATTTCAAAAACTGTGAATAAGCTAGTCTTAATGCTCAAAATTCTGTAAACAATTACTAAGTGAGTTAGAAAAAAAGGCTAGACTTTTATATATTGTACAGATGATCAGCAACAAATGTGCATTTAAAGAACAAATTAACACCAATGATTTAAAAATAGGAAAAAACTAAACAAAGAAAACAGATAAAAAAAGGTTAACTACGAAGAAAACATCTCCTATGTTCTTTACTGAAAACTTTTTTTCCCCTATACGAAGCCTTATTTTTTTTTTAATTTTTTTTATCACTTTATCAAAACTGTAATTATTTTAGCCATTGAAACAAAACTGTTTTAAAGGTTTTTTTTCCCTTCAAACAAAACTGAATTTATTCTAAACCGGTATATTAGGTATAAATATACTCTCACATGGGGAAAAATGAATACCCGATTGGTCATAATGATTCGTCCCAAAACAACAAAATCCTTCCGTAATCTAGAAAGCTAAAACAACCGTTGTCTTGGGTCAAGACACCTAATAATCAAACCCTTCTAAAATAACCGTGGTTTTAACACGACCAAGATAGGCATCTATTCTTATCCCTTTCTCTTCCTATTTTCTGTACATAGGAAAACCTGTGTGTTGCATTGAATTTGATCACAATTTTAGCCCCACACCACAATAGAGGAGGAATAATTATTTTAAACAGGGAAGGGAAAAAAATTCAAGAACCAACAACAATGGCAATCCCAAACTTGTAAGCAGGAAATTAAAAGCCATAACCAAATTGCAAAATACAAAGTCAAGTGTTTTTTTTTATTTTTTGGAAAAGGTAGATTTATTCATAAATAAAAGCAAAAGAAACAAACAAAAGGCAGCCACCCAAGCTCCCAATACTGGTCCAACAACATATTAGAAAAAAAGGGGCCCAACCACAAACACTTGGCATGCATACTGTACTCCACGAACAATCCAACCTATAGACATTCTAATTCAATAGCAGATTGTAACCACATCACATGTTACACATAATCCAATAATGGATGCATAAATAAAAGTCTATAAATACCTGGAAGAAACACCATTTGAAGTTCTATACCACGTTGTTGGGTTGAAGGGATTGAATGAATCGCCAAACAATTACCTAAAAACACATTGCAGACCAAGAATCTGTTACGAATTTATTTTTCAATTATATAAGGTGGGAAAGCTAAAACAGTTTTGGTGAAATACCATACCATAATTGTTTGGAGAGAGAGAAGGTTGAAGGGATATATATATATATATATGGACTGTTGGACATAGAGGAAGAGGGAGATAGACTTGGAGTTCTTTATGACACCATTATTCAATGGATTTCATAGCAGAGGAAACGTTTGCCGTTGGAGAGGAAGAATCGGTGAGTGGGTATTCAATGTTTAGGAGTGAGAATGTGATAAGTTTGGGGTGTGTGATAGAGAAACTGAAAAAGTAGAAGAAGAAAAGGGTTTTTTTCGTACAAAAATATACACGCACAATGTTTTGTACAACGTTTTGCATAATAGGGGCTTCTCAACAAATATTAGATAGTTTTGTGTGGTTCATTGGTGACTAAAAGACTCCTCTCTCTCTCTCTCATTTGGTTTTGTCATTTCATTTCCCCCCATTTTGGTCTGGAAGAAAGAACGAGAGAGAGAAGACGCAGACGGTGATCCAAGAGAACGGCGGCAACGGCGGAATTGGCGGCAACAGAGGTAGACTCTGTCTCTCTCGTTCTCTCTGATTACCAAAAATGTATATGTTCTATATATATGTATATGTCCACAAAAAAAAAAAAAAAAAAAAAAAAAAAAGCTCTTCTCTCTCTTCTGTTTCAGTGTTCTCTTTTATTTTACTTTCATTTTTTGTTGGTCTAATTTTGAGATCTAGAGCCAGATTAGGGTTTCTTGCATTTAATCTAATATAGATTTTAAAGACAATTCTTTCATTTAATAAACACAATGAAGATGAGTAATTTCAAAGTCATCCTCAATTTCCTCATTTTAACCTATTACCAATGGGTTGTTATTTTAGCTCATGTAGGAGATGATTTCAAGTACCGATTTATTGCATTTTAGCTAAGGAAGAAACTAGTTTTAAATTTCAATGTGCATCAAGATTTTTATGTGTTAATATCAGTATTCTGGAAATGTTTCAAGTAGGTATGAGCTTTGCAAAATTTTTCCTTAAAAATCAAGCCTTTGCAAATATTGTTAGGTTGCACCACCACAAAACCCTTGGTTCAATAGGCTAAGTCCATGGACAATCACCTTTGCTCTTACAATTTCTTGTTTGTTGGCCTAGAAAGAAAGAAAAGCAATATGTTCTAATTTAGATAAGGGAGCTAAACGAGAATGAACATTTTTAAAACATAAGTTAGTCCTAATATATTCGTCGTTTACATGGTCACTTCAAAACTATAATGTGTCTTCAAAGGAAAAATTAAACCAGAATTAGTAAAAATGACAGATTAAGAAAATCCCAAAATCACAGTCTCCTAATGCTCCTAGGTATTACACAATTTTTGGAATTCAACTATTGAAGTTTTTAATAATAAATTATATTGTAAAAATGTTTGTAGAGTAAGAATAAACGTTAATTTTGATTCAAAAATTGCAATATGGAGTATATGATTGTTAATTTCCTATGGCACGAATTTGTACACCTAGGGGTGGACACAAGGTGATCCGAGCTTGCTCGTAGCTTTTTCATGCAAGGAAAATTGTATAGAATTTGTGGTGCCTGGATAAATCTCTGCTCATATTGGTGGTAAACACACTCTCTCACTTTTCCAAATTTACCATTATTATATAAAACTCCCTCACTTTTTCTTTGATATAAAACTAGAGTTTTGAAATTAATTAAGCAAAGTAACATTTTAGCTAAATATACATGTGGTTATGTTTTAGATAAATGGACAAAGAAGTATCTAGTGCTTATATAGGTGTGGATGATGATGCACTTGTTGAGATTGAGCATGATAACGATCAAGTAACGAATTTAGAAGAAAAAATAGATGAGCCAACAGAGGGGATGGAGTTTGATTCTTTGGATGACCTAATGGCTTTCTATGCAAAGTATGCCAAAGAAAAAGGTTTTGCGGTGGCTAAAAGAAGCTCTAAAAAAGTTGATGGAATCTTGACACACGTATATATAGAGTGTACTCGTGCTGGTACAAGAAAGAGTGCCTTAAGCTGCCCTTTGAACATACGCCCAAACTCTAAAATCAAATGCCCAGCTAAGCATACAGTGTTTTTGAGCCGTAATGAAACGTGAGGAGCAAGAATATATTGGGCAAGGTACACAAGGGAGTAGTGCCTTCAATACTCCACTCGTGCGGCCAAATATAAACACATCATTTTTACCACCACATGGAGATATAGGGGTTGGAGAATATTTTTGAGCAAATTATGCATTTCCGCCACATATGAGAGTTGGAGTAAACTATGCATTTCAACCAATGATGGGAGTTGGAGGAAATTTTGGATTTCAACCAAATGTGGGGAATTTTGTATTTCAGGCATAAACTATGGTTTCTTTCCATATTCAACAATCATGCTACTTTTATTATTAATTTGGACAGGGGGTTACAATTTCACAACAATGCATTCATCAACTTCAGAGCGAGGATTAGGCAATGTAGACTTTCATATAATAGAATCTCGAGATGAAGAAGAAGATTAATTGTATCAGATGAAACTTTGTTATTCTGAGTAGTTAACTCAGTAAATAGTAGTTAAACTATGCATGTGTAAAGGCCGATGGTATTTATTGTCATACTATTTTGTTTGTTTGGACGATGGCACTATGTATGTTTGGATGATGACTATGTATGTTGTTATTGTTGCATTTTAACAGGGTTTAATGTTGAAATAATAAAGGAGACTCTATCAATTTTCCTCTTTTTTTTTTTTTTGCTAGTTTTGTGTTGTAACATTCAATATTTGCTTAACAATAAACCAAACAGGTGTAAGAACAAAATATTAGTTTGAACAAGAACATTACTTAAATACAATTTCATAACATTCGGGTCGACATTACTTAAATACAAGTATCAAACATTACTTACATACAATTTCATAACATTGTTTATAACCATGTGCTTATTTGAGCCACAGAGCAAAGCATACAACAAGAACAACAATAAATGCCATTTTCCACTTCTTCTCTCTTGCTTTGTATTTGGAATTAAGGGTCTTCAACTCTTCATTTTTTAGTCGTAGATCATCTGTAATTCTTGCTAACTCGTCCTTGCTCGATTGCATTTCCATCAATCTCCTTAACATAACACCAAATTCATTTTCCCTTGTATATGTAGGTGGATCAAACCATTTTGTTTCTAAAAAATATGAATTAGATGAGTAGCGACTTGATTTACTTGTTCGCTTGAATTAGATGAGTACTAACAAGTTGGCAACACCTTTAGTGTTACCGACGATCTTAAGTCCAAATGTATACCCAATAAAACGCATTAAGTAAATGCAGAAAATAATACACAAATATTTATTAAAAGTATTAATAAATTGAAAAAAAAATCATCTAGTTGAAATACAACCAACAACCGGAGCGGTAGTCAGTTAATTGATGAAATGAAAAACAGTGCATTTTATAAATGAACATATACAGAAAAATACATTGAACCTAATAAATGTTACTTTGAAGAATTTTGTTTCACTTTGTGAACTACTTTTATGAGGGAAAACAAATGAAATAAACGATCAATTTTAGGGCCATTACCTACATTATGACAGGGGTTGTTAACATCATTCCGAATGTTGTAATAATTCACAACATGTTCTCAAGTAGGAAGCTGAAAAACTACCCAACACCTTTGGTAGTACTGCAAAAACAAACCACATTCTCGGGGGAGGGGGGTGGGTTCAAATTTAAATCCCAAATTTGGCTTCTAATGATTTTTAGGCCATTAAAATTGCATGGTCATCATGGTCACTGAATTGGGAGGATTGAAAAGAATAGTGTACATGAATTTTTTCCTTCAAAGAAAAAGAAAGAAAACTCTATGTATATCAGTATATGTAGAATTGTCAGACTGGTAGCTTAAGGGTCCGTATCAAACATGTCCTAGACTAACATCTGAGTTGACTTCGAGGGTCCATATCAAACATGTCCCAGACTAACATTTATGTTGACTTGTATTAGAATGCTAAGCTACAAATAAATAATAACTACCGCAACATTACCAATGGGGTGGTTTTTAGTTATCAATTTCATTTCTATGAAAATCAAAACTGTTTTCGTTTTCAAAATGCACAAAATAGAATACTTCAAACCACTACATCATCAAATGGGCCTACGTTATCGTGATCGGTGACAATAGTCTGTGATGGATGGAATAAGAAATTCCATAAGGGAGTGAGGGTATGGTTTTCCCGAAAACCAGACAAGATGAATATCCCAACCATCTACTATCAAAGTCCCATTTAATATCTTCACCAAGAAAAAGAAAAATTAAAGAAAAAGTCCCATTTAATTTCTCTCAAGACTAGAAACTGCCAAGAAAGTCTTATAAACATCAAAAAGCCTTAGAGGCTGTTTTCACCAGCAAAGGCAAACAGATTGACAAATTTATTCTATCATACAACTATATCCAGAAAAAAAAAATGAGGAATATGTTAATAGAAGCGAGTACAATGAAGATATCCGAAAATTTTACCTAGAGATACTGAAAGATTAATATTACAAGGTGTAAATCATTTCTTCATGATTACCCCAGTTTAGCACAATCAAATTGGAAACCATAACAATCAACAACACAACACCCCAGTTTCAATAATCAATCAAGTAAATACCCACCATACAATATATATATATATATATATATACACACAAATGAACCCTACCTTCCAATCAAATGTTATACCCCTGAGATGATTGAGAGAGAGAGTGTGTGTGTGTGTCTGTATGTGTACTGAGAGAGAGATAAAAGAGGACGTAACTGCAACGCCGCCGCTGGGTCTTGTCATCGGGGATGTCGAGTCCGGCGGGTGTGGTTGGGGATGAATCAGGGGTTAGTGTTATCAATTTGGGGTTTTTTTTTCTCTCAGGTGTTTCTCTCAGAGAGAACTAGAGAGAAAGAGTGTACATCTGTCGCCGCCGATTCTGCCGTCGCCGCCGTTCTCTCGGGTCACATTCTGCGTCTTCTCTCTCTCGTTCTTTCTTCCAGACCAAAATGGGGGAAAATGAAATGACAAAACCAAATGAGAGAGAGTGAGAGAGAGGAGTCTTTTAGTCAACAGTGGGCCCCACAAAACTATCTAATATTTTCTGAGAAGCCCCTATTGTGCAAAATGTTGTACAAAACATTGTGCGTGTATCATTTTTGTTTTTTGTAAGGCAACACCCACGTAGGCTCTATGTAGATGACAATGCTTAATAGATATGAAGCCAGGTAGGCTTCAGGTGGAGTGTCTTATAGAAGATTTAGACTCTTGGCTTTTAATAATTTAATAGAATAGTATAGACATGATACTGAAAAGGTTACTCATTTATTTACTATTATTGGAGTTTATTGGATGAAAATAACTGTTTGCATCATCAAGAACATAGTTCATGTTAAAAAAGTATTTTGATTGCTCAATTAGATTACCCTTTGCTATAATATTTTGAGTAGCATTCGTGGTTTTTGGGTTACTAAAGAGGTTAAATTCATTATGTCTCATTTGTGGTTAAATTTATTTTAACTTTGTCCCATTTGGTTCAAAAGTAAGTTGACACCCCTTGTGGTTGTGTGTTAAGTTCAAACCCTAACGGTGTAATCTTTTGGCTTCAAATGAATACTATATCCTTCTTTCAGCCACAACTATCGGGGAGTTAAATGTCAACTTTTAAATCATATGGGATAGGGTGAAAACGGAACATATAACCACAAGAATCGTTTATCACAATCCATCCCGCTGCGGGTGAAAATAGGACACATGGCACACCAAGGCTCATCCAAATCATTAAACCACTATAGCAGCGGAAAAGAAACTTAAAAACAACAATGAGTATTCAACTCCTTTGGAAATAATACACACGATGTTGTAAAATCTGAATATATTTGAGAAGTTAATTATATTTTGAAACGAATGAATTTATGTTAAAATGGACCTTAAAGGTACCCTAAGAACCAATCAAAACATTAAGATAATTTTCGGAAAGGGTAGAAAAAGGATACATGTAGCAGCATTTTCGACTGATTGAACTGTCCCATTCAATCGGTTGAATGTCTCTTTAGTAAAATTTCTACTTAGCAGCAGAATTTTGCCTAAGAACAAACAACCTTCACTAATTCCAAGCTTCACAAGCATAATAATATTTCAAGGACATAATTGAACCTTATTAATCCATGAAAAGAAACCATAATGGAATAAGCTAAGGCTCGTTTGGCTCAATTCACAAAAGTGTTATTCCTAAAGACAATCTGTATAAACAAAACTGTAATTAAATCAAACTCACAGAGATTAAGATGAATAGAAATAAAAAAAAATTGAGAAAGAATCCGAGCCCAGCGAACTGTTTTCTTAAGACGAATTTGTTCCCTCTCGGTGCACAAGGTTGATGAACAATCGTCTCCCAAGATAGAACAAATTTTCAATTCTGCAGAAGTTGCACTTCAATCTCCAGAATACAGCGAACACAAAACAGTGTGATACTCGAACAACAATGATATGAATATGCAGTGAGAGAGAGATTAATTTTCGTGCTTATGAAATGAAACCAGAGAAGAATATATAGATAGTCTGGTGACTGTTCGAATCAACACATCCAAACAGAGCATTGCAACTGTTGGAGTGGTGATTGTACGAAAAAAAACACATCCAAACAGGGCCTTATTATTCTAGAAGGACATGACTGTTTGGAAAAAACTGGAGAGAAATTCAAATGAATTTTCTCCAAAAACATTAGTTAATTTTCAAAGAAGCCCAAGCCCAGGCCCAGGAGCCCAGCCGGCGGCGGCATACGCACGTGTGTGTGTGTGTGTGTGCGCGCGCGTGGGATAAATCCCACAAAGACCTAAGTCCTTCCCCCTTAACAAAAGTGGGTACCCCAAAGGGGAATGCCCCTTAGGAGACTTCCCTCTTAAATATACCCTTAAGTTCTTTGATGTTTTTCCTATGTGGGACAACCAAGGTTTTCCACATTTTTCTCCTTTACCAATGTTTCACATGGGCCACTTTGGATGCCATTTTTTCATTCATCCATTATTGGATTTCAACATGTAAATATGCGGCGTTCATCTCCTCACGGAGGAGAACAGATTCCAATGTGGTCCTGCCCCAAAGAACGTGTGAGACCCACCTTAAATTGGAGCCAAAATTTACATAAAATTAGGTATATAAAATCCAATTTTCCAACAAAAAGTACTACTAAGCTTTCATTCAAAACATGAAGTTGACCGGTTAAGTATCCAAAACATGGATCCACAAGTTTGGATTCATTACAACCATAACCAAAGTAGTTCTTACTACCTATTATAACATTACATAACCATTCCATGGTTCACAAGTTAATCCAAAACATAGTTTTAGTTTCTCAAAACACATATTACACATTGGAATGGAAAAACAAAAGTATCTACAAGGACGATCCCATTGTCCCCTCGCACTCACTCCTCTCACTTCTTCCTTCCTTTCTTCTTTTCACCTGTAATGAAGTAAAGCTCCATTGCTCAGCCATATGTTAAGTGCACAATTCTAAACATATGCATATACGACAATTCATGCTTTAAAACATCAAACATGTCAAAGTAGTCTCTAGGGAGAGAGATACGTATTCATCCGGTAATGGAACCATGAAATCGATGTCATGGAGGGCTTTCTCCCAACCACTCATCCAAGTGCCCTAGCAGGGTCTTCTCCCAAACCATGCATTGTAGCCATTACTACAATTTAAATCCTTAAGCATCGAGAGCTTACCCTCGGAATGAAGTTGTACCAAACTCTCCTTCGACCCACATAGATACATAGCATGCTCACATAAACATGTTTACATGCTTTTATTGTATTTTCACGTGCATAATTAATGGGCCTAATTAGTACATGAATTTCGCCCGGATCCGAGTTATCAAATTGGATATTTAAAACATGTAAATTTCCTATAAATTACAAGTCTAGAATTCATACTTCAAGCTATACCCTTAAGATTTCAGGATAAGTACTAGGAGTTCGATTCTACGCCCAATCTCTGTTTATAAGTGATTCCTACAAGTATTTATATGTTTCCCCAAATTCTTAGAATTAGGATTTTTTATAAAACTTATCCAAACAATGCATAATACTATTAACACGTAACCCTTACCTTGAGGAGTCCGAATATGAAATTTAGAGAAAAACTGACGAACAGCGAACGTCGTTTGGCGTCGAAAAGCTCTAAGCTTCAAAATTCTCCCTAATCCTCTAAGCTTGCCCTTGGTTTGATTTTGAGATATTTTGACAAATATCTCACATTTTCTATATATAGGCACAACTCTCGGGAATTATGTTTATCTCCCCACGAGTTCTCAAAACTTCTAACTATTCTCCGAAACGTCCTACACGTCTAATTCATTGCTTCACGAGTGAAAACGATAAATCATAGAAGTTTTCATCTAAGTTATGTTTGGTCCGTAATTATGTCCGAAAACTATTTTTGTAGAATTTCTAAATAACCTACATTTTATGCAACGTATCACCTACGTTATCATTTAACTAATCCAAATGATCTTAAATGAGATCAAAACTATTAGAAATTATACAAAACTTGTATATTTCATTTGTCACATATATATCACATTTTGTCAAATAACATTAATCAAATAAATATCATCTAAGTCATGTCAATATATGCCTTATAAATTTTCACATTCCCGTGTCCTCAATTGACACTCCCCGTTGACATTAATAATTCTCAGAATTTCAATTTATGCATTTAAAATGAATATATTCTCCGGGATGAGCGTGACATCATTAGTCATAACTACATGAATTAAGTGTCAATTTTTTTAACAATTGGGGAGTGAAAATGAGTATAAGTAGGGTAGGGCTAAATATACCAGTTTTTTTTGGCTAAATATACCACCTCTACTCACAATTTTATTTTATTTTTATTTTTTAATACTACAGAATGATGTATTTAGCAGAAATGTAGTATATTTAATCCCACCCTAAAAGTAATGCAAAGGTGTATTATAATACAATTCTTTGTTTCCTTAAAATTCCAACTCCCACTCATACATTTGATTTAAAAAGAAGAAAATAGGTCCCATCCTTTCATGGTTGGTCCTCCAACTAACAAGTAGGGAGGCCCATCCATTGATTTATGGGACCAAAGGGTCTCATATAGATCATTTATGATTACTTTTGGAAGGCTAAAAGTGTCTATCATGAAAATTTTCCCCAAAAGTAACAATCCTGTAAATTTAGTGACAATGATGATGATGATGAAGACCATAATTCTCTACGAGGATGATGAAGGAAATCCTTTTGCCCAGTGCATTTTTATGAATATGCTCCAACCGTGATTTTCAATCGCAATAGTCCATTTGAAAAACCTCAATTGCAGTTGCAATGGCAGAAGAAGTAAAATTGACAAGAAGCAGCCTAGGACTATGTTTGGCTAATCGTATTAATAGCCACTGCAATCACAATTGCAATTGAGTTTTTTGGCCAAACAAGCCCTAATAAATGGATCACTATGTATATAGTGATATACTTCCCGAAAATGAATCCCAAATTTAGTTCTCAAATGCTTTAACAGTTGTACCATATACTGTGGCAGTGGTTGGTGGTACCACATATCATTGCATGTGGTACAACTGACAACACACTTAGGGAGAAATTTTGGAATTTTATAAAAGGGCAGCCCGGTGCACGAAGCTCCCGCAGTGCGGGGTCCGGGGAAGGGTCGGACCACATTGGGTCAAATGTACGCAGCCTTACCCTGCTTATTTGCAAGAGGCTGTTTCCACGACTCGAACCTGTGACCTTTTGGAATTTTATATATTTATTTATTTATTTATTGTTATAAGCAAATTTGGAATTCAAATTTAGGAATCATATTTAGTTGTATTCGTATACACATACATATTGGGAGTGTATACGAGCTGAGCCGAGCTCATATATATATGCTTGAGCTTGATTTGTTTATTAAACAAGCCGAGCTCATATATGCTTGAGTTTTGCTCGTTTATTAAATGAGCTTGAGATTCAAGCTTAGGCTTCACTCATATAGATAATAGTTTGTTTAATAGCCTTTTATTCAAACTTGCACTTGCAAGAAGAAAAAAAAAATGACAAGAAAGCAGTCGAGGTTTATGTTTGGCTAATCGTACTAATTAATCTTCATTGCAATCGCAATCGAAATCGTAACTATATATATATATATATATATGGGTAAATTATAAATTACACCATTGTAGTTTAAGGGTTGTGATAGTTTGATCCCTATAGTTTCAATTTTGGCATTTATACCTATAGTTTGAAGATTGTGTAAAATCCACCCAATTACAAAATAAGCAAGGGCACAATGAGAATATCACATTATTTTCAGCCCAAAATGACCCCATATGTAGAGACTGACTCAAAAGTGTAGTTCAATGGGAGCAGAGCTTATGCGGGGGATCGGGGGCAACGCCCCGACCCAATATATTTATTTTTTGGGGTAGAAATAGTATAATTCTATGGTTTTTACTTTATTTTATTTTTTTGTACAAACTAATCTATCCCGTAATTTTTTCAAGAAAATTTTGTATTATTAGCTTAATTTTGTATTTATTTTTTTCAATTTCACTTTGATATTTGTGTGGCAGTGCGTGTCCAGCTTTAAGTGTATCACATTGTTTAAAACATTGGAAGATATTAGCATGTGGTTTAAAAGATTATAAGATATTATCAGATTATTATAAGCTTTAAGTGTATCGGATTGTTTAAAAAATTATAACTTATTCATGGGATAAATTAGTTTGTACATAAAACCACATAAAATTATATTATTTTTACCCCAAAAAATCCGGTGGAGGCGCCGTCCCAACCCCGTATAAGCTTCTGGTCCCACTGAACTACACTCCTGGGTTTATGGACACATACGGTCATTTTGGGATAGAAATAATGTAATATTCCCATTGTGCCCTTACTTATTTTGTAATTGGGTGGATTTTGCACAATTTTCAAACTATAGGGTGTAAATTGCCAAAATTGAAACCATAGGGACCAAATTGTCACAACCCACAAGAGTGTAATTTGTAATCTACCCTATATATATATATATTATGCCAAATGAGCAGTAATAAACAGATCACTATGTACATACATGAGCCATGGTATGCTTCTCAAATTTGAATTCCAATATTAGTTTTCAAATACTTTAACCCTTCTATCATGTGTTGTTATGGTAGTGGTTGGTGGTACCAAATATCATTTCATGTGGTATAACTGACAAAACACTTAGGAAGCAAATTTGGAAATTATAGCATTATTCGTATAAAAAATGCTAGACATGTAACACATTTTATAACATGACTTTAAATGTATGTACCATGTGCTATGTAACTGGTGCATAAAATAATGTGAAAATTTCAAACAGCACATAGTACAACACATTTAAATTTTGTTGTGAAATCTGTTGAGTGCTTAACATTTTTGTACTCGTATATGCATATGCATATGTTGGGTTGTACACAAACTCATGTATGCTTTGAGTTTTGCTTATTTATGGCCATAATTCTCTCTACTCTCTCTCCCTCTCTCTCTAATGTTCTGTAAATATACAGCCTCTTCCTCTATGGCCTATATTCACAATCATCTCCCCATTTTCTCCATTCTGCTCCCTTCCTGCAAATCATACAATAAAACTCAATTAGACGCCCTTCCAATTATTGTCAAGCAAATGTAAATGAGGATTCAACACCTTTTTCTTTTTCTAACCTCGGTTTCGATGAACACCCATTTTCTCTCTCTAACTTCTACGATGTTTTCAATCATTCTAAATTTTCCTCCCCTATTTTATGGGTGTATATGTATATATGTCTGTGTGAGTGCGCCTGTGAGTGCGTGTGGACATAAGAAGAATAGGGTAAGGTTTTAGGAAGAGCTTCAGGTGGTTCAAAAATAGGAGCACCGAGGTGGTCTATGGTTGGTGGTGATAATGTTTGTTGTGCTTTTAGTGTTTGTGGTTAATAAATTGAGAATTTTGTATCATAAATTTCATTATTTTGATTTTTGGAGTATGAAATAAGTTGCTTTTGTGAATTTTGTTGCAGACTTTTTGTTTTTTTCTAGAATTTTATTTAACTTATGATCCTTTTTAAGGATTTATGATTTGAGTACTGGTCTATATGGAAATAATGACCATGTTTGTATGTCTATGTTTAATTGTATATAGATATAGACGTATGGATATAAGAAGAATATTAATGACTTCTTGGGTTTCTGCCTATAAGGTTTGTCTGTTGAAGGGAATGTGAAAGGGTCTTTTAGGTAAAGAATAGAAAATACATTCTGTACAAGTACTTTAATGTTTAAACAAAAGTTTTTGAATAGCGAGACTGTTTAAATAATTTAAATTCATATATATACATATATATATATATCACTACAAGAAAAAGGGCATTTTGTGACGAAAGTTTTTGTGACGGATTTTAATCCGTCACAATAAATGTTTTTGTGATTGATTCTCTGACGGAAACGTATACGATACAAATAATTTTTATTTGTGACGGAAATGTATCTAACCGACACAAATACAATTTTATTTGTCTCGAATTTATTTAATCCGTCACAAAAAACTCTCCTTTTTTTTTTGTTTGTGGCGGGAAAAGTTGGGGGCAAAAGTTAATACATGAAAAAAAAAAGAAAAATGAAAAGAAAAAAAGTTGGGGCGAAACCATCGGGCTCTTCTCATTCTCTTCTCTTCATCCTCCACAGTTTCTTCTCATTCTCCTCCTCCTCCTCCTCTTCTCATTCTCTCATTCTCCAACTATTCCTCCTCCGATGCCCTCACTTCTTCTCCACCCTCCTTCCCTCCCTCCGACGCCCTCACTCCTCCTCCGACAACTCCTCTGGCCTCCCTTCTCTCTCTCTCTCTCTCTCTCTCTCTCTCTCTCTCTCTCTCTCTATACATATATTTATATATATGTGTGTGTGTGTGTGTCTGTGTGTGTGTGGTCTTTGCTACATTGGTAAGTTCCTTATATGTCTAGGGTTTAAAACCCCAATTTTTTGTTCTGGGTTTAAAACCCCCTATTTTTTGTTTAGGGCATAATCAACTTCACCCCTTTTGATATCTCTCTCTCTCTCTCTCTCTCTCTCACACACACACACACACACACACACATACACATATATAATAGATATTGATGTAGCGATTTTGTTTGTGAATCAGGTAAATTTCGAGAATTGAATGTGTACGAAATCTACAAGAGAGACCGTGGAAGCCCATTTTATCTAAGATTGAGCCAGAAACAAGTCAATTGCCTGGGCGATCTTGTCCTTTTCAGCAATAAAGTTAGTTCATTCTTCATTTCTTCTTACCTTTCGTATCTAAGATTGACTTTCCTGAAACACTTGAATAAAGTTAGTTCATTCTTCATTTCTTCTTACTAACTTCAAATCAGATTTTGTGCCACACACCCACATTTGATTAGATATTACTTGAGATTATCTTTAAGTGATACTGTTTCATATGATTAGATCAAGATATTAAAGAAATACTTGAATATTGGTGGGGTCCTTGTGTATTGAGTTTACCCTTTTTCCTTTACTACCTTAGAAAACAATGATAAATTACCAGACATGTCCTAGAGAATGTGGCTTACCCAGAAGAAATAACACATTGTGTTGCTGGAGTAAAATGGTTTAAATAACTTTGCGTGAGGTCCAGAAATATAGTTTTAGGTGGTGAATATAAGGAGGGTGCAGTGGAAGACGATGATGAAGTGATTCAGAAGTTTCATAGGACTCTGAGGACATACTTCAGAGGGCTATTGAAGCCTCCTTTTAATGAAGCAGGAAGAAAAGCTGCTGGGTTTGGGCCTCAATGGTATCATCCTCTTGCTGTCAAAGAGGCCAACTGTGGACACGTGGGATTCCACTTCTTTTTGTTTTTGTTTGAAATTGATTTGGATCAAAGAAGGAAAAGGGAGGTCTGTTGAAAACAGATACAGAGTCGCCACTTGGTCTTTAAGGAACCAAGAAACCTAATTTTGACTCACCCAAACGGATAAAGGGCACCGGCCCTTCATAACCAAAGAACTTGGCTTGAGGTTTTGGTACGAGAGAGGAAGGAGCCTTTGTCGCGACTAAAACACCCTCAACTCGCCCCGTCTTTCGACGGGCCTCAATTAGCATCCAAATAATCATCTTATACTATGTATGGTTCGACAATTAATACTATGATAGTATATTACATCACATAAGAAAATTTGAAATGGAAGATCTAAAGATAAGATATCATTCATAAGATCTAAGCCAAATATCATACAATGTAAAGTGAAAGATCACACAAATAAACCTAGGAAAAATCGTCTAATCATGTATCAAGTAATTAAGTTTCCTTAATCTAAAGGGGACATGAATTGTTCTTGAAACAAAAAAGAAATCAAAATATGCTTAGCAAGCTAGTATGACGCATGTTAATCTTTGGGAAAAGAAGATCTCTCAATCCCCGGGATGGATGAGAAAGGAAGATTTGATCGAGAGGGAGGCATGGACGTGTGATCAAACTCATTCCTTATAATCTTCTTAGATTAGGAACCATAAAAGCCCCAAATCTTGCATGGATGCAATGTATGTATCTAGAATGTGCCAAGGTTGTAGTGTGTTTTATGTTCATGGATTCCTAGAATGACTTAGAAGTCTAGAATGTGTATTAATGAATGAATGAAATCATCATGGGATATGTACAAATGTAGTATGAACTACTTCCTAAGACATGAGCTAATTTGGAGTGCATATAAGCATCAAATCAAAGTATGGAAGTAAAAGTGTGCTTGCTGTGAATAGTGGATAAAATAGTAGCATAATCTTGTGAAAATGGAAAACAGGGGTTAGGAATGTTTTCAATGCATGATTTTTTATGGAGATCTTCCTTATTGTGCCTAGAACACAACCCAAAAAGCTAATCTTTAATAACTATTACAGTTTGAGAGAAATCATATAAACAATAGAGGTCACTCAAAAATAGAGACCGTACTGTCCAAATGGACCATTTTTAAGTATTTTCAAGTCAAATCAAAAATCATGGGTGTTTTCTAATGAGTTAGGAAGACTTTCCAAGTGGTCTTGTATCCATACATTGAATATTGAGTTCTAGAGAAATCTTTGAACTCAGATCATTCACTATTTTGAAGATTTTGGGAAAAACTAGAGTTTTCTTTCTTGAGATCAAAATGAGGGGTTTTAAGAGGGGTTTTGAAATAGAGGTTTTGAAAGTATATTTTCAACATAAAATAGAGATTATAATCACTTAAAATGTCAATATCAAACTCATCATCAAGAACCTCCAAGATTGTTGAAAAGATTCATAACTTCAAGGATACCTTGGAGGTATTGAAGTTATAATCATCATCTATCAAACATGTTTTTTAGGTCAAGAGCTACTATCCATAAGGATTCACTCACCTCAAACTTCATGTCATCATCTAAATGATGATGAACTAGTAAGTAAATAAAGAAAATAAAAAAGAAATGAGGTAAGAAGAGATGATCATTGTATATAAGCAAGCAAATGAACAAATCAATAGATGATATTCAATGGTGGAACCACAAGCATTCAACCTCTCATATGTGTGTATATGGGTGAGTACATCACTCTCTAACTCATAGGAAACTCAAAGAAGATGAAGAAGATGGATTGAAAGCTTGAAAATAAAAGTTTAGTTTTTAGAAAACTAATTGAAACTCACATTTTGGATTGGATTTGAAAGAAGAAAATCTATACTTCTCTCTCTCTTTCTCTCTAACTCTCTATATCTCTCTCTAATGGCTTCCAAGCTCTCCCTCTACATGGAAGTAAATTGCTTCTTTTATAGGCAAATGAGGGGTGGTAAATGGGGTTTTAAAAAGTATAAAAAGGTCTCCCATTGGTCCAAAATAAGCTGGGAACCAAAACTACGTCGTTTTGGTTTCTAATTAATCAATTTGGACCCCCAATCAAAATTACAAAAATGGACTGTTCTGGGGGAGAGTGCCGCGGCGGTACTGGGCCTGTGCCGCGGCGGCAGTGGGCCAGTACCGCCGCGGCACTGCTCCTCCTTCGTCCAGATAATGTTGTTTAGGCCCCCAGAGGTTCCGGTATTCGCGGAAAGGCCCTATTTCGTCTGAAATTCACAGAAAATGCATACGAACTCCAAATTGCGGTTGTGATATACTGTTGGAAAGGTAGTGGAGTCTATTTTACATAAAAAAAAAAATAGTTCGGAGATAGGTCACTTTGAAAAGTTTTGCGGTATTTGCGATAAAAGCCTATTTGATTGCCTTTTTCGCCTTCGGAAATTCATAATAAACTCGTTTTAAATCCGAAAATTGTGTGTGATATACCGTTGGAAAGCTATTGATCTCTAGTATCCATGAAAAATGTTTGAAAATTGTTACGGTGCTCTGGTTTCAAAGTCAAATTTTGGTCAAACTGGTCAAACCTTGGTCAAACCTGGTCAAACCTTGGTCAAAGCGGTCAACGGGGACTTTCTGGTAGGGGTGGGCAAATAGTTCAGTTAACCGAAATTCGAACCGAACCGAACTAAAATTTTCATTTCAGTTCAGTTAATTCAGTTAAAAATTTCAGTTCAGTTTCAAACCGAACTATATATTTTTTTTCAGTTCGGTTTTCAGTTCCACTCTCCCAAACCGAACCGAACCGAAAAACTGATTTTTTTTTTTAGTTTATATATTATTAATATATTTTTATACACAACTATATATATTACAAAAATATAAGTATAATATATAAGTAAATATAAACATATGTTTTCTTTGTAATATGAAAGAAAATGGGACAAGAAACATATAAAAAAGTTGTGAAAATGAAAAAAAAGAAAAAAAAGTATAGTTTTTTCAAAATTCGGTTAACCGAATTTCCAAACCGAACCAAATGAACCGAATTGACCAAAATCGAACCGAACCGAAATATGATTCAGTTCAGTTTCAGTTCCCATTTCTCCAAACCGAACCGAACAAAACCGAACCGAATTTCTCCCAACCGAACCGAACCGACCGAATGCCCACCCCTACTTTCTGGGAACTTTCGGGACTTCCGGGGCTCTCTGGGAGCTGACGATTTTATCTGTCTTTACTTAAAAACTCATTTTCTTACTTTTCTTACGACATAGCATGTTTCCAGAAATTTTGGTCCAAATCTGGGAGTTTTTGGGCTTTCAAGGGCATTTTGATCATTCTGAGCATCTTGAGAAATAGAACTAACTTCCAGGAGTTCTTTTGAGTCTTTTTCGATCATTGTGAACCACCAAGCTATGGGTCTCCTAAATCTGATAGCCGACAAAATGGGGTGTCTACACCAACCCAGAATGAATATAACATTCATCATCATATGTTAAACATTCTCTCTCTCTCTCTCTCTCTCTCTCTCTCTCTCTCTCTCTCTCTCTCTCTCCTGTGCTTGCACAATGTTATACGTGTTCAAATTTGGATGCATGTTCTGAAAATATTCCAAAGCAAATCCGTCGTTTAATGTGGTTTGTTGTTTTTATGTTTATTTAACAATGAGATATTGGCTAATCATTTTAGGCAAACGAGGTCTCTCTGTTCCACATACATCAGGCCAGTATTGGAATAAATTTTCAAGATAGCCTCACGAGGATGAATAAAATTTTCAATGAACCACGCATTCAAGTGTTTCTTTGAGTATGTAGGAGATTGATTAGATATTACTTGAGATTATTTTGACTCTAAATGTGAATTCAATTAGATTGAATTCTTTTTCTTTTTCTATCAGAGAACACATGTTTGGGTAATTGATCGAGTTCTGATCGAGGAGATTTTCGAGCTTCTTTGATCGAGTATTGTGAAAGAGCTTCTTTGAGTTTCCATTGGAACCGCTTGAGCACAGATTAAGGTATTTGTACATCAACTCCTCAACTTCATTTCATGAAACTTGCAATAAAGGTGAATTTGCTACTGATGTGTTCTTTGATATGTGCTCTCTATATGAAAATAATTATTTCTATGAACTCAAATTTAGTTCTTGTTAGAAAAACTTGAATGAGAAATTGATTTTTTAATTGAATGGATTTTTGGTCATGCCAAACAGACCCTTAACCGAATGGATATGACTGTTGACGAACAGTTTCCTTTCGAAAGGTTGTGACTGTTGACGAACAGTTTCCTACAACCTATATATATGGGTCTTGTTCATTCATTTAAAATCGAGAATATACGAAATTTGTCACGCCCCGGAGTAGCCAAAAATAGGGAAAATTTAAAATTTCCTTTCTGGACCCATAGGGAATGACGAGTTACATTAACTGATTGTCATTTCTACATTCTACACATGGTTAACAGAGTAAGCAGAAGCATAAAAACATCTATTGGTATTTTTAAATAGAACTCAAATGTCTGGGGTCTAATTACTACATCATGAGTCTCAATAAAATATTTGTAAGGCAGTCTAGGGTGATCTATATACAATACATATCTAAAGCATTACCTCAGATAGAAGACAATAAAGCAAGTTAAGTAATTATAAATAAGACTATATCGGAGTCCTTCGCTTCAACTTGTAGATCTGCTGTGTCCCTTTTCGGTAAACCTCAACTTGATAGTAGTCACCTGTGAAATCTAGACGTGATATGTCCAGGGCAGAGGGAAGAGCCGTTAGCTTTTGAAGCTAAGTGAGTTGACCTAACCGATCACTCCTAATACAAACAATAGTATACGAGTACAACAAATACCTCGAACTAAACATTTAATGAGCATTATCCCAATACTTATGATTTATGACATGGTAATATGAATGAGATACGACACGATGCACCATCGATATGTTCGACTTTACTCGACCACAAACACCACAACTGACTCATATGACTTGTTACATTACCAGTGTAACGCCGTTAGCTCAGAGTAGAATGATTACGTTGCTATCGTCGCCTAGCAGGGCCCTATAGCAGTTTTTTTTGGTTTTTAAAAGAAAGAGTGTAATCATTGTACTCTTAGGTCCGGTGACCTTGCCGGGAGAATAGAATAGTTACAGCGCTATCGTCGCCTAGCAGGGCCCTATAGCATTTGAAGGGTAACTATTGTATTCTGATGGATACATTGTTATCGTCGCCTAGCAGGGCCCTATAGCGTATCAACCATCAACTCATACATAACTTCAATGATTTCAATGGAAACTCTGGCTATCGTCGCCTAGCAGGGTCCTATAGCAGTTTCATTGTTGTTCCCATTGATTTGACTGTACCATTCGGACCTCCGCGATCCACTCAACATGTATGACAATATGACTGGGTTAGTCCCCTTGACTAACCATGCAGACGTCAACATTGACTTCATGACTCGATTACGTTCATATGAATGTTCATGTGATTGTATAATCGTAAAACATATTAAGCAGGAATAACAACGATTATTAACCAAGCGTGGAGTATAGTTAACTAACATGCGTTCAACATATAGACAGTAAGTCTGAACATACATATATATATATATATATATAATACTCATCAGTCATTCATATGTTTATAATTGTGGAGCATAATAAGCATGTATAACGACAATTAATAACGAAGCATGGAGTTTGGATATGTATACATGTGTTCATCATATAAACCGTAACGTACACATATATAATACTCATCAGACATGTCCACACAGGGCACACTGGATATTCACATAATACACATAGAGTAAATCTATAATATAGCAAGTGAGTTAGGACGACTCACCTCGATGCGGGTGCGTAAAAGCAAGCGTAACTGCGGTTCCTACAAAGTATATAAATCCATAGAACGGCGGTTAATAAGCGTACTAAAAGTAAGGGCATAATGGTAATTATGCCGGATGTGTTCCTAAACCTCAACATGATGATCTAGGCATCATTCTGAGTCTAACGCCATTGACTAGACTCAAATCGGAGTCCGTCGCATAAAAGGCTGGGTTTTCTATACCAGTTTGGGCCCTAGAGATAAACTGTATTTTTGACCTCGTCAAAAGGTCATCAAACTTTAAGGGGACGTTCTAGGCATTATTCTAAGATTCTGGGAACTGACCGCGTATTTTTCTGAGCTACGGTTTATTTATTATGAATTATTGAAGCGCTATTTATATAATTATAGCCTTCGGAGTCCCATAATTATAAAATATAATTTAGAAGGACAAGATGTCCTTAGAAATATTTTTACTAAATACTAGACCTTAAAATAGGCTAGTAATATTTTTCTCATAATTTCAGAACTCGTTTGATATTTAAAATAATTAAAGGACAACCAAACGGGTCCTTATTTAAATAAATAAAATGTTAGATTTAGGTTTTATAAATAAATAATTTATAAAGCAGTGATATTTGGCCTTGGGAATAGTAATATAATTTTCTGGAATTTAAATTGGCCATTAGGTATTTAATACCTAATTATTACCCTTTAAAATTATCTTTGATTATTTATTTAAATTAAATACATAATAATTACACTATATAGTTTTTAAACCATAATTTCATAAAATACTACATATATAAATATAACATTTTTCAGAATATTAAAAACTATATAATAATACTATAAAACCAACAATAACTAGTACAATATCTTTTTATTTTAAATCAACAAACTCTTATTATTTATTTATGACTAATTAAATAATAAGCATAATATGTAAATATATAATATAATATAAGGATATTAATTAATAATATTCAGAAATCATAAAATGTACTAATATTACATTTTAAACTATTTTTCTATAATTTAAAATAATTAATTAAAGGGTTAACAATATAAGAAATTAAAACCTAATTAACCAAGGCTCTGTTTGGCAAACTAAACATCTAGCACACAAAAGCTAAGCCAAACGCAGATTTCCCAAACGGGCCTTAGGCCCAAGCCTTCTTCTTCCTCTAGCAGCGTATATACATACGTATATTATAGATAAAATTCGTATATATATATATATATATATATATATATGTTTTGTACACAGAACTTCAAATGGTCATAACTCACTCAAATCTTAACGAAAATACGCAAACTTTATATCGAAATCGACTGCCTCGACGAGCCCGATCTAACGGTATAGGTCTTGAAGCAAATCTTAACGGTCTGTGCGTACGGGGGCAAAAACAGTCACGACCAAAAGAGAATAATCGAACCGTAGGCCATCCAAACGTGACTTAATCTTCGGGCCATTCATCGAGGATGTTAAGGGAGTCGTTAGGGTCATTTTGGCATTGAGTTTGTGTGTTTTGATGACGGTCGAAAAATCGAGCTCGTACGAGCATCAATGGTGGTCCGGCCATGGCGGGGGACTCGGGACTGTGTGGGGCCGTGCATGGGTGTGTGTGGGTCTCTGTGTATATAAAGAATGCAGAGGGGTAGTGGTTTTACCTTCCTTGATCTCGGGTCTCTCGGTCTCGGTGTCTATCGGTTTCCCGCGGTGGTGCTCTCTTTCTATCTTCTCTCTCCTTCTTCTCCCTCCTTCCTCTCCTCTTCTGCGGCCTGTGCGTGTGGTCTGGACGAGTGTGAGGCAGGGGGTTGGTAGAGAGTGGGGTGGTGAGGAGTTGTTTGGGTTGAGGGGCAGAGAGGGTGTAGGGTGTTTGTGGGTATGGGTTTTATTTTCTTTTCTCTTTCTAACTATCTCTCTCTCTAGACTCTTAACTCTCTCGGGTCCTCACCCACTTCTACATATAATATATATTACACACATGGACATATAATATATACACACAGTACATACATAAATATCATATAATATAATATACTACACATATAAATAATACAAACGTGTGTGTGTGGGTTAATTGTGTTCGGCGGTGGCAGTGGTTATGAGGTGGGGAGGGGACAAGTGGCAGGGTGAGGGTGTATGGCTTGACAAGTGGCGGGTGGTTTGTGCCAAGTGTTGGTGGGGGCATGCATGGCTGACACATGGCGGGTGGTAGCCGCATGGCTGCCACATGGTTGTGGTGGGGCCCTCGTCTCAATTTACGTGCCTCGAGTCACGTGCCGTACAGTCTAGGTAATACCAGTTCGACAAGTTCGCGCGTAAATCAGTCCGGGTCTACGAACATAGTTCGGGTCTAATACGACTATCCGGGTCCTAAAATAAAAAGTCGATTACACTAGTAATCACGACTATAGTCTCGGAACTATTGGGTCCAAATATATTATGACCTATGATTAAAATATTTAACGACAACGGATAATAAAATCGATAATTTATAAATATAAATGGGACAGCGAATATCCGATATATCCTATAGTTAAAGATTAAAACAACATGAAATATTAAAATATACAATATTAATATACGAGGTCGGGTATATATATATTCTAAATTTAAGTGACAGTGAAATATGTACTATAACGCATAATTATAAAATTAGCGACAACGAATTTATAATATATCTTGTAGCTATAAGATTATGCGACAACCAAATATCTTAAAAAATATAACATTAACATATAAGGTCAGGTTTAGGAAATTCAGAAATTACATTAATAAAGGGCTACAGATTTTAAGGGTACCACAAAATTATTCTCTCTCTCTCTCTCTCTCTCTCTCTCTCTCTCTATCCGCATGTTAGAATTAAGTCTATTCAAGTATTATACATATAATTGTGTTCGCTGAGTTCTGCATATTGGAATGCAACTTATACAGAACTGTAAATCCGTTCTATCTTGGGAGACGATTGCTCATCAACCTTGTGCACCAAGAGGGAGCAAATTCGTCTTAGGGAATCAGTGTTGTAACTGGGCTCGGATTCTTTCTCAAATTTATTCTGTATTTATTTTGGATCTCCAATCAGTAAGTATTTCAGATTTCAGATTTATACATCCCAATATATTTTGGATAACAATCTTAAGACGAATTTTACTTGCGGTCCTTTATAAATCTGAAAACCAGATTAGTTTCTATTTTTTGATTTGTTCGTATAATTCTGAAAGTGCTTTTGGCCCAGAAATGTAATCTGGAGTTTGGTTTGTAAACTTATAGTCTTCTGAAAATGTGTTGATACCTCCACCGATTTGAATATTATGCATATATACTGACAGTCAATTTCAGAAATACTAGTGACCATTGAATTCATTGTGAATTGTTTAATTACAAGATCAGAGGAGTTCTAACTAATAATTACAAAACAATGAATCTTTTGGTCATAATTACCAAATACCAAATATTGAATGTTTTGAAACTTATTGCATACATACGTGTCTGTTTGTTTGTTCCAGTTTACGGCAATTTCTTACTTTCAACCGTTTCATAAGAAAATAGTGAAGTATTCATTTACGTGTACACATTTTGTTTATATTTAGAAGATAGTAGAAGTGTGGTGAACCGGTTTGTAAAAAACTGGTTGTAATATTTTGAATGTGTTTAAACAAACAGGTTCATAGTAGGTACCGAATCATGTTCAAGATACATACCCTTTTGGTTACTGGTTCACCATATCCAATAATCTAGTCACATGCTTTCAGAAATTTGGAATTTAATTATAACATATTTTTATTTAAATTTTTGGACACCAATGGTATTTTCTTTTTGAGCCCTTGTCTTCACATAGTCATAAAATATGCAATGATTATGTGTTTTCTTTGTCAACACAGTGCTATGTATCTACTCCCTAAGAAAATGATTTTTCTTTTACGAACTTGGCATCAAACTATGCATAATTACAAATTGGTGCAACTAGTGTGAACCGTTGAGTAAAGTAGTTGTGACTATTTATCTAGTCATTAGTCATGGCAAAGCCGAAATAATGCCTTTGTAGGCAACGTTTGTTTTGTTTGAACACTGTTACTTTTATTGTTTTATTGAAGGATTGGTGTTTCAAATACACAACATGTAATTTAGTGAATACACATCTTTTTTGTGCATGTTGCCTAACACTGTAGTATTCTCAAACGTTATTTTGACTAAATCAAGGATTCTTTTCTAGTCTTGGAATCTGCATTAAAAACTGCTATTTGGAAATGATAATATTTTTCAAAAGGTGTGTGTAATGCTGGCCTTTTAGACTGAATCTAAATGGTAATTTAGGCATCCACTGAGCTTCACACCCACTGATTTAGATTGAAATGGTGCTTTGGGCACCAACTTATTTAAATTTAAATTTAAATCCTTGGCTAAGATCCAAAAGGTATCTTGTAGCCACCTTTTCTTTGAGAGATAATAATAATAATAATTGATTCATTTATGTTTAAGCCCTAGTTTGCTAAAGTTTTGTAAATTTTCAAGTTGACCCTAGATAATTTATGTTTAAGCCCCTAAAGTGTAAATTTTGTTTTATTCCTTGCTTAAATATAAATTTGTAGTAAGTAAGCATTTGGATTTTCAAGTTGTTTGTGCATGTAATTTAAGAGATTCGCTCTTAATGCTTGAAAAAAAAATTATCAAGGCTGGTTATATATGAGAATTGGTTATGATAGAGTCAAATCACGCGATCTTGAAATTTTAACAAATGTGGGGGTAATGTTAAAATGCTAGTATTTACATGTGATCACCGATACTTTCAAATGTGGGGGAAAATATATGTTGAACTTCGTTAATATTTTGCAAGTATAAAATTTTTAGGCATGTATATTTAATTTCATTTTGAATTTATTGTACTCATATAATTTAATTATATGGATAGACTTGGAGATAAACCAAGATAATTGAATGTGGTTACTCGAGATATTAGTCTAATTGACTATTGGGTTCCCATTGAAACTTAAAGCTAATGGCTTTAAAGTTAGCAAACATACAGAGGATTTTTAAGTGTGTGATTAGCCACAATTATATGTGGAAAAATTCTTAAAGTTTGTTGTTTTGGGACAACCCATTTGAGTACGTCAAATGGGTTTGATTATTGTTACATTATGATTTGTGCTAAAAGCATTAAGATGAGTTATGTCTTTGTTTCTTTGTATGTGATAGCAATATTGACATGATTATGACTATCAAAGAAACATGAGTATGTATACAATAATCAAAGTGTAGATTATTGGAAGGTGATAGTCAGGGTACTTGGATACATGAGGTATGTCACGTCCCGACGTAGCATAAATATGGAAAGCGTTTAATTTCCTTTATGGACCCGTAGGTCGCGACAGTTTGAAGGATCGATTCCGTCCCAAACGTCGAACAACATAAAACCATTAATCAGAGTAGAGCGATCAAGGCTTATAAAATTTTTCTAACTTAATAAATATTACAGCACGGGTCATCTAAAGGCACAGGCCGCCTTGAAACAAATAATAACTTGTCATCTATTACAGTCATCCTTATTACAAAACTAATTCATAACTTAAAGCACATAAACTTAAAGCATATAAAAGTAAATTCTCTTTCCAGCAGTTGTTCTCAATTAGTGTAGTCATAAGGTTCTTCCTGATTGTAACCTGAAAAGCCTGAACACGAATGTCCAGGACGCATCAACGCCGTCAGCTTCAAGAAGCTGGTGAGTATTAAAACATAACTTTGAATGTAAAACATACTCATTTACCATTTTCAAATTCCCATTTAATTCAATGAGTTTACATTAGAGTAAAGAGTTCATTTTAGAAAACAACAACAATATCATTTGAAAGCTATAATTCACATATATGTGACCGTGTATGAAAACAATGCACCAAACTCATCTTACCGACTCTTTTCTCTCGACAAAACCCAACAATCCACTATCACACACCAGTATCTTTGAAATACTTCGATAGCCACACTTTAGCACAGGGGTGCCAGGGAATGTCCAGTTTGCCTCACACTTTGGTCCGGGGTACCAGGGAGTGTCCAATGCCTCACACTTTAATACCTAATCCGCCATGCAAATACCGGAGGAACCCTCACACAGTATCCAGACTCGGGTATCAGGGAGTGTCCGTAGGCCACACTTTAGCACTACCATGGGTGCCAGGGAATGTCCAAGTTCGGCTTCACACACTTTGACGCTACCATGGTCGTCAAGGAGTGTCCAATTTTGCCACCGTCGCATTTCAAAGACACCCTCGCCGCAATCTCAATCACAACACACTTTGGTACTCACTTACCAGGGAGTGTCCACAACACAATCTCAACCGCACTCACTATACCACACTGTCCATTATTCTTTTCCATACTGACCAACACTCACCATGCATGTACAACTGACTCCACATGAATGATATGTGACTTAATACAAAAATATAAAGTACTGGGAACGATAACCATGGATGTACGAGAAGAAATCAAATCTTATATTAAACAACGGGTGAATTCATCAAAGAATGCTTTAACATGATTTTATCGCTATTAGAACACAAGTGGGTCTACTTTGAAGTAATGCCCTAAACAATGAGTTATAATTTGTATACATGAATTACATATCAACAGAAAGGTCTTTGAGTCTAGTTTCCAACGCTTCAAACCGTGCGCGTTTTCGAGTTTCCTAGAGGAAGTTATGGCCGTTTTACTAAAAGTCGTCAGTGCTGAAAAATGTCAATCGTAGCTCTCGGATTTCACGTAAAACCGAGAGGTGGCAAAACTTTAAATCAACGGTACGTCGCGATACGGATGAATTAAGCCGTAGTATTCGAACCACAACTTATTGGAACTAAGATCTTTCATTCCCAATTCACAGAATTGATTTTGGTTAAGTTTGAAAAATTACCATTTTTGAGCTTCAAGCTTTCATACGAAAATTAACAATGGTGTTCTTCAAATTAGACTAAACTAACAGTAAATAAAAATGAGATTACATTCCAAGTGAGTTTAGAATACTCACTGTGATATAGATTGAAGAAGTTGTTGAGAAAGAAATACAAGAACAAGAATTACGAATTTCCAATTTCAAGCTTTGGCTATGGAGGATTGAGCTCTTCAAATTATGAAATTATGAACTCTCTGCACTCTCTCAAGCTCTCTGTGCTAGAAGTGCAGAATGTGTGTGTTTGAGAGAGTAGGTGAGTGTTTAAATAATTAAGCTTCCACTTGGAGACAATGGCCTAACAATCCACTCATTAACCACTAACTTTCTAATCAATTGGTAGATTATAAGGAATATGCAAGATGATGTAAACATATACTGATGCACATATAGCTCCACAGATTAGTGTATAAATAACCAAGCCTCCACTTGGAGACAATGGCCTAACAATCTAATCATTAACCACTAACTTCTAATTAATTGGTAGTTTATAAGGAATATGCAAGATGATGTAAACATACACTGATGCACATATAGCTCCACTAATATTGAAAGGGTAGTGTAGATCGATAGGGGTCAAGGTCTGTTTGAGAATTTAAGCTTATGGCATTAGGAAAACACACATACTACAAGCATTGCCAAACAAGGCCTAAGGAAAATCATTAGCAACATTAATTGTATATAAAGCAATTGTCCAATCAGTCACTTCCAAAATCTGTGGAAGTTTAGCACCACGCGGACAGTTTTAAACTTAAACTGGTATTTTCGTGACACGGTGTTCATCACAAAAATACAGAAAATTCATTTTATTGAAAGAAACAATTTTCCGGTTTTATAAAAATTCAGTTTGAGTTAAAAGAATTTATTTTCACCGTTTTGGAAATGCAGATTTGAAATTCAACACAGGTATTGCCAAATTTTATAAAAATTGCATTTTGACCCCAAAAGTAATTTCAATTATGAGATCAGTCAAGAAATAAATCTTACACATAAGAATTGAAATTTAAATAAAGGCAGACAATGTATATTTAATTTTAAATATGACAATGCAAGAAAATGCAGGTTATTACACCCTTCCTCCCTTAAACAGGATTTCGTCCCCGAAATCAAGACTAACTAGTCATGAAACAACTCCGGGTACTTCTTCCTCATATTAGCTTCAACTTCCCATGAGGCTTCATTCTCGTCACGGTGATTCCACTGAACCTTCACCAACGGAATTTCCTTATTTCTCAGCTTCTTGATACTCTGATCTAGAATCTTCACAGGTCTCTCCTTGTAACAAACGTTATGACTCGTCTCAATATCGTCATAATTAACCACGTGCGAGGGGTCTCGTATGTACTTTCTTAGCATACTCACATGGAATACATTGTGAACCCCAGACATCTTTGGTGGTAGCGCCAGTTGATAGGCCACTTTTCCGACACGTTCCAAAATCTCGAATGGTCCGATGAATCTCGGAGCTAGTTTCCCTCTTTTGAGACCAAAACGTACCACTCCTCGGGTCGGTGAAACCTTAAGGAGTACGTAATCTCCAATACTAAACTCCAGATCTTTTCGGCGTTGATCAGCATAACTCTTATACCTGCTCTGAGCGGTTCTCATTCTTTCCTTGACTAAGGAAATCTTCTCGTTGGTTTCTCTAACCAAATCCGGTCCCAACAACTCCGTGTCACCAACCTCTGCCCAACACAACGGAGAACGACATGGTCGTCTGTACAGTGCTTCGAACGGAGCCATACCGATACTCGCGTGATAACTATTGTTATAAGCAAATTCAACCAACGGCAAGTGTGTCTCCTAAGATCCTTCAAAATCGATAACACAAGCCCTAAGCATATCCTCCATTATCTGATTAACACGCTCGATTTGTCCATCTGTCTGAGGGTGAAAAGCAGTACTCATCTTGAGCGAAGTTCCCATAGCTTCTTGCAGACTTTCCCAAAATCCAGAAGTAAAACGCGCGTCACGGTCTGACACAATTGACACAGGTGCACCGTGAAGTCGCACAACTTGTTGTATGTACATCCGGCTCATCTTTTCCACCGGGTATGTCATACTGTAAGCGATAAAATGAGCCGACTTCGTCAATCGATCCACAATTACCCAAATAGCGTCATGATTCTGCTGTGATCGAGGCAATCCTACAACAAAATCCATCGTAATGTGCTCCCATTTCCAACCAGGAATAGGTAGCGGTTGCAACAATCCTGACGGTCTCTGATGTTCGGCTTTGACTTGCTGACACGTCAAATACTTGGATACAAATTCAGCCACATCCTTCTTCATACCTTCTCACCAGAAATTTCTCCTCAAATCTTTATACATCTTCGTCCCTCCCGGGTGAACTGTATATCTTGACTTATGTGCTTCTTCCAGGATATCCTTTCTAAGCTCTCCAACATCCGGCACACATAATCTATTCCTGCAACGATACCCTCCATCGATTCCCACCTTCCATTCTGTCGGGTCCTTCTCTGACATCTTCGCAAACCATGATTGAAACTTCTCATCTTTTTCCTGAGCTCCAATAATGCGGTCGATAAGAACAGGCTGTAGGATAAGACATCCAAAAAGTTGTCCTTCTCCTCTTTCAGTACTCTGTACATCGAACTCCGCCAACGTTTCCAATGCTCACCATTCTCTAACCATTAAGGAGGCGATTGTCTCCCGAGTCTGCCGACTCAAAGCATCAGCGACCACATTAGCTTTACCAGGGTGGTATTCCAACGTGAAGTCGTAATCTTTGATCAACTCCATCCATCTGCGTTGCCTCATGTTCAACTCTTTCTGTGTGAACAAATATTTCAGGCTCTTGTGATCTGAGAACAAATCAAACTTCTCACCGTAGAGATAATGTCTCCAAATCTTGAGTGCGAATACCACTGCCGTCAACTCCAAATCATGAATGGGATAATCCAACTCATTCGGCTTCAGCTGTCTGGATCCGTAAGCGATAACTCTACCATCTTGCATAAGTACACACCCTAATCCCTGATATGACGCGTCACTAAAGATAGTGAACTTCTCATCAGGCTTGGGTATTGCTAGTACTGGTGCGGTAGTGAGTCTCTCTTTCAACTCTAGAAAGGCTCGCTCATGCTTCTCTGTCCACTCGAACTTCAAATTCTTCTTCGTCAACCCAGTCAAAGGTGCAGCTATCTTGGAGAATCCCTCAACAAATCTTCTGTAGTAGCCTGCGAGTCCAAGAAAACTCCGAACTTCTGTAGGGTTGCTCGGCCTAACCCAGTTTGACACAGCATCTGTCTTGGATGAATCCACCGAAATTTCTTGAGATGACACCTTGTGTCCCAAAAATTTCACTTCTTGCAACCAGAACTCACACTTACTGAATTTTGCGTACAACTGGTGGTCCTTAAGCGTCTGCATCGCAATCCGTAGATGTTGCTCGTGCTCTTCTCCTGACTTAGAATAGATCAAAATATCATCAATAAAGACGATGACAAACTGATCTAGATAAGGCTTGAAGACTCTGTTCATCAGATCCATAAACATTGCCGGGGCGTTCGTCATTCCAAACGGCATCACCAGAAATTCATAATGACCATATCGGGTTCTGAAAGCAGTCTTAGGTATGTCTTCCTTTCGTACCCTCAACTGATGATATCCCGACCTAAGGTCTATCTTGGAAAATGTCGTAGCTCCTTGTAGTTGATCAAATAAATCGTCGATCCGAGGCAAGGGATACTTATTCTTGATAGTCACGCGGTTCAATTCTCTGTAGTCGATGCACAGTTTGAGTGTTCCATCCTTCTTCTTCACGAATAACACCGGTGCTCCCCAAGGCGATGTACTTGGATGTACAAAACCTAGGTTTTCGAGCTCTTGTACTTGTTCCTTCAATTCCAATAGTTCGGTGGGGGCCAGTCTGTAGGGAACCTTGGTGATCGGTACGGTACCCGGTATAAGCTCAATACAGAACTCTATACTTCTCTCGGGCAGTAATCCAGAAATATCTTGAAATACTTCTTCGAAGTCCTTGACTACAGGTATAGATGAAGCTGTCACCTCTGTACTGATGACTTCGATGTTGGCTAAACATCTGGTGAGGAACATATCTCCCGAAGGGTTACATTGAAAATCAAAGGGTTGATTCTCATTGTCGGAGAATGTAATTCTCTTCCTCGCACAATCCAACTTCACTTGATTCTGAGAGAGCCAATCCATTCCTAGGATTATGTCGAACTCCTTCATCGATAGGACGATCAACCTTGCAGAGATTTCACGGTCTCCTATCTGTAGAGAACAATCCTTGCACACGTGTCCTAATCTGACCGCAGCTCCTAATGGTGATGTAGCCTTCAAAGCTTTCTCTAAGCGATGAGGTAAGATACCCAATCTCCGAATTGTATTAACAGATATGAATGATAGAGCAGCACCCGTATCAAATAACACTTTAACATGGGAGTTAAACAGAGTCAATGTACCTTCCACTGCTTGCTGATCAGGTTGAGCTTCTCCATAATCTCCTTCTTCATATACAGTTCCATCATATCCAGCGGCATCAGGAATAACAGCATTCAAGCGGGTCTAACCCTGTTGTCCATAAGTCACTTGCTTAGGAGCAGTGCAGAACCTGCTGATGTGACCTGGTTCACCACAGTTGAAGCAGACTATCCTTTGCTGAGCAGCACGCCTTGGTGCCTTGCAATCTCAAGCCAGATGACCAGGGTTGCCACAGTTGAAGCATTTTCCACTACTACTTCCTTATCCTACTCGGGGTTGAGTCGGATAGGTAATAGCTTGTGCCTTCTTGCTCCCATCAAAATTTCTCTTCTGCCCTTGGGTACGATTCATTGGTGGTCTATTCCCAAAATTACCCCTCTGAGGCGGTCGGAATTCAAATTGTTTACGGTTTACTCGAGCATCTTCTTCCAGATCGGTAGCCAGGCCGACTAGTCCTTCAAATGACTTGTCTAGGTGGCCGAGAGTCAGGCGACGAATCTGCGGTGCCAACCCTTGGTTATATTTACGGATCTTCTTCTCTTCAGTATCAACTATATGAGGAGCAAACCTAGACAGCCTCTCGAACTGAGTAGTGTATTCTTGTACCGACTTGGTTCCTTGCGTCAGATCCATGAATTCCTTCTCTCTTCTGTGCCTCTCCGTAGCTGGGAAGTACTTTTCCAGGAATCTCCCTTTGAACGCAGTCCACGTCATTCCTGTAGCAGCTGTGTTCCCGATAGTGGCTATGACCGAATCCCACCAATCTGCAGCGGCGTCGGTCAATTGAAATGTAGTCAATCTCCTCTTATCCATCTCGTTGCATTGGACAGCTTCGAACATGCGGTCCATCTGTCTTAACCACTGTTCCGCTTTCCAGGGTTCCGCGGTACCCACAAACTGCTCGGGTCTGAGCGCACGGAATCTCTCCAGTAGTTTGTCTCCAGTTTGGCGGTCTCGGCGATTGTCATTCGTATTATTGATTCTTTCCAAACGTCTGACAAAAGCTTCGAACATTCTCGTAGGATCGACAGCCTCGAGTGCCCCCTCAATCAAATTATGATTCCTCCTCGGTCTCCCAGCCATTCTTAATGCATGATAATGATAACAGAATGAGGAACATGCATGAAGCAGTAACATAAAGCAGTTTAAACAGTGACAACATCCAAAAGAGTAAATATCACTATATCACATACTCGTATGATAACATAAGCATATAATAAAATCCAAATGTGCAATATATATCAAGTACAGATAATACACCAAACACGCATTCGAACTAGGGCTGTCTAATAGCAAAGAGGTTGTATTCTTATTCTCCATACTCTGGGCTGTGGGCCATGCTGACTGTTCCGAGATTTGACTCAGGAAGTTCGTCAGTGCCTAAGCTATTTATGAAGGCTATGGTATGCTTTGACTCCTTAGAAACTCGGCTACTATCTGTCTGTAGGGGCATCATAAGTTATGGCCATCTTGGCTAATTCTAAATGGATACGTCTGAAGATATATGGCGACTGCTATCATTCTTGTCGATGTGACAAGACAATCGTGTAATCATCTCTATGACGAAACCAACCTAGAACTTAGTTTCTGAACTAAGGATAATCCGTACTAAACTAAAACTGGAACTTGGTTGTTCGGTAAATATGAGCTTGGTAAATCAGACTATTCTTAGAGAAACTTGGTAGTATAGCTTAGTAAAACTTAAGGGTAACCTGTGTCACTAATCTGTGGCATGAATAACTGAGCCTGGTCAATCTAGGAAACATGGCTCTGATACCACTAAATCCTGTCACACCCCGACGTAGCATAAATATGGAAAGCGTTTAATTTCCTTTATGGACCCGTAGGTCGCGACAGTTTGAAGGATCGATTCCGTCCCAAACGTCGAACAACATAAAACCATTAATCAGAGTAGAGCGATCAAGGCTTATAAAATTTTTCTAACTTAATAAATATTACAGCACAGGTCATCTAAAGGCACAGGCCGCCTTGAAACAAATAATAACTTGTCATCTATTACAATCATCCTTATTACAAAACTAATTCATAACTTAAAGCACATAAACTTAAAGCATATAAAAGTAAATTCTCTTTCCAACAGTTGTTCTAAATTAGCGTAGTCATAAGGTTCTTCCTGATTGTAACCTGAAAAGCCTGAACACGAATGTCCAGGACGCATCAACGCCGTCAGCTTCAAGAAGCTGGTGAGTATTAAAACATAACTTTGAATGTAAAACATACTCATTTACCATTTTCAAATTCTCATTTAATTCAATGAGTTTACATTAGAGTAAAGAGTTCATTTTAGAAAACAACAACAATATCATTTGAAAGCTATAATTCACATATATGTGACCGTGTATGAAAACAATGCACCAAACTCATCTTACCGACTCTTTTCTCTCGACAAAACCCAACAATCCACTATCACACACCAGTATCTTTGAAATACTCCGATAGCCACACTTTAGCACAGGGGTGCCAGGGAATGTCCAGTTTGCCTCACACTTTGGTCCGGGGTACCAGGGAGTGTCCAATGCCTCACACTTTAATACCTAATCCACCATGCAAATACCGGAGGAACCCTCACGCAGTATCCAGACTCGGGTATCAGGGAGTGTCCGTAGGCCATACTTTAGCACTACCATGGGTGCCAGGGAATGTCCAAGTTCGGCTTCACACACTTTAACGCTACCATGGTCGTCAGGGAGTGTCCAATTTTGCCACCGTCGTATTTCAAAGACACCCTCGCCGCAATCTCAATCACAACACACTTTGGTACTCACTTACCAGGGAGTGTCCACAACACAATCTCAACCGCACTCACTATACCACACTGTCCATTACTCTTTTCCATACTGACCAACACTCACCATGCATGTACAACTGACTCCACATGAATGATATGTGACTTAATACAGAAATATAAAGTACTGGGAACGATAACCATGGATGTACGAGAAGAAATCAAATCTTATATTAAACAACGGGTGAATTCATCAAAGAATGCTTTAACATGCTTTTATCGCTATTAGAACACAAGTGGGTCTACTTTGAAGTAATGCCCTAAAAAATGAGTTATAATTTGTATACATGAATTACATATCAACAGAAAGGTCTTTGTGTCTAGTTTCCAACGCTTCAAACCGTGCGCGTTTTCGAGTTTCCTAGAGGAAGTTATGGCCGTTTTACTAAAAGTCGTCAGTGCTGAAAAATCTCAATCGTAGCTCCACAGATTAGTGTATAAATAACCAAGCCTCCACTTGGAGACAATGGCCTAACAATCTAATCATTAACCACTAACTTCTAATTAATTGGTAGTTTATAAGGAATATGCAAGATGATGTAAACATACACTGATGCACATATAGCTCCACTAATATTGAAAGGGTAGTGTAGATCGATAGGGGTCAAGGTCTGTTTGAGAATTTAAGCTTATGGCATTAGGAAAACACACATACTACAAGCATTGCCAAACAAGGCCTAAGGAAAATCATTAGCAACATTAATTGTATATAAAGCAATTGTCCAATCAGTCACTTCCAAAATCTGTGGAAGTTTAGCACCACGCAGACAGTTTTAAACTTAAACTGGTATTTTCGTGACACGGTGTTCATCACAAAAATACATAAAATTCATTTTATTGAAAGAAACAATTTTCCGATTTTATAAAAATTCAGTTTGAGTTAAAAGAATTTATTTTCACCGTTTTGGAAATACAGATTTGAAATTCAACACAGGTATTGCCAAATTTTATAAAAATCGCATTTTGACCCCAAAAGTAATTTCAATTATGAGATCAGTCAAGAAATAAATCTTACACATAAGAATTGAAATTTAAATAAAGGCAGACAATGTATATTTAATTTTAAATATGACAATGCAAGAAAATGTAGGTTATTACAAGGTATACCATGATCTATGAATTACACTGCAGAAGATATCCAACTGTACTTGAAGGATATAGATCCGAGTTGGATATCTATTTGAAAAGACTAAAATTCAAAAATGGATATGTCTTTACACTTAAAGGTACAGTTGTGACTTGGAAATCCCCTAAATAGTTTGCATTGCCTGATCAACAATATAATCTGAATATATTATTTTTGATAAAGCAAGAGAGGAAGCAAATTGGCTTCACCTTTCCTTAGAGGATATTCCAAGTTGGACAAAACTTGTGTCAACAATTTGTGCATTGTGGTAGCCAATCGACACTTGGAAAGGCACATAATAGTATGGTAAGTCTAGACATATAGTCAAAGATATAATACCATAGAACAATTGTTCTCTAATGGAGTTATCTCTATTGTCTATGTAAAGTCAAAAGATAACATAGCGGATCCACTTACAAAAGGCCTAACGTGAGAGCAAGTGGAAAGTTCATCGAGAGGAATGTGATTAAAGCCTATGCACTAAATAAGAGTCGTCATAGTGGAAACCCAACCTATTTGACTGGAGATCCCAAGATCTAGGTTCAACGGGAAAACTAAACTATGTAGTACTTTGTACACACTGAGAAGAATAATATCTTCATCCTCCCATTTCAAAGATGAGTCAGTGTCTATCTACCGCGAGTAAAAGGATAAGATACACTTTTAATGGTTCATAGGTATTGCAGGATACTCTTCATAGTAACTGTTAGGGGATATATACTAAAAGTCATGCTTTATGTAGTTGATTTATTATTCATTTAATAAAATCAGTTAATCCATTTTTATGAGAATCTGTGTGGGCAATATTTGTATTATATTGTTTATTTAATATTATGCATGTGTGTCTTTCATTCTACATAGTAGGTGGTTTAGTGTGTAGAGTTCGACTTATACACGGAAGATCAGACCATCGGATCTTGTAGAATGTAAGATTTTGGTTTACAGTCTTAGATGGATTGGATACACCATCGGTAGGACTGCAGTATGGTGTTGTAGTAGGTTTATCTTGACTATGGGAAATGGTATAGTTTCAACTCACTATGCTGGTACACTTTGTGTATTAAACGGGACCGACTTGGGATAATTATCTTTATACTGACTTATAAGATAATTAATACTTCATGACTATTATGAGTGCTTATGCTCTAAATCCTAAGTTAATTTATAGACACGTACATTTGATATTTACACTTTGATCCCTAAAAGGGTGAGATCCTTAAATGGGTCAATATCTCATTGGATTGGGTGACAATATTAATTGTGTGGTGGATATTAATTAATGATGGAATACATGTCTCAATTTTGGGATTGATGATATCCCCTTGAGAAAGCTTATTAGCTTTGATTATGTCAAACCCTGCATGTGAATTTTGTATCCAACATATCAGATAAGTTAAGCAGAGGATCTCAAGGAATTTTAAGAGATTAATTAAATATGATTGTCAGTAATTATATTTAATTAATGGATATATGTAATCTTAACATGGGGAGATAATAAGCATTTAATAACATGGAGCTCGAAATATAATTTTGAGATAAGGGTAGGAGTGCAATTATAATTCTTTAGTAGTATGAATTATAATTTATGGAAATAGGAATCTGATTCAGTTTGAATTAGGGTTTCCTAATTCCATAAGGAAGCTTATTCCTTATTGACTTCTTATGGTCCCTATCGTAGCCTATATATATATGCTGCTTTGGCTCTTTCCTCAGTTTGCGTTTTCCCATCAAGAGCATTATAACTCAGAATAGAAAAGAGAGCGTAAAAAGATAGAGTAGAAACATAAAGGATTTCGAAGGAGCTCACACTCAGTTCGATATTCTGGCAGCAAAGGAATACAGTAGAAGATCGTGAGCTGTTATCGAGCCCGTGTTCTTGATTCGTCTACTACAGCAATCCGTTTAAGCAGTTTAAGGTAACCCTAGTTCCGCCCTTATAGGGTTATTGTAGTTTTCACGTAATTTTTGCAGTACCAACTTATACGTGCTATCAACGGATTCTGGGAACGCAGTTTCTTAACAATAACCACCTACATGAGTAAGAAGGGGCCACTTCTATGAGAATTTGAAGCTCTAAAACACTCATGGAATCAAGAGGTGTTCAAGGCCAAAACGAACACAAACATGAGAACCAAATATGTAAGAAGAAGGGCTATGAGTATTCTATTGTCTAGGTTTACATAAATGGCTGGGAGTTCAAAGACAATCAAGTCTACTCATCGGCTAGTAAATCTGATAGTTTATCACTAGGGCAAGTTCAAGGCCACTGGGCTACTTAGTCTGAAGCAGTACTTCTTCGTTGATACTCGAACTAGTGTCTGCATTTTAATTTGAATGTTGTATAGACAATTTATCATTCATATGGGGGATTGTTAGAAAATTTTGAATGAGAAATTGATTTTTTAATTGAATGGATTTTTGGTCATGCCAAGCAGACCCTTAGCCGAATGGATATGATTGTTGACGAACAGTTTTCTTGTGATTGTTGACGAACAGTTTCCTACAACCTATATATATATGGGTCTTGTTCATTCATTTAAAATAGAGAATATACGAAATTATTCTCTCTCTCTCTATTCGCATATTAGAATTAAATTTATTCGAGTATTATGCATATAATTGCGTTCACTGGGTTCTGCATATTGGAGTGCAACTTATACAGAACTGTAAATCCATTCTATCTTGGGAGACGATTGTTCATCAACCTTGTGCACCGAGAGGGAGCAAATTCGTCTTAAGAAATCAGTGTTGTCACTGGACTCAGATTCATTCTCAAATTTATTCTGTATTTATTTTGGATCTCCAATTAGTAAGTATTTCAGATTTCAGATTTATACATCCCATTGTATTTTGGATAACAGTTCTTGCATAGTACTTCACAAAAATATGCTTTGATGAAGAATTTTGAAATGCTAGGCATATTCGAGTTGGGAGTTTAAATAATCCAGTAGCTATTTGTTAATCAAACAAAGTACTTCCCAAAAATAGCTTTGAAATGCTAGGCATATTCAAATTTGGGAAGCATAGCATTACTCATTTTGAAATGCTAGGCATATTTAAGTTAGGAGTTTAAATAATCCAGTAGCTATTTTAAGGAAATGTTAATTTCCATTTTTTTTTCATCAAGAGAGAAACAAGAGGATAAGTTATTCCTTCTCATTTCTTTTTTCTTTTTCTCTTTCTCTCCTCGGTCATTCCACGATACAATACATATACTAAAAGTTATTGAACATTAAGACTTGGTTATTGTCCCTTTTAACCATTGTAACTACCAATTGAAGCAAAAATTACAACTAAACAACACAATGTTACTCCCATTGAAGCAATAATTACAACTAAACAACACAATGCTACTTTGAGATAAAAAAAATTTGTGCTAAAATTAGTATGCTAGATCATAAAAGTGCCAAAGAGTTGTATGTTGATTTTGGGTTGTGATAAATTTATTTTCACAAGTTTATGAAAATTTTCGGATGTACGTTATAGAAATAGAGGAAACTCTACCGATTTTTTTAAAGGAATCTTTGCCCTTTTTTTCGTTCTTGTGTTGCTTGTTTGGATAGTTTTGTATTTGCATTTTTGGTCTTGTTTTGCTCTTTGGGTTGCTAGGTGTGTCAAGACCCAAATTTTCAATATTAAAATTCAGAAATTGTCATCACATTTTTATGTTTTAAGCAATCAACCTTAGACATGCATTAAAATATTATTGGTCTTTCACCTACCTAACCAACTAACTTACATGTGACCCTAGCAAATAACCCTATCCACCTAATTAACACAAATGTTACAAAACGCATGGATACATGAATACACGGAAAGAGAGAAAAGAGAGAGACGTATGAAAAAAAAAAAAAATATATATATATATATATATTCTTACAACCGTCATAGTTATGGTTGTATTAAAGAAAGAAAGATGTTCTATTAATGCTTCAAAACTTCCGTCATTTATTTTGTGAAATCCCAAGGTGCTTATAAAAAGCCTCCTAACCATGTTCTAAATTGACTGAACGAGAGAGAGAGAGAGAGAGAGAGAGAGAGAGAGAGAGAGTTAGGGAGAAATTCTTCTAAGTCTCAAGTAGTGGTGATTCCATTGGTGAAGGAAGTTTGAGCCAAATTACAGATTTCAAACTCTATCATAGTCACTGGGTAAATTTTCTTTTCCAAATCTTTTTATGCATTTTATCATATGTACCTTTCATGCGTATTTTTTTTTAATCTGTATTAGACCCTTAGAAGGCCTTCTCAAAGCTTTATGCTTGAGCAAGGCCAAACAGACCCCGAATCATCATTAATGATAAATTCAAGTTTCAAAGCTAACTTAATTTTTGGGATATGCACAAAGGGCATTTTTGGTATTTCAAAAAAATGTTAAATCATTGTAAATTATTTCCTATTATTTTCCAAAATTTGGTAAGTTTTGGATATTATTTGGTATTTATTTGAATTTCGAATTAATAAAATGGCTAAAGAATATGAGTTTTTTTTTTATACTTTACAATTACTTTTAAAAATTTTGTAAAACTTCGAAAAAAGAAATGGCCAGTACCATTACAATAAGAATAATATTCAAAATATTTGAACACTATTTTCCTAAATTTTGGGGTTAGAAATTTGTATCGTTTATTTTGGAACCCAAATTACTATAGAAAAGCTATATATTTTTAGATACTATTGTAACGAACTCCGAATCGGCTATAGTCAATGACATTAGTTCTATAATAATATAAGGATCATTTTAGTAAGGGGAAAATCCTATTTTAGTAAAATTATGAAAATACCCCTAGAAAGTTATAATTACCATTTTGCCCCTACACCTTGGACTTAAACTAAATTACTCAGTTTTATAAACATGTTGTGTAGGACTTGAAGGTTAATTTCAATAGAAGTTCTTTAACCACCTAAACTACCAAGGTGAGTGATCGTATTTTCTTTTTTTTTTTGATTCAACTCCTCACGGGTGAATCTTGTCTTATTACTTGAACAAGTTTTATTTTAATTATGAAATCGTTGTTCTTACATTTGTTCTGGAACACTTCGATTCATTCCACTGAAAGAGATTATTTTATTTGATGTTATTGTAAGTTCTATATTTCATTAATTCAAAATGTCAATTGCCACCATTCTACGTGATTATATATTGATTCTATTAAGAATCTACGAGCCCCTATGTGGGATGATCCATATTGAATCTACGAGTGGCCCAAAATTGGTCGACCCTCCTTATTGGGTCTACGAGTGTAATACCCTGTATTTTGGTATATTAATAAGACCTGGTATTTCATTTCTATACTCGTATAAACTTTCTCTTCCTTTTGATAAATTTTGATACCAATCGATTGACATATTCCCAATCGATTGACACTTTTCGGATACCAATCGATTGACATATTCCCAATCGATTGCCATTTTACCGACTAAAATTGACTACGTGTCAACATCCCAATCGATTGCCATTTATCCCAATCGATTGACATTATTCCAATCGATTGACTACAAATATCTGTTCCCAATCGATTGACTTGTGTCCCAATCGATTGGTATAAGCTGAGAAATATTTTCTTCTTTTCTTGAGCTTTAAACGTGTGGCACTCCCTTATCTCTATATATATGACCATGTTTATGGACTTGGGTCATTTTGACAGCCTTGAGAGAGAGAGAGAGAGAGAGACATACCTCTTGAGAGAGATATATATATATATCTATCTATATATCTATATTTATACACACCCTCACACACACTTACTGCCCTTGGCAGTTGGGAGGAAGAAGAAGAAGCAGAAAGAAGGAGGAGAAGCAAGAGAAGAGAGAGAACCCGACAAGGAGGAAGAAGAAAGAAGGAAGAGAGAGAGAGCTTGGAGATTTCAAGCTTAAACACAAGCCAAACGCACCCTAGGTGAGTTCTAACTCACTTGGTCCCTCTATATGAAGTTTATATAAGTTATTATGAAGTTTAGATGGGTTAAATGCATGTAGTGTACGTTTATATAAGCTGTTTTTACAATCTGCTGGTGAAGTGTCAATCGATTGACATAAATGTTAATCGATTGCCATCAGTCTGGATCCAATCGATTGGATAGAGATCCAATCGATTGACATCCCAATCGATTGAAAATGTTAGCAATCGATTGCCACTATTTAAGACCCAATCGATTGCATGTTTTCTCAATCGATTGATATGATTTTATACCAATCGATTGGACTTAGTCCCAATCGATTGGCATGATCAGAACATGATTTTCTTTTCCTATTTATTTTATAAGAGGTTTTGTTGTTCAATTTCCAATACGGACTTCTATTTTACGATTTGGGGGTTATCAGGGATAATGTGACAACACAGATAAGTATGATTAATAACATATGTATAAATCTGACAACGTTAGATACTATGAAATTCTTGTATGAGTTCGATGTCCGTTTCTTTCATTCAGAGTAGTCAGGCCACATTGGGAATTGTCATGTGTCGATGTTAGAATGGAACGTAAGTAGGTTTGATAAGTTCTGGGAATAGTACGGGGATGGACGTTCGGTCATGATATGCTCTTAAAAGCGGTGAGCTATGCATATGCTCTTAAAAGTGGTGAGCTGGACCCAATAAGTCCTAAGATAGACTGGATGATCTATGATATGCTCTTAAAAGCGGTAAGCTGTGAATATGCTCTTAAAAGCGGTGAGCTGGGATCACTACTAGATGACGTTAAGTCGTGGCAATAGAATGATATGCCTTATTGGAAACGTTGTGTCCCTAATAAGCGGTGAGCTGTGCATATGCTCTTAAAAGCTGGGGGACAGACTGACGTGGAGTCCATGACATGCGGTGAGCTGTGCATATGCTCTTAAAAGCGTTGGACGAAATGGAGGTGTATCCCTAGAGTTAAATGATTGAGTCAGTTCATGAAATCAGAGTTTGTTAAATGTCGTGATTTGAGTAACAAGACGATAAGGGTCGGTTTACAAGGATAGATAAAGGAACAAGATAATGTTATCTTTATAATAAGATGTTAAACCGCGTTTTCATAAGCTCGTGTTTACTTCAGATAACTGGTACCTCGTTAGTTTATGCTCACTCAGCTCTCAGTAAGCTGACGGCCTTTTATTGCCTGGACTTTCCCCGTCCAGAATATCCTGCCCCTTATTCTGCAGGTAATGACCAGTACACTGATGAGTGTTATCCAGAGGAGGGCCCCACCAATGAAGTTTACGCCAGGAAGGATTACTACGCTGAGGACTATCCGTACGCTAGTTGAAGGCTGAAGGAGTTATAACTAGTTTTATATTTTCAATTGATCTGTTAAACCTTTTGTTAGCGGGTACTTGGGCATTTGTTGTCTTCAGACCTGTTGTGATCCTGTGGATCATACTCTGATATTTTGTAATAGTTAGCACTGTGTGTTATTCTCAGTTGGTTACTGTTGCTTTTCTTTTGGACTAGTACTGCGTGGTGTGGATTATTAGTGACTTTCACCTGTCATTCCTTATGGACCCATAAAGGAAATTTATTTTTCTCTATTTATGCTGCTCCGGGGAGTGACAGGGTTTTTGGTATCAGAGCCTAGGTTCGGTACTCTAGGTTGTGATACTTTTGTTCACTAAGTATTTCCACACCATCTGGTCCTAGTATGATAGAATTTCTTTGAGATGAGATATAAGTATAAGATAAGTTCGTCTTCCTGACGATAGATAGTTTCCTTTGCAGGATAGCATGGATCCGGAGTTTCACCAGTTTGTGACTGATGCTTATGGAGGACATATTATCCATGGAGATACCGTGGAGCCAGCCGACCCAGAGTTTTATCGTGAATGTGTGTGCCAGATAGCTAGTCGACATTTAGAGGAAGACATGTGGAGAGCGCTTTATGTGACCAGGAGTACTCACCCGACACAGATGCGCATGGATGCTTACCATACTGCGAGGGTCGGTAGAGATATTTGCCAGGAGATGTTACAACTAGTTTTGAGTAAGCCAGAGATGGATGAGATTGAGTTGAGAGCCATTATAGCCGGTCCACCAGAGCCTATAACTGTACCAGCAGCAGCAGCAGCCCCACCATCACCAGTGCCCAACGTAACCGTCCCAGAGCCAGAGCCTGAGCCGATTGAGGATGAGGAGGATCTAGAGCCTGAGGATGAGCATCCCGATGAGGACATGGATGGAGATGGAGAGGAGGAACCGATAGATGATGAGGACCCAGTAGAGGATGAGCATACAGACGATGCAGATGATGATGAACCTGAGGATGACCCCGAGGAGCCAGAGTTTGAGCCAGAGGATCCAGTACCAGACCCAGAGGCTATTGAGGCAGACGTAGTAGTAGATGAGGAGGTACCCGACGAGGAGATAGTTGTGCCAGAGGTACCCGTTGTGCTTCAGATACCAGCTGGACCCATTATGCATATGGCAGCCATGGCTGATATGGTAGTAGGATGGATAGCTCAGATGGTAGCACAGCCAGCAGATTTTGTTTTGGGAGAAGTGGCTATAGCAGGAGCTCTTGACATAGCTGACGGTTTTATTGCAGTAGCTGTTGATGTCGCTAACCAGGCGATAGCAGACGTGATGGAGGACGATGATGCAGAGATGATAGAGGATTGGGATATAGGGGTAGTAGTCGAAGATCTTGTCGCACCAGTTGAGGATGATCCACTCGAGGAGATGGATATAGACCCAGAGGACGAGGCACCACCAGCAGGATCAGATGCTGACGACTTTTGAGTCAGGATCTACAGGGTATAGATTTGGTTAGTTTATATTAGGACATGTTGTCCACCAGATTTTTGGGAGCTTGAGAGATAGCTATTGACCATAGCTTTGTATAGTATTAGCTGACTTTAGTTGTTGTAACTCTTGTCCCATATGGTACACAGTTTGACTAGTGTGTACTATACGGTACATCTTTTGATATATATATATATATACGAGCAGTACTTTTGTTATTGTTTGGTTGTTGCGTTGTGCTGTGTTGTTTAGTAGAATTGTTAGTTTTGCTGTTTCTTGTTCTATCTTAAGTTCGTTTCTACGAGAAGACTTTCAGCTGATCAATATGTCTCTTGTAGGCGATACTCGTTAGCATCATGGTAGGACCCTTGAGAAATGAGCACCTATTCCGGAAGGGATGGATCCGACGGGAATTTTTGAAGCATTTATGCAGAGGATGGAGCATGTGGGGGATACATATAATCACTCCACCCACCAGAGACCTCTTGCACCCCCGCCACCAAGACAGACTGGAGATAAGCTGTTAGCAAATTTTCGTGGGTTACGTCCCGAAAAGTTCGATGGACTAACAGAACCATGGAAAGCAGAACAATGGATAAGAGAGATGGAGTTAATATTTGAAGCATTGGAATGCAACGAACAAGAGAAACGCCGCCTTGCTACGTTTCAGCTCACTTATGCCGCCGCAGATTGGTGGGAAGCTGAGCGAGCCACAATTGGGATCGATGCCACTAGAGCTATGTCGTGGGAGACATTCAAAGGCAGATTTTTGGATAAGTATTTTCCAGAAGATGAGAGAGATCAACAGGAAAAGAACTTTCTCAATTTGATCCAAGGAGGATGGAATGTACGGGAATACACAACACAGTTCGAGCGTTTATCCAGATTTGCTCAGCATATGATAGACACTCCACAGAAGAAGGTGAAGAGATTTCACCAAGGACTGAACCCCCACCTCAGACATATGATGGTTGGTCATCTGAACCAGTCGTATGAGGAAATTGTTAGATTTGCTACATGATTAGAAAAGGATGCTAATCCAGTACAGCAATCACAGACAAATCGACCTCAGTCGTCACGAGGGTTTCAACAAAGAAATTTCCATAATCGACCACCGAGAAATACCCAAGGATGGAGACCTCAGGAAAACTTTCAAGGAAACAAGAGAATCGGGGAAGGAGCCAGAAAACCTCAGCAAGGTTATAATCGACCCCAGCAAAATCAACAGCGAGAACTACAGCCGCAGGCATTACTAACAGCCCCACCAAGCAATAGTGGAGGATGTTTTAACTGTGGAAAGCCAGGACATATTTCAAGGAACTGCACTGTCTGTAGATCAAATCGCAGGCCAGATATCGTCTGTCGCAACTGCAACAAACCAGGACACTTGAGCAAGGATTGTCGTGCACCACGAGGAGGATACTACGGGGCACCAGTTCAAGGAATTCAAGGACCTCCAGATCAGGCAAGGATGAATGCTATTATCCCAGAAGAAGCAGGCTTTAATGCTGATGAGCAGCAACATTTGGAAGGTACACTTGTACTCTTTCATAGTCCAGTTAAAGCTTTATTTGATACTGGAGCCGCACGTTCTTTTATTGCTGTTAAGATTGTGCGTCAGTTGGGTTTAGAATCCCAGACACTTGAGTCAACACTGAATGTTGTGTCACCATTGGGAGTGACAGTTAAGTTGAGTAAAGTGTGTAGAGATTGCCCATTGACTTTGGGAGATAGGAATCTTCTAGCAGACTTGGTAGTTCTGTCGATGTCAGAATTCGATGTTATCCTAGGAATGGATTGGTTAACTAAATATGGTGCCAATTTGGATTGCCCTACTAGGACGATTGTATTTCCAATACAAGGAAAGCCGACGATCAGATTTCAGTGTCAACCGACAAGCGACCTGTTTCTTACGAGTGGTTTGGCTACGATCATTAGTACGAGTACGAAGCTTACGATGGATCAAATTCCTATTATACGAGACTTTCTAGATGTATTTCAGGATATTAAAGGACTTCCACCGAAAAGAGAAATAGACTTCTGCGTGGAATTAGTACCTGGTACATTGCCTATTTCTAAGACTCCATATAGGATGGCACCAACCGAGATGTTGGAACTGAAGAAGCAAGTTCAAGAGCTTGAAGATCTAGGATTTGTTCGTCCAAGTACATCACCTTGGGGAGCACCAGTTATATTTGTAAAGAAGAAGGAAGGAACACTTCGACTCTGTATACACAAGGTTACGATTAAGAATAGATATCCATTACCTCGGATAGATGATCTATTCGACCAGTTACAAGGATCTAGGATCTTTTCCAAGATCGATTTACGTTCAGGATACCACCAATTGTTAGTTCGACCAGAGGATGTATCAAAGACTGCATTCAGGACAAGATACGGGCATTACGAGTTTCTAGTTATGCCTTTTGGATTGACGAATGCGCCAGCAGTTTTTATAGACTTGATGAATAGAGTATTCAGACTATATCTGGATAAATTCATTATTGTGTTCATTGATGATATACTGATCTACTCAAAGACAAAAAAGGATCACAAGGAGCATTTACAAGTTGCCTTGCAGACACTTCGAGGTAACAAGTTGTATGCAAAGTTCAGCAAGTGTGAGTTTTGGCTACAGGAAGTCAAATTCTTGGGACATGTTATATCTCAGGAAGGTATTTCGGTAGACTCATCTAAGATTGATGCAGTCTTAAGCTGGAACAGACCGACGAATGCGACCAAAGTCAGAAGTTTCCTCGATTTAGCAGAATATTACAGAAGATTCGTCGAAGGATTTTCCAAGATAGCAGGACCCTTGACAAACTTAACCAGGAAAGAGACGAAGTATGAATGGACAAACAAGCATGAGGGTGCATTTCAGGAGTTAAAAGAAAGATTGACTTCTGCACCAGTACTCGCATTACCTAAGAGTGGAGAAAAGTATGTGATCTACAGTGATGCATCGTACCAAGGACTCGGGTGTGTGCTTATGCAAGATGGAAATGTTATCGCATATGGATCAAGATAATTGAAGGTACATGAGAAAAATTATCCTACGCATGATCTGGAATTAGCAGCAATAGTGTTTGCATTGAAAATTTGAAGACACTATCTCTATGGAGAAAAGTTTGACTTGTTTTCCGATCATAAGAGCTTGAAGTATTTGTTCTCTCAAAAGGAGTTGAATATGCGACAACGAAGGTGGATGGAATTACTCAAAGACTATGACTTTTCTTTGCAATACCATCCCGGTAAAGCAAATGTAGTAGCAGACGCTTTGAGCCGTAAACCTCGGCTAGTGATCGCTGCATTTCTAATTAGAGAATGGAGAGCATTAGAAGAAATTGTTGAATTTGATCTTCAGCCAGTGGAGCCAATGAAAGGACAACATTTTGGATGTCTTATAGTACAACCGACTTTGATCAATTGTATCATAGAGGCTCAACAGACAGCAAAGGATTTGAAGTTATGGTTCGCCAAGATGACAGCCAAGGAACCAGAAGTCTGGAATATTAGTACCGACGGAGCTTTACGATGTAAAGATAGACTATGTGTACCTAATAAAGAAAGTCTCCGAAAAGACATATTGGATGAAGCTCATAAGTCACGGATGACGATTCATCCTGGAAGTACGAAGATGTACAAGGACTTGAAGAGAAATTTCTGGTGGGAAGGATTGAAGCGAGAAGTGGCTGAGTATGTAGCTCAGTGTCTTACTTGTAAACAAGTAAAGGCAGAACATCAGAAACCACCTGGACTTCTACAGCCGTTACCTATTCCTCAATGGAAATGGGAACACATAACCATGGATTTCGTGGTAGGATTGCCAAAGTCACAGCAGAATCACTATGCTATATGGGTAATCGTGGATCGATTTACTAAGACGGCACATTTTATTGCCTATAGCATGACGTATTCAGTAGAACGTTTGAGCCGAATGTATCTACAACACGTTGTACGATTACATGGAGTGCCTGTATCTATTGTGTCAGACCGAGATTCGCGCTCTACTGCAGAATTTTGGAAGAGTCTCCAGACAGCGATGGGAACGACATTGAACTTGAGTTCAGCTTTTCATCCGCAGACCGATGGATAGACTGAAAGAATTAATCAAGTGATGGAAGATATGTTACGCGCTTGTGTCTTTGATTTTGAGAGTTCTTGGGAGATACACTTACCTCTGATTGAGTTTTCCTATAATAATAGTTATCATTCAAGCATAGATATGGCGCCATTCGAAGCTTTGTATGGAAGACCTTGCCGATCGCCGCTATGTTGGACCGAAGTCGGAGATAGTCAACTTCTTGGGCCAGAGATGGTACGAGAAACCAGTGAGAAGATTCAAGTCGTACGTGAGAAGATGAAGACAGCCCAGACCAGATACAAGAGTTATGCTGACAAGCGACGCAAAGACTTGGAGTTTGCCGTTGGAGATCACGTATTACTCAAGGTTTCACCTGTTCGAGGAATCGTCAGATTTGGTCAGAAAAGGGGCAAATTATCGCCACGTTTTATCGGACCATTTGAGATTCTAGAGTGTGTTGGGAAGGTCGCTTATCGCCTTGCATTGCCGCCAAAGATGTCAGGAATGCACAATGTTTTCCACATCAGTATGCTGAGGAAGTGTGTTCACAACCCAGCGCATGAGATCAGCTTTGAAGACATTGAAGTCCACAGTAACGCTACATTCAATGAAGGACCTGTTCGTATTCTGGATCGAGGGATCAAGAAACTCAGGAACAAAGAGATTCCGTTAGTCAAAATTCAGTGGAAGCATCACGATGAAGGAGAAGCTTCGTGGGAACTAGAGTCAGAGATGCGCGAGAAGTTTTCGTTTTTATTTTAGATCTTGTTGCTTTTGATTTCGAGGACGAAATCTTTTGTTGAGTGGTGGATAATGTAATACCCTGTATTTTGGTTTATTAATAAGACCTGGTATTTCATTTCTATACTTGTATAAACTTTCTCTTCCTTTTGATAAATTTTGATACCAATCGATTGACATATTCCCAATCGATTGACACTTTTCGGATACCAATCGATTGACATATTCCCAATCGATTGCCATTTTACCGACTAAAATTGACTACGTGTCAACATCCCAATCGATTGCCATTTATCCCAATCGATTGACATTATTCCAATCGATTGACTACAAATATCTGTTCCCAATCGATTGACTTGTGTCCCAATCGATTGGTATAAGCTGAGAAATATTTTCTTCTTTTCTTGAGCTTTAAACGTGTGGCACTCCCTTATCTCTATATATATGACCATGTTTATGGCCTTGGGTCATTTTGGCAGCCTTGAGAGAGAGAGAGAGACATACCTTTTGAGAGATATATATATCTATCTATATATCTATATTTATACACACCCTCACACACACTCACTGCCCTTGGCAGTTGGGAGGAAGAAGAAGAAGCAGAAAGAAGGAGGAGAAGCAAGAGAAGAGAGAGAACCCGACAAGGAGGAAGAAGAAAGAGAGAGAGAGCTTGGAGATTTCAAGCTTAAACACAAGCCAAACGCACCCTAGGTGAGTTCTAACTCACTTGGTCCCTCTATATGAAGTTTATATAAGTTATTATGAAGTTTAGATGGGTTAAATGCATGTAGTGTACGTTTATATAAGTTGTTTTTACAATCTGCTGGTGAGGACAAAGTGTCAATCGATTGACATAAATCTCAATCGATTGCCATCAGTCTGGATCCAATCGATTGGATAGAGATCCAATTGATTGACATCCCAATCGATTGAAAATGTTAGCAATCGATTGCCACTATTTAAGACCCAATCGATTGCCTTTTTTCTCAATCGATTGATATGATTTTATACCAATCGATTGGACTTAGTCCCAATCGATTGGCATGATCAGAGCATGATTTTCTTTGCCTATTTATTTTATAAGAGGTTTTGTTGTTCGATTTCCAATACGGACTTCCATTTTACGATTTGGGGGTTATCAGGGATAATGTGACAACACAGATAAGTATGATTAATAACATATGTATAAATCTGACAACGTTAGATACTATAAAATTCTTGTATGAGTTCGATGTCCGTTTCTTTCATTCAGAGTAGTCAGGCCACATTGGGAATTGTCATGTGTCGATGTTAGAATGGAGCGTAAGTAGGTTTGACAAGTTCTGGGAATAGTACGGGGATGGACGTTCGGTCATGATATGCTCTTAAAAGCGATGAGCTGTGCATATGCTCTTAAAAGCGGTGAGCTGGACCCAATAAGTCCTAAGATAGACTGGATGATCTATGATATGCTCTTAAAAGCGGTGAGCTGTGAATATGCTCTTAAAAGCGGTGAGCTGGGATCACTAGTAGATGACGTTAAGTCGTGGCAATAGAATGATATGCCTTATTGGAAACGTTGTGTCCCTAATAAGCGGTGAGCTGTGCATATGCTCTTAAAAGCTGGGGTACGGACTGACGTGGAGTCCATGACATGCGGTGAGCTGTGCATATGCTCTTAAAAGCGGTGGACGAAATGGAGGTGTATCCCTAGAGTTAAACGATTGAGTCAGTTCATGAAATCAGAGTTTGTTAAATGTCGTGATTTGAGTAACAAGACGATAAGGGTCGGTTTACAAGGATAGATAAAGGAACAAGATAATGTTATCTTTATAATAAGATGTTAAACCGCGTTTTCATAAGCTCGTGTTTACTTCAGATAACTGGTACCTCGTTAGTTTATGCTCACTCAGCTCTCAGTAAGCTGACAGCCTTTTATTGCCTGGACTTTCCCCGTCCAGAATATCCTGCCCCTTATTCTGCAGGTAATGACCAGTACACTGATGAGTGTTATCCAGAGGAGGGCCCCACCAATAACGTTTACGCCAGGAAGGATTACTACGCTGAGGACTATCCGTACGCTAGTTGAAGGCTAAAGGAGTTATAACTAGTTTTATATTTTCAATTGATCTGTTAAACCTTTTGTTAGCGGGTACTTGGGCATTTGTTGTCTTCAGACCTGTTGTGATCCTGTGGACCATACTCTGATATTTTGTAATAGTTAGCACTGTGTGTTATTCTCAGTTGGTTACTGTTGCTTTTCTTTTGGACTAGTACTGCGTGGTGTGGATTATTAGTGACTTTCACCTGTCATTCCTTATGGACCCATAAAGGAAATTTATTTTTCTCTATTTATGCTGCTCCGGGGCGTGACAACGAGTGCTTCTGATCAGTTAGCTATTGCAGTGTATGTATATATATGAGTACATGAATGGGTGGTTGGTAATCTGACCTTCTAAATATGTATTCGTTATACCTGTCCTGATGATATTCTACTCTCTTGATATATCGATTGTTATGTTTATCTCATTTACCGTTGATATACAGATTTCTCTATGTTCATCATCTAGGATTACGATTATTCACTGAGTCTTCTACTCACACTCTCCAAATCTTTCTAACCCCTTTCAGGTAATGAAAAGTATAAGAAGGTGGGAGATAACCTGGTTAAGGAAGACCTATAGAAGAAGAAGAAGAACTTAAAATACTAGCTACCTAGTTAAATAACATGAGTAATTCCAATGGAATTCTCAAAGGCAATATTTAAAGGCTTAAGTTAGCCAATAAGAATATTATGTAATAAATTTGGAATGATTTGTAATATTATGGTCTTCATGACCTGTAACTGTAATAAACTTTAATTATGTTGCTTTTCGCTAGTCTCTGTACAAGTTATGAGGCCTTGGTGGCCGGTCACGTGCCTTAAATCCACCAATTGGATTTTGGGGCGTGACAAGCTTGGTATCAGAGCAATAGTTCTAGGGCCATTAGAAAGCCTCAACTATTTAATAGGACCGTATGCTAGATACCTACACTTAGGTATGATAAATTCTATTTGGATATAAATGTAAGGTAAAAAATACTACTAATTACATTATTATTATGTAGTCAGAGAAGTACTAACAAGGAGAAGCTCAACCAACATGGATGAAGCAACGAATGCTAGATTTGAACGTGTCGAACAAATTATCAAAGGACTGGCTTACGCTGCCCAAGATAGAGTAGCTAATTTTGAGGATAGTGGTAATAGAAGTAAAAATAATGGACAACGGGGAATGCAGATAACAGTGGAGCAGTTTCAGAAACTACGAGCACCAACTTTTGATGGCAGTGCAGACCCTGCTAAGGCTGAAGCATGGGTTCGTCGGATGGAAAAGATTTTCAAAGTCTTTCCCTGTCCTGAGGAAGAAAAAGTGAAGCATGCCACCTTTACCTTTGTAGGGGAGGTAGATCATTGGTGGACTGCAATGGAGGAAAGTGAGCCCGAGATAAGCTGGCAGCGATTCTTGGAGGTATTTTACGGCATGTAGTTCCCAGACTCTATGAAGGAACAAAAGGCTAAGGATTTCATAAACCTGAAGCAGGGAAACATGACGGTGCTCCAATATGCTACGGAGTTCTCTACCCTATCCCGTTTTGCCACGTATCTAATCCCTATAGAAGAGAAAAAGGCAAAGAAATTTGAAGATGGTCTGCAAATCCACATACAGAGTAAGGTAGAGATGTTCAAACTCAAGTTATACAAGGAGGTGCTGGACCGTGCTCTCGTGGCTGAAAGAACAAGCTTGGAACTTCAGAAAAATCGAGACAATTTTAAACGACAATCAAGTAACCAGGGAAAAGGACAAGAAAATACCAAGAGATAGTTTACGGGAACGTCTAGTACATGCTCTAACTCTCCGAACAAGAGTAGACCACACGGTGGAACCATATCTCCATGCAAAACATGTGGGAAGATGCATTGGGGTATCTGTCGACTGAGTACAAGAGCATGCTACAAGTGTGGGGAAATGGGTCATATGATCCTAGAATGCCCAACGTGGAAGACTGGGAAGGAAGTTGTCCCAGTTGCCACTCCAACCAACCAACGTCCAGCTCAAAATCAGGGGAACTAAGGGAAGAATCAACAACGCCATGGACGTGTATTTGCCTTAGTCCCAAGTAGTGAGGCTACAACTGATACTGTGGTGGCAGGTACTATTTCTATTTGTGGTATTGATGATCGTACGCTTATGGACTCAGGATCTACTCATTCATTTGTATCACCATACTTTGCCTCAAAATTCAGTAAGTCACTAGAGCATTTAGGTTATGACCTATCCGTCGTTACTCCCTCTGGAAATTCTATGATTGGTACCTTAGTGTATCGATCCTGCAACATCATAATAAGTAATGTGTCATTACTTGTAGACCTGATACCTTTAGAGATTCAAGGTTTTGATGTCATCTTAGGTATGGATTGGTTATCTTCGATATGTGCTACTATCGATTGCGTTTCAAAGGGAGTCATTTTCTAAATTCCTGATCGACCAGACTTCTCTTTTGAAAAAAAGGGTGCAATGTTACTTCCCACGTGTCTTATCTCCTCCATGAAAGCCAATGAATTACTTAGGAAAGGATGTTAAGGTTATCTCTGTGCCATTCTAGAAGATTCGCTTGTAGAAGTAACTTTGGAAGATATCCAAGTGGTAAGGGAATTTCCAGACGTCTTTCCAGATGACTTGCCTAACATTCTGATCGATAGAGAGATTGAATTCACTATTGATCTCGTTCCAAATACCCAACCAATTTCGAAGACCCCTTATCGTATGACTCCAATAGAACTGACAGAGTTAAAGACGCAATTACAAGAATTATTGGATAAAGGTTTTATTAGACCTAGTACTTCTCCCTGGGGTGCACATGTTCTATTTGTGAAGAAGAAAGATTGGGACTATGAGATTATGTGTCGATTACCACGAGTTGAACAAGGTAACGATAAAGAATCGATATCCTCTTCCAAGGATTGACGATCTATTCGATCAATTACAAGGAGCATAACTGTTCTCAAAGATTGACCTGAGATCAGGTTACCATCAATTGAAGATTAAAGTAGAAGATGTAGAAAAGACATCTTTTTGAACTCGATATGGTCATTACGAATTCCTAGTAATGCCTTTTGGTGTTACCAATGCTCCTGCTGCATTCATGGATTTGATGAATCAAGTGTTTAAACCCCATCTCGATGATTTTGTAATAGTATTCATCAATGATATCCTTATCTATTCTAAGAGTCTTGAGGAGCATGAACATCATTTGAGGACGGTACTACAGACATTGAGAGATCGTCAACTATTTGCCAAATTCAAGAAATGTGAGTTTTGGCTTCCAAAGGTTTCTTTCTTGGGGCATGTGATCTCAAAAGAAGGCATATCAGTTGACCCACAGAAGGTGGTGGCGATCATGTCTTGGCCGAGACCAACAACTGTGACAGAAGTACGTAGTTTCCTAGGTTTGGCCGGATATTACTAGAGATTTGTCAAAGACTTCTCCAAGATAGCTGGGCCAATGACTCAATTGACGCAGAAGTGCATACCTTTTGAATGGACTGATGATCGTGAGCAATGTTTCCAAGAGTTGAAGAATAGATTGGTGTATGCACCAATTTTAAGCATACCTACTAGACAAGGTAGGTTTGTGATCTATAGTGATGCTTCCCATCGAGGGTTGGGATGTGTTCTAATGCAACATGGTAAAGTTATTGCATATGCATCCCGACAGCTCAAAATTCATGAAAAGAACTACCCTACTCACGACTTAGAACTAGCCGCAGTAGTGTTCGCCTTAAAGATTTGGCGTCATTACCTATATGGTGAAAGATGCGAGATTTTCACCGATCACAAGAGTTTAAAGTATCCATTCTCTCAGAAGGAACTGAATATGAGGCAGCAAAGATGGCTTGAGTTGATGAAAGACTACGATCTTGATATCCAATATCATCCCAGCAAGGCTAATGTTTGTAGCTGATGCTTTAAGTAAAAAATCTTCAGGAAATCTGGCTTACTTGCTCACTACACAACAACAATTGATCAAAGACTTTGAAAGATTAGAAATAGAAGTTACCTCTCATCATTACGACGGTATATTAGCAGCTCTTGTTACACAACCAACAATCATCGATGAAGTGAAAGAAGCTCAAATGCAAGACGACTACCTAAACAAGATTTCTAAGGAGATACCAGAAGGAAAGAGACCTGAATTTACATCACGAGACGGTATTCTACTATATCGAGGTCGTATCTATGTACCAAACCTTCCTAAGATTAAGAGAAAAGTAATGGAAGAAGCATATTCTTCTAGATTTGCAGTACACCAAGGTAGTACTAAACTGTACCAAGATATGAAAAAATACTTATGGTGGCCCAACATGAAAAGAGAGATCGCTGACTTTGTATCACGTTGTCTGCATTATCAACAAGTTAAGGCAGAGCATCAACGACCGGGTGGAGTTCTTCAATCACTTCTTAACCCAGAGTGGAAATTGGAGCATATCACCATGGACTTTGTAGTTGGATTACCACGATCTTCGAACCAAAATGACGTTATTTGGGTAATTGTTGACAGATTAACAAAATCAGCTCATTTTCTACCAGTAAAAGTCACTCATTCACTAAAGAAGTTAGCAGCATTGTATATTAATGAGATTATCAGGCTTCATGGTACACCGATTACTATAGTTTCTGATAGAGATCCAAGATTCGTATCACGATTTTGGAAGAGCTTACAAAGAGCTTTGGGAACTACTCTTAATTTCAGCACCGTTTTTCACCCTCAAACAGATAGACAATTTGAGCGAGTAATTCAAATTTTGGAGGATATGCTTCGACTTAGTGTTCTAGATTTCAGAGGTAGCTGGGAAGAATACCTATCTTTAGTAGAATTTGCATTTAATAACAGTTTTCAGGCAAGCATTAGCATGGCACTGTATGAAGCACTTTATGGAAGGAAGTGTCGATCTCCTATATGTTGGACCGAGGTTGGTGAAAGGAAAATTTTTGGACCAGAGATTGTTCAGCTAACGACAGAAAAGATTCAGCTCATTCGTCAACGGCTTCATACAGCATAAAGCAGGCACAAGAGTTATGCAAAAACACGTAGAAAAGACATAGAGTTTGAGAAAGGTGATCATGTGTTTCTCAAAGTTTCACCTTCAAAGGGCATAGTATGTTTTGGCAGGAAGGGTAAACTCAATCCTCGTTATATTGGACCGTTCGAGATCTTAGATCGAGTTGGAGCTATAGCTTATCATTTAGCATTACCTCCAAGTCAGTCTAACATCCATAACGTATTTCATGTGTCTATGCTTCGTCGTTATATATCAGATCCCAGTCATATATTAGCCTACGAACCTTTGGATTTGCGGGAAGATCTTACTTACGTAGAACAACCGGTTCAATTATGGATCATCGTGATCAAGTTTTGAGAACAAAGTTTATTCCGTTGGTTAAGGTACTTTGGCAGAATCACACAGTAGAAGATGCTACGTGGAAAAGAGAAGATGAAATGCGAATCAAATACCCACAACTTTTCAATTAATAAGGTAAGTTAAAGTTTGGGGACCAAACTTTCTTAAGTAGGGGAGAATGTCAAGACCCAAATTTTCAATATTAAAATTCAGAAATTGTCATCACATTTTTATGTTTTAAGCAATCAACCTTAGACATGCATTAAAATATTATTGGTCTTTCACCTACCTAACCAACTAACTTACATGTGACCCTAGCAAATAACCCTATCCACCTAATTAACACAAATGTTACAAAAAGCATGGATACATGAATACACGGAAAGAGAGAAAAGAGAGAGACGTATGAAAAAAAATATATATATATATATATATATATTCTTACAACCGTCATAGTTATGGTTGTATTAAAGAAAGAAAGATGTTCTATTAATGCTTCAAAACTTCCATCATTTATTTTGTGAAATCCCAAGGTGCTTATAAAAAGCCTCCTAACCATGTTCTAAATTGACTGAACGAGAGAGAGAGAGAGAGAGAGAGAGAGAGAGAGAGAGAGAGAGAGAGTTAGGGAGAAATTCTTCTAAGTCTCAAGTAGTGGTGATTCCATTGGTGAAGGAAGTTTGAGCCAAATTACAGATTTCAAACTCTATCATAGTCACTGGGTAAATTTTCTTTTCCAAATCTTTTTATGCATTTTATCATATGTACCTTTCATGCGTATTTTTTTTTTAATCTGTATTAGACCCTTAGAAGGCCTTCTCAAAGCTTTATGCTTGAGCAAGGCCAAACAGACCCCGAATCATCATTAATGATAAATTCAAGTTTCAAAGCTAACTTAATTTTTGGGATATGCACAAAGGGCATTTTTGGTATTTCAAAAATATGGTAAATCATTGTAAATTATTTCCTTTTATTTTCCAAAATTTGGTAAGTTTTGGATATTATTTGGTATTTATTTGAATTTTCGAATTAATAAAATGGCTAAAGAATATGAGTTTTTTTTTATACTTTACAATTACTTTTAAAAATTTTGTAAAACTTCGAAAAAATAAATGGTCAGTACGGTTACGATAAGAATAATATTCAAAATATTTGAACACTATTTTCCTAAATTTTGGGGATAGAAATTTGTATCGTTTATTTTGGAACCCAAATTACTATAGAAAAGCTATATATTTTTAGATACTATTGTAACGAACTCCGAATCGGCTATTGTCAATGACATTAATTCTATAATAATATAAGGATCATTTTAGTAAGGGGGAAAAAAAAATCCTATTTTAGTAAAATTATGAAAATACCCCTAAGAAGTTATAATTACCATTTTGCCCCTGCACCTTGGACTTAAACTAAATTACTCAGTTTTATAAACATGTTGTGTAGGACTTGAAGGTTAATTTCAATAGAAGTTCTTTAACCACCTAAACTACCAAGGTGAGTGATCGTATTTTCTTTTTTCTGATTCAACTCCTCACGGGTGAATCTTGTCTTATTACTTGAACAAGTTTTATTTTAATTATGAAATCGTTGTTCTTACATTTGTTCTGGAACACTTCGATTCATTCCACTGAAAGAGATTATTTTATTTGATGTTATTGTAAGTTCTATATTTCATTAATTCAAAATGTCAATTGCCACCATTCTACGTGATTATATATTGATTCTATTAAGAATCTACGAGCCCCTATGTGGGATGATCCATATTGGATCTACGAGTGGCCCAAAATTGGCCGACCCTCCTTATTGGGTCTACGAGTGCTTCTGATCAGTTAGCTATTGCAGTGTATGTATATATATGAGTACATGAATGGGTGGTTGGTAATCTGACCTTCTAAATATGTATTCGTTATACCTGTCCTGATGATATTCTACTCTCTTGATATATCGATTGTTATGTTTATCTCATTTACCGTTGATATACAGATTTCTCTTTGTTCATCATCCAGGATTAAGATTATTCACTGAGTCTTCTACTCACACTCTCCAAATCTTTCTAACCCCTTTCAGGTAATGAAAAGTATAAGAAGGTGGGAGATAACCTGGTTAAAGAAGACCATTAGAAGAAGAAGAAGGACTTAAAATACTAACTACCTAGTCAAATAACATGAGTAATTCCAATGGAATTCTCAAAGGCAATATTTAAAGGCTCAAGTTAGCCAATAAGAATATTATGTAATAAATTTGGAATGATTTGTAATACAAAAATGATACACATACACACACACACACCAAACCACCCACTAAAACACCCTCAGGCCCTTCTAAGCAATTTTTTTAAAATTCCTGTGGGACCTACACCAAAATCCCTAATACCCAAATGTTTTCCCTCCATGCATGTCCAAATCAGTCCCCCCAGAGCCCAGCGCCCCCCCCACCCGCAAACCCCTGCCCCCTTCCCCTCACGGCCGTCGACGCCGGGACCGGACCGTCGCCGGAGCGCCGTCCACTGCATGTCGTCGCCGTCCACTTCTTCTTGGTAATTCTTCTCTCTCTCTCTCTCTCATTCTTTGTGTCTCTCTGAAAAGCAGAGAGTAATATTTTGTATTTCAGTAGAAGAAATGTGCTAATTAGTAAACTTCATAGCTAGGTGTCTCTCTCTAATGAACTATTAGAGTCTTTCAATGGTTCTTTCACTCAGAATGGTCATATATAGCATATTGTAAAGAACATGGTCAAATTAGTTGAGTCTTTGGTTGAAGATGCTAAGTTTGACAGATTCATGTATGAATTGGAAATTAAAATCACTTAATACAATGGATTAGTTACTTGAAGAAGTAAGAATGACATTTTAGTCATGTTTGGTACTTGACATACATACTGAGAAATTCTCAATGTTTACTGAGAAATCCTCAATGTTCACTGAGAAATTTCTCATATAACATGAGAAAATTTTCATATTTACTGAGAAATTCTTAATGTTTACTGACAAATCCTCAATGTTTACTGAGAAATTTCTCATAGTTTAGTGAAACATTTCTCATATAATATGAGAAAATTCTCATATTTACTGAGAAATTCTCAATGTTTACTGAGAAATCCTCAATGTTTACTGAGAAATTTCTCATAGTTTAGTGAAACATTTCTCATATAATATGAGAAAATTCTCATATTTACTGAGAAATTATCAATGTTTATTGAGAAATCCTCAATGTTTACTATTATGGGTTAACCCATTATAAGATATTAGTTCTTTAGATATTAGGTTTTACTATTATGGTTTAATGGCCGGCTAGATTAGATGCAATAAACCTATAATTTATGTCTTAGTGGATGATTAACATAAGCGATATAGTTGAACAATAACTTTTTACATGATTCAGTTACAAAAACCTTATGAAGATTGAATAGTTAAGAAAAAAAAAAAAGAAACTAATATCTAAAGAACTAAAGACCAGCACTTCATATCATTGACCTTTTATGTTTTAAGTTGAGCAACAAAAACCCGCAACTTAAGCAGAACAATCTATGTTTTTTAGGTAAAAAGTACTGGGAGAATTCAATTAACAATTACAGTTTTTCATAATATAATGAGAATTTTTCACTCTTTTCAAGTGGGAAATTTCTCATACATACTGAGAAATTCTCAATGTTTACTGAGAAATCCTCAATGTTTACTGAGAAATGTCTCATATAATATGAGAAAATTCTCATATTTACTGAGAAATTCTCAATGTTTACTGAGAAATCCTCAATGTTCACTGAGAAAATGGCATCATCAAACAAATGTCTTACGATTAATTGTGCTAGTAATGTATTTTGATAGAACAATGTCTTCATCAAGTAATAAAGCCCCTCCATTGAATTGTGTGAAAGTGCAATTAAAGAAGTGTTGGTGTGGAAGAGTAGCAATATTGAAAACTTCGCAAAAGGAATGGAGCAAGGATTGTTTGTTTTACTCATGCCCGGGATATCTAGTAAGGCTTAGTTCTTTGAATAGATTGCATTACTAAATATATGTTTCTTTTTATAAGGTTTTTTTTTTATATTAACAACTTGTTTCATTCATAGGATCACAAACAACCATGCAATTTCTTTCTATGGTGCGAAGACAACAGTAAAGACGACATTGAGGCTGATGCAACTTCATCAAAGTGTGATGTCAACGAAATGAAAGACTGTCGACGTGAAGTGAAGACAACGATACAACATGCAGAAAATCAAATATGTGTTGAAATAAAAAAAAAATGGGCAATAAGCTCTTTTTGAGAATGCTAGTCATATGTGCTTTGATGTTTTTATTAGGAAAACAAATGTAGTTTCTTTCCGTTTGAGAACTTCTCTTTATTTTAGTTTTTTTTTTGTAATTTGTCATGTAAGGAATCAATGAACACTTGTGTAAGTATTTGTGCCTAAATGTTTTCTATAATAGTCATGTTAAATTTTTTTTTTTTTTTGAGCAACAAGTCAAAATGTATTAGTAAAGCCACAGGCCAAAATGAAAGTTACACCCTAATATTAACGATACACATATCAACAAAACAAAAACATCCCAAACATACCACTCCCACAAATTGTAAGCAAACACGAGACTGAGACCCTAGCAAAATACCCCTCACATAAGCACTACCACAACCAAACTTACTGCTAAACACCATAGCACAGCCAACATACATCAAATAAAGTCATACTAAACGCTTCCAAACCATCAAATAAAGTCATACTAAATGCTTTCAAACCATCAAATACAGTCATTGTCTAATTCATGAACCCATTACATAAAGTCATAATAATCAAAGTTTCCTCTCATTTCCAAATTTGGATGAAATCCAAGACTTGGGGACATTCCTACATTCGGCTCTTGAAATGCAAGACTTGGGTCTATTCCCACATTCGGCTCTTGAAATGCAAGACTTGAGTCTATTCCCACATTTGGCTGTTGAAATGTAAGACTTCCTTGTATGCTCATTCGGCTCTCTTGTGTACAATGCTCGTTCCTGTTCTCGTCATAGCCCTAAAAATAAATGCAAAATGCAAAGTAAAAAAATCACAGTGACCTTATATTAACGAAAAATATTAATATTAATATATTAATATTGTCAAACCTTTGCACTTGTCGATGCTTTTGTTTGTTTTTTTTTTTTTTTTTGGCTTTTGATTGTTTTTTAACTGCTTTCTCAACATTGCCCACGTTCCTTTTACTTGGCGGTCACTCCTTACTACGAGTAATAAATGGATCAAGTATATTCGTGCTCTCTTTTGTTAGTACGATACCATCTCCATGTGAGTTGATTTACTCAAATGATTAGTAAAAATGGGTATATTGCTTCCACAAATTGCAGCCTTCTCTTTGTATCCCTCTTTCATTTGTTGTATTTGTGCAATCACCTCATCACATCAAGCTTCAGATTCCGCTGCCACTTCACCCAACTCATAGAAAATATTACACATTTTATCATAACGTCGTGCCTCTGGTCTGTCCGCCCAATTGTCATAACTGATCCGAATCTTGGTGTGTCTCCTTTTGATATTCTTACTCCATCTTTGTAGAATGTACTTAGCGGGTACTTCATCATAAATGTCCATATCATTGTACACCATAAGTTGATGCCTACACATTATTCCTTCGAACTCAAACAATCGGCGATTACAATTCACTTCCTGTGTATTATCATAAAAAATTAGCTTGAAAGTTGCAGACCGATGACCATCTCCAAAAAGAACCTGTTCACGTACTTCATATTCTCTAAATCCAACATCTTCTTTAAGTAAAAGAAAATGACAACAAAGCTTCCCAAATAACTCATTTTGAAACTCTTTAAATTTCGCCCGCGTGTAAACACTTTGAAATTGCTTCTCCATCCCTAAAGGTGTAGCACATGGGTAGCATGAGTTATATGAATTGAAGTCTTCTTGTTTTTCATTTTCAACCTTTTTTTCCAAGGCATTCTCATAATGTTCCACAAATTGTTTCAAAGTAGTCTTGGAGTTGATGTAGCCATCAAAGAAAGCGTGCATGCTTCACTTCGCTGAGTGGTTGACATTCCTGGCCAGAAAATATCCCTCACAAAAGCTGGTACCCATCGATGCCTCTCCTCATACAAACCAAGTAACCATTCATTACTTTCTAGCTGATATTTTTCAATGAAATTGCCCCAAGCATCTTCAAATTCTTGAATGGTTAATGAATCATAAACAGCATTTTGCAACATAAATTTGATCGATTCATATTCTTTGTATCCTTTCAATTTTTCAGGCAACTTTTTCATGATATGCCATAAGCACCATCGGTGCCGTGCATTAGGAAAAACAACCTCTATTGCTTTCTTCATGGCTCTGTCTTGATCTGTTATTATTGCATTGGGTGGATAATCAGACATACATGTAAGCCAAGACTGAAACAACCATGTAAAGGTCTCAGTATCTTTACTTGAGATCAACCCACACCCTAGCAATACTGACTGCCCATGATGGTTCACCCCTACGAAAGGTGCAAATGGCATGTCATATTTATTAACCAAATATATCAAACGTAACCACGTCACCAAATTCTTTGTATACAGCCCTACTCCTTGCATCAGCCCAAAAAACATTCTTTAGGCGATCCTCTTCATCTAAATCCATCATGTAAAAGAAGTCAGAATTATTAGATTGCATTCTCAAAAAGTAGTTGTGCATTGCATTAGCATCACCTTCCCCAAGTTGTAAACGCCTAACTTTATTGATGTAGTTTCTTACATCTTTCTCAGTAAATGACAGATTCTCATGCCCCCCCGCCTCAATAACTAACGAATTAAAATTCTTGTTTATTCTAATTCCAGCTTTATCACTCAACATTAGTCTCTTTTTCACATGTGGTTGCAACAACCGATTGCATTTAAAATATCGAGATTTACCTGGACTCATTTCATGGTTATGGGAAAGTTCAACTGATGTCACAGACCACTTCCCATTGGGACAATGAAATGCCCTAAGCTTTGCTTTACAATCAATTTTTGCGGTTGGGCGCACATTTAACGGGTTGGTTGATCTACTCCTTAACGTACCACCACGAGTACACTGCAATGCCACATATCTCACGACCCCTTCCTTCTTTGTAGAGCTTTTTTTAGCCACAGCAAAACCTTTGTCTCTAGCATATTCGGCATAAAACCCCATCATCTCATCCAAAGAATCAAACTCCATCCCCTTTTTCGGCTCATCAATTTGCTTTTCTACGTCTCTTATTTGCTCCTTGTCATGATCAATTTCGATAATATCCTCATGAATGCTTACCGAACCACTTGAAACTTCTTCTTCCATTTTTCTACAATATATAATACAATCATCAATTTATACGAATTTATTTTGGAGAAAATGTTTCACTAAACTATGAGAAATTTCTCAGTAAACATTGAGGATTTCTCAGTAAACATTGAGGATTTCTCAGTAAACATTGAGAATTTCTCAGTAAATATGAGAATTTTTTTCATATTATATGAGAAATGTTTCACTAAACTATGAGAAATTTCTCAGTAAAAATTGAGGATTTCTCAGTAAACATTGAGAATTTCTCAGTAAATATGAGAATTTTCTCATATTATATGAGAAATGTTTCACTAAACTATGAGAAATTTCTTAGTAAACATTGAGGATTTGTCAGTAAACATTAAGAATTTCTCAGTAAATATGAAAATTTTCTCATATTATATGAGAAATTTCTCAGTGAACATTGAGGATTTCTCAGTAAACATTGAGAATTTCTCAGTATGTATGACAAGTACCAAACATGACTAAAATGTCATTCTTACTTCTTCAAGTAACTAATCCATTGTATTAAGTGATTTTAATTTCCAATTCATACATGAATCTGTCAAACTTAGCATCTTCAACCAAAGACTCAACTAATTTGACCATGTTCTTTACAATATGCTATATATGACCATTCTGAGTGAAAGAACCATTGAAAGACTCTAATAGTTCATTAGAGAGAGACACCTAGCTATGAAGTTTACTAATTAGCACATTTCTTCTACTGAAATACAAAATATTACTCTCTGCTTTTCAGAGAGACACAAAGAACGAGAGATAGATAGATAGATAGATAGAGAGAGAGAGAGAGAGAGAGAGAAGAATTACCAAGAAGCAGTGGACGGCGACAACATGCAGTGGACGGCGCTCCGGCGACGGTCCGGTCCCGGCGTCGACGACCGTGAGGGGAAGGGGGCAAGGGTTTGCGGGTGGGGGGGGCGCTGGGCTATGGGGGGACTGATTTGGACATGCATGGAGGGAAAACATTTGGGTATTAGGGATTTTGGGTGTAGGTCCCACAGGAATTTTAAAAAAATTGCTTAGAAGGGCTTGAGGGTGTTTTAGTGGGTGGTTTGGTGAGTGTGTATATCATTTTTGTTTGTCATATTGTGGTCTTCATGACCTGTAACTGTAATAAACTTTAATTATGTTGCTTTCGCTAGTCTCTGTACAAGTTATCCGGTCACGTGCCTTAAATCCACCAATTGGATTTTGAGGCGTGACAAGGTGGTTGTGTTATTATATTTTTAATTGATCTTTCGTTTTCTGTTTCAAGTTGTGGCGAGAGATTAGAGGATTTAGACCGTGATGAGAAACAATTATGAGCGTAAAAACTTTATTTAGATTATTATCATTTTATTTTTATTTCTACTAATATCAGCTATGAAACAATTGTGTATGAACATATACTTATTGAATCTTGTTTTATCTTTAATTAGTATACTTTTGAATTTTATGTGGCTCTTGTCGTTAAAAACAAGTATATCATAATTTAATGTGATGGAGAAAAAAATGATTTTTGGTGACAATATATAAATTTCCGTTACAAATATTATTTGTGACGATTTTAGTAATAATTGTAGTCACAATATTTAAAATTCTGTCACAAATACTATTTGTTACGGTTTTGGGTTGACACAAATAAAGTACATAATACGTCACAAATAATATTTGTGACGGTTTCGGGTCGACACAAATAAAGTGCCTAAATAAAATGTGACACAACTATTAGTGTCACACAAAAATCCATCACAAATTATATTTGTGACGGTTCGGGTCGACACAAATAGCATGTCACAAATTATAAGTATATGTGATACTATTTTTTTGTGTCACACGCAAATTCGACACAAAATCCGTCACAAATACTCTTTTGTGATGGCATTTGACTGACACAGACTTTTTGTGACACTCTTAACTTGTGTCGGACACAAATCTGTCACAAAAGGTGCAATTCCGTCACAAAAAGTATTTGTGACGGAATTTCACATTTTTTCCGTCACAAAAAACATGTTTTTTTTGTAGTGATATATGCATGTGTTTTTGTTGATAAATTCCTGTATATTTACATGGGTTATCAAGTAATTATTTTACTGTTAGCAAAAAAAAAAAAAAAAGAATTGTTTTGTTAAAAAACCAAGATCATTTTGTAGAATTTGCATGCATTTCTATTCGTATAAGTTATAAACAATTGTATGTTGTTTTCTATGTAGATGAAAAAAAATATATATTTTTGAGAAAAAGAAAAATTTAATGAGGGAGCGCGTGAATATCCAACCAGTCGGATCTCGTGTTTTGACAAGTGAAGCCGAGTTAAGAGTTTGCAAGTAGCCGAGTGTCAATTCAAATATGAGGAAAAGACTAAGGTACACCGATACACATTAAAAGTGGTTTTGGGTAGAAAATATTTATTTTTGAGTAGAAAATATTTGTTCCTGTCCAGCAGACTGTAGTCCAATTGGCATAGCCTCTTTCTTCCTAGTTGGGAGGGAGAGGGTTTGAATCTCTATAGGAGATTTTAGTTGTTTGTCCTCCAATTATTCTTCAGTCGGAATGAGTGGCCCGCCCTTGTTGAGCTTTGCAATGATCCAGTGTGGGGCTTTGAGATTGTGTTGGAGCAGAGCCGCAGAGGTGTGCATGTGTGTAGAGTATGTGTCTAGTTCGGATCCAAATAAATATAAAAAGGGTTAATTACACGGACCTCCCGTGAGGTTTGGCTAAATTACACGGAGCTCCCCCCTATATTGCAAAATTACATAAATATCCCTTGAGATTTGGATTAACATTACACACACCTCTCCTCTAGATTGCAAAATTTAGAGCATCTCCAATGCAAAAAGCTATTTTTTCTATCTCAAAGCTATAATTTGACACTGCTACAGTACCAAAAAGCTATATTTTGACAATACTGCTCCAATGGTAGATTTCATCCAAACTACCAAATTTTGGGTCAACTACCATTCTCCTAGCCAACTTTCACCTACCATTCTCAACTTTCACCTACAATACTGCTAAATGCTAGTATGCATGTTTGTAATTAAATGTTAATTTATGAATCTCTATGGCTTAATGAATTTAACAAGAACTTAATATTTTTATTAGTCAAAAAAAAAAAAAAAATACATAATCACGGAAATGGAGACACTCAATTATTTTGTGACTGCAAGTTACCAACAATTGGATCTTGGGTGACACTCAACCAACCATTGTAAGGAAAAATAAATAAATAATAAAATTGGACAAGAGAGCACAATATAAAAATTGGGTTCTAAGTTTTTTATTTATAGACATTTGGAAGGGTATAAAAGTAAAAGCACAAAATATATTCATTGGTATTGCAAATATTCGTGGGGCCCACTCATTTGACAAAAGTCATTTGAGCTCTCAAATTTGACAATATAAATGACTTTGTCATTTTTTGGTAGAGCATTTGGCCTAGCATTGGAGTGGGTTAAATTTGATGAGCTATCATTTTATGGCTTTGGTAGTGGATTTGGTAGCCCCATTGGAGATGCTCTTACAGAGACTTCCATTCTTAATTTGCTAATGCTAAAAATACCCTTAGTTAATTTTTTTTTAAAAAAAAAACCTCTCTCTCTCTCTCTCTCTCTCTCTCTCTCTCTCTCTCTCTCTCTCTCTACTGTATAAACATACATACATGTATACAAGCATACACACCATATATACGGACCATGCATATATACATACATACACACCATATATATATATACTTATTTTTATACATGTAGCCATTGAATACATATATATATATATACACACACAGTACTTGGTATATCTTTGAGGTGAGTTTGGTATTTTGGATTTAGATCATAGATTTTTGGAACAAATTAATTTTGGGTTTAAATCTTAAGAACAAATTAGTTTTTGGAATAAATTAATTTTGGGTTTAAATCTTAAGAACTAATTAATTTTTGGAACTAATTGATTTTGGGTTTAAAATTTTATTTTTTTGAACAAATTTATATTCATATATATATATATATGTGTGTGTGTGTGTGTATGCATATATTATGTATGTATTTGTATATCTATATATATACACACACATAGTAAAGAGAGAGAGAGAGAGAGAGAGAGAGAGAGAGAGAGAGTTGAGTAAAATGGTAAACAAAGTAAGGGTAAAATAGTAAATTCATGTTAGTGGAAATGTCTGTATAATTTTACAATATAGAGGGGAGGTCCGTGTAATTTCTCCAAACCTCAAGGGAGGTCAGTGTACCCAATAAAAAAACACATTTACTCCGCAGTAGAAAATATATGTTACAAAATGGTCTAAGTAGTGGAATGGGTGATTAATTTTGATTGAATTTTTTACCTAAATCATCACTATAGGACTAATATATACACAACCCATTACTATTTTAACTTATTTTTCAAACCCATTACTTTTTTAAAATCGCTAGTTGAAGTATGAATTCACCAAATTTTTTTTAATTTAATTTTATTTATTTTTTATAGAAATCGTTAGTTCAACTCGCAACTTTTATTGACATATATATTAGAATCTTTTATATGAAGTAAGTAAACTAGCGACTTCTCATTTGATCAAAAGTTGCGAGTTGGACTAACTACTTCTATAAATCTTTTTTTGGGCGAAGTCGCTACTTGAACTTACAACTTTAAAAAAAGTGATTGATTTAAAAAATAAGAGTGATTGATTTAAAAAATAAGTTAAAACAATGATAGATTGTGTGAGATGATTTGGGTAAAAAAATTCAATTTTGAACGGAGCAAAATGTGTCCTATTCCGAACCGGGAAAAAATGATGTAATGGGCGTCCAAATCTGATTAGGGGGGACCCTACAAAGACCTACTATAAGGTACACTGACACTATCCTATGAGTATTGACATTTCACCCTCAACATATCAGTTGAGAAAGCCCTTTCCCACGTTAAAAGACCACTGACCCCTCTGGTTGATTTTTCCTTCCATATATATCTCTGAGTCTGAGATAACCTGTTATATATACATACATACGTACATATATGTGGCGCATATCAAAAATAAAATCTATGCCTGCCACCACTCGCACCATGTCGCGTGTACAGTAAATTCCACAATGACTTTCATGGAGCACTTATTTTGGAGCGAGAATTCTATATTTTTTAAATGAGATTATTTTTGCTCACTCAACAAATGGTTTATTAATGTTTATTCAAGTATTTTATTGGCTAATGTAGTGAAATTTAATATTTTTGTTTAATTCTGAGTCCCACTGCATTGGCCAATAGGATGTTTAATCCTGATTCCACTACATTGGCCAATGGGATGCTTGGGTGAACATTGATGAACCATTTTTTGGATGAGCAAAAGTATTTTCTTTTCAAATTTATACGAGAGCATGTTTGTTCATCCTATTTTGGTCGTCCATTGTTCATTCAGATTTTTATTGAGTGGCACATGTCTTATTATATTCTCATTTTACTCCAATACTATCAACACAATTACTAGAATGGGATATATGTCATCCAATAGAGGCATGTGTGACCAAAATGTAGACATGAGCAAAAATATGGGTGACATTATACCAACTAAATTTTTATTGGAGAATGTTAAAATGATCTGACTATTATTGAAAGGGATTTCACTGTCAGTTATGTCAAAAATAATATTTGAGAAGCAAATTTTAGAAAGCATAACATTACTCAGTTTGAAATCAAGTGGTTCTGATTTTAGGTGTTATCTAATGAGCAAAGAAATTGCTCTTAGTTGACTGAGTAAAGTTGTTAAAGTGATACAAAAGCTAATACACAGTTACACATAAGAATAATGCTAGGCACACACCTTTAACCACATCTCAAACAACATCCTATGCTTTAAATGCATGTATCCTGTGCTGTTTGAATTTTTCACATTTTTCTGTGTACCATTTACATAGCACAGGATATACATTTAAAGCAAGGATGTGGTTTGAGGTATGGTTGAAGGTGTGTGCCTAACATTGTTGTACACATAATGCTATTTGTGAAGTGTACTTAACCAACTCTGGTTATATGGTCAACTTTTTCGGAAGATAAAGTAGAGATTAGCAAATTTTAATAAAACCTTGTTGAAGTGTATAGTCGGCTAACTTTTAATAGATCAATGAAATGGCCTATACGGTAATACTAGTGGTGGCTAACAAAGATTAATATTGGAGATGTTTTTCGATAATTTGATAATATTGGAGATGAACCAAGTTTTTAGTGGTCGAGTGGTAAGTTTTTTGGGTGTACTATCCAAGAGGTTTAGTGTTCAAGTCATGGGGAGCGTGACCACTGGAGTATTCACCCGGCGCCTCTAGGTCTCGGAAAATTAGTCGAGGTGCGCGCAAGCTGGCCCGGACACCCCCAATTACCAAAAAAAAAGAAGAAGATAATATTGGAGATGCTTGTAGATGGTAGATGCAATTTTTGACATTCACCGATGCTAATTTTTATAACATGAGTGCAATCTTGTAACCTTTAATACCTCTATCATGATTTTTTAAAGTTTTGAAATTTAAATGTCAAAGTTGTTTGTATCTAGTACCAAACTTTGTAACATACCAAAAAAAAAGTGATTCTGAAAAAAAATACTAACATTCATGTTATATTTCACACCACAATTTGCCAAAAGATTGCAACTATTTTTGGTTGCATGTATAACCAAAACTACAATGTCAAATTTTTCTCGTACTCCATTTGTGTAAACCCTTTTTGTAACTTTTTACATATGGTCAAGTAACAAACCCTTAAAACTCAAAAGGGTTAAATATATTTTACCTTTTGTGGTTAGACTTATTTTTATTTTATCCTCCAGTAGTTTAAAAGTAGTCACTTAATTTTCCATGATTTCGGACTAAGGTGAAGTTGTTAAGATTTTTTCAAAAATAAATTTTTTTTTTAATAAAAAAATTGGCCAAAAATATTGACACTTAACCCCTATTATAAGGTTAATTTTGGGGTTAATCTCCTATGTGGGGATAATTTTGCCATTTTACCCACCTATATGGGGATTATTTTTAACACTTAGCTACTTTGGGGGGTTTGCCTATGTGGAGTAATTTTTGATACTTAAACTCTCTTATATGGGGATAATTTCAACACTTAACCCCATGTGATAGTATTTTGAAAAAAAATCTTAGTAATTTCACTTTAGTTCAAAACTACAAGGAGTTAAGTTAAGTGGTCACTATTGAACCAAATGAGAGTAAAGTGAAAATGAACCTAATTATAGCGGATTAAAACGTATTGAGATTAGTCATTAGTATTCGAACCCACATCAAACTCAAAAAGGAGTAATACTATACTTCCCAATTTTTTTTTTCCTTCTCAAAAAGTGTTTTTCAACACATATGATAGTGAATTCCTCTTCATTAATGATAAGATCATTTCAATATTAACCAATTAAAATCAACAAGACCCACTATTATTACTCAACTCAATATATATATATATATATATATGTATATATCTTGAAAATTTTCATTTCAAACTTGCTCACACGACTCGTGTGTAAAGCCAGAAGCTTAAGAATAAGGCGCGTAAAGGCAAAAAGCTCTATAGAATATGAAGAAAGCTCTTTCTTTATCCCTATGACAAAATATATTATATCACCATTTATATTTGAACCTTGTCGGCATTAGCTTGTTGTTTACTTACTATTACTACTACTGTACTTTGTTTGTTTCTCTTCTCCCATGGGATAATCCTAGTAACCTGCGCCCATGGTTCCCTCTCTCTACTCTGTTCCCATCTCTCTTTTTCTCTCTCTGCAACTCTGCTAAGCCACATCCCAATTCGACACCTGTCCTCCGCTCACCGAGTAAAAGCGATCTCTCCAATGACGTCTTGAGATTCGATTCCCGATTCGATTCCCCAAAAACGTCGTCGTCGTCGTCTCTTTCTACTTCTTCTTCCTGTCCCCCATTTCATTTGCCATGGTTTTGGAGGTAATGCTAAAGTTACCTCACCCCCATCATCACCACCAACAATGGCGTCTCTAACACCAGGTGTTCTCTCCAAGCTTCTTCAAAATGTACACAATGCTGACGTCAGGGTCGCCGGAGAGCACCGGACGGCTCTCTTACAGGTCATCGGGATCGTCCCTTCGCTCGGCGCCGGCGACGATCTGTGGCAGAGCAGTGGATTCTTCCTCCGAGTCTCCGACTCGGTCCACTCGGCCTACGTGTCGATATCCGAATCGGACTCCGACTTGATACTGAGTGATAAGATCCAACTCGGGCAGTTCATCCACGTGACTCGGCTCGACTCGGGGTCCCCTGTTCCGGTGCTTCGCGGCGTGAAAGTGGTTCCCAGGAGGCGGCCATGTGTAGGAAATCCGACGGACCTGATCTCGAGCGAGTCGCTTGCGATTCGGACGCGTGCCGAGTTCTCGAGGAAAGTGAAGAGAGCGGATTTGAAGATGAAGAGTAGTAATAAGAGATTGGTTGGTGATGAGATTGATAAGCAGAGAAGGGTTTCGTTGGGAAATGGGAAGATTGAGGGTTTGGATTTGAGGAGATTGAGTTTGGATTCGGCAAGAAAGGGTTGGGATCGGAGTCCGGGGACTAAAAATGGGTTTCCATCAGTTTCGAGATTCAAATCCAGGAAAGATACTTCCAGTTCTTCTGATTCAGCTTCTGTAAGTTGATATATATATATATATTGTATACATGTGTGTGTATATGCATATAGAATCCCTCACATACACAGATATATTGCTCCATTTATACTGTTCTGTATATCAACCTATCACAAAGGGCCGCCCTGAGATGATAAAAACTTAAAGCGAACTTTCAAATGGGCCTAAAAAATGAGGTCTCTATACTACACTAAGTTTCATAGAAATTAGAAAGAAATTAGAAGAAAATAGGTCTAAAAATGATAAGTTTCATTGAATTTAGGAATAAATTAGAAGAAAATAGACCTAAAAATGAGGCACCATGCGGTCCCCTCGGGGCACGGTCTCAAGGCCGGCCATGCTATCACAGTTTTTGCTGTTGAGTATAGTGAAGTTTTATGTACACTTGTGGGTACTAAATAATACCCCACTTGGGCATATGACCATGTGACACGGAAAGCGGCACACCTCGGGTCCACTGTATAGCCACTTCGTTTATTGACCGCTCGCGGTAAAGGAGTGTCCCTTGCGTTATTGACCTAATTTGAGACGGGCCTAATCAACCTTGGCTTCAAGGAATGGTTTGGGGGCAATACCCCTTTAAGGTTGAGCTACTCAACGCCTCCTTCGGATAAGACCGACGGTCACTATACACACACAAAAGCAATATATTTGTCCTATTATATATATACTGTATCTATCTTGGCTTCGCGTATAGGGCTTTACGTGCACAGGTGAGAGGGCCTGATATGATAGACAATCGCGGTAACATCCCCTTTTGGGATCCTATCATAATTCAATTATAAGGATTTTTAGGGTCTTTGGCTTGTTGGCTAAGGATAAGAGGAATGTTAGGGACCACCAACAGATACTCTGGCATGTCAGTGGTCCTTACCCCTTTTAGAGATCGTGGGAGTGTGCCTGGTACCTTTGTCTTTTATGGGGATAACCGACTAAAAGCTATTGGTGGTGCTATATTCATATGACAGCAAGGCACAAGGGCCAACCTACGCATATGACAGCAAGGCACAAGGGCCAGCCGTGCGTACCTACACCAATAGTGAGTCACGTGTGGTAAAGGCAATATATATGAAGAGGGTAGCCAAGGATGGGCACAACTTCTTGAGACTTAGAGAGAGAAACACTATAGTTGGTTTTCCTCCACGTACGAAGTGCCCCCTTTCTCTCTCCTTACCTTCGATTTCTAAATTGCTCTCATCCTTCACCTGAGTCCAATCCTCTGCATCTCCCATTTTATGCTATCCGACGTGATAATCACTCCATTCCGAACAATCAATTAAATCGCCTACCCACAACACTCGTATATATGCAATGGCGGGAGCCTCGTGCACTGAGCTGCCCTTTTTTTATATGCACGTTTATATAAACACCCAAACACATAGTTAGATATTGCTTTATTTCTACTGTTCTGTATTTCTATCGCATAGTTTTTGCTGTTTAAGTGTAGTGAAGTTTTGTTTTTGTTTTGTGTTTTCGACATAAAGTGTTAATGATTGTGATCATAACCTTGAATCATTATTACTGATATGCAGCTCTGCTTCAAGATAGTTTATTTTTATGTTTTTCCTGAAAATTTGATTTAAAAATGAGGTTTAAATTCAGCACTTAATTTTCAGTACTTAATTTTTCAGTTTTATCAAACGCACCCTTAGGCAAAGAAACTGCCACAATTTAATTTCATGTAGATTATGTTGAAACAATATTGGGCAAAACATAGGGTTGACAACTTGTCAAACCCCTTTTATATTAAACAATAAGAAGAGAAAAAGAAAAAATTAAATATTACATATGGATCCACTAATAGTTAAAGAAATAAGAAAATAAGTCCTAAGAAATAAAATAACTCTCAACACTTCCCCTCAAGTTGGTACAAATATATCTCTCATGCCCAGCTTGCTTAGAACAGTGTGACCTATCGACTCTCTATTCCTTTGGTGAGAACATCAGCAACTTGATCACCGCTCTTCACGAAGGGAATACAATTACACTACTATGCTTCTCCTTGATAAAGTGACGATCATTCTCTACATGCTTGGTTTAATCATGTTGAACATGATTATGAGCTATACTAATTGCCCCTTTATTATCACAGTATAGCCTTGTGAAATCCGTCTGTTCAATCTTTAAATCCTTCAAGAATGACTTGACCCACAGGAGTTCACAAATGCCTTGGGCCATAGCCTTGAATTTAGCTTCCGCGCTAGAGCTTGCCACTACATTTTGTTTTTTACTTCGCCAGGTAACCATATTTCTTCCTACAAACGTGCAGTATCCTGAAGTGGATCGCCTATCAGTAATTGAACTGCCCCATCTGCATCAGTGTAAGCCTCCACCCTTGGGTGACCATGTATGGCGAAGTATAAACCCTTTCCAGGAGCAAACTTCAAATACCGAAGAATCCAGAAATACCCTCTTGGTGTGTCACTCGTGGAGAATGCATTATTTTACTGACAACACTAACTGCAAAAACAATATCAGGACGAGTATGAGACAGGTAAATAAGCTTACCAACAAGTCTCTGATATCTCCTATTGTCAACCAATTCTCCACTACCGTCCTCACCAAGTTTCCGATTCTGCTCCATAGGCGTATCACAGGCTCTCATTCAACAAATTCAGGACATATTTCCTTTGGGAAATAAATATTCCATGTTTGGACCGAGCGAGTTCAATCCCAAGAAAGAACTTTAGAGCTCCCAAGTCCTTTATTTCAAACTCAGTAGCTAACTGCTTTTTTAACTTTTCCATTTCCTACAAGTCATCTCATGTAAGCACAATATCATCAATATACACAATAAGAGCAGTGATATTACGCTGCAAAGAGTGTTTGATGAACATTGTGTGATCAACATGACTCTGTTGAAACCAAACCTGAGCATAGCCTGCGTGAATCTCTCAGACCAGACTCTTGGGGATTGTTTGAGGCCATATAATGATTTCTTCAGACTACACACCTTCCCCTCTGTCTTGGAGTCCGCAAAACAAGAGGAACATCCATGTAAGCTTCCTCTTCCAAATTCCCATGCAAAAAAGCATTCTTCACATCAAACTGGTGAAGAGGCCAATCTAGATTTAGTGCAAGGGAAAGAATGATTCTGACTGTGTTCATTTTCGCAACTGGTGCAAATGTCTCCTCATAGTCCAAACCATAAGTCTGAGTGAACCCCTTTGCTACCAACCGAGCTTTGTAACTCTAAATGGAACCGTCAGCCCTGTGATTCACAGTATACACCCACTGACACCCCACAGTCCTCTTCCCTTTAGGCAATGTCGTCAACTCCCAAGTGCCACTCTTGTGAAGAGCTTTCATCTCTTCAATCATGACATGTTTCCATTTGCGATCAACAAGAGCTTCTTGTACATGGTTAGAACCACTGACAGGAAATTTTGAAAAGAAAGGCTCTATAAGAAGGGGATAGGCATGAATAAGTCACAAAATTAGACATAGGATGTTAAGTACAAGACCTAACACCCTTATGGACAGTAATAGGAAGATTTAAATCATCAGGTTCAAGAGAGAGGGTACAAGAGGAATTACCTGAATCTTCATCATCTAGAGAGAATGGCAGTGGAGAAGGAGCAGTAGTCTCCGGAGTTTCTCTAGTCTTCCTTTTACTTCATGTCTCTTTGGAATAGACCAACAACTCACTCCCTTTTGGCCCCTCAACTCTCTCTTCTTTAGGTTTTTCAGCCCCCCTCTCCTCAATTCCTTTTTTCAACTCTTTCTCTCTCTCTCTCTCTCTCTCTCCAACCCTCTCGGTCTCCACCTCAATCATCATAGGTAGCTCTTCACACTTTTGCTCCCCCAGAAGAGATGGCTGAGGGTCAAGAAAGTAGGACTGTGAGTCGTGAAAGGTGACATCTATAGACATAAACCATTTCCTAGATGGAAGATGGTAATACTTATAACCCTTCTGAGTTGGAGAATAATCAACAAACATACATTGGATGGACCGATCCAACTCCCACGGTTAGGAGCATGATTATGAACAAAATATACACAACCAAAGACACGAGGTGGACTGGAGGACGTGAGAGACGGATGAGAATGGACCTCAAGTGGTGTTTTCTTATTTAACACACGAGTGGGAAGGCGATTAATGAGATGGGTAGCTATTAAGACCGCTTCACCCCAATAAGTACGAGGGGCATTAACCTGAAAAAGCAAGGATCGGGCAATATCTAAAAGATGAAGATTTTTGCATTCTGCCACTCCATTCTATTGAGGAGTATCAGTGCAAGAAGTTTGGTGAATAATCCCTTGAGAAGAAAAATAGGTACTCAAACCAGAATCAATATATTCACCTCCATTATCGGACCTTAAAATTTTCACTACTGCCCTAATTTGAGTACACACCATTTGTGGAAGTTTTGGAAAATAGAAAACATTTCCCGTTTTTCTTTCATCATATATAACCAAGTAGTACCGGAGCAATCGTCAATAAAAGTAACAAACCATCTATGACCTTTCAAAGACACAGTACGAGAAGGACCCCAAACATTAGTATGAATCAAGGTAAAAGGAATTGAACTTTTATAGTACAAGCAGCATGAGAAGCTCTAAAATGTTTGCCAACTTCACAAGCATCACAATAAATATTAGAAAGACTATTATTTTCACTAGAGATGGAAACATATGTCTAAGTAATGAAAAGATGGGTGTCCTAATCTCCTATGCCAAAGTTTTAAGTCTTCAATTTATTCTTTGAAACTACAGTATGATGAGCTCTCTTCTCCCCTTCATCCAGAATGTAAAGACCATGTTCCTCTCTACCACTGCCAATCGTACTTCTCGTGATAAGATCCTGGAACACACGATGAGAAGGAAAAAAAGGTTATACTACAGTTTAAATCACGAGTAATGCAACTCAAAGAAAGAAGATTGTGGGAAAAACTAGGAACATGTAATACTGAAGTTAAGGGTAGAGAAGTAGTGGATGAATTAGACCTTTCCCGGAAACAGAGGAGAAGGTACCATCAGCTATCGTAACTTTGTCCTGACCTGAATAAGGCTTATAGTCAGAGAAAATGTTAGATGAAGGTGACATATGATCAGAGGCCCCGGAATCTATAATCCAAGGAAAGGAGGAATGAGAAAGTAATGCTCTTGTTGCTGTGACTAAATTACCTACTGGGCAAAGGATGATGAGGAGTTTGCAGATGTAGATGAAGTTCAACAGGCCATTAGATGCCTGAGAGTCTCAAGCTCAGTAGTGGACAAGGGGCTTGCATTAGAAGTAGGAGCATCATCATTGGTAACTGGAGCTGTAGTATCAATGACGACAGTATGGTGAGCACGAGCATTTCCCCCACGGCCACCTGAACGACCTCTACGACCACCAGAACGGACCTCCACGACTGCCAATAGGACGACCATGGAGACTCCGACAAGTCTCTTTAACTTAGGTCGATCTGAAGGGCCTGGCTGCTTGGTCCCCGCCCGTGGTGGAATAGAGACCAAGGCTGATCGCTCGGTGGAAGCAGTAGAAACCATGACTAAACAGTGACTCTACTCATTTTAAACAAAAGCAAAGGCCTCCTGAAGTGAAGATTATCCATTCCAAGAACTCGACTGCGAACAACATCATAATTGGGGTGAAGTCCTTGAAAGAATTTGAAGACTCTTTGCTTCTCAAGTAACTTTCGGTACCCTACAACATCAGTGGGGCAAACATGCTGGTCATCTTGTAGATGATCCACCCTATCCCAGTTGGTAGTAAGAAATGTGAAGTATTTGGTGATTGTCATGTGAACTATTTTACTTGATTTCTGTCATAATTCCAATACACAAAGGGAAAACGCAATAAAAAGGAAGGGCTACGACGAAGATGGGTACAAAGAGATGAATAAGATCTATTCAATGGTCCATAGAGGGACCAGAAAAAACGGTGAAGCTAAAAGTCAACCAAACCTGAGGCTTCGTAATGATATAGATAGGAGCAATGGAAGCTAAAAGAAAGAAAGGAAAAAATATAGAGGTTGTGACAGCATTCTAGATGGGCATGGGGCTTGTGGGTGGTGCGACTAGACTTGTTGAGGTCCTATGGAGCATCGGCCCGGACACGCCGACACGAACACGATACGACACCGCCACACCGACACGCCAAATCCTAAAAAAGGAAGACACGACACGATGGGGATACATTTATTTATTTATTTATTTTTATTAATTTTAATGTTATGTAAATTATTATGTATTCTAAAAAGCATACGATTAAACAAAAACATTAAGATTATATAATCCATAGAACTATAAGTCAAAATATCTAAAAACAAAAACACATTAATATTAGTCTTGCTCTCTTGCAAATTAAAGAACATAAGTCAAAACAATTTACACATTGCATTATCCATAGAACTATAGTCTATAAGTCAAAATATCCAAAAACACATTAATGTTAGTCTTGCACTCTTGCAATCTAAACCACATAAGTCAAGTCAAAATAAAAACACATTGAGTCATTGACATTAGTGATTAGTCTTTCTAATTGAACAACTTCCTCCTCATCATCTCCATCCGCAAACAATCCGGCCTCTAAGCCTGGTTCATGAAGCGAGAGGTCCGCAATTTTAAGTATTCCTACACCATCAAGGGAGTCAAAGGCATCACCACCTACAGCCCACATCTTGTTCTCTCCTTCATGGTAGTCTAAACTATTCCTAGATAGAAGGCGAAGATTTAAATGCACAAATACCAAATCGTGAGCAAGTTGTGGAGTCATTTTGTTCCTTTTCACCAAATTTATAAAGGAATAAGTGCTCCAATTCCTTTCAGAATAAGAAGATGAGCAAGGTTGTCCAAGTAACTTCAAAGCTAGACGTTGAAGGGTAGGTGCTTCATCTCCATGCACAACCCACCATATCTTTGTCTCGATCATCCCTCTATCTCTCATCGAATCAGGTTAGCAAACCCATCCATTTCATTTGCGAATTTACCGAATTCAACGTTTACCAACCAACGCTCCTCCGCGTTTGGAAAGAATCTTTGTAAGCATTCCTTTCTCTCTTTTGCAATCTCTGGATTGTTATGTGGAGCAACACAATTTGGAGCACCTTCAAGCCATTCACGACTATAGTACCTATTAAAGTAACATTATTCCATGATTCTTATAAATCTAAAAGAGTAACCAAAAAATCTTAAAACATAAAATTTAATTTCTTACTTGGGATTCAAAGAATGCGCCATGCAATGAAGTGGTGTGTTGCTCGTGGTCCACCTACTAATCAAAATGTTGTACATGCTTGACTTTTCATGTGCCTCCTTCTTGGTCCACCTAGAAGATTGATTCCTCATGTGCCTCCTTCTTCTCTTCTCGATAAATAACGTGCTTGACTTTCTCAATCATAGAATCCCACATATCATACACAAGGTGAAGGCATGGTTTATCGGTGTCCGTAACTCTCAACATCTCATAAATAGGATCGGTGAATGAGATGATGTAGTTAATTTTATCCCACCACACATCATTAAGGATTTTTTCTTTCACAAACTTTGCCTTCATCGCATCATCCTCTCTATACAATGACCATTTTTTGGAGGCCTTTTTTACTAACCTTGAATCTTTTTAAGCATTACAATTACCGAGGCAAAGCGAGTATATCCGCAATTGCAGGCATCTTTAACTTCACATGTTAAAAATTGAAAGTCTCATTGAATGGTTCATTATGAAATTTATTATCATGTTAGCATCCCTGACAATAGTTGTTATCCAATGGCACTCCTCAAATGCTATCTCATTTGCCTCCGTATGCTTTGCAGTACAAATATTTTTAAGAGCAAGATTGAGGGTGTGAACAACACATGGTGTCTAAAAAATTAGGGGGTATTGGGCTTTAGCAAGTAAACCGACCGCTCGACAAACCGGTGCATTATCGGTAATAACTTGAATGACATTTGAGGGTCCAACCTCTACAATAGTCTTGACGATCAAATCCGCAATAAAATGCTTATCCTTGTTGTTGAAATGTCCCACATCGCCCATTTATTGCCCCTCTGTGCACTTTATAAGGCCCAGCCCATTCAACTCCTTAAAACCCAGGTGTTAAGGAGAGGGGAACTAAAGCCTTATAAACTGCACAGAGGAGCAATAAATGGGTGATGTGGGACATTTCAACACACCCCCTGAACCACACGAGCCGGACACTCGGCATACCCTGGACCACGACAGCCGAACACTCGGCACGACGGAAGACAAGCCCAACCAAACTCTGATACCACTTGTAAGGCCCAGCCCATCAATTCCTTAAAACTCAGGTGTTAAGGAGAGGGGAACTAAAGCCGTATGAACTGCACAGAGGGGCAATATATGGGCAATTGGAGCATCCAACCCAAAACTAATTGGCAATGGGTGTAGTAGCCCCTTGAATTTATATATTGAGTAGCTATGTTATAAGTCTCCGATGTGGGACAGATAATCTCAACACACCCCCGCACATGTGACATGACTGAGAGCCAAACACGTAGATTACTGAGATAGGTTGACGTGAAGCAGATGTGGACAAATTGGCTCAACAATAACCTGCTCTGATACCATGTTAAATTGGAGCATCCAACTCAAAACCAATTGGCAATGTGTGGAGTGGCCCCTTGAACTTATATATTGAGTCGCAAGGTCATAAGTCCCCGATGTGGGACAAACAATCCCAACACGCCCCCGCACGTGTGGCATGACTGAGAGCCAAACACGTGGATTACTGAGATAGGGTGACGTGGAGCACACGTGGACAAATTGGGCCCAACAATAGCCTGCTTTGATGCCATGTTGAATTGGAGCATCCAACCCAAAACCAGTTGGCAATGGGTGGAGTGGCCCCTTGAACTTATAAATTGAGTAGCTAGGTTATAAGTCCCTGATGTGGCACAGACAATCTCAACACGACCCCGCACGTGTGGCATGACTGAGAGCCAAACACGTGGATTACTGAGATAGAGTGACGTGGAGCACACGTGGACAATTTGGCCTAACAATTACCTGCTCTGATACTATGTTAAATTGGAGCATTCAACCCTAAACCAATTGGCAATGGGTGGAGTGGCCCCTTGAACTTATATATCGAGTAGCAATGTTATAAGTCCCCGATGTGGGACAAACATTCTCAACACTTGTATTCCCCTTCACAATTGACCGCCTTTAAGAACATTGGCCCACCTTCTGACATTGCTATGAATTTTATAAGCATCCATCCGTGGCAAGACTGTTAGAGTTATTCTATGTGTTAAGTGTATTATTTAGTTAAGTGTGTTATTTTTTTATAAGTCTAGGGACTTAATTGTAATTTCTATTTCTTCTTCCTTATGGTTAATATAAAAGGGTTCTAACTCATAGTTAGAATTCAAGTTTCATGAAATACAATAGTTGACATGGTACATAGCCAACCATCAAACCCTAACCCCATACCACCACAGCCCCACCTCGCCGCCGCCACCACCACCACAGTCTGTGTCGCACCTCCACCAGCCACCCTGGCCTTAGTCAGCCACCCAACCCCTTGCTAGGCTTGCGCCGCACCAAATCCCAACCCCCCTGCCTGCGCCGCAACCCACCTCACCTCACCAGCTCCTGCGCCACCTCACCACACCTTCCCTGGCCTAAACCCAGCCCTAATCGAGTCCCACAAGGACTGTTTTTATTCAGCACCATTCTGAGTGTGCTGGTTTGATTAGGGCTTGCTTGTTTGTTCTTTTTTGTCCTCTAATGGACTTTTAAATAGATCGTGTAGATCTTTTTTTGGATTCCATCTCCTTTCATCTTCCTTCATATTTTGTGGGTTTTCCATTCGGGACACGGAACCATGACCGCCTCAGATAAGCCAACTGCTACAAGTTCTACCACAGTTCAAACCGTGGTTACACTTTTGGATTCCAATCTCAAAATTACTACCGTTCCTTTCCATGGCCAAAATTACTTGAAATGGTCACAGGCGGTAGAACTTTATCTGAAGGCACGCAGGAAGATGGGGCATCTTGATGGGCGTGTTATCGCTCCTTCTACTACTGTTTCAGGATATGACAAATGGGAGATTGAGAACTCTATTATCATGTTTTGGCTCATCAACTCCATGGTCACTGAAATTGGTGAGGGTTTCTTGGACATGGAGACTGCCCAGGACATGTGGGAGACCATGGCTAATACTTATTCCAGAAAGGGCAATTCTACCCAGATATTTGAGTTTGAGACTCATCGCTGCCTAATGACTCGTCTGGATACACCTATTACTGCCTCATCATCTTTTGCTCGTTCAGGTAAATTAGCTACTTCAGTGAGTGCTTTTAATTCCCATACTTGTCTTCATTGGATTATTGATTTCGGGGCTTCCGATCATATGACCGGTTCATCTCTTGCTTTTTCTGATTATAAACCATGTTCAGGTCAGGATAAAGTCAGGATTGTTGATGGAACCGTCTCTTCGGTTTCAGGCAAAGGTTTAGTCCGTGTCACTCCCTCGTTGTCTTTATCTTCTGTTTTGCATGTTCCTAGCTTTGCCACTTAACAATTTATCTATTGGTCGTATTGCTCGTGATCGAAATTGTAGCGTCACCTTTTTTCCTTCTCATTGTGTGTTTCAGGGCCATATCACGGGGCGGACGATTGGCAATATGGTGTTTATCTTCTGGAACCGCAGGACCAACAACAATTGGCTCATCATTCTACTCTCACTGGCTCTACATCTGGCCTGGAGAAGTATTTTTTTGGAGAATGGCATAATTCACCAATCTTCTTGCACCAATACTCCACAATAAAATGGAGTTGCGGAGCACAATCGTCACCTCTTAGACACTGCCCGGTCAATGTTATTCTCAGCCCAAGCCCCGAAGCCTTTTTGTGGTGAAGCAGTCTTAACTCTTAACTGATGCTTATTTAATCAATCGGCTCCCTACTCAAGTTGTTAATAACAATCACCTGTTGAGGTCCTCTCTAGTCCTTCTGACCTTTTTGCCATTCCTCCTAAGGTCTTTGGTTGTGTCTGTTTCGTTCATAATCATGCTCCCACAAGAGGAAAACTTGATCCTCGGGCTATCAAATGTGTTTTCCTTGGTTACTCCCACTCAAAAAGGGTATAAATGTTACCATCCTCCTACTTGAAAGTGGTATGTTTCCATGGATGTCACCTTTTTTGAGGAACAGTCCTATTTCACCCCTCAGTCTCCTCTTCAGGGGGAGAATAAATGTACAGAAGAGTTGCCTGAACTGCATGTCCCTAATTTACCTGTGTCTAATCCTTTTGAGATATCGAGCACTCTTCATGAACTATACGTTCCTAATTTACCTGTGTCTAATCCTTTTGAGATATTGGGGACTCTTTATGAGGGGAAAGAGTAGAAAAAATTGATGGAGAGCAAGAGACTGAGAGAGAGACAGTTGTGGAACCCACCATTGCAAAAGAAAAAAAATCCAGAGAAGAACTTGGAGAACTTGGAGGATGAAAGACAAGACCACTCCTGATCCGCCACTTCTATCTCCTTCCCTTGATGAGGGACCAGGTATTCCTAATCCTCCTACTACTATTACTGATGATTTAGATGTTCCAATTGCTACACGTAGGGGTGTTAGGTCATGCACTCAACATTTCATATCTAAATTTATCTCATATAGTCGTCCGTCTCCTTCTTACCAAACCTTTGTATCCAAACTTGCTTCTGTGTCTGTCCTTAACCATGTACAGGATGCACTCATTGATCCCAAATGGAAGCATGCTATGATCGAGGAGATAAAAGCTCTCCACAAAAATAGCACCTGAGAATTAGTTGAAAAACCTAGAGGGCACAAGACAGTAGGGTGTAAGTGGGTGTTTACAATCAAGCATAAGGCAAATGGATCTATTGAGAGGTATTGATGATGCCAAAAATTGGTAAGAGTAAAGTAAAGCAATTTTAGGAGAGAGAGAGAGAGAGAGAGACTATTTTTTGTATGTGGTTCGGCCCTGTTAATGAAGGTACCTACGTCCACGGGTGTGTCTGAGCACGTTCACTAGCAGATCACCGGCGGGCCTGGTGAGCCAACAAAGAGAGGCGGCACTACCAGTAATACCGGCCGGGTGTATGCGTATAATGGTGAATTTCATAGAGGTGCTGTGTAGACTACAGAATTGGCGGCCCCTTCAATGGGGGGTGAGAGGTCTCTTTTATAGATGTAAGAGACCTACTCATACATGGATAAGGAAATATAATCCTATTGATATAGATTGGCATTAATTATGGGGGTTTCCTAATTGGATTAGGAAATAGTGTGCACTTTCCATTACTCTTCTAGCTTGAGTAGGAAACTGCCCGTAATGCTCGGGATTACGCCTGTGGGCCCGGATGAGCTGTTCCCGCGGTGGGATGTGCCTGTGCGTTTTTCTCGACCTGTTGGCCGGGTCATGAATGAACCGCTCGGGATGATGAGTAGACTAAACCGCTCGGGCTGATGCTTCTGAGGAGTTGTGCATGATTTTTCCGGGGAATGGACTAACTGCTGATTTGAACTGCTCGGTCATAAGATGGAGCCAATTTTGGGTGTATCAGCTGCCCCCCATTTCCAAGGTTGGCCAAATGCTATATCGGGGCAAGTTTGGAAATCAGTTTGATGTTACTTGCCGCTGTCTGAGTGCTTGTGAAAGCTGCCTCGGGGCTTCTGAGCCTGGTGAGTCCTTGGGAACTGGCTGAGAGTTGAGACCCAGCCTAATTCGGAGTCTTTGAGTGCTCGGGAAGTGACCGAGAGTTGAGACTCGGCCTACTTCGGAGTCTTTTTTGCTTGAGTTAGCCTCCAGGATGGTTATCTTCTGCCCGTGAACCTTCGTCAAGGTTGTGGGAGAAGAATTTGACCATGTTGGAAAAGCCGACCTAAAGCGTATTGCTTTAGGGTCCTTTTTATGTTAGCTCCCCAGGATGGTTGTCTTCCGCCCAGTTAGCCTTCGTCAAGACTGTTGGGAGAAGAGCTTGACCATGTTGGTGGAGCCGACCTAAATCACGTTGCTTTAGGGTCCTTTTGCTCCTCTATCGTCGGCCAACTTAAGAGATTTTAGTCACCTCTATCGTCGGTCTGGACCTAAGTGGAGTTAATGCCTCTGAGTATTGTAGGTGCTCGGGTTGTCCAAGATTTTGACTTGGTTATCCGCGAGGCCTGTAGATACCCTGTGTGATTACCTGTTTAGTTCACTACGCCATCTTGCCCCCCAAGCTTTCGCTAAGACGAGGGTCTTACAGAGGCTATGATTTGTAGGTAACTGACCTGGAACATGGTGATTGCAGGGTTTTTTGAAGCTTGCCATCGTCGGCCACCTAGGGGGTTTGCCCCCATCGTCGGTTGGACCTAAGCGAAGCCGGTGCCTTGGGCGTGACCCCAAGGTCTTTAGTGCCTGGGTTCGGAGCCCGAGGTCTTTTGAGTGCCTGAGTTCGGAGCTCGAGGTCTTCTTCGTGCCTCGGGGTTAGGCCCGAGGTCTTTGTATGCCTCGGGGTTAGGCCCGAGGTCTTTGTATGAGTTCTCTGACAATCAGTGGAGCCTCATGTGGTGATCGAGCAAGTACCACTGTAGTCGGGCTCTTCTAGACCGATGGAGACAGGAGGTCGGATCAGGATCGTCGGGCTCCAGATTTCTCTGTGCTGGAGGCAAAGTCAGAGCTGCTTGATCCTGACCGATGTGAACTGGAGGTCGGGTCAGGGCTGCCAGACTCTGCTTCCTGTGAGCTGGAGGTCAGGTCGGGGCTGCCTGACCCGGACTGCTGTGAACTGGAAGAATTGTCAGAATCCCCGGGCTGATCTCGCTTTCGCTTGCTTCCGGAAGACTTGTCGCTTTCTTGTCCGGGGTCTTTGGTCTTCAAAAACTCCTCAATATCAATGTATTTTCCAACCCTCTCAGAGAGCTCAACCAAAGTTTCCGGTCGGTTTCTGTGGAACGACGCGGCACACTTGGTGTGTTGAACTCCCGAGCAGAAGGCTATGATAGCGGCGGTTTCATCAAGATTGGAGATGCTGAGCTTCTCTTGATTAAACCGGCCGGTGAACTCCTTGAGGGTCTCATTATTCCTTTGTATGACCGTCAGTAGATGTATGTCAGGCTTTGGCCGTTCGTGCATACCGATGAACTGGTTGATGAACTACTTGCTGAGTTGTTTGAAACTGCAGACCGATCGGGGCTCCAAGGAGTAGAACCACTGCATGGCCGGGCCTTTCAAAGTGCTGGGGAAGGCTATGCAGTGTAGTTCATCAGAGGTGGTGGCTACGGCCATCCGAGCCTTATAGGTCCGGACGTGGTCGACCGGGCTTCCCGAGCCGTTATAGTGATCTAGGCGAGGCTGCTTAAATTTACGCAGGATAGCAAACCTCGTGATTTGGTTGGAAAACGGTGACTCTGTCTCAGTATTGGCTTGATTCGGAACACGGTTTTGACCAAGCTTCTTGGCCACTCCATCGATCTGCTTCTGCAAGTTCTTGATTCGGGCTTCCACTTCTTCCCGACCGGAATCTGAGGAACTAGTCGGGCTGGTGGAAGATGCTTCTTCATGGCGGGGTGCTGTCCTCTGGGATCGGGCTCGGCTATGACCCTGGGTAACCGTTCGCCTAGGGACAACTCGGCTCTCGACCGGGTGGCCCTGGACTGATTCCCGGGCCATATGCTCCTGCATTTCCTCTCGGGCAGCACGCCCACTGTTGATGTCTCTGGCATCCTCAACACGGGACGGGTTGGCTCGGCCACGTTGTCTGGTCAAGATCGGTTCCCGACCGTACGCAACGTTCCCGGGTCGTTTCTCGGCCACTGGAGGATTGCTTTGCTGGGCTAGCAAGGCTTCAATCTGCTGTTGGATTTGACGCTGGCCCTCCAAGAATTGTGTGAGGGTCGCGGTGATCTGCTCAGATGTCATGGCTGCCGCAGCCGGTGCCGGGGCCGTAGGAACATCCCGGTCAGACTGTTGATCAGCCTTCTTACCTTTCTTCGGTGGCATGATGATCAATCAAGAGATTTGTTGATGAGAAGACTTGTCGTTTCCCACAGACAGTGCCAAACTGATGATGCCAAAAATTGGTAAGAGTAAAGTAAAGCAATTTTAGGGGAGAGAGAGAGTGAGAGACTATTTTTTGTATGTGGTTCGGCCCTATTAATGAAGGTACCTACGTTCACGGGTGTGTCTGAGCACGTTCACTAGCAGATCACCGGCGAGCCTGGTGAGCCAACAAAGAGAGGCGGCACTACCAGTAATACCGGCCGGGTGTATGCGTATAATGGTGAATTTCATAGAGGTGCTGTGTAGACTACAGAATTGGCGGCCCCTTCAATGGGGGGTGAGAGATCTCTTTTATAGATGTAAGAGACCTACTCATACATGGATAAGGAAATATAATCTTATTGATATAGATTGACATTAATTATGGGGGTTTCCTAATTGGATTAGGAAATAGTGTGCACTTTCCATTACTCTTCTAGCTTGAGTAGGAAACTGCCTGTAATGTTCGGGATCACGCCTGTGGGCCCGGATGAGCTGTTCCCGCGGTGGGATGTGCCTGTGCGATTTTCCCGACCTGTTGGCCGGGTCATGAATGAACCACTTGGGATGATGAGTAGACTAAACCGCTTGGGCTGATGCTTCTGAGGAGTTGTGCATGATTTTTCCGGGGCATGGACTAGCTGCTGATTTGAGCTGCTCGATCATAAGATGGAGCCAATTTTGGGTGTATCAGGTATAAATCTCAGTTGGTGGCAAAAGTTTTCACTCAGACTTATGGGTGGACTATGAGGAGACATTTGCCCTAGTCGCAAAGATGAACTCAATTAGAATCCTACTCTCTTTGGCAGTCAACCAGGATTGGCCACCACGGGCGGACGCACGTTATCTCCAGGGTGGGCACAGGCCACCCCTCAAGTTTTGATAATTACATTTTTGCTTATAGTATTTTATGATTTTCATAAATAGGCCCACCATGAATTCTAAAAGGCACCATGTATTATTTAGGTTTCACCAAATATACCCCCAAACATCACCCTTAAGAATTAAAAAAATTCATAAATAATCCCCGAATTGGGGGTGTAAATTTTTTTTATAATTTTATCTGACAACTGAAGGGGAGCCTTGGCGCAACGGTTTGAGTTGCCGCCGTGTGACCAAAAGGTCACGGGTTCGAGTCGTGGAAACAGCCTCTTGCAAATAAGCAGGGTAAGGCTGCGTACATTTGACCCAATGTGGTCCGACCCTTCCCCGGACCCCGCACTGCGGGAGCTTCGTGCACCGGGCTGCCCTTTTTTTTTATCCGACAACTTTTTGACTTTTTATCACCATAATTTAATGATTTCCCATAAAATTACTCTCTCTCCTATATTGATGAAAGACCCACTTGGCCACTTTCAAACTTTCTCACATCTCTCTCTCTCTCTCTCTCTCTCTCTCTCTCTCTCTCTATCTCTGATAATATCACAAATCAAGTAACTCCCTCCAAATCTACGATCAAAGATTCAAAACTGATAAAAAAAAAAGTCGGCGATCAAAAAACTTCCCAGTGCTGCTGCTCCAAGAGTCCAGTCCGAGTCTCCGACGTCTCTTGCTCTCTCTTCTGAAGCTTTTCTATTTTATTTTTGGCCTATGAAGTTCAACTGCAATTTGATTTTAAGGTAATTTTAGGGTTTTTTGAAATTGTGCATATGATTGTGAGATTTAATAAATTAGTTGTGTACTATGAAGCACCGACACTTCAAAAATGGTAACGTACTGGTGTCAGACACGTGTCTGACACGGACACGCGCCCGACACGCGACGGACACGTGTCTGACACTTCAAAACTGTGTCCAAATTTGTGTAATTGGATTTTGACCCCCGGACACGGCAATGACACGCTGGGGACACGAAATGGACACCTCGTTATGGACACGGAAGACTAGCTAACAGTAAAGACTAAAATCCAATTTGTTTTAAAAAAAAATAAAAGAAACCCTAATTAATTTGGTTACACTTCACAGCCGCAACTCTAGACCCTTTTCTTATTCTCAAACCTCAAACCCTCTCCTCTCTCTCTCTCTCTCTCTCAAAGACCGTCGCCATCAGTCTCACCTTCATTCAAAGAGTCGTCCGTCGCCATGCACCTGCGAGCGGCTGCGACTTGTGACCTGCGACATGTCCTCGATCTTTACGGCGAAGCCCTCGTCTCCGGTGAAGCTTCTCCCTTTCTATCACAGTGTTGTATCGCCCCCTGCAGGTAATGAGACAAGGGCTTCACTCTTATAATTGGGATTGTTGATATTGCTGTGCCTTGGGAGGAACTGAGCATGTGACTGTTTTCTATTTCTGTATTTTTGTCTTGATAGTGCTGTCACTGTGTTGCGTGTCCAAGTTTTGCTTCTTGTTTTTATGTTGTTTTATTATTTATATTTTTGTTCCCAATTGATTGTGCTTTCTTTTGTAGCATATTTTTTTTCATATTTAAATTGAGTTATCTTTTAAAGTAATTGGACAAATAATGCTGAGATAAGAATTACAGTATTGCTTTTTATAGAATACATAAGAAGTGTACATAACATGAAAAATGAAAGAATATTTTATTTTATTTTTTATAAAAAAAAACATATTCACCACCGTGTTTTTTAGGATTTTTTTATATGTAAATTGAGCCATGCTTTCTAAACTTTTTTTTAGGATTTTTCTATATGTAAATTGAGCCATACTTTCTAAACTTTTAGTCCAATAATGCTAAGTTGGAATTGTACATAGAACACATAAGAATTGTATTCTTTTTAAAGTACATAAGAATTGCACATAACATTTAAATTTAAAAAATATTGAAAATATTATTATATAAAAAAAAAAAAAAAGAAACGTATCCCTGGCGTGTCGTGTCCTCGTTTTTCAGGATTTGACGTGTCGCCGTGGCGGTGTCGCGTCGTGTCGGCGTGTCCGTGTCCGTGTCTGTGCTTCATAGGTTGTGTATCAGATTTGTTTATATAGATTATGCATATGAAATTATTAACATGTGACATGTTTAATTTTAATGGCTTTCATTAAGCAAATCTAATTAATTTGGGATATTGGGGTTCGTTAATTTGTGAATATAAAAATACATGCACTTGCTTTGAATTGCTAGGCTTCTTTGATCAGTTGATAACCTGCTAGGCTTCCTTGAAATTGTTGTTTAAAAAAATAGTGACTTAAAAATACTCATTCAGTATGAGTTTGAACTCTCTTAGACTTTTATGGTTCCCAAATTTGGGATATCTCAAATACTATAGTGACCTCAATTTATAATTTAAAACACTTATGGAGAAGTATTATCAAAAGATTTCAAAGATTGGAGAATCAACTTCTCGCTCCCCTCCAAAAAGGGTTAATGCTCCAAGTCCAAAACAAAGACGTGAATAATTAATGCCATCAATTTGGTTAAAGTTTCAAAGAAACGACTAAAAGATATTATGTGGGACAGTGGCTTTGATCCCTTTCTTGATGAAGTCAAATCATTTTATACCAAATATGATATTGATGTTTTGAATATGTCAGTCATTTCAAAGTCGACCCAAGCGCAGGGGTAGTGATATAACAAATGAACATCGACACAAGTGTGATTTGTTTATTGCGGTACTGGACTTTCAACTTCAATAGCTTGATGAGCGTTTCACTGTGGCTACTACCGAGTTACTTGTTTGTGTGGCATGCCTTAATCCCGCTATTTCTTTTTTTGCATTTGATAAGCAAAAACTCATTCACCTTGCCTCTTTTTATCCCAACGATTTTTCTGAAAAAGATTATATGTATCTTGGAGATCAACTTGATACTTATATATTTGATATGCTTACGAGTAATGAGTTTTTTTGGAGTTGAAGGGACTTTGCGATCTAGCGAAGTTAATTGTCTAGACAAAATAAACATATTGTTTTTGATTTAGTTTACCGACTTCTTAAATTGGCATTGGCTCTACCAGTTGCAACGGCCACAGTAGAGAGGGCATTTTCAGCTATAAGATTGTAAAAAGTCGTTTGTGCAGCCGAATGGGGTACCAATTTTTAAATGATAGTTTGCTTGTGTATATCGAGAAAAAAATATTTAACGAGATTAGAAATGATACTATAATGAAACGTTCCAAGATATGAAACCCCGTCGTGGGTATTTGTAAAGTATAACAAGCTTGATTAGAAATAGCATATTAACTTTTTTGCGAACGTTCTATTTTACTTATACTGTGCCCCCCTGACCAAAAACCCTGGGTCCGCCACTGTTGGCCACTTCAACAGTTTGATGTGAAGAATGCTTTCTTGCATGGTGACTTAGAAGAAGAGGTTTATATGGACATTCCTCCAGGGTTCGAGGACTGCAAGACATATGGGCAGGTGTGTAGGCTTAAGAAATCATTGTACGGTCTCAAACAGTCTCCAAGGGCCTGACTTGAGAGATTCACACATGCTATGCTTCAGTTTGGTTTTAGACAAAGTAATGCAGATCACACACTGTTCATCAAACATTCCTGTCAGGATAAGACTACTGCTCTTATTGTGTATGTTGCTGATATTGTTTTTATAGGAGATGATCTGGAGGAAATGGAGAGGTTGAAGAAGCAATTGGCCACTAAATTTGAGATAAAAGATTTAGGGGCCTTGAAGTTCTTTCTTGGAATCGAACTTGCTCGGTCCAAACATGGGATCTTTATTTCCCAAGGAAGTATGTCCTAGACTTGTTGAAAGAGACATGAATGCTAGACAGTAAGGTGTGTGATACTCCTATGGAGCAGAATCAAAAGCTTGGTGATGACAGTAGTGGGGAGTTAAGTAGACAGGGGGAGTTATTAGAGACTGGTCGGTAAGCTCATTTACCTATCTCATATTCGTTCGGATATTGCATTTGCTATTAGTGTTGTCAGTCAGTTTATGCATTCTCCGCGAGAGTCACATCAGGGAGCTGTTTTTCGGATTCTTCGATATTTAAAGTTTGTTCCAGGGAAAGGTTTATTCTTTGCAAAACATGACAACCTAAGGGTGGAGGCATACACTGATGTAGATTGGGCTGGTTCGATTACTGATAGGAGGTCTACTTCAGGGTATTGCACGTTTGTAGGTGGTAATCTTGTTACCTGGAGAAGTAAGAACCAGAACGTAGTTGTTGTCGTCCCACATCGCTTAGATGTGTTGTTGCCGGTGCGTTTTATAATGCCTTAGTTCCCCTATCCTTAAAACGAAGGTTTTAAGGAGTTGAATGGGCCGGGTCTTACAAGTTATATCAGTGCTTGGTTGGGCTTGTTTTCCGGCGTGCCGAGTGTCCGGCTGCTGTGGTCTAGGGTATGCCGAGTGTTCGGATCCTGTGGTTTAGGGGGTGTGTTGGAATGTCCCACATCGCCCATTTATGCCCTTTTTGTGCGGTTTAAGGCTTTAGTTACCCTTTCCTTAACACCTTGGTTTTAAGGAGTTGAATGGGCTGGGCCTTACAAGTGGGTATTAGAGCCTTGTTTGTCCCCTATCCCCGTAATCCATGTGTGTGCCTTTGCCACATGTGCAGGGGCGCGTTGTCGTCCCACATCGCTTAGATGTGTTGTTGCCTGTGCGATTTATAATGCCTTAGTTCCTCTCTCCTTAACACTTGGGTTTTAAGGAGTTGAATGGGCTGGGCCATACAAGTGGTATCAAAGCCAGGTGTCAAGGAGAGGGGAATTAAGGCCTTATAAACCGCACATACAACAACACATCTAAATGATGTGGGACAACAACAGCAGTCGCTAGGTCAAGTGTAAAAGCTGAATTCAGGGCTATGGCCCAAGGTATTTATGAACTACTGTAGATTAGGTCATTACTGAAGGACCTAAATGTTGATCAGACAGGTTCGATGAAGCGTTTTTGTGACAACAAAGCAGCCATTAGTATAGCTCATAATCCTGTTCAACATGATAGAACAAAGCACGTGGAGATTGATTGACACTTCATCAAAGAGAAGATTAGTAGTGGTACTATTTGTGTTCCCTTTATGAAGACTTGTGATCAAGTTGCCGATGTTCTTACTAAAGCTGTTGGGAGCCGACCATTTCATTCTATCCTTGACTAGCTGGGAATGAGAGATATTTTTGTACCAGCTTGAGGGGGAGTGTTAGAGTTATTCTACGTGTTAAGTGTATTATTTAGTTAAGTGTGTTATTTTGTTATAAGTTTAGGGACTTGATTGTAATTTCTATTTCTTCTTCTTTATGATTAATACAAAAGGGTTCTAACTCTTAGTTAGAATTCAAGCTTCATGAAATACAATAGTTGACAAAGACTTATTTTGGTCTTCCATGTGTTTTTCTAACCGGTTCCAACAACTTGTGAACATTTGTCCTTTCTTTCTCTAGCAAAGTTGTCTCAACAAGTTGTATCCCGGAGGCACAAAACTTTCCATCCTGCTTTTGCAAGCACTAGTAAATGCCTTCACATGATAAGGATTTCTTGCCAAGTGAAATGGAAGGCCACCTGTGTAAAGCATCCTAGCAATTTCCCCTTGCGTGTCTCGTGAGTGTCAAAGAGTGTCCTTGGCATGTCCAGGGGTCAAAACTCTATTTCACAACTAGGACACATTTTTGAAGTGTTTGACACGTGTCGGGCGCGAGACCGTGTCTAACACGTGTTTGACATTCCGTTTTTGAAGTGTCGGTGCTTCATAGGTGAGGCTGGATGGGGTAGATGAGGCCCCAGAGTGGTTCGTCTGGGTAGGGTGAGGCTTGTGGGAGGTTCGACTGGGCTAAAAGGGATCCTTTAGGGATACGATGAAGTTAAACGTCAATCAAACATAAGGCTTCGTAATGATATAGATAAAAGGAAGGTAAGCTAAAAGAAAGAAAGGAAAAAACATGGAGGTTGTGACAACAATCTAGATTTGCATGAGGCTTGAGGAAGGTTGAATGGGGCTTGTGGGTGGTGCGGCTGGGCTGGGTGAGGCCAGTGGGTTGTGCGGTTGGGCTGGATGAGGCCTGTGTGTGGTTTGGCTGGGTAGGGTGAGGCTTGTGGGAGGTTCAGCTGGGCTGGGGGGAGCCTTTAGGGCTGTTGACTAGGTCTGGGTAGGGGAATGGGGCAGTGGCTGGGTTGGGTAGGGCTTCTGGGAGCTGCGGCTCATCTGTGGTGGTGTTATGGTGGCTGCGATGGTGAGTAGTGGTGGTGTTAAGGCTGGCGCAGGGATTAGGTGGTGGTGATGAATTGACATGGCTTTGATACCATGTTGAAACAATATTGGGCAAAGCTTAGGGTTGGCAACTTGTCAACCCCTTGTATGTTAAACAATAAGAAGAGAAATGGAAAAATAAATTATTACATATGGATCCACAAATAGTTAAAGAAATAAGAAAATAAGCCCTAAGAAATAAAATAACTCTCAACAGATTATTTATGCAATTAGCCTTTTTCCTATCTCTTTTCTTTTGCTTCTCTAACTTTGTGAACCAAATTTGAGAGTTATGTTGGTCGGTAGAGAAAAGTCTTCTTCAATGTGACCCTTGTGTTGGAATGGGACTCAAGATGGGTCCAAAGAGTTGGTTATACAGCTAGTCTTAGTTTGGGTCTAAAGCTATTCTTAGTTGGGTCTGAATATGGGCCTTATTGTGAGGTTTAATTAAGTTGTCGATGCATAATGTTAGTGAAGAGTGGGCTCTATGCCTTGGATTTTTATTAAAATGCACAGGAAATGCGCCCCTAGACTAGGCCTGTTTGAAGGGGGCGAAGGGTTGGGCCTGAGCTTGAGCCTTCAGCGCGCCTTTAACAGCAGAGCCCCCAATCCATTTCTTCGTATGTAAAATTTCATTTAACTTAAAAGCAGAAGCCGGTAAGACTTGCTTTTTTTTGTTTAAAACAAGTTGAATGTAAAAAGGATAATGCACTGTTTGGTACAAAAGTAACTCTACCCAAAAGAAGGGCAGAGTTAGAAACATTATACAGTGAGAATCATTTGCTATAGAAGTTGAGGGAGCAGGGGGTTCCATCAACCTCCAACTCATGTCTTTGTGCAAACCACTATCTCCAGCTTAAAAGCAGAAGCAAGTAACAATTGCTTTTGTGAAAAAGTAAAAAATCTATTAGAGTGCATCTTGAGAATAAGTTGATAATGTAATTACAATTGTGAGAATGCATTATGATGCACGGACACGGACACGGACACCCCGACATGGATACGAGACGGCACCGGCACGCCGATACGACAAAATCCTAAAAAAATTGTACGTTGACAGTTGACACTGTAGGGAAAGTGTCCAAGAAGTGTCGTGTCCGTGTGTCGGACACGATACGACATGCAACACGTTACCTTCTTAGAAGTGTCGGTGCTTCCGGCCATTCCTAAGTTGTCATTGCAAACTCACCCTAATGTCGTTGGCTCGTTGCAATTGATGAGAATGCAGTATGAAGATGTCATTCCAAAGGCACCTTATTTTTTTTATTCTCTTAACTTCATCAATCCAATGCCTGAAATATAATGGCTTATTGTTGCAATTTGATACCAAATGCTGCTTGTCATGCATGTATGATGTGGTATGCTCGTACTTAAGCAACTTCGAAATAGGGTTTCATGTCAATTGTCTTTTTTGGGTTCCTCTGCAGGTTCTTTGTGGTAGGAAGGAGTCTTCTGAGAAGGATTTGGCACCAAAACGCCCTAGTTTGTGCATTTCGCCGCTTAAAATCAAGAATAGAATTGATTCACAGAAATTAATCAGCAAGCCTTTGAGAAAGGATTTGAAGTCATCATTTGATGGCACAATCCCAAGCCATCTTATTAAAGTGCCAGTCAGTTCTAAAACTTGGTCTGATTGGAAGATTTCGTGGGATTCACTTCCACTTTCCATTCATGATCTTGGGAAGGTATGTGATTAAACACTTCTTTTGTAGATCCATATCATGGAATATCTTGGTTTTTATGGAATGGTTGATGGCTTTCAGGATGTCATGTGTCAAAGGAATGTTGCTTTCTTTGCTGCTGTACATGCACTAGAAGAAGCATCAGCTAAAGAAGGAATCATTCGATGCATGAGGTACTTCATTTATTTTCTATATTCTATAATTTTGTTCCATCTCTGTTATTATTTTTCTTATCGGATAATTATAACGCTGCATTTGGTCTTTTCCCTTTCATGTATATGTGTTGCTATTGATAATCTTTAGATGTAGCTAAGTGAAAGGCTATAGAGATGGAGATCGAAAGATGATTTACTGAGAGTTATTTGTCATGGGCTCCATCCCAGACTCATGTCCTTACACGCAAAACATTGTATGCTTTTTGTGAAAAAGAAAATGCTGTATTCGATTGCGTCTTTTGAATCTTTGAAAATAAAGATGATAATGTAGCTACTAGTACTGGATATAAATTCCAAAAATTTCATTCCAAACCCACCCTAGTAGTCCATTGGAAACAATATTTTCTTCATGAGTTTCTTTTTACCATTATGTTCTTTTAGGCTAATTTCATTCGATATAGTTTTTGAGACCAAACTATCTGAATCATCTGTATGTGTGTAAATTTCTACAATGCCCTCCAGATTTATGAAAATGTATTCATTTTCTACATTTGAAGTTCTCATTTCAGTAGTTTTCTTTCTTTTGGAAATTTTCTTTCAACTTAGTTTCTCCACACTTTGTAACGCGATCCATGATTGGTCTTTAATCCGTACAGAAAATTGATAATCTAATGTTATCTACGTGCCTGTTTTATGTCTTCGTTGTAGCATAGAGATGGAATCTTGACAATATTTATGTACCTTCCAGGCCAAGGTGCTAGCTACTTAATGGTTGGCTATAATAGAGTAGTAGTTTTGCCTTTAAAATTGCATTTTAACTTGTGTATGTGTTGATGGAAATGATAGAGACTTTGGTTTGTTGTGAAAGTACCTACATAAATGTTTGCTTCTCAAAGTGGACCAATAACAAAATTCTGTTAGGAAAGTGTGGAAGTTAGCAGGTAGTGAAAAATTAATGCTTACCTGCTTGGATATAATATGGAACAGTTGAACACCAACCAGCAAGGGGTTTGAAATATCATACGAGTCACTGGGGTCTATTCTTATCTACGAGCTTTTATATCTTGATGCATATAATAATTTGGCCAAATCACAGATAGATGCGTATTAGTACGTTTATTGGCAGATGAGATGACATTGTATCACTGATGACATATGATAATCTGGCCAATGCATTGAATATTTTCTCTATATTTCTCTTCATTCAGCTCATTTGCAGAACTTTGCGAGTCTGCTCAAAAAGATCCCGCAGGACCCCTAGTTGAACTATTTCTTAACCTTCATCAAAGTATGCAAAAAGCAGCAACAACAGTTGATGCTTTGATTAATACAAGGTTTTCCGAAACGAAAAACAATTCTTGTTCGCTCTCACAACTTCCACTGCCTGAAGCGGGTAAGGATATCATCAATAAAAATGCCACATCATGGGTTCAAGCGGCTATACAGACCGATCTTTCAAATTTCGTTTTGTTCAACAAGGAAGAGAAGAATGACCTTTTAAACAGTAAGAAATGTCATTATGTTGTCTTAGAAAACACCAACGACAAAGTCGAGTCTGAAAACAATTCGCCCCCCAAAAGGAGAACCCTTAAGAACCATGTGGGCCCCATAACAGATAGGAAGGCAAATGGGTCTTTGCCATCTCATTCAAGGAGGCAAATCTCAACCAAGAAAAAAATTGGGATTGAAAAGGAAGAGTGGTCTAAGGGTAGCGGTTTAAAGGAAGCCGCGAGTTTAGCTGAAAAATTGCTCTCGGTGTCTCGTGAATGGTTCTTGAAATATTTGGAAGGTTCGTTAGACAATGGTTTTGGATTGAGCAAAGGGGAAAAAAGCTCTGACGTTGCAAGTCTTTTGGGGCAGCTTAAAAAGGTTAATGAGTGGTTGGATTGTTCGGTGGGGAGTGGAAATGGGTTTGATGTTGAGAGAATTGAAGGGTTGAAAAAGAAGTTATATGGGTTCCTTCTGGATAATGTTGACTCTGCTGTTGTTGCAAGTAGGTAGCTAGAAAATACACTCTCTTTCCTATATTATATATAGTTTGGATATAAATTCGTATATGGCTAAATTCTAGTATTCTTGTCCAGATGTGTTGCATCTGAAATCATCTAACCGTTTGATTCGTCCGAGCTTTTGTTCCTAACTTCACTGATTTAGGATAGACGACAAATATGAGGGATTGTAATGACTTGAATTTGTATCCCATTTATATTTAAGTGTATAGTTGAATTTTCCTTTGTTCAATCTGTTCTGTTCTCCCTTAAATGCAGATGTGTTTTTGTTCTAGCCCTTTTGGCTGATCTAAAATTAAAGTTTTCATTCTCTCTTTATTCATATTACTGCTTTGTTTACGAGATTCAATTAAGGTGATTAGAATATTTCTTTAGAAATGTCGTTTAGGGGTTTCGAGACCATCGCTTCTGTTGTGATCATAGTGCAGGACTTAAAGTAAAGGTCTTTGTGGGAATAATTTGTCCTAATGGCTCCATTTGCTGTCTACATAAACAATCAACGTACATGTGGACCAAACAGAGTAAGGCGAAATATTCTTAAAGAACTTTACTGAATTAGTGTTCATCTAGATGCCTTGAGACCTTTTTTCAGTTTCATTTTAATTACAAAAATTGTGTTAGGGGACACTTGGATGCTGCTTTTTTTTTTTTGGCTAAAAACTTGGATGTTGCTTGGTTACTTTAAGATCTGGTTCTATGTTACGAGAAAAACTAATTCTGCATATTTCAGTGTATCTGTACCAACTTTTAATTTTATTTTAGGGCAACTTACACTTTACTACCTCAAACTTTGACCCTATTTTCAATTAAATGCATATTGTTTATTGTTTTGCCAATTACATCCAGGTGATGCAATTGACCCCAAATTCTAACGGCCGTCTAATTTCTCTAACGGAGTGCTTATATGGCAGCTGATGTGGCATTAAATTGAAAGTTTTAATTCTCTTAGTCTCGTTCTCCATCTTGTTTTCCCTATTCATTTTCAACCCAAACCTGCAGCTTGAAGACAATTAAGCCCATGGCTATCTCAAAACCTGGTACCATGACTTTATTACAAACCATATTCATATCTCACAATTGGACTTACAAACCTATCTCACCTTCTTGATGGTCTCTCTCTCTCTCTCTCTCTCTCTCTCTCTCTCTCTCTCTTTTACAGCGAACTTACCCAGTGAATTGACTTTTAAGCCTAAAAGAATCTGCGGGTCATCCGATGATGACTCGCGGGTTCTTTTAGGCTTAAAAGTCAGTTCACTGAGTAAGTTCACTGTAAATCCTCTCCCTCTATATATACCCACAGGTTTCTTTTGTGTTTATCTTTCCATTCATTTTACATTTCCCAAATGTATACCACTGCCATCGCCAACCACCACCGCCGCAGTAAAACCACCTCCTCTATTAACCCCCTTCTCCAGACCCTTCCCCCAAACCTCCTTGCGCAGAGCAACTAGACATTGCCGTCTCTTGAAAGAAAAATAAAATAAACAGAGCATACAACTATGCCAACCACCCACAAATGTGAGAGGTGCCATATAAAGTACAAATTGGAATCAAAATTGGAATCTCTGTTCCCCTGATTGACCACAAATGAAGATGAGAAATGGACTGCAACTGAAAATACAAATCAAAATTGGAATATTTGTTTTTGTCAAAATTGAATTTGAAGAGGCTATTCCCTCTCTCTCTACATTCTCTCTCCTCCAAAAAAGCTTAATTTGATCTTGGTAGGTCCTAACCCTAACAAGCTCGAAGATGTTTCAACTGCAATCCAGATGAAATTATGAAAAACCAGAAAAAAGGAAAAGAAAAAAAAGGGGGGGGGGGGGGGGGTTCTCCATGAAACCCTTCAATGAATTCAACAAATTGAAGAAATCAGGGAATTGGTGAGGTGATTGCGGAGGCGCGATGGTGGGTAGCAATAGTGGTGTGACTGATTTTGGTGGACTAAAGTGTAATTTGCCCTGTATTTTATTATAACATTCAAGTTCGTGCTTGTACAATATTATTGGTCATCATAGAAACAAGGGGAAAAAAAAAAGTCTGAGCCTATTTTAAGCATTTCCAAAGAGGCCCTTGAACTACATTACAAGAGACCAAATTCAAAGGTGAGAAAAGTAACTTCTAATTTTTGTATTTCCAAATTTAAAAAAATAAAATAAAAAAATCCTCTCTACATGTGCTCTCATGTTTCTTTTCATTTACAATGAGAAAGCTGGAAGATTATTGAAGGTTAAATCTTTGTTCACATAAAGTACTTGGAAAAGCAACACATCTACTCTTTTAAGAATTGATGATGATGACTAACATATTCAGTTATGAGTCAAGTAATAGCCAGAAGCTGATTGCTGGAAAGAAGAGTCATCCATTGATGAGCTATGTGATTGTGCCTTCATAGAAGCAGCAGGACTGGCACCCTTTGCCAAAGTTTTCATACCTCTACATGACTTCATGTGTGTGTGCAGCTTCTCTGGCTTGAACATCTTCCCACATTGCCTGCATCAAACATCATCCAAGTTTTGGGTAACTTTTTCTGTGATGAGCTTCTTTTCCACTCCCTTTTTATTTACACACAGATCTATATACTTCGTATATATATATATATGTGTGTGTGTGTGTGTGATAGCAATTTATGGAGTATGATACCACTATTTAATTGTTAAATTGAAGTAAGAGTCTATGCATCTCATGAAAATGAATGTACTAAGGTAATTCTATAAGGTAATAAATTTGTAAAAGAGAGTTGCTAAATTCACCCATTAAATTTCTGTCTACTCTCACATTATGTGGTGAAGAGGAGGAGTACATGTGAAGAAGAGGAGTGTGTAGACAGAAATTTGGTAGGTGCATTTAGCAGCGCTCTTAGTAAGAATAGTTGAACATTATAATTATTTTACTACTCTCATTTTAAATTTATAGTTTTAACCTTTTGTTTGACCTGTAACAGTTCAAATGGTATATAATTAATGGAGATGCTAAATTAGTATCATGAAAGGCTTCTAGGGACTGAAGAGTTCAAATACGCAAATGAAAACTCTCAGATGCACCAAATGGAAAAAAACATGGTTATGCGGCAATTAGAGGCCGGAATATACAATTGAGCTTTCAATCACAGTTCTCAAACTGTTGGGAAATACTGCTGAACCCACACTATCATATAAAATAAGGTTAGCATTTTGGTGGATAATTAGGGGGTGCCAAATGCAAGGTCAAGTTTAACGTTCGAGCCAAATGTGTAGTGATTAACTTTAGTACTCTCTTTAAATACATATTAGGTCTACCAATGCACAAGGCTATTCTAATACTATACTCCATACTAACCAAATGCCATCTTTTGAACAATGAGTTCTTCTTTTTTGTTTTGCAAGTTTAGGGTTGAACTTTGAAAGAGAAAGTAAAAGTTTAATAGAAAAGATCGGAAAAGACTTGGTACTTTTATTTGGTTACACCGTTACAGTATTTTCTTTTAGTCTTTTGAAGTGTGATTGATCCACGTGTACAAATGTGTCTATGCGATCAATAGTATTTTAAAACAAGATTAAAATTATCTAAATAAAGCATTGTAGTACTGTCTAAATTTCTTGGGGTCTCCTTGATTTTATGATTAATCTTTGACCCACCGACAATAAGATTTTGGCACGACGCATATATCACGGTCCTTGGCAGACTCTGTACATGTACAAGAAAATATTTGTTGTAATAATCATTTTACTAACGTGGTACCACAAATCAAGGTCACTATTCAAGCACATACCAATCTTAATTTTAAGGAAGAAATGGGTCCATACAGATACAATACTCATGTGTATATTTGTTGTAATAATCATTTTACTAACGTGGTACCACAAATCAAGGTCACTATTGAAGCATATATCAATCTTAAATTTTTAAAAAGAATTGGATCCTTATAGATGCAATACTCATATGTATTAGTGTGATAATGCTAATGATATGATATCACTATAATATTCACTATCTATTCGTATGTACACAAAACCAAAATCTCACAGTAAACTATTATAAGCAAATTTACGGACCACAATACCCCTATTCTATAAGATTGTTAAGGGGACACCAAGGTCAATTTACAAGGATTAAAGAGGCAAGTTGAGCGGGTGAATTCTAACTTACGAGCAATTCGGACCATTGACCGGCTTGTACGCAGCAGAAAGCGGCTTTTGGTTACTGAATTCGCTCTTATTCTTTTTCTTTTTTGTACCCTTCGCTCCATCATAGCTTTTCCTGCCACCGTATCACCAAAAAAAAGAGTGATATTTAGTGCACTAATAAATTCCACTAACACTTATTAACACACTTTATCTCTCTTCTACTGGTACTGTGGGGTCCGTAGTGGACCCCGCATTACCATTAGGAGAGAGATAGAGTGTGTTAATAAGTATTAGTGAGATTTATTAATACCCCTAACATTACCCAAAAAAAAATGTTAATTACAACAGGTATTTGGGCGATGTGGTATCACCAATCAATGAAATTTCTTATTTATTCATCTGTTCCCTTATTTTTTGGTGAATCCTTCCCCTCATAACCACAATTTCAGATGTATTTGTATGATATAACTCTGACGTGGGTATACATGATGTATTCGACATTTACTACCATATTACACCATTCATCCTATAAATACGAGAAATTATTCTATGTGACCGTCACACCGTGTGACGTACACTGTGAGCTCTTAATTATTGTAGGATTCACGTGGGATCTACTGAACACTTAAATCATAGTGGAAGTCACACGAGTGTAACGATTACATAAGATAATTTCTCAATACATACGAACACATATACTCACAAATAAACAAGGAAATGCTAATGCGCTGCATGTCTAAAAGTACTGATTTAGAGCTAACGAGCTTATCCTAATTGATAAAATGATGCTCTATGCCGTGCTCATTATCGAGGTACGAATCCCGCCCCCTCCACTCCCCTGGCCCCGACACTCATGTCATTGCACCAGAATGATAAAAAATAAAGTAAGTTTAAATAGACAAAAACATGCATATCTGTCATCTATTAAAATAAGGACATTGAAGTAGTTTAAAATACAACTTAGCACTAAACTTATTTAAAATTCTTAATGCAGCCCACACTTTTTCTCTAAATCCACATAGCGCGTTGAAGAGTAGTACATGCATATCGTCTGTTGTGTTTGTGGGTGTAAAAACAAAAATTGTGGGTGCATTAGAAACTCTCTAAATTAATTTAGAGACTCACTCTAAAGTTACTTAATGGACCGTGCAAATGACTTCTGTTTCATTTGAATACTGTCCACTACAATAGCAAGATCCGTAGTATACATGAACACACATTATTTGTATATTAATTCATCTATATATGTATATGTATGCAATATATATAATAAGCATAAAGTGGGGTGAGCATGCAAACTGTTTCATATAAAGAATTGTTAAAAAGGGGAGTAATTAAATTGATAAAATGCAAGAATTTGAATTACCGGGCACCATTGTCTTGGTATTGTTGATTCAAAGTAGTCCCAAACATCCTCTCGGACCCACCCAATTTCTCTCCCTTGGATAGCTCCGCCGTACAACTATCCATACCTTTGGTACAACCATTCAAAGCACCGCTCTTGTCACGCCTATTGATCATCACCACGGCCGAGTCATTGGTGTCCACATTGCCACAAGTAATCAAACTCCGTAACATATTAGAAGCCCCACTTGAATAGCTCTTACTTCTAGTAAATGAAGATCTTGAAGAAGTTGATGAAGATGATGTAGTACCACTATTAGTCTTATTCTTGCTCTTATTATTATTATTATTAGTATTATTATTATTCAAATGGTTTGAATAAAAATAATCAATTGAATTGTTCTCAAACTTGTCGCTTTGCCCCTTTATGCCTTGTTTGGATGTGTCCAAAGGTTTTTTTTCTTCAAGCTTGGTTGAATCCTCGGTCAACGTTGTCAATGTGTCAGAACTGAATGGAGGGGACTCTTCTTCGATTTCAGATGATGTTTTGGCCATAACATCAATTTTGGTTTGTGGGTGTTCTTGATCAATTGCTTCTTTGGATGAGACTTTTTGATCTTTGGACTCAATTTCAATATTTTCAAGATGTGGGTGTTCTTGATCATCAGTTGACATTTTCTTTTCACCATATGTGTGAAGATCTGTTTTGGTGAAAGGCAATTAGTTAGACATATATATGTTTCTTGAAATAAAAACATGTATATAACGGAAATAAACATTAATTTTTTGTTTTTTTAAATTCTAATTTCCTTTTTAAAAGATAGATTAGAGTAAATTAAGAGGTGTTAGGAGTAATTGTTTTTGTGTTTCTTTTTTTTTTTTAAAAAACAAGGAATAATGTTATAGTTATACCATTGCCAAAAATTGTAGAGGCAATTTCGGATCCTTTAAGGACGTATTCATTGTCAGATATTGGTGTAATGAGATCTTCATCCAGCAAATCTTGCCATACATAACCTGCTTTGTACCTCCTGCACTTAGAAATTAATTCCAATATATGAGTAATATAATATATACACAGACACACACATCTATATAACGGATTGGAAAATGCTAGACCCACATAGTGAATCATACACTTTTTCCACACACAGCTTTAAATACTTGTACCTTGTGCTGTTTGAATTTTTTACACTTTTTGTGCCCCACTTATACAGCATAAAATACATACATTTAAAGCTGTGTGTGAAAAAAAGTGTGTGGTTCACTATGTGGGTCTAGTAGTGCTCAGATGGATTTGCTAATAGAGTAATTTTATACCAGAAGAAGACTAGATGAAACTTTAATGAATCGGCAAATTTTTTTTTTGTGTGTGTGTGTGTTGTGAAAAAAGTGCATACTTTCTTAATTTACTCCTACTATGTTAGCATTAATTATGTATACATAAATATAATGAGATGTTTATTTATATTGACAAGATTGGTGTTATGAGATATCTGTGTACATAAATTGGCCACTTATTTTTTATTTTTATTTATTTTTATTTTTTATTTTTTTTATTTCTATGTTTTAACCTTTCTTTCTTTCGCTATATATATATATATTAGATTAGTGTAATGAGATCTTCATCCAAAAAGTCTTCCCAATATATATTACATATACATACATATATATATACATACCCTTATAAAAAGGAAGAAGAATAGGAAAAAAAAAAAGATACATACATATATCGATATACGTATGTATGTATAGCTATTAAAAAAGAAATTGTTGTAGCATTGGTTGACAAATCTCAAGTGACAAAGAGCTTGACATATATACGTCCTCTCCAATGCATAGGTTCGGGTTCGAACCTCATCTCCTCCCCGTATCAAAAAAACACAAAAAAGAAAAAGAAAAAGAAAGAAAAAAGAAAAAAAAAGAAATAGTTGTATGAACATAATTTTGTGTACAAAAAACTAGTTTAGGTGTCACTTTCGAATAGTCTTGAAATAGAATAGTCGACGTGTTCTTTAATTTTAGAAAAAAAGAGTTGCATATATATAAAATTTGGTAGGTAACATTTTGGAGACATAAAATAAATTTGGTAGGTAAGTACATGAATATATATATATATATATATATATACCTCTTGTATGACCAAGCGAATGAATCAGGCATGTCCTTTCCTCGCAATTCTGAAAGCCATCTCTTGACATCTTTTTTCTCACCAAAGAAACAAAAACCCATTATTCCAAAAATATATGTGCACATGCATATATAGCAAAATGCTACCTATATACACTGAATTCAATTACCTAAATTTATATGCGGACTAATGTGTCAGCCAAAATATTGAAATTAAGAGTGAATTATGCCCTTTTATCTTGTAATTAATATAGAGTTTTAAATACTTTTTTTGGTATTTTTTTTTTTCATGGACAAGACTTCAATGCTTTTCCTTCACTACCTATAGTATTGTTTTATGAATAGTTTGTCACATGTACTAAAAAAACAAGGAAAAAAAGAAAAGAAAAAAAGAGGTGTAGTGTTATCTTTTTTTCACAGTCTTCAACAATACCTATACATAGGGTAAAGCTGTTAAGTGAACAAAATTGAGTGATTATACTCGGTGAACATGTTCTTTTAATCTAAAAAAACCAGTTTGTTGCCCGCTGACCAGAAATTTTTTTTTTAGGATAAATTTTTTTTTTTCAATATGTATACCTATACATTGTACATAGTTATATACACATGAAACTATATATGAGTCTATGTATATGATATATCCATAAACACAGACACCTGCATCTGTGTATACATTGGTATACATATAAAAAAGTAGATATATAGAGGCATACACTTATTAATTTTTCTACTATTTGAGTGTATAATATATACTATTTTATATATATATATATATATATATCCATATATGCAATGCACCCACCTACATGTTTGTGTATAAACATACATATACATTCATACATATATACTTACAATTAGCAAGCAAAGAACTAACAAACCTCGCAATCGAACGCCATTACGAGAGAGATGGTGGACACGAATGAGATGAGGATGTTCGATCCGACCCTTACGACTGAGAAAATATATTATGTGTACTCTCCTCACTTCACCACCACCACCACCATTTTGGCCTTGTTGGGGTTCCATTATTCTTCTGAAGTACAAAACCCACAAAATTAACCCAATAAACAAACAACACAAATGTTCTTCTTTTTAGGTCTCTTATCTTTAATTTAATTCTCAATTAAAAAAAGAAAAAAAAAAAAAAAAAAAAAAACACATATAACAGTTGAAAACCCAAGAAAAATCTGTCTTTGCCGGCCTGATCAACAAACGGACCTAAAAAATACAAAAAGAAATAGCCAAAAATTATTTAAAAATGTAACTTTTGTGCAGGCCTGACAACATACAAAACTGTATAATACACTAAAAATAAATGACTATATAAATATATGTACTGATCAAATATATTATAAAATTTCTCGCAACAATCAAAAGTATAATGGGATTTCGAGATTACCCAATTCGTACTTTCTGTGTTGCAGGCACTCCTCACACACAGGTAAGGGAGAGAGAAAGGGTAGTGTAGTTTTGATGCTCAAAAGATGAGAAGGTGAGCAGATTTGTAGCTACTATAGCAACAAACCATAGAGGGAAACTTGGGTCCCCGTGAGAATTTTATCTGATTTCCCGCAATATGCCAAACTTATTCTTTTGGACCATAATGTACATTGTTATGTGTACAGGTAACTTTTGACCATTTCCTTTTCAATTTGTTGAAGGGGCCATAAAAAAAAAGGGATTAATTGCACTTTGCACTCTTAAAATTTGGGTGATTTTGCACTTTATATTTTAAAGTTTTTAAATTGACACTATAGTCCCTAAAGTTTTAAAAATATGGCAAATAAGTCCAAATAGCCCCTTAGTGACAAATAATTTCATCACTAAAAGTGAAAATTTCTTCGCAAAAAGTCTTAGAAGGATTAAATTGCAACTCATCTCAAACCTTAGAGACCAAAGAGCCAAACATAAAACTTTAAGGTGCAAAGTGCAAAACCACTCAAACTTCAAGAGTGCAAAACCACCCAAACTTCAAGAGTGCAAAGTAAAATTAACCCAAAAAAAATATGAATCAACTAGTGATGCTATGAATCCTTACATTTACATCCCAACTTTGGATGTAAAGGAATATAACAGTGTAAACATTCAAAGTTAGCTCAATTGAAATTCAAAATAAGCCGATCAGACTGTAGTTCAATTGACATAGCCTCTTCTTTCCCCGTGGGGAGGGAGAGGGTTCAAATCCCCTTAGTGGATTCTAGTTACTTGCCTCCCAGTTATTCTTTAGTCGGAATGAGTGGCCCTTGTTGAGCTAGTGTAGGGCATTGGGGTTGTGTTGGGGCTAGTGTGTGTGTGTTTAAAAAAAGAAAAAGAAAAGGAAATTTGAGTAATACTATTGTAATTGAATGTGATTTTATTGTCACATGCTTTAGTAAATTTGTCATTTAATAATGTGTTAATTTTTAAAAGGACAATTAGTGAAAATGATATTATGACAAGATTCTTTTAGAGTTAAGGACAATTAAGATTTTTTTATTAGGGAAAGGTCTTCCATACAAAAATATTAAGTAAAAATTCAATTGGCATACATGAAATAAGTGAAATTTTATTGAACCCCTACTTGAATTATTAAGTGAAATTTCACTTAGCTTTACATTTGAGGGAAATTTTTAACAAATTAAGAATCAAATTGAACTTTAAACTTTTGACAGTTATTTCTAGCGACTTTCTCCAAAATTTTTAATTTTAAAATCAGTAAATTGTATTTCATTTTTAAGGGAATGTAATTTGACATGCTTTAGTAATTTGTTATTTAATAATGTGTTGATTTTTTAAATCAATAAATTGCATTTCATTTTAAGGGTATGCAAGTAATTTGTGTGCACTGTTTAGTTTGTTAGGATTATATCTCTGATAGCGGAGGTTATAGAATAGAGAGTTCCATGTATTATTATCTTAGCTCACGGGAGGCCAATACAATTATCTCTGAAGAAAATTGTACCTCTTACTTAGACGTCAAGGAAACATAAAAGGTAAAAAACAATCCTTAGATTTACATGAGCATGACATGGAGCCTTTAATTGTGCTTACAAGTAATGTTCTTCTTAATTTCTTTCAAAGGTAAAAGGAACGAAAAACCATTGTAATAATGTAGGATTTTGGCTTTTATTTTTAGTTTCCTATCATCACCGAATGGACATAAGACCAAAGCTTTAACAATATATAGGCTATGCCAATGCACTTAATTATCGGCTATATATATTAACCAATTGTTGTTTAAAGGGGACAGTTAAGGAACTTCAATGAAACTTAAAGCTATGCAAAATAGAGCTATGGGTTGGGTGACCTACTCACTTTGTCTTTGAATGTTAGCATTTTTGTTGTGCCATTTGTTTCTATCTACTAAATCTACAGTAATTAAAGAAGAAATGTCATACCTTACGAAATTATTTTTTTTTCTTTTTGTCAAGAAGGAAATTGTTAAGTACACTTTACCTAAATTATTCATTAATTGGTTGTTGTGTTAATGACAATTTTGATATTCAAAATCAAAATCTCATAAAAAGAAAAGAAACAAAAGATCTAAATTAGTGTTCGTTAATTTCGTTATTAATGAAGAGTTTTAGTTATCAACGTCAATTGGTATCTTTTTTAGGTGTCTCTTACTGTTGTCAAAATGTTATGAGCTGCTAACACTCATAAATGGGTTTTGCTAGCTTTTGCACATTTTCATAATCTCCAAAAACTCTATGATGAAAAATAGGACAAATAAATTGAATTGAGTTAATCACTAAAGTACAAGGGTCAATTAGAAATAAGGACAATTTATTATGCTAATATTCATACTAATACCTTTTCATGATGCGCCGCCTCATACTCACCAATTCGTTTGCTAATTCCATCGCAATTAGTTACTTCTGCAACTTCCACATGCTCACATTCAAAACAAAGTAAACAAGCTAGAAAAAGAAAATTTCTAAGAGGCTGTTAGGTTATCCTTAAAAATAAGTTCTGTTATTACTAGGAAAAAACTAGTTCTAATGTTTCTTTGATGTCATGTGTGTAAATAGGATTACAAAAAAAAAATGTCAAAAAAACTTAATAATCATAAAAAATAGGATGAGAAGTGACTTGCAACGGTCAAAATTTATGATTCACTTTTCACCTTATTTTCTTTTCTTTAAATATTAACCAATAACCTGCATACCCACCACCAAAATTTCATTAAGAAGAGAACTTTTCTTGTCTAGCTAGCTAGATTATGAATTTTAATTGACATTGGCACTATTTCTCTACGCATTGAGCTGCATGTACACCAAATCATGAATAAACAAGAACCAAAAGAAAATCTTTCATGGAAAACAAGGCTAGAAAAATTTCCTCAATGGGAACCACACTTAAGAGGAACCACGTGTGTAGTTCTATAAATGGTTTCAAACCCCACAAAAGCTATCGCTAGTTATTTCGATTTTCTGCTTTTGCAATTACAATTGCCAAATATAGCAGATGGAGAGAAGCAGGTCAATGACAATTTTCACCAATTGTTACTTTCTGCGATTATTGTTGCAATTTCAAAAGTATATACTTAATTGCATATAATTGCTGCCAAACACCCTTCTCATGCTACGTCTGGTAGGAGAAATATAAAGGGGCACTCAGCCATAGCACCCTAAAATTAATACAAAGCTACATAAAATCCAAGACTCATATATTTAACTCAATAACCCTTTCTCCAACCAAAATGACCAAAATGACCTAATTTGCTAAGAAATCGAAAATGTCATCTTCTCCTACACAGCAAAAGTGACGACTACGATGATGATAGTGGTGGTGAGGATGGTGGTGGTGGTGGTGGTGGTGCGATGGTGGTATTGTGATTTTGGTGGTGCTTCGATGGTGGTAGTGCGATGGTGGTGCGATGGTGGTGCTGTGATGGTGGTACTGTGATGGTGGTACTGATGCTCCGATTGTAGATGAAGGTGATGGTGGTGGTGTTACGATGGTGGTAGTGGTGGTGCTGTGATGGTGGTGGTGATGACGTTGGTAATGGAGGTGAGGATAGGGTGATGTCGACGGCGACGGCGATGACAACCGCGATGACAACCGCGATGACAACGACAACGACAACGATGATACAAATGGTGATGGTGGCGTGGTGCGGTAGTGGTGGTGGTGGTGGTAGTAGTGGTGGTGGTGGTGGTGGTGTGGTACTGGTGGTGTTGGTGCTCTGATGGTGGTGGTGGTGCTGCAAAATTTTGTTGTAGAAAACAGATAATATTATCTGTTTACAAAAACAGATAATATTGTGGTGCTGCTGGTAGTGGTTGTGGTGGTACTGTGATCGCAATGATTATGAACTGTACTGTTATAGGGGTATGGTGGTGGTGGTGGTTGTAAAAAATTATCTGTTTTCGAAAACAGATAATATTGTCAAAACAGATAATATTATCTGTTTTGTGGTGCTGCTGGTAGTGGTTATGGTGGTGCTGTGATGACTGTGGTTATGAACTGTGCTGTTAAGGGGGAGGAGGTGGTGGTGGTGTGGTGGTGGTGGTGGTATAATGGTTTAGATTGTGAAAAATTCTCAATTTTTGCAAACAGATAATATTATCTGTTTGCAAAAACTGATAATATTGTGGTGCTCTAGTGGTGGTCATGGTGGTACTGTGATGGCTGTGGTTATGAACTGTGTTGTTAAGGGGGGAGGAGGTGGTGGTGGTGGTGGTGGTGGTGGTGGTGGTGGTGCATTGGTGGTGGTGGTGGTGCAGTGGTGTAGGTCGTGAAAATTTCTCAGTTTTTGAAAACAGATAATATTATCTGTTTGCAAACAGATAATATTATCTGTTTGCAAAAACTGATAATATTGTGGTGCTCTAGTGGTAGTTATGGTGGTGCTGTAATGGATGTGGTTATGAACTGTGCTGTTAAGGGGGATGTGGTGGTGGTAGTGCAGTGGTTGTGGTGGTGGTGCAGTGATGGAGGTTGTGAAAAATTCTCAGTTTTTGAAAACAGATAATATTATCTGTTTGCAAACAGATAATATTATCTGTTTGCAAAAATTGATAATATTGTGGTGCTCTAGTGGTGGTCATGGTGGTGTTGTGATGGATGTGGTTATGAACTGTGCTGTTAAGGGGGAGGTGGTGGTGGTGGTGGTGCAGTGGTGGAGGTGCTCCGATGGTGGAGGTTGTGGTGAAAAATTCTCAGTTTTTGAAAACAGATAATATTATCTGTTTGCAAAAACAGATAATATTGTGGTGCTCTGGTGGTGGTCATGGTAGTGCTGTGATGGTGGTGGTTATGAACTGTGCTGTTAAGGGGGAGGTGGTGGTGGTAGTGGTGGTGGTGGTGATGCAGTGACAATGGTGGTGGTGATGGCAGTGACAACGGTGGTGATGGTGATGGTGATGGTGAAGACGATAGTAGTGGTGTTGTTATGATGGTGCTGGTGCTGGTGCTGGTGCTAGTGCTACGATGGTATACGTGGTGGCGATGGTGGTGGTGCTGCACTGGTGGACACGGTGGGGTGGTGGTGCTATGATCGTGGCGATGGTGGTGGTGCTGCAATGGTGGACATTGTGGCGAGGGTGGTAGTGCTTGGATGGTGGTGATGGTGGTGCTGCGATGGTGGTGATAATGGTGCTGTGATGGCAGTGGTGGTGGCGCGGTGGCGATGGAATGGCGTGGTGGCGGCGACAGTGACGATCGTGCTGGTGATGAAGATGACGATTGTGGTAGTGGTGGGGGTAGATTTGTCATAAAAACAAAAAAAATTAAAAAGAAGGAGTTTAGCTTTAAAACAAATCAGCACTTTGAGTTTATATTAAAAAATAACTTTTGTTGGGTTTTACAAACTATACACTAATTTTAAGGAGTTTATCACAAAATTTCCCAAATATAAAAATGAAAAAAATAGGACAAGAATGGAAGAGGAATTCAAGAGGTATCTCTACAGAAAGAAAGAGTTTTTCTTACTTTAGTTTGATTAAATAAAAAACGAAGCGAGGAAAAGCAAAAGTGAATATTGTGTATTTTATAACTATACCCTTTATATAACAATATTGACAAAAGATGCATGAAACTTTTTCTCTTTTTTTTTTTAGTCTAGACCTCCGGTATCCGGAATCACATTGGGCTCTGACTAATCCGGATCGAGCTGGGTAGGACCCGTTAGGGCGACAAAGCTCTCCCAACAAGAATTTAATCAAAACTACATACCCAAGACTCGAACTCGAGACCTTGGTTTAGCTAGAGCAGCCCCTTCGCCAGCTGCTCTACGCACCTGTTGGTCTTTTTCTCTCTTCTAATCTATCTATTTTCGCATGAAGTGAAATTTGTAAGCTCGAAAGAAAGAGGCACCCCTCCCCAGGGGCGGAGCCAGGAATTTTGGCCACGGGAGGCCTAGGCTATACGAGGCTGCCCCCAAAATTTTTTTTTTGGGGTCTATTCATACATAATTGACAAATTTTTTCGGGTCTACTTGTCTATAATTGTGATTTTTTGGGGATATGCTTATAATATAAGTCTATTCGGTGACACGTAAATATTATATAGTGTCTTTTAAAATTTTAAGGGGCTCTATTTCTAAAACGCATAAAATTATCACTAAAAGTGTAATTTTTAAAATTTTAGGCGCATTTCTTTTGAGTTGTATATACCGGTATATCAATATATATGTAGTTGATAGCACTAAATTGGGCATTGGACCTTTTTGAGGGCCTAAACATAAGTTGAAGGAGGCCTAAACATAATTTGAAGGGGGACCTAAACATAGTTGAGGGGAACCTAAATGTAAAATACTTAAAAAAATTAGGCTAAAATTTTAATTTTCAAAATCTCAGGGACCTGGCCGCCTGGTCCTACACTGCCTCCGCTCCCTCTTCCTCCTACTTTTCACTTCTACCAATATTTCAAACAAATGATTTTACCCTTATCCCTGCTATATCAATACTATTGAGCTTGATCAATCTTTAGAAGCTCAAAGTTATCAAAGAAACATAAATTAACAAAAGATGAGCTTCTTACATTTCTCTCTCCTCCTTGAGTGCTTCTTGTCGGCTTTATTCTTGAAAACGTCAAAATTCTCCTTCAAACATGCGGCGGATTCCAGAGAGAAATTCCATTTCTATTTACAGTTATATATACAACATATATATATATATATTTATATGAGAGAGAGAGAGAGAGAGAGAGAGAGAGAGAGAGAGAGAGAGAGAGAGAGAGAGAGGTCGTTGTACAATTGGAATAAGGGAGGCATTTGATGGTGAAACCTATAGAGAGATTCACATCCAAAAATCGTGCGTGCCGTTTCAGGCGAGACTCAAAAAAATTAAAATCAATGATGGAGAGCCAACAAACCTAATGCGGTGTCGTTTACTTCCCAAAAGATTTCTAGGTGTCTTAGAAAACGGCGTCGCACGGGTTGATGTTGATGTGAAGTAATATTGAGTTGCAGAGAGGATGATTAGATGATCCACAAATTCCTAGTCTTAATTAATTTGGTTCCCTACCCTAATGACCATTGGTATTTATTTAAGGGTTTGTTTGGCTAACAAGAATTTGATGATAACAACCACATAACCGATGATAGTAGGAGGGGTGGCTTGAGGAGGTTGGGCTTATTATTTTCCCAGAGATATGCAAATCTGTTAAATTAATGAAAACACCCATTTTGATATTTAAATAAAATGAGTGAAAAAAGAGCATTACTACACCCACACATTTTTCTATACTTTTCGACACCGAGCTTTAAATGCATGTATCTTGTGTTGTGTAAGTGGTGCACAGAAAAGTGTGAAAAATTCAAACAGCACAAGGTACATGCATTTAAAACATAGTGTGTCAAAAAATGTGTAGAAAAGTGTGTATACCTATTATTATTATTGCAAAAGTAGGTGATGCCAAATGATTTGAGAACTTGGATTAAAAATCCAATAGTGCGATTGGGAATTCCAGTCTCCAATCAGTATTCTCAAACATGTTCTTACAAAATGATGTAGTTTCTTAATTAGGAAAATTTTAGATTTATGGTCATAATTTGCATTTTCTATTGGTAATCTAGAGCTAATGGGAAGATTTATAGGGGGAAAAAAAACACTTTAACAAGCAATTTAGTTTTTGGTCAGCTAAAATATTTTATTTTTAACCATTTTACTTCCAATCGTTAAAATGGTGTTTATGTAGAAAACATTTATACATTTTCAATGTGGGATCACTTTGAGGTGGATATTCTGCGGTTGTTAAAAAGTGTGGTAAATTACAGTACCATCCTTTGAACTATGACCGTTTTTTACTAACATTATCTAAATTTTAAAACTAGACAGACTCACCTTTGAGTTATACAAAATGAACAAACACACCCCTGAAAAGAAGGGGTTAGAAGGGGTTTTAGTGTCAATGATAGTATAGGGGGGAGTTTGATTAGTTTTAAAGTTTAAAAAATGGTTATAATTCGAGAGGTGTTAATGTAATTTACCCTAAAAAGTGTGATAAAGAAGACTTAGGCTTAGTTTGGCCCCCCCATTTGGTGCTTCTCCTTTTTTAAAGCACAATTTCATGTTAATTTATTTGGTAACAAGTTTATGAGTTTTACAAAAATTGAACTTAGGGCTTTTTTTAGGAGAGTTTTAAAAGCTTTAGAATGGAGTTTTTAAAAACTCAAGGATGCCTTTTGATTTCATGATGACTTTTTAAATAGTAATGTATCACTTGTATAAAATTATCAAACAACTTAATGATAAATTTCATAAACTTCTTTTAAAAAATAACGTAATATACATACTTGTGCCCAAGACCTATTTGCTTAAGTTTCATGGACAAATTCGGTTCCCTTTTGTATGATACATAGTGCAATACAGTCAAAGCAATGTATCAAGCGAGTACCTTTCATCTCTGTACTTTCAGTCTCCTATCAAATGCTAATGCTTTCTATTGAAGTTCCAAAATTCCAACATTTTATACGAGACCTATCGTGTGACTGACTCCAGGCAATTCTCCTAGTAATAATGGATGTGTGGTGCGGAAACTCTTACTCCTTCCTACGGGTGGCAATCAGGTACTAGGTAGTGTCGGGTTATAATTGTGTGAGATTATTATCGTGTCGGGTCATTATTATGTTGGGTCATAACAGGGCCGGCCCTGAGATGACCAAAATTGGCCGAGGCCTCAAGCGAATTTTCAAAGGGGCCGAAAAAATGAGGCCTCTATACTAAGTTTTATTGAAATTATAAAAAAAAAAAAAAAATAGGCCTAAAAATGATAAGTTTCATAGAAATTTCATAGAAATTAGAAGAAAATAAGCCTAAAAATGATAAGTTTCATAAAAATTAGGAAGAAATTAGGAAAAAAAATAGGCCTAAGAAAGAAAAAAAAACTGGTACTCTATCTCTTATACACTTGTGGGCCCTCATCATATCACATATGTATACAAAGGCCCTGGGCCCCGCTGGTGATAACAACATATCACATATGTAAACAAAGGCCCTGGGCCAGAGGCCCAATGCAACTGCTTTGTTGCATGCGCCCAGGGCCGGCCCTGGGTCATAATTATATCATTTTTAACGTGTCATAATCGTGTCGGGTTATAATCGTATCGGATCATATACGGGTCACTCGTTTAACCCCTCTAACCTGTGTAGGGTGTCATCGGCTCAGTTAAGCTCGGTTCGAATTTTTAATTTTTTTTTTTTTATTTTCGATTTTTTTCATGTTTTGAAAACCAGTAGAAGTGGTTAGTTCGGTCGATTTTTTCGCTTTTTGGTAGATTTTACCAATTTGGGTGGTTGGATCAATTTTTTTGTTGTAAGTAATTTTAAGAAAACCAACCGGTTAACTCGGTTCGGCTATTCGAAATAAGCTTACAGTCCTATTAAGAACACAAATAAGTCTTCCATCAAATGTATCAATTATTAACACGTACATTTTAAATACCAAAATACTACAAATATAACAAAATCCAATTATTATAAACTTAACACCCAAGTACATCCAAACAAAATGAATAAGAAGAAATATTATTTTTACTAAATGTATAAAGAAAATTCTTCACTTGCCATCCATCAAGAATCAAAATTAACAGTTGCATTTGTATTATTGACTAATTTGTCTCTCTCCCAATCCAGCAATCCTAGTGGGCTTCATTCCTTTTCTTTCTTTCTTTCTTTTTTTTTTTTTAAATTATTTTCTTTTTTATTTTTTTATACAATGCTTGATGCATGAATGCTTCCAAGCTCTAGATTCTTCTCTCCCTTATAATTTATTAATTATAATTTTTTATTACATTAGTTATTAATTATTAAATATAAATTTACTTATTTGGTAAGTTGGTAACTGCTCTATTTTTTTTGTGAGCAAAAAAAAATAATACTAATTTTAGTTTATATATATATATATATATATTTTAAATAATTTTTTTTTTTTAAAATGTATATTTTTGTAATTTTTGTTTACATTATTTGTATTTTAGACTTCCAAATTATTAAAAATTATTTTTAGAACTAAAACAAAATGCCCCAATAGCACTTAAATATTTAATCGGGTCAAACGGGTTAACCCGGGTTAACCCGCTTCAACCCGTTTATTAATCGTGTCAAACAGGTCGACTCGTTTATGACCCGTACCATTATACAGGTTACCCAAACCCGTTTATTTTCGTATCGGGTCGTGTCGGGTTGACGTGTCGGGCGAAAATTGCCACCCCTACTCCTTCCCTATCATATTTTGAGTGCTATATTTCATTTTCTTAATAAAAAAAAAAGAGCATTATATTTTATTTTGAGATGTCTTAAAATTAGTGTCTATTTTTTTTAAATTAGTATATAATTTTTACTTATTTTCCAAAACTATCATTCCTTGAAATCTACACCAAGACAAAATTTAAAAAGTTGTTGTAATGATTAGGGGCAATTGTGGATAGTAAGGGTATGTTTGATAACTTAATTAAGTGCTGAAAATGAAAAGATTCAGCACTTATTCTTTTTCAGTGCATTTAATAACATAATACTTAAATTGAAAAAATAGCCAAAAAATCACTGAAAATTTTAAGTGAATTTTTTTTACTGAAAATAATCACTGAATGCATTCTATTTCAGTAGTTGAGGCACTGTTTTCAGTATTACAAATTCAATCACTTAAAATTTTCAATACTTAAAATTCAGCACTTAATTTTCAGTTTTATCAAATGCACCCAAAGTGTAGATTCTTTTTGTTTCCTTAATAAATTGAGTTCCCAAAAGTGAACTCAAAAAATAAGACACAAGGAGTATTTAAAAGTCACACAAAATCATGAAATATGGGGTCGTTTGTGTTGACCCCAGTTAAGTCTCTCTAAAATTTGAATATATTGTCATTTAGGAGAGAATATACATGATTGAGCTCAAGAATTGGCTTAAACTTTTGGATAAGGTGAGTTCTAACATGTGTTTAGGGTCTTTTGCCTCTCTCCATGTCAAGGACTGTTTTTGAAGCTTCAACAATTGCTAGCATTGACCTATTGCATATCTATCGAAGGACCTATTCATAAATCTTGTGCATTTTGTACAACCTTTTCTCTGGTTTTACTCCCAATAAATTCATGAAATTTTTACACTTATTGACATCTCTTCCATCAATATATATATATATATATATATATTTTATAGTCCAAGTGTTAAAAAGTTGACATTTAGTGCTCTTATGTGTAGTCAAATTCTATATTTGAATCTTCATCCTTCTCACGTAATCAAAATATAAATATACATATATACATTGGAAGCAATTGACGCAGGGAAATATATTATATATTCATCCCAATTGATGCAATGAAAACGCATCCAATCTATGCATACATTTTTGTTCTACTTATTGTAGTCGTCATGTCATTATCATTGTTCTTGTTCCTATTCGTTAATTAATTAAATTATAATTCTTTCACTGTTATGACATCATTTATTAGTTATATAAAATTTAAAAAAAAAAAGAAAAAAAAAAGCCTTTTTGTTTTATCTTTCGGATGCGTGCACTAGGCATAGTGTTGGTGAAATGTAGAGCGGGTGGAAGGTGTCGACTTATCAAACAACATGTTTGGAATTAACATAAATTATATAATTAACTAAAATACAACTAGCTACCCCATCAAAAAAAGTTAATTAATTGATTTATAATAAAAAAATTCCAAACCTTCTCAAACCTAAAAACAAGGCCAAACAAGCTCTCTCAATCACCTCTGTTTTCATAAGTTCTAAAATATGGAACCTATTGTGGTTGGGCTGCTTCTTATTTTAAGAGCACACATGCGTAGCTTAAAATGCACAATACGTTACAAGTAATACATGTGAGGTAGGTGGCTTAAGGAAGGACCTGATTAGAAGATAACACCCTAATAATAATACTTTTTAGCCATACTTCTATGCTGTATTTGGTAGAAAAGATGAAAAAGTGGATGGAAGGAAAGAGGGGAGGGAGTGGCGAGGTCTTCCTAAGGAAAGAAGGAGGCCTTCCCTCTTGTGTTTGGTAAACAAAAAGGGAAGGGGAAGAAATAATCTTCTCATTTGTTTGGTATTAATTAAAGGAAGGAATGAAAGCCAAATGGATTAACCAACTTTTTAGCATTCTTTAGGGGTAATACTTGGGACACAACCTTCATACAACTTTCATACAACCTCCCCAAAAGATGTGTCTATCTCTTTCCTGTGTCACTATGGCGTCCAGTGACATCACAGGAGAGATAGACACATCTTTTGGGGGAGGTTGTATGAAAGTTGTATGAAAGTTGTGTCCCAAATATTACTCTTTAGCATTATACCCATGTCACAAGATGCATTGTCTTTTGCCTATTATTAGTGGTAAAAACTATTTATTGCAACTAGAATGAACTTAAATTTTGTAAATTAAAAAGCTAGTAATTGTTAGTGGTTTTCAATTTTGTCATGTAATTACATATTTTTTGATGTGTTCTTATAGCCCATGTATTGGGAATCAAATTATAGACAGAAACATGTGAACCAAAAAATAGAAAGAAAAGAAAAAAGAAAAGGGTATAATGGTAAGTTAATAATATTGCAGAGGGCCCTTCACTCTTTCCTTCCCTCAACCGTCTAGTTTTGATGGATTGAATATTGTGAGTCCGGATGGAAATGACATCCACCCTGCTTGTCATTCACTCTCTCTTCTACTCCACCAAACAATGGATTCATCCTCCATCCCTCCCCTCTTCCATCCCCTCCTTTATTTCCTTCCCTTCTTCCATCAAAACAAACATATCAAGTTTTTGTCTTTTCTCTTTGTTATAAGTAGGAGATATAATGAACATTTTAAACACTTGCCTAATAAAAAAAATTAAAATAAAAACACTTGCCTAATCTTTATAGAATCACAGACTTCAAAAGTTTTATTTATTTTTTACTTTTTGATACACCCAAAATGGTCAGAGTAACCACTACTCTCGACCGACCGCTTAGACCCGGACCTCCAAGTCGGGATACGGTACTTGGGTAGACTGCACTTCAGCAGAGCAGTCCTAGTCCTGCTAGGCTAGTTCCACAGTGAGCCTTACACGACACAAACTCAGTGATTTCTTGATAAACCACCAACTAATGGTAACCCAATCTAGGACCGCTAGGATAAGGATACAATCATCCGCTCATTTTCCTAATCCAATTAGGGCACCGTACTTGTAATACGAGACCATTTATACTATAAAAATGGTTCTCCTCTCCTTCTACATGGGTCCAAAATCCTCTCTCCTAACCCTAGAATATTACAGTTGATTTCTTCCTCTCTCCTTGAGGCTATGAAGCCCTTGTCAGCCAAAGTTTTCTTTAGTATACTAGAAACAGCCGAGCAAGACAACCCTTTGATAGTTCCAATTTCATTGTTGGATCATCAAGGTCTCCTACTTTTATCGCTGTAAATAGTTTTCTATCTAGTAGAAACACTGATACAAACACTGATATACAAGCACACGTGGACATAGGTTGCTTCGTTAACAGTGCAGAACTACATGTAAATCCTGTCTCTTTATCTTTACGCATTTATTGCACTCTAAACACCACGTCTGACCCATTATGCACAATCTAGCATCATCAGTTTAACACCGTCTGTGAGAAACAATGGTTTTCCTTCGATTAAATAAATCTTTGACTGATTAATGACCGAAAATTGTACACAACGGTCCAAGCATGCAACTCCTATGACCCTGACATCCCTTGAAGTTTCGACAGTCATGATGCTAGAACAGATCTCCATAGCACTCGCACAGCTCATTGAGGGGCAGTGCTAGACACAGTCATAAATCGACATACTGGTGGTGCACCAGACTAACGCCATTCCAACTAATAGAGCATTGGTGGAGGCAGGTGGAGGTCGAGTACCGTCCAAGACCTACCACTACACACGGGTTAGTCTGACCAATTGGGAGGATGCCCGTGACGTGATCACTAGCAAGCGAGTTGCCTAATGTGAACGACAAGGGTGTTCAACTTGAAAATCTCTCCAAGATATCTCGGCTAGGCGCCCGGGCGATCTTAGGAATCAGATCACCAAAGCCGAGCCCAAGCCCATTCCCATTCACAACAGAGGACCACGACAAACCAGGATGAACCTTCATTTGTTAACTCAGGTCACCTTCCTAAGGACGAACCAATCAAGAAATTGTCCAGAAGATCAGATCGTCAAGAGGAGTTTGTCACCATCAAAAGCTATCTGTCCGACCTGGATAAATACCTACCTGAGTCTTTGCCACCAATGACTGTCATTGTGATCTCAAGAGGAACGTCGGGTAATGGAGACTTGAAGTCTGCTTGAAAATAACTGGCGCAGGCTACCCGACTCCCATGCGAGTCAGGAATTGCCTTAGTTCACTCTACAATGCATCAACATCTAAATTAATTCACATTCACAACCAGCAATCTCCAGGGGATATACTTCCCTTATGACGACCCTCTAGAGGTAATTACTTCCATCGCCAACTATCTGGTCAGAAGGGTGCTGGTGGACACTTGTAGCTCCTCGAATATACTATTCGTTGAGCATTCAACCAACCTGGTATCTCTAGAGAGCAGCTCTAAGTAATCGCCACACCCTTGATCAGATTTAATGGAGCTAGTACGTAGCCACTTGGAGAGATCAAATTACTAGTCCTGCTAGGGACTCAACTACTATTGTTCGTAGAGTCACCTTTCACCTATAATGTCATATTGGGATGACCAACTCTCAATCGGATTAGGTCAGTTGTGTCGACCTATCACCTAGCAATCAAGTTCTCGACTTCTAATGGAGTCGGTATATTGCGAGGAGACCAAGCAACAACTTGGTACTTCCACGACAACTCCCTCATTACAAATACAGCACATGAATCTTTGAATCTTGAATGGATACATCTCCCAGATTACCGTAAAAGGGTAGGTTTAGTAGAAGACCTTGCACCAGTCGTTCTAGATGACCAGTTTCTAGATCGAATTGCGTGTGTAGGCTCACTCCTAGAGCTGACCTCTATCACAGGCTGGTTTAATTCCTCAAGTAAAATCAAGATGTGTTCGCTTGGAGCCATGAAGACATGTTAGGGATTGATCTCCACATCATGACTCACTGGCTCAACGTGAACCCAGATTTTCTGAACAATCAAGTAAAAAAGATCAAGAAAGGCTATAGATAGGCAAAAAGTAGCCAGAGAAGAAGTCGGGAAGCTGTTAAAAGCAAAGTCAATCAGGGAAGTTCAATACCTTGATTGTTCTGGTAGAGAAACATAACAACAAGTGGAGGCTTTACGTATACTTCACTAATTTAAACAAGGTATGTACTACGAATTGCTACATGCTGCTACGCATTAACCTTCTGGTGGATGCCACGGCTGAGCACACTCTCCTTTCATTTACGGATGCCTACTTAAGGTACAATTAGATCTGAATGTACCATGGGGATGAAGAAAAGACCTCCTTCATCACAGATCAGGGCACTTACAACTATCGAGTAATGCCCTTTGGTCTAAAAAAATGCAGGATCCATCTAGCAGCGATTGGTAAACCTCATATAGACACCCCATTTTTCCCTACTATAAAAGAATTAACTGCGGTACGAGGTGGGCCCACTAGGCACACAAATCAAAGAAATGGGAGGCTAGAATCCACTCTAAAATATTGGAAGTCAAATCAGAACCGCAATCAACCATAGATGCCCATCAATTGTGAATTCATAGCATTTTGGATCTCCCAGAACCAAACGGTCAATGTTAATTTTGAATAAGAGTCAACATATCATAGCCCAGAGTGTCATATTGAGTCCTGAATCCAATTTAGGATGACTGAAGGCTGAATTGAACATTTAACATCAACATACTCAATTAAGCAAGATCCAGGTTTGCTCAATTTTGATAATCGGTGACATTTTCAAGCAACGATCAAAGTTTAACCCACATAATACAAAGACTGGGTCATGAGTCAAGTCTGAAGAAACAAAAAGTTGAATTCAGTCATATCAGGTCAAGAATCAGCATCATCACAAGGCTATCACACTTGAAACCATCGATTTCTAATAATCGATGGAGAAAATGGCTCCGATTGAAGTTACGACATTTAAAATCAAGGAATAGATGCATAGTCGTCCATCCAGGAGAACCAAAAGTCTAATTGGACATGTCCGGATGGAAGTATAGAGAAAAACAGGAACTTTGTAATATGAATCAGCTTAATTGGGCAATTAGAGAAGTAACGGTGGCCAACTGAAGTTTTGAAGCTCAAGTGGAAGGACAAGGGCAAAATTGTCATTTTTATTGAACTCTAAAATTTTCAATCCAACCATACTGATTTAAATGGAATGCAAATGCAATTTCAAATCTTCTTAAATCGCGCAAATCAGACTTCTGGATTAGAAGATATAAACAACTGAAGATTGGATGGTCCAGATCGATAGGAAAAAAAACTAGGGGCAAATAGGACCTTTTTTTGAGTTTCAAATAATTCCCGATCTAACTATATAGATACAAAGGGGGCTTTAAATCGAGCTTAGATCTTTTTGAATCGTCTGGATTGGACGTCCGATTCAGGAGATATCGACGATCAAAGTTCAGAATTGATCAATGACTGAGATTGGAAGTTACAAAAGTTGACTTGTACCTCACCTACATGGGATTAAAACCCATGTAGGGTTTTTAAACCTTTCCTATGAATAGGAGGCTCGTTTCTTGAACGCAGTTTCACTCTCAGATTCTCCTTCTCGCATTAAGGTTTTGTTTGGAAATCCAAAGGCCTCTTCCCCTTTGTGCCTTGTTTGGTTTGATCAACCAAACATCACCACCATTACCATCACATACCATCACCATTAACACCATTTGAAAGCCATCACCATACTTCATCACTCAAACACCCAGTCCATTCTAAGTGCATAAAACCCCAGAAAAGTCCCCAAGTAGCAGCTCAAGCCAAACATGCCCTTACATTTATAAACATAATCTAAAAAATGCCAAACAGAGCCTAAACCTAAGCCTATTTTCTCACTGCCACTAGCATTAGCTTCGTCTCACCGAGAAGATACCAATGTCATCGGTCCCACCTCCTAACAGCCATCTTAATGCCGTCACGCACTGCCCAAACACCCCAATTAGCCGCCGTCCACTCCTTTGTTGGGATTGTGCCCTCAAACCCAGTCTTGATGTATTTGTTATTTGGAATTTTATATATGGATATCATATTTATATTTCTTTATGTATGTGTCATGAGATGATTGATGTAGTCCATAAGTATCATAGTAGGTAATTCATGTATGTATGAGATACATACAAGAGAGCTATGAATTACTATTCTTTGATACTTAGAACTGGTCACAATAGATAATGAGGCTGGATATCTCATCAGGTATACACTGTAGCATTATTAACTACCATTAGATGGAATGATGAATCTTAATCACTAGAGTGTGACTCTTAGTTAATATGCTAGTGCTTATAGTGAATTGACGGACCATGAGATTCCTACTGACGTATAAAACTGTCAACAGTCGATAGGAACTCATAACTTGTAGTAGGTATGTGTTTTCAATCTTGAGATAATTATGGACATAGACAATGGATGTGACTGCTTTGACTTACCGATCAGCGAGGTCTTGAAAGATCAACACTTGAGTATCTTGGGTATGTCACATTCATAAGGCTGTGAACATATTTTGTCAAGACAGAATCTACCCTCTGATAAAGAGTAAGTATTCCCTTGAGAATATCACTAAGTTGATTATTGAGAATTGCAGTCTTGTTGATAAGTAGTTATCAATATGTTTGGTAATCATGAGAGGTGAATGAAACTTAAGGAATGAAAGATGTAATCATCATTCAGGTTGACAGTTATAGTTATCCAACTACCTGAATATGATTATGAATGCTAACGATAGAGGGACATTAGTGCACCATACAAGTCTAGTTATTGCTTCGAATTTGTTCTTTTGCGTTTGAGTGCAGTTATCGTTTTATAGTGGAGTAAACGTTAACTCATTAGTTGATTAATTCGCTGATCAAAGAGTTTGATCATGGGAATTAATAACTAGTCTGAGCCAACAATAAAGAACCTAAGAGGTCCCACTCTTAGCTTCACAAGAATGCTTGGAAGGCATATGAGGATTGAAGTTCCGATCGATTGAACTAAGTTTAATCGATTAAAGTCTGGTTCAGTTCGATCGATCGAAAAGCTATGATCGATTGAAAGAGTTTCGATCGATCGAAGGTAAAAGTTAGTTTGGAAATCTATAAATAGGGCAGGTGTATATAGAATAGTTTTATCGTAGTTTTTATTTTTAGAAAGCTGCAGAAACTATTTTAAGGGTTTCCCAAACCTTCTATATCCTCTCTATTAGGGTTCCCACAACCCTAGCCGCTCCGAGAGCATTCATTGGAGATATAAGGGTGAAGACCATCTAAAGGAGGCTGCTAGAAGAAGACACATTCAGAATTGGGATACTAAGGTAAAATTCTTGTCCCTCTCTTGTATGCATCTATAGAGTTGATGAGTAGTGGATCCGGGCATACCAAGAAATTTTTTGAAACATATTTTCCACTGCACATAAGATTTAAAGTTTTCGTTAAATAAATCCATCAATTAGTTTTAGAGCCATCCTTATTTGGATCTATAGATGCATTTTGGAACGCTAGTTTGATTTGCATGTTAGCTTTTAGTACTATTTTTGAAACTGCATCGTCACATATCTATTTCTATAGCAGTTTTGCAACAGAAAATAAATCTGTGATTGCATTGAATGCATGGAAGTTTTGATCGATTGAAAGTTTTTGGTCGATTAAAACAATTTTGTGTTCAAGTGATCAAACTAGTTTCGATCGATCGAACTTTGTTTTATTCGATCGATCAAAACGGTTTCTCTATCCAAGTGTTTTTCATAGTTTAAAAGTTTTGAAGAATTATTTATTTTAATTTTTTATAACATTCTGAAAAATTTTAAATCGGTATATGAATTTTATAGTTTGATCGATTGAACGATTTTCAATCGATTGAACGCTCGATCGATCGAAGTGTGACAGAGAACCAGGAATACTGTTTTATAGTTCTAATACTGGATAAAGAGTTTATGTACACTGTGAATCAATTAGGGGTTCCAATAGTCATATATTCTATTATAGATGCATGGTTGTTTGTGCAACTAACCTTTAACAGCACAAGATTAGTCTGCTGTCTCCCGTGGAACTAAGATCAAATTTTAATTTTTGTATTAATTGTTTGTGATTTGTGATTATTTTAATTGTTGGTTTGGTTTTAAAGGCATAATATGTAAAGGGCGCTATAACTCCATTTCTGTGAATAGGAGAGTCGCAAGGGTTTCCCTAGCTTATTTATTTATTTGCTGTGATTTCTATTTCTAGATAAATTGTAAGCTTCTAAAGAAGCAAATGACCAATGTAATAGAATTTGATATTCCATTTAAAAGGAGTAGCAAACCGGAGTTCATGAATATGGAGCCAGAGGTGACCAAACCAAGAGGATAGATCTATGAAGATAGAGCCATGGGAGATAGAGGTATTGTTGAATGTTTTTATTTCAATTTTAGTTTTTCATTTTTATATGCTTGTTTGTGATTGGCGTTTTTAAATATTGTTACTACATGCATGGAAAAACGAGTTTTCTAAAATTAAAATCAAAAACCTTTTTAACTCATTAGTAGACCTTGGATGTCTATGGGCAATAAGTGGAGACAATTTTCCCAAAAGTCAAAACCTTAATTAACAAATCTAGTGGGAGAGGGACTTATTTATAACTCCCACGATCTTCCATTAACGTTTCACTGTAAGATGAGTAGTGCATTCTGTGTCACTCCACCAGGGGTGATCATTCCATACGGAGGGTACACTGCTGATTGATTATTAGATGTGCTCTTTCTACGGATAGGATCAATCAGACGTGTTAGAGGGTGACCACCACATGGAGGCACTACTTGAGGTAGTTATGATTGGATACTAGTTCATGGTACACACTAGCTAAGCTATTGATAAGGGATCCCACACGGGGCATTATTCAGAAACTTAGAGATCAAATTGGTTTGGGAGTCATGACCTGTTTTGCAAGAGTTGCATAGCGGTAAAGTCATGATTAATCGAAAGATTGAATAATGACCACCACATTGAGACTTTCTTTATTTATTTTTTGTTTTGATATTCTAGCGACTTTGTTACAATATTGTGGACACGCGGAATTCCACCACTTATTTGTTTTGAAATTGATTTAAAAAGAGAGAAAATAGGTCTGTTAAAAACAGATACAGAGTCGCCACTTGGTCTTTAAGGAACCAAGAAACCTAATTTGACTCACCCAAATGGATAAAGGGCACCGGCCCTTCATAACCAAAGAACTTGGTTTGGGGTTTTGGTACGAGAGAGGAAGGAGCCTTTGTCGTGACTAAAACACCCTCAACTCGCCCCGTCTCTCGACGGGCCTCAATTAGCATCCAAATAATCATCTTTTACTATGTTTGGTTGACAGTTAATACTATGATAGGTTTATTACATTACATAAGAATCTTGAAATGGAAGATCAAACGATAAGATATCATTCATAAGATCTAAGCCAAATATCACACAATGTAAAGTGAAAGATCACACAAACAAACCTAGGAAAAATCGTCTAATCACGTATCGAGTAATAAAGTTTTCCAAATCTAAGGGGACATGAATTTTTCTTGAAACAAGTAATCAAATAAATCAAAATATGCTTAGCAAACTAGAATGATGCATGTTAATCTTTGAGAAAAGAAGATTTCTCAATCCCCGGAACGGATGAGAAAGGATGATTAGATCGAGGGGAAGCATGGACGTGTGATCAAGTTCATTCCTTATAATCTTCTTAGATTAGGAGCCACAAAAGCCCCAAATCTTGCATGGATGCAATGTATGATCCTAGAATGTGTAAAAGTTGTAGTGTGCTTTGTGTTCATGGATTTCTAGAATGACTTAGAAGTCTAGACTGTGTATGAATAAATGAAGGAAAACATCATGAGATATCTACAAATGTAGTATGAACTACTTCCTAAGACATGAGCTAATTTGAAGTGCATGTAAGCATCAAATCAAAGGGGGAAGTAAAAGTGTGCTTGCTGTGAATAGTGGACAGAACAGTAACATGATGTTTTGGAAATGGAAAAGAGGGGTTAGGAATGTTTTCAATGCATGATATTTTATGGAGATCTTCCTTATTGTGTCTAGAACACAACCCAAAAAGCCAATCTTTAATAACTATTACAGATTGAGAGAAATCATATGAACAATAGAGGTTACTTAGAAACAGAGTTCGTACTATCGACTGAAATGTTAGAAAATCTTAGAAAATGAAAACAAATGATCTAGAAGCCCATTTTATACAGAAAGTTCCCTAAGACATTGAAGTTCAAGGGAAAAATAAGTTAGGACCACTCTTTTTGGAAACGTTTTCTGTAAAACAAGTTGAAATTAGGCCAAGCTGCTGTGACAGGAAAAACAGAATATCTGGAGAGAATGTTTGGGCAAGAATGGACCCTTTTCAAGCACTTCCAAGTCAAGCAAAAAATCATGGATGTTCTATAATGAGTTAGAAAGACTTTTCAAGTGGTCTTGCATTCATACATTGAGTATTGAACTCAAAATAATTCCTTGAAGTTAAATGACTCACTGTTTTCAGGGTTTTGAGAAAAACAAGTTTATTTCTTGAAATCAAAATGAGAGGTTTAAAAGGGGGGGGGGGGGGGGGGGGGGGGGGGTTGAAAGTATACTTCCAGAACTTGGATGAATATTCTAACCACTTGGAATATCAATTCCTAACCCATTTCAAGAACTTCTCAAGTATTTGCAAAACATGGTTTCATTTGGAAACCAAACTCAAGAATTTATGAGAGGATAGATGATACATGATATGATATAGCATGCTAAAAGTGGTAAAGAACATCTTCATGGGATATGGGTTCATCTAGATACAAGAGAGTGTTGCATTAAAGTGTGAAAGTCAAAAAGTGACATGCTGTGAATAGTGGACAGACTGTATGCATTACTTTATAACATTATAATGGGAGGTCAAACATGCCTAGGAAAATGTGGGAAAAATCAAAGATCATCCTTATTGTGTATAAAAAATAATCCAAAAAGCCAAACCTCAATAGCTATCATAGATTAAAAGAAATAAATCAGAATGTACACATGACTCAGAAACAAAAGCTGCATTGTTGACTGATTTTGTATGATTTTTCATAAATCAAAAAAAGGGTTTATGATGACCCATTATATACCAAAAGTTTCCTAAGACACCCAAGTTTCATAAAAAAAATAGAAAAGATATATGTACAGTGACGAATACATCCAGAATAAGTGCAAGAAGTCGGGTGAACATTCAGTGAGAACAGAGATAGATTATGAATATGAACTTCTCACATCCAAAAATAATACTTTCACATCTCTATAATTGATGGAAAAAATTGGAGACAAACTATGATGTCTTAGGAATATTTTACAAGTGGTTTCATCATCATAGCTCAAGTATTTAATTCAAAACAAATCTTTGAATATGAACAGCTCACTGTTTTGGATCATTCTTGAAGAAAATGGATTTGGGTTTTGAAATAGAGTTTGAGTTCTTGATTGGGGGTTTTGAAATAGATGTTCAAAGCATGAACTTAAACTCTTGAGATGACCATGTGACCACTTAGAACCTCATCCAACCTTGAATCATCAAAGAACTCCCAATTTTATTTGCACAAACATAGTTTTGTTTGAGAATATGACTTCAAGAATACATATGAATGTATTGAAGGTAGAATCATCATCCATCAAACATGTCTTTGAGGTCAAGAGCTACTATCCATAAGGATTCACTCTCCTCAAACAACATGTCATCTAGATGATGATGAACAACTAAATAATCAAAGAAAAGTCAAAAGAAATGAGGTTAAGAGAGAGATGAACATCAAAGTAAACAAACATTCAAATAGCAATCAATAGTTGATATTCATTGAGATATTGGACTTGTAGCTTGGTGTTTCACTCATATGTGGTGACATTTGGACATGGAAGTAGCTTCCTATCTCATAGATACTCAAGAATGGTGGTTGGAGATGATTTGAATGTGGAGTATATGAGAGGTAATGGAAGAAAATAGGATTAAAACTCACTTTGATTGGAAAAAATGGAAGAAGAAGACTACTTCTTCTCTTTCTCTCTCTATATTTCTCTAGAGTTTCTTCCTAAGCTCTCTCTAAGCTTTCATGTCTCTCCTCTAAATGGAAGTAAATGGTTTCTTTTATAAGCAAATGAGGGGTGGTAAATGGGGTTTTAAAAAGTATAAAAATGTCTCCCATTGGTCCAAAATAAGCTGGGAACCAAAACTAGAAATACTATTTTCATTGGACTGTTCTGGGGGAGAGTGCCGCGGCGGCACTGCTCCTCCTTCGTCCAGATAATGCTGTTTAGGCTCCTAGAGGTTCCGGTATTCGCGAAAAGGCCCTATTTTGTCCGAAATTCACAGAAAATGTATACGAACTCCAAATTGAGGTTGTGATATACCGTTGCAAAGGTAATGGAGTCTATTTTACATAAAAAATAGTTTGGAGATAGGTCACTTTGAAAAGTTTTGCGTGCCGATTTGATCGCCTTTTTCGCCTTCGGAAATTCATAATAAACTCGTTTTAAATTCGAAAATTGTGTGTGATATACCGTTGGAAAGCTATTGACCTCTAGTATCCATGAAAAATATTTGAAAATTGTTACGGTGCTCCAATTTCAAAGTCAAATTTTGGTCAAACTGGTCAAACCTGGGATTCCCGGGAAGTTGTGGAAACCTCTCGGAGCTCCCAAGAGCTGACGTTTTCGCTCGATTTTCTTTCAAAATGCATTTTAATCCTTTTCACATGATTTAGAATGATTCTGGAAAATTTGGACGATTTTGGTCAAACTTGGTCAAACTTGGTCAAATCTAGTCAAACCTTGGTCAAACTGGTCAACGGGGACTTTCTGGGAACTTCCGGGTCTTCCGGGGGTCTCTAGGAGCTGACAATTTCATCCGATTTTTCTTAAAATCTCATTTTATCATTTTTCTTACGACGTAGCATGTTTCCAAAACTTTTGGTCCAAATCTGGGAGCTTTTGGGCTTTTAGGGGCATTTTGGTCATTCTGAGCATTTTGAGAAATAGAACTAACTTCTAAGAGTCCTTTTGAGTCTTTTCGATCATTATGAACCACCAAGCTATGGGTCTCCTAAATCTGATAGCCGACAAAATGGGGTGTCTACAAATGTAAGAGTTTTAAGGATTCTTTATTTCGTATTGTCTAATTTTGATATCCAAATTCAAATATCTGTTTTTCTTTTTTTAGAATTCATAATATCTAGATCTTCATTTAGTCCACTTGCCACCATACTCACACTGAATAAGCTAATTGGAAACAACTACACTAAATAGAAACGTAATCTGGACATCATTTTAACTGCGAAGGATCACATATATGTCCACACTACCCCTTGCCTTACCGAACTCGCGACAAATGCTATAACAGTTGCCATATGTGAGTTCGATAAATAGAAGAAATCGAATGTGATGGCTCATTACTATATACTGACCTCTATGGCTAGTGTGTTGCAACACCAGTACCAATCGAATGATTCTGCTAGTGCCATTATGACCTCCCTCAAAGAAATGTTTGGGGAACATGGCTGACCTACTAGGCAGATAGCCATGCAAAAGACCATGAGTGCAAAAATGCTGGAAAGAACTCTAGTCAGAGAACACATTTTAATACTGATTGGTTATTCAAATTAACTGGAGACTTTGGGTGCCAACATTGACGCACAGACCGAAGTTGATATGATCCTCAATTTGCTACCTCAATCATTCGCTTAATTCAAACTAAATTGCAATATGAATCAAATGAATTTTTCAATGAGCGAATTGATGGGCTCTCTTCAGTCAGTGGAAGGGGTGATCAAACCTAGGGGCAATGTTTTGAACGTTGAAAAAAGCGCTTCCTCTTCCCGATTTGCGCCGAAAGGCAAGAAAGGAAAAAAGAAGGCTGACACATGTGGTCCAAGTGTTGGTCTAGTCCCGAAGATTACAAAACCTAAGGGAAAAGACAAAGGCAAGGGGAAAGGAGGTGGTCAAGCCAAAGGAACGTATTTCCAATGCGGGGACAAAGGCCACTGGAAGAGGAACTGTCCGGAATTCTTAGCTATAAGAGTTCAAGGTATGACTGAATCACATGTGATTGAAGTAAGTCTTATAATGGATTCTTCGAACACTTGGTGCATTGATTCTGGTGAGACTAACCATTGACAAGTGGGTATATTGTAGAATATATCAACGCATAAACACTGAAACATCATACATAAGTCTACAATTCCCTGTTTTATATGCAATTGTGCTATAATGTGTAGTTTGGTCCAATGAGATGATTCTATGACGAGTTTTGTTGCATTAGATGTTATTCTGTGCAGATATTCTTCGTTGTCGTGAGCAGGAATGAATTATAGGACATGGGTAAAGTTAAAGTGCAAAGGAGACATTACAAAGTTGAAAAGATAACCTCAAGTTATCGAAGAAGGCTCGAGCAATTAAAGGTTTAATCGATTGAAAACTTCCCAAGCGCTTTAAAAATGTTGAAGTTCAAGCGATCGTACCTAGTTCGATCGATTGAGTATGGCTTTACCAAAATTTTGCGGGGCACAGAACGTGCTTTATCAACCCTAGCCTAGGTTTCTTATGAATATACGATGTAAACTCGTCCATAAGGACGTCCACTTTTTGTTTTACAATTTTAGTTAAAGAGAGAGAGTTGCTTTGAGTTTTGTAGGTTTCTATTGCTTGGACATTGAAGTAGTTGGATTTTCTTTGCAAGTTTAATACAAGTTCATGTTCCAGGTTTTTTACAATTATTCTCTTTACTTTCTGCAAGTAGCTCTAGTAGTTTAATCTATTTCAGTAGTAGAATTTGCATGCTCATAGTTTGAATCAATAGTTTAATATAGATTTTATGTTTAAATACAAACCAAACATAGCCTTAATGATTTCACACATTAAAAACTTATTTTTTGCAACCAAAATAATGTCAACGTAAACCAAGTTGGGAGATCATGATGAAATAGTAATCTCTAGCCTTTGTCATGCACTGCAAAGAAAACCTGTGTTCAATCGATCGAAGTCAGTTTAATCGATTGAACCAGAGACACAATCAAGCGATCAAAGGTATTTCGATCAATTGAAGAATGATGCAGTTAAATCAATCGAGAGCGCTTCGATCGATTGAACCCTGTAACTTCCTGAAATGATCCTTTTAAGTATTCCAAGACTTTTTGTTTTTAAGATTTGTTATCAAACTGTCCAGGTTAGCTCAGTTTGTCAAAATAGTTTTGAAACTTTAAGCCTTAAGGCTATTTTCTTCAATGTCTTTTGTAAACCTCTTTGAATGCTAACACCATTCATAGTGCCAGTCTAAACCATTATTTTAAACTGTCTTTGTATTTTAAATCACATATGATGATATAGTCCCGGTCATGTAAGGACTATTGATTCTTTATCTTTAGAAAAATACTGAATACGGAATACAAAAGGGGGATGTACTCCATAGAGTGATCATGAATGTGCATGGTAGATGACTAGGTCATTGTGGATTTGTGTGATCCCAACGTTTATTTCTTATAAAGTAAAACCGTTTTAAAATTCATGTGGTTAAATTAGTTAATTGTTAGTTTAGTTTTTTTTTTTTTTTTTATTATAGTAGTTAATTGTGGAACTTTGTGTTGTACACTTCCATTCAAATTATTAATTATTAATTTTCTTTTTGAGATTAGTCTAAGTTAGTACACTATCACTTTCTCTGTGGGATCGACCTGGTCTTACCAATTTTACTGCTTACAAGATCACCTTCACTTGGGTGTTGCACAAGAGCGCACAAATTTATTTCGTGTCAAGTTTTTGGCGCCGTTGCCGGGAAAGGCTACTAGCTATTACTTAGATTACCTCATTCTATCTTCACCTATTTCTAGTTTTCTTTTTCTTTTAAGTTCTTTAGATTAAAATATTCTTAGGTTTCCCCTTTCATGTCCGATAGTTCCGTTGAATGTATTTTCAGCAACCCACTCTATTCATCTAATTCTTTTAGTTCTATTAATCCTGTATTTACTCCTTCAAACTCTATCACAATGTCTAACAATGAAAGTGAACATGGTGATAATAGGGTTGCACCAATTGATGATTCTTTGCGTCCCTTGCGTGAACTCATGTAACCCAAACATGCACCCACACCTTCTCGTATTCTCATTCCTCCACACGCAGGCGAATTTTAATTTTGCAATGGAATGATTCAACTCCTTCCAACCTTTCATGGGATGGAAAGCGAAAAGGCTTATTTACATGTCAAGGACTTCGAGGATGTTTGTAAAACATTTTCCCAAAACTGTCCTGTGGATGTAACTCGCTTAATGCTCTTTCCCTTCATCCTGAAGGATAAAGCAAAAGCATGGTTACTCACCCTCAAATGAAATTCCATACACACATGGCATGTGTTGAACATTGCTTTCTTAAAAAAATTCTTTCCTGGGTGTATGACCTCTGATCTTAAACTCCAGATAAATTCGTATAAACAAAGAAATAATGAAACCTTCACTCAAACATTGGAGCGATTTAAAGATTTGCTTCTGTCATGCCCACATCACGGGTTTGAGAAATGGTGAACAATTGGCTTCTTCTTTGAAGGACTTAATGGAGAAACTAAAAAACTAGTAGAAACCGTGAGTACAGGTGAATTTTTAAGTAAATATACCGAGGAAGCCGAGGCACACTTCGAAAGGTTAGCGGAACATTCTCACAAATAGACCAACCAAGAAGATGTCTCGAGAACTCAAACACAAGGTAGAGAAGATAAGAGTATCTATCAATTGAAAACTGAGGATACTCTAATGACAAAATATGAGGAGTTAGCTAGGAAAATGGAGGAGTTAGGAATGAAAGGAGAGAATTCTAGGAAGGTTTTACCTAAAGAACCATACAGCACATGTAATATGTTGGGACACACTACCCCATACTGTCCCAATGTGCCTTATTTTCAAGAACAAAACTCCATGGAGATGAACGCTATACAAGGGTATAGAGGGGCAGGGAATTCCTACAATAATAACAATAATAATTTCCAATCTAATAACAATAACTGATGGAATCCCTTATTTTGACTGGAAGAATGATGCCGGGACTCAAAATCAATATCAAAATAAACAACCTTATAATAAATACCAAGGCCATTAAAATAGGTTGTCGCAACCATTCCAGCAAAACAAGTATAATATTCAAACTCAAGTTCAACCCTCAAATGTCTATGTACCACCTCTTAAAAAGGTACCAGAAGAAGATCCACTCTCTAACCCAAATTTGATGCAACAACTAATTCAAATGATGAGTAAGATGTCCGCTACGTTAGAGAGGATAGATGCTCAAAAAGAGGGAACGAGAGGAGTGTTTCCTGCCCAACCACTTCTAAACCCTAAGTGATACAATAATGGTCGCAATAATCAAGAACACGCTGTAGACACCCCATTTTGTCGGCTATCAGATTTAGGAGACCTATAGCTTAGTGGTTCACGATGATTAAAAGGACTCAAAAGGACTCGTGGAAGATAGTTCTATATCTCAAAATACTCAGAAAGTGGTACAAATGACCAAAATGCCCCTAAAAGCCCAAACACTCTCAGATTTGGACCAAAAGTTCTAGAAACATGGTATGTCGTAAGAAAGTGATAAAATGAGTTTTGAAGCAAAATCAGGCAAAATCGTCAGCTCCCAGAAACCCCCGAAAGTCCTGGAAGTTCCCGGAAAGTCCCCGTTGACTGGTTTGACCCAAGTTTGACCAGGTTTGACCGAAATCATCTGAACTCTCCAAAAAGTTTTGAGATCATTCTAGATCATGTGAAAAGTTCTAAAATGAGTTTAAAAAGAAAATCAGATGAAAACGTCAGCTCTTGTGAGCTCCTAGAGATTTCCAGAACTTCTTGGAGATCTCAGGTTTGGCCGATTTGACTTAAAAGTTGATTTTGAAACTGGAGCACCGAATCATTTTTCAAATATTTTTTATGGATACTAGAGGTCAATAGCTTTCCCACGGTATATCACACTTAATTTATGGATTTAAAACGAATTTACTATGAATTTTTAAAGATGAAAAAGACGATCAAATCGGCTTTGATCGCGAATACCGCAAAACTTTTCAAAGTAACTTGACTCTAAACTATTTTTTTCATTTAAAGAAGACTCCATTACCTTTCTAACGGTATATCACAACCTCGATTCGGAGTTTGCATGCATTTTCTGTGAATTTTGGATGAAATAGGGCCTTTTCGCGAATACCGAAACCTCTGGGGGTCTAAACAACATTATCTGGATGTTGGAGGAGCAGTGCCACTACGGCACTGGCCCAGTGCCATCACGACACTCTCCCCCAGAACAGTCCATTTTTGTAATTTATTTTGGGGGCCCAATTTGATAATTAAAAACCAAAACGACGTAGTTTCTTGTTCATAGATATTTGGGACCAATGGGAGCACTTTCTAAATCTCAAAATCACCCAAAATTGGCCTATATAAACCCCCCTTGACTTCTCATTTGGGGGGGGGGGGGGTGCAAAATACAAAGCTTAGAGGAAGTTGTAGAGATAAGGTTAGGATAGTGAAAGTGAGCTTCCTCTTGTTAATTTCCAACAAGAAAGTGAGTTTTCAACCTTGTTTTTACTTCATTACTCCTATTTACTTCACATTTAATACACCCAACCACCATTTAAGTGAGTATTTATGAGATATGAAGCAAATTCCATGTCCAAAGTCACCATATATGAGTGAAACACCAAGCTACAAGTCCAAAATCTCATTGGATATCATCTATTGATTGCTTTACTTGCTTATTTACATACTATGTTCATCTCTTCTTAATCTCATTTATTTTTGATTTTTATTTATTTACTTACTAGTTCATCATCACCTAAATGATAACATGAAGTTTGAGGTGAGTGAATCCTTTTGGATAGTAGCTTTTGACCTCAAAAATATGTTTGATAGATGATGATTATGACTTCAATATATTCCTATGTATTCTTGAAGTCATATTCAAATGAAAACAAATCTCTCCAACAATCTTGGAAGTTCTTGACTTGAGTTTGATGTTGATATTCCAAAAGGTTGTAATCTCCATTTGATATTGAAAATAGGTTTTCAAAAACCCCTATTTCAAAACCCCTCTAAAACCCCAATGTTTTGATTTCAAGAAATAAACCTTGTTTTCCTCAAAAATCTTCACAACAGTGAGTTATTCAACTTCAAAATAATATTTTGAGTTCAATACCCAATGGGTGATTACAAGACCACTTGGGAAGTCTTCGTAACTCATTAGAGTACACCCAAGATTTTTGGTTTGGTCTAAAAACACTTGGAACGGTTCCATTTTGGTCCAAACATTCCTTCCAGACATTCTGTTTTACTGTGACAAAGCTAGGTTGACTTTCAACTTGTTTTTCAGAACATTTTTCCAAAAGGAGTGATCTCAACTCATTTTTTACTTTAAATTCAGTGTCTTAAGGAACTTTATGTATAATATGGGCCTCTAGATGTTTTGTTTCCATTTTATAAGATTTTTCAATATTTCAGTCGACAGTACAGATTCTGTTTCTGAGTAACCTCTATTGTTTATGTAATTCTCTCAATGTATAATAGTTATTGAAGTTTGGCTTTTTGATATATGTTCTAGACACAATAAGGATGATCTCCATAAAAAATCATGCATTAAAAACATTCCTAACCCCACTTTTCCATTCCTACAAAATCAACTCACAATTCTGTCCACTATTCACAGCAAGCATACTTTTCCTTTCATCCTTTGATTTGATGCTTCCATGTACTCCAAATTAGCTCATATCTTAGGAAGTAGTTCATACTATATATGCACACATCCTATAATAACATCCTTCATTCATTCATGCATTTATTTAGATTTCGAAATCACTTTAGCAAATCCATGAGCACAAACACACTAAACCTTTGCACATCTAGGATCATACATTGCATCCATGCAAGATTTGGAGTTTTAGTGACTCCTAATCTAAGAGGATTATAAGGAATGAACTTGATCATATGTTCATACTTCCCCTTTCGATCTAATCATCCTTTCTCATCCATCCCGGGGATTGAGAGATCTTCTTTTCTCAAAGATTAACATGCATCATTCTAGCTTGCTAAGCATAGTTTGATTTATTTGATTACTTAGTTTGATTTATTTGATTACTTGTTTCAAGAACAATTCATGTCCCCTCTTAGATTAGGAAAACTTCATTACTTGATACATGATTAGACGAATTTTCCTAGGTTTGTTTGTGTGATATTTCACTTTTACATTGTGTGATATTGGATTTAGATCTTATGAATGATATCTTATCTTTTGATCTTCCATTTCAAGATTCCTATGAGATGTAATATACTTTCATAGTATTAATTGTTGAACCAAGCATAGTAAAAGATGATTATTTGGATGCTGATTGAGGCCCATCGAGAGGCGGGGCGAGTTGAAGGTATTTTAGTCGTGACAAAGGCTCCTTCCTCTCTCGTACCAAAACCCCGAGCCAAGTCTTTGGTTAAGAAGGGCCGGTGCCCTTTATCCGTTTGGATGAGTCAAAATTAGGTTTCTTGGTTCCTTAAAGACCAAGTGGCGCCTTTGTATCTGTTTTCAACAGACCTTTTCTTACCTTTTTCAAATCAATATTCAAACCAAAGTGGAAACCGAATTCCACGTGTCCACACACGCAAAAGCCGTGACCACCCTAAGAAGCGGCAAGATAATTGGGCAAAACATGCCTCTTTCTACCATTGTAGAAAAAGAGGATGACGTGGTAAATAAAGAGGAGCCGTCTAATAATAATTTAAAATTTAAGGATGAAGCTCCAGTAGAAGTAGAGGAAGTTAAGAGAAGGCCCAGAAAGGAACCCATTAATGAAGAAACCCCAAAATGTCCCTTCCCTGTACCTTACCCTCAAAGACTGAAGAAACTAAAAAATGAGGCAAAAAATCAGGAGTTTTTGGAACTATTTAAACAAGTTAAAATAAAATCCACTCCTTGATGCAATCAAGCAAGTACCAGCCTATGCTAAATACCTGAAAGATTTATGCACGGTCAAGAGGCGGCAGAGTGTGAAAAAAACACGCCTATGTTGCTTGCCAGGCAAGTGCAATCATTCAAAACGTACTGCCTCCAAAACTTAAAGACCGTGGTACACCTACAGTCTCATGTAGGATTGGAAATCAAGGAATCGACAGTGCACTCCTCGATCTAGGAGCGAGTGTAAATCTACTACCATACTCAGTTTGTAAACAACTAGGGTTAGGTGAACTCAAACCTACTCGAGTTGCATTGTAATTGGCAGATAGATCGGTGAAATACCCAAGAGGGGTGTAAGATAATGTCCTCATGAAAATAGACAAGTTTGTCTTCCTGGTAGACTTTGTGATCTTAGACACCGAACCTGTTTCTAATCCATATGCATAATACCGGTAATCGGACGTCCATTCCTAAACACAATCGATGCCACAATGTCATGCCCCAGAGAAGCAAAAATAGAGAAAACAAGTTCCTTTTTGGTTCCGTATGTTTGTGACTGGTGAATAACTGCATTGTTATCTGCTCAAACTAATAACCACAACGATAGAGAGGATGCTCTTCATAGAAACATATCTTATTAACATAATCAGAGGCTACATCGGAAATGTAAAAGGTTTGGAAGCAACATATGCCCAAGTACCAATTATAAAAGTCTACTAAATCTATTACAATAGTTGACTTAGAGTCCGAGGCCTACAACAAATATTAACAGAAGTACAACATATATATGAACTAACTATTACAAAGTAGTATGTCTTCGTCTTTAAGCTTTCAGCATCAAGTCCGGCAGAACATCAGACATTCGTCCTTAAATCCTGCCAAGCTCTAGACATTGGAATGTCCAGGGCACAAATGCCATCAGCTTTGAATACAAAGCTGAGTGAGTACATCGAATTCACTCCTCACCATTATAGTTCAACATCTTAACATTCGGTTAATCTCTTATCAGTTATGTCTCTCATAGCCATAGCAGAGGTCTCAAGAAACTACACATAAAAACAATGATAGCAGGAAACATATTAAGTAGTGACAAAGATAAAGATCATGGTATAACATATCATCACGCTATTCACCAAATCCATGCATGCAACCCATGTAACCACCCCATACATCTATCTTTATGCCAGGATGCTGAATCCCTGGCTGAATAATCATCGTACTAACCATTCTCATATTCATATCCATTTTCATATCCATTCGTCGATGCAACAATACCAATTTGTATCCAAGCGTCGATACAATAATACCATTTTGTATCCATACGTTGATACAATAATAACAATCTGATATCACATAACTCAGCCAGTAGGCCACAACAGTCCCTTACCCAGTGGTGTCCTATGCCACATGATTTTATCTATACCGATATCCACATTCATACTCGTATCCATACGTTAATACCACATAACTAAGCCAGCAGGCTACATCGGTCGCTTACTTGGTGGTGTCCTTTGCCACATGATTTCTGTATCCATATATCAATACCAGATAATATAGCCAGTAGGCCACACCGGTCTCTCACCCAGTGGTGTCCTACGCCATACGAATTCTGTATCCATACATTGATACAATATAATATCATCTTGTTATCATAGAATTCAGCCAATAGGCCACACCGGTCACTTACCAGGTAGTGTCCTATGCCACATAATTCTATCCATACCGATATCCACATTTATACTCGTATCCATACGTCGATACCACATAACTGAGCTAGCAGGCCACAACGGACGCTTACTCAGTGGTGTCCTACTTCACACGATCCCTTGATAGGTTATCGGTTGTCTACACAGTACGTCCTATCTATAAAGAATGGGAGCGGCACATTGGACATCTTCAACAATTTGTATATCCTCACGGTCATCTATATAGTTGAGAATACATTATATTCAACGGTACATTGGACGTCTTCAATAGTGCATATGCATCACTGGACGTCTTCAACAACGAGATGCGCACTAGGAACCCTAACCATCCCACGTCCACCCGGCTCGTCAACCATTGATCCCATGGATCCAACGTATACATATCTCTTATCCCATATTGAGGCATAGTTCCCGATTCTCCTCATATTCTCTTATCTCTTCACACCATTATCCTATGCATGCTGACCATATGTCGTTAAATGCTCATGCACTAGATATATGAATTTCCACATGCTCTATATTCATCATATCTATTCATTGACTAATTATTACCATGCTGTTATGTTCGGTTCTACTATACAATTCAACAATATCAACATATGGGATCATGGTACAACATTTAATGAACTAAACATTTCATATTATAATAAACTAGAATTAACAACGTTCCATCAAGTTCGATCGATTGAACACTTTTCAATCGATTGAGGAAAAGTAGTTTCGATTTATTGAATCCCTTCGATCGATTGAGCAAATAACAAGTTTAATCGATCGAGAATAGTTTGATCAATTGAGAATCATCTTCCACCCAGAAATTGGGCAGAGACGAACTGGTGTCTTGGGGTTACTATATACACATTCTAAACACACATACAACATCCTATAGTCATCCCTTGAGTGAGTTAATGAACTTACCTCACTTCAATGGTCTGGTGACAGCGTTCCCGAGCTTGACGGTAGCGACAGCTATGGTGAGCTCATTCTCTCTCTCCTTCTTCTCTTCTTTGTCTCTTCTCTGGTTTTTCTCTTTCTCTTCTTCTTCTTCTTCTTCTTCTTCCTACCTAAGCTTATATAATACACACATAAAAGATTATATATATAGATACAAGATACACACACACAACTCTCTTTAATCTCTAAACTGCCCAAACACCACACAAACACGTAGAGCATACATATATAAAGGGAGACAAGAGGGCAGGTGGCAAACACAGGGATAAGAATAATAACACTTTTGATTAATTGAGAACAAGTCGGTTAAGGTATGATCGATTGAGAAGAGTTTAATCGCTTAAGATTGCTTCGATCGATTGAGAAATAAATGAGACCAATCAATTGAGAAATAAATGAGACCAATTGATTGAGAAGAGTTCAATTGATTCAGAAAGGTTCTACACCAAGGGTTCACACAAGCATATAGGGCCTTATTTATATAACCATACATCCAAAAATACAGGGTATTACACACAATATGAATAAGAAGTGTTATTATGACTATCGTATTCGGGAACATGACTTTAAACATTAAAATCTTTGCAAATCCTAGATCTGAAGTATACGAGGATGAGGAAGAGGTCAACCTCATCGAAACTGTTATCGAAGATGAGTCTGATTTTGTCGATTATAAAGATCGTGTGGAGGTAGTTTTATCACACTTTGATGCTGTCTATCAATCTAATATTCCTACTCCAATGGATGTTGAACTAAACCAAACTTGTCTTATGATGGACAAAATAGCAGATGAAAGTGCTAAATGTATGTGGATAGCACCATATGAATTCTTGGCTCTAAAAAAATACTTGCTATACCCTCGAATCTACAATTTCCTGGTTTGGAATTAAAGGAGCTTCCTAAGGAGCTTAAATATGCTTTCCTAGGAACTAAGAAAACATACCTGTAGACACCCCATTTTTTCGGCTATTAGATTTAGGAGACCCATAGCTTGGTGGTTCACGATGATCGTAAAAGACTCAAAAAGGACTCCTGAAAGTTAGTTCTATCTCTCAAAATGCTCAGAATGACCAAAATGCCTATAAAAGCCCAAACACTCCCAGATTTGGACCAAAAGTTCTGGAAACATGCTATGTCATAAGAAAAGTCATAAAATGAGTTTTTAAGCAAGATCAGATAAAATCGTCAGCTCCTAGAGACCCCCAGAAGTCCCGAAAGTTCCCAGAAAGTCTCCGTTGACCGATTTGACCAATGTTTGACCAAGTTTGACCAAGGTTTGACCGAAATCGTCCAAATTTGCCGAAAAATTTTGGAATCATTCTAGATCATGTGGAAAGTATTAAAATGAGTTTTAAAATAAAATCGAACGAAAATGCCAGCTCCTTGGAGCTCCCGGAGGTTTCCAGAACTTCCCGGGAATCTCAAGTTTGACCAGTTTGACCAAAAGTTGACTTTGAAACCGGAGCACGGTAACAATTTTCAAACATTTTCATAGATACTAGAGGTCAATAGCTTTCCAATGGTATATTGCACATAATTTCTTGATTTAAAATGGATTTATTATGAATTTCCGAAGGTGAAAAAGGCGAGCAAATTGGCTTTTATCGCGAATACCGTACAACTTTTCAAAGTGACCTGACTCTAAAACATTTGATAAAGAAAGTAGACTCCGATACCTTTCCAACGGTATATCACAAGCTCAGTTTGGAGTTCGTACGAATTTTCTGTGAATTTCGGACGAAATAGGGCCTTTTCGGGAGTATCGAAACCTCTGGGGGCCTAAATACAATTTTTTGGGCATCTGAGGAGCAGTGCCACGGCGGCACTGGGCCACTGCCGTGCCGGCACATGGCCAGTGCCGCGGAGGCACTCAACCCTCGCAGAGTCCATTTTTGTAATTTATTTGGGGGTCCAATTTGATTAATTAAAAACCAAAACGATGTAGTTTTATGTTCACAGATGTTTGGGACCAAGGAGAGTAATTCTAAAACCCCAAAACCACCCCAAATTAGTCTATATAAACCCCCCCCATTGCTCTTCATTTTGGGAGGGCCAAGTACAAAGTCCATAGAAGTTGTAGAGAGGAAGAGAGATAGAGATAAGTTTAGAAGAAGGAAAGGGAGCTTCTCCCATTGATTTTCTATAAGAAAGTGAGTTTTAATCTTGTTTTCTTCCATTACCTCTCTTATACTTCACATTCCAAATACCCTCAATCACCAATCTTGAGCATTCTTGAGTTAGAAAGCTACTTCCATGTCCAAATGTCAATATCTATGAGTGAAGCACCAAGCTACAAGTCCAATATCACATTGACTATCATCTATTGATTGCTATTTACTTGCTTGTTTATATATGTTCATCTCTCCTTACCTCATTTCTTTTTATTTTTCTTTATTTATTCACTTGTTCTTCATGATCATCTAAATGATGGCATGAAGTTTGAGGTGAGTGAATCCTTATGGATAGTAGCTCTTGACCTCAAAAACATGTTTAATAGATGATGATTATAACTTCAATACCTCCAATGTATCCTTGAAGTTGTGTTCAAAATAAAAATGAAGCTCTCCAATAATATTAGGGGTTCTTGATGATGAGTTTGATGTTGATATTTTAAGAGGTCATAATCTCTATTTGATGTTGAAAATATACTTTCAAAACCCCTCTCAAACCCTCTCATTTTGATCTCAAGAAAGAAAATTCAAGTTTTTCCCAAAATCTTTAAAACAGTTAGTCAAAACAGTGAATGATCTGAGCTCAAAGATTTCTCTAGAACTCAATACTCAATGTATGGATGCAAGACCACTTGTAAAGTCTTCATAACTCATTAGAGAACACTCATGATTTTTGGTTTGACTTGGAAATACTTGGAAGGATTCCATTAAACATTCTCTCTAGGTATTCTGCCTTTACTGTCACAGTAGCTTGGGCGACTTTCAACTTGTTTTACAGAAAACTTTTCTAAAAAAAGTGGTCCCAAAATATTTTTCCCTTAAACTTCAGTGTCTGAGGGAACTTTTTGTATAAAATGGGCCCCTAGATCATATTTTTTCATTTTTAAAGAGGTTTTGACATTTCAGTCGACAGTGCAAACTCTATTTCTGAGTAACCTCTATTGTTCATATGATTTCTATCAATCTGTAATATTTATTAAAGATTGGATTTTTGGGTTGTGTTCTAGACACAATAAGGAAGATCTCCATAAAAATCATGCATTGAAAACATTCCTAACCCCTCTTTTCAATTTCCAAAACATCATGTTACTGTTCTGTCCACTATTCACAGCAAGCATACTTTTACTTCCATCATTTGATTTGATGCTTACATGCACTCCAAATTAACTCATGTCTTAGGAAGTAGTTCATACTACATTTGTATATATCCCATGATGATTTCCTTCATTCATTCATACACATTCTAGACTTCTAAGTCATTCTAGGAATCTATGAACACAAAACACACTACAACCTTGGCACATTCTAGATACATACATTGCATCCGTGCAAGGATTTGGGGCTTTTGTGACTCCTAATCTAAAAAGATTATAAGGAATGAACTTGATCACACGTCCATGCTTCCCCTCGATCTAATCATCCTTTCTCATTCGTCAAGGGGATTGAGAGGTCTTCTTTTCTCAAAGATTAACATGCATCATACTAGCTTGCTAAGCATATTTTGATTTCTTTTATTATTTGTTTCAAGAACAATTCATGTCCCCTTAGATTAGGGAAACTTAATTACTTGATATGTGATTAGACGGTTTTTCCTAGGTTTGTTTGTGTGGTCTTTCACTTTTGCATTGTGTGATATTTGGCTTAGATCTTATGAACGATATCTTATCTTTTGATCTTCCATTTCAAGATTCTTATGTGATGTAATATACCTATCATAGTATTAATTGTCGAACCAGACATAGTAAAAGATGATTATTTGGATTCTAATTGAGACCCGTCGAGAGACGGGGCGAGTTGAGGGTGTTTTAGTCTTGACAAAGGCTCCTTCCTCTCTCGTACCAAAACTCCGAACCAAGTTCTTTAGTTATGAAGGGCAGGTGCCCTTTATTCGTTTGGGTGAGTCAAATTAGTTTTCTTGGTTCCTTAAAGACGAAGTGGCGATTCTGTATCTATTTTCAACAGACCTTTTCTTTTCCTTTTCAAAACAATTTCAAACAAACAAGAGGTGGAATTCCGCGTGCCCACAATCTGCCGACTTTGCTGGGGACTTTTATTTTAAAACAAAATAATATAGAGGTTTGACTCATAAGAAACATCCTTAAAATCATCTTTTTACTGTGTCTGGTTCACCGCATTGCACTCCTGCATTTCCCCCTCCGACTGTGTCTAAAACACGGCGCTGACATTGTTCAGGTCTTGCTGTGCTAGGGCACAAGTCACCATTGATACTGTACCTTCCAAGGTATATCAAAAAGAGTAAATACTTCCGTACTATCTCTCTGATGGTATATTGGAACTCTCATCAACGGAGCCTCTTTGACTAAACCCAGCCTTTGCATATAGATTCCTGTAGAACCTTTTATAGGGCTATTGATTTATCTTTTCAGATAGGACAATGTGACATTACTATTGTATGCCCTGACGGGATTATCTGCGCGGTGTAGACGCTTATGTGGCATGAGGCAGAACCTCTTTCTTACGATTCCCAAGGCAATCACTCACATATGATCGCATTGAGTTGACCTGCTTAGGCACCATGACAAGAATGTCTGCTCCACGTTCATAAAGATATATACCGCAAACCTTGTTTGTTGGTCCTAAGACATAGGAGTATGAAAACTTGCTAGACAGTATGATCACCATCATCACCTATTCTCGTCATATATTCCTATTTCTTCTAGAAACTCTGCCCAACTCATCAGGATATCCCTGTTTCTCCTAGAAACTCTGTTCAAATCACCCAGATTTCCTAGAAATCCCTATTTCTCCCCAGATTACCCAGAAATCTCAGTTTCTTCCGGAAACTCCGATATACTTGTGTCCCCCAGATACTCTGTCCGAATTACCCAGATATTCTTGCTTCCCCCAGAATACCCAGAAACCTCAGTTTTTCTTAGAAACTTCGATATACTTGTTTCTCCCAGAAGCTCTGTCTGACTTACCCAAATATACCTGTTTTCCCAAAAGCTCTATCTAAATCTCCCAGATTTCCCTAAATCCCAGCAACCCCGTCCAAACTTCCCAGAAATGTCTAGATGTACCAATTTCTCCCAAAACTCCCTGACATAACCAGTTTCTCCCAGAAACTCTGTCCAGTTTCTCAGAAATACCCGAATATAGCCAATTTCTCCCAGAAACTCTATCCAAATTTCCCAGAAATACCCATAGTACTTGTTTCTCCCAAAAACTCTGCCCAAATCACCCAGAAATGCCCAGATATACTTGTTTCTCCTAGAAACTCTATCCATATTTCTTAGAAATACCCAAAATACCAGTTTCTCCTAGAAGCTCAGTCCAAATCAACCAGAAATCCCTATTTCTCCTAGAAACTCAAATAACTTTTAGAAATTTCTCTGAATCTTCCAAATCCCTGTTTCTCCTAGAAACTCTGTCCAAAATTCCCAAAGTATCCCCGAAATCCCTGTTATCCCTTGGTGATCGTACTGGAAAGTAAGATTAGCACACTCTGTATGGCTAGGACCTTATTTGTTTAACTGCTATATGTTAAATGTAGGGGCATCATATCAATTAGGGATTGCATCCGCATGCTTGTCTCATATGCATACACAATTCATGTCAGTTTGCATGCATGCACATCCCGTCAGTCTCACATATGTCAGTCTCTACACATCAAATGCATGCGTATCATCATCCTCACCCATCTCAATCATTGTACAGAAGTCATATACTTACTACAACCGTCCTCGATTCGCATCGTTAAATCCTTCAAAATTCTGATCATCTCCTCCCGCTAAGAGTCCATAAGAAGTATTTTTGTGCCTCTGTTAATTTGGGCTTTTACTTTTATTTGTAGAAAACGTAGCCCCGAGTAAGGACACTATTGTACCTCCCCAAATTCATTGTCGTGATCGTGAGCTAGCCCAGGCTATCATAAACCCACTAATGGCCTACCAAGCTCTCGAAGGGAAAGTGAACAAACTACAAACCATTGTTGAACATCTAAGTTTAAGGATAAGCCGATTTGAGAAGATGGGGCAGAGCATCAATAAAAGGAAGTATGGGTTGTCCGACGCCGTCTATCCAAGCCCATTTCCACATCCGAATCCTTACTCATGTCCAAGTCCACACCCTTGCCTGGGTAATCCTATTTCATATCCAAACATAAGAGCCACTCCGAGGACCCACTTGAACTCAAAGTTTAACAAAGCCCGTAACCCAAGAACCTTTAGCAACCTGGGTATGCCGTTGTCTTTTATCCTTGATAACCTCATCACAAAGGGGCACCTCCAACTTCTTCAGCCTTATGCTGGAATCCCTTCGCCTAACTGTAACCTGTCCAAATGTTGTGCCTACCACCAAGACCCAGATCACGACACCGACAGCTGCATGCGCCTTCACCATGATATCCAAGACCTCATCGATAAGAAAATCTTCGAGCCTTCACCTATCCAACCCTATGTCAACCAAAATGTCAGCTTCATCAAACGTAAAGCCCCTGGCTCATTTATTCAAATGATCCCTTTTACTGACACTCATGAATGTTGAATCCGTGCAGTGGAGCGATAGTGTTGGAACTTCTACTGAAAAAAAATGGGTCACAAAGACATTCCATTTGAGACCAAATCGAGTCTGTTCTGTGTTTTGAGTCTATTTCAAGTTTGGTCTTGTGGTTGAGTCTGTCTGTCATCGAGTTGTTATAGGTCTATGTCGAGTACTGTAATCCCTCTCTTTTGCTAATGGATTGAAATCATTTTGCCTAATCTGATGTGTATAGTCATAAATGCATGAATCGCTGAACTGAAAATGTCACTTTTCAAATTACCATGAATATTACTCTGCTAATAAATTTTTGCATCAAAAAAAAAAAGAGAGAGAGAATTCCAAAAAGGCCAAAGTCGATTTCGCGCTGACCCTAAAGAAGAGCTGAGAATTGAATAGCCTTACTTTAAGAATTTAAAGATGCTTTTGCTCAAATCTCTAAAAGACATACTTGAGACTGATTTAGGGCTTGCCCAACACCCTTTCCACCATTTCAAAGCCTTAGGCCCAACCCAATTGATAGCCATGCGAATCTGTGCGGACTTAGTCCTTGATGGTAGCCAAACATATCAGTGAGTTTCATCTCCACCTTCAAAAAAAATAAAAAGAGAAAAAAAAAATGAAAAAAGAAAAGCTCGCTAGGTTGAAAACCTGAAAGGGCACATAGGCAAAAGTTAGAGCTGAAAAGGTATTGATTTCCAAGATCTGACCCTAGCCAGTCAAAATGATTTTACAAATGAGAGAATTGTACGCTTCAAGGTACATCATGAAAACATGCCTAGATCACATTTCAAAAGGCTCAGAATGACCACAAATAAATTTCGAGAACTGATATGCACATTCTGGAATTCTGAAATTGTGATCAAATGATCTCACAAGAATCAACTACATGAAAAGTAAAATTGACTGGCTAGGCGAAAGTAAAAAGGATCAATCCTCAGAAAAAAAAAGAAAAGAAAAGAAAAGAAAAGAAAAGAAAGGGAGATTGAAACTCAATCCTTTTATTCAAGGCTACCACAAGTGAGTTAAGTTTGAAAAACCCTCAACCAACTTTCTTCAAGCCTTACCTTGAACTACGCTCGACCTGATTCCCACTCGGGGATCCGTAGGCAACCGCATCGGTTCGGTTGACACCATCATAATCAACCCCCTTTTCTTTAAGACTTTGGCCTGAACTACGTTGGACCTGATCCCCGCTCTAGGGTATGTAGGCAGACTTCACTACACCATATGGCCCGATTTGTAACGGGAATATCCGTTACAAAAATTATTTGTAACGGATATACCCGTTACAAATAGGGCGTTGCAAATTTTGTAACGGATTGTTGTAACGGATATATCTGTTACTAATTAGTAACGGATTTTTGTAACGGATATACCCGTTACTAATATAATTTTTGTAACGGTTATACCCGTTACAAATTAGTTTAGTAACAGATAAATATCCAACTTTTTTGATTTTTTGAAAAAAATAGTAACAGTTGTTAACGAATTAGTAACGGTTATACCCGTTACAAATTTCCAAAATGCGTAAAAATAGTAACGGAGTTTGTAACGGATATACCCGTTACAAATTGTAATTAAAAAATAAAAACATTTATCTAATAAATTCCCCAGATAAATTTTTTTTTTGCACCTTAACAAGGAAAATAATCCTAACAAACACAAAAATATAAGCTCAATCTACACCAAATACAAGTAAAATACAAAATATTTCATCTTATAAATCTTTGTTCACACGGACCACACCTAAGTTCTTAGTTTAACTACATTACATCTTACACATGAAATGAAATCTAGAAAGACAAACTACACAAATCTCTTTATGTCCATAAACAATTTCATTAACTTTAACTTTTTACAATATTGCTTTAATCTCTTCCTTCTTCATTGCCTGGAATCATCTCCACCCTGTTTTTCACCATAATTGATGATGGTGTTAGAAAAAAAAATCACAAAAGAATAGTAATCATATTATTTTAATAAATAAGGGAAAGTGAATGTGAAACTCACCATATTGTTTGCGATCACACCCTATTTAAAAATCTTGTTTGAATAACATGTATGTAAAAATATGTTAAGAGGAGCAATAAGTATACATCATAGTACATGAACAAAACAATTTAGCCTAGCCCACAGTCCATTCCCTTGTTACTTATATGGCTTTAAACTCTATTTTAGTTGCGTCTTTCACAAATTTACTTAATTTAGCCCAACCCACATCCAGTCCCCTTATAATATGGCTTGTTCAATCTCAGCTCATCTTTATCTAATCTAAATACAATTAAGATCTTTTGTTCTAATTTGAACATTTAACTAGAATCTCTATTTTGTTTGGTTTTAGCCTTTTAGGAGATGGGAAGTTCTCTTCTGCCCAACACTTAAATTCTTCTTTAGTTATCTAAACATTTATCACAATGTAGAGATTAGGACTATACCATTAGCTTCTCTATCTAATGGTAATTTATAATGTGGAGGTCATTGTATTAAGCAAGTGTATTGGATAATCTAGATTTTTGAGCCCTTACTAGATTGTATACTCATCTATGGCTTTGACAAGCGAGTTATTGCTCACTACATCAACATGACAAACTAATTTGGTTCTTGCATGTCCTATTGTTGTTGTTTCCCCATTTCCTGACTCACTTTTCAGCCATTAACGAAAGCTACTTGCATTCCTATGGCTAAGTTAATGGGAATTAAACCATAACTTTGTGATTATGTATATGTTCACCAATACCTTCTCTGGTCACTTTCTACATCACCTTTTTTCATCTCACTATCAATACATTTTTTTTCATTGATTACATCCACCTCTAGAAAATGGGATTTAAACCATAACTTTCTTTCTATTGATAAATTCGTGCGTGTGTTTGTTGAAGCTATTGATATCCCTAAATTTGTGCGTGTGCTTGTTGAAGCTTATGCAAAGATGTTCGTGATTATTAACAATGCAACAATGATGTTGACAAGGTAAGTCCTATCCATTTTCAAACTGACCGTCGTTCGTTATATTTACAGGATGTAAGTCTTTGGTTGTCTAGCTTTGCTACCCATGGTCTTTGCTTTTATTCCCAATTCCAGATGCAGTAAAGGGTTGAGTTTGAACTTGTCATGTTTAATTCAACTTAGTTTTGAAGAGTTTGAATTTCTCTATTCAAAATGCAATAAAAAATTCAATTATTTGATAGAATTTGTAAACCTTAGTTGGAATTAAACGCTAAAATTATTGAATGAGTTGCTTGGCCACAATGTAGAAATCACGAAGTGATTGGATCTACTACATGTGTTCTAGTTTGTGGTGTATGTATATTTACACTGTCAGTTCACTAATCCCCATCCCCTTCCTTTTATATTAGCTAGTCAATTTAACAAAATAAACTAGTTTATGTTTTGTATGGAGTAAAGTGAATGGTTGTGTGATGTGCTGTGTTGCTTTGAAATAATATGATTTAGGTATTTGCATCTTACACCTGCAATGAAGCTTTTTCAAGGTAATTTTCCCCAATTTTATTGTTTCTTTGAAGTTCAGACGCATGACCCTGTTAACCCACCAAATAGGGCCTTATTTAATTTTCTATTCATTTTGAGTTTGGACTTATCACTTATGAAGGTGTAATTTTTTTTTTTGGCTATAAAACAATTGTTTCAAAATGGGTTTCATGGTATGTTATATCAGTATACATGTTTTGATATCTACAATTATTTGTCTAATACAACGGTGAGACTGCTTAATGGAACTTCCCATAGTTTCTATCAGAAAAATAAACAATTAAATGTCAAGAAACATTTGTTATGGGTGGTTTTGATGAGAATATATATTTCTTATTACAGAACAAATGTATCATACCCGAGAACAAACGTTGTTTTTTACCCAAAACCACTTTGGTGTACCTAAGTCTTTTCTGTATTTCAGATTTCATATTCTACTTTCTCTGTGAAAGTGAAGTGTTTTATCTTTGTTGTATCTTTTTGCTGTTGTACACATCACAAAAGATGGTAATGCCAAACTCTTAGTTTGTTTCCTGATACAAATTTAGCCTTCTACAAATTTACATTTGAGCTTTTTATCAATGGTTGAATGATTGTATCTATAATTTAAGTGGATCCACTTGGTGCTCAGAAAATTTTTGGAAATGGACAACACTTTAGTGCCTGTGCCTCTCATAGTTTTTAAAACTATTTTGATTACACTATTTTTTTAATTTTATAAAAGAAAAACTTGTGGAAATCTTTTTGCTTTGTTTAGGGTAGTCAAGAATTTGATTATTGTTTGTAGACTGTCTTTGTGTATGACGTTGTTTGATTGTTTTTTTTAGGCTTTTTTGGGCTATTTCCTTTTCTGTCAGGTTGTGGAATTGTAGAGTAGATGCTGGTGCGAGTGGGCCATACAACTTGGTCGTGTTCGGATTCTGTAAGTTTTTTAATTTGTACTGCTTCAATGATACCAGGTTATGTATGGTGTTGAGGGACAATCTTCTCTCTATGATGCGAAACACTTGCTTTCTCTCTCCACCTAATCCATATCATAAAAAAAATTGTGCTCTGTTCAGTGAATACCAAACAGGTAAATTTTCTTCATTTGTGGGTGTGAGACATCACTCAATTTGAATTCAAAACAATTCAATTTGAAACAATCAAGCATTTTCAAGCAATTGTCTTTAACCCTTTTTGCTTCATTAATTCCGTCACATTCTCAACTACATTCTAAATTTTTATGCCTTTGCGTATTTGTTTGACAATACTATATAGTGACTGAATTTATGTGTATACCTTGCAACATTTTCTTCTGCATACCTAGCTACCAATCACCTGATCATTCTGTGTGAATGTATTATTTTCAAGTAGAAAAAATTGGAGAAATAAGTGCGTTGAACTTATCTTTGAATCAAGTTTTTGGGAAACTTGTGTTCTTTTCTCCTCCTGATTTGACTAGCAAGTTTGGATTAATCTTGCATGTAAATAATGTTTGTTTTCAACATTTTTATGTCTGCGAACACATGTTTATGTATTGCTTAAAAAAAAAACCTGTCTCTCTCTCTCTCTCGCTCATTTTACATTGTGAATACCTCTCTTCCTACTGTAGGTGCAACAGTGCAACTTATTGAGACTCTGATCTTGCTGAAAATAAGCCTCTCTCTTGATACAATTGTGACAGCAGTTTCTTGATGTTTAACAGTGCATAATTTTTTGGTTTCAAATGTTGTTGCTTAGTAAATCCTTTAGATTCCTCATGTTCTCCAATTGTTAGGAAAGGGGGATAGAAAATTAAGGCTGAAGCGACGCATTTGTGTTTGTCAAATTATCTTTGAACAGTCCTCTCATGAAGATCCACCTAATTTCTCAGTGGATGGCTTTGAATCTAATATGGTGCTCCTGACGGATGATTCAATACTTTGTTATACACCAGAAAGTTACTTGGACTTATGAAACATGAAATAATTTGAATCTGACAGTATTAGTCAAGGAGTTTGAAGTTTTATATGGTTTGCTTGAATGAAGCATATTCTTACCATAAAATATAGAGCTCCATATGGCAATTATGGAATTTCAAAATTTTGATATCTGTACTATCTCCTCATGATGTTCCGGACACCTCTCTTAGTCTCTCTCCAACTTTCCAGATTTTAAAGCAGAATATCCAATTTGTTGAAGTGAGAGTGTGTAGCATTTCTATGAGTTAATTATTATGTTTTGCAGCTGCAACATGTACTTTTTCGGGATTCTTTCCACATACAAAGGCAGGGTATAATTTTGGGTTACTGATATTCATATTGGCTTTCTGTTTTGTAGCAGTTTTGGGTTATCGATTGACAAGATTATAGAGCTTTCCCATCAAAGACTATCCACAAGCATGGTTAGGGGTGCAATATATTCTTTGCCTGTTTGGGCTGCTGAAGATCTTCACAAAATTGTGGTTGCTCTCAATACAGAAAAGTTTGCAACCTTTTTTTAGAAGGTTCAGTTTGTGACTAATTTTAATTACAACTATAATGTTAACAACTATAAATGAACATTATCAAAAGAAAATGCCCATTGCTTTTCCGTTTTGTCTAATTTTATCTTCTTTTTTCCCTTCATTTTTGGATGAACTTACAAAAATGACTATCTATACCAGTTTCGGAGGGGAATATTTTACAATTCCCTTTCTAAGGATGACACGTGTTACTTTTGTCCTTTTTCTTTTTCTTTTTGTTTCCATAATATATAGTTTGTAACAGTAACTCGTCATACTGTATCACATGGTATTTTATATTATTCTTATTACATATATATATATATATATATATATTTATGTTTTCGTTCATTTGATAATAGGTTTTGCACATTTTTATATTGCTTAAATCACTTGGGAATAGCATGGGGTTCCCGTGCATGTGCACGGGTTGTCGACTAGCTAGTTATATTCTAAAACCCAAAGCTGAATGAAGCACATTAAAAGAGGGAATGTACGAATGCACAAAACTACATACCTTGCCCAGTTTGCAAAATTTCTTTCGTTCCTGTCATTAGATGGGCCAAGAATTTTGATCGGGCAGCATCATTTATGAACAAAGAACGTCTCACAGAAGCCAGCCGCACCAATCACTCCAGTGCCTGGATATAAAGTAAACACAACCAAAATAAAAAATCAAAAAAATCAAGAAATAAACATGATGAGAGGAAACGAAGTATTAAGGATGAGAGCAAAAGAGAGTTCATAGGCCCTCTTACGAGTGCATCGAGAAATTAAGGATGAGAGCAAAAGAGAGTTCATAGGCCTTCTTGAGAAGTATTAAGTATATAAATGACTTTCTCTTCCTTTTTTTCCCTTTTTTTTTTTTTAAACTCATAGCCAATAAACATGATGGCATGGTGAATCAAAACGCATAAACCTCCTATAATCATATGAGAGGAAACGAAGTAGTATTACCTGACTGGTTAACTTCCTGCAAAATAAGCCATGTATTGCTATCAACAAAAACAACCAAAGGAAGGCCTTGCCCAAATGATTTCTTAGAAGATTGAAGGGGCTGATTTAAGGGCTGTTTGGTGACTGTTTATGGGCTGATTATAGGGGCTAATTTAGGGGCTGTTTGGTGGCTGTTTAAGGGCTGATTATAGGGACTGATTCAAGGGCTAATTGCTGATTTGGGTGCTGTTTAAGGGATGATTATAGGCTGATTTAAGGGCTGTTTGGGGGCTGGTCGTAGTTTACAATTTATAGGATGATACAATGGTACCTTCTTAGATTTATTATCATTGTAATTAGCTTTTCTAAATGGAAGAGGAAATTGCTATTTTTTAACTACAATAATAGAAATAGAAACGCTACGGATGATAAGAAAAAAATCTTACCATTTTGTTTTTCATCAAAAGTTTCAGATGATCTATCTATCTAGCAGGTCAGCAGTTCCTTGCAGATCCACTCGGACTGTTTCCTAGATCTTAGTGTTTAAATTACCATCGCAAAAATAGAAAACATGGAAAAAAGAAAAAACCATGAGAGAAAAAGCATCACTAAGCACACCCCTATATATACTTGAGGGTGGTTGTTCCTTTGCAGATTTAGCATTATTTGGTTGTCACAAGTGCTTCCAACGCCTACATAGAGATTAGAGATAACAAGAAAAAAGCATCAACTAGAGACTTGAGTTAAATGGCAGAAACCTCAAAAACTAAGACTTGAGTTAAATGGCAGAAACCTCAAAAACTAAGGTTTACTTGACTGACCCTATTAAATTCAATTAGGACTAAAATGGTCCCATATAAAAAATATCTTATTCCTATGCAATAACAAACAGGCTAGAAATTATGGAATATAAATTTGCATGGTCAGCACTAAATGAGAACCTCATGAAGAGATTTGAATATTTATGTACAGGGGATGAACTAAGCCTTAATGCTTTCAAGGCCCTGCTGGGATGTGGACCATGTGTGTGCATTGTGCTTGCCAATTGGGATGTTGTCAGTGTGTAAATCCCAATCTTCAAAATAGCTTTAAAGCAAGAATAACATGTACTCCTTCCGTCCCTTTTTTTGAGTCCACCTTTGGGAACTCGACTTATTAAGGGGACAAAAAAAATCTACACCTACTTTCCACAATTACCCATAATCATTATAATAACTTATTAAATTTTGTCTTGGTGTAGATTTCAAGGAATGGTAGTTTTGGAAAGTAAGTAAAAATTGCATACCAATTTGGTTAGTAGACACTAATTTTGGGACATCCCAAAATGGAATAAAAAACTCAACAAAAGGGACGGAGGGAGTAATAAATACTCCATCAAATAGGAAGAAAAAAAACACTGAACTTCGTGTATTTCCATCCTGTGTTTAAAACACAGTGAAGACTTTATTGAGCAAAGAAATAAGGCCTACCTATTCACATTCTAAACAAATCTAAGCAAAAAGGAACCCATTGATGATTAGCTTCATTTCTCTCCCAATGTTTCCACTTTTTTTTTTTTCCAAATATCTTTCCATCGTAAAACTGAAAACATTCCAGCTAAGGATGGACATCAATAGTGAGGGATTTCCCATTGTCGATTTCAATAATGAAGTTAAAGCCGAAATAGTAGTGGTCTCAAGAAGTTATCATGTGAAGAATCTAGTAGCATAGGCCCTACTTTTTCTTCTATAAAAAATATTCGTTAGTGGTGCTTCACATTAACCAAAGACAATATAGGTTTTCATGTTGGGTGCAGTATGCATGAATAAGCACAAACAAAAATCTAAAAGGCAAGAACGCAGAGAGTTCAACTGAAAGCAAGAATCAATAAAACACAATTTAGCTCTAAGAAAAGAGGAAAATCTATAGATAACATAAGGATTGGGGAAACGAACAAGCGTACCTATTTGAAACGTCTACAGAAAGGAAAGCCAATGCTTTCTTTGGTTGCTATGTATGCAATATCTGAGTGAATCGACCTGACGTTCAAGATATTTGAGAAAATATCACATATTTGAAATCCTCAATAACTTAGATATAATCCTATTAAGAAAAACTCAAAATTTGAGAGGCAATCAAACATACAGAATGAATACATAAATATGCGCATATCAAAATTATGTAATTTATAAATAAAAATTATTTTTACAAAATGAACAAACAAACTAATACCCTTGCTTTGCTTCTAAGGTCCAACCAAATCCAACAAAGTATAAAATATTAAAGAAAGTGGCTATAACCACAAAGTGAGCAAAGATGATACACACAGGGGACCCTAAAAAAACACCAACATTACAAAACCCCTAGAATTCTGCCATCAATATTTAAAGAAACTTGAAACTGGACAGAAAATTTAGACAATATATACACCACAAATCATGTAAAACAACTCTCCAGTCTCCACAATAAACCACAAAGCAATAAAATTCCGGACATACAAAATCTGCTCCTAGACTGTATGATGTATCACCATTTCACACCCTAAAATGTGTTGAGTCGAAAAGTTTAAAACCCCAGACATACTAAGCCGTAAAAAGAGCTTTCTCATAAACAAATTGTAATAGTGAGCAATCACTTTGAGAGAGAGAGAGAGAGAGAGAGAGAGAGAGAGAGAGAGAGAGAGAGAGAGAGATGAAACAAGACGACTAAGGTAAGCCTCAATCAACCTCAAATTTTTATCAAGTACAATGTTAATGATTTTGGAGTTGTTTATTGTGAAAGCAAGCAATAATACGAGAATAGGAAAGTGCAAAAAAGAAAGACAAACAATCAAATGAGATAAGATTTAAAGAAATGTAGGGGAAAGTCCCTAGATGCTATTGTCAACGGTTTAAAGATCAATTTGATTCGTAGTTTTTTACAAGTCCCCTCAAAGTTGAAATTTCACTTAATATTCATCTAAGATTCAGTGAAATTTCACTTAAAAATCATGTAGGTCAAGTGAAATTTCACTTAAAATTTGTCACTAAATTATCCCAAGATTTACATGGTTCGACAAAACGCTAACCTGATTCAAGAGAACGAATAAGAAAGGGTGCTGCAAACTTGCATTTAGAAAAGGTGCGACGGGGTTATTCCAATTGGCAAAGAGCAACAAAAAGGGTGCTATAAACTTGCATTTAGAAAAGGTGGGATGGGGTTGTTCCAATTGGCAAAGAGCAACAAACAAAATTTAATTTTTCCAGGATACAATATTGATATGCTTACACCTTCTATGAAAATAGCCTTCTATGAAAATAGCCTTCAAATCAGGGATGTCTCGAGTAATTTTTCTTAGTGTTAAATTGCATTCTCAAAAACTATAAGGTGTTTTAGGAAGGCGATCAGGGAAAGCAAAGGAGATAGATACATAAACATGTAAACCCAACTTATTGCAGCTTAAGTTGGTCATAAAAAAAATAGTTCAATCACTTAAAAGTAGGATACCCTCCTCCAAGCAAAACGTGAATCCATAAAATTCTAGCCACAATTGGATATAACCTAAGCTATTCAAGATAGATTACCAGATGTAGAACATCTAGTCTTACACGTTGATGTTGAAAAGTAAGCAACTTTTTGGAAAGAATAAAGATCCTCTAGAAGCAACATTACCCGCACCAAAATCACCTTCCCCAATTCCAAATCGGCTGCAATTAACCATAAAAATAAAGACATTGAAAGTGAATCCAAAACACAAAAACAAAAGTATGATTTTCCTAGATCTATTAGGCCAACCAAACAAAAATGCATTTACCCAAGTTGAATTTGAATTACCATTTATCGGTAAAAATATAGAAGTAATTGCATTTAAGAGTGAATAAATAAGCTTTTTAAGTTGCATGAGTTCACTCACCAAAATCAAATGCACAACTAGCTCACGGAAGAAGCAAGAAAACCAAAAAAGAGGTATTGATGAAGACAAGTTCTTCCCATCACAGTGATACGAAGCACGCCAAGGGGCTTTGAATGAAACCCTAACCTGATTTCTAGGGCAATGCTGAAAGAATCGGTGATTAAACAAAAACCCTAACCTGATGCACATATCTTTCTCACGATTGCCACAGATCTGGACATTGGAATCGAAGAATCAAACAAATAACTTCAGAAATTCTAAGAAATTCACCAACATACTTCACATCTGGTGCTTGGGGGAGATATTTAGGTCTTCAAATTAAAGATCCACAACCCTAGCTTCTTCTTCTATATTTAGGTCTTCAAATTGAAGATCCACAAAACCCTAGCTTCTTCTTCTTGTGCTTGGGGTTCTATTTAGGTCTTCAAATTGAAAGAGAGAAGAATAAATATAAGGAAGAAAGTAAAAGAAGAAGGAGAAGGAGGAGGAAGAAGAGGAGGAAGAGAATAAGGAACGTGTGTACCGAGAGGAGGTCGGCGGCGGCCTTGGGTCGTTGGCGGCGTGGCTGCGTCAGGGTGGTGGTTGGGCGGCGTGGTTGCATCGGGGTGCTCTTCCCCCTTTCTCCGTTCTAGCTCCTTTCTCTTGTTATGAAATCCCCTCACTAAAGAAATAGAGCCCGATGGTTTACTCTTGTTAAAATTCTTTTTATTTTTTATTTTTTTGGAGACAATTTTGTAACGGGTATAAACGTTACAAGTATAAATACACCCGTTACATAAATTAACTAACAAAAATAATGGCAATTAGTAACGTTTTTACAAAATTTGTAACGGATATATCCGTTACAAATTAGTAACGGGTACACCCGTTACAAATCATAAAACCTGTCCGTTACAAATTTGCCCATATGGTGTAGTGCTTTCAAAAAGAAAAGAAGGATGGCTTGCTAGATCACAAATCCGAAAGGACGCCTAGGTAAAAATTAAGGCTAAATCCAAGGTAAGCAATAACAAAAGAGAGAAAAGAGCTCGCTAGGTCACCTCACTAGTGCCTAGGCAAAAGTTATGAGCATTTGAGAGATTAAAGTCACGGTCCTTGCCTCAAGCCAGAAAATCACCTTCCACATTAGGGGAAAACTTCGGCTACCCGCCTCGTTTGCCTGAATTTTACTATCTACCCTTCATACAAGGGGCAAACTTCGGTTACCTACCTCATTTGCCCAAAACCTTCAATAAACCATCATTCCAAACTAGGGGCAAACTTTGGTCACCCACCTCGTTTGCCTATAAATTCCACTTCGTACACGTCAAACTAGGGGCAAACTCCATTTGCCTAACAAGATCCCTTCACACCAAGGGCGAGTTTTCAAGTCACCAAGTCGTTTTGAAATTTTTTGAAATAGAGTATCTTTTATTCTAAAAGCTAAGGCACTAATTCCAAGCACTTGTTGGGAGAAGTAGAGAATTGATTAGAACAATAGGGAAGAATTTTCAAAAACCAGATTTATCAGCAAAGTGCTATCTAAGATGAGGACTGGACATAAAAGATGAGCGGCACATTACTTATGACAAAGACACATTGAATTATGCTAATTTGGGCACTTCGTGTCCTTACTTCTATCAAGTCAATCCTTGTTTGGTTGAGTCAGTAATAATTTGATCAAAACTGTATCAGAGTTCAATGTTCATACAACCCAATCCAACTTTCCTTGTCATCGTTGATGCTGTCAAGTCCATTTGTCCTAATGGTCTCAAATGTGTGGGTTTAAAGTGATTACCAATTATAAAACCTATGGATACAAGCAGAAATTCCAAACACCATTACTGCACTTGTCAAGTCTACAACATGATATGAGTCCCAAGAACCTCCATCATTGGTGACACCCCTCCAATCACATTCACTTGCCTTCACAAAATCAATTCACAAGATACACTGGCTATCTTCTACTAGCTCCTCAGCAACTAAGCCAAAATTGTGTCACGAATGTTTTTCATCCCCAGCTGAATTACTCTATTCACAATGCAACCATTCTTTCCCCAGCTGAATCTTCTCATTCCCAATAGAGCTAGTTCATCTCTAGAAGAGTGTCCTGAACAAATATGGTGTATCTTAGTCAAGACTACATCCTTTCCTCAGAAAAAAGAGTTGTTCTTCCCCAGTATATTCAATTTAATCCCCAGCAGGTATATCAATTCGTCAGTTCTTTTGAACACAGTTAGTCCAACCGTTGGTCCAAGCCATGACAGTCACAGTTGTTCACTATCGACTCGTCATCTCGATTCGTACATCGTCAGTCCAATCCATGACAATCACAGTAGTTCACTGTCGACTCGTCATCTCGAATCATACATCGTCAATCCAATCCATGAAAGTCACAATAGTTCACTGTCAACTTGTCATCCCGATTAGTACATCGTCAGTCCTTCTGATCACAGTTAGTCCAACCGTTGGTCCAAGCCATGACAGTCACAGTAGTTCACTGTCGACTCGTCATCTTGATTCGTACATCGTCAGTCCAATCCATGACAGTCACAATAGTTCACTATTGACTCATCATCTCGATTCGTACATCGTCAGTCCAATCCATGAAAGTTATAGTAGTTCACTGTCGACTTGTCATCCCGATTAGTACATCATCAGCCTTCTGATCACGGTTAGTCCAACCATTGATCCAATCCATGACAGTCACAGTAGTTCACTGTCGACTCGTCATCCCGATTAGTACATCGTCAGTCCTTCTGATCACGGTTAGTCCAACCGTTGATCCAATCCATGAAAGTCACAGTAGTTCACTGTCGACTTGTCATCCCGATTAGTACATCGTCAGTCCTTCTGAACATGGTTAGTCCAACCGTTGATCCAATCCATGAAAGTCATAGTAGTTCACTGTCGACTTGTCATCCTAATTAGTACATCTTCAGTCCAACCATTGATCCAATCCATGATAGTCACAGTAGTTCACTGCGACTTGTCATCTCGATTCGTACATCGTCAGTCCAATCCATGACAGCCACATTAGTTCACTGTTGACTCGTCATCTTGATTCGTACATCGTCAGTCCAATCCATGAAAGTCATAGTAGTTCACTATCTACTCGAATCGTGCATCGTCAGTTCATTAATCATCATTAGTTCACCATAACTCTTATTCAAAATATGTCGTGTTCATCGTCCCCTCTAGATTGAGGCAAACCTGTTGTCATCAGCCTTCTAGATTGAGGCAAATGCTTCAGTGTCAGTCCTCTAATTTGAGGCAAATCCTTCATTGTTAGCCCTCTAGATTGAGGCAAATTTGTTGTCATCAGCCCTTTAGATTGAGGCAAATCCTTCATTGTCAGCCCTCTAAATTGAGGCAAATCTTTTATTGTAGACCCTTTGGATTAACGTAGGACTTTCGCGACCACCAGTTATCTCGGACTACCCCATTTACTTTTTGATAGCTGGGACTACCAAGTCTGTCAATCATCTTAGGGATTCCATGTCCATCATTAGTGCTTCCACGTCCGTCAATCATCTTGGAGGCCTGAATAGGCTTTTCGGACCGACCATTGCAAGATTTGATCAACCGTGAGAGATCGGAGTTGAATCCTGGTTCTCAGTTAAGAATTAAAATAGTTAAGAGAGATTCTCAGAGAATCCCACACCATCCCCAACAAACCTGAACCAAATTTTGGAATTGGTCATCATAAAAATCGGCCAACGATTGAAAAACACCGCCCGCAGTCAAAAGACGCCGACTCCTAGGGAAAGCTTTGTCTATCCACAATCCAAGGGTCGGTGTCCGTTGGTTATCGTGAGCTTCCTCACTCCTTTGTCAGAAATCGCGAACTTTCTCACTTATCGCGAGCTTTCTCACTTATCGTGAGCTTTCTCACCCCTTCGTCCAAAATCGTGAGCTATCTCACTTATAGTGATCTTTCTCACCCCTGTGTCCAAAATCGTGAGCTTTCTCACTTATCATGAGCTTCCTCGCTCCTTTATCCAAAATTGTGAGCTTTTTCACTAATTGTGAGCTTCCTCACTTATCGTGAGCTTCCTCACTCCTTTGTTCGAAATCGTGAGCTTTCTCACCCTTCGTCGAAAATCGTAAGCTTTCTCACTTATCATGAGCTTCTTCATTTATCATGAGCTTCCTCACTCCTTCGTCCAAAATCGTGAGCTTTCTCACTTATCGTGAGCTTTCTCACTCCTTCATCCAAAATCGTGAGCTTTCTCATGTATCATGAGCTTCCTTACTCCTTTGTCCAAACTCATGAGCTTTCTCACTAATCATGAGTTTTTTCACTTATTGTGAGATTCCTCACTCCTCTGTCTACAATTGTGAGCCCCCTCACCTACCCATCGGTTATCGTGAGCTTCCTCAAATAAAGATCATGAGCTTTTTCAGCAAATAAAAATCGTGAGCTTCTCCCTTATCGTGAGCTTCCTCACTCCCTTGTTAAAAATTATGAGCTCCGTCACCTATCCATCATCTATTGTGAGCTTTCTCGCTTGTCGGTTATCGCAAAACCCTTCTCCGATTGGCTATATTGAACTTCCTCATCCATCGCTTGGTATCCAGGATTCTGTGTCCGTCGATTATCTTTAATTGTCGTCCTCTGGGACCCCACGTTCGATTACATTTGTTTGCGAAGCACACTTCCCGTAATTTAAGAAGTTTGCCCGAGACCCAGAGTCTTTAACACCTTGGTATCCTTATCAGGATCAACCATTGCATTAGATTCAACACTAGCACAACATAAGTCCACTCGGGGTGACACATGCCCCACAGTACTAGCTCATGCTAGGATCAGAATGCTAAACATTATAGGACTCAGGACACAACTCATATCACATCCATGCATTGCATATCACTCTTATAGCATAGCATCCGCCTGATTGTTGTGTATGTGCATGTGTGATTTATTCCTTTGTGCGCCGAACTACGTCCTGGTCTGATTCCCCTTGGGATACGTAGGCAGCTCACGCAGAGCGTAACCAACACTAGTCTCAGCATCATTACATCTTTTGCAACGCTTTTTATCCTAAATCTATAGCCTCCAAAAGACCTATCTCTTCAAAGCTTTGGCACTCGTTTGCGACATGCGTTGCCTCACAAGTTCATGCCAAAGAGGTGCAAACTATAGACACCCCATTTTGTCGGCTATCAGATTTAGGAGACCCATAGCTTGGTGGTTCACAGTGATCGAAAAAGACTCAAAAAGGACTCCTGAAAATTAGTTCTATCTTTCAAAATGCTCAGAATGACCAAAATGCCCCTGAAAGCCCAAACACTCCCAGATTTGGACTAAAAGTTCTGAAAACATGCTATGTCATAAGGAAAGTCATAAAATGAGTTTTCAAGCAAGATCAGATAAAATCGTTAGCTCCCAGAGACCCTCGGAAGTCCCGAAAGTTCCTAGAAAGTCTCCGTTGACCGATTTGACCAAGGTTTGACCAAGTTTGACGAAGGTTTGACCAAAATCGTCCAAATTCGTCAAAAAGTTCTAGAATCATTCTAGATCATGTGAAAATTATTAAAAATGAGTTTTAAAAAAAAATCAAATGAAATTGTCAGCTCCTAGGAGCTCTTGGAGGTTTCCAGAACTTTCCGGGAATCTCAAGTTTGACCAGTCTGAGACCAGTCTGACCAAAAGTTGACTTTGAAACCGGAGCACTATAACAATTTTCAAACATTTTTCATGGATACTAGAGGTCAATAGCTTCCCAACGGTATATCGCACATAATTTCTGGATTTAAAATGGATTTATTATGAATTTCCGAAGGTGAAAAAGGCGAGCAAATTGGCTTTTATCGTGAATACCGTAAAACTTTTCAAAGTGACCTGACTCTGAAACATTTGATATAGAAAGTAGACTCTGATACCTATTCAACGGTATATCATAAGCTCAGTTTGGAGTTCGTACAAAATTTTTGTGAATTTTGGACGAAATAGAGCCTTTTTGCGAATATCGAAACCTCTGGGGGCCTAAATACAATTTTCTAGGCATGTGAGGAGCAGTGCCATGGCAGCACTGGGCCACTACCGTGCGGGCACATGGCCAGTGCCGCGGCGGCACTCAACCCTCGCAGAGTCCATTTTTGTAATTTATTTGGGGGTCCAATTTGATTAATTAAAAACCAAAATGATGTAGTTTTATGTTCACAGATGTTTGGGACCAAGGAGAGTACTTCTAAAATCCCAAAACCACCCCAAATTAGTCTATATAAACCCCCCCATTGCTCTTCATTTTGTGGGGGCCAAGTGCAAAGTCCATAGAAGTTGTAGAGAGGAAGAGAGATAGAGATAGGTTTAGAAGAAGGAAAGGGAGCTTCTCCCATTGATTTTCTATAAGAAAGTGAGTTTTAATCTTGTTTTCTTCCATTACCTCTCTTATACTTCACATTCCAAATACCCTCAATCACTAATCTTGAGCATTCTTGAGTTAAGAAGCTACTTCCATGTCCAAATGTCAATATCTATGAGTGAAGCACCAAGCTACAAGTCCAATATCAGATTGATTATCATCTATTGATTGCTATTTACTTGCTTGTTTATATATATGTTCATCTCTCCTTATCTCATTTCTTTTTATTTTTCTTTATTTATTCACTTGTTCTTCATTATCTAAATGATGGCATAAAGTTTGAGGTGAGTGAATCCTTATGGATAGTAGCTCTTGACCTCAAAAACATGTTTAATAGATGATGATTATAACTTCAATACCTCCAAGGTATCCTTGAAGTTGTGTTCAAAATAAAAATGAAGCTCTCCAATAATATTGGGAGTTCTTGATGATGAGTTTGATATTGATATTTCAAGAGGTCATAATCTCTATTTGATGTTGAAAATATATTTTCAAAACCTCTATTTCAAAAGCCCTCTCAAACCCTCTCATTTTGATTTCAAGAAAGAAAATTCAAGTTTTTCCCAAAATCTTTAAAACAGTGAGTCAAAAAAGTGAATGATTTGAGCTCAAAGATTTCTCTAGAACTCAATACTCAATGTATAGATGCAAGACCACTTGTAAAGTCTTCATAACTCATTAGAGACACCCATGATTTTTGGTTTGACTTGAAAATACTTGGAAGGATTCCATTTTGGTTCAAATATTCTCTCCATATATTCTGCCTTTACTGTCATAGCAGCTTGGTCAAATTTCAACTTGTTTTACAGAAAACGTTTCCAAAGAGAGTGGTCCCAAAATATTTTTCCCTTAAACTTCAGTGTTTGAGGGAACTTTTTGTATAAAATGGGCTCCTCGATCATTTGTTTTCAGTTTATAAGATTTTTTGACATTTCAGTCGACAGTACGAACTTTGTTTTTGAGTAATTAACCTCTATTTTTCATATGATTTCTATCAATCTGTAATATTTATTAAAGATTGGATTTTTGGGTTGTGTTCTAGACACAATAAGGAAGATCTCCATAAAAAATCATGCATTGAAAACATTCCTAACCCCTCTTTTCAATTTCCAAAAGATCATGTTACTGTTCTGTCCACTATTCACAGCAAGCATACTTTTACTTCCATCATTTGATTTGATGCTTACATGCACTCCAAATTAGCTCATGTCTTAGGAAGTAGTTCATACTACATTTGTATATATCCCATGATGATTTCCGTCATTCATTCATACACATTCTAGACTTCTAAGTCATTCTAGGAATCCATGAACACAAAACACACTACAACCTTGGCATATTCTAGATACATACATTGCATCCATGCAAGGATTTAGGATTTTGTGACTCCTAATCTAAGAAGATTATAAGGAATGAACTTGATCACACGTCCAAGCTTCCCCTCGATCTAATCATCCTTTCTCATCCGTCCTGGGGATTGAGAGGTCTTCTTTTCTCAAAGATTAACATGCATCATACTAGCTTGCTAAGCATATTTTGATTTCTTTGATTATTTGTTTCAAGAACAATTCATGTCCCCTTTAGATTAGGGAAGCTTAATTACTTGATATGTGATTAGACAATTTTTCTTAGGTTTGTTTGTGTGGTCTTTCACTTTTGCATTGTGTGATATTTGGCTTAGATCTTATGAACGATATCTTATCTTTTGATATTCCATTTCAAGATTCCTATGTGATGTAATATACCTATCATAGTATTAATTGTCGAACCAAACATAGTAAAAGATGATTATTTGGATGCTAATTGAGGCCCATCGAGAGACGAGGCGAGTTGATGGTGTTTTAGTCGTAATAAAGGCTCCTTCATCTATCGTACCAAAACCCCGAACCAAGTTCTTTGGTTATGAAGGGCAGGTGCCCTTTATCTATTTGGGTGAGTCAAATTAGGTTATTTGGTTCCTTAAAGACCAAGTGGCGACTCTGTATCTGTTTTCAATAGACCTTTTCTTTTCCTTTTCAAAATAATTTCAAATAAACAAGAGGTGGAATTCTGCATGTCCACAATACCTTATCATCATATCATCTGCTTTAGATTCCAAGCAAGAGGGCAAACTAGTCCAAATGTTAAAACAACACAAAGGAGCATTGGGATGGACTATTGCCAATCTCAAGGCATAAGCCCTTCCATTTGCACTTATAAAGTTTACTTGAAAGAAGATGCTAAACCTTCTCGACAAATGCAGAGGCATCTTAAACCCAACATACAAGAAGTCGTTAAGAAAGAATTCTTCAAATTACTTGATATTGGGATAATATATTCAATTTCTGACAGTCTGTGGGTCAATCTGACCCAAGTGGTACCAAAGAAGGCAGGTATAACTGTAATTCCTAATAAAGATGGCGAGTTAGTACTAATGCGCGTCCCCATCGAATGGAGGATGTGCATCGATTATAGAAAATTAAACACTATGACCCAAAAAGAACACTTCCCTTTGGCATTTATGGACCAAATGTTGGAATGAGTGGCGGGTCATAAATTCTACAATTTCTTAGACGGATATAGCAGATACAATCAAATCGAAATAGTGCTTGAAGATCAGGAGAAAACAACATTCACTTGTCCATTTGGTACTTTCGCTTACCGACGAATGTCATTTGGTCTTTGTTACATTTCGGCAGTGCATGTTAAGTATATTCAACGATATGGTCTAACATATTCTTGAAGTCTTTATGGACTATTTTTCTGTGTTCGGCCATAACTTTGATAATCGTTTAGAAAACCTCGAACGAGTACTATCAAGATGTGAGGACAAACACCTGGTGTTAAACTGGAAAAAGTCTCACTTTATGGTGACTAAAGGGATAGTCCTCGGCCACATAATTTATGATGAAGGGATCCAACTGGATAAGACAAAAATTGATATTATCTCAAATCTTCATGTCCCCCATACAATCAGAGATATCCTCTCTTTCTGGGATATGCAGGATTTTATCGAAGATTCATCCAAAACTTTAGTGCCATTTACTGTCCGCTTTGTCAATTGCTCGTCAAAGACACACCTTTTGAGTGGTCGGATGCCTGTCAACATTCTTTTGATACACTAAAGGAACTCCTCACGTCCGTACCTATAATACGAGCTCCTGATTGGAGTTTACCTTTTGAATTGATGTGCGATGCTAGTGACTACGCCATTCGCACGGTCCTAGGCTAGAGGAAAGATAATAAGTCTTATGTCATTCATTATGCTAGCATAACTCTAAACTATGCTCAAATGAATTACACAACAACGGAGAAAGAATTGCTAGCTATAGTCTTTGCCTTAGACAAATTTTGATTGTACCTTATAGGGTCGCCAATTATCTATTTCACGGACCACTCAGCCTTTAAATACCCATTGTCCAAGAAAGAGGAAAAACAAAGACTGATTCGTTGGATACTTCTACTCTAATAATTTGACCTAAAAATTAAAGATAAGAAGGGGTAGAAAATGTGGTCGCGTACCATTTATCCAGGTTAACTTTTGTTGACAACACTGAATCCACACCAATAAAAGATGAATTTCTGGATAAATAGCTGATGGCTGTTTCTAGCTTACCTTGGTACGCCAATGTAGTAAATTATCTGGCTAAGGGAGAAACTGTAGAAACCCAGAATTTTTATAAGGGTACTTTGGTAATTTTGGACCAATGTGGGTCTTGATTTGGGACAGTATAATTTTAATTTGATACATATGAGTATCACTTTTTGGTTAATTGAATACACATGTGTAAATAATTGCTTTTGTGTGTGTGTGTGTGTGTGTGTGATACACCAAAATCTACCCAAACCTACCCCTATCACATCACAACTTTTGGAGACAACTTTTCCCCCAAAAAGTTGTCAAAGCTCTCTCTCCTCCCCAGCTCCCTCATTTTTGGCTGGCCATTTCTCTCTCTCTCTCTTCCTCATTTCTTTTTCATTCTCTCTCTATATCTCACTCTTATCTCTTGTTTATGGAAGCACAAAAATCCCATTAAAGCTTCAACCATCAAGCATCTTTTTGAAGCCCTTCAAGCACAAATTGGACCAAGCACATTAGAGATCAATTTACTCCTCTCCTCAAGAGCTCTCTTTTGGTGCTTCCATCTTCCACTATGGAGATCTCTAGCTCAAGCTATGGCTTAGAGGAAGAAGGGGGTTTTTCTACTTACTAGATCTTGGAAGCTCCATCACTTGGGTTCTATATTTTTCATCTCTTGGTCTCTCTATCTCTCTTGCCTTTCCCATTCAAGAACAAGGTAGATTTCTGTCACGCCCCAGAGTAAGCCAAAAATAGGGAAAATAAAAATTTTCCTTTATGGGTCCGTAGACACGTGACTAGTTTGATAACCGTTCTGTCCTTCTAACTCCGCACCATGCAATCATAAGGGAAATACTAGGGCATAAGCATGATCTAAACTTATCAGAGTATAAATACAACAGCGGAAATTAAACAAGGGTTACAATAACTTCAATCTTAATACAAGAGGCTATACTAAACAATTTATACAATCTTAAAACTTGAGGAACTGTCTATCAGGTCTTGGGCAAGGCTTTATCCTCCTTGGCTCCTCGGTACAGCATCCTGAACTCTTCTAACTATCTCCAAACCTGCAACACTCTGGGCATACGAATGCCCAGGGCGTAACATGCCGTCAGCCTTGGAATAAGGCTGAGTGAGAGTCTCAACCGCACAATAATCAATAAATACAGAACATCTCTCAACTCACGTCATAGTTTAATATTTTAAAATATGGTTAACCTCTTATCAAAAGACGCATTCTCACCACGGGCATAACAGAGGTCTCAACAAGACAGGAAATCAGATAAACATAATATCATAGAATACATTCTCCTTATTATAACTCGTGCGTGCAAATGCATGACCAATAAGACTCACTCCCAACTCTTTTCAAAGACACTTGCTTTTAAAACAGATACTTTTCATAACCATTTCATTTTAAAACCAAAACTTTTCGAAACCAAATCATTTGACTCATCAACTCAATTTCATCACTCGCCCTTTTCTTTCTCATCCACTTGACAACACGCGGTATATCAAGGATGACAACATACTATCACAGCCAATTCATACTTATCCCTTGATAGGCCACCGGACGTCTTCACGGCGCACACTATCTGTAAACAATGAGACTGGCACATGGGACGTCTTCAACCATGTGTATACTCTCACCGGTCGTCTACATGGCTGAGAAGTATATTAGAGCACTAGCCGGAAGTATTCAACGATACATGGGACGTCTTCAACCATGTATGCGCATCACCGGACGTCTTCAACGGCGAGAGGCGCGCTAGGAACCCTAACCGTTCATGTCCACCCGACTCGTCAGCCGTTGATCCATAGGATCCAGAAATCATATCTCTTTTACATTCACATATCTCAACTCATTCTTATTCTCACCAAACACCTTTCTTTTTCTCGCACAATGCATACTGACACATGTCATGAAATGCACGTGTGTCCATTATCAATGCACATGCAAATTTACTTTCATTTTTCTTTATTATTAACATGGCATGCGTAATCGATCCCAGTCATCAATATCGTAAAACGTGCATTTAATCAATTAGCAGTAGAAATGTAACATATAGAGCATGGATCGCATAACATGGAATTGATACCGATAAACATATAGATAAAACCCTTGACATGCTCACGTATGCGATAGCACTACCATAACATGCTTTTAAACATCTTATAATTAATAGAATTACACTTGACATCATAAATCAGCTTATCACTTATACAAAATATCATACATGTGACTTTAATCATCTTATATTAGTCTTAATAGGATTAGAGTGAGGTTAGGAAACTCACCTCGAGTCGCCGCTCCTCGAAAAGCAGATAAACGTCAAGTTCTACAATAATAAACGGAATAAACAGAAGTAATGTATGAGTACAACTATAGGGGCAAAAATGGTAATTTTACCAAATTAGGTCATAAACCTCAAGGTAGTGATCTACGTGTCATTCTAAGTCCAACGCCATTGACTAGACTCAAATCGGAGTCCGTCGCGTTTTTCGAGATAATATGCAGGGCTTACTATACTAATGCAGGCCTTAAAAGACAGGCTGTATTTTCAACCGAGTCGAAAAGTCACCAAACTTTACGGGAATGTTCTAGACATTATTCTAAGACTCTGGGAACTGACCGCGTAATTTTCGGAGTCCTAGATTATTTATTATGAATTATTGAAGATAATATATGCCAGAAAATACCCGAAACGGGATTTAAATACATAAGTATAATTATACAAAAGAATCAGTACTTAGAAGTATTATTATTAAATACTAGATATTAAAATACACCACCAGTATTTATTTCATAATTTTCGGAGCTCGTTTGGTATTTTTAATAATTAATATACTCATAAAATAGCTCCTTATTAATTATTAAAAATACTGGACTATACTATTATAGCTTTATAATTTACATTATATAATAAAATAGTCCCAGGGTCATTACCCTAATTTTCTAGAATTTATAAATACACTTAGGTATTTATTAACTAATTAAAACCATTTAAAACTAATATTTATTATTTATATAAATCATAAAAATAATAAACATATATAATATATATAATATAATAATGATATATAGAACATTAAAATAATATTCTATATTATTAAAAACTTTAATAGTATAATTATAAATTAATTTATAATTATTAAAACTAATTAAAACCTTTTAAAACTAATTAATACTAATAATAATAATAATAATAAAAATAATAATAATAATAAAATCTTCAGACCCGACGGGTCAAACCCGAACCGACCCGACCCCTACGGGTAACCCATATAGACTCACAAAACAACCCGTCCGTGTGACCCAATGGGTCAGACCCGACCCGACCACAACCTAAACGGTCTACCCATTATAACTCACAACTAAACCCAACCAGAAACCTAATCGGATCAAACCAAACCCGGAACCGAAACCCATATGCACACACAATCTAAACCTACCCGTAACCCAAACCCTAAACCAAACCCGAACTAAACCCTGACCCACTCTAAGACACAAGACGACCCGACCTGACTACCCAAACAAGACCCGACGTCAAAACGACGTCGTGTCTTAAAAAGATCCACGGGTCCTACTCGATCCGAACTAACCCAGACCCTAACCCATACCTACTCACATACTGACCCACCCATTTGCCCAGCCCGACCCGAACTCCAACCCGACGCCAAAACGGCGTCGTCCTACTTAAAAAGCCCACGGGTTAATAAGATCCCAACCCGGCCCGCTATCCAAACCCTTTTACACACACAGACTAACCCTACCCAAACCCGACCCATACCCGCCTGTTATAACCCGAAACCACTCGGGTCTCTTCTTCTTCTCCGGCGAGCTGCTCGTCGCCGAAAAGTCGGGCTTCGCCGGAAAACTTTCAAACACTCATAACTCTCTCTTCTCTAACCCAAAATGGACGAGACCAACGGCATTGTGACCGGTCAGGGACCCTCTATAACATACTAGAGGCTCTTGATTCGGTTTATTCATTTTGGGATCCTACCAGAGGATTATCCTTTTCGGCCAAGAAAAGGATAATGGCCTGCATGGCCATCCAAACAGTCCCCAAATCAAAAACTGCTACATAGGGGTTCTACTGGACCAAGGGGGTCACCATGGTCTGGTTTAGAGGCCATTTGGTTGAGATTTGAAAATCCAACCTCCTAAGGGTGCTCTAATGGCCGCCGGAAAGTGCAGAAAGCCTTAGGCTCTATTTGGGCTCTTGCATGTGGGTTCTGGGTGTGCCTATGTGACATGCAAGGATCCAGAAATCAAAAAGGGGGTGTGGTTTTACCTCAGGTTGTCCCTGTTTTCCACACTCTCAAAATCTTCTCCGATCTTCGTCTTCTCCCTCCTCTGCTTGTGTGCTGTGCAAAGAGGGGTCCCAGTGTGTGTTGTATGTGTGTGTGTGTGGGCAGAGACAGTGTAGAGAGTGAAGAGAGGCTATGTGTGTAGTGTGTACACAATGTGGGGTGTGGGAGTGTGTACAAGCCGAGAGTGTGTGTGTGGTGTTTAGATCTTCTCAAGCTCTCTCTCTCTCGGCTCTCTCTCTCTAAGACAATCTGTATGAACAGATTGTGGGGAGATGGGGGTGATTAATGAGAGGGTGAGGGTGGGGTGCATTATATAGAGGGAAAGTGAGGGAGATTGTGTTATGTGCAATGGGTGCACCAATGTGTACCTAGGTATGTGTATTGTATGTCCAAGGGTAGATCAAGGGTGGGGTCCACATGACCTTCAAGGGTGGTGTGGGTCCCATACTTAGATTGTGCATATGGATGTGTTCCTGAGTCCCAGAGTAAGTGTATGTGTATGTTGTGTGTATCTAAGGGTAGATTATCAGGGTGGGGTCCACTTAACTGCCAAGTGGTAATGTGGGTCCCACTCTCGGATTGAGTACCCAAATGTGCACTAGTGCCTAGGTTCACGTGCTCTACGGTAAAAGTATGAACGGGGCTGTGTACGGGTTTTTGTATAAGAAGTCCGTCTAAAAAAAATCTAAATGAAATGCAACGTCGACGCTACGACCATTCTAATGCATTCGAAGTTACGTCTATTCTATTAGGTGCTAGGTTATTACTAACGTCGTCGTCGTCGAGACGTTGAGTAAGAATCCTATCCAAGGGTTTCTAAATTAAGGAAATCCTAATGGACCTCCTACAATCGTCATCAAGGTGACATCACTATTCTAAATTCCTATGTGGAATTTCTAGGAAAATTCTGGGTGCTACAATTTCATTGACTAAGTGCACTCATAAATCTAATTTCATGGTTTGTTATGTGTAGGATTAGACCTTATACTTGTTAATCTTGCATGGGATTTCTTACATCTTGATCTATGTGCTTATATGCTCTTATGTGCCTAGTTGAAAATTTTGCTAAACCTAAATGTCATTTGGTTGAAATGTTTTAATTAGACTAAAGGTACTATAAATCTCCTATTTGTCTAAGTTGTTGAATATGCCTTGCATGTTTTCCTTCCTAATAATTTAGCCTTGGCATCATGAACTACTATGCTTAATTTCTTGACATTGAAATTATTGAGATGACATTATAGTTGCATAATCATTGTGGTCACATTTCATAGTCGCCAAGTCGGCAAAACATTCATAGCATTGGCTTGGGAGTATGAATCTTGTTAGAATTACTATGATTGGGGAATGCCTTTTTGAATCCCCGTTTGGGGTTGTAAATAGATGAAATTCCTGAAGCGGGTGTGAGGTGAGGAAGGTTGTTTGTGATCCTTAAAACATTCAAAAATGCAAGGTCATATTTGGCTAGCTACCGGAGATCTTGTATGCTACACTCACGTTGGAGTGGCTCGCATCCAGTGTTGAGAGTGAGTGGCTATGGCATTTGGTATTGGGAAGTTACACAGTTTGGCCTTACGGCTAATTGCATTGCCACGAAGGTAAATCATTGCACCGCATGTTTTAGCATGATTTTAGAAGTAGTAGTACATTTCTTCAATGCTATCTACTGAGCCTTCGTGCTTAATGAATCTATAAAACCACTTTGTTTCAGGTGAGGTCGACAAGGGCAAGGCCCACGAGTAGTCGGCTTGGTGAACTCTTTTGAAGACATCCCTTACGGAGTCTTGTTTTGAAATGTATTCATTACATAGTTGGATTTGAGGAAGTTGTAATAGATGTAATTTAGAATCTTGGACATTGATTCAGATTACTAAGCTTACATGTTTATCTCCTCTTCTTTTGTACCCGAACTTAAACTATGTACCTTGAATGCATAGTATTTAATACATTCTGCTGACTTTTGTACCTTCTTAAGGATCATTTGGATTTTTCTCAGGATTCGTTTGTACCTTGAATTCATAGTGTTTAATACATTCTGCTGACGTTTGTACCTTCTTAAGGATCATTTGGACTTTCCTCAGAATTCGTTTGTACCTTGAATTCATAGTGTTTAATACATTCTGCTGACGTTTGTACCTTCTTAAGGATCATTTGGACTTTCCTCAGGATTCGTTTGTACCTTGAATTCATAGTGTTTAATACATTCTGCTGACGTTTGTACCTTCTTAAGGATCATTTGGACTTTCCTCAGAATTCGTTTGTACCTTGAATTCATAGTGTTTAATACATTCTGCTGACGTTTGTACCTTCTTAAGGATCATTTGGACTTTCCTCAGGATTCGTTTGTACCTTGAATTCATAGTGTTTAATACATTCTACTGACGTTTGTACCTTCTTAAGGATCATTTGGACTTTCCTCAGGATTCGTTTGTACCTTGAATTCATAGTGTTTAATACATTCTGTTTATGCTTGTACCTTATTAAGGACCTTCTTGGACCTTCTTCAGGAACAATTTGTACCCTAAAAACCTTCTTATTTTCTTAAGGTTTCCTTTCATTTAAAATTCTTTAAAGTCCTTTATCCTTTCTGTTTAAACTTACAATCTTTATTTCAAAATGTTTTAAGTCAAATTTATGTTGATTGACCCCTTTGACCCGTTTGGTACTTGAGGGTCAATCCCTGCCTTTTTGACTTTTCTTTGGAATCCACGTAGGATTCCCCTATGCTTCCGCCTTGTTGGATTGGTCCATGTAGGACTATCCCTTGCTTTCCTTTATATTGTTTGACTCGTTGACCTCGCCCACGTGGCTCGATTCCCGGGGCGTTACAGAAACGCCTGTGCATTGGTCAACACAAGATCGAAAAAGATTCCTCTCATTCGAGCATCACTTTTTCTTTGATAATCCATACCTTTTCAAGTATTGTGTTGATCGGGGTCATCCGACGTTGCGTTCTAAATGAGGATATTACCGTCATCCTAGTGTCTTGCCATTCTGAAGCATGTGGTGGCCACTTTGCTTCACAAAAGACCGCACAGAAAATCTTACATAGCGGTTGAAGGGAAAATAGGTTTAAAATATTTTTTTAAATGCGTAGCGGAAAACAAAGTTCAAAAAACTTTATTGGTAGCCCGGATCTACTACTTATTAACTCTATATATGCGTACAAGAGGGGACAAGAATTATACCTTTAAGTCTTGAACCCAATTCTGAAAACTTTGACTTCAAGTAGCCTCCACTAGATGGTCTTCACTCCTATGTCTCCTGTGAATGCTTCTAGAGAGGCTAAAGTTATGGTAACTCTAATAGGAAGGATAGAGAAGGTTTGGGAACCCTAGATAGTCTCTGTAGCTCTTTGGGAGAAAAAATGACGATTAGAAATATTATATATTCAGCTGCCCTATGTCTAGATTTCCAAATCGACTTTAAGCCTTCGACCGATTGAAGTGGCTTTGATCGATCTAACCTTCGATCGATTGAAAAACTTTTAATCGATCGAACTCGCCTTGACTTCAATCGATCAAAATACTTTCGATCGATCGAACCTACCATGAAAACATCCTCTTAAGCCTTTCCAAGCATTCTAGCGGAGCTAAGAGTGGGACCTCTTAGGCTCTTTATTGTTGGCTCAGACAAATTGTAAATTCCCATGATCATCAAACTAACCAACTAATCAGTTAACGTTTACTCCACTATAAAATAATAACTGAACTCTAACACAAAAGAACATATCCGAAGCGATGTCTAGACTTGTATGTTGTGCTAATATCCCTCTACCATCAGCAATGTTAATCATATTCTGGTAGTTAGATAAATAATTACCATCAACATGAATCATGATTACTTGTCATATTCCTTGAGTTCCATTCACCCCTCATGATTACCAAACATGTTGATAACTACTTATCAACAAGACTGCAGTTCTCAGCAATCAACTTGGTGACATTATCAAGGGAATGCTTTCTCTTTATCAGAGGGTAGATTCTATCTAGACAATATATGTTCACAACTCAATGAACATGACATACCCAAGATACCCACTGATTGGTAAGTTAAAGCACAGTCTGTGTTCATAATCGTCTCAAGATTGAGAACACGTACCTTATACAAGTTTTGAGTTCCTATCAACTGTTGACAGTCTTGAGTGTCAATAGGAAAACTCAAGTCCGTCAATGCACTGTAAGCAGTAGCATGTTAACTAAGAGTTATACTCTAGTGATTGAGATTCATCACCTCATCCAATGGTAGTTAATCATGCTACAATGTAAACCTGATGAGATATCCAATCTCATCATCCTCTATGACAAATTCTAAGTATAAAAGAATAGTAATTTGTATCTCACTTGTATGTATCTCATACACACACGAATTATTTACAATGATAATTAAGGATAAATAATCATCTCAATAAAGACATACATAACAAAATGTAAAGCTGATATCAATGTCGATGTCTCATACATAAAGTAATGGTTTGAAGGCACAATCCCATCAAACTCCCACTTGCACTCATAACCATTCAGGACTACATCTGAGACCTAGACTATCTAGATGACGATCAAAGATTTTCTATGGCAAGGCTTCTGTAAACGAATCCGTAAGATTGTCAGTGGTGGCAATCTTGGTGACAGCCACATCTCCACGTTGAACAATAGCTCGAATTATTTTTGCTTGACGTGCTTTCCCTTTTCGTAGTTCCTTGGCTCCTTGGATTGAACCACTGCCCCACTGTTATCATAGTATAGCATAATAGGTAACAGTGACACTGGTACCACCTCGAGCTCCATAAGGAACTTCTTGAGTCAAATAGCTTCCTTTGCGACTTCACAAGTAGCCACATATTCAGCTTCTGTAGTTGAGTCTGTAATGCATTTCTGCTTAATGCTCCTCCAACTAACAGTACCCCTCCCAAGGTAAAGAGATGTCCGGATGTCAACTTTCTCGAATCTTTATCTAACATAAAGTCCGAGTTAGTGTATCCCATTGGAATTAACTCACTACCACCATATATAAGCATGTAATCTTTAGTTCTTCTCAAGGATTTAAGAATGTGCTTAACGGGTGTCCAGTGTTCTGGACCTGGATTCAATTGATACCTGCTAACCATGCCAAATGGCAAAGCAGATATCTGGTCTCGTGCATAACATCGCATACATGAGACTTCTCACTACCGAAACGTAGGGAACTCCTACCATGCGATTCCTTTCCTCCTGTGTCTTAGGACTTTGGTCCCTGGAAAATGCTAAACCATGCCTAAAAGGTAATAGACCTTTCTTCGAATTATCCATAGAAAACATAGTTAGCACCTTATCGATATAACCAGCTCGAGATAATCCTATTATCTCTCGCTTACGATCCCGTAAGAGCTTTATCCCAAGGATGTAGCTTGCCTCTCCTAGATCCTTCATATCGAAAGTACTAGCTAGCTAAACCTTAACCATTGACAATGCCACTACATCATTCCCAATGAGTTTAATGTTGTCAACGTAAAGAATAAGAAAAGCCACCACTTCCCTTCACACTTCTTGTATATGCAAGGCTCATCCAGATTCTGTATGAAACCAAACGACTTGACTGCTTGGTTAAAATGAATGTTCCAACTTCTGGATGCTTGCTTAAGCCCATAAGTGGACTTTTGCAACTTGTATACCAAGTTACCTTTCCCACCAGCTATGAACCCTTCTGGTTGCTGCATATAGATGTCCTCTTCAAGATTGCCATTCAAGAATGCATGCCAGATCACATAATTTAGGCATGCATCAATGGATAGGAGTATTCTGATGGACTTGAGCATGGCTACTAGTGAGAAGGTTTCCTTATAGTCAATGCCCTCCCTCTGAGTATAACCTTTCGCTACAAGCCTTGCCTTAAAGGTATCAACCTTTCCATCAGATCCTCTTTTCCCCTTGTTGAACCACTTACAACCAATGTGTTTAATATTAGCAGGAAGTTCTACAAGATCCCAGACCTAATTAGAATGCATAGATTCCAATTTAGCCTTCATAGCTTTAACCCAATGAGCTGAATCAACATCAGCTATTGCCTCTTCGTATGTGGCAGGATCAGATTTATATTCTATGAAGACAGCTTCAAAAACTTCTCCTAAGAACATGTATCTACCAGGCTGGCTGATAGTCCTCCCACTATGACGAGGTACCATTGTAGGAACTAGTAAAAAATTGGTATTTTCTTGTCTTACATCATTATCAACTGCGGGTAGGACTGAGGGCTCTCCTTCTATCTCTTTAAGAGCTATCCTTCTCTTAGATTTATGGTTTATGATATAATCATCCTCCAAGAAAATAACATTTGTAGTAACAAATACTTTATGTTCTCTTGGATTATAAAAATACCATCCATAAGTACCCTTTAGATACCCTACAAAGTAACATACTTCCGATCTAGAATCCAACTTGCTCATCTTTCCTTTTAGCACATGTGCCGGACACCTCCATATCCATAGATGTTGCAAAGAAGGTTTGCGTCCAATCCATATCTCTCGCGGTGTCCTGGGAACATATTTTCTTGGTACTAGATTTAGTATGTACACAGTGGTTTCTAAGGAATAACCCCAAAGGAATAATGGTAACTCAAAATAATTCATCATCGACCTAGTCATGTCGAAAAGGGTCCAATTCCTTCTCTCTGCTACACCGTTCTGCTGAGGTGTACTAGGTGCAGTCAACTATGACAGAATCTCATTCTGTGCGAGGTGATCAATAAACTCATTAGAGAGATACTCGTCACCTCGATCAGATTGAATGGCTTTGATATGTGTGCCCAATTGCTTCTCCACTTCAGCCCTAAACTCTTTGAACTTTTCAAAGGCTTTAGACTTGTGCTGCACTAGGTACACATATCCATACCTAGTGTGGTCATCAGTAAATGTAATGAAATACTCATAACCACCCCGTGCTCTAATATTTATTGGTCCACACACATCAGTATGAACTAATTTCAACAAAGCATTGGTCCTATTATCCTTTGTAGGAAGGGGCCTTTCGGTCATCTTACCCTTTAAACAAGACTCGCAGACTTCCATTGGTTCGAGAACCAAATTGCCTAAGACCCCTTCTTTGACTAGTCTGCCAATCCTATTTAGATTGATATGGCCAAGCCTCATATGCCAAAGCCTTGTTGGATTAGTGAAGGTTCCTTTCTTTTAGATGGTATAGTTACCACTGAGTTATTAAGTTCCATACAAGAGTCTTTAGAAATGTTTGGAGGTATCACATACAAACCATTTGATTTTACACCAGAACATACAAAAGAACCATTTCTTTTGACCACAACTTCAGTTCTGAAATGAAAAGAATAACCTTTATTCGATAAATTAGAAACTAAAATTAAATTACGTCTCATTGAAGGGACATAAAGTAAATCTGATAAAATCAAAACTTTATTGTCTAAAAATTACAAAGCTACCACTCCTATTGCAACCGCAAAAACAATTACGCTAGAACCTAGAGTAAGCATAATCTCTCCATCACTGCATTTCCTAGTTGATCTGAACTCCTATAATGAATTATAGATATGGTTATCAATGCACCAAGTGTTTGAAGTATCCATAGAAAACTTACTTCAATCACATGTGATTCAATCATACCTTGAACTCTTGTAGCTAAGAATTCTGGATAGTTCCTCTTCCAGTGGACCTTCTCATCATATTGGAAATACTTTTCCTTGCCTTAGCCACCCACCTTCCCCTTACCCTTAACATTTCTCTTAGATTTTGCAATCTTAGGGACTGGTCCAACAATTGAACCACTAGTGCCAGGCTTCTTCTTCCCTTTCTTGCCTTTCGGTATAGATCGGGAGGAGGAAGAGCTTTTCTCATCGTTCAAAACGTTGCCCCCAAGCTTGATCACCCCTTCCGCTGCCAGTAAAGAACGCATTAATTCGCCCATAGGGAAATTCATTTGATTTATATTATAGTTAAGTTTAAATTAAGTGAATGAAGGCGACAACGAATTAATGATCCTATCAACTTGGGTCTGTGCGTTGATGTTAGCTCCCAAAGTCTCCAGTTCGTTCAAATAACTAATCATTTTTAAAACATGTTCTTTTACTGGAGTCCCTTCCGACATCTTGGCACTCATTATCATATGCATGGCAACCTGTCTAGTAGGCCTGCCATGCTTCCCAAATATTTCTTTTAGGGATTTGATAATGGCATTGGCAGAATCATTTGATTGGTATTGGTGTTGTGACACATTAGCCATAGAGGCCAATATGTAGCAACGAGCCATCCCATTCGACTTCTTCCACTTGTCAAACTTGCGTCTAGCAGCAACCGAAGCATTTGCAGTGGGTTCTTCGGGGCATGGGGTGGTGAGTACATATATGTGATCCTCCGATCCGTAGTTAAAACAATGTCAAGTTTACATTTCCAGTTAGTGTAGTTATTTCCAGTTAACCTATTCTAAGTAAGTATAGTGGCAAGTGGACTAAAAGCAGATCCAAACATTATGATTATTGAAAAATCAAGTAGACAAAATAAATATAGATATCAGAATATGACAGTTCGGAATAAAAGAATCCTTAAAACTCTTATTTTAAAACAAAGCCGCCGGAATATCAAAACAAAAGAGTAAAGCCTCCATGTGGCGATCAATGCTCGATCTTTCGAGTAATCATGACTTGTCCGCTATGCAACTCTTGTAAAATAAGTTATGACTCCCAAACATATTTGATTCTATGTTTCTGAATAATGCCCTGTGTGGGATCCCTTATCCATAGCTTATCTAGTGTACACCATTAATTAGGATCCAATCACAACCACCTCAAGTAGTACCTCCGTGTGGTGGTCACCCTCTATCACATCTGATTGATCCTATCCGTAGGAAGTTCACATCTAGTAACCAATGAGTAGTGTACCCTCTGTATGGAATGATCACCCCTGGTGAGGTGACACAGAGTGCGCTACTAATCTTACAGTGAACCATTAATGGAAGATCGTGGGTGTCATTAATAAGACCCTCTCCCACTAGATTTAATAGTAAAGGATTTTGCTTTTGAACTAAAAATTTTTTTTCTACACATTACCCATAAACATCCAATGTTTACTAATGCGTTAAAATGGTTTTTGATTTTTATTTTAGAAAACTTATTTTACGTGCATGCAAGTAGTAGCAATGTATACGATGCCAATCACAAACCAAGCACATACAAAAAACACTAAAATGAAATAAAAACATCCAAACGATGTCTCTATCTCCCATGGCTCTATCTTTATAGAACCTGCTTCTTGGTTTGATTGCCTCCGGCTCCATCTTCATGGACAATGGCTTCTCGCTCCATATTCCTGGGCTTCCTAATTCTATTACATTGGACCTATGCTTCTTTCGAAGCTTACAATTTATCTAGAAATATAAAATAACAATAAATATAAAAAGGCTAGGAAAATCGGTGCGACTTTCCTTTTCGTAGAATTGAAGTCGCAGTGCCCTTTACATGTGCCTTAAACCAAACCATAAAATAAAATACACACCAATCTCAAACATTTAAAACCAAAATTAAAAACCCAAAGTTGGTGCCATGGGAGATAGCGAACAAGCCTTGCTGCAAAAGGGTTAGTTGCACACACAACCATGCATACATATATAACCATTGAAACTACTAATTTATTTGCATACACCATAAACACTTTATGGAAGTGATTAGAACTAAAACAACATCTCTGGTTCCCTGTCACATTTGAGCGATCGAAAAAGGTTCTTTCGATCGAACCTTCAATCGATTCAACATTGTCCAATCGATTAAACTTTTAGTTTCACAGAATGATTCGAAACAATTTACAGAATAATATAAAATTAAAGTATGTAATTTTAAAATCTTTTAAAATTGTGAAAAAAACATCTGGACAGAGAATCAGTTTCGATTATCGAATAGACATCAATCGATCGAACAAAATAATGTTCGATCGCTTGAAACATATATTAGTTCGATTGATCGAAACTATTTCAATCGATCAAAAATAGAAGTTTGATCAATCAAAATTGCCATGCATCTGCTGCCATCACAGATTTGTTTTCTGCTACAAAAATGCTACAGAAATAGATCTGTGACAATGTAGTTTCAAAATAGTAATAAAAACTAACAAGCAAATCACACTAGTATTCAAAAACGCTTCTATAAATCCAAATAAGTATGGCTCTGATACCAATTGAAGGGAAAATAGGTTTAAAATATTTATTTAAACGCACAGTGGAAAACAAAGTTCAAAAAACTTTATTGGCAGTCTGGATCTACTACTTATTAACTCTGTAAATGCGTACAAGAGGGGACAAGAATTATACCTTTAAGTCTTGAACCCAATTCTAAAATCTTTGACTTCCAGCAGCCTCCAGTAGATGATCTTCACTCCTATGTCTCATGTGAATGCTTCTGGAGTGGCTAGAGTTTGTGGGAACTCTGTTAGGGAGGATAGAGAAGGTTTGGGAACCCTAAATAGTCTCTGTAGCTCTCTGGGTGAAAAAACGATGATTAGAAATATACTATATGCAGCTACCCTATTTATAGATTTCCAAACCGACTTTAAGCCTTCGACCGATCGAAGTGGCTTCGATCGATTGAACAACTTTTGATCAATCGAACTTGCCTTAAATTCAATCGATCAAAGCTCTTTCGATTATCAAACCTGTAATGAAAACATCTTCTTGTGCCTTTCCAAGCATTCTAGTGGAGCTTAGAGTGGGACCGCCAAGGCTTTTTATTATTGGCTCAAACCAGTTGTTAATTTGCATGATCAAACTCTTTGATCAACAAACTAACCAACTGATCTGTTAACGTTTACTCCACTGTAAAATGATAACTGAACTCCAACGCAAAAGAACATATCCGAAGCGATGCCTAGACTTGTATGGTGTACTAATGTCCCTCTACCATCAGCATTTGTAATCATATTTAGTTAGTCGGATAAACGATTAGTGTCAACCTCAATCATGATTACTTTTTATATTACTTGAGTTCCATTCACCCCTCATGATTACCAAATATGTTGATAACTACTTATCAACAAGACTACAGTTGTCAGCAATCAACTTGGTGACATTCTCAAGGGAATGCTTACTCTTTATTAGAGGGTAGATTCTATCTTGATCATATATGTTCACAATCCCATGAACATGACATACACAAGATACCCAGGTGTTGATATTTAAGACCTCACTCATTGGTAAATCAAAGCAGCCATATCCACAGTCTGTGTTCACAATCGTCTCAAGATTGAGAACACGTATCTTATATAAGTTATGAGTTCCTATAAATTATTGATAGTCTTGAATATCAATAGGAAAACTCAGGTTTGTCAATGTACTATAAGCACTATCATATTAACTAAGAGTTATACTCCAGTGATTGAGATTCATCACTCCATCTAATGGTAGTTAATCATGCTACAGTGTAGACCTGATGAGATATCCAGTCTCATCATCCACTGTGACAAATTCTAAGTATCAAAGAATAGTAACTCATATCTCACTTGTATGTATCTCATACACACATGAATTACTTACAATGATACTTAAGGATAAACAGTCATCTCATAAAAGACATACATAACAAAATGTAAAGCTGATAACCATATATTAAAATATCGATGTCTCATACATAAAGTAATGGTTTGAGGGCACAATCCCAATAGCGATTTCTATTGGCCCACCATATTCAAAGATGCCTATTCTTTTTGAAATTCTTGCCAACTTTGTCAAAGGCTGGGCATGATTTCGAAGAGAAACTCTATGCCCTTGACTCCCATAATTATAATCAAAATCTTTAATTGTTGGGGCATAGACTTCATGGGTCTGTTTCTAAAATCAAATCACTGTGTTACATATTTCTTGCTATGGAGTATATCTCAAAATGGGTGGAAGCCATTCCAATTCGTCAAAATGATCACAAAACCGTTATGTCCTTTCTTATAGAACATATCCTTTCATGTTTCGGGACCCCTAGAGCTCTTATAAGTGACCAAGGCAAACATTTCTGCAATAGGCCCTTAGAGTCACTACTCAAAAAGTATGGGATAAATCACAAAATTGCTTTAGTTTACCACCCACAAAGCAACGGGCATGCAGAATTGGCAAATCGTGAAATTAAACACATCCTTGGAAAGACAGTTAGCTCGATTAGAAAAGACTGGTTGTACAAGTTGACTGATGCGCTGTGGGCATACCATACCGCATTTAAAATGAAACTAGGTATGTCCCCATATCGTCTGGTGTACGAAAAAGCATGCTACCTCCCAGTCAAACTAGAACACAAAGCAACATCAAGAAACCAGTAACATCAACCCTTTATTTGTATTTGTCAGTAAATGGATGCATCTCTGTATTTCTATATCCTTTGATGTACGTTATGATAGTATATGAATGAGATTTAATGATTAGTTCTTATGGATGTTAATACTTAAGCCTTTGAACTTTTAAAACAAAAGAAGGATTATTGAACCAGGAGGCCTGAGCACTCAGACCTTTGGAGCGTTCGAGGCGCGAGCGCTCGAGCTAGCACGATCGCTCAAGCTTAAAAGAGATGTAATGACTGTTTTTCCCCTGGGTTCCAAAAAGTCTATAAATACCTAGCATTTCTCAGCATTTTGGGCATTGGAAACTCAAAATTTTTAGAGAATTCTTTTATGAGAAAGAGTTTGTGAGTTTATATGCTTTTATTTACACACACTCACATACACTCTTTCATATATGCTTGCATGGCTTTCATTTCTTGATCGACACCACACACACACACACTCATACATGTTTGTATAAAGTCTTAGGGTTGGAGGACTTGAAGGGTCAAGAATAAATGAAGAGGATCATGACCTTGAAGCTTGCTTAAAACTTATACTTGGAAGTTCTTGAGGATCACACACATATTCTTCATCATAGTTCTAGATCATCATCTAGATCTTGGTAAGTCTTCAAAATCACTTCTAAACATGTTTTATATAGTTATCTTGATGATCAAAGGCCATGCATGTGACATGTATTGAGATTTCTAAGCTTAAAAATTGTTGCTAAAACTGTCACTGTTCTGAACTGCTAAACTCAAGCTCTCGGACTAGGTGCGAGTGCTCGAGCCTACTGAACGGGCCAGGTGCTAGTGCTCGAGTTTAGCAGAGTTTAAAAGACTAGTTTGTTGTATGTGTATCTAAGATGACCTATATTATGAATGGTGGTACCATGATCTGCGATAGTTGTACTTTGGGTTGTACTTGATATACATGCTTGTGTGTGCTTATTGTAAGCTGTACCTTATATTGGGATTGTGCCCTCAAACCTGGTCTTTATGTATTTGACATTTGGTATTTTATATATAGATATCAGTTTACATTTTACTATGTACGTTTTTATGAGATGATTGTTGTAATCCATACGTGTCAAAGTAGGTAATTCGTGTATGTATGAGATACATATGCGTGAGATACGAATCACTATTCTTTGATACTTAGAACTTGTCATAGTGGATGATGAGACTTGATATCTCATCAGCTATACACTGTAGGATGATTAACTACCATGGAATGGAGTGACGAATCTCAATCACTAGAGTATGACTCTTAGATAATATGCTAGTGCTTGTAGTGCATTGGCGGACCATAAGCCTTCCTATTGACGTCTAAAACTGTCAACAGTCGATAGGAACTCATAACTTGTATAAGGTATATGTTCTCAATCTTGAGACGATTATGGACACAAACTGTAGATGTGGCTACTTTAACTTACCAATCAGTGAGGTATATAGAAGATCAACACCTTGGCATCTTGGGTATGTCATGTTCATAGGGTTGTCAACATATATTGTTAAGATAGAATCTACCCTCTAATAAAGAGTAAGCATTCCCTTGAGAATGTCACCAAGTTGATTATTGTGTACTACAATCTTGTTGATAAATAGTTATCAACATGTTTGGTAATCATGAGAGGTGAATGGGGCTCAAGGAATGGAAGATATAATCATCATTTAGGTTGACAGTAACAGTTATCCAACTATCTGAATATGATTATGAATGCTGATGGTGGAGAGACATTAGTATACCATACAAGTTTAGCTATCACTTTGGATTTGTTCTTTTGCGTTGGAGTATAGTTATCGTTTTATAGTGGAGTTAACGATAACTGATTAGTTGGTTAATTTGCTGATCAAAGAGTTTGATCATGGGAATTAACAACTAGTCTGAGCCAACAATAAATAACCTAGGAGGTCCCACTCTTAGTTCCGTTCGAATGCTTAAAAGGCATACGAGGATTGAAGGTTCGATCGATTGATTGAACTTGCTTCAATCGATCGAAGGTTTAATCAATCGAAAGAGTTTCAATCGATCGAAGACTTTAAGTCGGTTTGGAAATCTATAAATAGGGCAGTTGCGTATAGAATAGTTAGATCGTTGTTTTTATTCATACAATTTGTAGAAACTATTTAGGGTTTCCCAACCTTCTATATCCTCTCTATTACGATTCCCACCAACCCTAGCCTATCTGGGTGCATTCATAGGAGACATAAGGGTGAACATAACCTAGTGGGAGTTGCTGCATACTAAAGGAAGAGGACAAAATTAAAATTAGGTTCAAGACCTGAGGTGTTGTATTCTATCCCCTCTTGTACCTATAGAATTGATAAGTAGTAGATCCGAGCATGCCAATAAATGTTTTGAACATATTTTTCCGCTGCGTTTAAGAAAGGGGATGTTTTCTTAACATAGTAATATGATTAACTTGTAATGCTTTTTACGTACAACATGCAAGAACCATGAGAATAACGTAAATGGCTTTGCAATGTACTTAAGTACGCGACTTTGAGAATAATGTTCTTTGACAACTTGTACCATGCACGTTAGTTGTTAATGATGCGGAAGATGCGATAACATTAATAACAAGATGTTTATATCCTTTGGTCTGGTACTTGTGTTCCATTCATATTGTCAGTCAGAGAAAGAGTAAAGAGTCTCGGGTCAGTTGTTGATATGGTTAATAGTTGATGGGCTGATGTCAAGTAAGTGGTTAATTGGGGCAAGATGATGAATTAACCAAGGCTGAATGGAATAAGATTGGGATGACCAAGTAATGAGGCCATAAGGTTGATGTCAACTAAGTGGCTAGTTAGGGCAAGATGACAAGATGGTAACCCATGACCAGAAAGTGGCGATATTCCAGGCCAACGGAACTCGTGCCGGATGCATGCAAGAGTCGAGTTGTACAAATTGAACCTGTGGTCCTAAGTGAAGTGTTAAGTTTGTACAGATTGGATCGGTAGTCCAAAGGGATTGATTAATTGATGTTTGTTGTGTTTCCAATCTGAGTACTATAAGTAACAACTTCTAATCCACGAGTTACATCAAGATTAAGATTATGCTAGACTTTAACAATAACATTTTTAAAAGGAGAATGAAACAGAATGTCTCACTTTTCTAATGGACTAACAACTGTTTTTTGAGCCTGTTCAGTGTAGTAAGTTTACTCATTCAGCTTGCAGTAAAGCTGATGACTTTCATGTCCTGGACAATCAAATGCCTAGATCTTGCATAGGCTGATTACCTAGATGAGGAGTATGCCTAAGAAGGATACGGGTTTGCGAGCTAGCTTGCGGAAGAGAAGACCTTTGTTTATTTATCTTTTGTTAGTAGCTGAGGCACTAGATGTCGATCTTGTTATTATCACTATGTTGTAGGGCATTACACCTAGGATGTTATTATCTTCCTTTTCTTTTCTGTGGGTTGCAGTAATGAAGACTCTAATCATGTTTAATACTATATATGCATAGGACCACCATGCTTATTGCTGCTGCTTATATTTATGGTATATTGCTTTTATCTTGGTTCTTTCTTGTATGAAAAAGCACGCGATCCTCAAACTAGTCACGCATCCACAGGTCCAAAGGTGAAAATTTTGAAATTTTCCCTACTTTGCTATGCCAAGACGTGACAAAACCGGGCTTTCTAGAATCAAAGTAGAGTGCCTTCTCAAGTCGAGCATTGCACACCTAAGTGGTGAAGAGGTATGTCATGTGAACCAGGGTCCTAGCTGGATAGACCTGATCATTACATTCCTTGACAGTGGAGAACTCCTTGCCAAAAAGGTAGAGGCAAGGCGCATTAGACTTTGAGCAGTCAAGTATCACCTAGCCAATGGAATTCTCTACAAAAGAAGCTACACACTACCCTACCTCTGATGTATCCATACTACTCAAAAAGATTACATTCTGAAATTCACGAGGGAGTGTATAAAAGTCATATAAGAGGCTGGGTCCTGTCTAGGTGAGCACTATTATAGGGGTGTTTGATTAGTCTTGTATTTTGCATTTCTATATACGTATATTTATGCAAAATACCATCCCCAAAGCTCCTAATTACATCTTATATACACTTCTGTCTCACAACCCTCATTTATCTCACTTGCATCATGTACATAGGTTTTGTGAGTATGTTGTAGGTGAAGAAAGCATTTTGGATCAAAATGGTGATCTCAAATGAAGACAATAACAGATGCATCTGGTAAAATGGAATTTTTTGTCATTGAAGACCTTGGATTTTTGAAGTTGATCCAGAGATAGAATATGTAGTTTGATGATTTAGCGTTGCGTGTCTATCAATTTTGCTTCAATCCGAGGTCCGAGCTTAGAGATATCACAATTTACGATCAGTGCACAGAGTAGAATTTTTAGTTAACATCAGCAGATTGATCCGAATTTTACACTTGGATCGATCCGCGATTTTTAAGGGAGCTACTTGTAACACCCGCTCCTGGGGGTTATATTTAATTGTGTTTAGCATGCATTATTAATATTATATTAATGATATGATTATATATGCTAAGTGAGTTTTAGCTCACTAAAATGATTGGGGTATCCAGTTGGGAACCCAAATATTCGCTAATGTGGCACTCCCAGTTTGGGACAGTTATGAGAGGTCCTCGTGTGACGGGATAGATATGTGGGATAATTCTTATGTGCTTAAATGTTTATTAAGGCATATATGATTATATATTATGTTATTTTAATAATGTGTTAATTGTTAGAGACTACTTGTCCGTTAGAAGTACCTTTGTAAAAGCGAATGTGACATGTTTCATAATTAGTAGGTTAATTAGCAACTTCATAATATTATGTGGGACCACTTATGGGACCCACATATGACATAGATAAACACACATTTAATTTTGGGAAAGTTTTAATAAGTTTCATAACTAGTAGGGGTATAATCGCAAAACTAGTAAAACTTGGGAAGGCAATTATAGAAACACAATAAGTTACACATTGCATGACACTTTGCTAGGTGACTCACCGTAGCCTCCTTCTTCCTTACACCAAAAACATTTACAGAGAAAAGGAATTCGTTGTGAATATGCCGGCATTTGGGCCCACTCATTTTACTTTTTCAAACAAATAAGAGTCGCCAAGTAATTTTAAGAAAGTAAATTACGAAACCATTTTGAAAGCTACTTTTCTGCGAAACCAAAGATTTTTAGGTCCAGGAATTATGGAATGCTAGGGGAAGGAGTCCGATGGGATTAAAGCACCCCCTATCACCCTATCATGGATAGGATTCTAGTCATCATCCTTTTATTCAATTTAAAAGTTTGTGTGTGTCCCAAACAATACATAGATATAGATATACATAGCATAAGGAAGTCGAAAAAGGTGTAAGATTGCTAATGATAAAAGGCATCCATAACCAAGTAAGCTCAAATAACACACAATATGTGATGTAATAAGGAATGAGAAAATTCATCAGGATCCAGCTGTGATAGGGAAGCGTGCAATGCAAGCATAAAAAAGAAAACCTAGGAAAAAGTCTCTAAATCACATAAACACATAAGGCATTACCCTAATCTAGGGTGTTGCACATGAAGTCGTAAAATCGATAAAACAAATATTACTAAGTAAATAGACGGGAACATGAGGAACTACAAAACAAAGGTTAGTCCACATGGATGAACATGATAAGATAGGATTTCACCTATTTTCTACCAATAGGGAAAATGTTAAAGTCTTGGACCCTTTTCCATCAAGGAAATTGCAACATTCCTATATATATACGAGTCTCGACGGGAAGGCCAAAAGAGGCCTTAGCCTAGAGCCAACGTGATGTCGACAAAGGAGTGAGATGACCTCAACGCGATCGGAAAGAATTCTAAACTAAATTAATCATGTCAAAACTAACTATCACAATTTATGCTCTAACATTCCTAGAACATGATAACGAAGATGCATGATAATAGACATGACATGAGTCACTTGATTTGGATCATTGGATCTCTGGATTTAGGTTTAATTATTCATAATCAAAGCATGTTTCAAGCCTTAAGGCCTTAGAAAGTCATTTGGATTCAAATTTACAAAGTTCATCAAATCTGCCTCAAGCTTTTAGAATTTACAGAACAGAAACTTAAACTTCAAAAATTCAAAAATCATAGTTCCTATGGTTTTATCTTAATGATTTTCACATATGATATGTTTCCGTGAGTCTAAATTCTATATCAAAAATAAAATCAAGGATCACATGGCTTAAACTCCGGGAATTGACCTCGGATTAGGGGTCACTTAAGTTCTGCCAACTCTCTGTCCAATAATCTTGTATGATTTATTAAAAATAGTAAATTAGCTTTAAACCACTCAAATTTCTTAGAGGATTTCACTATCTCACCAAAGTTGATTGGAAAAATAAATTGAAGCTCAAATAATTTAATGAGTAAAGATTGAGACACACCCAAAGACAACTTTAGGGACACAACCCAAAATATGTGTCTATATCTCTCCTGTGATGTCACTGTACCCCACAGTGACATAGAAGAGAGATAGACACATCTCTTGGGTTGTGTCCTAAAATTTGTGTCTTTCGGTATGTCCCGAGTATTACCCTAATTCAATTAAGGTTCTGATCTACTCATTTTCAAATAGACTCACTGTTCTAAAATTCTAGATAGAGAGGGACTAGTTCACAAAATTCATGATCAAACCATCAAGATCACATAATTGAGACAAAGTAAAAATTTTAGTGGTAGATCTATGAATTAGGAAAAAATTTCAATTGGTCTCATTCAAATCCAACGGATCATGATTTAATTAAAAATCCTTGATCACAGATCGTCATTGAAGTCACTACACCATTGATGAATTGGTGTTTATAACCCAAAATTAAACTAAACCTAGAATTCTATAGAGAATTTAGGCTTTGTGTAACCATGATCAACACAAAAAATACCCACTTATCATGGTAATTCATGATTTTAGGCTTGAAAGAATTTCAACATAGATCTCATAAGAAGATCTAGAAATGAACTCTAAGGTCTTACTTAACCTTATGAATAAACTTAAACACTTGAATTCTATTACATCTAACAACCAAATCATATAAACAACCACATTATAAATCTAATTCCTCTCCCAAGTTGAAGATCCTTGAGGATTGAAAACTCGACTTCTATGGACTTTAATGAAACATGAAAATTTTCATGATCCCTAAATGGATGAATCAAAGCCATGAATATAGGCTTAGATCCATATATTATCTAAGAGTATCACTTAGATCCTCTCTAACCCTCTCATAATCATGGAATTATAGAGAATTAAAGGAACTAATCTCAAGAAATTCCAGTAGAATATAGAAAATTCTATAGAACTCAAGAGAAGAGCATGAGAGAGAAAGGATGAAATCTATGCCAATTTAAATGATCCATGACTAAATTTTGATAGAGAACATATTTTATATAGGTCAAATGATCATCTAGACCCAAATCAATGTCAATTCAATAGAAATTCAATCACAATTTAAGTGGTGTGTGAAGAAGGAGATAGAGAAGAGAATTTTTGAAAATATGTAAAAATCTTGTTGAATCTAGGAATTGTGATTGAATTATGTAAATATATTACACTAAATGAGAGAATTACCTCTGGAAATACTCAAATTCTCAAAGATTTTGATTGAATCGGATCAATCTTCAAGATCTCTTCACTTCTCTTCTTCAAACTTCTCTTCTTTCTTTACTTTTCATCTTATGATCTCCCAAAACTCTTTGATTGATTGATTGACTCTATATCTTCAAGACCCTTAGTTTTTCTTTGGAAATACTCAGATTATCTATAGATCTCTTTGAATTCTCTTAAAGTTCCTCAGTCTCAATTTTTCCAACCTTTTCTCCCTTTGGAGGAAGTCTATATTTATAGAGTAATCCTCACGTGGAGGGTACTCTTGTCTTTTCAAGATGATCTTATCATGTTAAACATGACTTAAGGGTATAAAATATGTCCTCAAGAAACGAGGTCATTTGGGATATTCTAGAGATTCAAAGAAAATTCTACAAGCAATCTTATTTCTTAAAACTGCATTCAATGCGGCACTTAAAATGGCCTCTGTGTCACTCATTGAGTGCCAGCTTGTCGCCCCAAGTGCCGGTTCTTGCTATTTTAAACAATTTCTTTTTCTTTTTCTCCTTTTTTATTCTTCTTACCTTGAAAATTCTTATTTAACACGTCCTAGCTTCAAATATGATAAATAAAATATCCTTGAAATCGTTTTAAGGTCTAGAATAAGTAGAATTCATTTCAAAAGCCTAATTTTCATGGTTCTTCGTCAAATTTTTTTTCATTTCTTCTTTTAAAATAATAATAAAAGAGAAATAATAATCTTAAGCTTCTAAACCTCTTTACTTGAATCTCTGCTATCCCGAACGCTCTAATTTCTCTACCACATGTATTTGATACTCAATAAATCATAGAAACTTTCCCTTGAAAATCTTGTTCATTTTTGAAATGAAATTTGATTGAGAAGTTTTCTGAAGTTTATGAAAAGTCTTTGAAGACTGTCCAAGCGTGCCGGACAATATCATCAACGTATCAAAAGGTAATTCTCCCTAGGTTCGATTGTTCATTGAAAATTAGGGTGTCTACGTTTGTACAGAAATTACAGTGAGCTGTTTGACATCGGTTTTCGAAACAAGATACATATTTACTTGGATCATAACTTGTAAATTTTGTATAGGAAATTTTACTTGGATCTTACTAGGATCTTAACTTTACGAAGCAACAAGTGATTGACAATAATTATGGAATTTAGATAATCAGATGCTTGAGTTTGTCTTTATGATGCTAAGCATGATTAGCTAGCTTAGATTCACATGTTTAGAATAATTTTGATAGCTTATGTATTATTGGTGAGATTGAGCATGTTCGTAACCCATATACATAAATATTGTAATTCACAAGCGTATAGCTTATACAGTGTAGTGGTTATTGAATAACCATTATAGGTAATCAAGCAGACGGATCAAACAGGAAATGAAAATGGCATTGGTGAGACAACATGGGAATATGGGAATGGTCGTAGTTAATGTTGTTAGCTACCTGTTTTGTACTAAACTTGTAATATGGCTAGAACTTATCTTGTATGTGGATTTAAAATGTTAATAGTTTAGTTGCTGACGCATGTCAAGTTAAGCTTACATTTGGAAGTTCAAGACTATATATGTATAATAGGTGGTTTGTGTAGTTCTTGAAGACTTGTAGTTGTTGGTTAACAAATTTGACATGTGTAAAATAAGGTTTGTATCTTATTGAGATGACATTGTAGTGGTTGTGACATTTGCCATCTTGCTTGGTTTGGTTTGGACGACGAACTTGGAGTTTACTGCAAGAGTTCGACTTTAAATGGATTTGCATTTAAACTTTTTTACCCTTATTTTAATGGTGGTCATGAACTTGAGAAGTCCATATTTATGTTACAATGATGTTTTTACATGATTATGGGATTAACTTAATGTTTTGAATGTTTTAAAGTTGGTTAAACTCGAAGTGGTTGAATGGCTCTAGGCAAAATTCTGCAGCAGGGAAGGGATTCTGCCCAGAGGTTATTCGACCGGTCGAAATACCCATTGATCCACTTTTGGTTCTACCACTTTGGGTGTTTTGTTTTACTTTTAATTAAATATAAGGGTACTTTTGGGACCTCTTTGAACAATAAAGATGTTACTTTCGAAAAAGAACTTCGTTAGGGTGTGTGCTTGTAAAATCTCTTTAAAAATGTTCAAAATGTGTTGAGTTCATGAGTCAAAACTTCTATTAATGTGTTTTATGAAATGCTAAGGATATGGGACATACCTTGGTGGCTTTCCATGTGTCCTAGAATTATATGTGCGGTTCTGGGGCGTGACACTACTGAATACATTTTTGAATTTCGGATCGATCCACAGAAGGTCTGGATCGAATTTTGGCATGTTTTCTTTATTTACAAGTGTGTCATTTGTGGGTTTTTGTATAATTACTTTGAGATGAATTGTTTCTAGGGATCGATCTTGATTTTTTCTCTCATTTTGGGTAGCCCCCTTGGGCTCCTTCCATTTTCTCTTTATTTATTATAAACATGAAGCATTAATTGAAGTTTTAATGGCTAGGTATATGTTCTACCTCTTTTCCTTTGATGGTGTTGATTTATTTTACATGCTTAGATAGATTTATATAGGTTTGGGATTATGAACTTACCTATGAACTTCTTGTATTTGTTGCTATGATTTATTTGTTAGAAGCACCTCTAGGGTTCATATATGTAAGATTCAAGACTAGGGAGGGGGGGGGGGGGGGGGGGGGGGGGGGGGGGGGGGGGGGGGTTCATCCTGTATGTCGTGCATCATTGATTTTCAAATCTTTGATATTGAATCCTGCCTTATGTATTTAAGATGGAATGCACTCTATATCTTTGATAATTCTTATGTGTGGGATTTAAACCCTAGAGTCTTCATCTTTATGTCAAGCATCTTTGATTGTCCCAATACTCGATTTTAAATACTACCTTTTAAAGGCTTCGTTTGTGATGGATTAGAACATAAAGGGACTTCATCTTGTATGTCATGCATCCTTGATTATCAAATTATAGCTTCTAATCTCTATCTTGTGGAAATCTCAAAAATCACCCTTATCAAGCTTATGTGTGCACTCCTTGTGTTCGTTGATAAGTCTGTATGAGATTTTTAATTTAGAATGTGCTTTGGAACATTAAATCATATGCTCTTGTACTTGGTTCAAAGTAGGGGAATGATCCAAACTTAATGCCTTTTAGATTAGTTTTCATTTACCTTTTAGAGGAATGACCATGCTAGTCTTGGTGTTTCTTGCATTTCAAGTCTTTAATCTTTGGTTAAAGCAATTTGAGCCTATTGGAAGAGATTACATTCCTCTATCTTTTCACTCGTCTGATTTTTCAAATTGTTTATATTTCAAGAAGACATTTGTCTGGCATGCCCACTCTCGTATTTTATGTATTTCCAGCCATACAATTTTTTGCACACCTAGAGGGACATATGTGAGAAATTTGGTAATTCATCATGCCACCAAGAAAGAATTTGATGAAGGATTAGGGAATAGCAGTGCAACAAAAGATGGATGCACCAACCATGGAAGAAATGCTAAAGGAGGGATTCATGGCAACACCAGCAATCAATCTCATATAAGCAGTCATGAATCACTCCAACAGCAGCCTGAAGAGCTTGGAGCCACTGTTGTTGGCCCAGATCAATAGGTTTTGAAGGATTATGCAGCAGCAATGCATTTAAGTCTAGATAGTGTACTTCACGATTAGCACCAAGCCAACTTGCAACAAACTTCCACAATTATGAAACCATTCATGGATATGATATAAAGGATGGGTAACCAAATTACTAAGAGTATTGACCCTAAAATGTCATACATGATAGAAAAATAGGCCCAACATCATCCTTGAGACTAGTTCCTAGAAGAAACCTATACAGGTCCCCATTAATCACGCTCCATAGCTGAGTTATGGAAATGTTATGTCACGCCCCGACGTTGCATAATTCAGGAAAGCATTTAATTTCCTATATGGACTCGTAGGTCGTGACAAGTGAGTATGACCAATTGTCCCTGCAACAAATAACTTAAACAACATTTCTAGAGAAAAGGATACTAATAAACATAATCTCCAAAATTAAAACTTACTAAACTATTACAACCTGAGTATGACCAATTGTCCCTGCAACAAATAACTTAAACAACATTTCTAGTGAAAAGGATACTAATAAACATAAACTCCAAAATTAAAACTTACTAAACTATTACAGCAGTCATAATCTTAGGCACAAATAGCCTTATTTAAATCTATCATAAAGTCTATTACAACCCCAAATTAAAAGACATATGAAATATAAAACAGCCTCCTGGAAAGTCCCCTGCCTCTAACTAGCATAGTCGAAATACCCTGGCTGCTCCTGACCCTGAAAATCTGGACAAAGAGTCCAGGACGCATCAATGCCGTCAGCTTAGGAAAGCTGGTGAGTAAAATAAACATGTGCTCACAATGTATATATAAGCATATGATCAACAATACAATATAAACTGATAGAACAATAGATTCAAGGTTCCAACTTCAACAAAAGTCACAGGGGAATATAGTAAGCAATAAATACGTAATCGCACATGAATCATGTAACATCTTATCTTACCAATTCTTTTCTTTAAATAGCTTAATTCAACTAACACATCACCTCAGATACCAGGACTAATAATTGCTCAGTACCTAGATCGTACAACACATCGTCGCCTTGGATACCATGAATAATATCCGATTGATATCCAAGTCACACACCATACTATCGCCTCCAATATCAGGAATACTATCCGCTCGATATTGAAGTCACGCACCACTCTATCCCCTTAGATACCAGGAATAATATCCGATCGATATCTAGGTCGATCACAATAAACCATCGCTCCGGATATCAGGAATACTATCCGCTCAATATCCAAAACGCGCGTCTTAGATACCAGGAATACTATCCGATCGATATCTAAGTCGTACATAACACTATCACCATGCTTCAGATATCAGGAATACTATCCGATCAATATCCGAAACATGCGCCTTAGATACCAGGAATACTATCCGATGATATCTAAGTCGTACACAACACTGTCGCCTTCAATACCAGGAATACTATCCGATCGATATTGAGGTCGCACACCAGACCGCCACTCTTTACTCTTTTCACGCTTTCTCACACACATGCATGTCGACACAATCTCTACCCTATCATGCATGTCAATGTTCAAGCAATTGTAACACCAAACAAATGTACGAGAAATCAAGTCTTTCTAGCTTTCTTTTTAACTAAATCTTTCAAACAGGGTTCTGTACCAGCTTATTATTATTGATTAAATCGATTTATCCAAATCTCGCTTTTATAATCTGTTTTCCTTTTCTTTATTAACAAAGTGCACCGTCCTTAGAATCATTGAGTTAGTACCCATGATCTAAATTATCAAGTCATATATGAAACAACAGGTAAAAATCATCAAAACTACTTTAATACGCTTTTACGGCTACTAGTACACAAGCATATCCACTTTGAAGCAATGCCCTTAAAAATGAGTTATAAGTTTTATAGGTGAATTATACATCAAAAGAAAGGTCTTTGAGTCTAGTTTCCAACACTTTGAACGGTGCGCGTTTTCGAGTTTTCTAGAGGAAGTTACGACCGTTTTAGTAAAAGTCGTTAGCGCTGAAACATGTCAATCGATTGGTATACATGTCCATAGATTGATATCCATGTCAATCGATTGGAACACATTCCAATCAATTAGTAACCATGCCAATCGATTGGTAATCATTCCAATTGATTGGTAATCATACCAATCATTTGGTATCAGCAGTTTCTCCCCTGTTACGAATTTAAAGGCTGTTTTTGACCCATTTCTCAATTCTGCTTCAACCAAGACATATAATATATGGATTTCTTCATTTTTCTGCAAGGATTATGACTACGTGATCGGTTTAAACTAATTTCAATCATAGCTCTCGGATTTCACGTAAAACCGAGAGGTGACAAAACTTTAAATCAACGATACCTCGCAATACGAATGAATTAAGCCGTAGTATTCGAACCGCAGCTTATTGGGACTAAGATCTTTCATTCCCAATTCACAGAATTAATTTTGGTTAACTTTTATAAAACTCCAATTTCAAAGCTTCAATGGTGTATATATATACACATATACACACATATATACACTGAAATATACATATGTATACGTTGAGAGTGAGTTTATAATACTCACAGAGACTAAAATGGCAGAAATTAGAGGTCAAGAATTTTCGTCGAAAACTCCGTCGTCTAGAATTTCTTCCCATTCTCTCTTGATTTTGGTATATATATAAAACTCTATATATGTGTATGTGTATATGTATATCATATAATTAATCTGCGTGTGTTAGTATCTTGAGAGAGCAAGAGAGTGTTGAGAGAATTTGAGAGATTGAAAGACTGTGTGTGAAAGAGAGACACTGATACACATATATATAAATTCATTGTTTTGGGCTCCAAGCAAAGCCATAAGAAACGCACGGTGTGGTTGAGCTCACATTCTCCCACACCTAAGTCGCGGTACAAACGCAGCTTTAAAACATAAAACTGGTATTTTACAGTTGAAATAAAAATACAGAAAATTATTTTAGTGTAGGAAATAAATTCCCGATTTATACAAAAATATAGATATTATTTTTAAAACCATAGAAAGTATTTCTATATTATGAAAATTACGGTTTGACCCCCAAATAAAATGATAGAAATAGAAATTAAATGAAACACTCATTTATTAAAAGAAAAGAAATACAGGGTGTTACACTTTACCCACCTTAATAGAGATTTCGCCCCGAAATCTGAGCTAACTAATCCTGAAACAACTCGGGGTATCTAGTCCTCATGTCCGACTCTAACTCCAACGACGCTTCTCCCTCATCATGATGCCTCCACTGAACCTTAACCAAAGGAACGTCTCTTCTTCTCAGCCTCTTGATACTCTGGTCAAGTATCCTCACAGGTCTATCATTGTAGACAACATTCTGACTCTTCTCAATATCATCAAAATTAATCACATGTGAAGGATCCCGTATGTATTTCTTCAACATACTGACATGGAATACATTATGAACACCAGACATCTTTGGTGGCAACGCGAGTCGGTAAGCCACTTTTCCAACTCGCTCCAATATCTCAAACGGTCTGATAAAATGAGGTGCCAACTTTCCTCTTTTCTGACCAAAACGTACTACTCCCCGAATAGGTGAAACTTTAAGGAGGACGTGTTCACCGATACTGAACTCCAAATCCTTTCGACGTCGATCCGCATAACTCTTGTGTCTACTCTGTGCAGTTTTCATTCTTTCTTTGACTAGTGAAATCTTCTCATTAGTCTCTCTTACCAACTCTGGTCCCAATAATTCTGTGTCTCCCACTTCAGCCCAACACAATGGAGATCGACATGGCCATCCGTACAAGGCTTCAAACGGTGCCATCCCAATACTCGAGTGATAACTATTGTTATACGCAAATTTGACCAATGGTAAGTGAGTCTCCCAAGATCCTTCAAAATCGATTGCACAAGCTCTCAGCATATCTTCCATAATCTGATTAACACGCTCAGTTTGTCCATCGGTCTGACGATGGAAAGCTGTACTCATTTTGAGCGAAGTTCCCATAGCCTTCTGCAGACTTTCCCAAAATCCCGAAGTAAAGCGTGCGTCGCGATCTGATACGATCGACATCGGTGCACTGTGCAGTCGTACCACTTGCTATAGGTACATTCGACTCATCCTTTCTACTAGGTAAGTCATATTATACGCGATGAAATGTGCGGACTTCGTCAGACGATCCACAATTATCCAAATCGCGTCATGATTCTGTTGTGACCGGGGTAATCCAACCACAAAATAGTTATGTGTTCCCACTTCCATCCTGGAACAGGTAAGGGTTGCAACAATCCTGAGGGTCTCTGATGTTCGACCTTCACTTGTTGACAAGTCAAACATTTAGACACAAACTCGACTACATCTCGCTTCATCCCTTTCCACCAGAAGTTTCTCTTCAAATCCTTATACATCTTTATTCCTCCTGGGTGTATTGTCAGTCTCGATTTATGTGCTTCTTTGAGAATATCTTTTCTCAAATCTCCATAATCTGGCACACACAATCTGTCTCGACATCGGTATCCTCCATCGGTCCCAACCTTCCATTCTATAGGGTCCTTTTCTGACATCTTGGCGAACCATCCTTGAAATTTCTCGTCTTCCTTTTGGGCCTCGATAATTCGACTCACAAGTGTTGGTTGTACTACGAGGCATCCAAAGTGTTATCCGACACTTCCCTCAGAAATCTGCATATCAAATTCTGCGACTGTCTCTAAGGCTTTCCATTCTCTCATCATCAATGAAGCAATCATTCCTCGAGGTTTTCGACTTAGGGCGTCAGCGAATACATTAGCCTTACCAGGGTGGTACTCTAATGTAAAGTCATAGTCCTTGATCAGTTCCATCCACTGGCATTGCCTCATGTTCAATTCCTTCTGAGTAAACAAATACTTAAGGCTCTTGTGGTCCGAGAATAAATCAAACTTCTCTCCATAGAGGTAGTGTCTCCAGATCTTGAGTGCAAACACAATGGCTGCCAGCTCCAAATCATGAGTTGGGTAATTCAATTCATTTGGCTTCAACTGTCGTGAACCATATGCGATAACCTTTTCGTCTTGCATAAGGACACATTCCAGCCCTTGATAAGAGGCGTCACTAAAAATAGTGAACTTCTCACCATCCTTTGGTATCGCAAGCACTGGCGCTGCTGTCAATCTCTCTTTCAATTCCAGAAAAGCACGTTCATGCTTATCCGTCCATTCAAACTTCAAATCTTTCTTAGTCAAACCAGTTAATGGGGCCGCTATCTTTGAGAAACCCTCTACAAATGTCCGATAGTAATCGGCGAGTCCCAAAAAACTTCTGACTTCTGTAGCATTGGTTGGCCGAGTCCAATTCGCCACTGTATCAGTCTTTGAGGAGTCAACCGCGATTCCTTGTTGAGAGATCATATGCCCGAGGAACTTAACTTTCTGAAGCCAGAATTCACACTTGCTGAATTTAGCATATAGGTGGTGATCCTTGAGAGTCTGCATTGCAATCCGTAGATGCTGCTCATGCTCTTCCTCTGACTTGGAATAGATCAAAATATCGTCAATGAAGACAATAACGAACTGATCTAAGTATGGCTTGAATACTCTGTTCATCAAGTCCATAAACACAGCCGGAGCATTCGTCATCCCAAATGGCATCACTAAAAACTCATAGTGTCCGTATCTCGTCCTGAAAGCAGTCTTAGGTATGTGCTCCTTTCGTACCCTTAACTGATGATATCCTGACCATAGATCTATCTTGAAAGGTCGTGGCTCCATGTAATTGATCGAACAAATCGTCTATCCATGGTAAAGGATACTTATTCTTGATAGTAACCTTATTCAGTTCTCGGTAGTCAATACACAGTCGCATAGTTCCATCCTTCTTCTTCACAAACAACACTGGTGCTCCCCAGGGTGAAGTACTTGGACGAACAAAACCCAACTTCTCAAGTTCTTGAACTTGTTCCTTTAGCTCCAGTAGCTTGGTAGGGGCCATCCTGTAGGGAACTTTGGTTATAGGTCGAGTACCTGGCACCAATTCCACACAAAATTCTATGTCCCTATCTCTCTCTTGTCCTTCTCTTCTTCAGGGAAATGCTTCTCTAGAAACCTTTCCTTGAACACCACCCACGGCATTCTCCTTGCAGCTTCTTCCCCTATGGTCGCATTTTCAGCATCCCACCAATCAGCTGTCGCATAAGTCAGTTGAAAGATAGCTAGACGCTTCTTCTCCAGATCCGTGCACTCTATGGTCTCAAAGATACGCTCCATTTGGCGTAGCCACTGTTCCGCTTGCCAAGGTTCATCAGTCCCAGCAAAATACTCAGGTCGCAGAGTGCGAAACTCCTTGAGAAGCTTGTCTCCAGTCTGGTGGGCTTGCTTTCCATTCGCGTTATGATTTCCAATCTGATTATTGTTCCTTGTGTTCTGATCGCTAACCCTCTCCAACCTCCTTACAAAAGGCTCAAATATTCCGGTTGGATCTACTACCGGGGGTGCAACTTCAATAGCGGGACGATTCCTGAGATTTCTTCTGGCCATATGATCGAGAGAACGGTACTTATCCATTGATAAACAAGAATACGGTCAACCTCTCGAGAAGAAAAAAAAATTCTAACGATAGAAAGCGACTAAATACGGAATGAAGTCGAACTATCTTATCTCAATTCTATCTTAACAGGAGATCCTATGTGTCTTGGATAGTTGGTCGAGCCATAACCTGGCTCTGATACCAAAAAGCCTGTCACGCCCCGACGTTGCATGATTCAGGAAAGAATTTAATTTCCTTTATGGACTCGTGGGTCGTGACAAGTGAGTATGACCAATTGTCCCTACAACAAATAACTTAAACAGCATTTCAAGAGAAAAGGATACTAATAAACATAAACTCCAAAATTAAAACTTACTAAACTATTATAGCAGTCATAATCTTAGGCACAAACAGCCTTATTCAAATCTATCATAAAGTCTATTACAACCCCAAATTAAAAGACATATGAAATATAAAATAGCCTCCTGGAAAGTCCCATGCCTCTAACTAGCATAGTCGAAATACCCTGGCTGCTCCTGACCCTGAAAATCTGGACAAAGAGTCCAGGACGCATCAACGCCGTCAGCTTAGGAAAGCTGGTGAGTAAAATAAACATGTGCTCACAATGTATATATAAGCATATGATCAACAGTACAATATAAACTGATAGAACAATAGATTCAAGGTTCCAACTTCAACAAAAGTCACGGGGGAATATAGTAAGCAATAAATACGTAATCGCACATGAATCATGTAACATCTTATCTTACCAATTCTTTTCTTTAAATAGCTCAATTCAACTAACACATCACGTCAGATACCAGGAGTAATAACTGCTCAGTACCTAGATTGTACAACACATCGTCGCCTTGGATACCAGGAATAATATCCAATTGATATCCAAGTCACACACCATACTATCGCCTCCAATATCAGGAATACTATCCACTCGATATTGAAGTCACACAAAACTCTATCCCCTCAGATACCAGGAATAATATCCGATCGATATCTGGGCCGATCACAATAAACCATCGCTCCGGATATCAGGAAAACTATCCGCTCAATATCCGAAACGCGCGCCTTAGATACCAGGAATACTATCCGATCAATATCTAAGTCGTACACAACACTATCACCATGCTTCAGATATCAGGAATACTATCCGATCAATATCCGAAACACGCGCCTTAGATACCAGGAATACTATCTGATCGATATCTAAGTCGTACACAACACTGTCACCTTCAATACCAGGAATACTATCCGATCGATATTGAGGTCGCACACCTGACCGCCACTCTTTACTCTTTTCACGCTTTCTCACACACATGTATGTCGACACAACCTCGACCCTATCATGCATGTCAATGTTCAAGTAATTATAACACCAAACAAATGTACGAGAAATCAAGTCTTTCTAGCTTTCTTTTTAACTAAATCTTTCAAACAGGGTTCTGTACCAGCTTATTATTATTGATTAAATCGATTTATCCAACTCTCGCTTTTATAATTTGTTATCCTTTTCTTTATTAACAAAGTGCACCGTCCTTAGAATCATTGAGTTAGTACCCATGATCTAAATTATCAAGTCATATATGAAACAACAGGTAAAATTCATCAAAACTACTTTAATACGCTTTTACGGCTACTAGTACACAAGCATATCCACTTTGAAGCAATGCCCTTAAAAATGAGTTATAATTTTTATAAGTGAATTATACATCAAAAGAAAGGTCTTTGAGTCTAGTTTCCAACGCTTTAAACGGTGCGCATTTTCGAGTTTTCTAGACGAAGTTATGACCGTTTTAGTAAAAGTCGTCAGTGCTGAAACATGTCAATCGATTGATATCCATGTCAATCGATTGGAATAAATTCCATTCGATTGGTAACCATGCCAATCAATTGGTAATCATTCCAATCGATTGGTAATCATACCAATCGATTGGTATCAGCAGTTTCTCCCCTGTTACGAATTTGAAGGCTATTTTTGACCCATTTCTCAATTCTGCTTCAACCAAGACATATAATATATTGATTTCTTCATTTTTCCACAAGGAATACGTGATAATTTCAATCATAGCTCTTGGATTTCACGTAAAATCGAGAGGTGACAAAACTTTAAATCAACGATACGTCGCAATACGGATGAATTAAGCCGTAGTATTCGAACCGCAGCTTATTGGGACTAAGATCTTTCATTCCCAATTCACAGACTTGATTTTGGTTAACTTTTATAAAACTCCAATTTTCAAAGTTTCAATGGTGTATATATATACACATATACACACATATATACACTGAAATATACATATGTATATGTTGAGAGTGAGTTTATAATACTCACAGAAGCTAAAATGGCAGAAATTTGAGGTCGAGAATTTCCGCCGAAAACTCCGTCGTCTAGAATTTCTTCCCATTCTCTCTTGATTTTGGTATATATAGAAAACTCTATATATGTGTATGTGTATATGTATATCATATAATTAATTTGCGTGTGTTAGTATCTTGAGAGAGCAAGAGAGTGTTGAGAGAATTTGAGAGATTGAAAGACTGTGTGTGAAAGAGAGACACTGATACACATATACATAAATTCACTGTTTTGGGCTCCAAGCAAAGCCATAAGAAACGCACGGTGTGGTTGAGCTCACATGCTCCCACACCTAAGTCGCGGTACAAACGCAGCTTTAAAACATAAAACTGGTATTTTATAGTTGAAATAAAAATACAGAAAATTATTTTAGTGTAGGAAATAAATTCCCGATTTATTCAAAAATATAGATATTATTTTTAAAACTATAGAAAGTATTTCTATATTATGAAAATTACGGTTTGACCCCCAAATAAAATGATAGAAATAGAAATTAAATGAAACGCTCATTTATTAAAAGAAAAGAAATACAGGGTGTTACATGTTAAGCTCCTAAACTATCCTGCAGCCCCTGGTTTCCTTAACCACCCTGGTTCTAGCATGTTTGATCATGCATCAAGTTCCAGTAACCAACCAGCTTCAAACCAGGTTGGTCAAGGTACAGAACCTCTTGAGAGTCAACGAGGATTAACTGGTCGTATGGGTCCCTATACCGATTTCTAAGTGGGATAAATAATGGTCCCAATCCATCAAATTGGCTATCATGAGGGTACTCAGCCTCAAATGTCTACATTACCAACTTGGGGGCCATATACTCAACCAGTGGTGCCAAATGTAGGGCAAACTGCTCAGTCAGGTGTTCACATGGTAGGCTTACCTCACTCACAGGTATATCAGACTAGGGGGCACTTCTATTAGCCAACAGGGTAGGTTGGAGACATCATCAGCTAGTAGCATAGGCTAGGGGAGGCGTCTCTAACTAGCCTTTGGGACATACTGGGGGCATCAACAACCAGCAGCACATGTAGGGGTCCAATTCCAACAACCCATGACATATAATGGAGGGCAATTATCGGTGCCTACAATAGGTTATCCAGGTCATTAGCTTGCTAGTAATAAGGTACGTAATCCCTATCAGCTTGATTTTCACGATCACATCCCTGTAGGGATGAATAGGGATGAAATGGTAGAGCCTATCAGAGAACAAGTTCATGGGCAAGTTAGGGAACAAGTCAATGACGAGTTGAGAGAGCAATTCGGGGCAGTATTTATGCCCCCTATCTGTGTTCAATATCAAAAGCCTTGCCCAGATTTCATTGACCGAATATTTAAGTTCCAGTAATAGTATCTCCTTTGGTTGTTGTTCTTTAACATTTTGGCATATGTAATTGATTTTCGTGATTTTTTTATATAGTTAAGCTTAATAGAAGTGGTGTATTGTTGTATATGTGTCATTTTAAGAGAAAGTGATTTGTCTACCATGTAGCTTAGTTAATGTAGGGTGGATGTGTCATTCTAATCAAATGTGTTGCATAGTGTAGTATTATGATAATTAGGCTTTGTGTTAATATGCTTGGTTCATGCCAAGAGAATGTGATGCATTCTACCATGTAGTTTAGTTAACTAAATTAGTTTAGTTAATGTAATTTAGTTATAGGGTGGTCAAATCATGTTAATCAAAGTAGAGCCATAGTATAATAATACAAAGCTTGATTTTTTTATCAAACTTTATAGAACACCTCTTTTAAAGGAATATTATTTCTCTTTTGCATGTTTGGCTAGTAGTAGATTCAACATTCTAACATTCAAATTCATCCGCATCATTTCCTAATCATTCCGTCTTCATTTCTTTTGTGTTTTGGCATTTCTTTTTTTGATTTCTTCTTCTATTTGCTTAATGTGCTTGGCAGTGATTCATGTGCAGGAACATCATATTTGTGCTCATCGGGACTCGTTCCTTTTGTTGGTGATATCACTCTATCCTTACTCATTTTTGTCCTTGTTTTGAACGATTTGTATTAGGGACAATGCAATGTTCTAGTTAGGGGGTGTGGGATATTCACCCATCATGTTGATGTTCCATTTTCTTCTTGCCATCAATTCTCCAAGCATATTTTTTAATAAAAGAAAAGATGATTAAAAAAACTATTCCCAAGATTGTTGTGTAGCTTCCCATTTTCAAGTGTTGAGCGATGACACTTGTCTTGCGATGTTCTTGTGATTTAACTTGCGACACACATTGTATTTCATCCTAGAACAATCTTGATTATAGTGAGCTTCATGAATTTCAAATCTTGGATTATCAGAGCACGTTGCATGATTAATTGTACTAGGATGATTAATGCAATTGTTACCCGAAAGATGTTTCAAACATTTGTGGGGACTTTACCCTTGTGAGTTTTAGATCCTTTTATCCATTGTTGAGTGTTACATACTTCAATTCTCTCTTTTTGAAAAACATACAATAGTTGTAGATAATCTCATCTTCTTGCTTTGATTGTTCAATAGAGGAATCCTTTTGTAGAATGCAAAACTCTTGCTTACATGTCATTGTAGTAGAGAACAACGAATCACATTGTCTGAGGAAATGATTTTAGTTCATTCTTTTCACCATTTTTAGCCTCAACCATACATACCCTTCCTTCACTTAACCATACACCTTTCATATCCGCGTTTGAATTACATTTTTGGGATATCTTTGCATGAGATCGTGTTTATAAGGTTGTAAAAGAGATTGAATTATGTTGTTGTGAGAGTACAAAGAAAAATAAAAGAAAAGAAGTTCTAAAAAAATGAATAAAAATAAATATGAAAAGAAAAAAAAGAGTTTCATAGTCAATTGTACTTCTCTGTTTTAGCTTCAAAGAAATATTTATGGATGATTCATCTCTTGTGGTCATTTCAATCCATGCATTCCAATGAATCTCAAGTTTGTGCCCAAACACTGCACTTCCTTTCCCCTTATCCTTCATCTCATAACCCTTCCCCACTTTACAGCCCCCTCAAGATTCTAATTGATTCTTAAGTTTTGTGATTCAGAGTTTATGTCGATCACGACAAGTAGTTAGAGTTATTTCACATCCTCTAGTGAATGGTATCTTTCATAAAATTAAATTCTAATAATTTTTCACGCTTACTTTTCTCATCATTGACATGTGCGTCGATTTGGTTTCCATTTCCATTACTCTCTATGCCCGCATGTCACAAGTGTATTACCCGATTCAGAGTGCTCATTTTTAGAGTGTAATACCAATGAGAATTGAGTTGAAGCACATTTTGATCGAAAATTGGGTTATGAAAGAATTGTCATCTTCTTGATACTTTGTAGTTATGCACTTCACACCAAACACGCATCCAAGAGTTGAACTTAATGCAGTTTATCTATTAACCTTGATAGTTTGAATACTTTTCAGATATTGCGTGTCACATTACTAAAATCCATTGAAAATCCTTGACTATGTTGAGCATCGTGCATTTGAATAGTAGGCAGCTATTGTGAGAAAACAAATGTTTGTGGGAAACATGCTAAGAGCCCGGAGCTTTAGAGGTAACCTAGAGGTTTAATGGCTTGTTGCAATTGCTCAATGCAATCGTGTTCCCCACGAAATGGTTTATCTTTACTTTTGAATAAATTGTTGCAGAATAATCATCTTAAAGATATTTTTCTTTGCTTAATTGCTAGATATTAGCAATATGCTAGTAGGGGCTGTGATTAGTCTTGTATTTTGCATTTCTATAGATGTATATGTTAGGTTTGTGCCCTCAAACCATTACTCTATGTATGAGACATTGACATTTTAATATATAGATATCAGCTTTATATTTCATTGTGTATGTTTCTTTCATGAGATGATTGTAATCCTTAAGTATTATACTAGGTAATTCTTGTGTGTATGAGATGCATACAAGTGAGATACGAATTACTATTCTTTGATACTTAGAATTTGTCACAATGAATGATGAGACTGGATATCTCATCAGGCTTGCACTGTAGCATAATTAACTACCATTGGATGGAGTGATGAATCTCAATCACTAGAGTTTAACTCTTAATTAATATGCTAGTGCTTATAGTGCATTGACGGACTTGAGCTTTTCTATTGACACTTAAGGTTGTCAACAGTTGATAGGAACTCATAACTTGTATAAGGTACATGTTCTCAATCTTGAGACGATTATGGACACAAACTGTGGATATGGCTACTTTGATTTACCAATCAGTGAGGTCTATAGAAGATCAACACCTGGGCATCTTAGGTGTGTCATGTTCATAGGATTGTGAACATAAATTGTCAAGATAGAATCTACCCTCTGATAAAGAGTAATCATTCTCTTGAGAATGTCACCAAGTTGATTACTAAGAACTGCAGTCTTGTTGATAAGTAAGTTATCAACATGTTTGGTAATCATGAGAGGTGAATGGGACTCAAGGAATAGAAGATGTAATCATCATTCAGGTTGATAGTAACAGTTATCTGACTGCCTTAATATGATTATGAATGCTGATGGTAGAGGGACATTAGTACACCATGCAAGTCTAGTTATCGCTTCAGATATGTTCTTGCGTTGGAGTTCATTTATCGTTTTATAGTGGAGTAAACGTTAACTGACCAGTTGGTTAATTTGCTTATCAAAGAGTTTGGTCATGGAAATTAACAACTGGCCTGAGCCAACAATAAAGAGCCTAGGAGGTCCCACTTTTACCTTCGGTAGGATGCTTGGAAAGGCACATGAGGATCTTGTCAAGACAGGTTCGATCGATCAAAGGAGTCACCATCGATTGAATTCTAGAAAGGTTCGATCGATCGAAGGTGGTTCAATCAATCGAATTTTTGATCGATCGAAGCCACTTCGATTGCTTGAACGTTAGGTCGGTTCTGGGGATCTATAAATAGGATAGTTGCGTCCAAAAATCTGAGTTCGTCGTATTATTATACCAGAAGCTGCAAAAATTGTTTTAGAATTCCGAAACCTTCACTATTCTTTCTATTAGGGTTCCCACCAACCCTAGCCTCTCCAGGAGCATCTGTAGGAGTCATAAGAGTAAAGGCCATCTAGTGGAGATAGCTGGAAGTCAGAGATTTCAGATTTGGGTTCAAGATCGTGAGGTATAATTCTTGTCCCCTCCCTTGTACGCATCTATAGAGTTGACGAGTAGTAGATCCGGGCTACTAATAAGTTTTGTAACTTAATCTTTCCGCTGCGTGTTTAAAACAAATTTTAAACCTGTTTTTCCTTCAGTATATTGATAAACAATACCATCCCTGGAGCTCCTAAGTACATCTTTTATACACTTTTGTCTCCCAACCCTCATTTATCTCACTTTCATCATTTATACAGGTTTTGTGAGTGTTTTATAGGTGAAGAAAGCATTTTGGATCAAAATGGTGATCTTAAGAAGACAATAACAGATGCATATGGGAAAATCGCATTTTTGACATTGAAGATCTTGGATTTTTAATGTTGGTCTAGAGATAGAAAGCTTCAGTTCGAGGTCCGAGTTGAGAGATATCGTGATTCTATGATCAATGTGCAGAGTAGAGTTTTCAGTCAGCATCAGTGGATCGATTCGGATTTTACACTTGGATCAATCTGTAAATTTTGAAGGAGCTACTTAATGCATTTTTGCATTTTGGATCAATCCGCGGAAGGTCTGGATCGACTCGGGAATGCCTAAATACGAATTTTGGCCTATTTTCTTTATTTACAAGTGTGTCATTTGTGGGTTTTTGTATGAATACTTGGAGGTGAACTGTTTCTAGGGATCTATCTTGATTTTTTCTCTCATTTTGGGTAGCCCTATTGGGTCTCTTCCATTCTTTCTTGATTTATTGTAAACTTGAAGCATTAACTGAAGTTTTAATGGCTAGGTATATCTTCTACCTCTTTTTCTTCGATGATGTTGATTTATTTTACATGTTTAGATAAATTTATATAGGTTTGGGATTATGAACTTACCTATGAACTTCTTGTATTTGTTGCTATGATTTATTTGTTAGAAGCATCTCTAGGGTTCATATATGTAAGATTCAAGACTAGGGGCTTCATCTTGTATGTTGTGCATCCTTGATTTTCATATCTTAGATCTTGAATCCTACCTTGTGTATTTAAGATCGAATGCACTCTATATCTTTGATAATTCTTATGTGTGGGATTTAAACCCTAGAGTCTTCATCTTTATGTCAAGCATCTTTGATTGTCCCAACACTAGATTTTAAATAACTACCTGATGTTGTCAATATCAAGATATAAAAAGTGTACTTTACTTTTCTAAGGATTTGTAGTAGTGAAAGTAAAGGTCGAACCTACAAAGATTGAATTACTACGACTCTTAATTTTAAGACCTAAATCTAATTAATTATGAAAACGAGATTTTGATTTGAATTTTAATTAAATTACTGAAATTAATAAGATTAAATCTAAATTATGAAAGCGATTTAAAAGTGTTTTTATAAATATGTTTAAAGGAACCTAGGATTGCAAATCCACCACTAGCTTCATAATAGGAATATTTATGAATTACTTTAGCCTATAAAGTTGGATGATAATGGAGAATTGTAGCTACAAGCCCAATTCCTCCGTCAAGAAAATAACTATGGTTCAAGCACCAACATAATCCATCTTCGGTTAGATCGAATTACCCCACACTAAACTAGGGTTGTGGTATAATCCATCTAATCTAGGCATGGATTATTCGAATACTTGATATCACAATTCAATTTAAGCACCATTACATGTAAATAATCTAAACAAGCACAACAAGCATAGATCATTGAGCACATCACAGTCAAAATAGATCTAAGACAAGAATAAATTTTGAAAGTAATGATTTTAATCAATAGAAGCACGATTTATTTATAAAAATCCTCTAAACATGTAACTGTCATCCATACATAATAAAACTAAAATAACAACATAAAATACACCCTATTACTTGGCTAGGGTTTCATTGAAACCCTAGATCTAGAGTCTAGTTGTCCATAGAAGTGGTAGATGGCAGGTAGTTGATGGAGGAGGCCATGGAAATCCTTGGTCTTCTTCTTCTTCTCCTTGCTTCCCTCCCTTCAATGGTTGAAAGTGTGGTTGTATATTGTGTGTATAACAATTGTCCAACCCCTAAATTGAAGTAAAATAGGGTATATATAGATTTACAACAAGTTTTGGAAGCTTTCCTAACCCGAAATGCACTAAAACTGCTGTATTTAGCTTTCCAGACGTAATTAGGCAGTTTCGTTTGCGTAGGAATCATTAGTAGAGTGAAATACGCAAGTTCCATTTTTACACATGTCGCGCGAGCGCGATATGGGGACCTCGCGCAAGCGATTTCTTGGTTTTTGCGTGAGCGGGCCGCGCCCGCGATGTGGATTTTTTAGCTTCTTTTTGCTTACCTTTTCACCCTGTTTAGCCTGGTTTACTTGATTTCTTCCAAAACCTGTCAGAAAATAGAAAACGAAGTAAAAAATTTACAAAAACAGGATAAAAAGGTACTAACAAACATGCATTAAGTTATATATATAGGATTTGTTCTCTCCCGATCACACCCCCAAACCTACATTTTGCTAGTCCTCGAACAAAACTAAAAATACAACTAAACTACTAACAAAAATCTATTCTATTTTCGCATGGATCGCGATTGCATTTAGCATATGCAATAAGCCTTTTAAACCCCTAGGTGTCCCTAGTCGGACGAGTGAAGTCTCGTGAGGGTTCTCGTCAACAAGTCAACCACAACTATCTTTATTAACTTATAAATTTAAAAAAAAACTTTTATTAAAAACAAAGGACATAATATTCAATACTCCTTCATCATATAACAAAGATTTGAAGTAGAATAACGAACATAGAGGAACATAATGAAACATCCACCTAAATCATGAAAAACAATCCCAAGCACATGCATCGTATAAATCAATAGAGTTCCTCATACAATTGCACGTGTGTGATATGGTAGTCAAATAAACACGCGCATGCCATGAACTTGGAATATAACTCGGATGACCATCTAACTATGCTTCGACTACGAATCTCGCAATGTGAATTACACTCTCAAATGAAACACTCAAAAATAGGTGTAATTTTTCTAAAGTATGTGAGTAAAGGAAATATGTTTTCAAAACGAGAAATGCTCACATATGACTCGGAAAAGACGTATGACACGAACGAACAGTAGTCTCATGGATAGGATGCCAATCAATCAAGAAAAATCCCCTCCCATCGTTCTCATATCCGAACCATGTTTCTAGGATCAAACAGGACTTTTCAAAGGTTGTAATGTGGCTCAGGCTATGAAAAAGGATAGAAAAGATTAGTTAGGTAGTTTTCAGAATGGCATTGTAAGGCATGTTCGATTTCTTTCATTCATCTCTTCTACCAACTTTCATCTTCTCATTCTCTTCTTTTCATTCCTTTCAATTTTTTCTCCTTCTGTTTCTTTTTCTTTATTTTTTTTCAACCTTATTCTTTTTTTTTTCTTTTTCTCTATTCTTTTCCTCCTTGTTGCTTTTGAAACGAATATTCAATAAATAACAAGGCAACCACCCCAAACATCATCTTATTTTCTTCTTCTTCTTAACCACACATCGCCTTAACACCACTAAAAGTTGATCAATCTTTCAGAGGTGAACTCCAAGTTGGCCAAATTGGAGCAAAAACAGGATAATGGTAATTAAAGAAAAAAAATGGCATTTTAACGGCTCAAGGGGCGAACTCAGGAAATTTATCATTTATCGGTCGGTAATAAACAAAGAAGGCCTAGGTCCCATGGTTATATGGTTTTTCAACATTTACGACGGAAGATTATTTAGCATGGTAACAAATATTTTAACTTGACTATCAACCAAAACAAGAATCATGAGACTAAACAACAAGTTAATGTGCTATTTCAATGAAATTCGACAAACACAAGATGTATTTATAACCCTCAATAAAGAAAAGATAGGCTCAAAAGCTCACTGGGTTTAGTCTCCACCTTGTGTTATCTAGAAATCTGAATCATATTATAGTTCACATCAAACATGTATTCAAACGACCACATGCAGTGCATAGGTTTATGTGCAAATCTATGATATAAAACTACGACTCGAACGATACATGACCTAAAACGTTTCAACATGACATCGGTTTATGCGCATAGCCTATTAAGTTGGATGATAATGGGGAATTGTAGCTACAAGCCCAATTCCTCCGTCAAGAAAATAACTATGGTTCAAGCACCAACATAATCCATCTTCGGTTAGCACGAATTATCCCACACTAAACTAGGGTTGTGGTATGATCCATCAAATCTAGGCATGGATTATTCGGATACTTGATAGCACAATTCAATTTAAGCACCATTACATGTAAATAATCTAAACAAGCACAGCAAGCATAGATCATTGAGCACATCACAGTCAAAATAGATCTAAGACAAGAATAAATTTTGAAAGTAATGATTTTAATCAATAGAAGCACGATTTATTTATAAAAATCCTCTAAACATGTAACTGTCATCCATACATAATAAAACTAAAATAAAAACATAAAATACACCCTATTACTTGGCTAGGGTTTCATTGAAACCCTAGATCTAGAGTCTAGTTGTCCATAGAAGTGGTAGATTGCAGGTAGTTAATGGAGGAGGCCATGGAAATCCTTGGTCTTCTTCTTCTTCTCCTTGCTTCCCTCCCTTCAATGGCTAAAAGTGTGGTTGTATATTGTGTGTATAACAATTGTCCAACCCCTAAATTGAAGTAAAATAGGGTATATATAGATTTATAACAAGTTTTGGAAGCTTTCCTAACCCGAAACGCACTAAAACTGCTGTATTTAGCTTTCCAGACGTAATTAGGCAGTTTCGTTTGCGTAGGAATCATCAGTAGAGTGAAATACGCAAGTTCCATTTTTACACATGTCGCGCGAGCGCGATATGGGGACCTCGCGCGAGCGTGATATGGGGACCTCGCGCGAGCAATTTCTTGGTTTTCGCGCGAGCGGGCCGCGCGCGCGATGTGGATTTTTTAGCTTCTTTTTGCTTGCTTTTTCACCCTGTTTAGAAAACGAAGTAAAAAATATACAAAAACAGGATAAAAAGGTACTAATAAAAGTGCATTAAGGTATATAAATAGGATTTGTTCTCTCCCGATCACTACCTTTTGAAGGCTTTATTTGTGATACATTAGAACATAGAGGGGCTTCATCTTGTAAGTCATGCATCCTAGATTTTCAAACTCTAACTCCTAATCTCTATCTTGTGGAAATCTCAAAGTGACCCTTATCTAGCTTATGTGTGTACTCCTTGTGTTTGGTGACAATTCTAAATGACATTTTTACTTTAGAATGTGCTTTGGAATATTCGATCATTTGTTCTTGTACTTGGTTCAAAGTAGGGGAATGATCTCAACTTATTGATTTTTAGATTAGTTTTCATTTACCTTTAATCTCCAAAAACCAAACAAAACCTACCAGACGCAAAGTCATTTTTTTTCCTTTTTTTTTTTCATCTTTTCCTATTTATTTCTTTTAGCATTATAATTAGTTTTTAAACTTCCCAAACGTTGTTCTTGTATTAATCCATGTGGACTTGATACCCTACTTTCCAATGCTACATTTTTAAGAGGGTTAAAAATACTTGATTTTGACGTAATTAGTATTTCTGACCAACCATGGCCCAAGACTCCATGGACTATGTCCGAAAGTGTGACAAATGGCAGAGGTTTGACAGTCAAGCGCATGCTCCTGCAGAAATCTAGATTCCGGTGATTTGCCCCTGGCCCTTTGCCTAGTGGGGGATTGACATAACCAATCCCCTTCCTACGGCAAAGGGATAATTGGTTCACAGTTATTGCGGTGGATTATTTCACAAAGTGGGTTAAAGTCGAGCCATTGACAACTATCAGGGAGAAGAAGATGGATGATTTTGTACTGAGAAAAAAATTGTATACAGATTTGGCATACCCTGCGTACTTTAAAGGAAATATGTTATGAAAAACAGATTTACGTAGCGGTAAACAATTTCAAAACTTTGTATATCAGGAACTACTACTCAAGTGAATCTAGTATCATGTAGAGAAGAAGAATACCTTTTGTGCTTTAATCTCCTCGTGAAAACCTTTAGTTGCACCTTGCTTTTGAACTTCCAGCAGATTCCACTAGATGATCTTGACTCCTGTGACTCCGGTGGATGCAATATCTTGAAGAATATGACTAGTGAGAGTCAAACAAGAGAGGAAAAAGGCTAGGGAAATACTATAAAACTGTTTCTGGAGACCTAGGGCTTCAAAACAACAAGATCCATTATTCTGGACATAGGTCTTCTATTTATAAGTATTTTCACTTACCTTAGGCCCAATCGATTGCCCAAAATGGCAATCGATTGCCTATCTAATCGACTGTCTCAATTGGCAATCGATTGCCCTTTCAATCGATTGGTTATAATCCCAATTGATTGGTCTCATTCTCTCTCATCTTCCTATATCCTTTGGAGCTAAGAGTGGGACATCTGAGGGTTTTTGTTGTTGGCTCAAATCAGTTATTAATTCCCATGATCAAACTTTTTAATTCAGAGAATTAACTAACTAATTGGTTAACGTTTACTCCACTATAAAATGATAACTGCAATCCAATGAAAAAGAACATATCCGAAACGGTAACTAGACTTGCATGGTGTACTAATGTCCCTCTACCTTTAGCATTCACAATCATATTCAGGTAGTTGGATAAACTGTTACTGCCAACCTAAATAATGATTTTTTCTTCTATACCTTGAGTTTCATTCATCTCACGTGATTACCAAACATGTTGATAACTATTTATCAACAAGACTTTAGTTCTCAGTAATCAACTTGGTGACATTTTTAAGGGAATGCTTACTCTACTTCAGAGGGTAGATTCATCTTGACAATATATGTTCACAACCCTATGAATATGACTTACCCAAGATACCCAGGTGTTGGTCTTTAAGACCTCACTAATTGGTAAGTCAAAGTAGCCACATCCATAGTCTGTGTCCATAATTGTCTCAAGATTAAGAACACGTGCCTTATACAAGTTATGAGTTCGTACAGACTAATGACAGTTTTAGGTGTCATTAGGAAAGCTCATGGTCCGTCAATGCACTATAAGCTCTAGCATATTAACTAAGACTCTCATACTCTAGTGATTGAGATTCATCCCTCTATCCAATAGTAATTAATCATGCTACAGTGTATACCTGATGAGATATCCAGTCTCATCCACTGTGATAAGTTCTAAGTATCAAAGGATAGTAATTCGTATCTCATATGTATGTATCTTATACATACTGTGGACACGTAGAAATCCCACCTCTTGTTTGTTTTGAGATTTGTTTTGAAAAGGAAAAGAGAAGGTCTGTTGAAAATAGATACAGAGTCGCCACTTGGTATTTAAGGAACCAAGAAACCTAATTTTGACTCACCCAAAAGGATAAAGGACAAAGAACTTGGCTCAGAATTTTGGTACAAGAGAGGAAGGAGCTTTTGTCGCGACTAAAACACCCTCAACTTGCTCCGTCTTTCGGCGGGCCTCAATTAGCATCCAAATAATCATCTTATATTATCTATGGTTCGAAAATTAATACTATGATAGCATATTACATCACATAAGAAAATTTAAAATGGAAGATCTAAAGATAAGATATCATTCATAAGATCTAAGTCAAATATCATACAATGCAAAGTGAAAGATCACACAAGTAAACCTAGGAAAAATCGTCTAATCACGTATCAAGTAATTAAGCTTCCCTAATCTAAAGGGGACATGAATTTTTCTTGAAACAAATAATAAAAGAAGTTAAAATATGCTTAGCAAGCTAATATGATGCATGTTAATCTTTGAGAAAAGAAGACCTCTCAATCCCCGGGATGGATGAGAAAGGAAGATTAGATCGAGGGGGAAGCATGGACGTGTTATCAAATTCGTTCATTATAATCTTATTAGATTAGGAGCCATGAAAGCCCCAAATCTTGCATGGATGCAATGTATGTATCTAGAATGTGCCAAGGTTGTAGTGTGTTTTATGTTCATGGATTCCTAGAATGACTTAGAAGTCTAGAATGTGTATGAATGAATGAATGAAATCATCATGGAATATGTACAAATGTAGTATGAACTACTTCCAAAGACATGAGCTAATTTGGAGTGCATGTAAGCATCAAATCAAAGGGGGGAAGTAAAAGTGTGTTTGTTGTGAATAGTGGAAAGAACAGTAACATGATCTTGTGAAAATGGAAAAAAGGGGTTAGGAATGTTTTCAATGCATTATTTTTTATGGAGATCTTTCTTATTGTGTCTAGAACACAACCTAAAAAGACAATCTTTAATAACTATTACAGATTAAGAGAAATCATATGAACAATGGAGGTTACTCAGAAACAGAGTTCGTACTGTCGACTGAAATGTCAAAAAATCTTAGAAAATGAAAAAAAAAATGATCTAGAGGCCTATTTGATACATAAAGTTCCCTATGACATTGAAGTTCAAGGGAAAACTAAGTTAGGACCACTCTGTTTGGAAAAGTTTTTTGTAAAACAAGTTGAAAGTCAACCTAGCTGCTGTGACAGCAGAGGCAGAATGTTTGGACAAAAATGGACCCCTTTCAAGTATTTTCAAGTCAAACCAAAAATCATGGGTATTCTCTAATGAGTTAGGAAGACTTTCCAAGTAGTCTTGCATCCATACATTGAGTATTGAGTCCTAGAGAAATCTTTGAGATCAAATCATTCACTGTTTTGACTCACTGTTTTAAAGATTTTGGGAAAAACAAGGTTTATTTCTTGAAATCAAAGTAAGAGTTTTAAGAAGGGGGTTTTGAAATAGAGGTTTTGAAAACATATTTTCAATACTCAATGAAGATTATAGCCACTTAAAATGTCAACATCTGATGGAAAAACCGGTTTAAGTTAAAAGTTTTAAACGCACAGCGGAAAAGTCAAGTTATAAAAAACTTATTTGGTAGCCTAGGATCTACTACTCGTCAATTCCATAGATGCGTACAAGAGGGGACAAGAGTTTATACCTTAGTGTCTTGAACCCAATTCTGAAATCCTCAACTTCCAGCAGCCTCCACTAGATGGCCTTCACTCTTATGACTCCTATGGATGCTCGCAGGAAGGACTAGGGTTGGTGGGAACCCTAATGGAGAGGAAGGAGAAGGTTTGGGACTCTAAAACAGTTTCTGCAGCTTCTGACGTTAAAAAATGACGAACTTATTTTCCAGAACGCAGCTGCCCTATTTATAGATTCCCAGAACTGACCTACACTTTGACCGATCGAAGTGACTTCGATCGATCGAACCATTCTCGATCGATCGAACCTGCCATGACTTCAATCGATCGAACTTGTCTTGACAGCTTCCTCAAGTGTCTTTCCATGTATCCTGGTGGAGCTAAGAGTGGGACCTCCTAGGCTCTTTATTGTTGGCTCAGATCAGTTGATTAATTCCCATGACCAAACTCTTTGATCAGCAAATTAATCGACTGATCAGTTAACGTTTACTCCACTATAAAACGATAACTGAACTCCAACGCAAAAGAATATATCCGAAGCGATAACTAGACTTGTATGGTGTACTAATGTCCCTCTACCGTTAGCATTCGTAATCATATTCAGGTAGTCGGATAACTGTTACTGTCAACCTGAATCATGAATACTTCTTGTATTCCTTGAGTCCCATTCACCTCTCATGATTACCAAACATGTTGATAACTCTTATCAACAAGACTGCAGTACTCAGTAATCGACTTGGTGACATTCTCAAGGGAATGCTTACTCTGAAACAGAGGTTAGATTCTGTCTTGACAATATATGTTCACAACCCTATGAATATGACATACCCAAGATACCCAGGTGTTGATCTTCTGTAGACCTCACTGATTGGTAAGTCAAAGCAGCCATATCCACAGTCTGTGTTCATAATCGTCTCAAGATTGAGAACATGTACCTTATACAAGTTATGAGCTCTTATTAACTGTTTGACAGTCTTGAGTGTCAATAAGAAAACTCAGGTCCGTCAATGCACTATAAGCACTAGCATATTAACTAAGAGTTACACTCTAGTGATTGAGATTCATCACTCCATCCAATGGTAGTCAATCATGCTACAGTGTAAACCTGATGAGATATCCAGTCTCATCATCCACTATGACAAGTTCTAAGTAACAAAGAATAGTAATTCGTATCTTACTTGTATGTATCTCATACATACACGAATTACTTACTATGATACTTAAGGATAAACAATCATCTCATGAAAGAAACATACATAATGAAATATAAAGCTGATATCCATATATTAAAAAGTCAATGTCTCATACAAAAAGAAATGGTTTGAGGGTACAAACCCAACAAACTCCCACTTGCACTCACAACCATACAGGATTACATCTGAGACCTAGACTATCTAGATGACGATCAAAGACCTTTTGTGGCAAGGCCTTTGTAAACGGATCAGCAAGATTGTCAGCGGTGGCAATCTTGGTGATAGTCACATCTCCACGTTGAACAATATCTCGGATAAGATGATATTTCCGCTCTACGTGCTTTCCCTTTCCGTGGTTCCTTGGCTCCTTGGACTGAGCCACTGCCCCACTATTATCATAATAAAGTGTAATAGGGGATAGCGACGCTGGTACCACCTTGAGTTCCATAAGGAACTTCTTGAGCCAAACAGCTTCCTTTGCGGCTTCACAAGCAGCCACATACTCAGCTTCTGTTGTTGAGTCTGCAATGCATTTCTGCTTAATGCTCCTTCAACTAACAGCACCACCTCCCAAGGTAAAGAGATGACCGGACGTTGACTTCCTCGAATCTTTATCTGACATAAAATCCGAGTCAGTGTATCCTACTGGAATTAACTCACTACCACCGTACATAAGCATGTAATCTTTAGTCCTTCTCAAGTACTTACGAATATGCTTAACGGCTGTCCAGTGCTCCAGACCTGGATTCGACTGATATCTACTAACCATGCCAACGGCAAAGCAGATATCTGGTCTAGTGCATCACATCGCATACATGAGACTTCCCACTGCCGAAGCATAGGGAATTCCTGTCATGCGATTCCTCTCCTCTTGTGTCTTTGGACACTGGTCCTTGGAGAACGCTAGACCATGCCAGAAAGGTAACAAACCTTTCTTCGAATTATCTATAGAAAACCTAGTTAGCACCTTATTGATATAACCAGCTTGAGACAATCCCATTATCTTTCGCTTGCGATCCCGAAAGAGCTTTATCCCAAGAATATAGCTCGCCTCTCCTAGATCCTTCATATCGAAAGTACTAGCTAGCCAAACCTTGATTGTTGACAATGCCGCTACATCATTTCCAATGAGTAGAATGTCATCAACATAAAGCACAAGAAAAGCCACCACTTTCCCTTCACACTTCTTGTATACACAAGGTTCATCCAGATTCTGTATGAAACCAAACGACTTGACCGCTTGGTCAAATCGGATGTTCCAAATCCTAGATGCCTGCTTAAGCCCATAAATGGACTTCTGCAACTTGCATACTAAGTTACCTTTCCGACCAGCTATGAACCCTTCTGGTTGTTGCATATAGATGTCCTCCTCAAGATTGCCATTCAAGAATGCAGTCTTGACGTACATCTGCCAGATCTCATAATCTAAGCATGCAGCAATGGATAAGAGTATCCTGATGGACTTGAGCATGGCCACCGGCGAGAAGGTTTCCTCATAGTCAATGCCCTCCCTCTGAGTATAACCTTTCGCTACAAGCCTAGCCTTAAAGGTCTCAACCTTTCCATCAGATCCTCTTTTCCTCTTGTAGACCCACTTACAACCAATGGGTTTAATATTGGCTGGAAGTTCTACAAGATCCCAGACCTGATTGCAATCCATAGATTCCAATTCAGCCTTCATAGCTTTAACCCAATGAGCTGAATCAACATCAACCATTGCCTCTTTGTATGTGGCAGGATCAGATTCAGATTCTATGGAGACAGCTTCAAAAACTTCTCCTAAGAACATGTATCTATCATGCTGGCTGATCATCCTCCCACTACGACGAGGTACCGATGCAGAAATGGGTGAAGAAGTGGTATTTTCTTGATTTACATCGTTATTAACTGCGGGTTGGACTGAGGGCTCTCCTTCTATCTCTCTAAGATCTATCCTTCCCTTAGGTTTATGGTTCATGATATAATCATCCTCTAAGAAAACATCATTTGTACTAACAAACACTTTCTGTTCTCTTGGATCATAAAAATACCATCCATAAGTACCCTTTGGATACCCCACAAAGTAACATACTTCCGATCTAAAATCCAATTTGCTCATCTTTCCTTTCAGCACATGTGCCGGACACCCCCATAGCCAGAGATGTTGCAAAGAAGGCTTATGCCCAATCCACATCTCTCGTGGTGTCCTTGGAACAGATTTGCTTGGTACTAGATTTAGTATGTAAGCAGCGGTTTCCAAAGCATAACCCCAAAGGAATAATGGCAACTCAGAATAACTCATCATCGACCTAGTCATGTCTAAAAGAGTTCGATTCCTTCTCTCCGCTACACCATTCTGCTGAGGCGTACCAGGTGCAGTCAATTGTGATAGAATCCCATTCTGTATGAGGTGATCAATAAACTCATTAGAGAGGTACTCGCCACCTCGATCAGATCGAATGGCCTTGATATGTGTGCCCAATTACTTCTCCACTTCAGCCCTAAACTCTTTGAACTTTTCAAAGGCTTCAGACTTGTGCTGCATTAGGTACACATATCCATATCTAGAGTGGTCATCAGTAAATGTTATGAAATACTCATAACCACCCCTTGCTCTAATATTTATTGGTCCACACACATCAGTATGAACTAATTCCAACAATGCATTGGTTCTATTGCCCTTTGCAGGAAAGGGCCTTTTGGTCATCTTACCCTCCAAACAAGACTCGCAGACTTCCATTGGTTCAAGAACCAAATTGCCTAAAACCCCTTCTTTGACTAGTCTGCCAATCCTATTTAGATTTATATGGCCAAGTCTCATATGCCAAAGCCTTGTTGGATTAGTGGAAGGTCTCTTTCTTTTAGATGGTACAGTTACCACTAAGTTATTAAGTTCCATGCAAGAGTCTTTAGAAATATTGGGAGTAATCACATACAAACCATTTGATTTAACACCAGAACATATAAAAGAACTATTTCTTTTAATCACAACTTCAGTTCCAAAATGAAAAGAATAACCATTATTCGATAAATTAGAAACTGAAATTAAATTACATCTCATTGAAGGGACGTAAAGAACATCTGATAAAATCAAAACTTTATTGTCTAGAAATTCTAAAACTACGACTCCTATAGCAACCGCAGAAACGGTTACGCTAGAACCTAGAGTAAGTATGATTTCCCCATCACTGCACCTCCTGGTTGATCTGAACCCCTGCAATGAATTACCAATATGGTTAGTCGCACCAGAATCAATGCACCAAGTGTTTGAAGTATCCGTTATAAAACTTACTTCAATCACATGTGATTCAATCATACCTTGAACTCTTATAGCTAAGAATTCTGGACAATTCCTCTTCCAGTGGCCCTTGTCGCCGCATTGGAAACACTTTCCTTTGCCTTGGCCACCTACCTTCCCTTTGCCCTTACCTTTTCCCTTAGATTTTGCAATCTTAGGGATTGGTCCAACACTTGAACCACTAGTACCAGCCTTCTTCTTCCCTTTCGTTCCTTTCGGTGTAGATCGGGAAGAGGAAGCGCTTTTCTCAACGTTCAAAACGTTGACCCCAGGTTTGATCACCCCTTCCGCTGCCAAAAGAGAACTCATCAATTCGCTCATTGAAAAATTCATTTGATTCATATTATAGTTAAGTTTAAATTGAGCGAATGAAGGCGATAGCGAATTGAGGATCATATCAACTTGGGTCTGTGCATCGATGTTGGCACCTAGGGTCTCCAGCTCGTTTAAATAACCAATCATTTTTAAAACATGTTCCTTGACTGGAGTCCCTTCCGACATCTTTGCACTCATTATCTTTTGCATGGCTACCTGTCTGGCAGGCCTGCCATGCTCCCCAAACATCTTTTTCAGGGATGTGATAATGTCACTGGCAGAATCATTCGATTGGAATTGGTGTTGCAACACACCAGCCATTGAGGCCAGAATATAGCAACGAGCCATTCCATTCGACTTCTTCCATTTATCGAACTCGCATCTGGCAGTTGTCGTAGCATTTGCCACGGGTTCTTCAGGGCTTGGGGTGGTGAGGACATATATGTGATCCTCCGCAGTTAACACGATGTCAAGGTTACGTTTCCATTCAGTGTAGTTGTTTCCAGTTAACTTGTTTTGAGTGAGTATGGTGGCAAGTGGACTAAATGCAGATCCAGACATTATGATTACTGAAAATCAATCAAACAAAATAAATATGGATATCAGAATTTGACAGTTTGAAATAAAAGAATCCTTAAAACTCTTATTTTAAAACAAAGTCGCCGGAATATCGAAACAAAAGAATAAAGCCTCCGTGTGGTGGTCAATTTTTGATTTTTCGATTAATCAAGACTTGTCCGCTATGCAACTCTTGCAAAACAAGTTATGACTCCCGAACCCTTTTGATCTCTAAGTTTCTGAATAATGCCCCGTGTGGGATCCCTTATCCATAGCTTAGCTAGTGTGTACCATTAACTAGAATCCAATCACAACCGTCTCAAGTAGCGCCTCCGTGTGGTGGTCACCCTCTAACACGTCTGATTGATCCTATCAAAGGAAGTTTACATCTAGTAACCAATGAGTAATGCATCCTCCGTATGGAATGATCACCCCTGGCGAGGTGACACAGAATGCACTACTCATCTTACAGTGAACCATTAATGGAAGATCGTGGGTGTCAATTAATAAGACCCTCTCCCACTAGATTTAGAAAAATTATTTCCACACATTACCCATAAACATCCAATGTTTACTAATGCGTTGAAATGGTTTTTGAATTTTATTTTAGAAAACTTGTTTTACGTGCATGCAAGTAGTAACAATATAATTAAATGCCAATCACAAACCAAGCACATAAAACAAAAAACTAAAATTGAAAATTAAAGACATCTAAGCGATGCCTCTATCTCCCATGGCTTTATCTCCATAGAACCTCCTTTTGGTTTGATTGCCTCCAGCTCCATCTTCATGGACAATGACTCCTTGCTCCATCTTCATGGATTTTCTAATTCTATTACATTTGTCCTATACTTCTTTAGAAGCTTACAATTTATCTAGAAATAGAAATAGCAACAACAATAAAATAAAAGGCTAGGGAAACTGGTGCGACTTTCCTTTTCATAGGATTGAAGTTGCAGCGCCCTTTACATATACCTTAAAACCAAACCAAACTTATATTACAACATGCACCAATCTCAAACAATTTAAATACAAAATATTTAAATGACCTGGTGCCATGGGAGATAGCGACTAATCTAGCTGCAAAAGAGTTAGTCGTACACGCATCCATTCATACATAACAAATATATGTAACTGTTGGAATACTTAATTGATTCACACAGTATATAAACTCTTTACATACTGAATTAGAACTTAAAACAACATCTTACTTCTCTGTCACCGTTCGATCGATCGAAGACCGTTCGATCGCTCAAACCTTCGATCGATTGAACTCTGTTCAATCGCTTGAACTTTCTGTTTCACAGAATGATTTAAAAATTTTCAGAATACTTTAAAAAAAACTTTTAATTTCAAAACACCTTAAAACTGTGAAACAAAGATCCTGACAAAGAGTCTGTCTCGATCGATCGAACTCTATTCGATCGATCGAACACCAGAAGGTTTCGATCGATCGAGACCTGTTCGATCGCTTGAGTACAGAATGTTCGATCGATCGAAACATGTTCGATCGATCGAACCCGCCTTGCATCCCATGCAATCACAGATTTGTACTCTGCTGCGATAACACTACAGAAACAGATCTGTGACGATGTAGTTTCGAAAACAGTTCTAAAATCAACATGCAAATCAAAATAGTGTTCCAAAACGCATCTATAGATCCAAACGAGCGAGGCTCTGATACCAATTGATGGAAAAACCGGTTTAAGTTAAAAGTTTTAAACGCGCAGCGGAAAAGTCAAGTTATAAAAAATTATTTGGTAGCCTAGGTGCTACTACTCGTCAATTCCATAGATGCATACAAAAGGGGACAAGAGTTTATACCTTAGTGTCTTGAACCCAATTCTGAAATCTTCAACTTCCAGCAGCCTCCACTAGATGACCTTCACTCTTATGACTCCTATGGATGCTTGCAGGAAGGACTATGGTTGGTGGGAACCCTAATGGAGAGAAAGGAGAAGGTTTGGGACTCTAAAACAGTTTTTGCAGCTTCTGACGTTCAAAAACGACGAACTTATTTTCCAGAACGCAGCTGCCCTATTTATAGATTCCCAGAACCGACCTAGACTTCGACCGATTGAAGTGACTTCGATCGATCGAACCTTCGATCGATCGAACTATTCTCGATTGATTGAACCTGCCATGACTTCAATCGATCGAACTTGTCTTGATAGCTTCCTCAAGTGTCTTTCCAAGTATCCTGGTGGAGCTAAGAGTGGGACCTCCTAGGCTCTTTATTGTTGGCTCAGATCAGTTGATTAATTCCCATGACCAAACTCTTTGATCAGCAAATTAATCGACTGATCAGTTAACGTTTACTCCACTATAAAACGATAACTGAACTCCAACGCAAAAGAACATATCCGAAGCGATAACTAGACTTGTATGGTGTACTAATGTCCCTCTACCGTTAGCATTCGTAATCATATTCAGGTAGTCAGATAACTGTTACTGTCAACCTGAATCATGATTACTTCTTGTATTCCTTGAGTCCCATTCACCTCTCATGATTACCAAACATGTTGATAACTCTTATCAACAAGACTGCAGTACTCAGTAATCGACTTGGTGACATTCTCAAGGGAATGCTTACTCTGAAATAGAGGGTAGATTCTGTCTTGACAATATATGTTCACAACCCTATGAATATGACATACCCAAGATACCCAGGTGTTGATCTTCTGTAGACCTCACTGATTGGTAAGTCAAAGCAGCCATATCCACAGTCTGTGTTCATAATCGTCTCAAGATTGAGAACATGTACCTTATACAAGTTATGAGCTCTTATTAACTGTTTGACAGTCTTGAGTGTCAATAAGAAAACTCAGGTCCGTCAATGCACTATAAGCACTAGCATATTAACTAAGAGTTACACTCTAGTGATTGAGATTCATCACTCCATCCAATGGTAGTCAATCATGCTACAGTGTAAACCTGATGAGATATCCAGTCTCATCATCCACTGTGACAAGTTCTAAGTAACAAAGAATAGTAATTCGTATCTCACTTGTATGTATCTCATACATACACGAATTACTTACTATGATACTTAAGGATAAGCAATCATCTCATGAAAGAAACATACATAATGAAATGTAAAGCTGATATCCATATATTAAAAAGTCAATGTCTCATACATAAAGAAATGGTTTGAAGGGCACAAACCCAACAACATCAAACTCATCATCAAGAACCTCCAAGATTGTTAGAGAGTACTATTTACATTTTAAAGACAACTTCATGAATACATAGGAATGTATTGAAGTTGAAATCATCATCTATCAAACATGTTTTTGAGGTAAAGAGCTACTATCCATAAGGATTTACTCACCTCAAACTTCATGTCATCATCTAGATGATGATAGACTAGTAAGTAAATAAAGAAAAGAAAAAAGAAATGAGATAAGAAGAGATGAACATCAATGTAAGCAAGCTAGTATATAAACAATCAATAGATGATATTCAATGATGTATTGGACTTGTAGCTTGATGTTTCACTCATATATGGTGACTTTGGACATGGGTGTTGCTTTTTCTCTCTTAAATACCCACTAGAATGGTAGTTGGATGTATTGAATGTGAAGTAAATAGAAGTAATGAAGTAAAAAAACAAAGCTTTAAAACTCACTTTCTTGCTTGAAAATCAAAGAAGGGAGCTTCCTTTCTCTCTATTCTAACCTTATCTCTACAACTTTCTCTCTAAAACTTCTCAAAGCTTGTATTTGGCACCCCCAAAATGAGAAGTCAAGGGGGGTGTATATAGGCCAATTTGGGATGGTTTTGGGGTTTTATAAGTACTCCCATTGGTCCCAAACATCTGTGAACATAGAACTACGTCGTTTTGGTTTTCAATTAATCAAAATGAACCCCCAAAAGAAATTACAAAAACATACCATTCTGGAGGAGAGTGCTGCGGCGACACTGGCCTTGTGCTGTAGTGGCAGTGGGCCAGTGCTGCGGCAGTACTGCTCCTCATTCGTCCAGATAATCCTTTTTAGGCCCCCCAGAGGTTCCGGTATTAGCGAAAAGGCCCTATTTCGTCTAAAATTCACAGAAAATGCGTACGAACTCCCAACTGAGGTTGTGATATACCGTTGGAAAGTTAATGGAGTCTACTTTACATAAAAAATATTTGGAGGTAGGTTAATTTGAAAAGTTTTGCGGTATTCGCGATAAAAGCCGATTTGATCGCCTTTTTTACCTTCAGAAATTCATAATAAATTCGTTTTAAATCCAAAAATTATGTGTGACATAGCGTTGGAAAGCTATCGATCTCTAGTATCTATAAAAAATATTTGAAAAATGATACAATGTTCCATCTTCAAAGTCAACTTTTGGTCAAACTGGTCAAACTTGGGATTTCCGGGAAGTTCTGGAAACCTCTGGGAGCTCCTAGGAGTTGACGTTTTCGTTCGATTTTCTTTTAAAACTCATTTTAATACTTTCCACATGATCTAGAATGATCCTGGAACTTTTCAGCGAATTTGGACGATTTCGGTCAAACTTGGTCAAATTGGCCAACGGGGACTTTCTGGGAACTTTCGGGACCTCTGAGGGTCTCTTAATATGTAGCGCGTTTCAAGAACATTTGGTCCGAATTCGGGAGCGCTCGGGCTTTTAGGGGTATTTTGGTCATTCTGAGCATTCTAAGAGATAGAACTGACTTCCAGGAGTCCTTTTGAGTCTTTTACGATCATTCTGAACCACCAAGCTATGGCTCTCCTAAATCTGATAGCCGACAAAATAGGGTGTCTACAGTGTACCCCTTTTTGGCATGAACTTGCGAGACAACGCATGTTGCAAGCTAGTGCTAAAGCTTTAAAGAGACAGGACTTTTTGGAGGCTATAGATTTAGGATAAAAAACATTGCAAAAGATGTAATAATGCTGAGGCTAGTGCTGGTCGTGCTCTTCGTGAGCTGCCTACGTATCCCGGGGGAATCAGACCAGGACGTAGTTCGGGGTACAAAGGAACAAATCGCACGTGCACAACAAGACAGGCAAATGCTATGATATGCAATGCATGGAAGTGATATGAATTGTATCCTAAAGGTTAAGTGTTTTGATCATAGCATGAGCTGGTGCTGTGAGGTGTGTGCTACCCCGAGTGGACTTATGTTGTTCTAGTGTTGAATCTAATGTAGTGGTTGATCCTGATAAGGATGCCAAGGTGTTGAAGACTCTGGGTCTCGGGCAAACTTCTTAAATTACGGGAAGTGTGCTTCGCAAACAAATGTAATCGAACGCGGGGTCCCAGAGGACGACAACCAAAGGTAACCAAGGGATCTTGTGACACTGATAAGTGCAAAAGCTTTGTTAATGGATAACTGAGAAAGCTCATGATAATCAGGAGACACAGAGCCGTGGGATGACGGTACTTCGTCTTCGAAATCTGGATACGAGCGATGTTCCGGTTGTTCCTGATGGCCGATTTTTGGGAGTTGCTTCCTTTTTTGCTACTTTCTACTAGGGATAGTGGGAACTAGTATCTTCTTGTATCTATCCTCGGGGGATGATGTAGGGTTCTCGGAGAATCTCTCTTTTCTTGATCCGGAATCAGGACCCATCTCTGAATCTCTCACGGTTGATCAAATCTTTCGGCGCTCAATCCAAGAGGGCCGGTCAGGGCCTCTAGGAGCTAGTATCTTTCTATTTTTGTCCTCAGGGGATGATGTAGGACTCCCAGAGAATCTCTCTTGACTACTTCTTTATCGGGAACCAGGACCTATCTCTGAATCTCTCACGGTTGATCAAATCTTTGCAATGGTTGGTCCGAAAAGCTGATTCGGGCCTTCGGGAGCCGATATCTTTCTGTTTCTGTCCTCAGGGGATGATATAGGGCTCTCGAAGAATCTCTCTTAACTGTTTCTTGATCAAGAATCGGGACCCGTCTCTGAATCTCTTCGGTTAATCAAATCTTTGCATTGGTCGGTCCGAAAAGCTGATTCGGGCCTTCGAGAGTGGATATCTTCCTATTTTTATCCTCAGGGGATTAACTGAATCTACTGGGTTTAAAATGGATCTGCTGGGGATAAAACCTCATAAATCTTGGCTAAAATGGGCCACTGGGGCTAAATGGGATCATGAACGGGCTAAACGGGTCAGAACGGGCCGAAACGAGCTAAAACAGAGCAAAGTGGGACCCGCGGGGAGCAGTGCCGAGGCGGCACTAAACCACTGCCATGGCAGCAGTTGGCCAGTGTCGTGCGGTACTGGGTGGCCAGACTCCATGTGTGTATATCTCGGGTTATTGATCATTTCAAGCTCATTCTTTTCCATTTTGGAGTGTTTTTGGAGCCAAAATCCGTCAAAACATAGCTTGTTCACGCTTAGGTGAGTAATCTTACCCCGTAGTTGGAATTTTGATTGGTGTTTTGGTTTGTTCCATTTTTCAAGAAGAAAGTTTGATTTAAGTCTTCCATTTTCTTGCAGATCCATGGCTTCGAGCTCGAGGAGACCGTGTAAGAAGGCCAAGGAAAGAATGAAAGTCGAGAGCCAAACCCCGAACTTGATTTTACGGGACCCCCAACATCATCTTTAGGCCGCGGCTCTAGCGAGCTTGGTAAGTGAAACTTTCGACAGTTTAGGACTATCTTGTGCATTGTGCTAGTTATATGAACTGTAGTGTGCACCTAGAGTTTGTTGGAAGCTTGTTTTGTGCTCGTACGCTGATTTTGTGAAGTTGGACTTTGGGTCATGAATAGTGATTTTGTGCTTGTCTTTTGTCGTTTTTGATATGTGCAGGTGCCGGAAGTGACATTGAAGGGCCATGGTAGCTTTGCTCACGCTTTTCTGTGGTACACCCAACTCTTGCCTGCCGTCAAGAGAATGATAGATAATGCTGGGTTTGGCGGCTTTGTCCGCCTAGTTTCAAAGAGTAGCAACAATCTGGCACATTTTTATGCCCTTGCTGAGAGATGGTGGGACACCACCAATACTTTCCACCTACCATTTGGTGAGATGACTATGATGCCTTTTGATTTTTCTATGATCACCGATTTAAGAGTTGGCGAAAAGCGCCTGATTCTGGACTACTTCTATAAGATTGATCCCGAGGCTGTCGAAATGTTGATTGGGTCTGTTCTTCATAATCTGGAGAGGCAGTGGTTCCTTTGCGGCTGGCTTTACCAGGCTTACAACAGAGGGAATCACAACCTAAATAATTCTCAACTTTTGAGGGTATTCCTTCTGTATGTCCTTGGTTGCTCGATCTTCGTGACATGGAATGACCGGGTGAGCATTAGGCTTCTTTCTTATCTGGCGACCATTGGTGAGATCCCCTCTTATGAGTGGGACGGTGCTGCCTTGGCCCACCTTTACAAGCATATGGGTGAAGTTTCCTGGGGCGATGTCAAATATATAGGGGGATTTTGGCGAGCTTGGGAGGTATGTACTACATCTTCTTTTTCTTCTGGCTTTTTAATTTTCGTACTTCTTGCTTTTTCTGATTTTTCCTTTATCTGTGCAGCTTTGGAGCTTTGAGTACCTGAAGATGTTGGCTCCTTCCCCTACTGATGAATCAGGTGAAGATGAGGACGGCATGGCTCCTGTGCCTTTGTTCCCCCGGGGCTTGAGATGGCGGAGGGTTGTTGTTGGGGTAAAGAGCGGGGCTCACTGGATCGTTCTTCTCAAAAACTTCTTATCTGGGCTGACAGCTGTTAATGTTGATTGGACACCTTGGGAGCACGTCACCTATGCTACCCCAGAGGAGATACAGGCGGTCAGGCCCCTTTCCTCTTGCCGACTTTTGATGGAAAGTACCGAGAGTAGGCAATGGTTCCTTGGCAAGTGAGTGTCTCGGTAGGTGGTTGGCGGTCCGAGGTATCGCGTCCCTCATAATCCTCCTGTGATGCATGCTGATGACCTTTCTGGTGATGCTTTGCTAGCGGCCCTAGCTGGTACTGATGTTTGGGATCACTTTCTCTCTGAGACCGGCTATAAGGCTTACCGTGGCCGCTTCCTGATGCCCAACTTCCCACTCCTAGAGGTGAGTTTTCTTTTACGTTTTTGTCTCTAACCGTTGCCTATGTTTTTGACTCATCTTTTCCCTAACTTGTTTTATGCCTACAGCTCCGCGAGATGTATAGGAGACAGGTTCCCCCAGTTTTCGATCCTATCCCTCTTTGGGATTGGACCGTTAATGTTTTGGGTGCAGACGGCTCTCCCCAGGTTGTGGAGGTGCCACGGGTCATATGTAGGTATCCTACCCAGCCAGCAGGCGTCCTCAACGTCCCTTGGAGTTATGCTGAGGAGGGCCACGCCTTGGTGGCTAGCTTACGGTCTTTGGTTCTCATGCGAGACCATCGGGTATGTCTCTAATTTTGCGCTCCTTAAGGTTATGAGGCTCTAATCCTGATTTTTCCCTTGACAGATGGATGGTATGCGGTAGTTTGCCACCAGTCAGATGGCATCCTTGGTAGGTTTCTGGCTCGACTTTATTTTTGCACTTTTTATTGTTTCTCTACTGATTGCTTTCATTTTATTTGTGTGTGTAGTACCGTGGGGGTGGCGCTGGCTCATCGAGGATCGGACTGAGGTGCAGAGGTGGCAGGAGGAGGCCATCGCCGACGTACACTCCGGGTGGTCCGATAGAGGATGAAGAAGAGGAGGACTAAGCGGGGATTTTGTTTTATCTCCATTTCATGTTTTCAGTTGGGTTGTATTAGTGAATAATGTGACTATTCGGACAATGTTTAAGACAATGTGTAGGATGATGTGTGGGATGATTTGTGACCTTTTGGCAGAGTGTGATGATGTTTTGCCTTTTGGGCCGGATAGCTTCCGGTTTGAAGGCACAATTGTGTGCTTGCTTTTATTTGGTGAGTGTGTGACGATATACATATCTGTACACTTGTGAATCTGTGATTTGTTGATGTTACTGCGATGAGCAGCCTTGTGATTGTGGTGTTTGCCTTGCAGGTGGGATAGTCCGTGAAACGGGGAGGCGCTATCAAAATTTTGAATTTTGCTAGAGCCGCGACAGAAAATATGGCATTGTATGATCCCGCTCAACCCACATCTTGGCTGAACATCACAGATGGTATGGAACGGATCAACCTTTTTAGCTACGGTTTGACTGAGCTATTCTCTCTTCGCCAGATGGCTTTGAATACTGAGTTCATGCGTGCTGCTATTGTCCACTGGGACCCGGTGAACCATGTCTTTAATTTCAATGGCCTAGAGATATGCCCCTTGTTTGAGGAGTTCTGTACTATCCTTGGCTACAAGTCTGATTCTGACCTGATTCTCCCTTCTGCTGATACCCCCAGTCCTACGTGAGGCTTGGCTGAATAACTGAACTGTTTCACTACTACTTCCCGCTGGCTAATTCATGGTGATGTTCTTGACATTGCTTCCAGAGTCAGAGCCACTACTATTGCTACTTTCATCAGGGGTTGGACCGGTCGACCAGAGCTTGTTTCTAGAGACCTTTGAAGAAATCAAAGACACAAAAACTAGACTTGACTGATTCTGCTTTTTTTTTTCCAAGTATCTTTGGTAGTCGTGATTGCTTTCCGAAAGAACTTTTTGTTTTTTCATTTATCCCTGCTTATGTAATATTCAAAATTTGTTTATCGGTGAACCTTGGTTACTTGGAGAACCTTGTTTCATGTATTTGACTTTCTGAAAACATTTGTAGTATGATTTTGATCAGATGTTTGCTTTTGGTACTTGTTTGGGCATGCTAGGACCATTAGAGGCAAACGAGGTGGGTGGACGAAGTTTGCCCCTAGTTTGGGATATGTATGTTCGTTAGGCAAACGAGGTAGATGACCGACGTTTACCCCTAGTTTAGAAGAGGTTCAGGCAAACGAGGTGGGTGGCTGAAGTTTACCCCTAGTGTGGAGGATGATTTCTGGGTTATGGTAAGGACCGCGACTTTATTTTTCCCATACGCTCATAATTTTGCCTAGGCACCAGTTAGGTGACCTAGCGAGCTCTTTTCTCTCTTTTGTTATTGCTCACTTTGGATTTAACTCTAACTTTTGCCTAGGCGTCCTTTCAGATTTTCGACCTAGCGAGCCATCCTTCTTTTCCCTTTTTTTGAAAGTCTGCCTACGTACCCCCGAACGGGGATCAGGTCCAACGTAGTTCAGGCCAAAGTTTTGAAAGAAAAGGGGTTTATTATGATGGTGTCGACCGAACCGATGCGGTTGCCTACGTATCCCCGAGTAGGAATCAGGTCGAGCGTAGTTCAGGCCGAAGTTTTGAAAGAAAGGGGGTTTATGGGGATTGGTCAAGCATAGTACTTTTTGAGGCGATCCATGTTGATTGGTTCTTTGAATTCAACGCCATCGAGGTCCATGAGGTAGGTTACTCCTCCGGAAAGGATAGTTTTGATGATATAAGGGCTGACCCATTTGGGTTTGAACTTTCCGCGTGGATCAAAGATCGGGGCTCGCAATTCCTTAAGGACAAGGTCACCCTTGACAATTTTCCTCGGACGAACCCTTTTGTTGAAAGCACGGGCTATCCTCTTTTGATAGATTCGGACAGGGTCGACTGCCGCTAGGCGCTTTTCTTCTATGAGAGCCAATTCTTCGTACCTTTCCCTCAACCAATCTAATTCTGAAATTTTACATTCTGCCATCACGCGCAGGGACGGTAGTTCTATCTCGACTGGAAGTACTGCTTCCATTCCATATATTAGTGAGTAAGGAGTTGCTCATGTGGACGTCCTTATCGATGTTCTGTATCCTCAAAGTGCGAACGGTAGCTTTTCATGCCAATCTTTGTAGGTATCGGCCGATTTCTGCAGTATGGCCTTGACATTCTTGTTTGCAGCTTCGACTGTCCCATTAGTTTGTGGCCTGTACGGTGATGACTTGTGATAAGTGATTTTGTATTCCTCAAATAGATCCTTGACTTCAGCTTTGAAATGACTACCATTATCTGAAATGATCTCATGGGGTATTCCATAGCGACAAATTAGGTTCTTCTTGATGAACTTGGCCACTTCCTTAGCCCCTAGCTTGGTGTAGGATGCGGCTTCTACCCATTTTGTGAAGTAGTCAATGGCCACCAAAATGTATCGGTTTCCGTTTGCGGCCTTCGGGACGATTCGCCAATGATATCGATTCCCCAAGTTGAGAATGGCCACGAGGAAGTCATACTATATAACAGAGATGGTGGTACATGTATCATGTTCTCGTGAATCTGGCAACTATGGCACCTTTTTATGTATTCGTAACAATCTTTCTCCAATGTTGTCCAGTAGTACCCCTGTCTTACAATCTTCTTAGCTAGCATATGACCATTCATGTGTGGATCACACACCCCTTTGTGTATTTCTTCCATCATTCTTCTGGAGCACTTTCCGAACAAGCAAGTCAGATTGTGACCATTGTATCCTTTCTTTAATAATTTTCCCCCGTAAATGATGAATTGCACTGCGAACCTTCGAATTGCTCTTTTGTCCTTCTTGGAAGATTCTAGGGGGTATGTCCCTTTCTCTATGAAATCCCAAACATCTTGGTACCATGGTGTTTCATTCTCTTCTTCTTCGATTGCGGCGACCATGTTGAATGAAGGCTCATACCTTTCCTCAATTACTAAAGGCATCATCTTGGCTCCCACGGGAATTTTGATCATGGAGTCTAAGGTAGCCAATGAATCTGCTAGTTGGTTTTCTTCCCTAGGCAAGTAGAAGAATGTGAAGTTCCTGAACTGCCTCTTGAGTTGATCGAGATGATCATGATAGGGCTTCAACCTTTTTTTCTTTTGCTTTCCATTCCCCTCTAGCTTGTGATATGATGAGATTCGAATCTCCGGAGACATCCAACTTCTGAACTTTCAGTTCTACGGCTGCTTCCATCCCTAGAATACATGCCTCATATTCAGTAGTGTTATTGGTGGAGTTATAATTGAGCTTGACTGCCAGTGGGGTATGGTCCCCATTTGGTGACACTAGAATCATTCCTACTCCGTAGCCTTTCATGTTGGCTGCTCTGTCAAAGTATAACTTCTACTATTCTTCCTTGATTTCCATGATTATTCTCGTTCGGGAACGGAAAATCTCCACTTACCTCAGAATCAATGGCGTGTTCAGCAAGATGTTCAGCTATAGTTCTCCCTTTTACCGATTTGCTTGTCACATACTTGATATCGAATTCGGACAGTAGAAGTAACCAACGGGATATACGACCGGTCAAGGCGGGTTTTTCGAGGAGGTATTTTAGAGGATCCATGTGGGATATGAGCACAACCGGGAAGACCAGCATGTAGTGCCTTAGTCGGCGAGTGCACCAAACCAATGCCCAACATGTTTTTTCAAGGGTAGAGTAGTTGAGCTCATACCCAGTCATCCTCTTGCTGAGGTAATATATGGCTTTTTCGGAGTGGCTTTCTTTTCCTTCTTGGGCTAGCATGCAACCCATGGCATTTTTGGAGACAGATAGCTAAAGGAATAATGGCTTATGAGGAGCGGATGGCAAAAGGACGTGCGGATTTTGAAGGTAGGCTTTTATTTTGTCGAAAGCGGTTTGGCATTGGAACTTCTCTCATTTTCTCAACAGCCGGAACAAATAATCACATGTAGTTGTGAGTCTGGAGATGAAGTGACTAATAAATTGAATTCTTCCGAGAAACCCTCTCACTTCCTTTTCATTCCGTGGTGGGGCCATTTCTAGGATTACCTTGATCTTAGAGGGATCTACCTCTATCCCCCTTTGTGTGATGAGAAAACCCAGGAGCTTACCGGAGGTCACACCGAAAGTGCATTTCTTAGGATTCAATCTCATCTTGTATTTGCGCAACCTTTCAAAAAACTTTTCCAGTGCTACCAGGTGTCCTTCTTTGTCCTTGGACTTCACGATCATGTCATCTACGTAAACTTCTACTTCTTTGTGAATCATGTCATGCAGCACAGTGGTGGCAGCTCTTTGGTAGGTTGCTCCAGCATTCTTGAGTTCAGAAGGCATTACTCTATAATAGTAGGTTCCCTAAGGTGTGGTGAATGTCGTCTTTTCCCGATCTTCTGGCGCCATTAGAATCTTATTGTACCCCAAAAAGCCATCCATGAATGACAGTAGCTCATGTCCTGCGGTGTTATCTACAAAGACATCCATGAATGACAGTACCCCGATCTTAGGACTGGCTTTGTTTAGATCACGGAAGTCGATGCACACACGAACTTTTCCGTCCTTTTTGGGGACTGGTACGATATTGGCAACCCATTCCGGATACTCGGTAACAATGATGAACCCTGCCTTGAATTGCTTTTCTACTTCTTCTTTGACCCTGAGTGCCCATTCTGGTCTCATGCGCCTAAGTTTCTGCTTAACGGGTTTAGAATTGGGAAGGAGAGGAATGCGATGTTGGACGATGTCGGGATCGACCCCAGGCATGTCCTCGTAAGACCAAGCAAAAACATCTTTGAATTCTTTTAGCAAGAGAGTCAATTTTTTTTCTTTTTTATTAAGAGTTGAGCCAATTTGCACAATTTGTGGATTATCTATTTCACCTAGGTTAACCGATAAAGTATCTTCGATTATTTTATAAGCAGGTGGTTTTTCAATTAGTTGCTTAAGTTCAATTGGGAGATCCTCGGAGGGATCTATGCATTCACAAGTATTAGACACAGAGGAGTAAGCAGAATCGTCTTTCATTTCATTCATGACAGGTGGAGTGATTACATTAGACAGTGATGAGCCTACAGTAGTCGACTCTGGTACAGACTCGATAATTGGAAATACAGACTCTGGGGGAACAGGGGATAGGGAGACACAGACAGATGACTCTACGGCCTGGTTGCTCAGACTCTCCTCGGTTGGCTTGATCTGATCATCTTGGCTCTTGGCCCTCTTTTCTTCCTTCTCTTCAGCGAATTCTACCCACATTTTCTTGACGGCTTCAGTGTTTAGGTACTTCAACCAGTCTTCCCCCGGGGTCTACACAACTTCTTCGGGATAGAATGGATCTTGATAGGGGGGACCTTTCGCAGTTGGCGAAGATTTCAAGCCCGGGGTTCCTTTTTCCAATGGCTTGATGGATCCAGGGTTCTGGGAACCCAAAGTAGGGGAAATCATCCCCTTCTTTGATGAATTGTCCATTCAAGGTTTTGCGGTATGGTGGGAGACTCTTTGCTCTTTTCTTCCATGGCCTCTGTAGCTCGACGTCTTCTTCAGTGGGCTTGTACCCCAACCCAAAAGTGCCTTATTGCCCTTTGATCTGAGGGAACTCGCGAATCCCTTGCTGGCGTTGGCCCAATCCCATTCCAGGGAAGTATTTCATTTTGCAGACAATGTTGACAACTGCGGAGTGGATCTCAGGGAACCTGTCTTCATCATTGATCATGTGGACTTCTTCCATGAAGAATCCCCTGATTTCTCCCTCTTCTAGCTCAGGTATTTGGATTTTAAAGATGGGAGCGTAGTTTGGGAAAGCTTCATTACCCCAACTATTGCCGATGGTGATTTTCACCTCCTTCTAATAAATGTACTTGATCATTTGATGCACAGTGGTTGATACAGCTTTGTTGACATGCAGCCAGGGCCTTTCGATTAACAAATTGAATGGGGCAGGTATTTCCATGAATTGAAAGACCTCAGTGCTCACCAAAGATCCTACCTGGATTTGGAGAGAAACAGTCCCCATCACATTTCTCTTGGTGTTGTCGTAGGCCCTCACTGATTGACCAGATGGTATGATGACAAGGACATTAACCCCCAAGGCAGTGGTAGTCCTTAAAGCACAAACATTTAAGGCAGAGCCTGTATCGACCAGACAAAATGGCACCTGCTATCCCTTATATCCAATAGTGATGTACAAAGCTTTGTTATGTGCAGATCCTTCTGGTGTCAGGTCTTCATCAGAAAATGTAATGATTGGGTCAGGGGTAAGTGCGCCCAAGAAAGCCACCATGTCTTCCGGTGCGGCATCGATGGGGACCTCTATTCCAGCCAAGGCATTCAACACAGCTTGCCTTTGCTTGTAGGATGTTGCCATGATGTCCCACATCAAGAGATGTGCTTGGGTTTTCTTCAATTGCTTTATCAACTCATTGTCTTCTTTGATGATCTCGTCCATTTTTCCCTTTCCTTTGTCTTTGACTGGAATTTTTTTGATAACCTCGGTGGTAGGCTGCAGAGGCTGATAATAACGGCCTAACCTAGTTAGATAATCAATCTCGGTAGGGGCAGGTCCTTCTACAGTCCCATCTTCTTTGAACCAGTCGCAATCTGTTCCCACAAATGGTTTCTCCGACTCGTTCCAGATAGAAGCATCGCTTTCATTGTCGGGATTATAGCATTTGAGGTCCACTACCCCTAGATCATATTCTTCCAAGAAGAATAGGTCTTGTTCATCAGCCAGCTATTGCTGCCACTTGTCATCCCCGCCGCCAATCAGATGAATTCCCACAAATTTTGGAATGTCAATGAGGGGTAAAGGTTGACCTAAGGGGGTGATATAGGTAGCAGGGTCGAAAGATACATGGTTGGGCTCAATGAGGCTGATGTTTTGGTGGTTTAGTAGAGGATTTTGAGTGACATGGGGCTGCTTTGGAGGTGGGTCGATGATATTTTGGTCAATGAGGTCTTGGATATTATGGCAGAGGCACATGCAATCATTGGTATTGTGGCCAGGGGCTTGGTGGTAGGTGCATCTTTTGGATATGTCACAGTTTCGCGGGAGCGGGGTATTTCGAGGCTGGAGTAGTTGGAGGTGGCCTTTTTTAAGGAGGCGATCTAAGGCTGAGGAGAGGGGGATTTCTAATTTGGCGAAGTTGCAAGGAGGCTTTCTAGGGAAAGGGCGATTGGAGGAATTAGCTTGGTTGGGAGGTTGGTATGGCCTAGGAGGGTAAGCCATAGGTTGACTGCTAAGGGCGTTGACATTCGGAGGATTGCGGGAGTAGTTGGGCCTTTTTGACTGACTCGGAGGCTCTTGTTTTTTGATCTTTCCTTCTCTTAGGCGTCCTCAATTCGAGTCCCAACTTCAAATAGCTCTTCAAAGGTGGAGATGGACTGGTAAAATAATTTTTCATGGTAGAGCGGCTGCAGATTCCGGATTAGCATCCTCACCTGTTCCTTTTGAAATGGCCGGTGGGTCATTTGGGCCACTTTATTCCTCCATCTGCTCAGAAACGCAACGAAGGATTCATTACTGTTCTACCGGGTAGTTTGCAAATCCCTGATAGTGACATCAAGTTTTTGGTTGTAGGAGTAGTGTTCAACGAATACCCAAGCTATGTCTTCCCATGTCCGAGTTTTGGAAGCTTACACGGTAAGGAACCATGATACTGCAGACTTCACGAGAGTTTGTGGGAATAGCATTGCGAGGTGCTCGTGGGTACAACCCATGGATTGGACGATGCTCATACACAGCTTTACATGGCTCTTTGGATTTCCAGTTCCATCAAAACGGTCAATGGCAGGCATCTTGAAGTTTTCCGGTAGCTTCAGCTTAACAGGCTCAAAAAGGCCTTCCAAGTCCAGTATGTAATCATCAATCCCTTTTCTTTTCCTCAGTACACTTTCTAGCTTGTCAACCTTATCCATTTTCTCTTGGAGTTTCTTCTCATATGCAAACGGTGGGACCCCTTGAAACCAGTCTTCCTCCCCGTTATTCTCATGTGGGGGCGGTTCAAACCCCGGTGGTGGAAACCCAGGCAGAGGTTGCAGCCGCTGCTGCTTCAATTCTTCCATGAACTTCAGAACTTGGGCTAGGCTGTCGGACTGCTGGCTTATGGTTGCTCCCAACTCGACGAGCTTGTTTTCTAACTCTTCTTGATTCATGCTAAAGTAAGCTGTTGGACTAATTCTGACCAAACAATTATTAGAACTTCTGACCCAAGACGAGGATCCCAGTTGCTGACTTTGGGAATCTATACTGGCCTGACAGATTTTGAGAGGACTAGATTAAATTTTGACAGCGATGACTTTAGACGGACAAAGACAGTGATGTTAACAAACGTGGACTGACTCGTGTGAGACTGATCGAGACAGTACGTGCAGATTGGTAGGAATGGTGTATGCAAATGAGACAAGCACGCGGATGTAAGCCCTAATCTATATGATGCTCCTATTTGTAACAGATAGCAACTAAACAACTAAGGTCCTAACCATATAGAGTGTGCCAACTTCATTTTCCAGTATGATCACCAAGGGATAACAGGGGTTTCTAGGGTTTTATGAAGGCTTCTAGGAGAGACTGGGCATTTCTAGTTGATTTGGACAGAGTTTCTGAGAGAAACTGGCATATCTAGGATATCTGGATAGAGTTTTTGGTATTTCTGGGAAATTTGGGCAGAGTTTCTGAGAGAAACTAGTTGATATGGGTATATCTGGGATATCTAGGCAGAGTTTCTGAGAGAAACTGGTTGATATGGTTATATCTGGGATATCTGGGCAGAGTTTCTGAGAGAAACTGGTTGATATGGTTATATCTGGGATATCTGGGCAGAGTTTCTGGGAGAAACTGGTTGATATGGTTATATCTGGGATATCTGGGCAGAGTTTCTGAGAGAAACTGGTTAATGTGGTTATCTCTGGGATATCTGGGCAGAGTTTTTGGGAGAAACTAGTTGATATGGTTATATCTGGGATATCTGGGCAGAATTTCTGAGAGAAACTAGTTAATATGGTTATATCTAGGATATCTGGGCAGAGTTTCTAGGATAAACTGGTTGGTATGGTTATATCTGGGATATTTGGGTAGAGTTCTGGGAGAAACTGGTTGATATGGTTATATCTGGGATATCTGGGCAGAGTTTTTAGAACGAACTGGTTAATATGTGATGATGGTGATCATACTGTCTAGCAGGTTTTCATACTCCTATGTCTTAGGACTGGCAAACAAGGTTTGCGGTGTATATCTTTGTGAGCATGGAGCAGACATCCTTGTCATGGTGCCTAGGCAGGTCAAATCAATGTGATCACATGTGAGTGATTGCCTTGGGAATCATAAGAAAGAGGTTCTACCCCATGCCACATAAGTATCTACACTGCGCAGGTAATCCCGTCAGGGCATACAGCAGTTACATCACATTGTCCTATTTGAAAAGATAAATGAACAGTCCTATGAAAGGTTCTACAGGAATCTATATGAAAAGGTTGGGTTTATTCAAAAGAGGGTCCGTTGACGAGAGTTCCAATATACCGTCATGGAGACAGTATGGATGTTTTTTACTCTTTTCGATATACCTTGGAAGGTACAGTATCAACGGTGACTTGTGCCCTGGCATAGCAAGACCTGAACATTGTCAGCGCCGCGTTTCAGACACAGTCGGGAGGGGAAATGCAGCGTACAATGCGGTGAACCAGACACAGTAAAAAGATGATTTTAAGGATGCTTCTTATGAGTCAAACCTCTGTATTATTTTGTTTTAAAAATAAATATCCCTAGTGGAGTCGCCAGATTGTGGACACGCGGAAATCCTACCTCTTGTTTGTTTTGAGATTTGTTTTGAAAAGGAAAAGAGAAGGTCTGTTGAAAACAGATACAGAGTCGCCACTTAGTCTTTAAGGAACCAAGAAACCTAATTTTGACTCACCCAAACGGATAAAGGGCGCCGGCCCTTCATAACCAAAGAACTTGGCTCGGGGTTTTGGTATGAGAGAGGAAGGAGCCTTTGTCGCTACTAAATCACCCTCAACCAGCCCCGTCTTTCGACGGGCCTCAATTAGCATCCAAATAATCATCTTATACTATGTATGGTTCGACAATTAATACTATGATAGCATATTACATCACATAAGAAAATTTGAAATGGAAGATCTAAAGATAAGATATCATTCATAAGATCTAAGCCAAATATCATACAATGCAAAGTGAGGGTTTTGAAATGGAAGATCTAAAGATAAGATATCATTCATAAGATCTAAGCCAAATATCATACAATGCAAAATTTGAAATGAAATCTTTGAGCTCAAATCATTCACTGTTTTGACTCACTGTTTTAAAGATTTTTGGGAAAAACAAGGCTTATCTCTTGAAATCAAAGTGAGGGTTTTAAGAAGGGGGTTTTGAAATAGAGGTTTTGAAAACATATTTTCAATACTCAATGAAGATTATAGCCACTTAAAATGTCAACATCAAACTCATCATCAAGAACCTCCAAGATTGTTGGAAAGTACTATTTACATTTTAAAGACAACTTCATGAATACATAGGAATGTATTGAAGTTGAAATCATCATCTATCAAACATGTTTTTGAGGTCAAGAGCTACTATCCATAAGGATTCACTCACTTCAAACTTCATGTCATCATCTAGATGATGATAGACTAGTAAGTAAATAAAGAAAAGAAAAAAGAAATGAGATAAGAAGAGATGAACATCAAAGTAAGCAAGCAAGTATATAAACAATCAATAGATGATATTCAATGATGTATTGGACTTGTAGCTTGATGTTTCACTCATATATGGTGAATTTGGACATGGAAGTAGCTTTCTTTCTCTTAAATACCCACTAGAATGGTAGTTGGATGTATTGAATGTGAAGTAAATAGAAGTAATGAAGTAAAAAACAAAGCTTTAAAACTCACTTTCTTGCTTGAAAATCAAAGAAGGGACTTCCTTTTTCTCTATTCTAACCTTATCTCTACAACTTTCTCTCTAAAACTTCTCAAAGCTTGTATTTGGCACCTCCAAAATGAGAAGTTAAGGGGGGTTTATATAGGTCAATTTGGGGTGATTTTGGGGTTTTAGAAGTACTCCCATTGGTCCCAAACATCTGTGAACATAGAACTACGTCATTTTGGTTTTCAATTAATCAAAATGAACCCCCAAAAGAAATTACAAAAACATACCATTCTGGAGGAGAGTGCCGCAGTGGCACTGGGCCTGTGTTGCGGCGGCAGTGGGCCAGTACTGCGGCCGTACTGCTCCTCATTCATCCAGATAATCCTTTTTAGGCCCCCAGAGGTTCCGGTATTCGCAAAAATGCCCTATTTCGTCTGAAATTCACAGAAAATGCATACAAACTCCAAATTGAGGTTGTGATATACCGTTGGAAAGGTAATGGAGTCTAATTTACATAAAAAATAGTTCGTAGGTAGGTTACTCTGAAAAGTTTTGCGATATTCGAGATAAAAGCCAATTTGATCGCTTTTTTTACCTTCAAAAATTCATAATAAATTCGTTTTAAATCCAAAAATTATGTGCGACATACCGTTGGAAAGCTATCGACCTCTAGTATCTATAAAAAATATTTGAAAAATAATACGGTATTTTAGCTTCAAAGTCAACTTTTGGTCAAACTGATCAAACTTGGAATTCCCGGGAAGTTCTGGAAACCTTTGAGAGCTCCTAGGAGCTGACGTTTTCGTTCGATTTTCTTTTAAAACTCATTTTAATACTTTCCACATGATCTGGAATGATCCCAGAACTTTTCAGCGAATTTGGACGATTTCGATAAAACTTGATCAAACTTGGTCAAACTTGGTCAAACTTGGTCAATCCTTGGTCAAACTGGTCAACGGGGACTTTCTGGGAACTTTCGGGACCTCTGGGGGTCTCTGGGGGCCGACGATTTCATCTGGTCTTGGTTTAGAACTTATTTTATTATTTTTCTTACGACGTAGTGCGTTTTTAGAACATTTGGTCTGAATTCGGGAGCGCTCGGGCTTTCAGGGGTATTTTGGTCATTCTGAGCATTCTGAGAGATAGAACTGACTTCCAGGAGTCCTTTTGAGTCTTTTACGATCATTGTGAACCACCAAGCTATGGGTCTCCTAAAACTAATAGCCGAAAAAATGGGATGTCTACACATACACAAATTACTTACTATGATACTTAAGGATTATAAACAACCATATCATGAAAAATACATAATGAAATGTAAATGTAAAAATATCCATATATAAAATGTCAATGTCTCATAATAGTTTAAGGGAATAATCCCAACATACTTTTCAATGACAGTGGGAAGTAGTGTAACACTGAGAATTCTGATCTCTAACTGTGGTATCACAAACCACTATTCCTCTCCTGAGCACCCGCAAACAAGCGAACAAGCCGAGATAACTAACCGCACGATCATTTAGTCCATCCAGACGATGCTAGAAAAATTGAAAGGCCTCTAGGCAGAAGAGTTAGCCGGTCTCTTATGGGCCTATAATACCACTCCCTGAGCTTTAACAGGGGAAACTCTAATCTCGGTCCGAAGTAGTGGTGCCAATACAGATAGGATTAACATCCTACCGGTTGAGAACTTTAGGGCCCAGGAAAATGAAGAAGCTATGAGGCGATAACTGGATCTCATCGAGGAGAGGAAAGAGCGATCCTACCTTAAGGCAGCCACATACAAGCAAAAGACTGTCGAGTACTTCAACAAGAAGGTCAAACACCATAGCTTTCACATTGGGGATCTAGTCCTGAAGGCTGTAAACGTGTCTACCAGGATCCTGAGTCACAGAAAGCTCAGTGCCGACTGGTAAGGCCCTTATAAAGTCACCTAGATTAACCGACCAGGTACTTACTGGCTAAAAACGTTGGAAGGACAGGAGCTGGCATACCCATGGAGCACAGAGCATCTACACAAATATTACCAATACATGATGACAGTAGAAAAGTCATTTCCTAAAAAGTTCTCTTTGAGTCCTCAAAAAATCTTTTTACCAAAAAGCTCTCCTGTGCAATTGAGATATGAATAAAATTTATTTTTCAATACATTCTGTTCAGTTCTTCCGAAAGATCATCGAGCGTGGAAAGCAGACTCTGGTGCAAGAAGACCTTGGTCATCCGAGGCATAAAAAAAGACCTTGATCATCCGAGGCACACAAAAAACTTGGGTCGCCCCTAGGAAAAACATTTGGGTCACTCCCAGACAAAAGACTTCAGTCACCCCGAGGCAACCTCTTAGATCCAGGCCCACAATAGAGGCACACCTTCTTAGTTAGCCCATGATAGAGGAATCAAAAAAGACCACAACATGTGGAAAAAGACCTCGGTCTGCCCGAGGCACTCAGATTAGGCTTAGGTCAACAGCAGAGGAGCAAAAAAGACCCTAAAATGTAAAATTTTATGACAGCTTACCTAAACGATCAAATTATCTCAACCCATTGCCTTAGCAAAGGCATTGGGGATTTATGATAGCTAATACTATGGGCTAACAAAAATAAAAAGATCAAATACACCCGAGTATCAACTCTTGGGTAACTTTGAGCCCTTAAAAGAGTTGGGAACACCCGAGTATCAACTCTTGGGCAACCTCCGAGCTGTTGCGTGGTTCTGAGAACTGAAGGCTTAAAATCTTGGGCAACTTGTTAAAATCTACTGGTCTTAACCCTTTTCTAATGCAGGAATAGTATACAGAGACAATTCAAAGAGACATGAACTTTGAAAAAAGATGTTTTCTATTCAAATTAGGAAAATGTACAAGACCAGGGGGCAATTATAGTACCCACACCGCCAAAAAAAAAAAGCAAATAAAGAGAAAGGCCACTTCTTCCCCTTCAAGTCTTCCACCTTGTCTTCTAAATTTTCTAGTATTTCCTCCAGCTTCATCTCCGTTTCAAAGCTCCTCTGCTGGTGCTAGTTCAGCCTCCAAATCCCAGCTTTTAGTTTTAAGCACCTCCTTCTCGGTGTCCTTACCTCCTCGATAAGGTCTCCTACCTCATCTGCATGATCTCCTCTACTTTTGGAAGGAACTTCCAGTTGAGGCGGCGGAGGAGACTGTGCACCACTTTGAGAGCTCCCACCACTACTCATTCCAAAAGCCTCTTCTTAGCTCGGGCCCGAGCCACCAAGGGTAAAAAGGAGGCGGAGAAGAAGGTCTGTCAAAAGAGCTCTCAAGTAGTTCTATAAAACCCCCATTCGGGGCAGTCCGACGGTTTATAAATACTAGCAAGTCGATTGGCAGAGCGCAACTCGAGTGGCCAAGAAAGGAGTGTCGGCCTCAGGAGTAGGAGCTGGTAGAAGAGGAAGGCCCACATTAAGAGCAGGGATGGGACCTGGAGGTATGCCCGCCTTGGCAGTAGGGGGTAGGAATAGGGGAAAGAGACCTTCAGGTAGGAACTTTGACTAGCTAGTCATAGTGGAGATGGGTAGCTTGGGCATCCCTAATGGTGACCAATCCAGCCTCGGTCATCTCAGCTCCCATGAAGGCTAGGGCTCGACAAAGGAGCTGTGATCTGTCAAGATCCTAAGGAACAGGATCATCACCCTTAGTCATCCAGTGGTCGGTGATCACCACCTTTGGGAAGTTTTCCTACTGTTTGTTATCACAATGGATCCCCCTTAGCCAGTTCCGATCGGAGGGCATTAGTGAGATACTTACCAGACCGTCACTGATGCAAAAGATGTAGGTCTTAGGAAGCTGATATATACTAAGGTTGAGCCCTAGCCGCTGGTTCAAATTTTCCACGTCTATGAACATGGGAATCAATTTGGGCCTACATCACCCTAAAGGATAGCACAAGACCCTAAAAAAGGTGAAGAGAGACTCAGAGAGATGGAACTCAAGGCCCACTCATCACAACATATAGCTGTTGATGACCATGGAGCCTGTAGGAACCTCATCTCCCTCTATGAACAATAGCACACCTACATCCACTAGGATCGTACAAGGCCTACGAAAAGTGGTCAAACCTTCGACGGTAGTAAGGTTGAATTGACTACACATAAAAAAGGGACGAAGTAGGAAGGCGATCAGAATGGTAAGAGATTTTTCTCACTCCTAAAGCTCGGTCTGTCTGTCTCTCTCTCTAAAAATTTTTACAGATGTAAAGTGAAGAAGAAGAGGGAGTCTAATGCCCCCAATTTAAAAGAAAAGGGATGGCCTTGATCTCTCCTCAACCAATGGCCTAGGCGAGTTCTTGCCTAGAATCGACTCGCTGGAGTCTTCTAAGGAGACGGACACCATCCCATCAGTTCGTGCGCAATAAATGTGTACGGAGCCCTATCTCGGTCGCCCCCAACCGTCTTAGTTCGAATTCAACCAATCCGACTCATTCCCAATAGCCTTAGTTCACTTACAACAAATTTAATTCAAGACCAGTAAACTGTGTTGTTCAGCAGATTCTGTCAAATACACACATGAAGGATTCAAGCTTCAAACAAGCTGAAGATTTCCAAACTTGCCCCAACACAGCGCCAATTTAAGACTTAAAAATGGGGGACAACTATTACACCCAAAATGGCTAAAGTATCCACTACTTCCAACCGACCACTTTGACCTCGACTTCCTAATCGAGATGCGATGCTCGGGTAGATTCATCTCTGGCAGAAAAATCCTAGTATCGACCAGCTCCACAGTGAGCCTTACACGATATAGGTTCAATGACTCCTAGATAAACTGCCAACTAATAGTAACCCAATCTAGGACTACTAGGATTTTGATACAGTCATCCGTCATGTTCATAATCTGGTTAGATCGCCATACTTATAATAGGAAACCCTTTATACTATAAAATGGTTCTCGCCTCCTTCTACAGGGATCCAAAATCCTCACCTCTAACCCTAGAATATCACAACCAGTTTCTTCCTATTTCTCCTTGAGGCTACAAAACCCTAGTCAGCCAAAGTTTTCCTTAGAATACTAGAAATAGTTGAGTAAGGCAACCCTTGATAGTTCCAGTTTCATTGTTGGATCGTCAAGGTCTCATACTCTAATATATGTAAATAGTTTTCCATCTTGTGGAAACACTGACACATAAGCACACGTGGACGTAGACTGCTTCGTTAACAGTGCCGAACCACATGTAAATCCTGTCTCTTTTTCATTAGGCATTTATTGCACTATAAACATCATGTCCGATGATGTTCTACACAATCCGGCATCATCACTTCCAATTTTCCTTCGACTGTGTTTGGTTCATAATTTTAGTGAGAAAAAAGAAAAAAAAAAAAAGAAAGGAAAGCACTAAAGGATAACTTTCTCCTTTGTTTGGTTACTAAGGTTTTGTTAGATATGCAAATTTATTGAAGAAAAAGAAAAAGGAAAGGATAATGAGACAGAAAACTAGCTCCCATCTATTTGAGTAAATATTCATTATAACGGTTATTTTGATGGCGTGGTGTAACAAGCCAATAAACTCTTATTATTTGAACATTTGTGTCTCCCAAAATTAGGAAAAACATCTTTATGCATCAGCAATGCACCTAAATATATTAGTAAAATTACATGATGACGTGGTATCACCGATACAATGAAATCTTTTCTGTACGTATCTTCTTCCATACTTAAATGATATTCAAAGTTGAAAATTTATAAAAATATCTAATATCTATATATGAAAACAGGATCCTTGACTATTGCCATGTGTCACTTTTTAAAATTTTTAATCTTTTTTAAAAAGTACTTTTTTATTGTTTTAAAAAATAAAGTAACTATATCTATATGGGGAAGTCTATCTAATATCAATATGTGAAAAAATGATCTTTGACTATTGCCACATGTCATTTTTCTAAAATTTTAATCTTTTTTAAAAAGTAAATTTTTTTAAGGATAAATATCACCTAGACCCCCTGAAGTTTGCCTCTATCACAGACGCCACCCCTCACGTTTCAGTAATATCACCTACACTCCCTGAGGTTTGAAGCGCGTATCACTTAGACCCCCTCCGTCAATTTACCGTTAAAAAAGTGATGGACTAACATAAATAAATAGAAAACATGCCCCTAAAAGTTTGGTCCTTGTGTCATTTTAGTCCCCGTAGTTTCAATTGGATCAATTTGCGCCCTGAAGTTTTAAATTAAACCAATTTGATCTAGATGTTCAATTCTGTGAGTAAAATTGACAGAATTTACTCACATACTATGCATTGTCACACTTTTTAAGGGCAAAAATGGAACACCACCAATCTCCCAATCGGCTTATTAGCATAATTGTGCATAATAGTGGGTAAATTTTGCCAATTGTTTTCTCATATAATGGAACATTTGGATCAAATTGACCCAATTTAAATTGTCGGAACCAAATTGACCCAATTGAAACTACGGGGACTAAAATGACACAAGGATCAAACTTTTAGGGGCATGTTTTGTATTTATTTATGTTAGTCCATCACTTTTTTAACGGTAAATTGACGGAGGGGGTCTAAGTGATACGCGCTTCAAACCTCAGGGGGTGTAGATGATATTACTGAAACGTGAGGGGTGGCGTCTGTGATAGAGGCAAACCTCAGGGGGTCTAGGTGATATTTACCCTTTTTTTAATTGTTTTAAAAAATTAAGTAACTATATCTATATGGGGAAGTCTATAGTGAGTAGAGGTGTCAAATGGGCCAGGCCGGGCCGGGCCGGGCTCGGTCAAAGCGGGCCTCGAGCGGGCTTCACCAAACATCGGGCCGGGCTTGGGAGTGGAAGGGGTGTGTCCGCCCCGGACCGGTGGCCCGGGTCTAGCGAGCCAGACATCAGGCCGGGCCGGGCCATGGACGGAAGGATAGGTGTCCACCCCGGCCCGGGGTATGTGAACCAGGCCTTGTGGCGGGCCGGGCTTTTAGCCCGAAAAAAGCGGGCCGGGACGGGCCAGGCCAACCCGACCCGACCCGATTGACACCACTAATAGTGAGGAGCTTCTCGTATGAGAAGGCGGGTTTTAACCGTTGGATGAGCATCTGGTAATAAATGCATCTCCAGATTCTTGGAAATCTTATGGCCAAATGCTCATCCAACGGTTAAAACATGTCTTCCCATGTGAGATGCTTCTCACAACAGACTTACCCTATCTATATGTAAAGTGTATATATCTTGCACATGCCTATGCTAGGATTGCCAAATAGTATACCCCAAAATTCTCGCTCTTCCTGTACCAATCACGTAATTCTAAATGACTGAAATTAAAGCTAGCCAATCTTAAATTGGATAGTCATCACCATAATTCTCTCTATAAATTTTTGATAAGCAATATGAAGTTAGATAGTCATCACTCACGCACTTTTGCATTTCTTTTATTGATAAGCAATTTGCTGATGAATGGCATGTCCATAGAGACCTTCTGGCTCTCTCTAATTTGATGAGTCAACGATAACTTGAAAAACTCAATATCTTTGGATGTAATTAACACTGTAAAAGAAATGTTCAATTGGTATGCTTTTGATTTATAATATCTTTAATTTCTTTCTACTTTTTTCTTTTTTGGATAGGAACTTTTACTTTCTTTTTGACTTCAAAGCTTAAGTTGAGTTGGGGCATATTATACATTTTTGACACCTTTTTCTTTTTCATTTTAGGATTATGAGAAGAGCATACTACGTCAAAATAAGCTATGAAGACCGTCTCTTGAACAGGTAAGTGTCATGTTTATATGTTCTCTGTTCGTAGTTGAGCATTACTAATGTTTTTATTTTTTTATAAAAGTTTGAAGACAATCTGAGAAAACTAGAGAAATGATTACATATATTATTCATTGTCGTCAAGTTATGAATATATAGAGTACTTGGAACTTTTTGATTGAAAAATTTTATACCCTGAGAATTGGAATTCGTTGTGGGCTTTTTCATTAATTTGCAACTGTTTTCTAATTCTTCAAATTATAAGGCAATTATACAAATAAAATCAAAGTCTAATACATAGACTATTGCTAAAAGAATTCAAGTCTAACAAGAAACGTACAAGAGTTTAAAAAGATAGTAAATACATAAACTATTCTCAAAATTCAAATTTGATTTTTTTTTCCCCGCATGAGGCTTAAGGTACTAACAAGAATTTTTTGTTAGTTTTTCAAGAAAATCTCTAAAACAAAATATGGCGCTTTGAAAGCAATATTTTAAAATTAAAAAAAGTCAGGAAAAAATACATATTAAAATTCACAACTAACCACATTTCAATAACATATAACTACTCAATATTCGTTAAATCTAAATTCAAAATCTACTAGCAATTGATAAATATTTAAGAGGATAATCCCATTCAATAGATAACAAAAGTTGAACATGTCACGTGTGCCTTTCAAATTTACATTCAAGATACGAATGGGTAGAAATTTATGAGTTGTAAAATTGAAAGAAATGGTACGTTTGCTTCATTTAACATAGAATTATTTTTTGGTTCTTTTTATGGTATTATGTTTTTTAAAATTGATGTTTTTTTTATTATAAAGATATTGTACTTCTTCTTCTTCTTCTTCTTCTTCTTCTTCTTCTAACTAGCTTCGAACCCATGACTTGAGATTTGGGAATAAACCTATAGTTCAAATAGGTAAATGGTAAAGCCAATTGGGTTTTATTAGATACTTGAATGTTTGGGTTTTATCAGATACTTGAATGTTAGAAGGGGTATACCATGTTTGACTTATTGATAAAGTTCATAGAAATATTGAAAATCTATAAGAAGAATCCCTTCATCCATAACTTCTCTCTCTCTTTCATTAATTACTTTTAATAATAAATTTTATTACATAAAATACTATTGATCCGGGAATTTCCCCCCCCCCCCCCCCCAATTACTAAATTAAAATTTGAAAATTTTGATTCTCTCGGATACTTACCTAAAGAGATAAGACTTTAATATGTATCTAATCCCCCCATTACTAAATTAAAATTTGGAAAATTTTAGTTCTCTGAGATACTTACCTAAAGAGATAAGACTTTGAAATATGTATCTAATATATATATATATATATATTTTTAAAATAAATATATGTTGGATAAGATTGTATCACATACGAAAAGGTCAAAATTTTTTAAACAAATATATATTTGATTTGTGTTTAACAGATAAGTAATACTATACAAGTTTGCCAACCATGTACCTAGATATACTCACGTTCCTTCTCTATGGAAATCTCGCATGTGAAAACTTCTTTATGAAAACACAATGCAGAGAATTACCACTGTAGAGATTGGTCAGTAGAAGATATGCTTGAAACGAGTTATGAATTTTATTTATTTATTTATTATTATTATTATTTTTGTTATAGCCCATTTGCAACTGCGAGTTATCTATTTAAGCTCCGTTGTTATTGCTGAGGGGGGGGGGGGGGGGGAGGGAGTTTCTTATATACACAGTATCAATGAGAGATTTCATCATGCACTACATGTGAATATAATTTAAGTCATTTAAAATAGGTTTGTCTCTAAATTTGCTAATTTTAATTTGAAGGTTCTTTCTCAGTACTCTTAGTACAACCTATCAATCATCACTTTTTTTAAGAGTCTTTTATTATTTTATTATTAATATTTTTTTTTTTTTTTTTTTTGGGGTGGGGGTGTGTTAGGGGTGGGGTCGTGTTTGTGTATGTGTTTGTGTGTGTATGTTTTTCAATTTTAATTAGGGGCATATTTGTAGAAGTTTAAATCATGATCAACCATCATTTGGTTTCCAAATGCATTGCCAATAGTAGCACCCATAGTGGTTCGTGTTACACCAACCATTGCCATGTACAACACGTGGTACCATTGTTAAAGCATTTGACGAACTACATTTGAGATTCAGTTATTGTGGTTTTTGTGTATTCTTACAATGGTGTTTTTATCTATTTGATTAATTAAATTTGGGAGAAAAATACTGTATGCTAGAATGGTTTAAACTCTTTGCCTGTATATGGCTCAAGGATCTACTCATTTTATTGAAGGACTAATAAATCTCAATCCCCCAATGTATTTTCTGCGGCTTTTTTTTTTTACCAGTTTTAATTGACACGGAGTTTGAAGTATTCAGTATGTGCATTTTCTTTTCTTTTCTTTTCTTTTTTTTCAATTTTTTCTTTTTTACTTTATAATAATTGGTATTTCACCCAAAAAAATAAAAATCAAACCCAAGTTAATTTTACTTAAATCATATTTATTTACTAACATTTGTATTTTTTATGCAAATTTATTAATTTTACTTTACTCTCCCGTGCACCACATGGGTCCAAAGGCTAGTTATTCTAATAACTTAAAGAAAAAAATGGAGGAAAATGGCTCATATAATTCAAAACTTTCAATTTAAACGCCATAAATGTGTGTATATATATATATATATATATATTTATTTTTCCCTATACTTCCTAGTAACCATACAAAGCGAAACATTTTCGTTGGAATTTTCCTCTCTTTTTTCTACTAGATTTTGATAAGAGGGTGTTGAAGTGGTCCCAATATTGTTGAATGTGGTCCCATTGATTGCTACATTATTTGGGAACAATTTGGGAAGCATAATATTGGTTATTGACTAAATGAATGATGAATAAGCCATTAGCTAAACAGTTGGAGTCAGGCCCGAACGTACCAAGATTGTCAGGCCCAGAAAAAGCTCCCCAGATCAGCCCCAAAAGCGTCACAGGCAATGCCCAACCAAAATGGCCCGAGCTGAGCCCATCCACCTTCCTCCTGAGCCCAATTTACTTTCTGAATTTTAGCGCACTCTCCTATTGTTCAGGCGTGAAGAGCCCAAATCAGCACCAACCAGGTACACTTCAAGAGCAGATCTAAATCAGCACTAGTACGTGTAGTTTTTGACTATTAACAATGGTAAAGTAGGAGATGAATAGAAGGGTAAATTACATAGACACCCCCTCATGTATTTTACTCTTTTACTAACACTCCCTAATCTAAAAAACACAATAATTTGAGCCCCTAAACTATTTGTGAGGGGGGTATTTGAAGGGGACAATTTGAGAAGAAAATTAATAGTTGAAGGGGTCAATTTGTTGAATTTAATTCATGAGATATTTGTGAAAAGGCAGTACATGAGGGAGTATTCATATGATTTACCCTAAATACAAAAGAGTGTAAAAGTAAGATTTTAAACAATAATGAGTATATAGGATTGAATAAAATTAAGGAACAAGCATGTTTCTGGGTGTAGGGTGAAAACAGTTCGGTTTGATCTAATTTTTAGGCAAATCAATTGGTTTCGGTTTAATGCAAATTTTCAATTCGGCTCAATTTTTACACTGCATGAATTTTTTGAAAATCGATCATGCCAAATTGATCAGTTTGAATCAGTCTGGTCGGTTTACTTACAACCCCAACTGGCTTCAATATATATTATATGTATGTGTACATGGATGGAGGTACCCGTCTTCTATGGTCTTTGAAATTGCACTAAAAATGGTTAGGTTCAGTTTCATTTTTATTTATAGCTAGTTCTTATATTATCAAAACAAGATTGTTTCAACAAAAAATACCAGGATCGTTTTAGAAAGAGCCAGTTTTAGAAGGTATTTTAGGTTACACTTAAACTCTCATGCAGATAAAAGAGCCTCTAATAAACATTTTAATTTGGAGAATTAGTTTACTTATCCACAATAAAATTGGTTTTATACCTTCAAAAGAAGCTCTTAAACACAAACAGTCCCCTGAAACTTATGTTGCACATCTGTCGGTTGTTGCCAGCGAGACACTAAAATAAAATTGGGACATTTGGTCTAAGGTCCCTGACCGTTAATTTTTAACCAATTAGATCCAAAAATTTTTCTAGTATCTTCGAAGGTCCTTGAACTCTTTTGAGACCAAAAAACCCCTTCTGCATGTGATGCGCGCAACAAAAACTTCATGAGCGCATGTGACGCGCACGTCAGCCTTATGCTAACATCAGCGCACACCCCCCTTCTGAATGCTATATCTTCCTAAAAGATAGCCCTGATCTAATTTTTTTTTAAAATATTTGGAATTAGCATGTATAGATCTTTCAAACAAAACCCATATTGGATATTAAATTCTTAAAGAAAAAAAAAAAGAAAAGAAAAGATTTTTGTAGCTTATAGTATGACTTTGAGTTTGGAAGTTTTAGTGACATTTTCAAAAATCTGAGTGTCTTTAATATTTTTTTTATCTGATGGATAGGCTGCGCCAAATGTAGGATTCGATAAGGCCCTATCCTGTCTCCTTATCCGGTGTACGAAATGCACCTAGCCCATTTGTCATTTTATAGAGTAATGCTATGTTTCCCACATTTTCATCACAAAAGTGTTTATCAAATGATATGGCAATAGGGCCAAGTAAACAACTTTCAATCAAAATTCAACTGATCCCACTGTATTAAATTTTACCCCACTGTCACATCATTTAAAAAATACATTTAGAATAAAAATTTAAAAAACATATCGTTACTCCAATTGATACGATGAACGCGAAATTCAAAAGTAACATTGCTGTTTCTCGAAAACCGAATTTCGAACTTGTCCAAAAAAAATAAAAGAAACACACTAAATTTTTTTTGTTTATCTTACTACTTTACTAGGGTCAGTGCATTGGGCTGAGGTTGCCAAATGGGGTCCTTTCTTTTTCTTATAGGATGGAGTTGAACATCCTATTTTTAGATTTTTCCTTAAAATTTTGTCACAACATTGTTGAACATATTTATCATTGGGAATCTGATTTTTTACCTATTTTTGCGCTTTTAGTTCTAAACAGTGATGTGTTATCAACCGAAGAACATATTGTATGTGAAAACCCAAGTTATCCAAATATTCCTTTCCTATTTTCTTAAGACGAAGCATACCAAAACCTGGTAAATGCTATGGAAGTATAGTGGGGCCCAGCCAAGGGTGAATTATTGTAGAAGACTCAGAAACGACTCCAACTTTATCCAGGATACGTGGAAGTTTCTGCAATAAGAAGAAAAAGTTATCCAGACAGGGTCACTTTTTAAAACGCGGGAAAGATGACAGATAGTCTCTCCCTATTAAACTATATTGACTACAGATATAATAAGACAAGAGATAATAGGACAAGTGATGTTATTGATAGTCTTTTTACATTTATGGTTACAGTTCGGATGTGAAAATTGTATTTTGAAGTCCATAACAGTAGACTCTTAGTAAGTCTATAAAACGAGACTTAGATTTGTATCATCTAGGAACTAACTCTTGTAATATTTCTCTCCATATAATAAATACTCTTTGACTCCTCTTTTGTGGAAACCACTTCAACTTTTCTACTTCTCCTTCGTCTTCTACTTCACTTTGTGTAATTGGTATCAGAGCATCAGTGTTTCATAGCATAAGTGTTCTATCTATAAGATATATTGAAGATCTATATAGCATCTTTGTAAGTATTCTCTTTGTTTATATTTTCTCTATATACTACTTACTTGCTTATATTATTCTGTTCTTACGGTTATTATTTCTCTTGATTAGTAGTTGTCAGAGCCCATGTACCCGTTTGTTCATGACCGTTTTGTTACCGTAGTTAGGCTTGTTTTGGTCTTTTGTGAACTCTTGGGAGGTCTTAGGCACCAGACAATTACTAAGCTTGAGAAAGAGAAATTTCCATAATAACAGATAAGTATAAGACAGTAACGTGTGTAGGAAATACTGTAGAATGTATAAATGACTCGTATGATCATGCACTTCATATTGAAAAAGAGTCAGCTACTATATGTAGTATGTGTTCAAGTTTAAATAGTATAATAGATATCATGTGTTATTATTTTTCTAAACTAGAAAAAACCCAACAAATAAACCACAACTATCTAGAGTCAGTAGTAACTTCAATAGATCATAAGATAAATAATCTTGGATCTATTACTAGTATTGATCTGGAAAAAGAAACTAAAAAACATATTAGTCTTTTAATCAAAAGTTTGGAAAAGCCAACTAATGGAAAAATAGATAATGGTATGAATAATCCAGGTGATAATAAAATCCCTCGATTATTCTATGGATCCGAAGATATTCTGATGTTACAAGAAAAATCCTATAATAAGATTGAGTATCAGAATATCGTCGAAATCCTAGATTATTGGCGTCAACTATATAAAGACCCATATTTAACGGTTGAAAAAAGAAATAAAATAATAACGCAGATAAGAGAAACTTCTCTGCAATATGAGGAATTATTAAGGCATTTTAAATATTTCATAAATGTCTTATCAGATGATGATAATCAATCATCCTCTTCAAAAGAATCTCAGATGAAACCCATGAGGAAGAAACCCTAACTCCTAAGCGAAAAAGAAAAGCTAATGAACCCTTAGATCCAGAATATTTTGGTGATTTTGGAACGAATGAGTTCAATCTGGATGAATTCATTCAAGCAGGGGAGGATGGAAAAAGCTAAAGTAGACAAACCCTCTACTTCATAATCAACTCCTGAACCAGTAGCAGCCAGGAGAGATGATAACCATAAGTACCCAATAGCCCAGAATGGTACTTATTTAAATCTTACTAATGTACCATTTAGAGACCAAATAGCCGCTATTGAAGATTGGGCACAATTACGTACTCTCCATCATCATTACAAATTATGGTACTGTATGGACTAAAGCAAAGTTCCAAGATTATATTGCAGCCACCCTACAAGGTGATGCAATACAATGGTTAAAGCAATGGAAAAAAAGTGAGTTGGGACAAGTCCAAAAAAAGGAATTGTTAGAATATGACTCCTTTGACAAAATCCTAGCCAAATTTGCCCTTCTTTTAAAAACTAATTTATGTGGCTTTGTAGGTGACAGTAATTTGCAAGAAGATGCAAATTATATTCTTGCTAAAATAGAATTGTGTAATATATGTCTTTATGAAGACTATGTTACAACTTTTAAAAAGTATTATTATCAACTTGATCCATCAGCCACAACATATTGGCTTGATCAATTTTTTCACAAACTCCCTAATCCACGGGATGAGTTAGCTATTAAAGGCTACCCAGACTTTCTTAAGAAAATAGGAAAGGAAGATTTAGATAACTTGGGCTTTCGCATACAATATGTTCTTCGGTTGATAACCCATCACTGTTTAGAACTAAAACCGAAAAAACAGGTAAAAAATCAGATTCCCAATAATAAATATGGTCAACAATGTTGTGACAAAATTTTAAGGAAAAAATATAAAAATAGGATGTTCAACTCCATCCTATAGGAAAAAAGAAAGGATCTAAGAAACGAAAGTTCAAGTGGAAACCATGGAATAAAAATAAAAATTTTTCCAAAAAGAAAAAATATATTCCTAGGAAGAAACAAAAAAAATACAGGTACTTTCAAAAAGAAAACCTGTAGGTGCTTCATATGTAATGAAGAAGGTCATTATGCACCTGATTGCCCTAAAAAAAGGAAGAGTGTAAAGCAAATGATTAAAGTTCTTGAAGAACAAGAATATGAAGTACTCTTCGGAGAAGAAATTTCAGATAAGGAAGAAATTCTCTATGAAATTTCTAGCGAAGACTACAGTTCTTCAGATGAAGAAATTAATGAATATATCTTCATGATGCAAGATAACATTCAAGAAGTTCCACAAGACGAATTAGAAAATATTCGCCTTAGAGATGTTGTAGGAGAGGAAGTCACTCTACTGAATCTGAATTAGCACGATTTGAAAAACTTCAAACTCTTGCTGTACTAGAAATTTACAAAATTTCTAGATTTTATTTTTCTCAGCCCGAGTGTTTGAACAATATAGTGGAAATACAAAAACTCAATTTTCCAACGAAGGAAAAATTGATATTCCACTTTTTGATAAAAGAAAAGTTGCTAGATGGAAGGCAAAATACCCTCATATCCAATATATTCATATTGGTGTTATTCAAGTAACCATTACTGCTTTATTTAGGCAAGGGCTAGGCATCCCAATTTTAGCAGTAATTTTTGACAAAAGATTTTCACACCCAATGAAAGCAATCATTGGAGGAATCCAGTATAATATGGCTAATGGAGTAATTTTGTTTAACATCAGACCAAATTTCTTTATTTCAGTAAATGATCCTAATATTGAAGACACAGTTAGGATAAGAATTAAAACCAAAGGAATTGCTATGAAAGCAAATTCCCATGACTTGTCAATTAAATGGAAAACAATCCATGAATTAACAAGGTTTACTGAAACTAGGGTCAAACAAATAGAAAATAGATTAGTAGAAAATTTTGAACCTAGACCATTTGACACAATTATTCAACCCAGATTGATTAACTGGAGTGATCTAGAAATTCCTAGACAATGATTAATTTCAGATCTTGTAGAAGAAGAAAATAGGGGAAATACAACTCCTATGATGAATCTACAAGCTTCAGGAAAAAACTTGTATATTCAAAACCAAAGAAGAACAACTTCTACCTCCGTCTTTGAAAGAGATTTTTCTAATAAATAGTTAGAAAAAGGAGAATCCAGTAGACAAAAAAGTATCGGATACAAAAATGTTCAAGTTTCAATTTTACCCGGAGCAATATTTCAAAAGGAAGATGAAATAAAATCTGCTTCTATTTATCATCTTCAAACCAAAAATGATTTTATCATTTTTTTCTCCTAGTCAAGGAAAAAAGAGATATACCTATGTTCAAGGAACATTAAATTTTGCAGGTTATAAACCGTATAACCTTTGTGTTCTAATAGACACAGGAGCTACAATTAGTTCTTGGAAATGGAATACAATTCCCAAGGAAAAATGGACTTTAATGAAACACCCTATCCTTGTCACTGGAATTGATGGTAATCACACCTCAATTCAGTTCAAAGCTAAAGATGTAGCAGTCTGGTTAGGTGAAATAAATTTGTTTTACCTAAAATCTTGTGTTTTCCTTATATGCATGGTGATTTCCTTTTAGGAAATAATTTTATTTATAAATATTTACCTATGCATATCTATGACAAAGGTATTACTTTAAGTATTAAAAATTCTTTGATCCAGATACCTTTGCTTGAACAACATAAATATGTATGTGATACAGAGTTTGCGCCCGTTCCACGTGGTGAAATGACACCCATCATCAAAACCATTGATCAATCACATTGGATTTATAAAATTTTAGAAGAAAATTTTAGTGAAGATCCATTAAAATTATGGTCTCGAAGTCCTAGATTTTGCACTTTAAAGTTAAGAGATCCCAATGTCATCATTAGAGCAAAACCTATGATCTATACCAGACAGGATATAGATGAATTTGATATTCAAACTCAAGAATTTCTAGACAAGAAGCTTATAGAAGAAACCACTAGCCCTTACTCTAGTCCAGCCTTCATGGTAAGAAACCATGCAGAGATTAAGAGAGGAAAAGCTAGAATGGTAGTAAAATATAAAAGGCTAAATGAACAATTACAATTTGACGGATATTTTATACCTCGAAAAGATGTTTTGATTTCCTTAACCCAAGGATCAAAATACTTTAGTAAATTTGATTGTAAAAGTGGATTTTTGCAAATCCAATTAACTGAAGAGTCAAAACCCTTGACAGCATTTAGCACCCCTAGAGGTAATGCCAATGGAAGGTTATGCCCTTTGGATTAAATATTGCACCTCAAGTTTATCAGAGATGGATGGATACAATTTTCAAAGATCTAAATTTTTTTTGTGTTGTATACATTGATGGCATACTCATCTTCTCCAAAACTAGGGAGGAGCACAAACAACATTTAAAAATTCTTTGTGAACGATTTCAAAAACATGGAATCATTTTGTCCCCAAAAAAAATTGAGCTAGAAAAAGAATCAATTGAATTTTTGGGAATAATTTTAAATCAAAACGGTTTAAAATTACAATAACATATTTTAGTAAAAGTTAGTGATTTTCCTGATATACTGAAAAATAAAACTCAATTACAAAGTTTATTAAGAATTCTAAATTACGGACGAAATTTTATTCAGGATTTATCAAAAATAGAAATTCCTTGGTAAGCCAAACTAAGGAAAGATAGTATTTTTGATTGGGCTGATAAGGATGTTACCTTACTCAAACAGATTAAGGATAATATCTCACAATTACCAGATGTTTATCTTCCAAAAAATGGAGATAAATTAATCTTAGAAACAGATGCTTCTGAAACATGTTGGGGATGTGTATTAAAAGCTATTCCTGCTTCTTTTTGGTCATAAGAGGAACCACCTCTTTCGGTTAATATTATAAAACCAAGGAAGAAACCAATTCCTTTGTATCTTAAAAAAGAAGAACTTATTTGTGGATATAATTCTGGTACGTTTAAACCAAACGAACAAAAATATATCATTTTTTAAAAAGAATTACTTGCTATTAAATTAGCAATCAAAAGATTTCATATTTACTTGGCACCAGAGAACTTTATTGTTAGAACAGACAATAAAGCTGTAAGAGATTTCCTTGTAAATAAAAAAAACCATTGAACAAGGAAGAAGATTGGTTTGGTATAATAAAATTTCTGAATATACTTTTGAGGTAAAACATCTTAAAGGTACTAACAATTTGCTTGCAGATTTGCTTATCAGGAACTGCTACTCCAAGGAGAATGAACAAGGGTAAACAACCCTCACAAGGAGATTGGGTTACTATTACTAAAAAGGCAAATGAACTCCAAAAGAAAGTTTATGTTGTTTTTACTGGAAGAAAACCAGGCATTTATCAATCATGGCCAGAATTCCATCAGCAGGTTAATCAGTTTCCTGGAACATGCTATCAGTCTTATGAGAGCATGACAAAGGCTAGAAAAGCCTATTACACTTCTTGTCACACCCCGATTTTTGGAAAGCCAAATAATCAGAATAGAACTAAATCTAGACTACTATTCGACTGCCCAACTATCGGAGTGAACACCACGAAGCCCAACCTAATAAAACTTTTTAATGGAAATATATGTTCTTAAAAACCTGGTTAAAACATTTGTAATAAATTTTCATTTATGTTTTTAAAACAAAACCACCACATTTCCACTTAAAAAAAAACACTCATGCGGTTCCGAAAATACTCAAATATATTTGATTAAAGGTACAACTACTAAATCACTTATATTGAAAAGCAGAAGCTGAATAAATATTTCTCAATTCTCATTAAGAATAAAAATCTTTTCATTTACAATTAAAGCTTTGAAAGAAATAACCTCTATTACAACCTTTAGTCAGAGCTACTAAACGTCCCAATACCAACTACAATAATGGCCCATAATGCCAAATAAATTAAAATAGCAAATGAACAGTAAATGTCTTCATGCCCTCAAGCAAATCCATGCAATCCAATAGTCATACCGGCCTACTCCTTAATCTGCAAAACGGCTGCGTTTCCCGAGAAACGCCCCCGCATGATAAACATCACACGGGTCAGCATTGTATAACAACACTGGTGTGAGTAAACACGCCCCAGTCTCAAGGATCACTCGTGGTCTCCTCGACTCCAACTCAATAATAATCAATTAACATAATAATACCCAATATATTTCTCTGAGGTTGGGAATCCGCTGGACTCCCTCCCTTTCTTGACCACAAACACATATAGAGTTGTAGGCAGAACAGTAGTTCCACACGTGAGTGAGGACAAGCGGTAGTTTCCTCGAGTCACGGCGGCAGTTTGTTCCACCCACAAAGTCAAAGAAACACTTACTCTTAAATGACATGGTGAGCCAAAGCCTGCATACAATGGTTAGTGGGCACACCATTCTGCAACTCGAGAGTTAGCACAAATCCTTAGTATCATAATAAACAATTCTTCAATACCAAATCATTTAATCAATTTTCTTCGCATTATACCACGGTAACCATTTCGGGTTTTCAATTTCATGTTTCGCAATAGTTTATCCATTTGCATTTAACGCTCTACAATCACTGTCATTTTTTTTCTTGCCCTAGGTTCACCACTAAGGTCACCCTACTCATGGTCAACTTATTTTTTTTATGAATGATTCATTATTCAATTTCCTAGGTTCACCACTTGGCCACCCTCCATGGTACACCCACACATATATCCCATATGTGCCTGGACATACTACCAACATCCACTCTGGTGCTAGTTTGGTTGGGGTATCAACCAAACCAGGTATACACACAGAAGGCCAGTCAGCATTCAACAACACTATTTAAAATTGTCCCAAACAAATCTTATATTAAACAGCCCCAAAACTAGCATGGGTTGAAATTGTTCTTCATAATAATACCGTACAAAGAAACATCTCTAACAATTTTCATAAACATAATTCAAAATTCGGAGTTAACATTTACTGCTACTGTAATATGGATTTTCTGCCCAAACGGTGCAGAATTGAGAAAAATACCATTAGACGAAAAACGTGCAGAATCGCGTTTTACATTGACCCTACGCGAACAGTTTTACCAAAAACAAAATGTATGAATTAATATGAATTATTTTCTAAAACAGAACTGAGAGTTTTCTTCAATTTTACCCAAATCCGAATTTGTGTTAGTCTTCTTTTTTTTTTTCTTCAATTTTCTAAATAACTTATATCTAACCTTTGATATATATATATATATATATAAATGTATATGTATATATCACTATAGATCCGTATTATACAAACACCCATCCATACGATTTATTCAAACTATAATAAACACAAATCGAAAATCAATCAAACTACAAATCAACCCTACAAATCTAATTGTTTACTCACCAAATTGGGAAAAGCAAGATGATGTTGATGATGGTGAACTCCCTTCTTTTCTCTTCTCTTCTCTTTTTCTTCTCCTTCTAGGTGACTAGGGTTGCCTCTTCTCTCTTTGTCTCTTGTTCTCTCTCTCCCTCTCTTGAGGCTGCTCTTTTTTTTTTTTTTTTTCTAACCCTAGGATATAGTATCTATCTATATACATATAATACAAACACAATACATATATTACTCACACAAATATTAATAATCCCATTTTTCTTTTTATGGGCTAACAAAAGAGATCCATATGAGCCCAGAATGCAACACAAACCACTAAAATGGCTAGCCCAAAGGGTACTCATACCCCGAGTACTTAATTTTCATGTTAAATTCACTATTTAACTTACTAGTGGGCCCCGAAACACTACCCGACACTTGTAACTCAGTCAGACAATAATCTATCATACAATTTAATTAAAGCTCAAAATGTCATGTCATAATAATAATGAAACATTAGAAATTTTAATACAAAAACAAACGGGGAAATATTACTGGTATTACTAACAAATTAAATATGGACAAATTAAATATGCTTACTAGCAATTTAATTTATGGGTTCTTCAAACTTAAAATTTTTAAACACATGTCTTACCTAGGTACACTCATATATCATTGCTAATTGAAAAAAAAATTATTTAAAATAATTATTTACACACTTAAAAATTTAGGGTTGTTACATTCTACCCTCCTTGAAGAAATTTCGTCCCGAAATTTGTAGCAACGGTAAATACACAATTCAGTCATAAATAAAGTTAGGCACACAATTTCATACAAATCATTGATTACGTTTAACTCTCAACTATACAAGACTTAGTACGTCGAGCGAATAATCCAAACAAGGAAACCCTCATGTATATACCTATAGTCTCGTATAATCGATTGTTAAATTCTAACCAGAACTAAAATATAACCCAATATAACTAGTCATTTCATATACACTTAGACCTTACAAATAATTTCAACATACAGTGATGCAATTCACGAATATAGTCTATGTACATGCACATATTTACCTCTTACCGTACCCCGCACTACACCTCCAATTACTTACCGCTTCACCCAAGTCCGAGAAAATACTGGCATTGAAGATAAAGAAATCTTCGTCCGATGGTAAGCCTCGTATATAATCAATACTCACCTGAGATTCATAATATAATCTTGGCAGATAGAAGAAGGCCACTGATTTGATAGATACTCCAGATAGAATTCTAGAATATTGATAATAATGATGTATTCATATGAATAAAATGAGCTGGTTGTAACCGCAGAATACCCGAAGAAATAATCAGCTTTATAAGAACTCCAGAATATCCATAATGATAATATTGTGTTAGATGTCCAGTTGATAATAGAAATAAGAAAACCCGTAAAAATAAAGAAATCCCAATAACAACTGATCTCTTCCATATAATTCAGAAGTTTAGCAGAATGTCAATAGATACGCCGCAAGAGGTCACCAAGATAAGAGGATTCCCGACTAAGAAATTTCGATGATTGACGTGACTTCCAAATTCCCCCATTACTCCTCATATAAATAAAATGAATGCACTACTATGCAATGCTAAAGAATACTATGTATGACTTCACACAGTTCTCATGAAAATGGTAGACAATAAAAGTTAAACAAATCAACAAAACAAAGCACAAAGCTCACACATAACAGAGAAACAGATGTAGCACATACTCAACCTAAATCTCAACCCAAGAAGATTCGCAGTCCTACAGCTCTGAACAAACACAGTAATCCACATTCCGAGGATCACCTAGACTCGCTATGCTAACCTTAGGCTCTGATACCAAACTGTCACACCCCGATTTTTGGAAAGCCAAATAATCAGCATAGAACTAAATCTAGACTACTATTCGACTGCCCAACTATCGGAGTGAACACCACGAAGCCCAACCTAATAAAACTTTTTAATGGAAATATATGTTCTTAAAAACCTGGTTAAAACATTTGTAATAAATTTTCATTTATGTTTTTAAAACAAAACCACCACATTTCCACTTAAAAAAAAAACACTCATGCGGTTCCGAAAATACTCAAATATATTTGATTAAAGGTACAACTACTAAATCACTTATATTGAAAAATATTTCTCAATTCTCATTAAGAATAAAAATCTTTTCATTTACAATTAAAGCTTTGAAAGAATAACCTCTATTACAACCTTTGGTCAGAGCTACCAAACGTCCCAATACCAACTACAATAATGACCCATAATGCCAAATAAATTAAAATAGCAAATGAACAGTAAATGTCTTCATGCCCTCAAGCAAATCCATGCAATCCAATAGTCATACCGGCCTACTCCTTAATCTGCAAAACGGCTGCGTTTCCCGAGAAACGCCCCCGCATGATAAACATCACACGGGTCAGCATTGTATAACAACACTGGTGTGAGTAAACACGCCCCAGTCTCAAGGATCACTCGTGGTCTCCTCGACTCCAACTCAATAATAATCAATTAACATAATAATACCCAATAAATTTCTCTGAGGTTGGGAATCCGCTGGACTCCCTCCTTTTCTTGACCACAAACACATATAGAGTTGTAGGCAGAACAGTAGTTCCACACGTGAGTGAGGACAAGCGGTAGTTTCCTCGAGTCACGGCGGCAGTTTGTTTTACCCACAAAGTCAAAGAAACACTTACTCTTAAATGACATGGTGAGCCAAAGCCTGCATACAATGGTTAGTGGGCACACCATTCTGCAACTCGAGAGTTAACACAAATCCTTAGTATCATAATAAACAATTCTTCAATACCAAATCATTTAATCAATTTTCTTCGCATTGTACCACGGTAACCATTTCGGGTTTTCAATTTCATGTTTCGCAATAGTTTATCCATTTGCATTTAACGCTCTACAATCACTGTCATTTTTTTTCTTGCCCTAGGTTCACCACTAAGGTCACCCTACTCATGGTCAACTTATTTTTTTTTATGAATGATTCATTATTCAATTTCCTAGGTTCACCACTTGGCCACCCTCCATGGTACACCCACACATATATCCCATGTGTGCCCGGACATACTACCAACATCCACTCTGGTGCTAGTTTGGTTGGGGTATCAACCAAACCAGGTATACACACAGAAGGCCAGTCAATATGCCTAGACGTCTAACAAATAAGCCGGGCATAAGGCTTAGGTCAGCTTGATCACGAAGCCACTGGCAAAAGGGTACACTCAGCAAGTCGAGCTACCAAAAAAAACATATCACACAACGGGGAGCGGTGAACAATAAGGAACTTGAAACCACCTATTTTTTTACCATCTACGTTAATTCACACAAATACCATTCATGAGGATTTAATCACGTCATTAACCACTTCGGAAATTTATCATTTATTACATGGATTATCATTATCCGATTATTCACAATAAGGCCCTTGCGCCAAACTTCTATTCACGTCTCTAACGTTGTATTTCCACAATCATCATTTAATACCGCACATAGCATAAGTTATAGCATTTAAATCAGCATTCAACAACACTATTTAAAATTGTCCCAAACAAATCTTATATTAAACAGCCCCAAAACTAGCATGGGTTGAAATTGTTCTTCATAATAATACCGTACAAAGAAACATCTCTAACAATTTTCATAAACATAATTCAAAATTCGGAGTTAACATTTACTGCTACTGTAATATGGATTTTCTGCCCAAACGGTGCAGAATTGAGAAAAATACCATTAGACGAAAAACGTGCAGAATCGCGTTTTACATTGACCTACGCGAACAGTTTTACCAAAAACAAAATGTATGAATTAATATGAATTATTTTCTAAAACAGAACTGAGAGTTTTCTTCAATTTTACCCAAATCCGAATTTGTGTTAGTCTTCTTTTTTTTTTTTCTTCAATTTTCTAAATAACTTATATCTAACCTTTGATATATATATATAAATGTATATGTATATATCACTATAGATCCGTATTATACAAACACCCATCCATACGATTTATTCAAACTATAATAAACACAAATCGAAAATCAATCAAACTACAAATCAACCCTACAAATCTAATTGTTTACTCACCAAATTGGGAAAAGCAAGATGATGTTGATGATGGTGAACTCCCTTCTTTTCTCTTCTCTTCTCTTTTTCTTCTCCTTCTAGGTGACTAGGGTTGCCTCTTCTCTCTTTGTCTCTTGTTCTCTCTCTCTCTCTCTTGAGGCTGCTCTCTTTTTTTTTTTTCTAACCCTAGGTGTTTGGCGTAACTTCTCGTAGAGAAGTCCATTCCTGGAATGGACTTTTTAAGATGGACTTTTCAAAATGGACTTTTTTTAAAGAAGTGTTTGTTTGGTGAATGAGTATTTTTCAAATAAAATGTGTATTTAAATGTGCAATACGTTTGGTGCTAACATCTTAAAAGTAAAAACTTATACATACATACCAATATTACCCTTAAAACCAACATTCTAGTAGGGTATGTAACTTGGGTATGTGAATTTGTATAAATATGGTATTAATTATAAAATAAGGGATAAAAATGTAATTGTAAATAGAGAGTTCCGGACTTCTAGGGAAGTGCAAAAATCACAGTTTTGAGAAGTCAAGATTTTTGACTTCTCAAAATGGGCATTCTAGAGATGCACTTCTTATCAAGAAGTCCATTCTCAAACCTCACCAAACGTATTTCACTTATGCAAATGGACTTTTTCTTCCAGAAGTCCATTTCCAAAGCTTTCCAAACACCACCATAGTATCTATCTATATACATATAATACACACACAATACATATATTACTCACACAAATATTAATAATCCCGTTTTTCTTTTTATGGGCTAACAAAAGAGATCCATATGAGCCCAGAATGCAACACAAACCACTAAAATGGCTAGCCCAAAGGGTACTCATACCCCAGGTACTTAATTTTCATGTTAAATTCACTATTTAACTTACTAGTGGGCCCCGAAACACTACCCGACACTTGTAACTCAGTCAGACAATAATCTATCATACAATTTAATTAAAGCTCAAAATGTCATGTCATAATAATAATGAAACATTAGAAATTTTAATACAAAAACAAACGGGGAAATATTACTGGTATTACTAACAAATTAAATATGGACAAATTAAATATGCTTACTAGCAATTTAATTTATGGGTTCTTCAAACTTAAAATTTTTAAACACATGTCTTACCTAGGTACACTCATATATCATTGCTAATTGAAAAAAAATTATTTAAAATAATTATTTACACACTTAAAAATTTAGGGTTGTTACATTCTACCCTCCTTAAAGAAATTTCGTCCCGAAATTTGTAGCAACGGTAAATACACAATTCAGTCATAAATAAAGTTAGGCACACAATTCCATACAAATCATTGATTACGTTTAACTCTCAACTATACAAGACTTAGTACGTCGAGCGAATAATCCAAACAAGGAAACCCTCATGTATATACCTATAGTCTCGTATAATCGATTGTTAAATTCTAACCAGAACTAAAATATAACACAATATAACTAGTCATTTCATATACACTTAGACCTTACAAATAATTTCAACATACAGTGATGCAATTCACGAATATAGTCTATGTACATGCACATATTTACCTCTTACCGTACCCCGCACTACACCTCCAATTACTTACCGCTTCACCCAAGTCCGAGAAAATACTGGCATTGAAGATAAAGAAATCTTCGTCTGATGGTAAGCCTCGTATATAATCAATACTCACCTGAGATTCATAATATAATCTTAGCAGATAGAAGAAGGCCACTGATTTGATAGATACTCCAGATAGAATTCTAGAATATTGATAATAATGATGTATTCATATGAATAAAATGAGCTGGTTGTAACCGCAGAATACCCGAAGAAATAATCAGCTTTATAAGAACTCCAGAATATCCATAATGATAATATTGTGTTAGATGTCCAGTTGATAATAGAAATAAGAAAACCCGTAAAAATAAAGAAATCCCAATAACAACTGATTTCTTCCATATAATTCAGAAGTTTAGCAGAATGTCAATAGATACGCCGCAAGAGGTCACCAAGATAAGAGGATTCCCGACTAAGAAATTCTGATGATTGACGTGACTTCCAAATTCCCCCATTACTCCTCATATAAATAAAATGAATGCACTACTATGCAATGCTAAAGAATACTATGTATGACTTCACACAGTTCTCATGAAAATGGTAGACAATAAAAGTTAAACAAATCAACAAAACAAAGCACAAAGCTCACACATAACAGAGAAACCGATGTAGCACATACTCAACCTAAATCTCAACCCAAGAAGATTCGCAGTCCTATAGCTCTGAACAAACACAGTAATCCACATTCCGAGGATCACCTAGACTCGCTAAGCTAACCTTAGGCTCTGATACCAAACTGTCACACCCCGATTTTTGGAAAGCCAAATAATCAGCATAGAACTAAATCTAGACTACTATTCGACTGCCCAACTATCGGAGTGAACACCACGAAGCCCAACCTAATAAAACTTTTTAATGGAAATATATGTTCTTAAAAACCTGGTTAAAACATTTGTAATAAATTTTCATTTATGTTTTTAAAACAAAACCACCACATTTCCACTTAAAAAAAAACACTCATGCGGTTCCGAAAATACTCAAATATATTTGATTAAAGGTACAACTACTAAATCACTTATATTGAAAAGCAGAAGCTGAATAAATATTTCTCAATTCTCATTAAGAATAAAAATCTTTTCATTTACAATTAAAGCTTTGAAAGAATAACCTCTATTACAACCTTTGGTCAGAGCTACTAAACGTCCCAATACCAACTACAATAATGACCCATAATGCCAAATAAATTAAAATAGCAAATGAACAGTAAATGTCTTCATGCCCTCAAGCAAATCCATGCAATCCAATAGTCATACCGGCCTACTCCTTAATCTGCAAAACGGCTGCGTTTCCCGAGAAACGCCCCCGCATGATAAACATCACACGGGTCAGCATTGTATAACAACACTGGTGTGAGTAAACACGCCCCAGTCTCAAGGATCACTCGTGGTCTCCTCGACTCCAACTCAATAATAATCAATTAACATAATAATACCCAATATATTTCTCTGAGGTTGGGAATCCGCTGGACTCCCTCCCTTTCTTGACCACAAACACATATAGAGTTGTAGGCAGAACAGTAGTTCCACACGTGAGTGAGGACAAGCGGTAGTTTCCTCGAGTCACGGTGACAGTTTGTTCCACCCACAAAGTCAAAGAAACACTTACTCTTAAATGACATGGTGAGCCAAAGCCTGCATACAATGGTTAGTGGGCACACCATTCTGCAACTCGAGAGTTAGCACAAATCCTTAGTATCATAATAAACAATTCTTCAATACCAAATCATTTAATCAATTTTCTTCGCATTATACCACGGTAACCATTTCGGGTTTTCAATTTCATGTTCCGCAATAGTTTATCCATTTGCATTTAACGCTCTACAATCACTGTCATTTTTTTTCTTGCCCTAGGTTCGCCACTAAGGTCACCCTACTCATGGTCAACTTATTTTTTTTATGAATGATTCATTATTCAATTTCCTAGGTTCACCACTTGGCCACCCTCCATGGTACACCCACACATATATCCCATGTGTGCCCGGACATACTACCAACATCCACTCTGGTGCTAGTTTGGTTGGGGTATCAACCAAACCAGGTATACACACAGAAGGCCAGTCAATATGCCTAGACGTCTAACAAATAAGCCGGGCATAAGGCTTAGGTCAGCTTGATCACGAAGCCACTGGCAAAAGGGTACACTCAGCAAGTCGAGCTACCAAAAAAAACATATCACACAACGGGGAGCGGTGAACAATAAGGAACTTGAAACCACCTATTTTTTTACCATCTACGTTAATTCACACAAATACCATTCATGAGGATTTAATCACGTCATTAACCACTTCGAAAATTTATCATTTATTACATGGATTATCATTATCCGATTATTCACAATAAGGCCCTTGCGCCAAACTTCTATTCACGTCTCTAACGTTGTATTTCCACAATCATCATTTAATACCGCACATAGCATAAGTTATAGCATTTAAATCAGCATTCAACAACACTATTTAAAATTGTCCCAAACAAATCTTATATTAAACAGCCCCAAAACTAGCATGGGTTGAAATTGTTCTTCATAATAATACCGTACAAAGAAACATCTCTAACAATTTTCATAAACATAATTCAAAATTCGGAGTTAACATAACTGCTACTGTAATATGGATTTTCTGCCCAAACGGTGCAGAATTGAGAAAAATACCATTAGACGAAAAACGTGCAGAATCGCGTTTTACATTGACCCTTCGCGAACAGTTTTACCAAAAACAAAATGTATGAATTAATATGAATTATTTTCTAAAACAGAACTGAGAGTTTTCTTCAATTTTACCCAAATCCGAATTTGTGTTAGTCTTCTTTTTTTTTTCTTCAATTTTCTAAATAACTTATATCTAACCTTTGATATATATATATATATATATAAATGTATATTTATATATCACTATAGATCCGTATTATACAAACACTCATCCATACGATTTATTCAAACTATAATAAACACAAATCGAAAATCAATCAAACTACAAATCAACCCTACAAATCTAATTGTTTACTCACCAAATTGGGAAAAGCAAGATGATGTTGATGATGGTGAACTCCCTTCTTTTCTCTTCTCTTCTCTTTTTCTTCTCCTTCTAGGTGACTAGGGTTGCCTCTTCTCTCTTTGTCTCTTGTTCTCTCTCTCTCTCTCTTGAGGCTGCTCTCTTTTTTTTTTTTTTTTTTTTTCTAACCCTAGGATATAGTATCTATCTATATACATATAATACACACACAATACATATATTACTCACACAAATATTAACAATCCCGTTTTTCTTTTTATGGGCTAACAAAAGAGACCCATATGAGCCCAGAATGCAACACAAACCACTAAAATGGCTAGCCCAAAGGGTACTCATACCATGGGTACTTAATTTTCATGTTAAATTCACTATTTAACTTACTAGTGGGCCCCGAAACACTACCCGACACTAAACTCGTCATTCTACAAAAATTGTAACTCAGTCAGACAATAATCTATCATACAATTTAATTAAAGCTCAAAATGTCATGTCATAATAATAATGAAACATTAGAAATTTTAATACAAAAACAAACGGGGAAATATTACTGGTATTACTAACAAATTGAATATGGACAAATTAAATATGCTTACTAGCAATTTAATTTATGGGTTCTTCAAACTTAAAAATTTTAAACACATGTCTTACCTAGGTACACTCATATATCATTGCTAATTGAAAAAAAATTATTTAAAATAATTATTTACACACTTAAAAATTTAGGGTTGTTACACTTCTCTTCCTATGCCATTGCCAAACAAGCAATTTGAGCATATGCCAAGATTTGAGAATACCCAGATACCAAAAAATGATGAATCTGGGAGTTCTAATTTTTATAATCCTGGACTACCCATGGAAATTTATGATGAACTCAAGGGTGCATGGAAAACCCATTGTGCCAATGAAAGATCAAAATTTAAAAAGCATATGAGTGCTTTGGCTGATAAAGTAGCTGAAAAAACAGCTAGACTAGATGAAAAAACAGCCAAATTATCTAGTCTTCAAAATCATTGTTTCAATATCATTAAACAAATGAATTGGGCAGAAGATTTTAATTTTGAGAAAATAAACAATTTTCTTCAAATATCTGATATCATAAGCCATGATTTTTCAGATCCAATTTTTGAAAAAATTAAGAGAACTTGTCTCTTTGAAAAAGTAAGACATCTTCTACCAAGAGAAATTTTTGTTCAAATTAAAGAAATGGTGGAAGATCATCATCAAATAATTCTTGCATTACTTTCTAGATCCCATGAAAAAATTAATTTTCGTGATGGGATTCCTAAAATAACCGTTTTTGTAAACCACGAAGAATGATTTTATGAAGACATTCAATGGGGAATAGCTAATCAAGTTATTTTTTAGATTCTTGAAACACAGTTGGATTCATTTCCCAGCTATGATTAAGTATATGCTTTCCTATATAGTACAAACCTATATGTGGAATAAATACTTTACTTTTTGGATAGCAAGCACCGTTGGATGGAGAGAAAGAGAAAAATTCTTTCAACCATATCAGATTTGGTATCTTAAACCCACAGAAGAATGGGAATTTGAAAATGATTTAATAAAAACATATTCATCAGATGTGGTTAGAAATTTAAATCCACCACAATATTGGGTAGATAGTCTTTTATCTATCTCCTCAAATGCTTCAGATATTAATGGATCAGCGACTCTCCCATATATGGTAACAGATGGTAGAATCCTATTTGTTACTCACCATGCTATGGCCTATACAAGGTCAGATGAACAAATCAAAGAAGTAGAAGAACTGCTACTGAGAATAAAGAAGAGAGATCAACTAGATCTTCCTATAGATCTGTCTATGACAACAGATGACGTGGAACAATTTCGTTCACAACAATTCAGCCAAGACCCAGATGACGAAAGCATCCACGACTTTGAAGACGAAGCATACCAAAACCTGGTAAATGCTATGGAAGCATAGTGGGGCCCAACCAAGGGTGAATTATTGCAGAAGACTCCGGAATGACTCCAACCTTATCCAAGACATGTGGAGGTTTCTGTAATAGGAAGAAAAAGTTATCCAGACAGGGTCACTTTTTAAAACGCGGGAAAGAAGACAGATGGTCTCTCCCTATTAAACTATATTGACTACAAATGTAATAAGACAAGAGATAATAGGACAAGTGATGTTATTGATAGTCCTTTTACATTTATGGTTACAGTTCGGATGTGAAAATTGTATTTTGAAGTCCATAACAGTAGACTCTTAGTAAGTCTATAAAAGGAGACTTAGATTTGTATCATCTAGGAACTAACTCTTGTAATATTTCTCTCCATATAATAAATACTCTTGGACTCCTCTTTTGTGGAAACCACTTCAATTTTTCTACTTCTCCTTCGTCTTCTACTTCACTTTGTGTAATCTAATTATTGTTCCATCAAATTGCAGCTAAGGCGTCGTGGAAAACTCAAGGGGACCTTAGCTGCAATGCACTGACCCTAGTAAAACTCAGGGATAATTGGTACCAGGTTCTCCTTTTAAGGCTTAACCAATAAAAAAAAACTCAAGCATTTTATGTTTTTGAGATCAAGCCCTTCGGCGCCTTCGCTACTTTTTTGTTACCAATTAAAGGCAATTCACCACCTTATTTATTTATTTATTTTCATAGACATTTTTATTCCTTGAGTGTTTTTTTAATAACCTACCCCTTGAGAGTTAGTTATGCCATATCATTATTAGTTTTCTTTAAATTTTAAAATTCCAAACATTTCAATTTTCATACCTATTTCAGAAAATTATATTTTAATTTGGAATTGTGAAATTGAGATCTTTAAAACAAGATCCAGATGTGATATGCAATTATGAAGAAAAGGAAATCAAAATTTTTTTTGTTTATTATTCAGCAATTTATCTATTTACAAGCAGATAATATTGTCTGTTTGAATAAAATAACCTTAACTTATTATTATTATTATTTTTTTTTGGCAATTTTGGTATTTTTTATTTTTATTTTTCATGTATTTTTGGAGATCTACACACCAGACTTGGAAATTGTGAAAAAACGGATAATTTAGAGTCTCTGTCACGCCCCGGAGCAGCAATAATAGGGAAATTTAATTCTTTATTGGGTCCAAAAGGCCTTGATTGCTTTCATCACCCGATTGTCCAATGAAATAAAGCTAACCAAGCATAAAATGACATCATATGGTAACAAACTTATCATAACATAACCAAAGGTTCACTATCTTATTACAAAAGCAGATATCCAAAAGATAGTTAAGGCACAAAGTGCCAATTATAGATAGCCTTAAAAGCACCACAAGTTTGAAACGACAAAATAACAAGGGCGGGCTATAGCCTAATCCATCTCTCTCAGCTTGCATAGCCATAACCTTCATCAAAGAGATCTACCTCTTCGTAGCCTTCTTGAACTAAGTCATCTCCTGCATATACATTATCTGGAAAGGCTGGACATGGGATTGTCTAGGGCGTAAACGTCGTTAGCTTGCGAAAGCTATGTGAGACATGATAACTTACAAAAATACTAACACATGCAATAAGATAGTAATTTTAGTTATTAAAACAATATGCAAGTAATAAGGAGAAACCAAAGTAAAACACATTTCTTGTCTTTGTTGTTATTAGTGCATCGACTACTAACTCGAACAACCAACTATTCGAAGAGAATACCCATGACTGACTCGACTCAACTCCCGGTTTCCCTTACTCATTCTGACCACTAATCAATTTATGGCACGAAGCCCCGAAATGAACAATTCCTGAATCCTTCCCCAGCGTGATGCCGTTACTTTAGAATAGCATGCCAATACAAAGACATCTTGATTAATTAGTATATCATTAACGCCAATTCCAAGGCTATAAGATCATAGTAGCATGCCAATACGAAGGTCGACTAAATCAAGATATCAAGGTTCGTGACCTTTTACCATCATGCTAATTCAAAGGCTGCAAGAGCATGGTATCTACCATCATGCCAATTCAAGGCCGCAAGAGCATGGTAACGTGCTAATCCAAAGGCTGACTTAATACTAATACCATCATACCAATCCAAAGGCCACAAGAGTATGGTAATACTCTATTATTGATACTAGTATACGCCTACAACTCACATTTTTGAACACGATAACATTGAACTGACCTCCGCAATCCGATTAACCCAACTCGACAATTGACAACTTACGTATCGGTGATTATAAGATTGTAAATCCATTATCGCAACGTTATTATTTTCATTTATACACTCGCACGTTAAACAACCTCAAATAAACGTGTCGACACTAATTAAGTCTTAATATAGGTACTAGGATATGTATTCTCTGTATTACAGTGTTGCAGAAACTTAGAAACATATAGAATATAATTATGGCTGCTAGCTTGAACAGACTTAAAACTACTTAAAACAAAATCTGCTAAAATTGTTCTGCCGGATCGATCTTATGCAAGATCGATCTTAGGGTCTGTTTTCTAAAATTTGATTTTGAATAAGTTGTAAACTGATTTAGTTTAAGGTCTAAATATGAAAAGTTCTTATTTGAGTACTACCTTTCCAAAAGTTACATTTTCAAGTCTCCAAGAGTTCATTTACGAATAATGGGGCAAAGTACAACACACGAAGCTCTAAGTGACATTCCGTTAAAGAATCACAATTAACAAATAGAAGTTTCTATTAACATGCATGAACATAAGAAAAACAAGTAATCACACTTAGCAACTCAAAATAGCAAGCAAAACAAAGTTTAAAGAAAACAGTGCATAAGATTGATCTTACGCAGGATAGCAGGATTGATCTTGCAAGGATTGATCTTCCTCTTCTTCTTCAGTCAGTACGCAGTGGAGGGCAGAATGCTGCAGCCATTTGTTAAAAACGAAGGCAAGGATCGATCTTTTGAAGGATCGATCTTGGGCTCTGTTTCAGCAAAAGTTCCCAATTTGTAAACCAAATACATAAATGAATTTAGAAAATGCAAATACATTATAGAAATACAAAAGTATTATTGATACACATAAGAAAATCACATAGGGAAAATCTGGGGGTTATAGTCTCATTTGAAGCTTTTATCTATTTGAACAGATAATATTATTGATCTCATTTGACTTATTTAAAAAAAAAAAAAAAGGTCTAAAACATCAAAGTTTTAAAAAAAAATGGACTTGTACTTGTAGAACAAAAATGATGATAATTTGAAAGTTTTTAGGCATAAGAGGGTATTTTTTACCAAAAGAAGTGAAATGACCTAATGAGTTAAAGAAAACATGTGTTCTTCATCTCAGTGATTAAAGTTTATTCTCAGGGGGCTATGACTAAGGTGCCCAATTTTAATTTTAATTTTCTTTGAAAAAAGTTAGAGGAAGGAAGCATTTTCTCTCTCCCAATCCTTCAACTTTTGAATGCGTTGAAAGTTGTGCTTCCGGTGGAAAGAGATCCCTCCCCTCATCCTCTTTTGTCCTATAATAAATGATTTTGCAGTCTTTCCTACCCTTCTACTTCTTTCGTGGAACCTATCTTGTAACATTGCTATCAAGCCTGTCTTTAATAGGAATTATCCTTAGAGGTGATTGTCTATAATAAACATTACAATACATTTTTTTAGGTGTATAACTATTGCTCAGATGTGCAAGTATTTATTTCTCAATGTGCACCATACGTGATTAGCACAACTTTTAGTGAGCAGTGAGAAAATAATACATTACTCTCATTCTGTCCCTTTCATGCGACCATCTTCGTAAGTACTTCGTAAATCCTTTTTAAAGAAATGACATTAAATGCATCCACATTCATTAAAAATGTTGTATTTTTGTCCCTTGCTTTTAATGTTTGTTTATTATATTGTTCATTTATTCTTCTTTTGTTGTTGGATTCAAAAACAAGGACAATTTTGAAAGTGAATTAAATATTTTCATTAAATGTTCAAAATTATCAGTAATTTTGGGACGGCCTAAAAGAGGTAGTGATCACATAAAATGGGACAAAGAGTAACAATTTTACAGACAAAATAGTAATGACTGAAGTGTAATTACAAGAAGCAGAATAATATTCATATTTTTCCATATAAATAGTGATACAATTTCACAACATAGAATTAAACCCTTTCATCTCCAGCCCAATTATCTTTCATTTTGGGCCCAGTTGGGCCTTCCTCACCCAAAACTTCACTTGGCAAGCCCTTCACAATCTTGTCAAATACAGTTTTAAGCTTCCCAGGCAACACCTTTTCCACCTTCCTGATCTCATCTTCAAGATCATAGTTTATTTTTGGACCCCATTCCCTAGCATAGTTTAACCAAGGTGGCTCAACAACCGTCGAGCCACCCAAGTACTCGGCTGCAACCACCAAAAACCTAGCCCCGCAGTCCATCACAGTCTTACTCTTTGCCGTGTCATTCCTTATTCCAATTCCTCCACTTCCTTGTAAAACAAGCCCAGGTTTTGGATAAAATGCGTGACCGTTCAATGACGAATATGTCACCGGCTTATTACCATTTTGGAACTCGAGCTCTGGTGAACTTACCCATACTCCTCTACTATGTTGCGAAAAATAGGCACCCTTTAGCTCGCCATTGAAATTACTAACCCTTAGTGTCACATGTTCCCAATCACCTACATGTTCCCCTATTCTACCTAAGGAAATATTAATGAATTCCACTTTTGCCCTTGCAGGTCCATTAAATGGATAGAACACCCATATGGCTATATCCGTAAATGTCGCACCAAACATAGGCTTAATGTGTAGATACACCTCCGCGTCTTGTAAATCTCCTTTCTTTACTTGCTCTTTGGCTGCTTGATTGACCGGGAGGTCCAACCAGTATGTACCATCGTTTGAACCACCTTGTGGGAGGTTTAAGCCTAAGGGATCGATGGGAACAGGGTTTGACTCGTCTCCTTTTTTGTACAATAGTGCCCCGTTTTTGAAAAGCCAGCTTACCGAAGAGGGTAGGTAATGTTCATCAGGGTGAAAATAAATGAATGGAGAGTAAGCTTGAAGCAATGCTTCAATTTGATTTAAATCAGGCATACAAGTGAGATTAGCTTTGACATTTTTCAAACATGATACAGACATAATATCTATACCCCCACCAATATTATGGGCTATGAATGTACCAGCAGAGACACCTAGGGCTTGGGTTCCAATATTGGTTGGCCTCAAACTAAACACATTAAATCCATTTGGATCGACATTCGTACCAAGCCCCCATATCCACGTGTCAGCCTGGCATACGTCAGTGAGGTCAGCGCGAACGCACCGGATCTTTGCCAAAGAAGGCTTCTCCGGCGTGTTTGTGATGATGTGGCCGGTGGCTTTATACCCCTCCGGCGGTGTTGGCAACCATATGTAGCCATTGCCATCTTGTTTAATTTTCAAAGACTCACTGCTCCAAATAAGTGTATGGTCAATTGGTGGCTTAAGGGCTCCTCTTGATGGGTCACATGTGACATCTTTTCCAGCCAATACCCATCCAAACAGGGCCTTATTATTTGGTTGGCTATAGCAACCAAGCATATAGAACCCCTCTGGTATTGAATTTGTGGATGGTTCAAAAAATGTGGCACCAAGATTGTCCGGTCCACCCTCATGAGTACCCCAAATTTTGGTAAAAGTAGATATTTGGATTATTTGTAATCCCCCTAGATCAATTGTCCCACTTGCAAACCCTTCACCTAAAATGCATTTCATAACCAAAAACATATGTTACACATATATACACATGTAAAGCAGTGATATACATATATATATATATATATATATATTAGGATGATTATGGAATTAAGAGAATTAAAAGTACCTTGTGGCCATGTGGGAATTGGAGAAGGAAGCTTGAACATGGTTTCAATGGGCAGAGACTTTCTGGTTTTCTTTGAGACATTTGTTGGAGACGAAGATGGATTTATACAATTTCCCATGTTGTTTGAGTCTTCAAATTAACAAAAGAATTGATCAAAAAACAGATTTAAAATATGGGAAGGTCAAGTAATAAAAAGTGGTAGGCGAAAAGTATATTCTGTTAATCAGAGGGTTGAAACATGTGGAGAGATTAGATTATAAAGAAACAAAGATAGGACAGGCTAAAACTGTAATGGTTGTGTCGTGCAAGCTATATTATGATTGGCCATTTACACTCACATATGACTATGTCAGTACACGTATGCACAATTGCACACACACACACACACACATATATATATATATATATATAAATATACAATAATACTAGACTTATACAAAATTCCACACAAAACAATCATGGTCCTTGATTATAGTGAGTCCCATGTGGGACCCCCACAGTATGCTGGAATCATTGGTCAACATTATTTTGCGTAGAATTTTGTGTGAGTCTAGCATTACTCATGCATATATGTATAAATGCTTTCCTATCTTGAGGAACTTTTTATCTTATACTCCATCTGTTTCTTGGATAATTTGGAAAACTTATCTTCTACACTAAGCTCTTTATTGGTTATTTATAAGTCACTTTTCCAGTATTCTGCCTTGTTAATTGGTTTTGCCATTTGATTCCAACATATCTAACAGTGTGATCACATCAATTTTAGTGAGACCACTGGAATTTTTATTAGAGCAGTTGCATATAATGGATCTACTATAATTTTTATTCAGTAATGCTAGAGACAACTAAAAACAATCATCTAAAAATATCATTGGGTGAAATGGACAGCTTGCTATGTACACTCGTGTATTTTCTATGTATACCCAAATTCCTTTATTTTAATCAATTTTCTTTTAAAAATTCTCATTTTTGTAAAGTTAAACGGTGTACATAGCAAAATTAGCGGTGTACATAGCAATTCCCATTCATTAATTGCAAAATAAAAAGAGAAAAAATTGCATATAACTTCAAAATTGCCATTGACACCTCATTGGGTAATTATTTAGAGAGTACTACTACACTTACATATTTTTTTACACACTTTTTGACACACAGCTTTAAATGCATGTACCTAGTATTGTGTAAGTGGTGCACAAAAAAGTGTGAAAAATTCAAACAGCACAAAGTACATTCATTTAAAGCATAATGTATCAAAAGTATATAGAAAAATGTGTATACCTAAAATTACTGTTATTTTGATGCCTAATTTCACTGTGCTTAACATTTTCTATTTCATTAGAAGCCTTCACATTAGTTAAAGTAGAATCACTTGGATTTTCATTACAAGTTGATTTATGTGGTCCTGCTGATGCATTACTACTATGTCATAGCTTTTGTATTTCCTCCCCCCCTCCCTTTTGCATTTTCTCTTCAATTATCAATTTAATCTAGGCTATTTTGTGATAGGTCCCCAAGTCTTCTTAGAAGGTACCATGTCATGCCCATCATGATCGAATGGGCTTTAAATAATTAATTAAAAATTATCTAAAATTGTCTACTTAGAAAGACAATATTGCTTTAACATATCCGGCATACTAAATTCTGTGCAACTTTGGATAAATCAACTAGTTTTGTTTGCTTGCAACTTTGTACAAATCAACTGGTTTATTTTGTATGTAAACCTTGGCGAACATGACTTCTTATTTATTTATTTATTTTTTGTTTTTATTTTGTTTTGTTTATTGTTTGCACTCAAAAACTGCCAAATGTTTTTGAGCCTGAGTGAAATTGGTTCAGGGATGGCCGGCCTATAGCAAGAAGGGGGAAGGCCGGCCCAAGGGTTGCAATAGATCATCGGGCTCGAGAGTACGATGTCACAGGTCTTTAAAGACATAGTTGTTGGTTAAATATGGTAAAGTCCGACTGAGCAGATGAATGATGTGCAGTCTAATCGGGCTATAGCTATGGTGTGAGCCCGATTAGAAGGCTGAGCATGGATAAGGCTCATCGGGCATAAGAGTAACATAACCTAATGCTATGTAAGCCCGATGGAAGATAAGAGCAGCACGAAGACCAATCGGACACCGTATAATAAAGGTCGGCTGTATGAGTCTGACCGGCCATAGGCATTCGTAAAGAGGTCATCGGGCATGAAAGATGGTATTGAAATTGTTCAAGCCCGATTCAATTGAAAGAAAGTAGTTGGCAAGGCCGATGGACTAAAAGGGGAAGGAGGTGCTATTCAAAGCTGTCAAGACGACGTCATCCCAGATTTTTAGGAGGCAAGAGTCCGATTTGGAAGGTATCTAATCATGTCCAGTTGGATTGGAAGGCTGATTGATAGAATATAGGGAATCGTTCAATCAAGATAAAGATAAGGTAAGAGTTGGAGATTAGGAAGGTTTCTGCCAATCAGCCAATTAACCACGCAACTTAAGGCGCAAGCTAAGGAGTCCTTTCCTTATCATAATCCCTAGAGGCCGCTATAAATATGGAAGCAGGCCAGCCGAGCAAAGGACTCCGCGTCATCTCAAAAAAAATAGCACACACTGCATCCAAAAAGCATTCGAGGCATTCAAAGCATTCAAACCTTTATGTTCTTAAGCAATTATAGCAAATAGGTCTCTCTTTTTGTTATCTCTTTTGTTCTTTTGGACAATCAGTCTGTTCTGGTGTTGTTCTTTGGAGTTGTTTATTTTTTCCAAACACTTAATAAAAGCTACTTTTATTAAATCGTTTGTGATTTGTTTACTTCGTAAACTCTGCACTGTTTAGCTTGTGCGCTTCAGTACTACTAAAGAATTTATGGTGAGGGTACTTTTCTACTCACTACACACAATCACTCTATTTAGAAGTCAGATTTGTAAAACCTTGTGTATCACTCACACAAGCACATAGGAAATTAGTTTGCACCTACATCGAGCCCGTTTGCCTCTGGCACGCCTGCGCAAAATTACTAGCAAACATTTTGGCACGCCCGGTGGGACCCACAGTGTCAAGTCATGCCGCCGAAGAAGGATAAGCAGTCAGGCAAAAACGGCCAGGATGATTCTACCGTTGACCCATCTATGGAGGAGAGTACTGGCCATTCTCCACACGATGGCAGTGTCACTATCGAGGCAATCTCGGAGGCCATGAAAGCCAACGTTGAACCCATGAGGCAGGAATATAACGCCTTGATAGGTTCAATGGGAAGTCTCAAGGATGTAATCAGGCAAATGGCCGATAAACATCAGAGTCAAGCTGACCTGGTCATAGAGACTAGGACCACCCACGTAAAATTGGATCGCCTGTCGGACATGACCGGCAAAGTGATAGAGACTTATAAAGCCGAGGGTAGCAAAGAACAGATCAGCGGATCAGGCTCTGGCACGTCGCTCGAGCCCTACAAGCCGAAGGATCCACCCGACGTTTGTCCGAACCTTAGGGAGGGTAATGGTTCAGGCAAGCAGTCTGAATCACAGAACGGACGGGCTAGTGGCTTGGTTTTCACCGATCCCAGTGGATCGGCGACACCAGTCTTTGTTCGACCAACAGGCCGTACTGAAAGTTCATCCGATCACACACCACCTCCAAGTCACACTGCTGGGGGGCAAAGAAACAATGGTGGGTTTTGGACCCATCATATCAATAATAATCAACAACTGCCACCTCCAATGATACCCCCTGTGGTGGTGACTCAGCCTGTAGCTCCACAACCCATCAATAGGGAGGAGCTGGTAGAGGCCATACATGAAGAATATGGCCCGTTTATGAGGAGGATGGAAAGGTCGACATATAGACGGTCTTATCTGCCTAAAATCGACCAAGTCGTATTTCCCCAGGGCTATAAAGTCCCAAACTTCACTCTATTTTTTTGGAGAAAGTGAACAGTCTTCGGTGGAACATATCGGCCATTTCATTGTTCAATGCGGACATGTAGGCAGTATTGAGCCACTTAAACTGAGGCTATTCCCAAACTCGTTAACGGGCATAGCATTTTTGTAGTATGTCAATCTCCCGTCCAATTTAGTACAAAATTGGACAATAATGGAAGAGCTCTTCCATGACCAGTTCTATAGGACTGAGCCAGAAACATCACTAGCAGATTTGTCCAGGATGCTACAGCTAGTGGGAGAAACTGTGGAAACTTACATTGCCCGTTTCCGAAAGGCCAAGTATCGGTGCAAGACGGTCTTGCCCAAAGAAGAATACGTGTAAATGGCTTATGTGGGGCATATTTTTGGAACTTCGCAAGAGGTTTGAGGGAACTGACTTCTGCGATCTATTCGAGCTGGCCACGCGGGCTGCTCGGTACGAGCTTATCCTATTAGACAAGCAGAAGAAGAAGAATTCGTCCAAGGGCACGTATTATAAGGACCCTAATTACGAGGTCCACTTAGAAGACTGTGACCTCGAAACAGAAAGCAACATGGCCGAGTTAGTCTGCAAATGGCCGATTATATGTAACGCTTTGAATAAGCCCGTCAATAACAATGCCGTCGCGAAGAGGATGGCGTTCGAGGCGGGAAAGAATTACACTTTTGATATCACCATGGCTGATCATATTTTCAATGCCTTATTGGCTGATAAAGTGATCAAGCTGAATGAAGGACATCGGATCCCCAAGGCCGATGACATGAAAAAAAAAGAATACTGTAAGTGGCATAACTCTTGGAAGCACTCTACTAATAATTGCGTTATTTTTTGTAATGTCATACAGGAAAACGTAGAGAAAGGAGTCTTCAAGTTCTCGGACAAGCCTATGGGAATTGATACCAACCCATTCCCTCAAATCACCAGCACCAACATGGTCATGCCCGATTTGATAAAGCTGACAAGACCGAGGCCGAAGGTGGACTTGACCGAGAGGGAAGAGCTGCCAAAGCAGAGAGAAGGAAAACAAATCGCCATTACGGCCACTAATGGGCCTAAGGTGACAATACATGAGCTCCAAATAACCTATCAGGAGTGAAAAGAAGCAGAATGCAAGGCCGATGCTGAAATGGCCCGGTCAATTACTGACAGTCTGATTGCTGATCTGCGATACCAACTTAATCTAATAGAACAAGTCCTCTGCCCAAGGTACAGGGCCGATATCAAGAAGGAGGCCTTTAGCCCAAGCAAGAGGCCAAGAACAAGTGAGCATAGCCCGAGAAGGTCTGTGCACCAAAGACTTTCGCTCCCTAAGTAAGGTCAGGTTAAGCCCGAATGGAGACCAAAACCCGTGCTGCAACCGACAAATGGCCTTGTGGGTTCAAGCCATATGGGAGAAAAGTGACATCATCCACGACCAAGGATGACTGCATCAGACAAGGTCGTGGCTTCGAACATCCGCTCTAGAATGATACTACTATAAAGGGTAAATGAAGGAAGGTGGTACCGGGTGGAACACCCAAAATTTCCTACTGCGCCAAAATACAGTAAGTCCCAGAAAAGGAAGTTTCAGAGGGCTAGACAAACGGAGAGAGAAAGGCAGTATTAGGAGGATCGAGCATATAATCCTCCAAGGTTCCTTGGACCGTACATGACCAATGACCAGCAGTAGTTAGCTGACGAGCCCGTGTTTGACAAGAAAGCTGGCAAAGGAGCGATGCACGCTACTGAGCACCTGAAAGAAACCTTTAGACGGGAGAAGCGACAGGAAGGATGTAAGCCCGAATCAGACAACATGGACGCTAAGACCGATGAAGACTCATCAGATTCGGATGCAACGCCAATTCAATTCGGATCCATCCTTGTAAGTTTATCTTCTAACATGGTTTTTACTCTGCCCATGTCCTTTATGACCAAGCCAGATCAGCCTACGGCTATGGAAGGAGATGTAACGGAGGGCTGACCAAGGAGTTGGCCACAATAGAAGACATATTCTGGAACGGGGGAAAGACCGTTAAACCCAATCTGGTGGAGGCCACAAGTAAGAATGTGGACACCACTGATGTGCAGTCTGATCGGCCAAAGATCACCATTTTATGGCCGAAAGGACATCAAACCGAAGAAGGGCTAAAGCCTGCTAGACCAGTCAAAGTTGTTTTTGAGAAACCTACTTACTAGATGTCCCAGCACCTGAAGCCACTGTAGGTGAAAGGACACATCGAGGGAGTCCCGATAAATAGAATCCTGGTTGATAGCGACCAACCATCAACATTATGCCTCAGATAATGTTGTGAATCCTTCACAAGTCCGAGTCGGAACTGATTCCGATCGAAATGAATGTTCAAAGCTTCACGGGAACACCTTCAAGAACCAAGGGTATCCTTATTCTGGAATTGACCGTTGGTAGTAAAATGGTCATGACCGCTTTCTTCATCGTGGAAACATCAGCTGCATTAATGCATTATTAGGCCAAGACTGGATATACCCAAACTATTGCATCCCCTCCACACTCTATCAATTGTTGATTTTCTGGAGGGGCGATGAGGTAGAAGTGGTTGGGGTAGATACAAAGCCATTTGTAGCCCGAGTGCAAACAGCTGATGCAGTCTTATATGAAGATGATATCGGGCCAGTCAAATTGCTAGGACGTGGCAAGATAGAAAGGCTAAACACAGCACATTCCTGAAGGGAACTCCATCAAGCATAAAGACGGGTTACCACAACCTCAGTCAGATAGATGATTCAAGGCCGATTAAGATTATTGAACAAGAAGACATTGATGGAAGCTCCGCTCATTGAAGAACAGAGACTACTGGCCCTAAAGGCCAGCATGGCCAGGTGGTGCGCATATCTGGCCGATAGAAGATTAGAAATCGGCCCAATCGATGGTATATTTAATCTGGCCGATTGTATCTATAAAGAAGAAACACCAAGAGAGGAGGAGATTCAAATGGATGAATTGGAAACGGCCATAGCCAAGCTGGATGATTTGAAGGTCGATGTACAAGACCCATTATTGGAGGTTAACCTGGGCAATGAAGGAGAGCACAAGCCTACATATGTAAGTCAGGCGCTTGAGCCACAGTTTCAGGCCGAGATCATTGCTCTCTTACACAAAGACAAGGATTGCTTTGCGTGGGATTACGATGAGATGCCCGGACTATCCAGGGAGTTGGTGGAACACCGATTACCAATTAAGTCGGGGTTCAGGCCGTTCAAACAACTTTCCCAGCACATGTCACCTGAAGTTACGCTGAAGGTGAAAGAATAAATTGAGAGGCTTTTGGGGGCTGGTTTCATTCGGACTGCTAGGTACGTGGAATATGTGTCAAATGTAGTTCTAGTAGTGAAGAAAAATGGGAAGCTGAGAGTCTGTATTGAGTTCAGGAACCTAAACCTAGCTACCCCAAAAGACGAGTATCCCATGCCTATGGCCGATCAGCTAATTAATTCAGCCGCAAAACATAAAATTTTGTCCTTCATGGATGGGCACTCGAGGTACAACTAGATCTACATCGCCGAAGAGGATGTCCCAAAAACTACTTTTTGGTGCCCGGGGGCAATTGGAACCTTTGAATGCGTTGTCATGCCTTTCGATCTGAAGAACGCTGGAGCCACCTATCAACGGGCAATGAATTCAATCTTCTATGATATGATCGGACATTTCATGGAGGTCTACATTGATGATATGGTGGTAAAGTCAGGTGATTACGCCGATCATTTTAGAGACTTAGAAAGAGTATTTGCAAGAATGCGGGCTCATAAACTTAAGATGAATCTTCTCAAATGTGCTTTCGGCGTCTCAGCGGGGAACTTCCTAGGGTTCCTGATGCACCAAAGAGGGATTGAGGTTGACAAAAATAAGGCTTGAGCTATCCAGGCAACAAAGCCACCAGCCAATAAGAAAGAGCTTCAAAGGCTACTTGGGCAGATCAATTTCCTGAGAAGATTTATATCCAACTGTGCAGGGAAGACCCAAGTATGGACCCCACTATTAAAGATCAAGACTGATGAAGAATTTAAGTGGGAAGACAGCCATCAATAGGCCTTTGAGGGAATTAAACAATATTTGTCAACTTCTCCAGTATTAATGCCACCCAAGACGGGTAGGTGCCTTAAATTGTATATATCGGCCTTTGACCGCTCCATAGGAAGTATGTTAGCTCAGGATAATGAGCAAGGCAACGAGCAGGCCGTTTATTATTTAAGTAGAATATTAACTCCAATCGAGCAGCGCTATGCGCCGATTAAGAAACTATGCTTGGCATTGTATTTTTCATCACAGAAGTTAAGAACGTATATGCTGCCCGTTTCCACTTACATTATATGTCAAATTGATGTGATAAAATATATGTTTTCAAGACCGATTATGAGAGGCCGAATTGGAAAATGGACCTTGGCCTTGATGGAAATTTCCATCCAATACCGATCACAACAATTAGTCAAAGGTCAGGCCATAGCCAATTTTATGGCTGACCACCCAGATCCTACTGACCTGGGAAAGGTGTCACCAACACCCAAAGTACTAAACACGTCCTTGGTTTCATGGATGTTGATCTTTGATGGTTCCAAAAATGCAGAAGATGCTGGGGCAGGTGTGGTCATTGTATCACCCAAGTATAAAAAGACAAAAACGTCATTTTGGCTCAATTTTAAGTGCACAAACAATCAGGCCGAATACAAAGCGCTTATTATCAGACTTGAAATACTCCTTAAAATGGGGTTATCATCCGTACACATAAAGGGAGACTCAAGGCTGGTGATCTGACATATATCAGGAGAGTTCCAGATAAAAAGTTGGGAACTATGCCCATTTCACTCTGTGGCCACTCAGCTCATAGAGGCATTTGATGGTATTAGTGTGAGTTATATCCCTAGATCCACGAATTCTGAGGCTGATAAGCTGGCAAAGACAGGATCGGCCTCGCCTTCCAGAAAGACTTTGGAAGACCAAGTTATCACAGTTCATGTCCGATCATTACCTTCGGTTGCAAAGAGAGGCTGGTATACCACCACTAATTTGGTCTTGATGGAGAACGATGATTGGAGAATGCCCATCATCAAATACATAAATCATCCAAATGTCAGGGTAGACCGAAAAGTCAGACTGTTCGCAGTTTGATTCATGGTGCTTGATGGAGAATTATTCAAGAAGCCCATTGGTGACGATGTGATCTTAAAATGCTTAGGCAAGAAGCAAGCTATGCAGGTTATGGCTAAAGTACATAAAGGGATTTGTGGGGCACATCGAGCCAGTACAAAGATGAAATAGTTGCTGAGAAGGTACAACTATTACTGGCCTGGTATGCTGAGAGATTGTATCAGTTATGCAAAAGGATGCCAAGCTTGCCAGAAGCATGGCCCAATCCAGCATGTGCCAGCTAAGGTGCTCCAACTAATAATCAAACCATGGCCTTTCAGAGGATGGGCTATGGATCTAATTGGAAAAGTCCTACCACCATCATCGGGCCAGCATTGTTTCATTATAGTAGCTACAGACTACTTTACTAAGTGGGCCGAGGCCATACCATGCAGAACGGTGACTCAGGCCACCGTAATAAAATTCATTGAAAAATATATCGTACATCGATTTGGCCTGCCAGAGACCATTATGGTTGATCAAGGATCTGTGTTCACAGGGACTGAAACATCAGCCATTGCAGAAAGCAGGGGGATAAAAATTCTCAATTCCACCCCCTACTATGCTCAGGCCAACGGGCAGGCCGAGTCTACTGACCAGATCCTTAAAGGGATCATTGAGAAGATGATTTATGAGAACCCTAGGGAGTGGGACAAGCTATTGTCCAAAGTGCTATGGGCCTATCGGACATCTAAGAGGTCCAGTACTGGAGTTACACCATTCATGCTAATCTATGGGCATGATATGATGCTGCCTATGGAAGTCACAGTCCGATCAGCCAGAAGGGCTTTACAGAATCAGCTTGAGCCTGCTGAACACACAGAGGCTATGATAGCTGAGTTAGAAGGGCTCGACGAAACAAGACTTACGGCCTTGGACTCATTAAAAGTGCAAAAGCAGCGGGCAGCCCGAGCTTATAACAAAAGGGTGAAAGAGAAGTCTTTTTACATAGAAGATTTGGTGTGGAAGGCCGTTTTACCTATTGGGGACAAGGATAACCGTTACGGTGAATGGTCGATCAACTGGGAAGGTCCTTTCATTGTCCATCAAGTTAAGAATGGTAGAGCATACAGGTTGCGTGATATGGATGGAGATATTCATCCTAGATTAATAAACAGTTAGTACTTGAAGTCTTACTATCCTACTTTGTGGGAAACTATTGATTTGGAATACAGGCCGAATCTGGAGTTAGAATATGAACCATTTAACTATGAGCACTACACCATATGGCCTCATTACTAACGGATATATCCGTTAGAATAAATATTACTAACGGATATATCCGTTAGTATTTTAGCGTTAGTAATATTACTAACGGATTTACTAACGGATATATCCGTTAGTAAAATTATTTTTACTAACGGATGTTAGTAAGTCTGTTAGTAAATCTAAAGATTTCTAACGGATATATCCGTTAGAAAGCTACTTACTAACGGTTTTTTTCATGTAATTTTAAAAGATTTATATTGAATACTAACGGCTTGTCAACAATTACTAACGGATATATCCGTTAGTAATTTCCAGAAAAAAACAAAAAAAATAATACTAACGGTTTTATCCGTTAGAAATATTAATCAAATAAAAAAAACAATAATAATTAATTTATATGCTTCACAATTTTTTTTTGTTGCACACTATTTATATTTCACACAGATGCCTAATTTACAAGCATAATTAATCTCCAAGAAACACATAACATGCTCAATCTATAATAAACACAACAAATATAATCCAAAATAATTATAACAAGTACAATCATAGATAACCTACAACATTATTGGGAATATTCTCTATGGATCCTAAAAATAAAGCATCAATATACCTAAATTTGAAATTCGTACTTCACAATATTCTCTATGAACCCTAAAAACAAAACATCAACATTTACAAATTACAAGCATGTACTTTACATCAAATCAGGCAAGGTACTGTGATGAACGAGTGAATCCCCATAGCTACAAGAATGAGAAAACAAAGTGTATTCTAATTTTGTCAGAAAAACAACATTTGCCACCAACTTACTTCTTAGCAAACGTGATAGCTAAGGACTGCACATCATCTCCATATTCTACAAAAGCAATGCCTTGCTTTGCCTCAATCATTCGGACTTTCCTGAAACCAGAGAATTGTGTGAACAACAATTCCAACACATTAAATAGGATGGAGGGAGTATATAGGTAGGTCTTTTTTATTATTTTTTGATGCTTACTAGTGGAGGTAAACAATCATCTGCATGCCTCCGGAGAACAGAGAATCCACCATGGGTGCTTGTGTCAGGAGCAGTTAGTGTCTTGCATAATGAATGGACATTGCACCTTGGAGGTTCTTCAAGAGGAGGGTCTAGGCTGGTAACCTCGGACTAGCACACAAAAGCAAGCAATGAACATCATATTCAGGGAGCAATTCTAGTGTATACAACATGATGTTCAACCAAGTTTTTAGAAGTCAAAAAAAAAAAAACTCAAAAAACTCTAGTTTTATAAAAAAAAAAGAGTGAAGGCAGAGAGAACTCACATCTGGTTCAGGCATCAGAGTTATCTGGGCGTAAACTCCATCTGTGTCTTGTTCAGCCTACAATTGAAGTACAAACTACTAAGTGAACTATGAGAGACAATAAGCCTATTTTTACAGCGGGTCAAGGGAAATTGAAAAAAAAAAATCTGATTTAGAGCAATGAAATTTGTAAAGCTCACCTTTAGTTGAACATTCACAACTTTGCAAAGTATTTTTGCTGGTAGGTTGAATGAAGGAAGTTCAGTTGATCTGACCCCTGATGTGCTGACGCTTCTAGCAGAAAGGACCACAATCATAAGCTAGTTGAGACAAACCAATATGCTAAAACAAAAGTGCCCAAACCAAAATGATTGAAGTTGTATTACCTTTCCATTTCCACTGCGAGATACCAACCCCTGTCACAAAAATAATCTCTATTACCTGGGATGGCTTTGTATCGTATGCATAATTGCTAAATTAAATTTCACATGACCGAAATAAAAAATTAACTGTTACTCCAATATTAAGATTGATAAACAGAAGAGATACTTAGAATTTTACAAATACAAGTCATTATGGATCATGATTAGAACACTTCAAATTAGCCTCTCTTGTAAAGATAAAAACGAATTAACTTTGATACAAGACATGGATGCAATGGCAGTTATGCAAAGTGAGAAACTCAAACTTGTAACCGAGAAGGCATAAGGGTCTAAGTTGCAGTAGGGTGGACCAAAGAGAATGAAAATCGTGTATTGCTTACCAAAGTCCTATTGAACTCCAAGGATATGAGTACTAGCAAAAAATTTGATTGACTTAACTTTTCACAACACCATATCTGGATTCTGAGTTACTTCTCATAGTAAAATTCCTAAATTTAGTAGAAAAGATATCTTATTAATTCTTCCTTTGTTAATCCTGTTGTTCTATGAAATTGTGATTCTTAGTATATCTTGACAAAGCAATAAAGCATATCTTGACAAAGCAAATTTGAATAACCACAAAATTGGTACCAATAAAAACACACCATAGCATTACGTTTGGCAGCTAATCGAGTAATACAAGTTTATTGGTAAGCTCATAATAACCACAAAATTTTGAAGCATATCTTGACAAAGCAATGAAGAAATGGAGATAAACCCCAAAATTTTCCTATAATTACTACTCTACAGAGAAAAGTTTTTTGGGTAGTAAAATAGGCCACCCGAAAAAATATGAAAGGCTGAATGGGTAGTAAAATAAGCAAAGAAGAAACTTGTTTTTTTTTGTAGCAACAACCTCAACCTTACAAGCAAACACACAAAGAGGTAGAGAGGAACAACTATCTTCCATAATATCTTTGAGGGAAGCTGCATTCTATGCACTACCCCATATATATCTACAACAATGATAAGACTTTAATATATTATGGAGCAAGCTAGGTTGCCTACCGACAAAACAACTATTGCTGTGGTTGCTGAGAAAATCGTCCGACCGTGTCCATCTGGGAGATCATGAATGGACTGCAGAGCAAGGGCAAAAGCCATAGCCCCTCGAAGTCCTACTCATGCATAACATTCACGTAGTTCAAAAATGGTCTCTTAGAGGTTCTGCATGCATTAACCTTACAAGTTACAACCATGTTGTCCGAATTCTTTTCAGCAACCGGTGCAAAGAATAATGCAATTACTATAAATTGAAAAGGGAAATAATGGAAAGCATAAGATACCGAAAGCAATAAGCCTCAGATGGCTCATAGAAATAGGAGTAGGATAAGCATACCTCGCAACTCCAATAAATAACTATGCCATTATGAAGCATGTCAAGAAATTTTAACAACCGACTTTGTAAAACAAATAAAAATCAGAGGTATTTTACTCCGTCTAAAGGATACAATTGGGAAAAGGATGAATCCAAAAGAACTGAGAACATACAGATAAGAACTCAAAAGATGAAAACAAAAGAGAAAGAAACAGAGAAAAAAGAGCTCTCACACCATAGTCCTCATTAATATAGTACATGTGTATGCGATCAAACTTCACAAATTGGTGATTCAAACATCTTAGCCTCGATCTGTTTGGTTTGCAGATTTAGACAAGTAAAAGAAAATTGAAAGACAAACCATTTCACTGGAGGGAGAGAGGAGAAGTAAAAATAAAAAATAAAAAATTAAACAAGTACACATGGGCTGCTGCGCACGTGGGCTGCTGTGCTGCTGTGCACATGCTGCTATGCACGTGTGTGTGTGTGTATGTGTGTGTGTGTGTGTGTACTGTGTACATCAAGGTCTCAAAAAATTTATATGGGAAACAACTAACATCATTGAAATAGTTTAGAATGCATGGAGGCTTCAATAGAACGTGATGTGCATGTAATGCGCTAATGAGCAAAAGAAAAGGAAAACAAATTCTGGACAGCTTGTTGTTCTCATCTTGCAAAAATCAAATAAGACATTAAAACAACTCAAAATTGAAATCCCAACGGTCAGAAGATGATTCTAGAATTAATTGCATTCTGGAATAAAAATCCCCAAAAGTTAACGGTCGGATATTCATGAATATCATTTTCAATACTGCTGGTCTGAAATTCATCCTGCACTGCACCTCTTTGGTAGTAAAATTCTTGAAAAAATAAAGAAAATGAATACAACCCTTGCTTTGCAACCTGTTTAGGCTCCTTTTGTTATTGGTTCCCAACGGGTAAGGGCTACTCTGGTCACGCTTAGGTAGGGGTAGCCACTTCTGGTCACCTCTTCCTACCTTTTTTTATCAACAAAAAAAAATACTACCCAATAATTGTTTACACTTAGCCTGAAAAGAGAACTAATAACTACAAACCAAACTTCCAAGCATAACAAGTATTTATAGAGCCTCTTTTATAAACTATAGAGCCTATTACTTCAAGGAGGCTAAAATCTGTACAGAAAGAATATGAACATCACATTAATAAAGAGCTTCATATGAAAGAGCGGAGTTTTAAGGTGTAACAAGAGTAATATACCAAAAATCCATTATCAGTTAACTTTAAGATTCATTATCAGTTAACTTTAAGATCCAATGTCGTTTGATTGTTAGTTTTATCATGTCAGAGGTGATGCACAATGTTGCCAGTCAAATGAAATGTTGATTAATTAATAATATATAATAGGTTCTGCAGCCATTCAATAGTCCAGCACCACCTGAGTACAGCACAATTTTAGCACAGAATTTCAGCACAATTTCAGCACAATTTTAGCACAGAATTTCAGCACAATTTCAGCACAGAATTTTCCAGTTTCAGCACAGAATTTTCCAGCACAATTTTAGCACAGAATTTTCCAGTTTCAGCACAATTTCAGCATAGAATTTTTCAGTTTCAGCACAGAATTTTCCAGTTTCAGCATTTTTTAACTGACTAAAGTGCCCAACTGAAACAGAATTAAGCTTATTTCTGTCATTTCCTAATCCATTGATAGTTGTTTGGTTGTCTTTCAGTTTTCTTTTAAAATTTTTCTCTAAAGATTTGGGAGTTGTAATTGGTGAACTTTTATTTGAAGTCTCTTCAACCGGGTTCTCAAGGGCCACTGACACGTAATTGTATTCACTGCTTTGGTACTCCAAAGGACATTTCAATGCTGGGTTATTTTCCTAATGTCCTCTCACATTCTTCAATTTACTTGTTCTTGGCTCTTGGTGGCTTTTCCTGTAGTAGATGCAAGACAAGTCTCTGACATTTCCAGTACTTTAGGATTTTCAAGAACCGTAGCTGTTGGTAAAGATTCATTGGTTGTTCCCCCACTCGAATTAGAATTCTCATCAGCAAATCTTATCACAACCTCGGGGTGGGACAATGGAACAGTAGAGAAGTCTTTCCTAGCATTTTTCAACTTACCCTTCTTATTATCCTTTATATCCTTCCTTGAACTGCCACCATTTTTCGAGAATAATTTCAGATTCATAACTGAGGCATCAATAGACACAGCGTCTTTGAATTTAGACCGCCTAGTATTATCCTTTATATCGCTCTTGCTTGCCCCCCTTTGGATACATCCTTGCTCTTAATCGCACTAACACGATAATAGCTAACTACGTACTAGACTGATGTATTCTTGTGACAAAGCAAACGACTAAACAAACTATATATAGTCACTATATATTTATATTCATGTACGCATGTGCTATTCCATTTAAACTAATTCAGTCCACACATTTTTGTTCTTACTTCTCATTTTAGCCCTCTCTAAAATATTGCCAATTTTAATCCAACTCACACATTTCCCTAAGACACTACTTGACCAAAAGAGCAGTGGTTTAATACTCTTAAATTCAGGAGACAAGGAAAAAAAGTGAATACTGTGAATCAACTAATCAAGATATGTTCTTTAGGTGGCATAGACATGCCCTTCTCTTTGAGTAAACAACCTAACAAAGAAGAATAATCATGATAAGTCCATTTTATATTCACTGTAAACAACCTAATAAACAGCCTAAAATTCATGGCCTATGGCCACCCCTATGACCACAGCAAAGGTTGGTGGGTGGGAGAAGAATTTTGAAGATGGAAACATTATGGGACCCAGGAAGATGTTCTTTGCCTTTCCAGATGTCATTCTGGGACCCAGTTTCATCCTATGACTTCCCTTCTCCTTTTTGATCCTAACCACTAGAATCGCCAGATGATCCTTATTGATCCAACTTACTTTTTGAATAAATGCCCATTTGTGCCATTGAAAGTGTAATAGTCAGAAGAAATCAGCTGTGTTCAAGTTGGCAACAAAATTTGGGAACAATTTTTTAGTTTCTAAAACAGAAATAAATAATTCTTTAGAAAACTAATTTCCAATACTTCATCTCTCTTGTTTCTGAATTTTAAAAAGTACAGGTCTTTCAATAATCAATCTTGGAGATATCATAAAATATGTATATAAAACATTTGAATAGGAAAAGGTGAAAGAAAGTACACCATTGCTTTGTCTACAAATTTGTCTATGCCTCCAGCTGAAACAAATCTGATTGGTCCAAAATGCACCTGGAAAACAGAAACAGAAACGAAATTATGACATGAAAGCCAAGAAAAACTCAACATGGGGGTATTATAGTCATTTGCTGAAACGTTGTGACATGAAAGCCAATTCTTCTTATTTTGTACCTAGCTAATATGGGAGATGTATACCTATATAAATTAGCCTAATTGGCTGAAGTATGGATTGTCTCTTCATTTCTCTCCATTAGCTTAGTCTTCCTTCATTTCTCTCTTTAAATGGAGTTGTACATTCACTGAACTATAGAAATACACTTAATCATTCTGAAATAACACAAACTTTATCTTAGCTTCTAAATATCTACCTGTGTGACTACTTAACCAGACAAAAAAACTCAGTCGATGTAAAGTGTATTCAAAGAAAGGAAACAATCTGGATCTGATGTTTTTGAATACTATTTCCCTGTTATTGTGTCACATGCCATTTTCCTTTTTTTTTTAGGCTTGTCATTTTATAACAGGTTAATGTGAATGCATCAATACAAGATGCATGCTACACTGTACTCAATTCAGAAAGAGTAAGTGAGTCTAGATTTTATTTCAAATGTCCCAAAAAATTGTTTATAACAGGAGGGTTATCACATTCAAAACAAATTACAATTTGAACTTGGCAAATTCCAAACGACAAAAGCACCCACACAAAGTAATGAGGAGGTGTGTGTTCAGCCATTGAAGTTCTGTCAGTGAAATTTCTATACACAGACTAATGAAGTCTAGAATACTAAGGGGTGTAATCATAAACATAAACTTTACACAGAATAGAGTCAAATGTATATACAACAAAGCAAAACCAGAGAGACAAATAACATATAGCAATTACCAAAAGCATTTGGTCCCAACATTTTTTAAGTTATTGATCACAAACTTTTTTTCCCAATGAACATGTTATAAAGCACATTAACCTCTGAAACATATCCTATATAATGGGCTTCCGACATTTTCTGGGTTTAGAATGTTATATACATTGGAGGAAAAATTAAAAAAGAAAAAAGAAAAAAAGGAAGCTTATTAATTTCTTCTACTAAATATTAGAAAGCAAACTAAAGGAAAATAATTTCATCTTATTCTCCTTATGGCAAAAAAAAAATAAACACTCACTTCAAATAAAATCTAGACTCACCCTTCAGATTCGTTCTAAATTTTTTTTTTGTGAGGTTATTATCTCTTGAAACAACAACAAAGCCCAAGAGTGACCTATATATGAACATCCACTTTCCAACTCAACCAACTGACTATTGCCTAAAACCAAGAGTGACTATCTGCAAATGTGCTTATATATACGCCTATATATGTATGTATATATATATACATCGAGAGATCGAGAGAGAGAGAGAGAGGACCTCGGGTCCTTTTGCCGAAATCTGATGACCTCGGGTCTTTTGTCCAATCTGATGAACGAATCTGTTCTAGGGTTTGAGTATTATGAACCCAACATAAAAAAGAAAAACACGATGATAAATACCCCAAAATCTGTTCATACCGTACAAAAGAAGAAGAAGAAGAAGAAGAAGAAGACTTATACGATGGTGGACGGCGGCGAACTGGCGATGGTGGACGGCGACCTGGAGGTGAAGAAGATTCTCTCTCTCTCTCTCTCTCTCTCTGGTGAGTTTAATCTGAGAGATTGAATTGGGGGAAACCAAAAGTAGAGATAAAAATAAAAATAAAAAGTTTTTGGCCATAAAATAAATTATTTATATTTTTATAATTTTTAATTCAGGTCCGAAATTCTAACAGAAATAACCGTTAGTAATTATTTTTTATCCGTTGCAAATATTAATGAAACATGGAAAGTGAAAATACTAACACATTTGTTTGATTTCTAACGGATATATCCGTTAGAAATTTCTAACATCCGTTAGAAATTCTAAAATCTGTCCGTTAGAAATTAGCCCATATGGTGTAGTGGAGCCTGAGCCAGAATGATCAAAATGTTCATTATATTAAATATTTCTAGGCACAACTTACCTACAAAATTGTTCAATGAAAAGCAAAAACACATGTGTACAAGTACAAAAGGAAGAAGGTCGGCCTCTAGGTCGACCCAAAATTCCTAAGCTTGGCCTTCAGGTCCTCCCAGGTCTTCGCTGTAGCAGCTCAGTCTTGTTTAGCCTTTTCTAACTTATGGGTCCAAGATCGAGAGATTGGAATGCTGGCCTGTAGTTGCTCACTGCATTTCTGGGCATCTCCACCGAGTTGGGACAGAACTTCGTTAATCTTTGCCAGAGTTGCGTTATTAGCCACCACCTCGGCCTCGCATTATGCTAGTTGGGTCTTAAGTGCTGCAATGTGAGTTTGTAGCTGAGCGTCATGAGCAATCACTTGTGCTCTGGTGATCTTTCCAGCCTCGTATTTGGTTTTGGCACCTGCGAGGAATTGTGTCACTTTACGACGGGCACCGAGGAAGACTTCAGCTTTAGCTAGAACATTAAAGGCTGATCATTCCAATAAACGGCAGCTCGGTAATCTTTCTTGTACTTCCTGGATAAGCAGGAGTTGCCCGTCAGTGGAAGACTCATCGGCCAAAAGCGTGTCCAAGGCCGCATCTATATCAGCGACATGAGGGAGGCCAGAAAGGTCTTGATCAGCCAGGCCCAGAAGAAGAGCCTTTGACCGCTAGATGCTCGTAGGAGAGATTGATTCGGGCTCAAGAGGACCCAGGTCAAAGGCACTTACGTCTAGGTTGATGACGAAGTCATGAAAATGGATGTATGGCTCTGGATCCATGGAAACGGCCTGTTCAAGACATTAGGGGTTAAATGGGAAGGGGAAAGTATTCATAAAGTAACATTAAATAGAGGCTACACTACCTGGGCATGAGAAGATAGTGAGGCTGAGATCTCCTGACGAAGATCGGCCTCACCTATTGCTTGGGAAGTGGAGGGTTGAGATGGCTGTTGACTTAGCCCAGGAGTGGAAGTAGTAGTGATCTCGACCGTTGGAATAACAATGCCCATAGCACTATCCTCAGTATGGGAGACAGAAGGACCATCAGGGGCAGGAGCATCGGCCCCAACAGGTCCCTCTGGTGGTTCAAAGGCCAATGTCGTGCTAGCGGTGGCGTTAGCTTGGCCAGTAGGAGCTTCGGCCACATTTGGGGCCGCCTGTTCTACCTCTACTCCAACTGCCTCCCTAGCAGCATCTTCAGGCACATCCTCACTCCCGAGGAGAGAACCATGGGTTCTGGGACGTTGGTTCCAGTAGTATCTTCTTCATCCCCATCAGAGGGGGTTAGTGGTGGCATGACGTGTAGTGGCATCACTCTCACGGCGACTTGTTCTAGGTAGGCCGCTGTGGAGGTAGGGGAGGTTGGGAAATTAGCTGGAAGAGCTTGAGGTTGGGTTGGTATTGGTTGGGAGGCTCCTCTGGTCAATGTTACATCTTCTTTGGAATCTTCATCAACAAGCTGAAGTGAAAAGGGAAAGATTAGAATTCAATGATGTAATCGGGCTTAACAGGTCAGAAATAAAGAAAATTTAACCTGAGTTGTTGAGGCCGTTGTTTATTTCTTCTTCTTCTGAGCAGGCACCTAATCTGGTGCTGGCTTACGGGCTGGCCTTTTTGCTACTTGTTTGTGCCGGGTTAGAGCTGCTGTTGTAACAGGAGCATTGGCCTCCATTGCTGATGACACATCAAACTGTACAAGGGCCTCGATAGCGGTACCCTTGAATATTTGGTTTACCCGATCGGTCCACCACTTAGTGAACTCCTCCGATACCACGGGCTGGGCAGAGAAGGGAGTGAAGTTGAAAGCGGCCCTTAGATTGTCTGACCTTTCTTTAATTTTCTTCACCTGCCCATCATTGACAATAAGGCCGCACTCCACCCAGTCAACATTCACAGTGATGCCTGGGGGAAGGGGCACCAATTGGGAAAGCCCAAATTGACGGGCATACATTTGAGCAAAATAATATTCGACCCCACACTTGTTATTGGCAGAGGGGATTGTTGCGCTAAAAATTATGTCTCTAGCCACTAAGTAGCTAGAGAAGATTTCATTATAAGTGTTTTGAGTACCCGTGCCCCAGTTGGCCGGGTTGTTGGAGAGTTGTAGAAAGGAGCAGAATTGAAAGGAAAAGAAGGGTGTGAAGAGGTGAGTAGCCCGAGGGAAGCACCCTTGGTAGAAAAAGGTAAAACATTCCTTGAAGGAATGAGAAGCAGGAGCAACGTCTATGTACTGTACAACGGAAATAGGAATATCGGCCAGTTGAGGGATGGTTGGCTCAAATTTTGGGAAGTAATAATAGAGCCAGATCTGCAGAATCCAAATCAGGCTTCCCCTAGCACAAAAACCCGAATGCACGAAGTCTGTTATGAATCGGATAAGGTAAGCCCAGACTAGGGTAGCCAGGGACAGTGGCTTCCCAGCAGCAATGGACAAGGCCAGGGTCGTGTACTCCTTGGTGATGGCCTGGCTAGCTGAGCAGAAGAGGTATCTGTTTAATCAGTATATCAGAAAGGCTTTCTGCTCAGCATCTAAACTTCGGTCTCGTCAGCACCCATGTAAGCTGTTAAGAAGCTGCCAAAGGTCATGATCGGTCAGTACGAAATGGCCCGGTCTCTTACAGATTCTTGTTGGGGGTAAGAAAAGCTGGTTGATCCAACATCCAACAAGCCCATCATGACCTCTTGCCCGTGAGGATGTAGCCCAAGCAGATAACTAATGTCCTTGATGGTGGGTGCCATTGGGCTACAGTGGAAGAGGAACCCGTTGCATATGGCCGGCCAGAACAGGAGAGCAATGAAGAAGAGTGGACGGTCTATTTCCAGCCTTGAGCGGCTGAGCATTATAGCATCGTATATGCCCGTACGCTTCCAGATTTCGGCCTTAGAGGCCGATACTCTTGACACCCATTTATCAAAGTCAGTAGCAGGGGTAGGCCAGCCCCTGATTGGGTATAGAGCGGTCCAGATTTTTCTCCAGTTAGCAGGGAGTTGAAGGAACACTTCATTATCCACAGGCGGGTAGAGGGGGAGGAAGGCCATCGGAGGATCGGCCGTGGAACACCGCACCAAGACCTGGCGCCACCAGAGAACCATCGGAGGAGCTATAATAAGTGAGGTTTTCAGTGGAGATTTCTGCAGCATGGGCTTTGGCCAGTGTTCTGACCTCTTTGCAGCGGTTTTGAGGCGGCGGGGCATCCACGAATGTCTTTTTGCCTTTAGAGGCGGCGGCCGGAGCGACTTTAGGGGCCTTTTTAGTGAAGGAGGTGGGTGTTTGCTTTGCCGGAAATGATGGAGTTTAGAGGGAGGAGCTCTGAACACTTGAAATTCTAGAGAGAGAAAGATGAAGACGCAAATGAGGAAGATAAAGGGATTTTTGAAAATCTCGCAACTTTATACACGTCGCATTAAATGTGGAGTGACTGGTGGGATTCCCTAGATCTGACAGGTCTATGCATGGCTGACACGTGGTAAATTTAAATTCAAAACATCACATCAATCAAGGCGGGACATTTGATATGACCTTTTGGGGGGCAATTATTTGCACCCAAAAACTGCCAAAGGTTTTTGAGCCCGAGTGAAATTGGTTCAGGGATGGCCGACCTATAGCAAGAATGGGGAAGGACGGCCCAAGGGTTGCAATAGATCATCAGGCTCAAGAGGACGATGTCACGTGGTCTTTAAAGACATAACTGTTGGTTAAATATGGTAAAGTCTGACTGAGCAGATGAATGATGTGCAGTCTAATCGGGCTATAGCTATGGTGTAAGCCCGATTGGTGGAAGGCTGAGCATGGATAAGGCTCATCTGGCATAAGAGTAACATAACCTAATGCAATGTAAGGCTGATGGAAGATAAGAGCAACACGAAAACCAATCGGCTGTATGAGTCCGACCGGCCACAGGCATTCGTAAAGAGGTCATCGGGCATGAAAGAAGGTATTGAAATTGTTCAAGCCCGATTTAATTGAAAGAAAGTAGTTGGCAAGGCTGATGTACTAAAAGGGGAAGCAGTACTATTCACAGCTATTACGTCATCCCAGATTTTTAGGAGGCAAGAGTCCGGTTTGGAAGGTATCTAATCACGTCAAGCTGGATTGGAAGGCTGATCCATAGAATATAGGGATTGGTTCAATCAAGATAAAGATAAGGTAAGAGTTGGAGATTAGGAAGGTCTCTGCCAATCAGCCAATTAACCATGCAGCTTAAGGCGCAAGCTAAGGAGTCCTTTCCTTAGCAGAATTCCTAGAGGCTGCTATAAATATGGAAGCAGGCCAACCGAGCAAAAGACTCTGCGTCATCTCGAAAAACAACACGCACTGCATCCAAAAAGAATTCGAGGCATTCAAAGCATTCAAACCTTTATGTTCTTTAGCAATTATAGCAAATAGGTCTCTCTTTTCATTATCACTTTTGTTCTTTTGGACAATCTGTCTGTTCTAGTGTTGTTCTTTGGAGTTGTTTATTTTTTCCAAACACTTAATAAAAGCTACTTTTATTAAATCGTTTGTGATTTGTTTACTTGGTAAACTCTGCATTGTTTAGCTTGTGCGCTTCAGTACAGCTAAATAATTTATGGTGAGTGTACTTTCCTACTCACTGCACACAATCACTCTGTTTAGAAGTCAGATTCGTAAATCTTTGTTTATCACTCACACAAGCACATAGGAAATTAGTTTGCACCTACATCGAGCCCTTTTGGCTCTGGCACGTCTGCGCAAAACTACTAGCAAACATTTATATATATATATATATATACTTGCTTAGATCTGGACTGGATACACACATCCCCCCACGCACAACCCCGTCCCAACCCAACCCCAAAGTCCCACACAGGCCCACAACAAAGCCCAATAAGTGCCACTCATTCTGACTGAAGAATACCTGGTAGCAAGCAACTAGAATCCCCTATGAGAATTCAAACCCTCTCCTACCCACTAGGAAAAGGGGCTAGTTTATTTATTTAATTTTTTTGTCTAGTTTATTTGTTTTAAGGTTTTAACAATGATTAAAATAAGGATTAATTATAGCCAAGACCCTTAGTGGTCAAGTGGCATGGCATCACTTCCCTAGAGGGGAGGTGGTGTGTTCGAATCCCCTTAGGGGGATTCTTTGTTCTTGTCCCTGTGTGTACTTCAATCGGAATGAGTGGTCCTTGCTGGGCTTTGCTATGGGCCATTGAGGGACTTGGGGTTGGGTTGGGTTGGGTTGGGGTGTGTGTGCGTGTAGGGTGTGTGCGTATCCAGCTTGGATCCAGGTAAGAATAAAAAAAAATAAAAAATAAATAAAATAAAGAAAAAGAAATAAGGGTAAATACATTTTACACCCCTCAAGTTTGGTCCCTGTGTCAAAATGGTCCATAAAGTTTCAATTTTGTCAATTAAGTCCTTAAACTTTGCAAATTGTTCCAATCCACTCCAACCATCACTTTTGTCAAAAAGACTAACATACATGTGGGCATAATTATCATTTCAATCTTTAAATTCTTTCTCTACCCAATATATATATACATATATCTCTCAACCTATAGCTATCTCCCTCCCTCTACACCCACATCTTTCTTTCTCTCTCACTCTAAACCCACATAAACTTTATGTATGTATATACACATAAACATACATATCTAATCTAATCTAATCTAAAATACTAATAGTGAAGGACTTTTCCTAGAGTGAATACAGTGTTGACATATGGACTACTTTTACTGTTCAAGTCTAGCTCTTCTACATTCACAGCGTTATGCCTCTTCATCTTCTTCGCTTTAACTATCGTCTCTTCCACATTCACATAATCAATCACGTCATTGCCTTTGCCTCTACCCCTACCTGCAACACCCTGTATTTCTTTTCCATTAATAAATGTTTATTTCAATTTAATTTCTATTCAAAATATTTATTTGGGGGTCAAATTGTAATTTCCATAAATATAGAAAAGTATTTTCTATGGTTTCAAAATCGATATCTATATTTTTGGTACAACCGGGAATTTATTTCCTACGCTAAAAGTAATTTTCTGTATCTTTTATATCAACCGTAAAATACCAGTTTATGTTTTAAGCTGCGACCATACCGCGTTTGGGGTGTGGGAGCACGTGAGCTCAACCACACCGTGCGATTCTTGGGAGTTGCTTGGAGCCCAAAGCATATGCAGTATATATGTTTGTATCTCTCACTCACAGTCTGTCATTCTCTCCCTCACAAACTCTCTGTCACTCTTACAATTCTCTCCACTCTCTCATGCTCTCTCAACAACACACACATATTACATATGATATACTTATACACACACACACACACACATACATAGCTATATAGATATATATATTTCAATCCGAAGAAGAAACGGAGGAATTCTCAAACAACGGAATCGACGGCGGATATTTCGGCGGATATTCTCAGTCTCAAAATTCTCTGTATAATCACCTCAGTGAGTATTATAAACTCACTCTCAACGTATATATATGTATATTTCAGTGTATATATGTGTGTATATGTGTATTTATATAGATACACCATTAAAGCTTTGAAAATTGGAGTTTTACAAAAGTTAACCAAAATCAATTCCGTGAATTGGGAATGGAAGATCTTAGTCCCAATAAGCTACAGTTCGAATCCTACGGAGTAATTCATCCGTATCGCGACGTACCGTTGATTTAAAGTTTTGAAACCATTACTTTAATCGCGAATATCTAGAGATATAATCTGCATTTGTTTAAATTGATCGCATATTCTTAATCTACGCGAAAAGATGAAGAAATCCATATATGGCATGACATAATTAAAACAGAAAACAGAAATTGGTAAAAATACAGTTTGAAATCAGAAACAGGGGAAAAACGAAGAAGATGATGAAATTGTGATAACTCGCGCGAGGCTCGCTCGCGCGGCCCGCTCGCGCGACCCATTCCCCCATTCGCGGAACCCATTCCCCCATTCCGGCGTGCGACCCGCTCGCGCGACCTGAGCATTTTGAGCAGTTTTTGTACTTTTATATAAGGGACTGTTTGGAAATGGTTTTGAAAGTTTTAAAGAACTGTTTGATAGATATACTGTTTTAAAGGCTTACTGATAGGATTTGGACTTGTAAGAATGATTAACACCGAGATTTATGTTGAATGAATATCCAGCTTTGAGATTAATAACTGTTACTACAAATTGTGGACATTGACATACATATTAGGGTCGAGGTTGTGTCAACATGCATGTGTGTGAGAAAGCGTGAAAAGAGTAAAGAGTGGCGGTCTGGTGTGTGACCTCAATATCGATCGGATATTATTCCTGGTATTGGAGGCGATAGTGTTGTGTACGGCTTAGATATCGATCAGATATTATTCCTGGTATCTAAGGCGCTCGTTTCGGATATCGATCGGATATTATTCTTGGTATCCGAAGCGATGGTATTGAGTACGACTTAGATATCGATCGGATATTATTCATGGTATCTAAGGCGCTCGTTTCGGATATCGATCGAATATTATTCCTGGTATCCGAAGCGATGGTATTGAGTACGGCTTAGATATCGATCGGATATTATTCCTGGTATCTAAGGCGCTCGTTTCGGATATTGATCGGATATTATTCCTGGTATCCGAAGCGATGGTTGGTCGTGATCGACCCAGATATCGATCGGATATTATTCCTGGTATCTGTGGCAATAGCGTGGTGTGCGACCTCAATATCGATAAGATATTATTCCTGGTATTGGAGGCGATAGTGTTGTGTACGACTTAGATATCGATCGGATATTATTCCTGGTATCTGAGGTAATGGTTTGGTTGAGTCGGGTTTTGTTGAGAGAAAAGAGTCAGAAAGATGAGATGTTACATTGTTCATGCACGGTCTCATATTTATTGCTTACTTTATTCCCCCGTGACTTATGTTGGAATTGGAACCTTGAATCTATTGCTTTTAAAGTTAAATTACACCGCTGTTTATTTGCTTATATATATATTGCGAGCACTTGTTTATTTTGCTCACCAGCTTGCATAAGCTGACGACGTTGATGCGTTCTGGACTGTATGTCCAGATTTTCAGGGTCAGGAGCAGCCAGGGTATTTCGACTATGCTAGTTAGAGGCAGGGGACTTTCCAGGAGGCGGCTTTATATTTCCTATGTCTTTTAAATTTCGGGTTATAATAAACTAGTTTTAAAACATTTGAATAAGGGATTTTGTGCCTAAGACCTGGACTTATGTAACAGTTTAGTTAGTTTTAATTTTGGAGCTTATGTTTTATTAGTAACCCTTCTTTAGAAATGTTGTTTAAGTTATTTGTTGCAGGGACAATTGGTCATACTCACTTGTCATGACCTACGAGTCCATAAAGGAAATTAAATGCTTTCCTGTATTATGCTACGTCGGGGCGTGACACTACCTCATGGGATTCAAACAAACAACCTAAACCATCTAAGATCTCTCTACATATTGAAGCAAAATATATTGACAAAAACTGAATTGGACCTGTCCCCTCTCTCTCTCTCTCTCTGAGTTTCTCTCTCTTAAAACATCTATTCTTTCTCTCCTCTATCTCCTCCGTAGCATATTAACCCCTATTGATTTATCATTCACGGCCAATAGCACCACCGCAAGCTCTATAGTCTCCCAATCAGAGGTTATTTTAATCTCTCACTTAATTAGGGTTGGTTGACTCAACTGGTTAATTTTGGATTTCATGTGGCCATCCCCTGTGTTTTTTTTCCTTATATTTTTGACTTTAGTTAATCTATAGTTTGTTGGGATTATTTTGATAGTCAACCCAATTGTATTCTTCAATGCTCTATAAGTTTGTATTATTTTATTTTCTCTTGATGCTCTACTATTCTTAAGCATTCTGTTTGGTAGTTTAATCATTTGGGTTCCTCGAATTCTTTCAATTGTTGTCGTAATTGGATTTTGTCTCCTCTTTGGGTTTTTGATTAGGTTTTCTAGGTTTTATTGGTGAACAATAAAATTCGGTGCAGTGTGTAAGACTGAAAGTAATTCATGTACAGAAGGGTGCAAATCACTAGCAGTCTCATTTGCTATCTAGTGTGCATATACAACAACTATGGCTTGCGTGGATTTATGATGTGGTTGGTTTTTTGAATTATTTTAGGAAGAGCAAGTTTGAAGAGGATATTAAGGGTTGAATACAGATTTTAATTTTAAATTTTTTTGTTGGTGTGATTTTAACGACCACAAATTACCAAGAAATGAAAATTCAGAAATAAGTTCATAACCTAAAGCATGTTTACCCATTATCTGTTTTTCAAAAAGCCAATTTTGGTACATAATTTCTTAGTGAAGATGTCTTTTTGTTCTATAAATCATAGAATAACATTTTATGTATCTATCTATTAGAATATCTAATAGTGAGGAGTTTTGGAAAGAATAGATATTGTACTGACATGTTCCTCTATTTTAAAATCTAATTAGTAGGAGGGCAGATAAAACGAACAGTTATTACCGTGAGAACTCAAACGTCTCTCTCTTTGTGTCTAAACTCCCTGTCTGTAGTTTCCAGGAGACCAAAAAAGTGTAAATTTGAAACGGATGATTTGCAAAAACTAGGTTTTACGCCATCCAACCATAGGTTGCCACGTAGTATATAGTAAGATATATTATTATATACATCATAAGACGGTGGACTTATCTGTAGAGTCCATTTTCATCATCTTCCACCTTTCTATTGGACTTTTTCTCAGATTTACTTTAACAAAACCTCCATTGAGATCATGTAACTTCCAACTTTCAAGTTATATACATAAATTTTTTATAAAAACAGGGGAAATTTTTGAGACGCAAGAAATCACATAATCTAAAGGAAAAACAAAATCAGAGGAAGAATCGTGTTCTTTAGTTTTTCTCTGTAACTCATAGCAATTGATTTTCTTTGATTTATCTTTTGTTTCGGCCCCCATGAACCACAGTCCACATATTAACATATATAAAAGCAACATTATTAACAGAAACAAAATTTAAAATCAATCTTTGAAGTATAGAAAGAGAAGGAATAGAAGATTGGATAACTTAATTGAAGCCCAGTAATAAAGTAAGGTCACAATTTCGGAAAATATGGAGTTCGAGTAGAGAGACGGGAGTTAGAGATAGGGATACGGTGTGAAAATAGGGGATTAGGGGTTGAGGAATCAATTCTATACACCCAACATCTCAAAGTGGAGACAAAAAGTGATACGTGGCAACTCATGGTTCGATGCCTTAAAACTTTGCTTGTATAGATTATCCGTGTTGAATTTAAACTAAAAAAAAACCCCTCCTAGCCAACTGCTTTCTATTTTCTCTTTGAGAGCAAGACTAATAACCAGGTCGAAGTCCATCGAAGCATCAGATTTGTGCAATTTGTCGTTGATCTAAAGGAATAGTCATACTTACATTAATTTGGGAATGTCCTCACTGGCCTCTGTGAATCTGAAATTAAAAACCTTCACTTTATGGTCGAAAATAAAAACCTCTTTGTAAATTTTTTTTCCAGAAAAGGGTCAACTAAAAAAGAAAAAGCCAAATGACATCTACAAAGAGGACGAGGGGTATACCCCTATATAAACAAGAAGCACAAGTAAGCATAGAGACCAACTCTAACAAGGGATGAGAAACCATTTAGGCCTAAAGGCAAAGAGGGAAACCTATCCCAACCAACTAAAAAGAATAACAAGCCAGCAAAACATCTAGAAATAATAAAGAAATACAAGCATGGATGAGAAGCAAAAAGGCTAAAACAATGCCCAACAAGCAATGGACACAACAAATGTTGACCTCTCTGTATTTTGTGCACCAAGAAAACTCTACTCTCTTTAATACACACACACACACACACACACACACACACATACATATTACATATTGATGTGTTTTTCCTATTAGTTGATTTGTGTTTAGTTTCTTGAAATTGTGTAATTGAGATGGTGATGTAGTGCCTAATTTGGGTTATCAATATTGGGTTTTCTACATCCATAATCTAGATTTTTTTAATGTTTGTTTAATACTACCTCTATCCCATGTTAAGAGTCCTTGATGCCTGTTTTTGATGTCCCATTTTAAGAGTTCTCTTTGAAAAGTCAAAGTACTTTAATACACACTTTCCAAATTACCCTTTATTATATCTAACTCTTCCCTCTCTTTTTTTTGATGTGACACTATAATTTGAATTTCAAAAAGGGCAATATTGGAAAGTTAAAAATCTCACCAAAATCAAGGTTGTCCCCTTAATAAGTTGGAATTCCCAAAAGAGACTCTTAATATGGGACGGAGGAAGTATGATATTACCCTAGAAAGTCAGGTTTTTTTTTTAAAAAACTGTTTTGTGTGTCGGTCCTCTTGGAAAGACAGGAGGGATGGTGGGCTTTGATGGATGAGATCATATTCGTAGAGTTTAGGACCACACTTACCTTTATTATTCAAACTAAAAAAGCTATGTTTATCAAATATGGTTCCCAAATGTTTTGCTAGTTGTACAACATGCAGTGCATGTGGTACCATTGACCACTAGCATTGGTACTAATGTTAAAGCATTTGTAAACCAAATTTTGGAATTCAATTGGGAAGTTCTTGATATGTGCATGTTTTGGGAGGGATTATATGCGTATTGTTTTTTTTTTCGTTTGAAGTAACATCAATTTGTCACGGATTTGCTATAATATCCTGTGTTTTGATATATAAATAAGACCTGGTATTCGTTTCTATATACTTGTATAACCCTTACTCTTCATTTGGTAAAATTTGATACCAATCAATTTCCTTTGTGTCCCAATCGATTGCCACTTTTTAGATACCAATCGATTGTCATGCTTCCCAATCAATTGCTATTCTGCCGACCTGAATTCTTTACATGGCAATATACCAATTCATTTCCATCTTTTCCAATAGATTGCCTTTAAATATCTGTAACCAATCGATTGCCATCTGCTGAGACAAGATTTCTTCTTTGCTTAAGATTTGGACATGGAGCACTTTCATACTCTATATATATACATTCATTTATGGCCTTGGGGCTAGTTTTACACTATGTTGAGAGAGAGAGAGAGAGACACACTGTAGACACCCCGATTTTGACTGAACAATTAAACTTAGGGGAGTGTTACCTCTAAGATCCGATGATGACAAGGAACGAGCAATCTAGAATTTCCAAAGGTGAATCAAGCTCTCCAAAAGGTTCTTTTGATTCAAAACAAAGAAGAAAAAGAGAAGAAAAAGGAAAATAGAAAAAAATGGCACATGACGATAGCTACGGCAGTCACGGGTTGCCGTACGGCAGTCTCTGGAGTGCCGTATAGCATTTTGTGAATGCCGCAAATTTTACCAAATGCTGCGAAAAATTGAAAATTCATAAAAGACGGTAGTCCATGGAGTCCTCTGCGGCATTCATGAAGTGCCGTTCCGGCATTCAACAAATGCTGCACCAGCAATTAGTGAGTGCTGCACCGGCAATTGGTGAGTGCCGCTTCCATCTCCATTGAGTGCCGCATTTTTGTGACTGCCAGCTTTGATATAGTATGTTTATACCCTTAAAAGGACATTTGAATTAGGGTTTCTTGCTGCTAGAATACCCTCTCAAAATTTGCCCATATAAGAGAGGTGAATATCCCATTACAAAGGACCTTTTCTCTTTTACTTGAAATTGGAGAATGTTAGGATCCCAATAATGATCCTCCTTCAAAAAACTTTCTAAATTAAGAGAGAAGTAGAATTAGAAGAAGGAGCTAGAAGAAGAGCTTTATCATCATTTGGAAGGTCCTAAAGCAACAAAAGAGTTGAGGATAATTAGAGGTAAACTCTAGAGCAATTATTTTATTTAGTAGTTCAATCACAATATTTTTAGATTCTCTTAGGCTCTTTACACATTTTCAAAAACTCTCTTGCCACCTCATTTCATCACACACCACCAATATTGTGATCGAACTTTCATTTCATGAGTTTGGATCAAAATGCTTAGGTTTTAAAGTTTAAATAAATCTTGAAGTAGAACTTTGGTATCCTTCCTTTTGATTATGTTTATTTCTTAAGATCTATAGGACTTTCAATGTCTTACTTTAATCTTTCAAAAACCCCTAGTACTCTTAGAAACTCATGATTTATAAGGGGATTAAGGTTGATATTAGTGTATTAAGTTAATGAGTTTGAACTTTTACCATAGTTTGAATTCATTACTTTGGGGATTTTATGAAGTTTCTTCATACTTTATTAAAATCCACGAGATTAAGTGTACTTAGCCTTCAATGACCATCAAATGGTAGGAGGAATAATTTGAGTCTAAACTTATATCCATGGTTTAGATTCATAGTATTGAGGTTTTATTAAGTTTCTTCATACTTCATTAAAATCCACAAGTTTAGGTGTCCTTAGTTTCCAATGACCATCAAATGGTAGGAGAAGTAGTTTGGTTTAAGCCCAACTTTATGGTTTAATAGTTGGGGTTAACAAACAAAGTTGAACTTCACAAATGGTGCAGTGAATTCAATGACCACCTTTGATCAAGGATTTTTAGCTAAATATCGAACCGTTGAAACTGAATGAAACCAACGGGAAGGTGTCTATAACTCAAAGTTCTACCAATGCAATTTTTGTTTTAACAAGATTCCATGGTTAAAATGGTTTGGTCATGAGTTTTTGGCAAAGACTACAATCTGTCTAGAGTTTCAGAACAGCAACACCCTTTTGAAATGAGTAAATCAGAACCCTAATCAAGTATTAATGACCCCAAATAAATTTTTTTGTGAACTTTAATGTGTTAATAAGACCCCCTAAAAAGATTAGAGTCATTTAGATTTTTTTTTACTATTTTTAGAAAATCATACAAGAACTCTGGACAGAGAGTTATGAAGTTCTAAATAATGTCTAGTGTTTGTTTAATTCCCTGAGATCTAACCATTGAAACTTTGATTTTCTTTTTGGATTAAAAACTAGACTCACAGAGGCAACTGGGGTCTAAAAACATCAAGATCAAACCATGGGAACCATGCCTTTTATTTCTTTGAAGTTCTGATTTGCTCTCAGCAATTTTCAGAATCCCATCACAATTTTAATCAATCTTGTAAATAGTGGCTTAAATAATATTTTCATGACCTAGGGTTTATACCATGCTTTAACAATGATTGATTAAGCTTAAAACCAGAGGCTAAATGATCCAAATCAATGAATATTTTTTAGCTTTATATTGTTCATATTCATGTATCCATGTGCATTCATCCATATAGATTGATACTTGTAAATAGAATTCACCTTGTGTTAGATTTGCTACTTAGGATTTAATGATATGTTTTATTTAAAGTATGTGAACTAACCCTATTTTTTGTAGCGCTATCAAGGTACGATTTCTCAAAATCTCCTCAAGTTTGTTTTAATTTCTTGATTTTATTGATTTTCGACTCCATGCACGGCACCTTAGACTACATCTTGCCTTATGTGTTTATATGCGATTAGAGACTTCTTTTATAGGTTTTTATTTGTTCGCATGCATTACACGTTTCTATTCCACGGCTGGATCCCGAATAAGTTTTCTAGTTCCCTACATGCATATCATCTTGCTTGCTACTTGAATTATGTGGTTTATGAATGATATTTTGTCATTAGCAATCTTACACCCTTTTGACATGCTTTTGTAATGTATAATTATATATGTATTAGTTTAGGGCATGCTTAGATTAGTAATTCGATTAAAAAGGATGTTGAGTAGAGGCCTATCACGAGATAGGATGAAAAGAGGTGTTTTAGTCCGCCGGGCTCCTTCCCCTTTCATTCCATAATCCCCGGATCCAGTTTATCTTTGGTTTCGCAAAAGATCGATTTGTTTTTAAAATGGTTTCTTAATTTTCCTTTAAAAAAAATTAACTGGCAACTCTTTGAATTTGAAAAAGGTTTTAAACAAAAGATGTAGGTAGGAAAAATGTGATATCCACAATCTGGCGACTCTGTTGGGGATCGAACCAAGAATCTCTGGTTTCGCAGACCAGAATTTCTGATTTTGGGTTCACTCGAGGATTAGACTTGAAAGCATCTTGTTAATCAAATTAATTAATTTTTGTGTGCCCGTTGCATTGTACTTGTATGTCTAGCCAGTTGATTGCATGGAACTATGACCGTGGAGGCTCGGGGCAACCCAGTCGGTCAAGCCATCGTGGGGCTGTGCGATCACCCTTGATCTCGTACCATATGTTGGTATATGAAGCATCCTATCGGGTGTGTGTCAAGGGTCCCTTATTGCACCAAAACCCGGCCTTTGCATAGTTGCTTCTATAGAACCTTTCTAATCTTAGAAAATTAATTCTTGATTAGGATTATGTGCTAGGGAGTTTTGTATGCTCGAAAGGGATTACTTGAGATGATGACGATGCTCACTTGATAAAAGATGTGTAACCTCTTAATCACTTTTTGGGCAATCCCTCTTCATGTCCCATGACATTTGAGAACATGCCGAAAATCCGATTATAAGATTACACCTCATATATCATGTTTAGTTAAGCATCATTAACCTTGTATGCATCCAAATTCATGAAGAGTGCGGAAATAATCCGATCATGTGATCCTCCTACCCAAAGAATTTTAAATCCATCTTTCAAAACAAACGGATTTTTGACATCTTTATTTCAAAGGTTTCAAATGCTCTTTCTCTGGAGCTCTTCACTTTTTTGATTAAAGCCCCAAACTAATCTTTGTTAAAATATATTTTCACATAATCATCCAAAAATCCTGGGAATTGTTCTTAGGAGAAATGTCTTTCAAATGAATTTGAAAGCAAAATTTCAAACCCAATCATCTTTGGTGAGGAATGTTTAAAGAATTCTCAAAAATTGTTTTCAAAAGATTTAATCATCCAAGATATACTTTCCGAAAGCATGTTCAAAACTTTGAAAGGATAATGAGGATCACAATGAAAGGAGAAGATGGCGCACTTGACATGGGTAAAGATTCTATGTGCTTATGTGTTTATGTGTTAGGATTAGGATTTTCCTTTCCTTTGCATACAAAATAGACACACACTCACACATGCATTCCATCCGTGTGACATATGAACCATTTCATCTCACCAAAAGCCTTTCAAAATATATGTAACAAGAGATTTTTGATAAAATAAAGAAAACTGAAAGATTTTTTAAAAACGTTTCCTTTTATAGGGTAAAAATAGCATCCAGTTCGGGCACGATTTGGTTTAGAGGTCCCGCTGCAAGGTTAGTAAGAAGAGGAAAAGACAGTGGAATGGGAGATGAAATGAACGATAAGGAGGTAGCGGGGTTAAGGACACTGGTAGAACAACAAGCAGAATAGATGAGGAGACAAGCTGAGAATATGAACCTAATGATGGTCATGATAGAAGCAATAGGATGCCCACCACAAATTGTGAATCCACCAAACAACGACCCTTTGATTAGGGAAGAAGGTTGGTATGATGAACCAGAGATGCCAATGGCCGAGGACCCCATAGCAGAAAGGGAAAGGTTGGAAACAGAGAAGGAGAGGATAATGATCGAAAAGATAGAGAAGCTGGAAAGGGTAATGCGCAAGGCTCAGGGGTCGATACTTACCTGATGGAGCTGGAAGGTCTGTACGATGGAATCTGTGAAACACTGCCTGCTGGTTTTAAAATGCCAGTTTTCGATAAGTTTGACGGTTAGGGAATCCTCGCAGCCATATGAGAATGTGCATCAGAGCTTTCCCACTATTGAGCACTGCCATGATGGCTGTCTTATTTTAGCAAACTTTAACTAGAGCCGCTTTATCCTGGTACCTCACTCTCGAACCAAGTAAAACCCGAGTCTGGGAAGAAGTGATCAAAGCGTTCGTGGCACATTATGAGTACAACCAAGACTTGGATGTCACAGTCCAGGATTTGGAGACCACTAGGCAGGGAAATAAGGAATCATTTGTTGAGTATCTGAGTAGGTGGAGGGGAAAAGCAGCTAAAATGCTACAGAGGCCATCCGACAAAGACCAGATCCGAATGTTGATGAAGAATCTTCAGCCCGTCTATCAAGAAAAGATGAGATTCCAGTCGATCAACACCTTCACTGAGGTTTTTGACATGGGAACAAGGATAGAGGATGCGATCCAAGAAGGGGTAATCAAGAAGGGGTAATCAAGAAGGAAGAACAACCGAATCGGTATAGAAGGCCAAGCTATGAATCAAATGGAGGACATTCGGGGGGTCACTCTGGCCCCACCGATGTCAACGCGTTGAGTGGACCGGAGAAAAAGTTTGACATAACACTAAGAAGATTAGGGGACAAATAGCCAAGGAAGTTTTTAGATTTGGGGGTATCATTGTCAACCACCCTTGATAGGCTAATAGCAAAAGAGCATCTTCGTCCGGTGGAGCCTCGACCTTTACCGAGTCTGCTTCCACCAACTTTCCGATAAGATCTCTATTGTAATTTTTACCAACAGAAGGGTCATTCTACAGATCGGTGCACAAGGCTAAGGCACGAAATCCAGGACCTCATTGATAACAAGGTGATATCTGAACCGCCTGTTAGGGCTCCTAATGTTACCAAGAACCCGTTACCAAATCATCATGCCGCACCACCATCGCAGGGTCTCTATATCCTAGTGGTAGAAGGAGTTACGTTTGATCCATCTAAGTTGATCACAAAGATTGGGGAATTGAGGAAGTATTATCAATTGTCGAGAAATCTGGAGATCTGTATGATTGAGAATCAGTCCGGGGCGTGGAAAGAGGAAATAATAGAGCTGTCAAATTGGTGGGTACAAGCTTACAGTCAAGATGTGGATCAGGTAGAAGATGATATGTGGTATGAGAGTGACAAAGAGATAAAGATGGGAAAAGAAGGTTCAAAAGCTACTCCAGAAATCGTCAATCTGTGGGCCAAAGAAGAAGTCAGCCATCTAACCCGGTCAAGGAGACATTTCAAGCCTCATAAGCTGGAGAAGGATCATCCGGGGAGAGAATTGGATAAAGGAAAAGGAAAAACAAATGAAGAAGAGGAAGAAGATAGGGTTTTGAAGCAAATAAAGAAACTCAGGCTAATATCACCATCTGGGGATTATTGATTGCTTCCAATTGTAACCGGCAGGCAGTTCTGGACGCCTTAAACCAATTCGATGTTTCTATTGACACAACACCAGAAGATCTCGTAGGGATGATCAGTAGGATTCTGACTCTTGCTATTACCTTCTCATCAGATGACCTACCTCCGGGAGGGCTTATTCGCAATAAACTGCTATATGTCAGTATTGAATGCCTGGGAAACACTGTGCCTGCCTGTCTTGTTGACAATGGGTCTGCTCTAAATGTATGTCCATTCCGAATAGCTAAGCGCATGGGTTTGGATGAATTAATTTTCATACCGTCTAAACAGAAGGTGACGGTGTATGATAACACTCAAAGGATAGTCATGGGAATAATCCTCCTTCATCTCACTGTCGGGCTCGTGGAAAAAGAAGCCAAATTTTAAGTCATTGACATCCCTGCTTCTTTTAATTTGCTGTTAGGGAAGCCATGGTTGGATAGTCTTGGTGCCATACAATCTACAGTTCATCATAAAGTCAAATGCGTCTAAAAAAATCAAGGTCTGTGATATTCTCGGGGATAGTTGGGTTCGTCCGTCTGAAGCTTCATCAAGCACGCCGGTTCTGGAAGTATAATTTCAGGAAGAGGAGAAAAGTCTAGGGGGGTTCGAGTTTATTAACATGTTGGAAGAAGAAAAGCCGAGAGGGTACCTGCCACTGTGTTTCAATTAGTACGCGAGTCCGTTGGTCGCTGGTATCATGAAAAAGATGGGTTTCTTCCCAGGCATGGGACTAGGAAAGAATCATCAAGGTCTGCCAAAATTTCCAAAGATCGCCACTCAGACTCACACTCATGGTCTGGGCTATCAACCATCAAACAAGGAACTGAGAGAGAAGAGGAAGGCAACTGACACACCATTGGACCCTTACCTGAAGACGCTCAATGGATACTTTGTGAAGAAGGGAGAGGATTTCCCCTTTTGTGGCTTCCTAGAACCATGGGTGGATCAGAAAGACAATTGTTTAAAGCCAGGGTTTGAGATCTTCTTCCCCCACGAATTCTCTGAATATCAAGATCCATATCTACAAGTGACCGAGTAGTCAGCTACTACTAAATATTGGATTGGTGCGCTAGATGGCTTAGTCATGAAGAACCTATTGGGCGAGGAAAGCACAAAAATCGAGGGAACGGGCCAAGAAGGGGTCGTGGAAGACAAGGCCAAGAAAGAGCATGCTGAGGGTCGGGTATAGGAGGAAGAACCGAAAAAAGAAGAGATGGAAAGGATTACCAAGACAGAGGATCTGGAAGAATGCTTCATCACTGATTTGGGAGGAGAAAGCAAGAAAGAGTGGGTCTTTGAGTCTAGAGATAGGTATCCCCCACACCCGGAGTCTGTAATGGCCCAAATGAGGCGTCTTTCAATTTCCATGTCTGTTGTAATCACTCCAAAGAAATACCAAATGAATTGCAAAAGTTAATCGAAAAAGAAAAAGAATCCGCATGTTAAATCATTGAGAACACTCTAAAGATTAATCTAGGAAATGAAGATAATCCTCAAAATGTTTTTATTAGCTCTACACTTAGCAAAGAAAAAAGCAAAGAATTAATCAGTCTATCAAATAAATTCAAAGATGTTTTTGCATGGTCTTGCAGCGATATGCCAGGTATTGATCCAAAAATAGTCCAACATCATATCCCCCTCTTTCCCAATTCAAAACCCGTAAAACAAAAATGGAGGCAAATGAGGCCTGAATGGGCACTTAAGTCAAAGCGAAAGTTGAAAAGAAATTGAGAGCCGAATTCTTAATGGTCATTGAGTATCCATAATGGATCGCCAATATTGTGCATGTCCTAAAAAAGGACGGTCGTGTTAGGGTCTGTATCGACTTTTGGAATCTAAACAAGGCCAACCCTAAGGACGATTTCCCTTTACCTCACATTGATGTGTTAGTGGACAATACAGCGGGACATGAACTCCTATCTTTCATGGATGGGTTCTCAGAGTATAACCAGATTCAAATGGCGCCCGAGGATAGGGAAAAAACCACTTTCATAACACCATGGGGCACGTACTGCTATAGGGTGATGCCGTTTGGGCTTAAAAATGCGAGCACAACTTATCAGCGGGATGCTACAACATTGTTTCACAATATAATCCATAAGGAGGTAGAAGTGTATGTGGACGATATGATTGTGAAATCTAAGGAGAGGAAAGGACACTTGGATGCATTAAGAAAGTTCTTCGGACGGTTAAGAGAATTTAGAATGAGGCTGAACCCTCAGAAGTGCACCTTTGGAGTCACTACCGAAAAGTTGTTAGGGTTTCTCATCACTCAGAGAGGGATAGAGGTGGACACGACCAAAATAAAGGCCATAATCGAAATGCAGCCGCCCAAGAATGAGAAGGAATTAAGGGGATTTCTAGGTAGAATACATTTCATAAGCTGTTTTATCTCAAAACTCACCCTTACCTGTGACCCTTTTTTTAAGCTACTTAGAAAAGGAGAGAAGTTTAAATGGGATACCTTATGCCAACAAGCCTTCAAAAAAGTCAAAACCTACCTTCAAAACCTGTCTGTCTCATCACCACCCTCACCCGGAAAACCTTTATTGTTATACCTTTCTATGTCCAAAGATTCAATGGGGTGTATGTTAGCCCAAGAAGAAGAAGGGGGCCTGGGGAGAAAGCCATCTATTACTTGAGCAAACGGATGACCGGATACAAGCTGAAATACTCACTCTTAGAGAAAGCCTGTTGGGCCTTAGTCTGGTGCACCCGCCGTCTCAGACACTACATGTTGGACTTTCCTGTAATTCTAATATCCCGAATAGACCCACTCAAATATCTCTTTGAAAAGCCCATCCTAACTACTAGGATTTCCCAGTAGACCATGATGCTAGCTGAATTTGATATCAAATGTCACTGCCAAGTCTGTAAAAGGAAGAGCTGTCACTGAGTTTTTAGCCGATCTCGCCATAGAATCCGAGGACAAGGGAGAATTTAAGTTTCCTGATGAGGGAGTAATGGAGGTGAAGGAGGACTTGTATAAAATGTAATTTGATGGAGCAGCCAACCAACTAGGCTATGGGGTTAGAATCATTCTCATAGTACCCGATGGGACCCCCACCCCATTATCCGTCAAACTCAAGTATGACTCAACCAATAACACGGCGGAGTATGAAGCATGCATAATAGGAATAAAAGTGTTTGCTGTAATTTGCGCGGGCGTGCCAGAACCAATCTGTGATTCGGTGTGTGTGTGTGTAAGCGTGCAAACTAATTTCCTATCTGCTTGTGTCAGTGATACACAAGGCTTTTGGTGAATCTGACTTCTAAACTGGTGATTGTGTGTAGTGAGTAGGAAAGTACCCTCACTAAAAGTCCTTTAGCAGTACTGAAGCGCACAAGCTAAAAAGTATCAAGTTTAAACAAGTTAAACAAATCACAAACGGTTTAATAAAAATAGATTTTATTAAATGCTTGGAAAACTAAAACAGATCTCAAGAACACCAGAATGGACTGATCATTCAAAAGAACAGAGAATAAAAATAACAAAAAGACACAGACCTAATTGCTATTAAAGCTGGGAAACAAAGACTTAGAGAAAGTGCTCTGAATGCCTTGAATGTGCTGAATACTGAATGCTGTGTATGCTTTTGTCGAAGAGACGCGGAGTCCTTTGCTTGAAGGGCCTGCCTCTATATTTATAGCGGCCTGAACTGATTCCTATTTGGACTATGATTCCTTCTCTTACGCCCCAAGCTATTGATTGATTGGCTGATTTGAAGAAATCCTTCTATATCACCACCTCCTACCTTATTCTGAACTTAATTGAATTAATCCCTTTAATTTAGGGATTATACGCTCCAACCCAGCTGGCAACTAACAACTCCTTTCCCAGACGGACTCTTGTTTCCAAAAAACTCTCAGAGATGACATCATCATGCCAACTGTGAATAACAATGCCCTGTCCTTCGTCAATCGACCTCTCCCTGTTGGATGAATCGGGCTCATGACTTCTTCCATGTCCGATCATATTTCTTCAACTTCTTATAATCAATCGGACACACTCTTCCTTTTCATGATGTCCGATTAGTTATAACGTTGCTTTACTTTTCCATCGGGCTCTCAACATGATAAGTTATGTTCTCATAGCCCGATGATGCTTACACTTGCCACATGCTCCCATCGGACTCTCCTCATCTCCCAACAGTTGTTCCCCCCATCGGGCTTACCTCTTGAGTCCGATGAGTCATCACTACTTGCCCCAGCGTCTCCTTCACCCAACTTCAACTCCACTCGGGCTCAAAAATCATTAACGATTTTTGGGTGCAAACAAAAAGCAGCATTGGCTTTGAAAGTCAAGAGAATTGATGTTTTCAGAGATTCTAATTTGATCATATCTCAAGTCTGAGGTGATTGGAGGGTGAAGCATGAGAAATTATGTCCCTACCATGACTATCTGGAAAGTTTAAAGGTGCAGTTTGAAAAAATATCATTCTATTACCTCCCCCGTGAAGAGAATCAGCTGGCCGACTCCTTAGCCACCTTAGCCTCAATGATACAAATTCCCTCAGGAACTACCATGATCCCGCTATCCATAGAATTAAGAAACCAACCTTTGTTTGAAATGATCGTAGCCATAGAAGAGGAGAGTGAGCTGTCTTGGTATGAGGATGTATGGAACTTGATCAAAAAGGGAGAGTACCCTGATGGAGCCTCGGAAAAAGACAAGAAGGCGGTGCGACGATTTTTTGCGCAGTTCGTGATCTACACGGATAAGCTGTGGAAGAAATCCTACACCGGGTATAATTTGGAATGCTTGTACGGGAGGAAGGCCAAGAGAATGATGGAAGAAATACATGAAGGAGTGTACGGTCCCCACATGAACGGGCACATGCTACCGAAGAAGATAATCCGGCAAAGGTATTATTGGACGACCTTGGACAAAGACTGCTGCGAATATGTTCGGAGGTGCCATAAATGCCAAATCCATGTGAACCTGATGCACACCCTACCACCTCAGCTCTATAGCATGACTATGCCTTGGCTGTTTTCCGTCTGGGGTATTGATATTATTGGTAAAATAGTCCCAAAGGCCTCCAACGGGCACCGATACATAATCGTAGCAATTGATTATTTTACCAAGTGGGTAGAAGCAACCTCGTATGCAACTTTGAAAGCCAAGGATGTGGTGAGCTTCATTGAAAATAACATAATTTACAGATACGGGATCCCAAATGAGTTCATTTCTGATCACGGTAGTCATTTCCAAGGGGAAGTCATCCCGCTGTTAGAAAGGTATAAGATCACCCATCACCAGTCATTTCCATATAGTTCGCAAACGAATGGGGCGGTGGAGGCAGCAAATAAGAATGTCAAAGCGATCTTGGGGAAAACGATGGACACATATAAGGATTGGTATGAGAAGCAACCATTTGTGCTATGGGGATACCGGACTTCCGTGAGAACTTCTACAGGAGCAACACCATATTTGCTGGTTTATGGGATGGAAGTCGTCCTTCCTGTCGAGGTGGAGATACCCTCTCTAAGGATTTTGGCTGAATGTGAAATAACTGAGTTAGAATGGACACGGGGAAGGTGTGAGGAATTGATGTTGCTCGATGAGAAAAGGTTGGCTGCAATAAACCATACTCGGGGATATCAGAAGAGGATAGCTCGAGCTTTCAACAAAAAGGTCCAGCGAAGGAAGCTTGCTGAGGGCGACCTGGTCCTTAAAGAACTAAAAGTGCATGTTCATGACCCTAGAGGAAAATTCAAACCCAACTGGGTCGGGCCATACATCATTAAGACTCTCCTCTCTGGAGGAGCAGCCTATCTTATGGACCTAGGCTGGGTTGAATTTAAATAACCAATTAACCTCGATCGCCTCAAAAAGTATTTTGCTTGAAACCCCTTCTTTCAAAACCTCCTACATAGATGAACTACGCTTGACCTGATTCCCGCTAGGGGTACATAGACAACCTGCTCGGTTCAGTCAATAATTGCTTGAATGGTATTTTCTGTCAAGCCTTAAACTGAACTACTGCAGACCTGATACCCATTCGGAGATAAGTAGGGGGGCTCTCAAAAGCCTTCGGTCCATGAAAACCTAAAAAGAAAAATCTTGTGCAAAACTATGGGCAAACTTGCATTTGCACGGGAGCACTTTGAAGCCCCAAAACCAGGGGCAAACTTTGTTTGCTATCTGAAGAATCCAGATATTTTAAGCCTGTTTCTGGATCTCCTGGCTATTAAAAATAAGTACTATAAAAGAACAAACAAAAATTCATGGTGTAGAATGATTGAAACTTTAGGCAAGACTCAAAGCAAAGTAAAGGGCCAAGAAAAGACATTAAAAGGGAAAATTTTTATAACTCAAAAGATTAATCAGGAAGAATGAACACTTTGATTAAACATGTTAGGACATTTCCTAAAAATGAAAACACTCTTTGAGAAGAGAAACAACATAAGAAAATCATATTCAAAAGCGTAAAAAGGGAAGGCAGGACTCGTCAAAAATTTTGTGTGATAAAGCTTTGTCCTTGTGTTTTACTTTCATCCATGTATGTCTACAAAGTTTGTCTCTGGATCAGAGTTTGATCTGAAGAAGGTACTTAGTAGTAGGCATGACCGAAGCAGGAACTCTCGAGAAAGGGGCTGACACCCTATCATACCAAGCCTCGGAAAAAGCCTTCACAATGGAAGGGTGCATGATCGAACTCCTTATAAAATTAGCAGTAATAACCTCAGTGATATCCTGGAGAAGCCCGTACTGACGAACCACCCAGCCAGGAATGTAGAAAGTAGTACCATGCAAACCAGGCAACCAGATGCCAGGATGACCAAGGAGTCGTACTACGACAGAACAATACACCCATTTTGGGTAGATCCAACAGACGTCATCAGAAGAAAGACCTCGAAGCCAGTCGAGCCAGATATCAACAGCATGGAATAAGTGGTGGATCTCCATACGATCATAAGAAAGTAATCCGCGCAGGTGCGAAGGGTGGATGAAGAGATCCAAGCGCACCATGAGCCAAATATGTAAAACAAAAGGCGCCCTGGCGGATAACATGGCCCCGGTAGCACGGGCATGATCCAGTCCTATCAAAGTCTTACCAAGAACTAGCATAACGAGACTTTTTGTTTTTCTCAAACCACAGGCAATGGGTATGAGAATGTCGGAAGATGACTGAAAGAGGAAATAAGAAAGCATAGCGATCGATAAAGCGCTACGCCGTGTAACCTGATACCCGCCGTCTAAGGATCTCCGATGAGAGCATAGACCGAAGAGAGACGCTCAAAATTGACCTGTCTGTCACGTATAAAAGAGCCCACGGCACTGCGGGATATGTGGAGAAGAGCTGCCAAATCCTGAACATACCCGGCTTGTACCAGAAGAACAGTCAGATCCGTAGAAGGATTAGTATGAAGAGTAGCATTGAACTCCTCAAATAGAGGACAAATCTCTTGGTAACCGAAACGGAAGACTTGGAGTGAGGGATCCCAACACCGAGTAGCGGCTTGAAGCAAGCTTTTGTTTAGAATCATCCTTCAGAAGGAGAAGATTTTGTTCAGTCTGGAGCACTCGAAATTGAGCCTGTCAATGCCGGAAAGAGTATCCATCCATGGGAAGAGGATTTGGGAGCTAATAGGGGCCATTTTAGAAGGAATGGGATAGAAATGGGTGGAAGAGAAGAGTGTTCTATAGAGTTTTGGAGTAAAGGGGGGTATAAATAGGAGAGAATCTGCCCTTAGCTACCCGCAACACACGATAAAGTGCCGCGGCACTCGTCATAATGCCATACGGCAGTTAGAGACTGCCGTTGCGGCACTCGCTGAGTGTCGTAGAGGACTAATTGAGTGCCGCAGGGAGTTTTATTTTTGGCCAGGGTTTGTTTGTAATGTTTTCAGCCCATCTGCAAACAAAAATGAATAAAAACAATAAAAACGTGCGCATCATGCAGCACGTAGAACAAGACCTAACTTTGGTCATAATCATTCATCCATTCATTCACATAAATAAGCGATAAAAACAAAATAATGATCGCAAGCATTCATCAATCATAGAAAAGATAAAAAGAGAGAAAGGACCAAGCTATGGTCACGCATACGGTGAGCAATAATAAGGAGCATAAAGGATAAAAAGCAATCATAGCAAAGTAATGCAGATACCTATCCTATCACGGCTATCCAAAAGCCATCCCCAAAAAAATATATATATGTGTGTGATACAGTCATCCAAGTATGTGAATCCTCCCCAAAACACTTAGAAATAAAAAAGAGGGAAAAGCAGGGTCAGCCCCAGCCCCGGCCTCGAGTCCGGCGGGTCACGCATCTGAGGAGCTCCTCCTCTGACTCTGTGCCGCTCCTGCCGCGTCCGCCACCATCTGTGCCACTGCCTCTGCCTCCACCTCGGCCGCCACTGCTGCCTCCACCGCTGCCTCTGCCTCGTCCAGCACCGCTACCCCCAGGGGCATTGCTAAGGCTAATGCCGAACTACTGAAGCCGCTGCTGAAGCTTTCCTACCTGCCGGGCCAAAGCCCCAACCTGCTCCTCCTGAACAGAGAAAAAAAATCGAATTACCAAGTGGTATTTAAAAGTTAAAATGCCAAAAGCGAGTATAAGTAAAAAGGAGAATTTATTTTCACCAGAGCTCTCGTATGAGTCTCAACAGCCGCCCGCGCCCCGTCAGCTTGAGTGAAAGAAAGAAGGGTTAGAATGTCAGAATGAGAATGCAAAATTTAAACCAAAAGGCAAGTTTTAGATATTACCCTCCATTCTCGGCCATAGATCGACTCTCTCACGCTATGAGCGTAGAGTAAGCCCTCCTCCGCATAGTCCCGCGGAACATGATCGTACTGGAGTGGAATAGTGGGAGCACTCGTGTAATGAACCTGGTGTTGTGGGCAGGCTGCTGTAGGTGCCTTTGTGGCTGCAGTAAGTGCTGGCAGGCTACACACTATGGGAAGTTCGTCCCACATCGCCTGGGTGTGGAAAAGTAATGTGCTATATATGTGTGGTTCTAAGTCTCCCTAGTAAGAGGCCTTTTGGGTAGTGACCCAAGAACAAATCCGTGCAGGTTTGGGCCCAAAGCGGACAATATCTTACTGAGTGAGACTTGGGTCGTGACAGAATGGTATCAGAGCTAGACCCAGTCAGAAGTGTGCCAACGTGGACGTTGGGCCCTAAGGGGGGTAGAATGTAACGACCCTGGTGTTGTGGGCCGGCTGCTGTAGGTGCCTTTGTGGCTGCAGTAAGTGCTGGCAGGCTACACACTATGGGAAGTTCGTCCTACATCGCCTGGGTGTGGAAAAGTAATGTGCTATATATGTGTGGTTCTAAGTCTCCCTAGTAAGAGGCCTTTTGGGTAGTGACCCAAGAACAAATCCGTGCGGGTTTGGGCCCAAAGCGGACAATATCTTACTGAGCGAGACTTGGGTCGTGACAACTCGCCTAAAATCTAGGGACCGTGGTCTTGCCTTGCTCGCCATAAGAGACTGTCCTAAGGTTCAATCCCAAGGCGGAAGAGATGGAGCCCGAGTCGCAGCAGGAATGGGCTGCAAAGAAGAAAAATGAATTCAGTAAGAAGGTGTGCATGCATGGTTAAGAATTAAAAGAAAGGATTAAAGAAACTCACCCGAGTCACTTCCATCAAAGGGATGTTCGGCATCAGCTTGGCGGCCCGGAAAGCTGCATACCCATCTGGAGGCTCCACGAAACCTTGAATAGAGAATCCAGCTAAGGCAATCGTGAGTGCGGAACCTTGGAGGGTCCCCTTGCCCTCATCAACTCAGGTGGGGGATGTGGCACGAATAATGACTCGGTCGCCAACGACTGCCTGGTCACCCTCTTCCCTAGATACCACTCCTAGCCTTCCGGACCCTCCAACAAGATCCTCTGTGGGTCATACCCAGTTGACTCCTGTATCCCCTAGAAGCGTTGGGAAGCACATCAAGCGAAGGCTTCCATCGGACGTGTGGCTCTCATAGATTCATCAGGAAATTCCTAAATGAGATGAAATCATGAGCCCCAGTCTTCTTCCCCTCTCCCTCCTTCACCCACTTTAGCCCCTGAGGCATGATGAGGGCGTCCGCTGGTCGCGTCTCAGGCGACATCATATGTACATACTCGTGGGACCAAATCTGTAAGAGAAGAGAAAAATCATAAGTTTCAGGGTCATAATTAAGAGACTAAAAGGAAAGCACAAGGTTTAAATAAGAAACAGCAAAAAGGATAAGTATACCACCCACGCTCTCCCGAAGCTACCTGTGGAAGCCGGTCAGTCTCGAGAAATCTCTCCCATATGCCTGTACAGGACGGCTAATCCTGCACCGGCCCAGTCGTACTAGTAAATCTCTCCCATCTGCTCTAGGGACCTCACTAGTGCCACAGAGATCCGATCACCCTTGGTGCTCAGCTAAGAGCACCCCTGCATATACATGATAAAGCCCCAGGCCATCAGCTCCTCTGAAAAGCCCTGTTGGCCTCTAAACATGTCCATGAACCACTTGGATGTGACCAAGGGCTCCTCAGGGATGACACCTAAAAGAGGCTCAACCCGGTCCCACTCCACACCTATCGAGGTAGCGGAGGCACTCCCCCCCGAAGGGGATCCCAGTGATGATGGAGAAATCAAGCGGGATCATTGTCATCTCCCCAAAGTCAAAGTGGAAGGTGTTAGTAGTGTCCCACCACCTCTCAGAAAGGGCGTGAATCTGTCTCAAATCATCGGAGCTCTTCATTAGGAGTTTGACGAAGTCCCCAAAACCCACAGCATCTATAAACCCCTTTACGGTCCCGCTCAACTCCTCGTACCATGCAAAGCCACGAGCTAAGCTGCCGTGCCCTTTCAGCACATCAGGCTGAAGTTGCAAGAAATCACAAAAAGTGGTGTTAGTAAATAAGCAGGCGAAAAATAAAATAAGAGAAAATAATAAATAAGAGAATAAAAAAGGGGGATAATAAAAAGAAGTGATAATGAATAATGAAAGCATTTAAAGTACTTAGAGATTTCACAAAAAATAGTGTTCATATTCTTGAGAAAAATAACATGTTTTGGATCCACGAACTTTGTAAGGGAAAGTTTAAAAGAAATATACGTTTGAAAGTGTCCAAATCAAATTTAAAATGAATGAAAAGGCGGTTGTAGCACTCGGAAAATTCATAAGCATAATGATCATTGTTCATTAAGGGATGTGCAAGGTCTTGATTGACACGCATCCCATTCAAAAGATCTTTGAAAAATTGAAGGAAAAATAATGAAATTGAATGTGCGCAGATATAGGTGAAACACCCAAAAATTCACAAGCATAGCATTCATATGAAGTTTTGTCCCTACATTCATCAAGTTCATAGGAAATAAGATAAAGAATACAAAAATTGAATGAGCATTGAATAAAGCATTTGAAGCACTCGAGAGCACTACAAGCACAACATTTGCATCCACAATAAGGCATGTTGAGGTTGTGTTGATTGCGCATTTCATTCATAAAGTTTATAATGAAGAAGAATTGCAATAGGGGAACTGGAGGAGGCATGTATACCTGTCGCTGGAACGCTCGTGTAAATAGATGCTTGTCTGGATCTTGGAGCAAGAATGTAGGATCGGGATGAGGAGTAGCCACATACTTGGCCTTCTTTCTGCTGCCCGAATCATTCGCCATAACCTGATAAAAGGGGAGTGAACCGAGAGGTTGAACTTTGGAGTTAATCAAGGAAATGACCAAAATAAAGAGAACATTGAGGTTATAATCGAGTGAAACTAACTTGTGGACCCTCGAGATCACTATGAGGAAAATGAGAAAAATCTCTAGAGAGAACTTCGGATTGGAGAGACTTGAGAGTGAATGAAAAATAAGAAGAAAATTTGAGTTTAAACCTTCTGCCACTCCAAACGGCACTCCGATAATTGTGCGCGGCAGTCAATGAACTGCCGGGGAGCACTCACTGAATGCTGCAACGGCACTTCGTGAGTACCGCTCGGCATTCACGGACTACCACATTTTGAGGCGTGTGCCGAGGTTGAGGCGGTTTAAGTGCCGCTGATTTCCCCCCAAAATTGAAAATAAACCCCAAAATTTGAACTCAAATCCCCCAATTTTGCCCACTTTTGGCATTTTGGCCCCAGATTTTGAAAATTGAAATGAATTTGGGTCTGTTTGACCTTGATTTCAAAAATCAAATTGAATTTGGGGTCTGCTTGACCCTAGATTTTGGAATTTGAATTGGGTCTGTTTGACCCCAAATTTTGAAAATTTTGAAAAAAAAAAACATATCCTTTGGGGCCGAAGGGCTGTGAATTATTTAGAGAAAACATATCCGACAGGGCCGAAGAGCTGCGGATCATTTTGAGAAAACATATCGACGGGGCCGAAAGGCTGCGGATCATTTTGAGAAAACATATCCGACGTGGCCGAAGGCTGCGGATCATTTCGAGAAAACATATGAGGAAGTAAACTCGTGTTGACACCGGGGCTTAAGTCTCGAAGTGTCGCCCAGTCACGTCATATTGTTTATTCGGCAGAGATGGCAACACAACTTAGAAAGGATCAACCCATAGTTACAGAACCTTCAAATTCTGAAGGTGACTCGTCTTGGAATCTGAATAACCAAGAGCATTGAATAGCATAGGGTTCGGATTGCATCTAGTTACGTCGAGGTGGCATGATCTCAAAATCACGTCATTTTGTAGAGCGTGTAATTGCATCAACAGTCATCATTGCATGAGCACATGCATCACGATAGGATAGGTGCATTCATCCATATGGCTACTTGCGTTTGTGTGTGTTTAACCCTGGCTTGAACTACGTCTCGGTCTGATTCCTGAAAGGATACGTAGGCAGCTCATCGTTGAGTACGACCAACATGAGCCGTTTGTATGACCATTTTTGCAACGCATTTTGTCTTTGCCTAAGTTCAATAGCCCGGTAAAAGGCTTGTCTTCACACAGGCTTCGACATTCGCTTGTGACATGCTTTGCTTCGCAAGCTCTGCTGAAGAGGGGCAAACTGTAGACACCCCGATTTTGACCGAACTATTAAACTTAGGGGAGTGTTACCTCTAAGATCTGATAATGACAAGGAACGACCAATCTAGAATTTCCAAAGGTGAATCAAGCTCTCCAAAAGGCACTTTCAATTCAAAACAAAGAAGAAAAAGAGAAGAAAAAAGAAAATAGAAAAAAATGGCACATGACGATAGCTGCGGCAGTCACAGGTTGCCGTACGGCAGTCTCTAGAGTGCCGTACGGCATTTTGTGAATGTTGCAAATTTGACCAAATGCTGCGAAAAATTGATAATTAACAAAAGACGGAAGTTCGTGGAGTCCTCTGCGGCATTCATGAAGTGCCGTTCCAGCATTCAACGAATGCCGTGTTGGTAATTGGTGAGTGCCGCACCGGCAATTAATGAGTGCCGCACCGGCAATTGGTGAGTGCCGCTTCCATCTCCATTGACTGTCGCATTTTTGTGACTACTAGCATTGGATATAGTACGTTTGTACCCTTAAAAGGACATTCGAATTAGGGTTTCTTGCTATGAAATTACTGGAATACCCTCTCAAAATTTGCCTATATAAGAGAGGTGAATATCCCATTATAAAGGACCTTTTCTCTTTTACTTGAAAATGGAGAATGTTAGGATCCCAATATTGACCCTCCTTCAAAACACTTTCTAAATTAAGAAAGAAGTAGAATTAGAAGAAGGAGCTAGAAGAAGAACGTGATCATCATTTGGAAGGTCCTAAAGCAACAAAAGAGTTGAGGATAATTATGTTAGGAAACTGCGCTCCTAGAATCCATTGACAGTGCATATAAGTTGGTACTGCAAAAAATTATGTGATAACTACAATAACCCTATAAGGGCGGAACTAGGGTTACCTTAAACTGCTAAAACGGATTACTGTAGTAGACGAATCGATAACACGAGCTCGATAGCAGCTCACGATCTTCTACCGTATTCCTTTGCTGCCAGAATATCAAACTGAGTGTGAGCTCCTTCGAAATCCTTTATGTTTCTGCTCTCTCTTTTTACGCTCTCTTTTCTATTCCGAGTCATAATATTCTTGATGGAAAAATGCAAACTGAGGAGAGAGCCAAAGCCGCATATATATAGGCTACGATAGGGACCATAAGAAGTCAATAAGGAATAGGCTTCCTTATGGAATTAGGAAACCCTAATTCGAACTGAATCAGATTCTTATTTTCATAAATTATATTTCATACCACTAAAGAATTATAATTGCACTCCTACCCTTGTCTCAAAAATATATTTCGAGCTCCATGTTATTAAATGCTTATTATCTCCCCATGTTAAGATTATAGATATCCATTAATTAAATATAATTACTGACAATCATATTTAATTAATCTCTTAAAATTCCTTGAGACCCTCTCCTTAACTTATCTGATATGTCGGATACAAAATCCACCTGTAGGGTTTGACATAATCAAAGCTTATAAGCTTTCTCAAGGGGATATCATCAATCCTAAAATTGAGACATGGATTCCATCATTAATTAATATCCGCCACACAATTAATATTGTCACCCAATCCAATGAGATATTGACACATTTAAGGATCTCACCCTTTTAGGGATCAAAGTGTAAATATCAAATGTACGTGTCTATAAATTAACTTAGGATTTAGAGCATAAGCACTCATAATAGTCATGAGGTATTAATTATTTTATAAGTCAGTATAAATATAATTACCCCAAGTCGGTCCCGTTTAATACACAAAGTGTAACATCATGGTGAGTTGAAACTATACCGTTTCCCGTAGTCAAGACAAACCTACTACAATACCATGCTGCAGCCCTACCGATGGTGTGTCCAATCCATCTAAGACTGTAAACCAAAATCTTACATTCTACAAGATCCGATGGTCGGATCTTCCATGTATAAGCTGAACTCTACACACCAAACTACCTACTATATAGACTGAAAGACACACACGCATAATATTAAATAAACAATATCATACAAATATTGCCTACACAAATTCTCACAAAAATGGATTTACTAATTTTATTAAATGAATAATAAATCAACTACATAAAGCATGGCTTTTAGTATATATATCCCTAACAATCTCCCAGTTAGACTCAAAGCCATGATGCGACACACCTCACTCCTATCCCTTCTACATGACTATCAAAAGTCTTGGCCGATAAGCTCTTGGTGAAAGGATCTGCCAGGTTATTTGCTGATGCTATCTTGGTCACTTCAACATCACCTCTGTGCACGATCTCTCGTATCAGGTGTTACTTACGCTCAATGTGTTTTCCCTACTTATGTGCCCTAGGTTCCTTTGAGTTAGCAACTGCTATGCTATTATCGCAATAAAGGGTAATAGCCGATTGTACCACAGGTACTACTCTTAGATCCATAAGGAAGTTTCTAAGCCAAACGACCTCCTTAGCGGTATCCGAAAAAGCCACATACTTGGCTTCCATGGTGGAATCAGTAATACACGATTGCTTGATACTCCTCCAACTGATGGCTCCACCTCCTAGGGTAAACACATATGCTAAGGTAGACTTTCTGGAATCCCTATCTGAAATGAAATCAGAATCTGTGTACCCAATGGGTACAAGACTGTCTGCTTAGTAAACTAACATATAGTCTTGAGTCCTTTTCAGGTACTTGAGAATACTTTTCACCGCAGTCCAATGTTCTTGCCCTGGATTAGATTGATATCTACTAACCATGCCAACAGCAAAGTAGATGTTATCTCTAGTACGTAGCATAGCATACATTAGGCTTCCTATTTTCGAGGCATAAGGAACTGCCTTCATCTTCTCTATCTCATCAAGTGTCTTAGGACACTGATCCTTAGATAGAGTAATTCTATGTTTGATGGGAAGGAATCCCTTCTTGGAATCTTGCAGGCTAAACCTTGCAAGATTATTGTCGATATAAGTGCCTTGTGACAAGCCCAACATCCTATTCTTGGGATCTCGCATAAGCTTGATCCTTAGGATGTAACCAGCTTCTCCCAAGTCCTTCATATCGAATTGACTGGACAACCATACCCTTATAGAAGATAATACCCCCACATCATTTCTGATTAGCAAGATATCATCCACATATTGTACTAAGAACACCACCACACTTCTTGACACGACTAAAAAGTTATGCGCTCTTGTGCGACACCCAAGTGTAGGTGATCGTGCAAGTAATATAATACTAGAAGTCCAGGTCGATTCCACAGGGAAGGAATAGGAAGAATATCTACTAAGTTACAACCTAAAGAAAAGAAACATATCAATATACGAGTGGAGGTTTTAATGAATCCTAATCAATTAAATTAAACTAAATAATAGACTAAAGTATAAAGAAACATAACTAATTAAACAAATAATTTAAAGGTGTTGGAAATACGAGAATCCATATTGATCCTAACCATCTACCATGCATACTCATTAATGTTCTATGAAGTTCATTCCTCTTCAGTATTCCGTATTTTTCTAAAGATAAAGAATCAATAGCCCTTTCATGACCAGGACTATATCATCACAAGTGTTTAAAATACTTAGAAGACGGTTTTAAAAAATGGTTATTACTTGCACACTAAATGGTGTTAGCATTCAAAGTGGTTTTCAAAAGACATTGAAGAAAAGGCCTTAAGGCTTTAAGTTCTAAACACTATTGTGACAAACTGAGCTTATAGGGACAATTTGATGACAGATTTCTAAAACAAAAAGTCATGGAATACTTAAAAGAATCATCTTAGGAATCAACAGGTTCGATCGATCAAAGCGCTCTCGATCGATCGGACAGCGTCATCCTTCAATCGATCGAAATGTCTTCGATCGCTTGACTATGGCTCGGGTTTGATCGATCGAAATACCTTCGATCGATTGAGCCTAGGTTTTCTATATCATACATGGTAGAGGCTAAAAATCAATATTTCATCACATATTTCCAACGTCTAAACTACGGAAACATGATTAAACTAATACAGGAATAACAAACTAGAGTAATCATAATAGCTAGATTAATAAACAATCAAATAGAGAACAGGAAAAGAAAAACCTAGAATAATCTGAATATAACTTGTAATAAACATGAAACCAACTTGAATCTTGAATAATCTTCAATTAAACAATGGAAAAGAGAAAGAAAAAAAGAATCTAGCCTAATCTACTCCTAATCTAACCCTAAAACTACCTTAAACTGCTGTTTTCTGCGTTTTGGAGCGTCCTCCCTTCGTCTGGTGTCAAAACAACTTATTTATAGGGTTTTTGCAGAGTTTACGCAACTTTTGGGAGAAAATAAAGTTCGATCGATCGAGCTTAGTTCGATCGATCGAAGGTTCGATCGATTGAACTCTCCTCAAGCCCTTGAACTTCTCTGATTTTGACAACTCTACGCACCGATGGGAGAATGGACATAACTTTTCACTCGAACCTCGGATTGACCTCCTGTTTATGGCCACGTGATTGTAACTCAAAGATCTACATTTCATATCTCTGGGGAAAAAATCTGAAGTCTTCATTGTCAAAATTGGCATTTTCTCAACTGCTTCTATTGTTCTCTTCGCCAGAATCACTTTCTTTAGCTCCACTTCATTGATTTGCATACTAATACCTATAAAACACTGAAAAAACATACGTTTTAGCATTAACACAATAAAAAGAAAATTTTTATTAGAATGCACCTAAATGTAGGGACTTTGGGGATAAAAGTATGCATAAAGGACCATGTAATACGCTATTAATATGCACTTTTCACCTCGAATCCCCCCCCCCAACTAGCTCATTGCTAGTCCCTAGCAATGAAGCGAACTACAACAATGTTTATTTAAACTCTAAGAATTGAAAACAAAAGAAAGTAAAAATCCTAAATCACTTTCGCAGGAATCACGATTGCATTTAGCGTATGCAACAAGCCTTTAAACCCCTTGGTTCCCCCTAGTGGACGAGTGTTGTCTCGTGAGGGTTTGCAGTGAATTTACCCACAAAATTCGTATTTATGGTAATGGATCTCATTTAAATGTTTTCAAGAAATTTTTCCTCTCATTTAACAATATAGTTAAGCTCAACAGTCTTATGAACTCTCTAGTATGCCATAGTCATGCAACACACACATTACAGTTAATCTACTATCAAAGACATTAGAATGTTCCATACCTATCAATCTTCAAGCATGTGTGTGAATGGACAACCAGAATACAAAACTTTAATTTCAAAGCTCGCATAACCTAAGATGCTATCAAGACGTTCATTTTGACTCAACTCTCACTGGGATTACACTCTCAAAATGAAATCACTTCGAATTCGGTGTAATAATTACCACTCATGATATGGAAGCTATAAAGAGTAAATGTAAATGGAATCTAATGCTTCTCATATCTAAATAGAAAAACGGACATTTTAGTGCACAAAGTCTCATGAAAGGATACTTTTCACTAGAAGAGCGAGATACCGTGAAGAACTCTCTCATTACTTTAACTTCAAATCTAATTTACTTAAAATTATCAGGACTTTGAAAAATAGGTATTTGGTTAAGAAGAAAGAGGTTCGTGATATTCAATTGGGTTAAAGGATGTGATTGAAATATCTACTATAACTTTTTAAACTTCTCCACATCTCCAATCTTTCTCTTTTTTTTTTAATATTTTTTTTCTTTCCCACAATCTTCTTTTTATTGATTTTTATTTTTTCTTTTTCTTTTGTAACAACCATATGCATTTTTTTTCTTTTTTTCTTTTTTTTTCTTTCCATCATTTTTTTTCTTTGCCAACTTTCCCTAATTCACACAACCAAACTTCTTATCGCGTCAACACATCTCAATCACTCTTAGATAAAGAAAAGAAACTCAAACTCGTAGAGTTAGGTATGAATTGTAGGATTGTGAGGACAAGGCGAATATGATGAAGGCTCAAGAGAGTGAATTCAAGGAATAGCATAGAGGTAGGCCAATGTTGTATTTTGCGTGTATGGTCAAAAGATGGCCTAAATCATCTTCTAAGTTCATAGGATTATTTATTTAAGTAAATTCAAGAGCTCTAAGTTTTGGTAAATCCTGAAGGTTCTCTTCTAGTGATCAGTCAAAATGAAGAAGAAAAATGAGACTTACAACGAATTAATACGCTTTTCAAAAAGTAAGAGTAATTTTATAAAACCCTCAAAAACAAAGAATGGCACAAAAGCTCACTTGGGTTATTAGTCTCCACTACAGTCTCTCAAGATACCTAAGTTATGCTTACTAATCCATTTTAGCTAAGTACAAGGTTGTCACAATGTGCTCAAAGTTGTTTGAAGATTAAAAAGCATAAAATATACTATAACTAAGATAGTAAACAAACTATCATAGTGTATCACATACTAATAACATACAGAAAATAACAGTAATGCATCATAACTAACTACATTAACTAAGAGAGAAATACAAGAACCATTTTAATATCTTTTAAAAAAATTATAAATTTTGAAATTTTTGATAATTTTAATTTATTGAGTTTGAGTTGCATGTTGCTAAGCAGGTGTATTGACACGAAAGCATTAAAAGAAATAAACGAAGCATGCAATGACTCACTCCCCCAACTAAAACTAAACATTGTCCTCAATGTTCTAAACTAAGCATATGGACATGTAAAGTAAATCGAGAGAAGGAAGGATGTTACCTCGAGGCGTTAATATTCAATTTTTTTATTTTGATAAGTCACCTGCAAAATCATTAATAGCAACAATGAAAAATAGAAAATATAATACAGCTACTCAGTAAATAAATTCGGTTAATGATTTTTATCATAAAGTAATAATCGAAATTTTTGAGGATCTTCCCAGTGAAAAAATTTAACAGTGAGAAGACTTTTGCAATCCTCATAAAAATGTAACTCCCCCCCAACTAATGTCAGGTTCAAGGTTAGAGGAGATGATGCAAAACCTATGGCCTCTAAATTTGTTGGGGACAATTACAAGAGGTATACCACACTTTTTAGGAATTATATGCAATAAACGATCTTTGGTGTTGGTATTTCCTATAACGGCCTCTATTTTAATACTAGGGGGTGGCCACGGTTCAATAAAAGGGGCAGGGTCTAAGTAGTATTCTAAATTAGCTTTATTACCCTCCTCTTGTATTAGAACATAATCTATGGGTATATGATCATAGGAATTTAATTTCTGTTCTATGTAACTAGTTTTGGACTGGACTTGGATAAAGCTATCTATTTGATCCTCAATGTCATTATTACTCAAGAAGGTTAAGTAGTTTAGAAGATTACTAGCTTCTTGTTGAAGTTTAAGATCATCTAATGTGGGCCCAAAAGTTTCTAAGTCCTCTCTCAAAGAATTTTGAAAGTTAAAATTTTGTGAAGAACCTGTTCTAGAATCCTTACCATCCTCTTCCACAACACATTCATTTTGTTCAATATTGGAGAACACGTGAATTTCATACTCGGGATGAGAGCTTTGATTAATAGAGAGGATAGGTGATGGGCAACTTGGTGATACCACCTCCTCGGCCGAAAGAGGTGAGAGTTCATGAATATCACATGAATCTAAACAGGATTTAGATTTTTCAATTATGTCCTCCCTAGGGTCAGTATCAAAGGTAGAGGTAGAGTCAACAAGTAACTCCTCCTTTCCCAATTGCGTGAAATCACCTAAACTCTCATTATCTTTAAAAACCTCATTCTCATCTTTGTAATTCTCCTCATTATGTTTGTCGTCTATTGAGCTGCTCTGGACAAAGAGATTATGCAACTTTAACCAGGCAGTGAAAAATTTGATATCTAGGGTTGTATATTGAGGAGAAGATGGTTCTACAACTTCTGCGTTCCCTTTCAGCACATGTGCTGGACTACCCCAGATCTGAACATGCCGCAAACTAGGCTTTCGCCCAGTCCACAATTCCGTGGGAGTAGTAGGTACTAACTTAGATGGTACCAAGTTTAGAATGTATGCAGCTGTCTCTAATGCGTGTCCCTAAAAAGAAATTGGTAAATCCAAATAACTCATCATAGATCTTACCATGTCCATGAGAGTCCTGTTCCTTCTTTCTGCTACACCATTTTGCTGAGGCATACGGGGTGCAGATAACTGGGATGTAATCTTTTGCTCTAATAAGTATTCCCTAAACTCTCCCAAGAGGTACTCTCCACCACGATCAGATCGTAGTGTCTTGATATATTTACCTAGACACTTCTCCGTTTCAGCCTTGAAGTCTTTGAATTTCTCAAAGCATTCAGACTTACGCCGCATCAAATAAATGTACCTATACCTTGAGTAATCATTGATGAAAGTGACAAAGTACTCAAATCCCCCTCTTGCTTGGATAGTCATAGGACCACACAAATCAGAGTGAACCTGTTCCAACGGCTCTTTTGCTCTATAGCCCTTGGCCCAGAACGGCCTCTTGGTCATTTTACCTACCAAACAGGATTCATAGACTGGAAGTGCCTCCACTTCCAATGAGCTTAATGGCCCATTTTGAACCAGTCTTTGAATCCTTTTCAAATTAATATGACCAAGGCGTAAGTGCCAAAGATGTGTTTGGTTCATCCTTGAAGGTTCTTTTCTCTTAAATGGTAAACAATTTGTGTTATTCAATTCATTAAGTTGCAGTATAGGAGAGACAAGATTTATAATATAAAGATCATCCACCAATTGACCAGAACAAATAAAACGTTTATTTTCTTTAATAACTACTACTTTATTAAAATGACTTGAATATCCATTCTTTATTAAACTAGAAACTGAAACTAAATTCCTTCTAATTGAAGGTACATACATGCAGTTTCTTAATATTAAAATCTTATCTCTACCAAAACTAAGATGTAGATCTCCTACTGCAAGTGCTGCTACTCTCGTAGAATTTCCCATATATAGATAAATCTCTCCATCACTGAGCTATCTGGTTCCCCTGCAAAGAATTGCATACATGATAAGTGGCTCCTGTATCTGCACACCTGGTACCGGTAGATCGGACCGCTAAACACGATTCAACAACTAGTAAATGAGATTTACCTTAATTGTTCTATCTGGCAAGATAAACCAGACATTGCTTCTTCCAATGTCCTGGCTGCTTGCAAACAAAACATTTGCCTATAGGCTTTCCCAGTTGTCCTCTTGGCCTTTGGATTAGCGGAGGACCCGCGACCTTCTTTTGAGCCTTTTCCATTTTCTTCTTGCCTTTCGGCTTTGAAACTGAACCTTTCTCAAACACAAGAGCACTCCCTGACTTTCTGTTGAGACCCTCAGTTGCATGGAGTTCTTTAAGTAGCTCCGCCAAGGTATATTTAAATTTATTCATGTTGTAATTGAGGCGGAATTGCTTAAAAGACTCTGGCAGTGACTGGAGTACGATATCGACCTGGGTTTCCCCGTCGATTTCAGCTCCAAGGATCTCTAGTTCATTAAAAAGAGATATCATCTTAAGAACATGATCCCTTACAGGCGTCCCCTCAGCTATAGTTGTGTTCATCAAGTCTTTCATGGCAACCTGCCTAGCAGCACGACTTTGATCCCCGAACATCTCTCGGAGCCTCTCCATCATATCATAGGCGCTGGCCATTGACTGATGCTGATGTTGCAGAACATTTGACATGGATGCCAAAATGTAACACCGCACCATCTCATCAGCCTTGACCCATTTCTTGTGAACCTGGGTTTCCTCAGCGGTTGCCCCCTCACTAGGTTGTTCAGGACATTCTTGAGTACGCACAAACTTGTACTCTTCAGCAGTTAACACAATATCCAAATTCCTTTTCCAGTCTATATAGTTTAGTCCAGTAAGTTTGTTTTCTTTAAGTATAACAGTGAGTAGATTGAAAGAACCCATTTAAAAGCCTGAGAATCACATAATATAAATAATTACATTTGGGCAAAAAATTACTATGGATTCGAGTTGAAAATATTGGTTCCCTCTACCATATTTGAAAAGAATTTGCCAGCAACCTGATACACCGTGATAGTATGACTCGATGGGAAGACATATACTATCCATCATTTGTTCAGATAGGCAATTGCCTTTTAATTTTACTATCCAAGCAATGTACCTTGCCTAGTAAAATTAAACTGCTGACTTACTTTGATCCTATAAATAACAATAGTGACTCAGATGGAGAGGATGTTATTATTTATAGCTAAGTGTATACCATCAATTAATTCTAGGTCAAGAGTTTCGTGAGGAACACCTCTGATGGAAAGGTGACCCACACTAACAATCACCCAAAATATTCTTTTAAAGAAGTTTGTACCGATGATTCCATGATAAACTGCATCCGATGGGGAGGATGACACTAGAGCCATCGCACAAAATTAATCATATCATCTACAAACCAGTGATGGAGACCATGATAGTTATACTTGATAAATTCTCTCTCCCACTTAGAATTTTAAAAATTTTGAGGGTTATAATTTTGTAGAAAACCTTTTAATTTAATTAATAAAAAATAATAGAATACTTGGCAAGGGTTAATTCATCCTTACTTGTCAAACCCACATTTGTAGATAATAAAATTACTCTATTCTCATGATTTTAGAAAATAAGTACTTATGTTTTCAAAATATGGAATTAGTTGTATTTCTAAATACACATGTAGTTGTCCAACATTTTAAATTAATATAAATTAAACATGCAGCTAGACATCTGAAATAGGTCTAGGAATAATTATCCATGTTGTCTCATTTATTAAACATGAAACAATAATAATAATTCAATCACACACGAATAAGGAAACCACAATAAAATAGGAATCCCACTTATTATGGTCAAGCTGCAACACTTGTGAAGAAAACTTCATTGAATCCGATTTACCATCAGCAACTGCCTTCCAGAATTGTTTTCTGGAACAGCCTTCTAAAACTGCTTCCAGATTGCTTTCTTAAACTGCTTGTAAATTGTCTTCACGAACTGTCATCATGGATTTACTTAAGATATTTTACATAAACACTATGCCTCCATGAAGGAGTTCATATACTATTTCGTCGTAGTAAATTAACCACACATCAATCAAGAGTTGGATCCAATACACACAAATCCTATGCCTCCATAAAGGAGTTCACATTCTATATTAAAATAGCAATATTAACCACAGATAAAACCATCGTGGGATCCAATCACACAAATTACTGACCATAATAGTGGAATAAGAATGCTGCAAAATAAGGGTTAGTACAGTTCTACGTTCTATCCATCCATCAAAACACGCATAAGATCTGTTTTACTAGACAACATGATTGCATCCAACTCATACGCAGAATCAACATTGCTCTGATACCATTGTTAGGAAACTACGTTCCCAGAATCCATTGACAGCGCATATAAGTTGGTACTGCAAAAATTACATTAAAACTACAATAACCCTACAAGGACAGAACTAGGGTTACCTTAAACTGCTAAAATGGATTGCTGTAGTAGACGAATCGAGAACACAGGCTCAATAACAACTCATGATCTTCTACCGTATTCCTTTGCTGCCAGAATATCAAACTGAGTGTGGGGTCCTTCGAAATCCTTTATGTTTTTGCTCTCTCTTTTTACGCTCTCTTTTCTATTCCGAGTTATACTACTCTTGATGGAAAAATGCAAACTGAGGAGAGAGCCAAAGCAACATATATATATATATATATAGGCTACGATAGGGACTATAAGAAGTCAATAAGGAATAGGCTTCCTTATGGAATTAGGAAACCATAATTCGAACTGAATCAGATTCCTATTTCCATAAATTATAATTCATACTACTAAAGAATTATAATTGCACTCCTACCCTTATCTCAAAAATATATTTCGAGCTCCATGTTATTAAATGCTTATTATCTCCCCATGTTAAGATTACAGATATCCATTAATTAAATATCAAATGTACGTGTCTATAAATTAACTTAGGATTTAGAGCATAAGCACTCATAATAGTCATGAGGTATTAATTATCTTATAAGTCAGTATAAAGATAATTACCCCAAGTCGGTCCTGTTTAATACACAAAGTGTGCCAGCATGGTGAGTTGAAACTATACCATTTTCCGTAGTCAAGACAAACCTACTACAACACCATGCTGCAGTCCTACCGATGGTGTGTCCAATCCATCTAAGACTGTAAACCAAAATCTTACAATCTACAAGATCCGATGGTCTGATCTTCTGTGTGTAAGCCGAACTCTACACACCAAACCACCTACTATGTAGAATGAAAGACACACATGCATAATATTAAATAAATAATATAATACAAATATTGCCCACACAGATTCTGATAAAAATTTATTAACTGATTTTATTAAATGAATAATAAATCAACTACATAAAGCATGGCTTTTAGTGTATATCCCTAACAAATTAGAGGTAAACTCTTGAGTAATTAATTTATTTAGTAGTTCAATCACAATATTTAGATTCTCTTAGGCTCTTTACACATTTTAAAAAACTCTCTTCCCACCTCATTTCATCACACACCACCAATATTGTGATTGAACTTTCATTTCATGAGTTTGGATCAAAATAGCTTAGGTTTTTAAGCTTAAATAAATCTTGAAATAGAACTTTGGTCTCCTTCCTTTTTATTATGTTTATTTCTTAAGATCCATAGGACTTTCAATGTCTTACTTTAATCTTTCAAAAACCCCTAGTACTCTTATAAACTCATGATTTATGAGGGGATTAAGGTTGATATTAGTGTATTGAGTTAATGAGTTTGAACTTTTACCATAGTTTGAATTCATTACTTAGGGCATTTTATGAAGTTTCTTCATACTTCATTAAAATCCACGAGCTTAAGTGTCCTTAGCCTTCAATGACTATCAAATGGTAGGAGGAATAATTTGAGTCTAAACTTATATCCATGGTTTAGATTCATAGTATTGAGGTTTTATGAAGTTTCATCATACTTCATTAAAATCCACAAGTTTAGGTGTCCTTAGTCTCCAATGACCATCAAAGGTAGGAGAAGTAGTTTGGTTTAAGCCCAACTTCATGGTTTAATAGTTGGGGTTAACAAACAAAGTTGAACTTGTCGAATGGTGCAGTGAATTCAATGACCACCTTTGATCAAGGATTTTTAGCTAAACATCGAACCGTTGAAACTGAATGAAACCAATGGGAAGGTGTCTATAACTCAAAGTTCTACCACTGCAATATTTTTTTTAACAAGATTCCATGGTTAAAATGGTTTGGTCATGAGTTTTTGGCAACAACAACAATCTGTCCAGAGTTTCAGAACAGCAACTCCTGAGTAAATCAGAATCCTAATCAAGTATTAATGACCCCAAATAATTTTTTCTGTGAACTTTAATGTGTTAATAAGACCCCCTAAAAAGATTAGAGTCTTTTTGATTTGTTTACTATTTTTAGAAAATCGTACAAGAACTCTGGACAGAGAGTTATGAAGTTCTGTGTAATGTCTAGTGTTTGTTTAATTCCTAGAGATTTAACCGTTGAAACTTTGATTTTCTTTTTGGATTAAAAACTAGACTCATAGAGGCAACTGGGGTCTAAAAATCATCCAGATCAATCCATGGGAACCATGCCTTTTATTTCTTTGAAGTTCTGATTTGCTCTCAGCAATTTCCAAAATCCTGTCACAATTTTAATCAATCTTGTAAATAATGGCTTAAATAATATTTTCATGACCTAGGGTTTATACCATGCTTTAATAATGATTGATTAAGCTTAAAACCAGAGGCTAAATAATCCAAATCAATGAATAGTTCATAGCTTTATATTTCTCATATTCATGTATCCATGTGCATTCATCCGTATAGATTGATACTTGTAAATAGAATTCACCTTGTGTTAGGAATTGTTACTTAGGATTTAATGATATGTTTTATTTAAAGTATGTGAACTAACCCTATGTTTTGTAGCACTATCAAGGTACGATTTCTCAAAATCTCCCCTAGTTTGTTTTAATTTCTTGATTTTATTGATTTTCGACTCCATGCATGACACCTTAGACTAGGTCTTGCCTTATGTGTTTATATGCGATTAGGGACTTCTTTTCTAGGTTTTTAGCATGCATTACACGTTTCTATTTCGCGACTGGATCCCAGGTAAGTTCTCTAGTTCCCTACTTGCATATCATCTTGCTTGCTACTTGAATTATGTTGTTTATGAATGATATTTTGTCATTAGTAATCTTACACCCTTTTGAAATGCTTTTGTAATGTATAATTATATATGTATTAGTTGAGGGCATGCTTAGATTAATAATTCGATTAAAAAGGATGTTGAGTAGAGGCCTATCACGAGATAGGATGAAAGGGGGTGTTTTAGTCCACCGGGCTCCTTCCCCTTTCATTCCATAATCCCCGGATCCAGTTTATCTTTGGTTTCGCAAAAGATCGATTTGTTTTTAAAATGGTTTCTCTTTGAATTTGGAAAAGGTTTTAAATAAAAGATGTGGGAAGGAAAAATGCGATATCCACATACACACCTTTTGAGATATATACATATATCTCTACATATATACATATATATATACATCCACGCAAACACATATACCCTGCCTTGGGTAGAGGAAGACGAAGAAGAAGGAAGCAGAAGAAGAAGAAAGAAGAAAGAAGAAAGGGGAAGAGAGAGAGAGAGCTGGACAGAGAAGAGAAAAAGAGAGACCTTGAGATTTTCAAGCTCACACACCAACCAAACACACCCTAAGTGAGTCCTAACTCACTTGGTCCCTCTATTTGATGTTTGTACTAATTGTTATGAAGTTTAGACGTATTAATCACATCCTTACAACGTTTACATATGCTATTTTATAAATCTGCTAGAGAAGACGAAGTGCCAATCCATTGGCATGATTTCCAATCAATTGGATGGAATTTTAATCAATTGACATTCCAATCGATTGCCATATTTTCTTAATTGATTGTTGTGACTTTTTATCCCAATCGATTGAACCCTTGTCCCGATCGATTGACATTGACAGGACATGGATTCCTTAGCCTATATGTTATATAAGAGGTCAATTATTCAACTGTCGATTTGGACTTCCTCTTTATGACTATGGGTTAGGCAAGGATGATGTAACACCAAAGATAATAATGGGTATTTGATAAATGAAAGAATATGACGACATAGGTGACATGTTGATTCTTGTATAAGTTTGATATCTGTTTATTTTCATCAGAGTAGTCAACCCACATTGGGAATTGTTATGTGTCGATGTTAGAATAGAACTTAGGTAGGTTTGGTAAGTTCTGGGAATGGTACGTGGACAGACGTTTGGTCATGATATGCTCTTAAAAGCAGTGAGCTGTGCATATGCTCTTAAAAGCGGTGAGCTGGACCAAGTAGTCCTAAGATAGACTGGATGATCTATAATATGCTCTTAAAAGCGGTAAGCTGTGTGATATGCTCTTAAAAGCAGTGAGCTGGGATTACTGGTAGATGACGTTAAGTCGTAGCAGTGGATTGATATGCCTTATTGGAAATGTTATGTTCCTATATTACGGTGAGCTGTGCATATGTTCTTAAAAGCTGGGGATGAACTGACGTAGAGTCCATGACCTGTGCTGAGCTGTGGATATGCACTTAAAAGCGGTGGACGAAATAAGGTATATCCCTAGAGTTAAACGATTGAGTCTGTTTATTTAGTCAGAGTATGTTGAATACCGGTCTTCAAGTAACAAGACGACAAGGGTTGGTTAACAACATTGAGTAATGGAGAAAGATATTATTATAGTAGAATTTGACTTGTGTCTTCATAAACTTGTTTTGCTTCAAATAATTGGTACCTTGTTAGTTTATACTCACTCAATGCTCAGTAAGCTGATGGCCTTTATTGCCTGGACATTACCTGTCTAGACTATCCTGTACCTTATTCTGCAGGTGATGGAGCTTACAATGACGGTTACTATCCGAGAGGGGAATACGCAGAGGGTGGCCCCACAGATGATGTCTCTGCTGAGGAGGACTACTACGCTGATGTTTATGCCATCTGAAGATTTAGAGATAGTTATTAGTTTATGATTTCTATTTAGACTGTTTTGTTATATTTGGTACTTGAGCATATATTGCTTCCAAACCTTATATACTTCCGCTCTAGCTCTATTGTTGTAATAACTCTGATGTTGGTAATATACTAGGTTTTCTTTATATTACTGGGGTTGTTCTTTCTGTGAACTAGATTTGTGAGGTGTGGACAATTAGTGACATTCACCAGTCATTCCCTATGAACCCTAAAAGAAAATTTATTTTTCTCTATATTTGCTGCTCCAGGGCGTGACAGGATTTTTGGTATCAAAGCTCTAGGTTGTGATACTTTCGTTTGCACGTTGTTCTACACCATCTGGTCCTAGCATTTTAAGATCCCTGACATGAGATATGAGTTTGAGATTAGATCGTCCTTCTGATGATAGATAGTTTTCCTTGCAGGTCAGCATGGATCCAAAGTTTTATAGATTTGTGGATGACTCTTATGGAGGACAAGTGATCCATAGGGATAACGTGGAGCCAGCTGACCCAGAGCGTTACCAAGATCGTGTGTGTCAGAAAGCTAGTCGTTATTTACAGGAGGATATGTAGAAGGCCTTCTATGTTGATGGACAGACTCACCTGACCTAGATGCGTGTGGATGCTTACCATTTAGCAAGGATTGGCAGAGATATTTATCAGGAGATTATAAGTTTGATCCAGAGTAAGCTGGAGATAGACGCTGTAGAGCTGTGAGCTATTCTTGGGGGACCTATTGAGGCAGCACCAGCAGTAGCACCACCATCACCGGTACTCGAGGTACCCATTCGAGAGCCACAGGAGCAGCCTGAGGAGCTAGAGTCACCAAAGGCCAAGCTGATAGTAGATGCTGACCCAAAGGAGGATCCCGCAGAGGACGTCGAGCCAGTAGAGGATGATAAGGAGCCAGAGGAGGATTCAGAGGAGGACCCAGAGCTAGTTAATGAGGATATTATAGCTAGAGAGGATGACATAGGAGTAGTAAGAGATGAGGGTATGGAGGATATTGCAGTAGAGCCTGAGGAGGTAGTTATACCAAAGATACCCATTGTGTTCGATTTACTAGCAGGGCCTGTATTACATATGGAAACTATTGCCAACATGGTATCCGAGTGGGTAGCAGCGATGGTTGCATAACCAGGTGGACTTCCGATAGGACATGTTGTATTAGGAGAGGCTATGGCCATAGTTAGGGATTTTGCTGAGTTGGTAGCCGACGTCGCTAAGACGGCTTTTGGTGTGGAAGATATGGAGGTTGACGACATTATTGTCGAGGACTGGGATATTGGGGTGGTAGTAGGAGCAGCAGCAACACCAGCCAAGGATGATCCACCGGTAGAGATGGACATTGCCCTTGAGGATGAGGCCCCACCGGTAGGGTCAGATGTAGACAAATTTTGAGTCAGAATCTAGAGAGGTTCAGATTTTGCTAATTTTATATCAGGACATGTTGTCCACATGATTTTTGAGAGCTTGAGAGATAGCTATTAGACTATAGCCTATATTGTATAGATAGATGCTATTAATAGTCATAGTATGTATAGCTGACCTTAGCACTATATTAGCTTATGTCCTATATGGCACACAGTTTGATTAGTGTATACTATGCGATACATCTTGTAAGATATATATGTATACGAGCTATACTTTTGGTATGGATTGTATGTTGGAGTGATGTGTGCTAATAGTAGAACTGTTAGTTCTTATTACTGTTTATCGCTCTATCTGGATTTGTTTCTCCGAGAAGACTTTCAGCTAATCGTTAGGTTTCTCATAGGTACATTGCACTGAGCACACTATGGTATGAACTTTAAGAAATAATCAAGCACGATTGGGAGCACCTATTCTAGAGGGAATGGACCCATCCGGAGTTTTTGAAGCTTTCTTGCAGAGGATGGAACATGTAGGCGACACCTACAATTATGTTACAAATCAATGATCTGTCCAACCTCCAGTTGCACCGTTTCAGCAGAGACAGACCAAAGACAAACTACTAGCAAATTTCCATGGGCTACGACCAAAAAAGTTCAATGGATTAACAGAGCCATGGAAAGTCGAGCAATGGATGAGAGAAATGGAGTTGATCTATGAAGCATTAGAATGCAGTGAACAAGTAAAGCGTCGTCTGGCTACGTTCCAACTCACCCATGTCAGAATAGATTGGTGGGAAGCTGAGCTAACCACAATAGGGATAGACACTGCAAGAGCGATGCCTTAGGAAACATTCAAGGGAAGATTTTTGAAGAAGTACTTTCCATTAGATGAATAGGATCAACAGGAAAAGAATTTCATGAACCTGGTCTAAGGAGGATGGATAGTACAGGAATACACCACGCAGTTTGAGCGATTGTCTCAATTCGCTCAGTATATGATTGATACACCGCATAAGAGGATTAAGCGGTTCCATCAAGGACTGAACCCCCATCTTCGTCATATGATGATTGGGCACTTGAACCAGAGTTTGAAGGACTAGTCAAACTTGTTGTAAGTTTGGAGAAGGGTGCGTATCCAGTGCAGTGATAATAGACGAATCGACCCCTGCCATCGAGGAACTTCCAACAGAGGAATTTCCAGATCCTGCCGCCGAGGAATACCCAAGGGTGGAGACCTCAAGGAAATTTTCAAGGCAATAAGAGAACCTGTGAAGAAACTAGGAAGCCCCAGTAGAGATATCTTTAACCCCAACAATATCAACAGCAATAACCACCACCTAAGGCACTACTTATAGCTCCGCCACCAAATGATGGAGGATGTTTTAACTGTGGAAAGCTGGGATGTATTGCCAGAAACTAGACTACCCCCAGAATGAATCGTAGGCTAGACATTGTCTGTCATAATTGCAACAAGCCGGGGCACTTGAGCAGGGATATACACAATGAAGAGGACACTATGGGTCTCCAAATCAAGGAATCCAAGGACTCTCATATTAGACTAGAATTAATGCTATAATCCCAGGGGAAGCAGGCTTTAATGCTGATGAATAGCAGCATTTGGAAGGTACACTTGTGCTCTTTCATAGTCAAGTTAAAGCTTTATTCGATACTAGAGTTGCACGTTCATTTATTGCTGCTAAGATTGTACATCAGTTGGGTTTATAACCCCAGACACTGAAGCCGACACTTAATGTTGTGTCACCATTGGGAGTGACTGTTAAGTTGGGTAAAGTGTGTAAGGATTGTCCACTAACTTTAGAAGATCGAACCTTCTAGTAGACTTGGTAGTTCTGTTAATGTTAGAGTTCGACATTATCCTAGGGATAGATTGGCTTATCAAGTACGGTGACAATGCCCTACTAGGACTGTTGTATCCCCAATACATGGACGACCGACTATCAATTTCAGTGTCAGCCGACGAGCGACATGCTTTTTCACAAGCTGTGTAGCTGCAATCGAGAGTACGAGTACGGAACCTGCAGTGGACCAGATTTCTACTATACAAAACTTTCAGGATGTATTCCAGGATATTAAAGGACTTCCACCTAAGCGAGAGATAGACTTTTGTGTGGAATTAGTACCTGGGACATTACCATTTCTAATACTCCGTATCGGATGGCGACAATTGAGATGTTGGAACTAAAGAAGCAAGTTTAGGAGCTTAAAGATCTAGGTTTTGTTCACCCGAGTATGTCACCTTGGAGAGCACCGGTACTATTCATAAAGAAGAAGGAAGGAACACTTCGACTCTGTATGGATTACAAGGAATTGAACAAGGTGACAATTAAGAATAGATATCCACTTCCTCGGATAGACGATCTATTCGATCATTTACAGGGATAAAGGATCTTTTCCAAGATTGATTTACGTTTAGGATATCATCAGTTGTTAGTTCAACCGGAGGATGTATCGAAGACTGCATTCCGGACAAGATACGGGCATTATGAATTTCTAATTATGCCTTTTGGATTGACGAATGCGCCAGCAGTATTCATGGACTTAATGAATAGAATATTCAAGTCATATCTGGATCAATTCATTATAGTATTCATCGACGATATATTGGTCTACTCAAAGACAGAAGAGGATCACAAGGAGCATTTATAAATTACTTTACAAACACTTCGAGATAGCAAGTTGTATGCAAAGTTTAGCAAGTGTGAATTTTGGTTATAGGAGGTCAAATTCTTGGGCCATGTTATATCTCAAGATGGTATCTCTATAGACTCATCTAATATTGATGTAGTCTTAAGCTAGAGCAGACCAACTAATATAATGGAAGTTAGAAGTTTTCTTGGCCTAGCAGGATATTATCAAAGATTTGTCGAAGGATTTTCCAAGATAGCAGGGTCATTAATAAATTTGACAAGGAAGGAGGTGAAGTATGAATGGACAGACAAGCATGAGGGTGCATTTTAGGAGTTAAAAGAAAGATTAACTTCTGCACCAGTACTCGCAATACCTAAGAGTGGAGAAAGATATATCATCTATAGTGATGCATCACACCAGGGACTTGGTTATGTGCTTATGCAAGATGGGAATGTCATTGCATATGGATCAAGACAATTGAAGGTAGTTGAGAAAAACTATCCTACCCATGATCTGGAATTGGCAGCGATAGTGTTGGCATTAAAGATTTGGAGACACCATCTCTACTGAGAGAAGTTTGATCTGTTTTTCGATCATAAGAGCTTGAAGTATTTGTTCTCTCAGAAGGAGTTAAACATGCGACAACGAAGATGGATGGAGTTGCTCAAAGATTATGACTTCTCATTGCAATACCATTCGGGTAAAGAGAATGTCGTAGCAAATGCTTTGAGTCATAAACCTCGATCGACTAGTAATTATTGCATTATTAATTCGAGAATGGAAAGCATTAAAAGTTTGAGCCGAATTTGACCTTCAACTAGTGGAACCAATGAAAGGACAACACCTTGGGTGTCTCATGGTACAACCAACTTTGATCAGCCATATCATAAAAGCTCAGCAGACAGCAGAAGATTTGAAGTTATGGTTCCCAAAGATGTCAGCAAAGAACCAGAAGTTAGGAGTATCAGTATAGACGGAGCCTTACGATGTAAAGGTAGATTCTGTGTACCTGACGAAGAAAATCTCCGAAAAGAAATATTAGATGAAGCTCATAAGTCACGGATGGCTATTCATCCTAGAGGTACAAAGATGTACAAGGATCTGAAGAGAAATTTTTGGCGGTAAGGAATGAAGAGAGAGGTAGCTGAGTATGTATCACAATGTCTTACTTGTAAACAAGTAAATGCATAACATCAGAAGCCACCGGGACTATTACAGCAGCGACCAATTCCTTAATGGAAATGAGAACATATAACCATGGATTTCATGGTAGGATTGCCGAAGTCACAGCAGAACCACGACGCTATTTGGGTAATCGTGGATCAACTTACAAAGACGGCACATTTTATCGCCTATCGTATGACGTATCCAGCAGAACATTTGAACCGAATATATCTATAACACATGGTACAATTACACGGAGTCCCTGATTCTATCGTGTCAGATCAAGACTCGCATTTTATGATAGAGTTCTGGAAGAGTCTCCAAACAGCAATGTGAACAACATTGAACTTGAGTTCGGCCTTTCATCCGCAGACTGATGGACAGACTGAACAAGTCAATCAAGTGATGGAAGATACGCTATGCGCTTGTGTTATTGATTTTGAGAGTTCTTGGGAGACGCACCTGCCATTGATCGAGTGCGCCTACAACGATAGCTACCGTACGAGTATAGGGATGACACTATTTGAAGCTTTATACGGAAGACCTTGCCAATCGCCGCTATGTTGGGCCAAAGTCAGAGATACTCAACTTCTTGGGCCAGAGATGGTACAAGAAACCAGTAAGAAGATTTAAGTCGTACGTTAGAATATGAAGACATCACAGACTCGACACAACAATTATGCTGACAAGCAATGCAAAGACATAGAGTTTACCGTTGGAGATCACGTGCTACTCAAGGTTTAACCTGTTTGTGTAATCGACAGATTTGGTCAGAATAGAGGCAGGTTATCGCCGCGATTCATCGGACTGTTCGAGATTCTAGAACTTGTTGGGAATGTTGCTTATTGCCTTGCGTTGCTGCCGAAGATGTAACGAGTGCACAACGTTTTCTACATCAGTATACTGAGGAAATGTGCTCATAACCCAATGCACGAGATCAACTTCGAAGATATTGAAGTCAATGATAGTGTTACATTCAACGAAGGACTAGTTCACATTTTTGATCGAGAGATCAAGAAAATCAAAAACAAGGAGATTCTGTTGGTAAAGATTCAGTGGAAGCATCATGATGAAGGAGAAACTTCGTGGGAACTAGAGTCAGAAATGCGAGAGAAATTTTTAATTTTTTAGAGACCTTGGTTATCTTGATTTGAAGGACAAAATCCTTAATGAGTGGTGGATGATGTAATACCCTGTATTTTGATATATAAATAAGACCTGCTATTCATTTCTATATACTCGTATATCCCTTACCCTTCATTGGGTAAAATTAGATACCAATCTATTGCCTTTGTTTCATGATCGATTACCACTTTTTAGATACCAATCGATTCTCACGTTTCCCAATCGATTGCTATTCTATCGACCTAAATTCTTTACGTGGAAATATATCAATCAATTGCCATCCTTTCCAATCGATTGCCTTCAAATATCTATTACCAATCGATTGGCATAAGCCCCAATCTGCGCCAATCGATTGCCATCTGCTGAGATAAGTTTTCTTCTTTGCTTAAGCTTTGGACGTGTGGCACTTTCATACTATATATATGTAAATTGATTTATGGTCTTGGGGCCAGTTTTACATACTTTTGAGAGAGATAGAGAGAGAGAGAGAGAGAGAGACATACACCTAGTGAGATAAATACATATATCTATACATATATACATATACATATATACATCCACACAAACACATACACCCTGCCTTGGGAAAAGGAAGAAGAAGAAGAAGGAAGCAGAAGAAGAAGAAGAAAGAAGAAAGGAGAAGAGAGAGAGAGAGAGAGAGAGAGAGAGAGAGAGAGAGAGAGAGAGAGAGAGAGCTGGATGACGACATCCTATTGACGCGTTTTCTTATCACACCCAAATGTAGGTGATCGTACAAGTAATAAAGTTCTGAAAGTTCATATCGAACCCACAGGAAACGGGTAACAAAGATAGGCAATAACTATTTTGTCACTAAGAAGAAAATAAAAGATGATGGATTTTTGTAGGGTTTTACTAAACCACTAGTTTTTATATTTTTGCAATAAAACTAATTAAAAGCTATTTTTTCCTAAGTAGTTTACGGTAAAGATTTTAACAGTGCAAAATAAATTAATCTAAGATACTAGTAAGAAACGGAAGAAAAAGAAAAAAATTTAAATTTACATCAAATGACTTGATGGATATTATTATAGCGAAAGATGGAAATAATACAAATATTTAAGCAAAAGCTATTAAAAACAGGAAATATTAATTAACTTGAGAGAAATGATTTAAAGGAATTGGAAATATGCAAAACCAACACTAGATCCCACAACATTTGTGCATTTGAAAAGGATTTGGCATTTAAGACCGCAAAGTCATTCTTTATTTGAAAATAAACTTTCACTAGTCAGGGTCATATCAAGTATGCCAAGTTTGATATGAAACGACGTCGTTTGATTTAAAGAAAAATAAAAAGGCAATTGGGCACTAGCCAGGTTCGAACTGTGACCCGCCGCAGACGTGGGTTATTCAGCGCCTATTCCCCACCACTCTGCCACTATACAATTGCCTGTCTACTAGTGGATAGAAATATATATATAAACACATATTTGAAATGTAAATTTTGTCATATGAATTGTTTGAGTATGCTAAGTGTTTTTTTTTTATGACAAAAGGCATAGTTTGACAATCCACATAATTATATTCTTATTTCAAATATGTAATCTTTTGATGTCCAATATAGCCATAGTATATAAACATGTTAAATGGTCATAAACTATAGATACATAGATATCCTTGGCCATAAACGAAAAAATAACCCAACTAAATAAATTTGCCCATTTTAGATTAGTGCACAGAAGCTGTGGTTTTGTAAGTTTTTATTGCATATCCCCAATTAAAGTTTTAGCCTACCACTTTGGAATTGAAACTGTCTTCCAAATAATCTTTTTAAAAAAAGATTAAATAGTTATACACAGTGACTGCCCAATTAAAATTAAAGTTATAAAACTAAGGTAAGGGTAAAATATAATATTAATATTTTTTTTCCTCACTTAACATGAATTGGGGTTGAATTTGTGGAATCTGCAAAATAACAAAGTTTAGTACAACTAGGCTTAATAAAACATAAACAAATGAAAATACTGAATTAATAATTAAATGCTAAACCTTTGACTTTGGATTCTTGTGGGGTCACAGTGGTTGAATTTCAAGAACACAAGCAAGGCCAAACCAAATCCTATTCTACTTTGGGAGTGAGATATGGGTATGGTGTGCTTGGGACTTTAGTAGGTGATTATAACAACTACGTGGCTAAGAAATCTGGCCTTTACTTACAAAATCTGTCTTCTAGTGAATGGAAACATTGCTATGAAAATTGAAAATTTGGGGTTTCAAACTATTTTAGGGGACAACTATAAGTACTACTAGACTAAAAATATTAAATCTAAATTTTGCTAGGAATCTTTTACTACTACAAAGTGACAAAGGTTGTACAAGAAAACAAATATTTTCTTTTCAGAAATACAGTACACAAAGTTTTGCTACATATTTTTGAACATGAAATCATCAATTACATAAAAGTAAATTTTTACAACTACTGTAACTAGAAAAATCAAAGAAAAACTAGAGTTTCCTACTTCTAGAGACAATATGAAGTGCTCACATGATAACCTCCCTAAACGATTCTCTCCCTAACAGTGTGTGTGAAGCTGTTGCAGCTCGTTGTGCTTGTTGAGTTTTTTTTTGTTGGCTCCCTGCTCTTGGCTTTATATACAAATTTTGAGATGTATTCGTCACTGCGTTCATCATGTGCCTATTTTTTCCTCCGCGCTTTGTCCCATTTTCTTCAGCTCTCTGACATACTTTGAAAAATGCAACTGAGAGAGAGAGAGAGAGAGAGAGAGAGAGAGAAAAGTAATGCATATAACATGCATTATTGTCAATGCTTTAGGATAGTTTATATAGTTTTTTTTTGTCTTTTTGTTTGTTTGTTGAATGGTTTACTGGAGCTTACTATTCATGTTTTGACTATGGAATATACTATGGTATGGTTGCTACTTATTTCTTTCTCTAAAGATATAAAATATGTAAAAACAAATAATTACACGCATTTGAGTGACATCACCATTAAATTATATTAATTTAAATATACATGTAAAACTAGGGATTTTGGGGATTAAATGAGCACTATATCTATTATATTGGCACATGAATGTGCAATATTCAGTGTTTGTCACACCCCTCAACTAACTTATTGTTAGTTCCTAGCAATGAAGTGAAAGCAAAATTATTCTAAAAGTTTTATTAAAAAATAGAATTAGAATAAGGAAAATAAAACCTAACTCACTGTCGCAGGAATCGCGATTGCATTTAACATATGCAACAAGCCGTTAAACCCCTAGGTTACCCCTAGTGGATAAGTGTTGTCTCGTGAGGGTTTGTAGTGAATATACCCACAAAATTCTATTAAATTTTTTTTTAAAATTTAAAAATAAAGTAAAATAAAAATCAAGGTAGATTTTCTCCTTTTACAACAGATAAGATTAAATTTGGCAATAAAATGAAATTTCCAAGTATATAATAGTAATGCAACACATATACTCACAGTTTGTCAATGGTAGTATTTTTTATACTCTTTAAACTTACAGTGTGTACTTGGAAAGTCAAGCAACTGATCTTAACTTCAAAGTTTACATAACTATTAGCAGTCATTAAATTTGTAGTTTTGATTCAAATCTCATTAGGATTTCACTCTTTTAAGGAAAAACTCTCAAAAACCGGTGTAGAGAACATCTCACTTGGTAGGGAAGCAAAGATAGAGAAATTGCTTCCATTTTTTTGATGACTCAATATATATAGGCATTTGGAGTACAATAAGTCTCATGAAAGAATACTTAGCATTAGAAGAGCGATCTACTGTGGAGAACATCCTTATCACTTAAATTTAAAAATCAATTTCTTTTAAATCATTAGGACTTTGACTAGTAGGTTAAAAATTAAGATGAGTAGGAGATTTGAGGTGTATTTGTTCTAAGCATGTGATTGGAGTGTTTGTGCAATTCACTTCTTTTTCTTCTCCTTTTTATCATTTGTATAGTTGATTTTTATTTATTTTTTTGAAATCAACTCCTTTCTTTCTTTACCACTTCTTGCAATATCATTACAGTCCAATCACATACCTGGATATAGAAGTGAGGTTTGTACTCCCAGGTGGAGCAAGGCAGGATTTGGAGAGAACTGAGAATAAGGCAATATTTGGTGAAGGGGGTGCATTTGAAAGAAAAGATGGTCTATATCATTTTTTAAAATAGATTGACTTTGTTCATTCAAGCAATTTAGATGTTCTAATGGTAAATCCTGAACGTTCACTTCTAATGATCAATAAAAGAAAAAGAAAAATAATGAGACTTTCAACAAGTGACATGATAAAGGGAATAAAATGAGACTGAAAAGAATAGTAACCCTCATAATGGAAGATTGTCACAAAAGCTCACATAGGTCAATTAGTTTCCATTACTTGTCTTTAAACTGCATAGTTTATGTTTACTCATCCATTTAGATTCAGTAAATATTTTCACACTGTTTCAAAATGTTTATAGTTTAAAGAGTTTCTAGCATTTGAAAATATTTAAACATCTGACAATGTGTTGTATGCTATTAGCATACCCAAAATAATATTAACGTGTCAAATTTATCTTATATAGAGTAAAAGAAAAACTTCTGAAAAATCCTAAGCGCATCCACTAGGTTGGATACATATATGGTGCAACTAGTATCCTCTGCACCTATACAAAAGAGGCTATGCAATCCGGAGCATTCAAATTGTCATGATAGCCCATACACCTCTAGTAAAAGAGATAGGTCTAGAATCACTAGCAAGCTAAAAACATCAGTAAGTGACTAGGAGATAATTCTGGCTTTACCTAGTTTTTTGCTACCTCTAGAGTCATTCATTCCGCTAGACATATCTGGTAATGTTGGGATCATGCAAATTACTCCTATCGAACCAGTTAATGAAAGTCAGATGTACACGTAGGATCATTTTAAAGTCTGACTTGACTGAAAGTTATTGAATGTACTGAAAATAAATTTTAAAAACAAAAACAATAAAAAAAAAAAAGAAATGAGGGATGGGAAAACAAAATTTATTTGGGTATCAAAGGATCCAGTCCTCTTTCTCAACCAAAATTTTCTTTTGTTTTAATTTGAATTGTCCGTTGTAACAGTAGTAAAATTTAAAAGATGTGCCATTATGAGCAATTAAACCAGAACATTCTTCTCTATAACAATTCAAACACCATCCTAACCTTTTAGTTGTCCTTTTTATGGCATAATGGCTAGTGCCAGCAAAGGGTTTCTTCTGCTTAGAAACAAGTGAGCGACCCATTAACATCTGGTCATCGACTATTGGATCCATTTTTTATACTCTCAGCCAACAAGAAAGGCTAGACTCAACCCTCCACTCCTTCCAACTATCAACTAAGATTTAATTAAAGAGAGCGTAGCGGGGGTGGTTGGAATTTTATTTAAAAACTAAAAATATTTGTATTAAAAAATATATACATTCAGAAACTAAAAAGAAAAAAATATATATATTTTTTTAGAACAGAAAACTTAGAAAGAATAACTACATTTTATTTTATATTTTTGTAGAAAACTAGAAACTACATCTCTCTCTCTCTCTCTCTCTCTCTCTCTCTCTTTTTAGAAAAGTCCAAGACAACGTATTAGTACAATAATGATAATAAGGAAAATTATGGTATAACTTCAAAAATCAAAAGAGTGCTGATGTGTTCGTCATTAATTTATTTTTAAAAAAAAAACAGAAAACTTGGAAGAAAAAAAATAATTAGATTTTTTTTTAAACAAGGGCAACGCAGCATTATCATAACAGCAATTAAGAAAATGACAAGGTAAAATTCAAAATACATAAGACTAATAGCTAGCGCGTCGTCCATTTTTTTGTTTTGTTTTGTTTATTTATTTATTTATTTATAAGAAAAGGAAAAAATATCACCTAGCTCTTGGAAATCTGAGAACCTGGTAGGACCGTGGATTGAGTGGTATTTCCAATCTTCTTTGGTGAGTGGGTACCTACAACTTATATATTATATTTTTGTCAAATAATGGAAAAGAGAGAAAATAGAAAATCTAACAAAACTAAAAAAAATATTTAAGATTTAAGTCGAAATCAGAAAAATAGAGAATAAAATCAAAATCAAGCTTTTCTCTGGATTATAGATCTTACCTTTAGTGATTAGTAGAGTCGATCTTGATTTTGGATCCTAGAAATAAAAAAAAATGGAAAATAAAGGAGAGAGAATGAGAGATCAGGGGAGAGAGTGAGAGAGTTGCAGAGAGTGAGAGAGAGATCGCGGCGAGAGGGAATAAGAAAAGAAAGGAAAAAGAGAGATGGGGAAAGTTTTTAGGGTTTGAAGCCCTATATGTAGCTATTTTCTCTTTTTCAGTGTATCTCTCTCTAAAAAGATTAATATTTTTTTAAAAAAATAAAGATAAAACAAAAAAATAGGTGTTAATCGTGAAACCGTCCCCCCCAACTGAGTCTGATATTGTCCTCAACGAGTGAGATGAGAAAAGGAAGCCAAGGATAACACCTGTAATAAAAGAAATTAAACAAAGAAAAGATAGAATAATAATGATAAATTATATATATAAATAAATATATTATCGCTGTGTTGAGATAAAGTCATCAAGAATTACTGTACAATTGATCTTTTGAACTGCAGTTTCAAATGATCGATCTTGTATTCAAATTTTGCTATCTAGCAATTTTAGCAACATAGTTTTTAAACCAGCAATACTTCTGGTGTGCCTTTTTTATTTTGGACTGTAATGGGATAGTTTAAACATACAATTTAGTACATTTATTAGATAGTAGTATTTGAAATTTGTATGACTTGATAAAAAAAATCAAAACTCATAAAATAGTAAGTGCAAGTGGTTCTGATACTTAAAACACAATGATGAATTTTTTTTTATTTTTCATTTATATATAAAAAGAAAAGTATAATTACAATAAAAATAAAGACAGGAATTTTTTTTGAACATATCTAGATGTTGCTTGGGATTGTTGCCCATGACAGATGATCATTTCGAGGTCTAGGACAGTAGACTCGAAACCTCAAGTAGGTGTCATAATCAACTATGTCCAGATCATCATACAGGGTTGCTTCCATGAATATATCATATATGACTATGATTCTTTGGGGAATGAATTGTTCAATGAAGACAGGGACTAGAGATGTCCCCCATTCGAGTAGGAAAAAGAACCAATCACTCTGAAAGGCGTAGCTTAACATATCTCCATTAACAACTCTAGTTAATAAACGTCCCCATCCAAATATAATGTCATTGTCATCATAAATGGGGAATTGTTCTAAGGATGTTAGGTATCTCTCCCATTTATTTTCTTCATATTCATGATATAATTCTTGGAACACCTCATATTCATTCATCGTAGTTTATACTAATATTCTGTCAGTCATCTAATCCATCAAAAACTGGTTCAACATTTCACTCCCTAGGTTGGTCAGGTTCCACTAAATAATCAATTTCTTCATCAGTGTCGTCATAAATTTTATCGACACACTTAGCGTAGAACATTTCATCCTCGTTAGTGTCCATGAGATATTGGAAATGTGGGCGTGTATCTTCATCTGACGATGTTCCATCCTCTGAAGGATAATTGTTATTGTTAGACGAACTGGCATGGTTTATACTCATTCTTGCACCTCTACGATGATGAAATGGGTTCATATCTCTTTGTTACCTGTGACATCAGATAATATGTTATAATTCTGAAAAATATTAAATAGTAAGAAAAAAAAATTAAAATGAAAATAAAAAAAAAATTCCTACTATGTACAATTCTAATCATGATTTATGAATTTAAGAGGCATTAGGGTCCTCCAAATGAAAGGACTCCAACTCAGCTTCAAAATCTCCTAAGAACGGTTTTAATTTATGCGTACTAACTTTAAATGTGTTTCCATCTTTAGGGTCCTCAATCACGATAGTTCCATAAGGATAAACATTTTTAACTATATACGGACCAGTCCATCAAGATTTCAGTTTTCTTTTAAGAAGATGTAGTTTTGAATTATATAATAGAACGTTTTGCGCAGGGGTAAATCATTGATAAACAGGAGTATTAAGACATTTTTCTGTAGAGTACCCTATCATATGACATGTACTGCAAAGTTCTAATTTCTTTTTAGATTGAGATGGATTAGCTTTTTCCAATTTAAGAGCTATTAGCTTGCGAGCTAATTCTTCAATTTTTATTACTAATTCATCTTTTGTTTGTGATTGCTGTGAACTTTTAGCCTTTTCTTTCCTACAAATTTCTTCTTTTTCCCATTGTGGAGCGTCTTCGCCAAGTCAATCAAAGTGTGATTCAGCTTCGTCAGTATTTTTAAAATATTACCCTTGATACATGTCTTTAATTATTTCCTTTGATTCTGGATCTAATGTTTCATAAAAGAAATGAATTATACGCCATTTTTTAAATCCATGATGTGGATAGGTTTGCAGGAGATCTATAAAAAATTCACAATCTTCAATGAATGGTTCCTTCTATTTTTGAGTGAAAAGTTTATATTCTCGCATCAAGCTGTAAGTTAAATTTTTGTGATAGAATTTTTTTAGAAAAGCTTCATTCATATCATGCCATGAAGTTATAGATCCAGGATGGAGAGATAAAAGCCAAGATTCAGCTTCATCTTTTAAAGAAAAAGGGAAAAGTTTGAGATAGATTATCTCAATAGGACAAGTTTGATTAGCAAACGTATCACAAACTTCTTTAAATTCACGAATATAAACATAAGCATATTCTTTTTTAATTCCGTGGTATGTTGGTAAGCATGGTAGCATGTTATGTCTAAAATGAAAATTTAGGTAGAGTGGTGCAAGAGGGAGTGATGATTATTTCTGAGATAAATAGATTACGTAAAGACCATCGTTCATGCTCTGATAAGACAGGTTGTGGTATATTATCCCCATATTCATTATGAGTATCATTAACTATTCCTTCCATGCCTTCAATTTTAGCCATGATTCTAGGAAACTGTATACCAGATAAATCACTAGAAATATTATAATTATGTGGTACTTGATATAAAGCTTCAGTAGTATCTAAGGACATATGAAGTAAAAGAAAAACAAAATAATAAAGATATTATTATTATTATTATTAATATTATTATTATTAGTTAAGTACATAAAAAAAAACTCTTTTTTTATTTCACATTTTTTTTTTATATATATATTTTAGAAGATAGGTTTATATGATATATATATATATGTGTCTTTTTTTTTTAGAAGGTAGACACGTACATACTTATAAATATATATATTTATATATTTTTCATAAGCAAAAATTATATATAGTTTATTATTATTTTTTTATTTTATCATTTTTTTTAAAAAAACTAGATTATTTATAAGGTAGAATAAGTATATATATAGATATAGATATAGTGGGAGAAAGAGTTTTAAACCTAACTTTTTTTATTTATAATTTTCATTAACCGTTCCCCGGCAACAGCGCCAAAAACTTGATGATATCCTATTGAGGCGTTTTCTTATCACACCCAAGTGTAGGTGATTGTAGAAGTAACAAGGTTCTGGAAGTCCAGGTCGAACCCACAAGTAACGAGAAACAAAGATAGGCAATAACTATTTTGTCACTAAGAAGAAAATAAAAGATGATGGATTTTTGTGGGGTTTTACTAAACTACTAGTTTTTATATTTTTGCAATAAAACTAATTAAAAACTAATTTTTTCTAAGTAGTTTACGGTAAAGATTTAAACAGTGCAAAATAAATAAATCTAAGATACTAGTAAGAAAAGGAAGAAAAAGAAATAAAAGCTAAATTTACATAAAATGACTTTATGGATATTATTATAGCGAAAGATGAAAATAATACAAATATTTAAGAAAAAGTATTAAAAACAGGAAATATTAATTAACTTGAGAGAAATGATTTAAAAGAATTGGGAATATGCAAAATCAACACTAGATCCCACAACTTTTGTACATTTAAAAAGGATTTGGCATTTAAGACCGCAGAGTCATTCTTTATTTGAAAATAAACTTTCACTAGTCACGGTCATATCAAGTGTGTCAGGTTTGATATGAAACGACGTCGTTTGGTTTGAAGAAAATAAAAAGGCAATTGGGCACTAGCCAGGTTCGAACCGTGACCCACCGCGGACGTGAGTTTATCGACGCCCAATCCCCACCACTCTGTCACTACACAATTGCATGTCCATTAGTGGATCGAAATATATATAAACACATATTTGAAATGTAAATTTTGTCATATGAATTGTTTGAGTATGCTAAGTGTTTTTTTTTATGACAAAAGGCATAGTTTGACAATCCACATAATTATATTCTAATTTCAAATATGTAATCTTTTGATGTCCAATATAGCCATAGTATATAAACATGTTAAATGGTCATAAACTATAGATACATAGATATCCTTGGCCATAAACGAAAAAACAACCCAACTAAATAAATTTGCCCATTTTAGATTAGTGCACAGAAGCTGTGGTTTTGTAAGTTTTTATTGCATATCCCCAATTAAAGTTTTAGCCTACCATTTTGGAATTGAAACTGTCTTCCAAATAATCTTTTAAAAAAAGATTAAATAGATATACACAGTGACTGCCCAATTAAATTTAAAGTTATTAAACTAAGGTAAGGGTGAAATATAATATTAATATATTTTTTTTCCTCACTTAACATGAGTTGGGGTTGAATTTGTGGAATCTGCAAAATAATAAAGTTTAGTACAACTAGGCTTAATAAAACATAAACAAATGGAAATACTGAATTAAAATAAAATACTAAACCTTTGACTTTGAATTCTTGTGGGGTCACAGTGGTTGAACTTCAAGAACACAAGTAAGGCCAAACAAAATCCTAATCTACTTTGGGAGTGAGATATGGGTATGGTGTGCTTGGGACTTTAGTAGGTGATTATAACAACTATGTGGCTAAGAAATTTGGCATTTACTTGCAAAATCTGTCTTCTAGTGAATGGAAACATTGCTATAAAAACTGGAAATTTTGGGTTTTAAACTATTTTAGGGGACAACTATAAGTACTACTAGACTAAAAATATTAAATCTAAATTTTGCTAGGAATCTTTTACTACAAAGTGACAAAGGTTGTACAAGAAAACAAATATTTTATTTTGAGAAATACAGTACACAAAGTTTTGCTACATTTTTTTTAACACAAAATCATCAATTACATAAAAGTAAATTTTTACAACTACGGGAACTAGAAAAAGCAAAGAAAAACTAGAGTCTCCTACTTCTAGGGACAATATGAAGTTCTCACATGATAACCTCCCTAAACTATTCTCTCCCTAACAGTGTGTGTGAAGCTGTTGCAGCTCGTTGTGCTTGTTGAGCTTTTTTTGTTGGCTCTCTGCTCTTGGCTTTATAGACGAATTTGGAGATGCATTCGTCACTGCCTTCATTATGTGCCCATTTTTTCCTCCGCGCTTTGTCCCATTTTCTTCAGCTCTCTGACATACTTTGAAAAATGCAGCTGAGAGAGAGAGAGAGAGAGAGAGAGAGAGAGAGAGAGAGAGAGAGAGAGAGAAACGTAATGCATATAACATGCATTACTGTCAATGCTTTAGGATAGTTTATATAATTTTTTTTTGTCTTTTTGTTCGTTTGTTGAATGGTTTACAGGAGCTTACTATTCATGTTTTGACTATGGAATATACTATGGTATGGTTGCTACTTATTTCTTTCCCTAAGGATATAAAATATGTAAAAACAAATAATTACACGTATTTGAGTGACATCACCATTAAATTATATTAATTTAAATATGCATGTAAAACTAGGGATTTGTGGGATTAAATAAGCACTATATCTATTATATTGGCACATGAATGTGCAATATTCAGTGTTTGTCACTGGACAGAGAAGAAAAACGAGAGACCTTGAGGTTTTCAAGCTCACACACCAACCAAACACACCTTAAGTGAGTCCTAACTCACGTGGTTCCTCTATTTGATATTTATACTAGTTGTTATGAAGTTTAAACGTATTAACCACGTCCTTATGACGTTTATATATGCTATTTTATAAATCTGCTGGAGAAGACGAAGTGCCAATCGATTGGCATGATTTCCAATCGATTGCCATCAATCTGGTCCCAATCAATTGCATGGAATTTCAATTGATTGACATTCCAATCGCTTACCATATTTTCTCAATCGATTGTTATGACTTTTTATTCTAATCGATTGGACCCTTGTCCCCAATCAATTGACATTGGCAGAACATGGTTTCCATTGCCTATGTGTTATATAAGAGGTCGATTATTGGACTGTCAATTCAGACTTCCTCTACGCGATTGTGTTAGGCAGGGATGATGTAACACCAAAGATAATAATGGGAATTTGATAAATGAAAGAATATGACGACATGGGTGACATGTTGATTCTTGTATATGTTTGATATCAGTTTCTTTTCATCAGAGTAGTTAGGCCACATTGGGAATTGTCATGTGTCGATGTTAAAACGGAACTTAGGTAGGTTTGGTAAGTTCTAGGAACGGTACGTGGACGGACCAAGTAGTCCTAAGATAGATTGGATGATCTATGATATGCTCTTAAAAGCGTTGAGCTGTGTGATATGCTCTTAAAAGCGGTGAGCTGGGATCACTAGTAGATGACATTGAGTCGTGGCAGTAGATTGATATGCCTTATTGGAAAAGTTATGTCCCTGTATTGTGGTGATATGCATATGTTCTTAAAAGCTGGGGATGGACTGATGTGGAGTCCATGACCTGCGGTGAACTATTGATATGCTCATAAAAGCGGTGGACGGAATAGGGTATATCCCTTGAGTTAAATGATTGAGTCTGTTCATTCAGTCAGAGTATGTTGAATACCTGTCTTCGAGTAACAAGACGACAAGGGTTGGTTAACGACGTTGAGTAAAGAAAAAAGATATTATTATAGTAGAATTTGACTCGTGTCTTCATAAACTTGTTTTACTTCAGATAAACGGTACCTTGTTAGTTTATACTCACTCAGCTCTCAGTAAGCTGAAAGCCTTTATTTCCTGGACTTTCCCCATCCAGACTATCCTGTACCTTATTCTACAGGTGACGGAGCTTACAACGATGGTTACTATCTGGGAGGAGAATACGCAGAGGGTGGCCCCACTGATGATGTCTATGCTGGGGAGGACTACTACGCTGATGTTTATGCTTGTTGAAGATCTAGAGATAGCTACTAGTTTATTATTTCTATTTAGACTGTTTTGTTATATTTGGTACTTGGGCATATGTTGCTTCCAAACCTTATATACTTCTACTGTAACTCTATTGTTGTGATGCTCTGATGTTGGTGATATACTAGGTTTTCTTTATATTATTGTGGGTTGTTCTTTCTGTTAACCAGAACTGTGTGGTGTGGACAATTAGTGACAATCACCAGTCATTCCCTATGGACTCAAAAAGGAAATTTACTATTCTCTATTTTTGCTGCTCTGGGGCATGACATTTGCTAACCTCAAAGCCTATGCAGTTATGGTTCTTCCAACTCTATGCCTGGGCTAAACTGAATTGTTTTGGGCACATCAATGTCTTTCACAGTTGACATTGTTCCAAAAATTTCATCTTGGGTGTATTGTGTGAGAGTAATTCTTCGCTTCCTAAATTTGAATCCCAAATTTAGTTTTCAAATGGTTTAACAGTTGTACGTCGTGGTTGTGGTCAGTGGTATGGCAAAGTGTTTAGGAACCAAATTTGAAAATCGAATTTGGGAAGAGTAGCATATTTATTTTGATAATATCAAACTTTACCATTCTGGTGTCTTTTATTGTTCTTAGGGATGTGCTCTCGATGAAATTTGATTGTTATATCAATGCGAAACTTTGTAACTTGGGTTATTCCATACCTTAGAAGCAGGAATCTTTAAAAGTGGTCACGCTCCCTGCTTCCACTCCCGCTTCCAACCCTGCTTCCGCTCCTGCCCTGCTTAAGAAGAAACCTTTGAAACCTCATAAAGTTTGGCGCTTTTCCGCCCCCGCCCCATCTCTCGCTTCATGCAACTTAGTTCCGTACATTATCTTTTGCACTTTAAGCAATAAGGTGTATGGAGGGAAATTGGAACTCTCAAATATGATTTTGCAATAGTCTAAATTTGGGCCTTTTCAAGTAATTTATGTCTCTTTTAAGTTTTCTGACTTAAAATATATGTGAACTTCTTTCTCTAGGTTTCGTCAAGAAATGAATCCAAAAGCTTATTACAAAAGGGAACAAATTAAAGGTTTCATCTAAAGTTGGTAACTTCATTATCCTTTCTGTTTTGCAATTTTTTGGAGTATTTACTTGCTTGGAAAAGATTATAATATATTACTACATACCTTGAATAGCAGTACCTGTATCGAACATAGTGTTAACGAAAACTTAATAGGATCAGATTATTACATTTGATCAGTTATGTGAAAGTTATGTGATTCAATTTCTATTAATTATTGTACAAACAACAGGAAGGGGAAATCTTTGGGGCTTCTAAAGTCGAGCTTTAATTTTCCTGTGATGTAAGCCAAGTGCTAATGTCATTTATACCCTTGAAAATTGGTTTATTTTCTTCTTACTTGAATTAATTTCACCTATTTCTTTTCTTTAGGTAGAATTGATCTCCCTTGATAGCAGTAACAACATTACTGGGTGATATCCATATGATCAAACACCTATGACAAGTAATTGACTTTGACATCCGCTTTATGCTTTTATCTTTTAAGTTAAAAACAATGGAAGACCTTCACAATAATAATAATAATACAAGTTTAATATTAGTCGTATAATGCATTGGCTGGTCAGGAAACATTTATTGTCCTTGCTTATTTGATGTGTGCTTAGCAGCTAAAAACCCACACATTGTACATCAAAGGAGCATCCCTTTACTTTCGAAACAAGGACACTCAGGATGAGAAATTCTTATGAAAGGTTGCTGAAATATGTGATATTAAAGCAAAATACGTGTGGATAGTTTGAAAATTATTGAATCGAACTCATTTTTTGTTGTTGATGTTGAGAAAGGAACACGATAAATACTTGAGCATATACTGTTTGGAAAATTTATGGAAAAAAGTTTATAGGGTTCTCAACTTGCAGATCATGAATTTTGTGCTATATAATTACAAGGGTATGGGACATTCTGATAGAACAAATATTTGGGATGGAAGCATATAATTTATTATAACTTACTGGTTATGCTCCATTGATGTGGAAATGATGTGGACTATGGTGATTGTAGTGGCAATATGAGAACATGGTGATAAAAGTATAAGTTAAATTTGTGGTTAAATGATTGATGTTATGTGTGAAACATGGTTTAATTTAAGAGTTTGAGGAAAAAATCATATGACAAATGACGTAACTGCACATTGCGCGGGGTGCTATGCTAGTATCTATATAATATTGGAGCTCATTTTGTTGCATTCAACTTATGACCAGGGCGAAGAAACTTATGACAATGATGATTAACATTATGTGATTGGTTGGCTTTTGCTGCCTCACCTCCTCTTTCTTAACTCACCCCCTTTCCAAACAAAGAGAATCTTTTTATTTATTTATTATTTTGTTCCTCTTCCTCTCTCTCCCTCTTCTGATCAACCACGACCCCTCTCTCTCTCTCTCTAGCCCCCACCGGGGGGGAGAGATTGGATGTTTCAATTTAGTTAGCTTTTGGTTGTTTCAATCCTTGTAGCTTTTGAAATTTGAAAATTGGGTGTTGCATATCTCTATAGATTTGGTATAATTTTATTTTCTTTCCCTTAATTGTGTTGCCCCTAATTTTATTTGATTTCCCTAATCCTTGTTTTTCTTTTCCATAACCAGTTGTCCTGGAATAGGTGTTTCAATGAATAGTTGTTTCAATTGATTCTTTCCAATTTTTTATTTTTTTGGAGGAATAGGTGTTTCATTTGATGGTTGGATGTTGGGTGTTTCAATCTACATTGTGTGTTTGAATTTCAAAGTTGGGATTACAGACTTTTCAGTTTGGTTGTTTCAATTATGTTTCAATTGTGTTGCTTATCTCTATCTACAGAAAGAAGAGATTTATTTGTCCCTAAATTGCGTTGCCCATAATTTTATTTAATTTCTCTAATTTTTTTCTCCAAAAGAAAGATGAATTTTATTACAATCAGCCAAAGCTTTCCCCAAATTTATTTCCCTAAATTGTGATTTTTCTTTCCAATTTTGCCCTAATTTAATTTGCTTTCCCTGAATTATTTTTATTCATTTCCACAAATTTGCCCCTAATTTTAGGGGATTGTCTGAATTGAAGTGGCAAAGACCCCTATTACTTTCCCTTTTAACTTTCCTAAAATTCATATCAACACTCCTAAAATCTCTTTATCCATAAAGGCTATTATATGAGTCAACACATTCTATATTTACCAAGACTTTACTTCAATTATGGATTTCTTATATTTACATTTCAATCTCTCTCTTTTCGTTTCACTTGCATAGTCTCTCTCCATCCTCCCACTCTCTTTGAAACTCCCACTAGCCTTTTCTCATCTCTATTTCTTTTTTGAGGTATGTTCTTTCTCTCAAAATTTATCTATGTATCTTTTTTTTTTCTTTTTTTCTTCCCCCCAATTTCTAAGATCTATTTTCTTTGTTTTTTTGGTTACTACAAACCGAGAAGATGATCAAATCTTTACTTATAGTTTCTGTCATTTCCCTTATTTTCACTCTATTTGTTTCTATAGAAAAATAAAATGAAATACATACATATAGTGGTATTTGAAACTTGGGGTACATTCTATGCACTTTCATTCATTCATTTCTTTTTTGATAGATTCTAGACAACCAAACATAACTTAACACTTTCTTTGGATTCACATTTGTTTAGTTAATATATAACTGCATTAGTTGAAAGTTGATTAATGTTTCATTTACCTTTTTGATTTTTTATAGCCAATGATGTCTAAGGTCTCTAATTTCTCTGATCAAAATTTTTTATACCTTTATGATCAAAACATTTTCTTCATTCCCTTAAACTACTGGAAGGGCAGTGTTGGTTTGAAAATATGAATTATAAAGGTTACTGAAGACTACTGAAGAACTATAAAGGTTGCCAAAAGTTAAGAAATGCAAATCTGAAGCCACGGGCAGTACCTACACAGGGTCTTATGTTTTTTTTTTGAATTCTACTCACGACCTGTGTATTAATTTTTCATCATTTTGAATTCTACCCAAATCACACAGATCTCTCACTTCTAATCCCAGTATAATCTGGGTTTGGGGGTTACTGCTTACTTTTTTTTAGAGTCCATGGGTTATGAAAACCAGTTTTCCCCATGGTTATGTGCTTTTCAAGGTTTACTTGTGTTTAATTTTATGTATTCTTTGAACGTACTTACTATACATTTCTCTACCTTGATTTCTTTCTTTTTCTTTGAATGTTGAACTCTACTAATTTTTTATGCAGAGATTTGTCATACCATTGTTTTAACTGGAGCAAGGGCAGATTTTCATGGTTATGATTTCATTTTTTTGGTGCTTAGTTTCTTCAACTCATTTCAATCATTGTTTCTGTAACGCCCCGAAAACTAAGCCACGTGGGCGAGGTCAACGAGTCAAACAATATAACGTAAAGCACGAAATAGTCCAACATGGACCAATCCACAAGGTGGACGCATAGGGGAAATCCAACGTGGATTCTAAAGAAAGTCATGAAAAAGTCAAGGATTGACCCTCGAGGACCAAACGGGTCAAATAGGGTCAATCAACATGGTTTTGGTTTTTAAAACAAGTTTAAAAGAAAGTTGGGTAGAGCCACATTGAGAAAAGAAACAAAAGTTTGAGTTTCACTTTGAAAGTTTACAATAATAGGGGTTTGGGAAAGATTACGACCAAACAGTCCTTAGGAAATTGAAAGTAATAATTTTCCCATAATACGGTAACCATGGGCTAAGAAACGCTAACAAGGATTAAAAACATAATTTAACAAGGACCCTAAAGGATCCAACTGTCAAGATTAAGATTAAGCGGAGGATTTACAAATAGTTTCTTGTAATTCAAATCTATGAATGAGATAACTAATAACAAGTACGATGTTCCTACCATGAACTATATCATTGGAACGTAAGCAAAATTACAAGACTTCCTCATAAGGAATCTTCCAAAATGAGACGCCACGCGTCGGATAACTCTTGGGCTGTGCCCTAATCAACATTTCCTGCAAAAGGGGGTTTTATAGATTCATCAAGCACGACGGCTCAATAGAAAACATTGTAGAAATGTAGTACTACTTCTAAAATCATTTTATGACATGCGGTGCAATGTTTTGCCGCCGTGGCGATGCAATTAGCCGGATGGCCAAACCGTGAGACATTCCCAACTCGACTTCTATAATCACTCACTCTCAACATCGGATGCAAGGCACTCCAACGTGAGAGTAGCATACAAGATTTTCGTTAGCTAATCGAACATGACCTTGTGTTTTTAAATGTTTTAAGGATCACAAACAACCTTCCTCACTTGACACCCGTTTCCGGAATTTCATCAAACCGCTATCCCCAAACGGAGATTTCAAGAGACATTCCCCAATCGTGGGAATTTTACCAATATCATACTCCCAAGTCAATGCTATGAATGCTTTGCCGACTTGGCGATTATGAAATGCTACTAAATGATTATGCCTTAACAATGTTATTTCTATGAATTTTAATATTATGAAATAGACATGATGGATCATAATATCCAAAACAAATAAGTCAAGAAATTCATGTAGGGCATAAACATTATCTTAGTCATTAAAGAACTTATTAACAATAAGAAGTAATTTAATTCATAGCAACTCACTTATCATTTAGATTAAGTAAGTATTCAACTAAACACACAAGAACAACTAAATAGTTATTCATGTAGGAAGAAATCAAGACAAGATTAATTTGTATTATCTCTAATCATACACATGGCAAACCATGAAATTAGAAAGAGGAGTGCACTTAAACAATGAAATCTACCTCTTGAATATTTGAGCAAATACTCTCAGGAAAGAAATTCAAAGGGAAAATCATCAATACTAGCATTTCCTACAAGATATCAACACCTAGTTACATAAACCGAACTTAGGAAATGAGACCTATGGTGTACTAAGATAACATAAATTACCTCTTGAGTTATAGTTCAAGAAGTACCAAACCATAAATCCCACGAAGAAACCGAGAACATCGATGTGAAGATGTAGGTGAGATGATCAATTTTATCTCTAATAGCCTTTCCAAATATGGCTTGATGGTCTTCAAAGGAAGCTTTAGAGTCTAAGCTTCCATGGAAGTTCTTGACTTCCAAAACAAGATAGAGATTAGAGACATGTAGAGAGAAAATTAAAAAGAAAAATGAGAGGGAGAGCTAGATATGGGTTATATATAGGATGATGAAGGAGGGGGAAGCTTCTTAGTGAAGCTTTAGTTGTTGGGGTGGTTGGGAGTGGTTAGGGAGTGGTTTGGGAGTTGACTTGACGGTCCCAGTCTTGTCTCCCTTACACATACACACAAAAATATATAAGGGATATTAGGTCATAGACCCCTTAAAATTATGTGTTTTAGTAAAAAACCCACGTTTTTTTGTAGTTTTATGAAAAGCCCCTCGCTACTTTTCGTATTTGATGAAAAGCTTCTCCGCTCACAGATTATGTTATATCATCTGTGAACTTTAAATCATCATAACTCACTCGTTTTTTGGCCTTTTTGGGTGATTTTTTTTTATATCATGTATTTTTTCGAGATCTACGCATTAGACTTGAAAGTTGACAAAAAAAAGTAAGTTGGAACTTCATTTTTAATTTTTATCGTTTAGATATATAATATTATCTATTTACACTAACAGATAACAATATTTGTCAACTTTAAACCACCATAACTTTATCAATTCTTGGGCTTTTTGGGTGATTTTTTTTTTTAATTCATGTATTTATTTGAGATCTACGCATTGAACTTGAAAGTTGTACAAAAAAAAAAGCAATTTAGAATTTCGTTTTTCATTTTTATCTTCCAGACACAAACAGATAATATTATCTGTTTACAATAACAGATAATATTATTTGTCAACTTTAAACCACCATAACTTTATCAATTCTTGGGCTTTTTTGGTGATTTTTTTTTTTTTTTGATTTCATGTATTTCTTTAAGATCTACGCATCGGACTTGAAAGTTGTACAAAAAAAATTTGGAACTTTGTTTTTCATTTTTATCTTTCAGACACAAACAGATAATATTATCTGTTTACACTAACAGATAATATTCTTTGTCAACTTTAAACCACCATAACTTCATCAATTCTTGGACTTTTTGGGTGATTTTTTTTTTTTTGATTTCATGTATTTCTTTAAGATCTACGCATCGAACTTGAAAGTTCTACAAAAAAAATAATTTGGAGCTTCATTTTTCATTATTATCTTTCAGACACAAACAGATAATATTATCTGTTTACACTAACAGATAATATTATTTGTCAATTTTAAACTACCATAACTTTATCAATTCTTAGGCTTTTTGGGTGATTTTTTTTTTATTTCATGTATTTCTTTAAGATCTACGCATCGGACTTGAAAGTTCTACCAAAAAAATAATAATTTAGAACTTCGTTTTTCATTTTTATCTTTCAGACACAAACAGATAATATTATTTGTTTACACTAACAGATAATATTATTTGTCAACTTTAAACCACCATAACTTTATCAATTCTTGGGCTTTTTGGTTTATTTTAATTTTTTATTTCATATATTTCTTTGAGATCTACGCAATAAGCGTGGAAATTTTAAGAAAAAAAGTCAAGTTGCAGCCTAATTTTGAGGTTTTATCTATCTTACAGATAATATTATCTGTTATCTGTGTGTCTAACAGATAATATTATCCGTCAACTTTAAACTACCATAACTTTATCAATTCTTGGGTTTTTTGGGTGATTTTTTTTTTTATTTCGTGTATTTTTTTTAAGATCTATGCATCTATGGTGCCAATTGTACGAAAGAAATATATTTTTATTATATGTATGCGAAAAAAATGCATATTTTCATATATGTTTGATGTTTAGTTTTTTTTTGTCCCAGTATTTCATGATCAACACTGAACTTGATTGATAGATCTCGTTTTGCTGATTTCAAAACATCAAATTTAATGAAAAGGGGACTTGTATAACAAAAGTTATAGCAATTTGAGTGTAAAAAGGGCCTAATGCGATAAAGAAAAGTAGCATGGATTTTAGTTTTGAAGAGTTTTATTTGAGGGGGATATGGCTGAAGGTCCCAATATATAACATACATATACACATGTGCTAATTTAAATGTAGATGTGATACCAATTGGACGGAAATAAATTTACTGTCCCAAACCAAGACCCACATTGGCCCAAAATTACAAAATTACCCTTTATAAAAATCTAGGTTTCTACAGTTTCATTATGATTTCTAAAGTTGCAAAAGGTTCTGTTATGGTGCTGAGTTGGAGCAAAAGTTGTAGAAATTCTAGAATAGCAAAGCCTAGCATTTTTATGGGCTTGGGGCCTATCATACAAAAGGGCCTCCAAATTGCTCTCTAGACCTATATATATATATTGTCTTTGTACATTTGATTCTTGATACATACTACATTAACTAAACATTTGATATCTCAAAATACCAATAAATAACTCACAAATCAAACTATAATATATAAATATTCTTGTAAATATATGTGTAAATAGACAAAAAAACAAAAATTGATTCGGGGGCAAACCCTAATTGTGCAAAGGGCCACGGTATACTAATCTCGCATGTGGTCCCCAATATCTCAGGAACAGTCCTGAGAATACCTAACCCTCCTATTAGCTCTTCTTTTTTTTTTTTTTTTTTTTTTTTTTTCTGTGGGTGGGGGTGGGGGGCATTTTTTCCCAAGATTTCTCATTTAACTTTAACACCCCCCAGCCTCTTTTTTTGTTTTTGGCCATTTTCTTTTTTTTTTTCCCCCAAGATTTCTCTTTATTATAACCCTTTTTTTAAATTGATTTTGCCACTCTCTCTCTCTCTCTCTCTCCCTCTCTCTCTCTCTCTCTCTCTCTCATTTGGAAAGACTAAATAAATAGACAGATGGCAGCCCATGTGGGCAAAGACGTGCCAAATTCTTTTGTATTTTTTGGGCAAAGACAGATTCAAATTTGAACATATTCTCTATGCTCACACCTTTCCACCCCGCTTTTCAAAAAAAAAAATTTAATAAAAAATAATAGATTTCTATTTATTATTATTTTTTTTTTATTTCATTTTTTTTTGTAATAATTGTTTTCTACTTAAAGTTTTGGTAATGTGATGAGGAATTTTTGTCATTTTTTTGGGCTAAGTAGACAATTTTTGTCCTGTTGAAGGTCCAAGCTAACGCATTCTTCAACTTTTGAATTTACTAAGTAGGAGATTCAATAAATATTTAAATAAAAAAGTATTGCTGCTATTTAGTACTTTTTAACGGTGCATGCTTCTATTTGTTTTTTTTTAATTTTTTATTTAACTTTTTTTTATAGCAACTAAAAAGTAGATTTGGCGTGTCTGAAATCTAAATGACAATACGAAAGTGTTATTAACGAAGGACAAGTCAAGCAAAAAGTGAAGAAATCCATTTTTTTTTTGCCACATGAATTACTGATGTGAGGTGTTCTACTTTTGTTGTAAGCACAATTCATTGTAATTGGGAGTTTTCATACAAGTATAATTGACTTATAGCCAAACATATGAAGTATTGATGTGAGATGTTCAATTTTTGTTGTAAGTATAATTTATTGCAATTTGAAGCTTTCATGCAAATATAGTTGACTAATAGCCAAACACATATATGTTTTGGTAAATTGCAAATTACACCCTTATAGTTTGAGGATTGTGCAAATTACACCATATTGTTTCAATTTTGGCAATTTACACCCTATAATTTGAAAATTATGCAAAATCTACCCAATTACACAAAAAAAAAAAAAAAAAAAAAAAAAAAAAAAAAAAAAAACAAGGGCACAATGGGCGTACCTTGGAGTATAGTTCAGTGGGAGCAAAAGCTTTTTCCATTGTGCCAAATATTGTCACACCCCAATCCGCCTCGTCCAAATTAGGACACATGTAATAATGCTACAAGCGCTCAATTATACTAACTAGCAAAGAAACATGCGAATTACTAAGAAACACATGTGTTTAACAACATAAAAGAACTCTATTGTGACAAAACAGCCTCAAGGGCAACATGGTCATTAAAAAAATATAGAATATTTTATACCAAAAGATAGGTCTTTGAGTTCCGGTTCCAACGCAAAAAACGGCGCTCAAATATGAATTTTCTAGAAAGAGTTATGTTAGTTTCCGTAAAAGCCATTTGGCTGAAACCAGACCTGCGGATCGATCCGCCCCAAAACCGGATCGATCCAATTTTGGCAGAATGCCATCTCTACCTAATCCAGCTGCTCCGGATCGAACTGCCCAAGGCCCGGATCGATCCGATTTCTGCAGAATTCAATTTTTTTAGCAGAAAATCCCTGGCTGCAAGTTCAAAACATATCCAAAGCCAAACCAAACCATATAGGACTTGGGGAAAAAAACTCTCCAAAACCTTTATATTAATACTCAAAAACCTTTCTAAACATCTTTAAACCATAGTTACCATCACATGAGGATCAAAATAGGTTCTTGAATCACAATCTTCATCCAAAACCAGCCTTTTACCAAAAACTTGTTGAAATGAACTTAAAGTCAAACTAATCCTTATGAACATCTACAAACCATTTCCAAAGCATTCCAAAGTCTTTAAAACTTTCATAACCATGACAACAAACATATTTAAATACCTTCACACAATCAAAATATGACTCAAACCTCATTTGAAACAAATTGAAACATGGGAACCCCATACTTGGTAGAACTACATAAGTAATGAAAATTATCCAAAACATGGATTCAAGAACTTACAACCAACTTGCTTGTGTATAAACCTTGCCCAAAATGATTGTGACACTAATCTGAACTTGCCAGAAAGATCCAATCTCAACCAACTCACATACCCATAGTCGCTACGCATAAGAAATACATAAGTTTGTCAAATGTAACTACAATTTCCCAATCACCTATATTACAACACAAGTCAAGGACTCCAAGTTACAAGTTACACTATATTACAAGTTATAGACATAACCACGAGTCCCAAATTTCTCCCCCATTCCCAAGCACATTACTTCCTCTCCGGATATTGTTCCGTACCTGCGATGGTTGTTATTTATTACAACAGAAAAGGAAAATGATTTTCTTAAGCATTACGCTTAGATAGCAATCCAAAGATGGTCAAATGCTTAACATGTGCAAATGCTACAAATGAACACATAAATCATGAATGTATTCGCTGAACTACTGGTTCGATGATTCATTCAGACCCGAAGACCTTCCCATTGGTCCCGTGGTCACTTATATTCCTTGAACTTCTGATTCCACGGATTCTTCCTCTTCATCTCCTTTATTACTCCCAACAATTAATCATTTCCCCAGTATTCATTAAATACCACATAAACACATAATCACATAACATGACAACTTTTCATATAATTGACATGCTAAGGTATGATTTATCAATACTACAACTTCTAAGCATTAATTTACAACTTCTAACAATAATTGAAGAAATGAACAAGTTAAACCACAACCATTGCTAGTTAGAAAACTCACCTCTAACAAGTTTTACCAAAATCACATCAAAAAGTGCAGAATTTCACCAATTTTCAGCCCAAAGTTCACTCTGAAGAAATTCCTACATGAACTCGGTAGACGGCGTCTCACTGATTAGTATGAGCTACCAAAATCCAACAATTATAACGTAAATTAAAGTTGTAGGAACAATCGTCTCACCTACACGAGTCCGTAAACGGCTTCGGTTCGCGAATTGGACGTCGGACGGCGACGGAACGACGGAAAAATGACGTCGGTGTCTCGTGTTTGTCTTCTCTCTCTCCAGTTCTCTCTCTTTTTTCTTAAATTTTTGTAAATTCTTGAGAACTCTCCCATTCTCTTGACACATACACACATGCACAAACATGTGGTGTCAAAGCCTCATTTTTCCCACTATTCATTTGCACCCCCAGATTTTTCCTAAGTTCCTATTATGAAATCCCCTAAACATTTCATTTACTACCCCATTATTTGAATGGGTGTTTGTCTAAGTCTTGTATGGATCCCAACGTGGTCCCAAATATTTTGTGAAGTTGCTATCGCACCTACTAATTATGAATCTTTTCCAGTTAAACCCTTATTTGGGTGTCCAAACGAATGCTAACACATAACAATATATTATGAAAACAACTTAACAAATATTCATGTAATCATATAAAATGCATTTAATCATTTAAAATGCAAATTACTAATTAGCCTTTCATTGAGTCCCATTCCAATACCTGTCCCACCTCAAGAGGGACTTTTCCAAATGGTGTCCTTCTCTGAACATTTTTCATACGGGCGAGTCCAAAGCCTCCCCTTAACCCATTTTATACACTAACTATATAAATTAATGCATATTAACACAATAATTAGCCCTTTTTCTGGGTACGGGTGTTACATTTCTCCCTCCCTAAAAAGAGTTTTGGTCCCCAAACTTACTCTTACCTCAATTTCCAAATAAGTGCGGGTGCTCTGCTCGAATCTCGCCTTCCCGTTCCCAGGTAGCCTCCTCGACTGAATGACTTCTCCATTGAACCATAACAAGTGGAATCACCTTGGTTCTCAATACTTGATCTTTTCTATCAAGTATTTGCACCGGATGCTCCACATAAGTTAAATCTTCCCGAATTTCTAACGGTTCCACAACGATAACATATTCGAATCCGGTACATAGTGTCAAAGCATTTACACGTGGAATATGTTATGAACGTTCGCCAACTCTTATGGCAATTCCAGCCGATAAGTGAATGGTTCCACCCGGTTAAGAATCAAATAAGGTCCAACATATCTTGGGTTGAGCTTACCTCGCATACCAAACCGTGCTATACCTTTTGAAGGAAATACTTTTAAAAACACATAATCACCTACCTCGAACTCCAACAGTCTTCTACCCATATCTGCATAACTTTTGTAACAACTCTAAGCCGTTTGCAACCGTTGTTTAATTAGTTTAATATTGTCAGTAGTGATTTGAACTATTTTCGGTCCCAAATGCTGTTTTTCAACAACTTCCATCCAACAAACCGGTAATCTACACTTTCTACCTATAGTGCCTCGTAAGGTGCCATTCCAATGCTAGTTTAGAAGTTGTTGTAAGAAAATTCAATCAACGGCAAATGAGTTACCCAATCAGCTTTAAAATCCATAACACATACCCTTAACATATCTTCCAAAATCTGAATCACCCTCTCAGATTGACCATCAGTCTGGGGATGAAACGCAGTACTGAAATGTAAAAATGTTCCCATAGATCTTTGTAAGCTCTCCCAAAATCTTAACACAAATTGAGTGTCCCGATCTGACACAATTGACACTGGTGCCCTATGAAGCCGTATAATTTCTCTAATATAAATCTCTACAAGTTTTGATGGATCCTTGGTCTTGATAGGTAGGAAATGGGCTGACTTAGTCAATCGGTCAACAATGACCCAGATACTATCATTTGACTTTGTAGATCTTGGAAATCCCAATAGAAAATCCATTATAATATGTTCCCACTTCCACTCTGGTATCTCTAAAGAGTGTAGTTCTCCATCGGGTCGCTGATGTTCTATTTTCACTTTTTGACAAGTCATGCACTTAGCAACGAATTCTGCAAACTTCTCGCTTCATACCACTCCACCAATAAATATCCCGTAAATCTTTGTACATTTTGGTACTACCTAGATGTACTGAATACATGGCTTTGTGAGCTTCTTCCATAACTTTATTTCTCAGATCTCCAACTTTAGGTACACATAACTGGTTAATATATTTTAGAACACTACCTTGAAAATTGAACTCCGGCCTTCTACCCTCAAGTAATTCATTCATAATTTTCTTAAAATTTGGATCTAGAAGTTGATTAGATTTTATCTCATCAATAAGACTCGGTTGTGCCATAATCATAGCCATTAACCCACCTTCAATTCTGGGAACCACTTCAAGTTGCAATTGTTCAAATTCTTTCACTAATTTTTCCTGTCCCGTTAAGGTATAAGCTAAGTTTTTCGACGACTTCCGGCTCAAAGCATCAGCAACTACATTTGCTTTCCCCGGGTGATATTGAATCTTCAAATCATAATCTTTCATAAGTTCCAACCACCTTCTTTGTTGCATATTAAGATCTCTTTGAGTGAATAAATATTTCAGACTTTTATGATCGGTGAAGATTTCATAAGTCTCCCCGTATCGATAATGCCTCAAAATTTTCAAGGCGAAGATTACCGCCGCTAACTCCAGATCGTGTGTTGGGTAATTTTTCTCGTGTGGTCTCAGCTATCTTGAAGCATAGGCTATTATTACCTTATCACCTTGAGTCAACACACATCCCAGGCTTTGATGAGAAGCATCACTATAAATTCTGAAATTTTCGGCACTTGTTGGAATTGTAAGTATTGGTGCCATTGTTAACTTTTCCTTCAATACTAAGAAGAAATCTTCACACTCCTTATACCACTCAAACGGTACGTCTTTTCTCATCAATCTCATCATTAGAGTCACAATTCTAGAAAAATCTTTGACGAATCTTCTGTAGTATGTGGCTGACCCCAAGAAACTTCAAACTTGGGCACATTAGTCGGTCTTGACCAATTCATAACGGCCTCAATCTTCTGTGGGTCCACAGAAATACCCTCCTTATAGATCATATGCCCTCAAAATGTGACACTTGTCAACCAAAACTCGCTTTTCTTCAATTTCCCAAATAACTATTTCTCTCGAAGTCATTGTAAAGCTAGTCTCAAGTGTTGCTCATGCTCCTCCAAACTCTTAGAGTAAATGAGAATGTCATCAATGAATACTATTACGAACTCGTCCAAGTACGATTTGAATACACGGTTCATCAAATCCATGAAGGCAGCGGGTGCATTAGTAACTCCAAACGGCATCACTAGGAATTCATAGTGTCCGTATCGAGTCCTAAAGGCCGCCTTCTCTACATCCTGTACTTTAACTTTCAGTTGATGGTACCCAAATCTCAAATCTATCTTTGAAAATATTTGAATCCCTTGAAGTTAGTCGAATAAGTAGTCAATGCGTGGCAACGGGTATTTGTTCTTGATGGTTACCTTGTTGATCTCCCAGTAGTCAATGCACATCCGCATTGTACCTTCTTTCTTTTTCATAAATAATACCGGTGCACCCCATGGTGATACACTCAGCCGATGAAAACCCTTGTCTAACAACTCTTGCAACTGAATCTTTAACTCTTTCAACTCAACCGGTGCCATTCGGTATGGTGCTCGTGAAATAGGTTGAGTTCCCAGCATAGCATCGATACCAAATTCAATTTCTTGATCCATTAACACTAGGTAATTCCTTTGGAAACACATCTGGGAATTCACTAACTATCGGAATATTTTTAAGTTTAAGATCTATGCTCTTAGTATCAAGAATGCTACACAGAAAACCAGGCCAACCCTTCTTCAATAATAGACAAGCTTTAATGGTTGATACTATATATGGCGGTGACACCCTTACCTTGAAAATAAAATATATCTTGATTCGAAATACGAAATACTACCCCTTTATTGTTACAATCGATATTTGCATAATTAGCCGCTACCAATCCATACCCAATATAACATCAAAGTGCTAAACGATTAACGATACTTAATCAACTGTTAAACTTTTCCACCTATATTTCTATCACATTTTCTAAATACCCCTGAGCTAATCATCGGAACCCCCAATGGTATTGCAATAGATAAATCATAATCCAGAAACTCTAATGGTTTATCTAGATACTTAGCAAAGTTGTGTGATACGAATGAGTGTGTGGATCCTGAATCTATAAGTACATTTGCTAGGTGTGAGCAAATGGGAACCATACCTAAAACCACAGTGTCAGCTGAAACAGTCTCCCCTGGCCTAAGCTAATATGACCTTGCCTCTCGCTGCTCCCTCCTCGGAGGTTGAGTAGTCCTCGGTGTAATGGTACTAGCTGTGTATAAACCGGAACCGGAAGCTCCCTGACGCTTGGTTGGACAATCCTTAGCTTGATGTCCCAATTCCTTACAAGAGAAGCATCGACCCTCATATCTATATTCTGATTTGGATAATTTCTGGCGATGTGTCCCAGTTACCAGCAAATATTGCAAATAATTGAGTTTGGAAGTTGATTACATTGTCCCCAATGGAATTTCTGACAAGTTTGACACCTCGGTTTATTCCCACTAGTACCACTGCCACTACTGGCCGATGAACCTCCCAGACTCTGCCTCTTGGCACTTTCGTAGCCACTAAACTCACTTGATCCTGCCCTTTTACTTGGTAGATCGATTTGGTGGTGGTGGCATGCTTTGAAGTATACCCGAGGTCTCTTTTAGCAATGGAAGCAATATCCAATGCCTTAGCATAGGTCTCTGGACGGAATACGGTCACTCGCCCTCGAATGTCGCCTCGAAGTCCTACCACAAACTTCCTTGCCTTCACTTTCTTAGTCATTACAATTTCCCCGGCAAACCTTGCCAAACTTGTAAATTGTGTCGAATACTCTCAAACTGTCTTTCCCCCTTGCACCAACTCCATAAATTCCTTAGCCTTTTGATCCTCAAATTAATTTGGGGGGTATTGTTCATCAAAAATGTCAAGAAATTGATCCCAAGTAGTCAGTTGCCCCAGTCCCAACTTAGTGAGCCACCAGTATTGCACCTCAACTTTTAGCGTATCAGTTGCAAATAGCACTTTCTGTTCCTCTGTACATGGTGACACTCTGAAGATCTTTTCCATATCAGAGATCTAGAAATTAGCCCTCGTTGGATCGGCTTCCCCAAAGAATATCGTCGACATTTGTTTAAGAAATTTTGAGATGGTAACAACTTTCTCCCTCAGATTTGGATTTGGTTGTACCAGTCTCTCCTCAACCACACATATTTCTGCTACTCGTACCAACCCTTCGATTGCTTTTTTGACTCGTTCCATTCAGTTTGAGGTGTCACCTCCAAACATTATGCCTGACACCCAGATATATTATACACACACACACACACGTTACTTTTAAGAAACACATGTCATGCTAATCAACATTAAAAGCATGCTAAGTAAACATATATGCATGATCATATAGCTACATGTCGTTGTGTGTACACTACGCGTCGTATACGTATCTCGTCCCCAAAGGCTCTAACCTACTACTCTAATACCAAAAATTGTCATACCCCAACCTACCTCGTGTAGATTAGGACGCATGTAACAATGCTACTAGTGCTCAATTATACTAACTAGCAAAGGAACATGTGAATTACTAAGAAACACATGTGTTTAACAACATGAAAGAACTCTATTGTGACAAAATAGCCTCAAGGGAAAAATGGTCTTTAATAAAGTATATTAAATTTTATACCGAAATATAGGTCTATGAGTTCTGGTTCCAACACAAAAAACGGCGCACGAATCCAAATTTTCTAGAAAGAGTTATATTTGTTTCTGTAAAAGCCGTCTGGCTGAAACTAGACCTGCAGATCGATCCGCCCATCGATCCGGTTTTGGCAGAATGCCATCTCTGCCTAATCCAGCTACTCTGGATCAATTTGTCCAAGGCCCGAATCGATCCAATTTCTACAGAATTCAATTTTTTTAAGCAGAAAATCCCTTACTACAAGTTCAAAACATGTCCAAAGCCAAACCAAACCATATAGGACTTAGGAAAAAAAAAACTCTCCAAAACCTTTATATTAGCACTCAAAAACATTTCTAAACATCTTGAAACCATAGTTACCATCACATGAGGATCAAAATAGGTTCTTGAATCACAATCTTCATCCAAAACCAGCATTTTACCAAAAACTTGTTGAAATGAACTTAAAGTCAAACTAATCCTTATGAACATCTCTAAACCATTTCCAAAGCATTCAAAGTCTTTAAAACTTTCATAACCATGGCAACAAACATATTTAAATACCTTCACACAATCAAAATATGACTCAAACCTCATTTGAAACAAATTAAAACATGGGAACCTCATACTTGGTAGAACTACATAAGTAATAAAAATTATCCAAAACATGGATTCAAGAACTTACAACCAACTTGCTTGTGTATAAACCTTGCCCAAAATGATTGTGACACTAATCTCACATTCCCATAGTCGCTACAATGTAAGAAATACATAAGTTTGTCAAATGAAACTATAATTTCCCAATCACCTATATTATAACACAAGTCAAGGACTCCAAGTCACAAGTTATACTATATTACAAGTTATAGGTATTGTTTGACAATAACCATCATCATGGAAGTAAGTGTAAATTTGATTTATGCATACTTGTAATTCTATAATATTCATACGAGCACTAGTTTAATGAATTGCATGTTATATTAGATATAGGACATGTAATTGAATGTATAGCATTTATTATGAATATATGTCGTCTAACCTTTGTAACAGGAAGCCTTATCTCTCATGGCAAGTTAGTTTAAATCGTTTTAAATTTTGTTGTGGTTTTATGGCACTTGTAAAGGGCATTATGGTCTCAATCCTACGAAAAGGAAGACCATAGTGGTTTCCCTAGCCAATTGTTCTTTACTTTTCCTAGAATGTTTGTAAGCCTCTTCAGAGGTATAGGATCATGTAATGTAACTTTTGAAGGACTCAAAGAAGGAGCAATGAAGTTGGAGCCCTAGAGAACGAAGCCTTGAAGATGGATCTATGAAGATAGAGCCATGAGAAAGAAGGGCTTGAATGAATGTTTTACTTATGCTTATATCTGTTTGATATGTTGTGATTGCATGAGTAGCATAATGTCTTCAAATTTTTTTTTCTTAAAGTGATGACATAAACAAAATCATTTAGCAAAATTATCATATTTTTTGAAAGAAAATATTATTTGGACACATTGAATGAATATGAGATATTCATGGATAATGAAAAGGGAAACTTTTTTCAAAATGAATTCCTAAATTAAAAAATTCTAGTGGGAGAGAGTCTTATAAAAGATAAAACCTCATGGTGTTCCATCAATATTCATTGTAAAGTAAATGAGATACTGCGAGTCATAGAGTCATCTATGATCACTCCCTTCGGACAGTAGTCCATTCGCTAGTTACTAGATATGAATTCCAATGGAGGAAATTAATGAGACGCATTAGAGAGTGACCTTCCCTCGGAGGCGCTACTTGAAGCAGTTGTCATTAGATTTCTTTTGATGGTATACACTAGAATAATATTTTTAGTAAGAGACTCCCCTCGGAGTTTTATTAAAAATGATTAGAGACTTAAGGATCAGAAGTCATAGACTATTTTGCAATAGTTACATCATTAAGTCTTGATTTTCCCTCGGGGGCTTGACTTCATAATTAAATATTCTGAAGACATTGTATGTTTTGTTTTATTGGAAATCCCATGTAATGCATGTTTGTTGTTATTAGATATCCATACTTATTCTATTCTGCATGTTTTAATTTCAGATTAGCATAATGCCTAAATTTAGTCCTCTTGCCACAATTTTGAGCCAAACCAAGCTAATTGGAAGAAATTATGTTGGTTGGAAAAGAAACCTCGACATTCTTTTGATTACTGTGAGACACAAATTTGTCCTTACCACTCCCCGTCCACCGGCCCCTGCTCCTAATGCCCAAGCTAATGAAGATGATCCACATTTACCATGGCAGAAGGCTGATGAGATGGCTCATCATTACATATTGGCTTCAATGTCCAATATGTTACAACACCAACATTAGTCTATGGCCACGGCTGCGGATAAGATTGCAAAACTCAAAAGGAAATGTTTGGGGAACAAGCGAGTTCTGCTAGGCTTAATGCCATGCAGCAAACCATGAATACCAAGATGTCGGAAGGGACTCCAGTAAGAGAACACGTTTTTAAAATGATTGGATATTTAAATATATTGGAAGTCCTTAGTGCTGACATTGATGGGGAAACCCAAGTTGACATGGTCCTAAACTCACTGCCTCATTCATTCACTCAATTTAAATTAAATTATAATATGAATAAGTTGGGTTATTCATTGAGTGAACTAGTAAGCTCTCTACAGGCATCGGAGGGGATTGTATAGGGTAATCTTGAGACGATTAACATTGAGAAGGCTTCATCCTTTAAATCCAAGAAAGGGAAAATGAGGAAGAAGGGCTCAAAGGTTCAAGTTGGTGGGCCCAAACTAAGCATTGGGAAAAAGGCAAAAGGAGGGAAAGAAAAAGGCTGAAGGAAAGCCAAAGGAAAAGTGTTTCCAGTGTGGTATACAAGGACATTAAAAGAGAAACTATCTATACTACTTACCAACAAAGGACCAAGGTATAAAAGAATCATTGTAATTGAAGTAAGTTTTTTAACAGATACTTCAAATACATGGTGTGTTGATTCTGGTGTAACTAACCATATCTGCAATTCGTTGCAGTGGTTCAGGCCAACGAGGTAGTGCAATGATGGAGAAATCACTTTTACTTTGGGATCTAGTGTAACCGTTTCAGCAGTTGCAGTTGGAGTAGTAGTTTTAGTTTTTCCTAGGAATAAAACGTTAGTCTTATCGGATGTACTTTACGTTCCTTCTATAAGGTGTAATCTTATTTCGGTTTCTAGTTTAGTGAATAATGGTTATTCATTTTCTTTTGGTAATGAAATCTCAATTAAAAGAAATAGTTCTTTTATTGGCTCTGGTATGTTGTCTAATGGTTTATTCTTGATTAATCCAATTTCTCTAGAAACTTTAGAAGTGGAATTGAATAACTCAATGGTAACTATACCATCTAAAAGGACGGAACCTTCTTTAAATCCAACAAAGCTTTGGCACATAAAATTAGGACATGTTAATCTAAATAGGATAGGCAGGCTTAAGGATGGGATCCTTTATTCTCTGGTTCTTGAACCACTACCTGTCTGTGAATCCTGTTTGGAAGGCAAAATGACAAAAATGCCCTTTCTAAAAGGGCAACAAAGCCAAAGATTTGTTGGAATTGATTCATACCGATGTATGTGGACCAATAAATTTTAGGGCACGAGGTGGTTATCAGTATTTCATTACATTTATTGATGACTTCTCGAGATACGGATACATTGACTTATTGCACCATAAATCTGAAACCTTTAAAAAGTTCAAAGAATTTAGAGCTAAAGTGGAAAAGCAATTAGTAAAGAATATCAAGGCTATTCGATCTGATCGAAGTGGCGAGTATCTCTCTGATGAATTTTTTGACCATTTGAGAAAGGATGGGATCCTATCTCAATTGACTGCACCAGGTACACCTCAATAGAATTGTGTAGCAGGAAGAAGGAACCGAACCCTGTTAGACATCACTAGGTCCATGATGAGCTATTCGAAATTACCACTATTGTTATGGGGTTTCGCTTTGGAAACTACAATGTATATGCTAAATCATATTCTAAGCAAGTCCGTACCTAAGACACCCCGAGAGTTGTGGAGTGGGCGTAAGCCTTCTTTGAGATACTTTTGGATTTGGGGCTGTCTGGCACATGTGCTAAAGGACAGACGAGCAAGTTGGAAACAAGATCTGAATTATGTTACTTTAGGGTATCCAAAGGGAACAAAGGGTTGATATTTTTAATTATCACCCAAGAGAGCATAAGGTGTTTGTAAGTACACACGCTATTTTGTTGAAGGATGATTTTATCATGAACCACAAACCCAAATGAAGGATAGTTCTGGAGGAAGTAAATGAACAACCCTCAGTTCCTTAAATAGTCAATGAGAATGTAGAACAAGAAATTAACGTACCTCCTTCTCTTCCTGTACTGGAACCTCATCGTATTGTTAGGGAGGTTGATAGATTCATGTTTCTAGGAGAGGCTTTTGAAGCTATTCCTCAAGAGTAGGGGTGGCGATTCGGGTTCTCGTGTCATAATTGTGTCATTAATTGGGTTTTGTGCTTTGGGTTTGATTTTTAGTTGCGAGTGCTATTCATCTATAATACAAACTATTTTAAATTAATCATGTCATGTCGTGTCGTGTTCGGGTTATCTCAGTAAAACGGGTTATCGTGTAAAAAATTGCCACCCCTACTCAAGCGTTTGAGTCTGATCCTTTTAGTTATGAAAAGGCCATGTCCGATAGAGACTCAGAACATTGGATACAAGCAATGAAAGATGAAATGGAGTCATTGTACTCCAATCAGGTCTGGGAGTTTGTAGATTCATGTGCTAATATTAAACCTATTGGCTACAAGTAGGTCTACAAAAGGAAAAGAGGACCAGATATAAGGTAGAGACCTTCAAAGCTAGTCTAGTTGCAAAAGGTTATACTCAACAAGAGGGTGTTGACTACGATGAGACCTTTTTCGCCAGTAGCTATGCTTAAGTCCTTGAGGATTCTCTTATCCATAGCAGCATGTCTTGATTACGAGATATAGCTGATGGACGTCAAGACTGCATTCGTGAATGGTAAGTTTGATGAGGACATCTTTATGTAGCAACTAGTCGGTTTCACAATTAAGGGACAGGAAGGTAAAGTATACAAATTACATAAATCCATTTATGGGCTTAAGCAAGCATCAAGAAATTGGAATATCCGTTTTGACTAAGCGGTCAAATCTTTTGGATTTATCCAAAATATGGATGAACCTTGTGTTTACAAGAAACATGAGGAGAATGCAATAATGTTCTTAATTTTGTATGTTGATGACATCCTTATCATTGGGAATGATATAGGAGTGCTATCAATGATTAAGGTTTGGTTAGCTAGCACATTTGATATAAAAGATCTCGGTGAGGCAAGCTATATTCTTGGAATAAAGCTTATACAAGATCGGAAGAGTAATACAGTAGGATTATCTCAAGCTTCCTATATCGATAAGGTGTTGACTACATTTTCTATGGAAAATTCCAAGAAAGGGTTCTTACCCTTTAGGTATGGTGTCTCACTTTCAAAGAGTCAATGTCCTAAGACACAGGAAGAGAAAGATATGATGGAAATTCCATACGCTTCGGCTATTGGAAGTCTTATGTATGCAATGTTGTGCACCAGGCCAGATATTTATTTTGTTGTAGGCATGGTAAGTAGATATCATTCTAATCCAGGTCCCGACCATTGGATAGCGGTAAAGAATATTCTTAAGTACTTGACAAGAACTCGAGATTATGTGCTGATCTATGGGAGCGAGGACTTAGTTCTAATTGGCTATACTGAATCCAATTTTATGTCAGATAAGGATTCAAAAAAGTGGACATCCAATTATGTGTTTACTATTGGAGGTGGTGCTATTAGTTGGAGGAGCATAAAGAAAAAATGCATTTCAGACTCCACTATAGAGGCTCAGTATGTTGCAGCCTGCGAGGTAGCCAAAGAGGCTATTTGGCTCAAGAAGTTCCTATTGGAACTAGGAGTTGTACCTGCTATATAGTCCCCTGTCATACTTTATTGTGATAATAGTGGAGCTACGGCACAATTGAAGGAGCCAAGGAACCATAGTAAGGGAAAGCATATAGAAAGGATTTGATCTGAGAGATAGTTTAGAGAGGTGATGTGGTGGTTACAAAGATCGCATTGACGGACAATCTTGCAAATCCCGTTATGAAAGCCTTACCTTCTAAGGTTTTTGATCATCATATGGACAATCTAGGAGTTAAATGATATCCTAGCTCGTTGTGAGTGCAAGTGGGAGTTTGTTAGGGTTTGAAGGATATGCTCTCAAACTAGTAATCTTATGATTACTGTTTATAGACATTTGATTAGTTTATTTATGGATATCATTTACATTTAACAATGTATGTTTTCATGAGTGAATGGTTAGCAGGATTGAATCCTTAAATAGTTCATGGAACTCATATATATATGAATGTGATTTGTGTATGAGGAGATATGATGAATGTTTAGAACTATCATAGTCGATGATAAGATTGGATTACTTATCAGGTTTAGACTATATCACATTAACTTCTATATGATAGAATGAAGAATCTCATTCCTTAGAATGTTTGATTCCAGGTTTAATGTGGAGTGTATTTGATACATTGACGGACTTGAGTATGTTCTATTAACACAAGTTCATTAGTTAATAGGCACTCAAACTTGTGTGAGACACTTGTCCTTAATCCTGAGATGATAGTGGACGCAAGCTATAAGCTTAGGTTGCTTTGAGTTACCAATCAGTGAGGTCTTCTAGATCAACACCTCGGTTACTTGGGAAACCAAGTTTATGGTATTGGGAACACTTATTGTGAACATGGAATCTACCCTCTTGTGTGAAGTGATTCACTGTAAAGAGTAAAGTATTCCCTTGAGAAGGTCACTTGGTTGATTGTTGAGAACTGTAGTCTTGTCTTCAAGTATGTTGATGATATGCTCAGAAATTTATGAGTAAGTGAATGAGACTCAAGGATTACAAAAGGTAATTATAATCAGGGTGACAGTATATATATTATATCCCGAATATAATTACGAATATTGTTGGTAGAGGGGCATTAGTATCGATACAAGTCTAGGTACTACTAATGTATGTGTGGTTTGCTTCTTATGCACTGGAGTACAATCATTATTATATAGTGGAATTAATAATGATTGATTAATAATTGATTCCTTTGTTAAGAGTTTAACTAGAAGGAGTTAATGATTAATCAAAGCCAATAATTAAGATCTTAGAGGACCCACTCCTTGCTCATTGAGTGAATGAATGCTAAAAGGAACAAAACGGGAAAAAGATGCCAGAAACCAATTTTTAGGACAAACCAGTTACTGGGTACAGGGCACCAGAAACTAGTTTGTGGGACAAACCGTACTGGGTATAGTTTCCAGAAATCGGTTTTGTTCCACAAATCGGTCACTAGGGATAGGTTCCAGAAATCAGTTTGTGGGATAAACCGGTTTGTGGAATGGCGGTTTAGAAATTCTATAAATAGAGGACCTACAGGCAAAATGTAAAGTGATGCAAATTCTAAGCCCTAGACGATCCAGATCAGTCTATAAGCTCTAAGGACATTCCCATATAGCTCCTTAGGGGTTTTTCACAAAACTCTAGTGTTCGGAAAGATCCGAAAGCCATAGGAGTGAAAATTATTGGAGTTCGGTGAGGAGGATCTTCATCAATAACACAATCAGAGAGAAGAGTTCTTGACAAGATCCCACCGATCTATTTTTGGTATGGACATATATACGTATATAAGTAGTAGTAGAAGTAGTAGTAGTAGTAGTAGTAGTAGTAGTAGTAGTAGTAGCATGTATATATATATGTATTGTATTGCATGCAACAAAACGAGAAGTAGATCTGTAATGTTTTTGAACTACATCTATGTTAATCAATGTTAAAGAAAAAAAAATATCATTCTCTTAAAAGATGAAGACAGCGGCATAGATGTAATGAGGGTAACAAACCTAACTGATCCCATCCAAAAGGATCAATTTAAAAGTATATTATAGGTCATGTCTATTTATAATATTGCCCTTATATACAATAGTAATTATACTATGCTATCTTTAGTCCTTTGTTTCACACTCTCCCTCAAACTAATGTGGAGATGACATTAGTTTGTCAACTAGAAAATTATGACGAGCATGAGTCATCGCTTTTGTAAAGATGTCATCAATTTTACCACAAGTATGCATGTGAGGAAGTGAGATAATTCCGACAAGAAACTTGTCTCTATAAAATGGCAATCCACCTCAATATGTTTAGTTCTTTCTTGAAACACTGGATTGGAAGCAATGCGAATAGCACTCATGTTATCACCATAAAGTGGTATTGGGGCAGAAAATAATACATCAAGATCTTTGAAAAGACCTCGTAACCATACAATCTCACTACAAGCTAAGGACATAGCCCGATATTCAACTTCTGCTGACAATTTTGGAAATAGTTTCTTGCTTCTTACACTTCATGAGATGAGGGAATAATCAAGATAAATACACCACCCTATAGTTGAACGCCTTGTGTCATGGCATCCAGCCCAGTTTGCATTAGCAAAAGCTCTAAGCATCATCGAAGAAGTGGACGAAAAGAACAATCCTCTAGGAATGGTGTTGCGCTAGTAACGAATAATGCGATGAATAGCGGTAAGATGAAAATGTGTGGGAGATGAGATAAATTGGCTCACAATCTGAATAGCGTAGGAAATGTCAGGGTGAGTAGTAGTCAAATAAATGAGACTTTCGACTAACTGTCTATAAATGGAAGGATCTGGCAAAAGCACCCCATCATGTTTGGAATATTTTACATTAAGCTCCATAGGTGTGTCAACCTCTTTATCATCCGTCAAGTGAGCCATTTTGATCAAATCCATTGTATATTTCCGTTGATTCACAAAATACCCACGAGTTGAATGTTGAACTTCCAAGCCAAGAAAATAAGTCATCGGTCCAAGATCTTTCATTTTAAAGGAATTATAAAACATATTTGATACATTGAATAACTTCGTCATCACTTCATGTGATAAGTATATCATCAACATATACGAGGACAATGGTCATACCTTGCGACCTATGGTGAATGAATAATGATGAATCATGATAATTTTGTGTAAAACCAACAATAAGAATAACTTAGCGAAATCTCTCAAACCAAGCTCTGGGCGCCTGCTTCAAACCATACAAAGGCTTTTTCAACTTACTAACTAGAGATTTGTCAGTATAGTAACCAGGTGGAAGTTTCATATAGATGGTTTCTTTCACATGACCGTGTACAGAAGCATTCTTCACATTCATTTGAAAGATTGTCCATCCATGTAGGGCAGATAAAGAAAATATCACTCTCACTGTTGTCATCTTAGCCATAGGAGCAAATGTTTCCTCATAATCCACTCCATACTCTTGTTTGTAGCCTTGAGCCACAAATCAACATCTAAATTCAAATTGAGAGAAATAAACCCATTTACTTCCAATAATTGATGTATTAGTTGGTATAGGAACCATATCCCATGTATCATTCTCAACGAAAGCTTGAAGTTCAGAATCCATTGCTTCCTTCCAATGCGGAATGGAAAGAACTTGCTGGTAAGTATGAGGTGTATCTATAGAATCAAGAATAGTGGACAACGAACTATGGATAGAATTTGAAAATCTATAAGGTGGATGTGAAATCCGAGTAGATTTACGAACAATAGGCAAAATCGAAGGCAACTCTGGGGATTGAGCACTTACTATTGGTAAGGGAGAGGATGCAGAACCACTCATTGGAGTAGGAAAGAATGAGTCTTCAGTTGATCATTATCTCCTTTGGTAGACTTGAAGGGGGGGATCCATACTCGTTGGAACTTCATCTGTTGTAGAATCAAGAACATCAAAGTCATGTAAAGAAATACTTGAAGCTCTCTGAGACTTGTCTATAGAGGCAAAATAAGGAACGTGTTGAAGAAAAATTACATTCCTTGAAATACGAATACGACGCAATGTTGGGTCATAACAAAGAAAATCTTTATGATCGGAATTGTAGACCACAAATGCACGCATAATTACTTGAGAAGAAAGTTTAGTGCGTTCATGAGGAGGTAAATGAACAAAGCAAACACAACCAAAAACATGAAACATTAAATAATCAGGTGTACGATGAAATAATCTTTGAAATTGTGAGAGATTATCTAACACATGGGTTGGGAGATGATTAATTAGATACACAATTATAGTAGCAACCTCTAACCAAACTGAGATAGGGAAATGTGAATCATGTAGCAAAGTTCTAACAATACTCAAAATATGACCATTTTTCATATCTGCCACTCCATTTTTTTGAGTACCTGGACAAGAACGTTGTTTGATGATTCCATATGATTCCAGAAAATGTAAAAAATCTTTATCTATATATCTAAATCTGTCTCTACCAATTTTATCTCTCTTGAAAATTGTGTAGTAACCATTGCTCGAAAAATCCTAAAGAAGGGAAACACTTTTGATTTCTTTCTCATAAAATATATCCAAGTATAGCGAGTATAATCATTAATGAACAACACAAAGTAACGAAAACCCAATTGAGACAAGGCGGGTGATGTCCATACATTGCTATGTATCTTTTCAAATGGAGTAGTAGAAATAGTGGTTTACAGAGGAAAAGGTAAAATAGTACTTTTACTCAAAGAACAACTGATAGAAGATTTATCAACAGACTATAAAGACGGCAATTTTTTATTCAATAAAACAGAACAAAATAATGCATCAAGTCAAAAAAAGAAAAGAAGAATTTTGTGCTTCAGAAGTTCCCTTTGCAAATCCCAAAGTAAACAAGCGTCCAATCCTATGACCCCTCCCTTTCACTTTCCCAGTGAGTTGGTCCTGGATCAAACATCCATCATGAGAGAAAGAAACATTATTACCTTCATCAAGTAATTGCCCAATAGATATAAGATTAGTAGTTAATTTGGGAACTAGAAAAACATTAGCTAATCAAATAGGATTGGATGAAGTAACGGACAAGGACAAATTGTAGGAACCAATTATACTCAATTTATCACCATTTACAGTAATAATCTGCTTATTTTCTCTATATGGATTATACGAAGACTGACTCGGAGAGGCGCGTCATATGCTTTGAAGCACCAGAGTCAATTATCCAGAGTGGATTAATTGGAGCACAAGCATTCGAGGAACAAGAATAAGCACACTTACCAGATAAGCCAATTGCAGAAAATGCAGAGGAGATAGCAGTGGATACTTTATTTTGGACAAGTTGTCGCATCTCATCAATAATGGGAGTAGACTGAGATGGTGGGGCAGCAGGTGTGATCAAATCGGATGATGGTTGACATTCTGCAGAGATCTGATATGCTTTATGGAACACTGACAAACACTGAATATTGCACATTTATGTGCCAATATAATAGACATAGTGCTCATTTTATCCCTCAAATCCCTATTTTTACATGCATATTTGAATTAATATAATTTAATGGTGATGTCACTCCAATGCGTGTAATTATGTGTTTTTACATATTTTATATCTTTAGGTAAAAATGAAGTGAAATAAAGGGAAGGAAAGAAGTAGCAACAAATAGTAAAACTTTTGAAAAGTTAAAAGAATCCAAAAAAAAAAAAAGAAAAGAAAAAAAAACTAACTAATGAAAGTAACATCCAAGCAATTAATGCTTGGATGTTAATATATGAATATAATATAGGGTGATGCTATTTCCACTCCACCATTGAACTAAGGCACTCCATGGTACTATTCTTAAAGCATGTAGTACCATGTATGTCATGCATTGTATACATGGTACCACATGCTCTGAGAGTGGTACTATGGAGTGCCTTGGTTCAATGATGGAGTGGAAATAACAATTCCCATAATATATATATATAAATTTTTTTGCTCTTTTGTTCTCTCTCTCTCTCTCTCTCTCTCTCTCTCTCTCTCTCTCTCTTTCTCTCTCTCTCTCTTCGTCTGTAGTTTTTTTTTTAAACATCCAAGCAATTCAAGAGGAAGAAAAAGACGATCATGCGAAGAAAAAAATTGGCAGCTGACGAATGCAGTGATGATTTTTCTCTCATAAATCATCCATAAATAAAAGGGAGCAGGGGAGCCAAAGAAAGAAGCTACACCAACAACAGCACAGCTTCACACACACTGTTAAAGAGAATAGTTTAGGGAGGTTATCATGTGAGCACTTCATATTGTCCCTAGAATAGGAAACTTTAGTTTTTCTTTGCCTTTTCTAGTTCTAGTAGTTGTAAAAATTTACTTCTATGTAATTGATGATTTCATGTTCAAAAAAATGTAACAAAAACTTTGTGTACTGTATTTCTTAAATTGAAATATTTAATTTTTTGTACAACCTTTGTCGATTTGTAGTAGTAAGATGTTCCTATTAAAATTTAGATTTAATATTTTTAGTCTAGTTAGTACTTATAGTTGTTCCTTAAAATAGTTTGAAACCCCAAATTTCCAATTTTATATCAATATTTCCATTCACTAGAAGATAGATTTTGTAAATAAATGCCAGATTTCTTAGCCACGTAGTTGTTATAATCACCTACCAAAGCCCCAAGCACACTCTATCCATATCTCACTCCCAAATTAGATTAGGATTTGGTTTGGCCTTGCTTGTGTTCTTGGAGTTCAACCACTGTGAACCCACAAGAAGTCAAAGTCAAAGGTTTAGTATTTTATTTTCGGTTCAGTATTTCCATTTAATTATGTTTTATTAGCCTAGTTGTACTAAACTTTGTTATTTTGCAGATTCCACAAATTCAACCCCAACTCATTGATGTTGTCAAAATCAAGTTCTTTTATTTAACCCTATTAAAAATGTAGTATGTTGGAAGTAGGGTGTCGAGTCCACAGGGATTGATACAAGAACAACGTCTGGGAAGTTTAGTAACTAATTATAATGCTCAAAAGAAAGAAGTAAGAAAAGATGATGAAAAGGAATAAAAATGACTTTCCGTCTTGCGGCTTTTTGTTTGGTTTTTGGAGGAGAAAAGGGGAAAATAAATACAAATCTAAAAAGTAATAGGTTGGGATCATTCCCCTCATCTTGGGTCACAACAAGATGAAATGGATTAGTGTCTCAAGCACATTCTAAAGTAACACTTCATTGTGGCATATCATCAAACACAAGGAGTTCATCTATGTGAAAGATGAAGGAAGCTTTGAGATTTCCATAGAAACAGATTTGAAGCTAACGTTTGACTATCAAGGATGCATGACATACAAGATGAAGCCTCTATGGCTTCTAATCGGAATGATTTGTCCACCCTACACTAACTAATCTACTTGGGGGGACAAATCACCTATGAAGCCTTCAAAAGATAGTATTTAAAACCCAAGAGTTTGAACAATCAAAGATGCTTGACATCAAAGATGAAAACCCCAAGTTATAAATCCCACACACAACATTTATCAAACACATGGAGTGCAAAACACAAATTTACATAATATTCCATATAAAATACGTAGGGTAGGATTCAAAGTCTAAGTTTTGACAAAAAAAAATGCAATACAAGATGAAGCCCCTAGTTTTGAATCCTACACAAATGAACCCTAGAAATGCTACCACAATAAATCCAAGAGCTCATGATCCACAACCTAAGTAATCTAACTAATAATAGAAAACATAGCAATATCATCAAAAGAGAAGAGATAGAAAATATACCTAGCCATTAAAACTTCAATGAAATCTTCAAGTTTATATAAATGAAGAAGAAATAGAAGGGAACCCAAGTGGGTTCCCAAAAATGAGAGAAGAAGAAGAATGTTGGGAGAAAAACACAAAAAGATAATATATATATCCCTACAAAAACCCTATCTCTTTCTATTTATACAACCCACACTCAATGGCAAACTTGTAAATACAAAAGGGGGAAAAACTGCAGGGGCGGATTGATCCCAGGCAAAATGTCGGATCGATCCGCTATTCCAAAACGCAAGCAGAATCTTCGTCCAAAATCGCGGATCGATCTGCGTGTAAAAGCCGGATCAATCCACACTACACCATATGGCCAGGTTTCTAACGGACAACTTTGATGCTTTCTAACGGATATATCCGTTAGTAATTACTAACGGATATATCAGTTAGAATCACTATATATCCGTTAGTAATGACTCTCCATATTGTAATTTTTTTTAACGGATTTTAAAACAATGCTAACAGATATATCCGTTAGTAATATTTACAAAAATTAAAATTAATACAAAAAAAGAAGAAAAATAAAAGAATTAAAGAGACTAGAATAATCAGGTCTATAAAGTAAAAGAAAGGGAGAAAGACCAAACTACTTAGGTCTGGCGAGAGTGAGTGAGTGAGAGAGAGAGAGAGAGAGAGAGAGAGAGGAAAACCACTGAGATCGGCGCCTCTAGCCGCCCCCTCGTCGTCCTAGCGCTGTCGCCCCCTCGCCGTCCCAGCGCCGCCGCCTAAACTGCCCACCGGTAAAGGTTGGCTTCTTCTTATTCTTCTTCAAATTGAAACCCTAGATTTCCTCATCCTCCTCCTCCTCCTCCTCATCCTCCTCCTCCTTCTTCTTCTTCTTCTTCTTCTTCTTCTTCTTCTTTTACTACTACTAATTGATAGAATGAATTAGATTTGGGGGAGATTTCATTAAGAGATTTTGCATCCTTCTCAGATTTGGGGAAGATTTCATCAAGAGATTTTGCATCCTTCGAACTCAAAGTGAAGATCCCACCAGAAGGTATTTACTAAACCTTTTGTCTCCTTGAATAAAGAATAAAAAATAATCTAGGACTGGTTGGAGGGTTTACTTAGCATTGATTGTTTGGTTTGGATTGATTTTTGTGTATTCTCATATAGGGATCAGTTTTAATTTCTGGGTTTATATGAGTTGTTCATTATTCGATTGGATTGGATTGGAGGGTTTAGATTTGAAGTAAAGTTATATTGTTAGTTGGTCCAATTTGAGTTTTGTAGTTTGGATTATTGGGTTCACGATGGGGATGCAATCTGGGTAAAAGAAGAAACAAGTGGTGGGAGTGAAATCAGGTGATTCAAATTTGAAATAAAGTAAAAATGGGGATAATCTTAATAGTCCAAAATGTTCATTGCTATGTCAAAAGAATTGAAAGAGGAAGGTAATAAGCTATTTCAAAAGAGAGAATATGAAGGAGCCATATTGAAATACGAGAAAGCCCTCAAATTGCTTCCAAGAAAGCGGAGAAACCATATAGATGTATCTTATCTACGGAGTAACATGGCTTCTTGCAATGCAGATGGGTTTCAGTGAGTACCCGAGGGCGATCAACTAATGCAATTTAGCTCTTGAAGTCAATGAACCTAGGTTTTGTTCCACTTATCTCTCTCTCTCTCTCTCTCTCTCTCTGTATATATTGTGTATATTGTATATATATATATGTATATGCGTGTATATACAAGCTTACTTACATGCATTATTGAAGCGCTTCAATAAAAGACTTTAACTTTATGAAGTATATGTGATTAATTTTGGACCAGGAAAGGGGATTAGAACTGCAATTTTGATTGGTCTATACTGGGTAGTAACTATTGAATTTTAGGGATTTTTGTTTCAATTTTAAGTGAAGCTTTTACTCTAAATGCAGCTAATGGGGGTTTGCTGTTATGTTGAGTTTAATGTGTCAAATTTTTTACTTTTGAGGATGACCAGTAGGTTTGAAAGTGAAGCCAAATCTGCCCTTTTAATTTTGGTAGGGAGTTTTGGTGAGCTTGGCATACTTCAAATTGGGGACCAAAATGTAGCTTTATAGGCTTGATGGTTGGATTTGCAGATCTACCTGATTCTCGGGATTCATGAGCTAGTTGTCTTATATCTTTAATTTATGTGATGTTTAGATATTTGCAGCTGGGTTCTAATTATAATAAGTATAATTGTGATCTGATGTAGATATGGATATAAAATACAAAAGTTTCTTGATGAATGGGAAGAAGACCCGAAGGTGAAATGTGTACTGGTTGGTCCCATAAGTACCTATTGGTTGTGTTCCCATAAGTACCTATTTCCTCTTCTTTATTGGTTGTCTCTACCACTATAAAAAATACAGGGAAGTGGTTTTCCCTCTTTTATTTATTTTTCTTTTCTAAATCCATAAACCAAATGGAGTCGTAGTGTTTTGTTTGTTTTCCTTCCCTAAATCCATGAAGGAATAAACCAAACAAAGTGGTGATCTCAACTCTAAATGTGTATTTATGTATAAACTGTCAAGTATAAAACAAGTTCTTTTCTTTTCGAACATTGCCATTGCTACGAGGATCCCCAAATGATTTAGGGAAGCAAATATGGCCCTAGTCATTGTGTGTCCTATTTTGATTACTAGTTTTTGGGGTCATAATTTAGTAAAACAATTAGGATTTATGCATGGTTGTTATGTGAATATTGAATTCTCCAATTACCTTGAATATATAGTGTTATGAAAAAATTGATTACATTAAATTGGGGCTATTATAAATATTCTGGTTTTGGGCAAATGTTCCCATCCAGTTATTTCATAGCATTAGAGCAATCCCATATGCATCATTTGGGTCATATTTATTAGATATAAATAAATATATATATATATATAGAGAGAGAGAGAGAGAGAGAGAGAGAGAGGGAGGCAGAGATGGCAAGGGGAAGGTACTTTTACAGGGAAGTGCTACCATTCACAGCAATGGTTATGGTGGAGTATTGTTGTATTGGTTGCTACCATTCACAGCAATGGTTATTGTTGCAAAAAAAATAAAAAAATTATGTTCAGTCCTACTCTAATTTCTCTATTTGAATTTTATGAGGAACATTGTTGTATTGGTTTGATAGAGAATCACTTTAGATCTTTGATTCGCTTAAGATCTCAGAGTATATTTGATTCGACTCATATGTCCACACGCAAATAAAAATAAATAAATTTCTAGATGACACTTCAATTCTTATGATCAGCTCTTTCCTTCCTCATCTAGTGTTAACCTGTAGGATCAATTGTGAGACTTTCCAAACAGTCTTCCTAAATTGCGAAAATTGAGGATATCTTAGTAATTTGGTCTGATTAAAAATTAATGGATAGAGAGATAAGGTTGGATTACCATCAAAACATCCTCGGTGGAGATAGCGAAACTCCTTTCCCTGGAAAATGGTGTAAGAGCAATGGCCCACGGCCATTCAATAATGAATATGACTTGGTGCTCTTAGTTATTTCTTTGTTAATGTGGAGCCCACATGGCCACACTAAACTGACAAATGGTTCTAGAGAGCATTTTAATTTGCTCATCCATTGCTGTATGGGTTATAATAACTGCTGTATGGGTTGGTTTGCACAGGGGAATTCTCCTCTGGCTCTGTTTGTGAGTTTTTGTTCTGTAATCCTTCAATTAATAAATTAATCTTTTTGTCGTTTAAAAAATATATATTTTGCTCATCCATTGCCATAATATTGAATATGTCTCATTCAGGGTCCTATTCAATAATTGTGTTGATAAAATAGAGGTAAAATAGGGATTAAATGAGACACATTTTAAGATGGTGGCTAAGGTGAACAAATGGTAAGCATAATTGGGTGAGAAAAAATGCTCTCAAAATTTCAAATAACTCTATTATTGAATTTTTGGTCCCATCCTTGTTTGATATCATTTATTTTTTATAAACTAAATCAAAAGTTGGTACATCTGCTAATCTACCGGAAAACTAAAGTTTATAGATTATTATATGTAGAACTATAGGTGTCCATCTCAAACTTTGGTGGATGACTAGATATAAAAAAGGGAGTTGTTGAATATACCCACCAAATTCTATCCACACTCTTATGTACATCATGAGATTTTGTACATATATTTGTATTAATAAAAACTATGGCGCTAACTTTCCTTTACAAGGAAGTTCATTGAACTTATATGGAGTATCGAAAATTGTTGGGTGAAATTACAAACATTTCTTGTGTTTTGGGGAAACGATGTCCCAATTTTGCTGCTTTATGTTGTGTTTTGAAATTACAAACATTGTTGTGTTTTGAAATTACAAACATTTCTTGGATTATGAGGATGCAGAAACAGTAATTTTGGGGAAAAAAATTATGTGCACATAACCTTTTTCTTATGTAATAGAGAAATGATGTCCCAATTTTGCTGCTTTATGTGAATTGAAAACCAAATAAAAAGAAAATAGAAAACTAAGCGCCTTCTCGCTTACAGGCACTTGCTCAGTGTGAGATGATACTAAACACGTTAGGTGTTATAAGAGTTAGTGCTAATGATACTGCTGGTGCCGCTCAGATTGTTGCCTCTGATGGTGTGAGGGAAACTGGAGCAGTTGCAAGTGCTCGAGCTGCTGAAATTTATGGGCTTAACATTCTTGCAGAAAGAATCCAGGTAAGGTAGTTAACTGATTCTGCTACCATATAAACTTGTGTATTCCTGGTTTTTTTTTTTTTTTTTTATGGATGTATGCTCCTTAGAAAATGACATAGCTACTAAGGCCCCATTTGGGAACCGCGTTGGAGAGCCAATTAAACTGTCACGCCCTGAAAACCGAAGCGCGAGGAAAGAGAAAAGATAGAGAAATAGGGAGAAGAGAATTAAAATCTTTACACAAAATGCGGAAGCGACTTCGGAAACCCACGGGGATTCCCACAAGGATGACTCACTAATACGTAAATCCTAAATGGACTTACATGCTAATGAGTCCAACCAAGATAGAAGCACTAGAAGGTTTAATTAAGAGACTATCCGGACAAGTTCTAGTTTCAAGGAGAGAAAGAAAATATAATAACTTTGAAAAAGGGCATTTTTTTATAGTTGCAGAATTTTAAAACACCTCTATATGGTTATATCTTTAACAATTTCACATTCTGTTCGCATAGGTCCCTGTAAAATATAATTCTGCACAACTTTCGTCTAATGACATATTTTTCAATTCCTCACCGTTTGGGCAGAAAACTGAAATCACAGTAGCAGTTTTTCCTTGACAGTAAATTTTGACAGCATTTTGAAACATTACCAACTATGCCAAATTTTCAAGTTTAAACATTGGTACAAGAATAAACAAGTCCTAAACAACATATAACACATGTGTAGACCAAACGGAACTTCATCTACTCGAAATTTATTAAAAACGAGGAGTGAAAGAGATGAAGAAAGGAAGAATGGGAGAGGGAGAGGTTGAGAGAGAGAGATTTTAAAACATTTCCTTTAAAAACAAAATGGACAAATCCGGCAAGGATTTCATACAAATATAATGAGTCCGGTAGGGACAAAACCAAACATAAATGAATCCGGCAAGAATTCCATACAATTACAACGAGTCCGGCAAGGACAAAACCAATAAAAAACGAATCCGGCAAGGATTCAAATCAACACATATACATAAAACTTTAAAAGAGGTTCTACGGTCTCGGAAACTTAATTTACATAACATAATTAAGTTTAACAAGTAAAAAAGGCAAGGACTAACATTTGTCCATCAATTACAACAAGGCTTCCCAAAATGATAAATTATGGAAGTCCAAGCTTTAGAAGTTTTGTAATAAAAATAATACAACCATTCTCTTTAAAAGTACTAGACTATTACAAACTTCCCCAACTAGTTAAAATTTACAAGAGAGCTACCCAAAAACATGTCTAAGCACGAGTCTTCAAAACAGGACAAAAGGTATCAACGCCTATGTGTCGGGTCACATATGCCCTTTGCCTTTATCAAGCTCACCTGAAAAATGTTTTGTCGTTTTTATGAGAACGACGGCTCGTAGAAGACATTGTAACAAGTCTATATGCTATCCATGACTAAAATGAAATGAGGTATAATGAATCGCCACCGGGGGCTACAATGAAATGATTAAAGCCGCAAGGCTATGCGTGATATGTGCACACCCCTCTCATTACCGGACCATGAGCCACCCACGCATGGAGTGTAGCATACCAACTTCCGGGAGCCAACCGAATATAGCTGGAGTTTGAATGTTTCTAAGGGTCATTCTCCCTGTCTCACATCACAACCCACGTCCGGATTTCTTAAATAAAATTCCCTCGCATGGGGTTTTTCTTTTTTCTTTTTTTTAAAACAAAACATTAATGTCGTGTTCATGTAATGCTTGCCGATTTGGCCTCAATGCATATGATGTTGATAATGATTTTAAGAATGATCCACTACAACATATAAGCAATAATTCTAGCCCATTAGACATGATATCAAGAACTTCAAAGAATGTAATTTAATTTCATAATTTAACATTCCTAACGAGAATTTCTAAACTAACGTCCTAATATGTGTTTGCACATAAAGGGAGCATCCTAAGCATATCTAGCACCACATAATCAAATTTAGCACAACAAGAGCACAAAATTCAAAATTTAGCATACAACTCTAAATTTACAACTTTGAGTAATTCTAATGCATGTGTCCAAATTATTATTCTAACATTCCTCTAATTATACTTAGCACCCCCAAAATCACAACAAAAGCATATAAATTACATTTAGGCATAATAATTCTAACATTACAACTTTGGGGAAAACTTAGTACATATATCCAATTTGTTCTCCTATCTTCATTCTAATTACATTTAGCACCCCAAATTTACAACTTACACAATCAATGCATATAATTCAAATTTATACAAATTAACCCTAACACTACAACTTAGGGGAAAATCCTATTACATATGTCTAAGTTCTTTCCTAGTCTAAAAGTGAACTCAAGGCATCTTAGACATGTATAACATATAAAATTGCACAATGTAAAACTACCTCAAAGAAGGTTTTCCAAAATAAATGGAAATCACCCCAACATGCAAGAAAATCCAAAGAAGCTTCAATGGCTCCAAGTAGTGGAAGAAAGAAGTCCAAGGTAGCCCAAGGACACCTTCAAAGCAAAAGCCCCTCAAGATTCTTCATGGATGGAAGCTAGGTTTTCAACTCTATGAAATTCGGGTAAACTATGTAAATGACCAAAAAAATAGATTTTTGAGGGTACCCCTAGGTAGCTCTTGAAAATCTAAGACTACTTTGTGAAATAGAAAAACTCCCAAAAATCACTATTTTGTGGTCTATTTGAAGCTTGAAAGAAGAAGCTATGAAGGTTCTTTTGTATACCCAATATGTATAGAGAGAAGGAGGAGAAGAAGAGAGATAGAAAGAAGAAAAAAAAAAATGAAAGTTGAGGAGTGAGAGAGAGTGTTGGCCGGCCACTTAAGGGGGTGGGGCCCATTCATTTCTTTGGTTTTTGTTTTGTATACTAAATGCTTTAAAATGATACATATCATGTGTGTGTGTGGTCTACTCCTACACACCCAATTTAAAGTATGTACCCACTTTAACCCTAGAAAAAAAATATATTGTAATAAAATAAAATAATACCAAATAGGAAAAGAAAATAAATATGGTGACACAAGTTAAGGTAAAATTAAATGCTACACCAATTTAATTAATGGTTCGCACATAAGTAATGAAAATATATTTACCCTTAATTAAAATTTCAAGTTATGACATAAACTGTTTGAGAACCCTTATATTGTGGTGCGATAAAAAATCTTAACGTCAAATCAGCCACCAGGGTTCCCAAATGCAGCCTCTGTCCTGATAAGGATATCCTTTAACGCTTTGAGAAAATAATACGTTTGTAGGAAAGTAATGGTATGTTTCCTCTTCCCTACCACACTCATTAGGCGTCCCAGAAAGACTCCCATCCACCATACCAGTCTCAAATTTTTGCTAAATTTTCTCTGTTAAATTTGGCACGTTGTCCTTTTAGAGCATGTGAGCAGTTGTACTCATTTATGTACTATGCAGAGAATATCAGCCAAGGATGCACTTGATGCTGCGTATTTCTGGGCTGACCCGTTACACTATGATCCCAAGAGGTTTGATTCCATGCCTTCTCTGTATCTATTTTACCAAGGCTCTGCTTTGTTCAAGAATTTAGTGGGAGAAAGTGAAGGACAACACTAAGAAAACACTGTTCTTTGTTTGGTTAATAAAGAAAATAGGAAGGAAAAGGAAATTAAGTGAAGTAACTTAAAATTTTGAATTTTGTGTCAGTTCCCTCCCCTTTCCCTTGAGTTACATTATATTTTGGGAATTCTAATGTTCAATGTTATTTAAGCACGGAGGAAAACACAAGGGAATTGATTTTCCTATCCTTTTTCTTTTCCTTCTTCAAATCTGCAAACAAAACAAAGTCTATATCTAATGTTTTAGATTATTATTATTAAAAAGTACTTTACAAATTATTAAAAAGTAATTTTTTATAAAATTTAATAAACTATGCATTGTCTTGATTTTTGTATGTAATAAGCCGAAAGGCAAATAACAATCATAAATAAGCAAAAACTATTTACTAGCCTTTTGATGTGTGATCCAAAATTTTAACATTATTTTTGCCAGTGCTAGTGGGGTGCGCATTGGATGCAGATTCTTTGACCTCTGAGAAAAATTGGTGCTTCCTTGATTACCACTAACAAAGAAAAGCCAAATTCACCACAGCAACTACCATTGCTAGAAGAAATCTCTCTCTCTCTCTCTCTCTCTCTCTCTCTCTCTCTCTATCTCTCTCTCTCTCTCTCTCTCTCTCACACACACACACACAGGGACAAGATCTAGCCGCTGCAATATCACCAACTGCCTACCAGCTTTAACTACCATCTTTTCGGTCAGAATGAACATTACCAACCTCTTTAATGCTCCTAATTTGTTATGAGATTAGAAAGTTCAAATAACTATTAAAATAACTGTTAATGCTCCTAATTTGTTATGAGATTATAAAGTTTACATACCTGTTAGAATAAAAGAACCCACCCAAACCAACCTGGCTTTCAACCTGACTTTCTTTGGGTTGGTTTAGTTCAGTTCAACTATTTAGTTGGTTTGCAGAATCCATATTTTTGACAATTGATTAAGTTGGAGCAGGTTCTGGGTTTAGCTTTTGTTTTTTTGGGCAAAGAGGTGCCACCCCACTTTTCATATATATATATATATATATTTAAATAGTGGATTTCTATTTATTATTATTTATTTATTTTTATAATAGTGCATTTTGTTTAAAGCTTTGGTATTTTATAGCAGAAAAAGAAGATTTGGCGCAGCTGAAGGACAATGCGAAAGTTTTAATTACAAAGGACAAGTCGGGCAAAAAGTAAAGAGGCACTGCATTCATTTTTTTTCCACATGCATTATTGATGTGAGATGTTCTATTTTTGTTGTAAGCACAATTCATTGTAATTTGAAGCTTTCATGCAAGTATAGTTGACTAATATCCAAGCACATGAATTACTGATATGAGATGTTCTATTTTGTTGTACGCACAATTCATTGTAATTTGAAGCTTTCATGCAAGTATAGTTGACTAATGGCCAAACACATGTACGGTTTGAATTGCTCGATAGTGGTTTTAGCCACGGACGACATATAGTAGATTAATATGCTTGTTAATTAGGTGGAAAAAAATTTGGGAAGCATACAAACAAATTAAATTTTTTTTTAATTTGTGCATATTTCTAACGGATATAACCGTTAGTAAATCAGTTAGTGTTTTTTTCGGTTTTTTTTGAAATTACTAAGGGATATATCCGTTAGAAATTGTTGACAAAGCGTTAGTATTCAATATAAATCATCTAAAATAAGTTAGAAAATTAACCGTTAGTAACTAAAGTAAAATTAAATTTACTAACGGATATATCCGTTAGTAATGTGGCCATATGGTGTAGTGCCAACTTTGCGAGAAGACGTCTCCAGGTCCTGGGGAAGCAGCGGATCGATCCGGTCTTGCTGAATGGTGATTATTGCCCTTTTTATGAGGTGAGAACCAAAATACTTAGTTCTAACATCAACGAAGCTCCCAAAATCTACAAGAAAGAGATTTTATTAACAAAAAGTGAACAACAACAAGAACAAGAAAAGTACAATTTATCCATTAAATCTCCCAGTATAAGTGATAGTTCGTGTCCAATAAGGGTAAAATCATGAAGTTAAGAATGCAATATTAGACACGAATCACACCCCCCAACTAGCATGTTGCTAGTCTCTTAGCAACAAAGCTAAATACCAAGAGATTTAAGAATAATCTTGCACAACAATTTATTCAAAATGAAAGATAAACCATTTTCGTGGGGAACACGATTGCATTGAGCATATGCAACAAGCCGTTAAACCTCTAGGTTACCCGTAGAGGCGGAGTGCTGTCTCCGGAGGGTTCTTGGAATGATACCCACAAATATTTTGTTTCCTCATGATAGTTGCCCACTATCTAATTCCGACACTCAACATAGTCCCAAGAATTTTTAAAAGATTTTAACACATGACAGGCAAATCCAAAAAGTTCTCAAACTATCAAGATTATTAGATAAACTTCATTAAGCTCAATCTTGGATGCGCGTGTGGTGTGAAGTGCATAACTACAATTATCAAGAGATGGCAATGCTTTCATAATCCGAATTTTGTTTAAAGCGCGCTTCAACTCAATTCTCATCGGTATTACACTCTAAAAATGAATCACTCAGAATGGTTAATACACTCGGGACATGTGAGCAAAAAGAGTAATGGAAATGGACACCAAAGTCACGCACATGCCAATGATGAAAAACGTAAGCATGAAAAACGAGTAAAAATTAATCTCATGAAAGATACTATTCTCTAGAGGATGTGAAATAACTCTAACTACTTGTCATATCCGTTTCAAACTCCGAATCACACAACTTGAGGATCAATTAGGACCTTCAGGGCGTTGTAGAGTGGAAAAGTGTTCTACTTAACCTTGCATACTCAAACAATTTATTTGACAAAATTTACATTTCAAATGTATGTTTATATATATTTCTATCCACTAATGGACATGCAATTGTGTAGTGGTAGAGTGGTGGAGACTGGACGCCGAATAACCCACGTCTGCGACGTGTCACGGTTCGAACCTGGCTACTGTCCAATTGCCTCTTTATTTTTCTTAAACCAAACAACGTCGTTTCATATCAAACCTGACACACTTGATATGACCCCGACTAGTAAAAGTTTATTTTCAAATAAAGAATGACTCTGCGGTCTTAAATGCCAAATCATTTTCAAATGCACAAAATTTGTGAGATCTAGTGTTGGTTTTGCATATTGCCAATTCCTTTAAATCATTTCTTCCTAGTTAATTAATATTTCCTGGTTTTAATAATTTTGCTTAAATATTTGTATTATTTCTATCTTTCGCTATAATAAAATCTAAACAGTTCATCTCATGTAAATTTAGCTTTTATTTCATTTTCTTCCTTTTCTTACTAGTATCTTAGTTAATTTATTTTGCACAGTTAAAATTTTTACCATAAACTGTTACAAAAAAATAGCTTTTAATTAGTTTTTTGCAAAAATATAAAAACTAGTAGTTTAGTAAAAGCCCCCAAAATCCATCATCTTTTATTTTTTTTTCTTGGAACAGAATTGTTACTGCCTATCTTTATAAAAAATTTCCCGTTCCTTGTGGGTTTGACCTGGACTTCCAGAACTTTATTACTTGTACGATCACCTACACTTGGGTGTTGATAAGAAAACGCGTCAATAAGACGTCGTCAAACACCTTTTTTTGCTCAGCCCTTTAAGGACGCTCGGAACACTCAAGAACAATATGCCCATGGTTCTTGCAATAAACACAAATATTCCTCCTTTTGCAATGAGAAGCCATATGCCCATATTCCTTACATTCATGACATTGCACACGTGAAAAATCTTTGGTACCAGACTTAGCTTTTGGCTTGTAAGCAAGGAATGCTGATTCAATATTCTTTTTACTTTCTATTGCAGCTTGAGTCAGAATATGAGTTTCTTCTCGAAGAAGCTCACTAAGAACAAAATCCATGTCAGGTGAAGTATTTAGGTTGAGAATATTTGCTTTTGCAACCTCATAGTCTGGCTGCAGCTTCATCAGAAACTGCATCACTTTTCGTTCATCAGTTAATTTTAAATTGTCAAAATGCAGCACTGTGATTGAGTATTATCCATTTGAGCCTGCTCATATTCTATCCATAGAGTCAAAAACCTAGCATAGTAGTCCTGTTTTTTCTTTTCTCCTTGAGCATAGTTGAAAATATCATTCTCAATCTGGAATCTGCGGGCAAGATTCAATTGCTGGTACACCTTAGCCAAATAATCCCACATCTCCTTCACAATGAGAAACCCTCGCATTGAAATCCCAATAATAGTATGAACAGATCCCAATATCCATGAAGCAATCTTGGCATTGTCGATCCTACATTTTTTGCTACGCTCAATATTTGTTGCAGGAGATTTAACCTCAAATTCATCTATATAACCCCATAGTCCTTTACCTTCCACAAAAAACTGAAAGTGAAAGCGCCAAGCTGTATAGTTTGACTGATCAAATTTAATAGAAATAATATCACTTTTTTCCGAAGCCATTGAACCATTAGCAAAAAACAATCAACTAAACCCAAAAAAAAAAAAGATCCAAAATTGGAGAAGGGAACACCTCCAGAAGAAATCCAGATTTGAGATCAAAAACTCAAATCAATTATACCAAAATGCTTTAAACTCATTGAATCCCTATCCCTCAACAAGTGTAGAGATCCAGATTTGTATATGCATGTGGCTCTGATACCATGTCAATCAAGGCTAAAGAACAAAATATCATTCTCTTGAAAGATGAAGACAGAGGCAGAGATGTAATGAGGGTAACAAAACCTAACTGATCCCACACAAAATGATTAATTTATAAGTATATTATAGGTCATGCCTATTTACAATATTGCCCATATATACAATAGTAATTATACTATGCTATCTTTAGTCCTATGTTTCACAATCTATTCATATTCCGTTGCGCACTGGATCCAGTTTTCCCACACGATACATAAACACACAAATGTTAAAAATGTTGTCCTATCACAAAAGGTGTAGGTTAGTATTGTGTTTATCCTTAAATGGACATTAAATTTTCTCGCCACTTCATTAATAAAAAAGGAGTTAATTAAATACACCCCCAAATTTACCTCTACAACTGTCAATATGCATGCGCTTCCATCTCCTCCTCAATGCATATGGTGAATGTAAAATGATATTTGGTGGGTGTATTATCAGCTCCTGTCTAGAAAAAGTCTTGAAAAGTGGAACTGCCTTGGCACCCATGCTGTTATATTCCTTTACCACCCTTTGTTTTCTTATAGCGATGACAAAATTTTGATGTCAAGGTAGTAGGATAGCAAGCCATATATATATACATATGTGTGTGTGTGTCTACGAAAAAAAAATAGATATACAAATTAGGATGGTAGTCCAATGCAAAACATGACTTGGAAGTTAATAAAAAAAAGATTCAATGACACAACCTTACATGGCCAGGGCATAACCCAGCTTCTTGATTTTACTTTCATACTAAGAACAGAAATTAAAGCCAAATGCAAACACAACGTTATATATATATGTCTCAGCATAATGTGACTGGAAAACAACTACTCCAAATACAAGCACCCCTGCATTTGGAAATTATTCACCAAATTGAACTCTGTAGATGTAACAATATATAGTACATCTATTACACAACAATCAAGACTTATAACTATGTCTAATGTGTGTGTATATATATATATATGCATGTATTATAACTGGCAGCATTGTTTTCCAACAATCATATGGAAAAGACTGCAATTCCTAGCAGTCCAAGGAGTTCGGCCCGAGTCAGCAATATAACGACCAGGAAAATGATGGAGAGGAGGGTCACCATGAATACAATCTCTGTGTTAAAGTCTCCCGAACCATGACCATCGTACAGTCGCTGCTTTTCGCTAGTAGTAGGGTGGAGCAACTCGTGCACAAGTGCTCCGCGAACTCCCATAACCTCTTTAAGAACTGCTCTTGCAATGTCCAGGAGGCGTTGCAACAACCGCATCCCTATGTTTGGTTTCTGCTTCGCCTTTCCACTGCAGCAGATGCATCCTTGCCCTATAATTTTTGGTGCATCATGTATGAGGTTCGTTCCTCCATTAGCATTCCGAGGATCTCCCAGTTGATCTGCATGAGATCATCGTTAGTGTATACGAGCATCTCAAACAGACTCTTCAATTTATTTGCATTTTTCAAAATTGTACTGATTGTGACCTAGGTATCACTTTGAAGCGTTACCTTTTGCTTAAAAAATTAGTCTCCATAAGTCAAAGAAGACAATATGTTTTTAGCATAAAAAGTTGGGAAAGATACACTTTGTCACTAGTGAGCTCATTATAGGGTAGATGCCTCTTAATTGACTCGGTGCATTTTGTTCACAGTATGTATATGTTTACCGAAATATGCATAGAATTTGTGCACCGAAATGATCCGGATCACTCATTTCGGTGGCCCCCGCATTGAAATGTGCGGATCCACCAAAATGATTGACCCGGATCATTTCGGTGCACAAATTTTGTGCACAAATTCGGTGCATGTGGCATTGTTTTGTTCAACTATAGCTCTCCAAAATTGCTCACATATTGCTCACTCATTGCTTCTATTGACTAATGCAGTAGGACTCAGGACTTTACATATCAATAAATCCACATTTAATCCTGAGTCCCACTGCATTAGCCAATAGGTGAGCAATTTGGGTAAAAAAAAATGCACTCTAATTGAGTCGCGAAAAGAATATGAAAAGTCAATTTTTGTTAACCTTTTGGAGATTTGTAGAATAGGAGGCCTGCTAGAGCTCGTAAGCACCACTTTAACTGGCCAATGTCAAAATGGCTATTGTGGTTTAGATGTTCAAATGGGGATTTCTTGTTCTAGTTTACTTCATGAAAAAAAATTTAATAAATAAATAAATAAACTTAAGGAGGAAATAAATAAAATTATGACTTTAATTAAGATTTTCAAGGTACACATCCACTTGTATAAATTCATAGTTGAATTAAAATAGCTAAACCTCCTCAAACTACATAGTATGGGAGCCTCGTGCACTAATTACATCTTTTAGAAATCTTCAAAATCGCTTATCTTTGTAATAAATTGTTTTGGACTGCCTTATGATTTGTTTAATTCTGGGTCCCACTGCATTGGCCAATAAAAAACTTGAGTAAGTATTAGTGAACTATTTTTTGGGTGAGGAAAAGTATTTTCTATGGCAAAACTGTAAAAGGTTTGTTGTCAAAAGAAACTAAAAGATTTAAATAATAGCAATTGATTATCTCATATAATTGGTTATAACTAACAGGTACTAAGTGTGTATCTGGTTAACACGAGGTAACGAGTACACAGGTGAAGAACAAGAAGTAGATGAGTCAAATATACGAGATATATAACTAGTACTAATTATATTGCTTCATTTCCTTTAACCCTCACCTTTGGAGAGACTATGAAGGAGGTTCTGGACCTCCGGATTGTTTGCAACCGCACGGAATACAGTTTCATCGCATACTGCTGAGACAACCGCTCTCTACACACAAATTAGATATTTTTAACAGATAGAGATTGGAAAAGATATTCATAGGAAATAAATCAATGAACTAATTGCAGATTATCAACAGAATGACTTCTTTTCCTTATCATCTGTATGGCTAGAATTAACTACGACCGCAGAGACAGAGAGAGAGAGAGAGAGAGAGAGAGAGAGAGAGAGAATTGGTTGAAATCAAAACAAGATATCAAAAGATTTTTTTTAATATTTTTTTTTATTTTTAAAATTTCTAGGGGTTTAAAAGTTGTGTGGTTGTTCGAGAGTCTCACATACACTGGGCTAAGAAGTAAAACATGATTATTTAAGGCAAATTAATTTCTCTATAACACTGTCAAACAAAATCAAACTTATACATTGGTTTACTAGTTTAACTTGAAAAAAAAGAATCCTCGTGTTCAAAAGTATAATTACAAGGGCTTAATTATTTGAGGATTATTTAGTAAATATGATATTCATTTGGTGGAAACAAAAAAAAATTTGAGGACCAAAGTCAAATTTCTGAGAATGGATGGAGCAATTTAAAATTTTAGTGGGTTACAGATGTAGAAAATACAAAATTCATAAGGTAAAAGTACAATTCTGAAAAGTTGAGAGGGGCATGTTCCCCCCTACTGTACCTCCACCTCCGTCTTGGTTGACAACAGATACACGCTTTGTGGTTAACAGGTTTTTCAGTTTTTCTCCTACAGTTTCAAATATTGCCAATACCCTTGGTTCGGACTAATGCTCAATCCTTCGAAAATCTGATAAGTTAGTAAGAACTTGCATATGGGGTGTATCTGAAAATTTCGGTAACCTTAGTGGGTGAAGTTGTCATTTATTTTATTTTAGAACAAAACAAGAAAAAATCAGTGGAAAATCCATCAAAGTGACTCTTAAGAGTTTATGATCCAAATGATTTTTTTGTTTGTTAAAAAGTCTTTCTAGTTGAAACTTTTTTTTTTTTTTGCTAAGAATCTTTCTAGTTGAAACTAATATTTAGTAAACATTCCTAAACTAAATATTTTCTCTCTCTCTCTCTCCCTGGGATCCGGGTCTGCCTCCACTACGATCAATCTGTCGCTACCATCAGAGAGCCACTGCCCTCTACCACCACCACCACCACCACCACCACCGTCACCACGATAGCGAGCCATCGCCAGCCACCACCACTATCTCCAGCCGCCACCACCACATCCGGCCATCTTTGACGAGCTCGAATCAGATCCGGCAATATCCAATGAGCTCGAACCAGATCCGGCCATCTCTACGTTAGTTGTAGATTTTTACAAATATTAAGTGAAATTTCACTAGTTATATGAAAAGTTAAGTAAAATTTCACTTTTTTTTTTTTCTATATCAAGTGAAATTTCACTTAACTTTGACTATAATGAATAAAATTTCACTTGTTTTTTTTGGTCGCCAAAGTTGGTGAGGTGGTTGTCGGAGATGGTGGGGTGGTTGTCGGAGGTGCTAGGAATGGTGGTAATGAGTTAGAGTTAAATGATGAAGATGAGAGTATTTTAATCTAAGAAATTGGGGAGGACTTATCAATATTAATGATAGATTTAAGTTGTCCCTAATATTAAAAAATCTTATGCATTAATCATTTCCACTAACTACCCATAAAACAACTATGCAAACTTACATACCGTAAAATTTAAAGGATTTTCTAAGAGTTGCACATTATTCCAAACCATAAGGGTATTAGTGACAATTTTAGAACCCACTGAACAAGCTAAAAAAAATGCGCTAACCGCATAAACTGTGCTTGTAATTAATTCAAACATATATCACTGGTAGGGGTATTGGACACGAGCCGAGCCTAGCTTGGTCGCGATCTTTTTCATGATCTCACGAGCTCAAATGAGCCGAGCTTTTAAGTAATCCCGAGCTTTCTCGCAAGCTTTTTAACGAGTTTTTTTGCACGTCCTTTAAAACTACATAGTTTAATGATAAAATCAGTTACTTATCAAGCCTATTTACGAGATTTGTCATATTTTCTCTAAAACTTCGAACCATTGTTGAACAGTTCTTTTCGTGTACACCCTAATCACCGGAAAGGTCGAGGAGACTTATTTATCTCTTGTCCATGCGATTCTCCAGACATGTTTTCTTAAAATTCAAATTGGAACAGGTTGAACACATAGAATGAGGAAAGGATAGGAAACAAAGCAACTGAATAAGAAACTAATGCTACACCAAGAGGAGGAGATTTGGATCAACCGTTATCTTACATGTGATTAATGCTGCAGGGAGATTCCGTCACGTCACGTCGGCATGTTGATATGATGTGATTAGCTATTCATAACCATCTAATTACCTCTTCCTTCCAGGGGGATTATGACAAGTACTGTTTATCGACTTTTAAATTTTAAATTCTACTAACCACTTGTCATGATCTCCTTAAAAGTAAGGGACAAGCGGATGGTCAAGATTAAATGGTCACACCATGTCAACATGCTGACGTGACATGACGGACTCACTGAATAACTTCTCGCTATTTAGAGTAATGTATATCTATATATACTAATATAGTAGAAAGAGAGAAAGAAGGGTACCAAAGAAATTTTTCTAACACTAAAAATTATATTAAAACTTATACAAATTACTCATCAAATTTTCTCACAAGGGAATTAAAATGTCATTTGAAACAAAATTCAAATACCACTCACCCTCTTGCACTCACAAAGTGAGTGACACCCCTCTAATATTTGAGTAATACTTGGGGCACAACCAAAGCCACAACCTTTTTTGCACAACCTTCATTTTGTGTCTATCTCTCTCTTGATGGGCCCCACAGTGTTAGTGACCCCACAGTGCCCACTAGGAGAGAGAGAGACACAAAATAGAGGTTATACAAAAAAAGTTGTGACTTTGGTTGTGCCCCAAGTATTACCCCTAATATTTAAGAAAAGAAACTATGGAGAGAATTTGGATCACAAATTTTTTAATTTTTATTTTATACTTACCTGAATTATGACTGGACACAGACACACTCTTCATACAACCAAACCTAACCCAACCCCCGCTCTCACTCCCAAAACCTTACAATAGTTAAAATGCTTACATATAGTTAAAATACGAATATTTAAAGTACAATACTATAAAGTTTCGAGCACAAAAAGATAAATACAGTAAAGCTTAAACTTTTAAGCAGTCAATTCCCACTTCCAATTAAAAAAAAAACAAAAAAACAAAAGCAAATTAAAAAAAAAAAAAACAAAAAACAAAAAAAAGAAACAAAAAAAAAAAACCAACAAAACAAAACAAAACAAAAAAACTTTTTTTATTGGTCCTTGATAAATATGGATATAGAAGATGTAATCACATCGGTAACAAACATTTCAATTCCACCATGGATTTAAAGCTTCATTGGTTTGTGGATTTAAGTAATGAAGAAGAAAAAAATTGTGAAGGATAATTTTTATTTTTATTTAGTCATTGGGGAGAATTGTGAGGAAAATTAAAATATGATCGAAAGAAAGAGAAATTTGTCATCGTGCAGCGTGCTTGTCATTTACTTTACTTAATGTATAAAAAATTGAACTAACCTCCCCTTCCAAATATTCAACCCTAACAAATTCATTGTGTATGAAAAATTATCTATATACCCCTAAATAAAATCAACACATTATAAAAGACCAAACTCACAATTGAAGAAAATATCATGTAAAATTTTTACTGGCTTTTGTAAAGATATATTGGTCATCATAGAAAAATTAAATGAAAAATTAATGAGTTGACTTTTCCAGGGCCTGAGTTTCAGTTGGTGATCAACCCCGACTTTTCCAGGGCCTGAGTTTCAGTTGGTGATCAACCCCGAATGGAGAAATTATTTTATGCATGTGACCTAATTGATACTTTATGTGTTGGTTAGTGTGAAATTTTCATTACTTTAGAATCCACATAGAATTTATAGATCACTGAAATTGTAGTGAAAGTCACATGAATATAACGCTCATACAAAATATTTTCTCCTACAAAGTCGATCAGCCTATTTTTATACGAGGAATGTTCAGTATTTTCATCTAACCTCAGAAGAGATTGCAATGTTTGACCCTATCTTTATAAATCCATTAACAAAAAAAAAACATTGAAGTTATTCCATTCTAAAAGAGTAGTGCTAGTTACACCTAAACGGTGCACTTAAATAATATATCTGCTCATCGGTTACCAAACAAAGTTCGAATTAATTTCACAACTACCACAACACATTAGTATGTGGATAGTTAAGTGTACAAAACCAGTGTACTTATCATTTTTCATTCTAAAATGGAACCTTCGATATTGATTCCGTAGCAGACCAAAAAAAAAAAAAGAGAGAGAGAAATAACTTTGTTACATTTTCTTAAGTGCCGTTCGTTGGGTTCCCTTTCACAACTATGGAAACTAGTACTAAAATTCTTTGTTTTTTTAAAAACAAATTATTATTATTATTTTTTAACTGAATCTCATTATTGTGAGAGAGTAGCTAACGAACCACATCTAATGAGTTGTATAGAAGTCATGTCCAAACAAAAAAATGCTAATGTAGATAACTAACATATAGATATGTATCTATATATACTAAAAAAGTGTGTTGAGTAGAATGCAAATATAAAGAGAGTAAGGATTGAGAAACACTCAAACACACAATTTTTGAGACACAACTTAAAGATGTGTTTATATCTCTCCTGTGATGTAATTGGACTCCACTATAACACAAGAGAGAGAGATAAACACATCTCTTGAGTTGTAATCCCAAAATTGAATTTTTGAGTATGCCCCAAATATTACCCATATAAAAAAAAAGCATATAAAAACAATTCTCGCTATATACACCTTTGACCAACATATAACTAATTTCATGTGCCTACGATACTTCATAACTTTGCGTGCCTTCGATATTTCTTCCCATATTCTAAAAAACAAATATGTTTGTAGTACAATTGCCAGGTGAAATTCTTTCGGCAAAACAACCCTACAGTCCTGGAATCAATTGTACGTCGCCCAGTTGTTAAGCTAGCCATTAAGTCAAACATGCTTTAATTAAGCCAAAAGCCCTTTAGACAAAAGACACTAATCCAAACAGCTATAAAGCCATTAAACTTTTACATGGAATATCTTAATCCAATTGTAATTCAATCTTCCCTAAAATTGCAAAAAAATAAAATAAAATAAAATAAATAAAAATAAAAGAAGAAGAAGAAGAAGAAGCAGATCACATATGTAGTATTAATTGGCTGGCCCGCTTCCAACAAATTTGATCTAACTCATTTTCTTCTCACTTAACAATATAACTCTATCCAATTGTTTTTACTACCGTTTTAATTAAGTTCTTACAAGTTGCAAACAACAATCAGAACTTATATCTAGCACTTACTACTAAAAAAAAGTAGTCATTTGCATGATGTGTAGAACTACAAAATATAGATCCAAAAAATTTCTCATTAAGAAACCTACCTCGAACACCCGTGTGATCAAGGGAGGAGGACCTATTCCGGTCTAGGGGTGCATGTTACTCCCCTCAACTTTTCAAATTTTGATTTTCCCTATGTGTTTTAGATTTAATGTATTTGTGCCTCTCCTAAAATATTTAGTTTGCTCTTCTTAATTTAAAATTTTCACTTTGTTCCTTGAATTTTATTTTTTTTATTTTTATTTTTTTTGTTTTTAACCCAAACAAAGTTTATCTGCTCAACTCCCTTTTGAACACATTAAGGATTCTTTGTTTGATAAATAACACTAGTTAAAAATAAAAATAAAAATAAATTAAGCATATGAACACAATCTTATTCGAAAGAGTGTTATAGAAGAATCGATTTGTTTGTCTCTTTAAACTTATAGGGTATATAACTATATATAATTTATAAAAGCATAGTAAGTCTGCCCAACGTCATCAGGACATCAGCGCTACCCCAAACCTCGTGTAATTCTAAATTCTAGAGGACTATACAGTTATTTCTGCATCGGAAATGCTAGATGCACAATAAAAGTGCACAACGAAATGCACAACCAGCTTAAAATTGTTGGACTTCGTGCTGAAAAATCTGTACACACAAAAAGACAAAAAAGAGAGTGTACAGCTTTTTTAGCACGAGGTCCAATAAATTAAAGCAGGTTGTGCATTTCGTTGTGCACTTTTGTTGTGCATCTAGCATTACTCTTTCTGCATTCCCACTGCACACGCACAATCAACTAATTTAATATAAAGAAGGCATCTACTTACCTTGACAATTGGATTTGATTTTAGCAAAAGAAAAGCATCATTAACTCTTCGATCTCCAAGATCATTGCTGAACATTTGAGGTCCTACCATGTGTCTGCAAATTAAGATTGAACGTTTAAATATACTCACATATTTATATATTTATATATAGAATCAGGCTCAAGTACGCAATCGAAAATATTTGATTAATAACGTTGATCACACGATGTCAAACCAAAACTGTTAAGACAACCAAAATGAAACGTTTGATGATCAGCTGGGTAAATGCTGCTATTCACTAACGAAGTCTCTCTCTCTCTCTCTCTCTCTCTCTCTCTCTCTCTCTCTCTCTCTCTCTCTCTCAGTTGGAATGCTGCTAAGTCCTCTGCATCTTAGACTAGGAAGCATAAAAAACAATAGCCATAAAATCTTACTCAATAAACAGACAAATATACATATATAGATATATATATAGATATATATATATATATTGTGCGTGTATATAGTCGCTTACTCTAGCACATTAGACACGGTGTTTTCAGCTTCAAGTCGAGTAACAGGACCAAAAACAGAATCAAAATTGGTGCTCAACTGGGTTTGTCTTGGGACAGAGACAGAATTAAGAGATCCTCCATTACTTGCTCCTGCAACAGGTGCTTTTAAAGCTTCTCTATACATTTTCCTCTAAACCAGTGTTACTACCAAATTTTTTTTGCTGAGCCAAAAAAAAAACCAGTATTACCACCACCTCTTTCCACTTAAATGAAGCCTTTGCTAGCATGTATATGCATACTTATAGATGTGTGTACGCGTAAACTTAATAGATACGCTAATAGATTCTAACACACTCCTGAAAATTGGCTTACAAGGTGAGGGTTAAACCCAACTTTTTATCTTTGTGTACAGGTGATGTCATGTGGGATCAATAGACTTGGCTAACACCTTTGTGTCCAAGCGACTAGGATAGACTTCGCTAACAATTATAAAAGTTATTAATAAAAAAAATTGACTATTAATTGTTAGTTTACTAGTGGAATGAGAAATTGATAATTTCACAACTCAAGGAAGGTTTATGTTGTTTTCAAAACCACAAGAGAGCTTATTGTATTTTGACTTTGGGTAAGGTTAATGGTACAATTCATTCTTACAAATCAATTATAACTATGTCTGTATCTCTCGCGCCTATTGAATTTGAACTAGACTCCACAGTACCACAGTACCAGTTAAGAGAGATATATATAATTATAAATGAGTTATAAAAATGAATTATATCCTAACATTACTCTTTGACTTTAGTACTCTAGGGGAGGCCAGTATAACTATTCCTAATAATAACATTAAAGATTAATTACACACCTCTCATAGTTAGTGCAATTTCCAATGTGATCCTATAATTTCTAACGTGTCACAGATACTTGTCTGCACTAACATGCACCTTAAGTAACTTCGCTAATTTAAATGGAGAGATACACCTGATTATTGCATTTTTCAAATACTCCCATGATTTAATTAATTGTAGAGGGTGTATTTGTCATTAGCCTAAATAGTAATGACGATGACATTAAGTAATATAGAAGAAAGAAGTTCAAAATCTCGCTTATCCACCCAAATATTAAAATGCAAAAATCAACCATGCATCTAATTCTCTCTCTTTTGTTGCAGACTTGCATCGGTCCTAGCATAAACATTAAGAAAATATAGAGAAGCGACAATAATTTTGATCAATATATATACATGTCATTTTTAAGATTTTCTATTTGCTTTTGTTGCTTACATAAAGAAACCAAACATTAATATTATTTTTGTAACTGTCACCCCCAAAAAATTACACTATTTTTACATGTAGTCAATATCGACATAGGGTAATACTATGTACATATAAAATGTGCATATAAATTATGCACATAAAGATTTGAGTCATTCATTTTAGTGGAGCCTGTGCCTGCATACATAGGATCCACCAAAATGAATGACCAAGATATTTTTGTGTACATTTTATGTGCACCAATCATTACTCATCAACATAAGTTGACTAATTACCATTAATAAAAAATAAAAATGCATATGTGTCTGTTTTATTTTATTTATAACCAAACATTAAATATTATTTTTGTAACTGTCACCCCAAAAAATTACACTATTTTTACATGTAGTCATAAGTTGACTAAAATGCATATGTGTCTGTTTAATTTATTTTACTTATAATTAATTACTAGTCGTTACAAGGTGGGTGTGGTGAAGTGTTAGTGAATTTTAAGAATTAGAGGGATCATACCACGGAGTCTTTCAGTGAGTTATCTAATTGTAACAATTGTATACTTAAATCATACTAATTTTTGGGGAAAGTCGGTCCAAAGTACTTATTTTGAGGCATAACTCATAAAAATCTACGCTCTTTGGTTTTCAAGGTTTGGTTCCTCACTAGTTTTTTTGTACGAAGTAAAGCATTTTCGTCATTTTTTCTTTAATTCTCAATATTTTTTTTACTGTAGCCAAAATATGGTGCTCCAGTTACATAAATTTTCTCACTTGATGAACCCATAATTCAATCCTCCCCATAGAAATACACTCTCTCTCAACCACGTGCGGGCCTTTTGGTCCAGTTGGTATCTTGCTTGTCCTCTCACTCCGGGGTGGGGGGGTTTGGTTTCGACTCTTGTGAAAGTCATCTCTTTGAAGAGTTTGTCTTTTGGAGCTTGTTTGAGTTGTGGGTCTGCCCCTTGTGTGTGTGCGTGACGGCGCCTATGAGTGCTTTGCCATCAACAAAAAAAATTAAATTAAATAAATAAATTCATTCTCTCTCAACATGTTTGCCTTCTGTTTTCCCTTTGGTGACACTTCTCAGCTTTTGAAAAAGAAACATGTGGTGTGATCATGCTGCTAATCCAACTCAAGCCTTTTTTTTTTTTTTTAAACACGGATAGTGCTTGTCAGATGCAAGGTTAAAAAAAAAACGATATGAAAGTTTTACCATGATGACGAAGACTCATTTTTTAGTTTGCATAATAGCTAAAATTATATATTTGTAATGCAGGACACAATTTTGTATTTTTTTTTATTTACCTTTTTAAATGATTTTCTTATTTTATTTTATGCATTTGTTCGAGATCTAAGCATTGGACTCAGAAATTTTACAACAGTAGATAATCTGCAGACTCATTTTGAGATTTATCTGTTTGAAAAAAGATAATATTATATGTTTACAAACAGATAAAATGATAACAGATAATATTATATTTTTGCCTCTTTGTATTGATGACCAGAACTTTGTAATTTTTTTGGCATTTTTAGATATTATTATTATTATTTTTTTTTATGTAATTCTTAGAGATCTATGCTTTGGACTTGAAGATTTTATAAAAACATATAATTTGTAGACTTGTTTTGAGATTTATATAAGGCTAAAATTTTCTTTTTTTTTTTTTACCTTTTTAAATGATTTTCTTATTTTATTTTATGTATTTCTTCGAGATCTAAGCATTGGACTCAGAAAAATTTTACAAAAATTGATAATCTGCACTCATTTTGAGATATATCTGTTTGCAAACAGATAATATTATATATTTACAAACAGATAAAATGATAACAAATTATATTATATGTTTACCTGTTTGTATTGGTGACCATAACTTTGTAATTCTTTTGGCATTTTTAGATGTTATTTATTTATTTATTTTTTATTTTATGTATTTCTTAGAGATCTATGCTTTGGGCTTGAAGATTTTATAAAAACAAATAATTTACAGACTTATTTTGAGATTTTGTTTGTTTATGAACTAATTATATATGTTTGTATTAATGATCATAACTTCCCCTCAAATTATTTATTTATTTATTATTAATATTTTTTTTTTGTCTTTTTAGATGAATTTTCTTTGATTTCATGTATTTTTTCATATCAATACATTGGAGTTGAAAAATGGGCAAAAATAATTCATTTGGAGGCTCATATTACACTTTATCTGTTTGGACAGATAATATTAGCTGTCTACAAACAGATAATAAATTATGGGATATTAGGTCATAGACCTCTAAAAAAGAAGTGTATTAGCCAAAAACCCACACGATTTGGCCAAATTTTAAAAAGCCTCTGTTTGGGCACATAATATTAGCTGTCTACAAACAGATAATACATTATGGGATATTAGGTCATAGACCCCTAAAAATTAAGTGTAGAAGCTAAAAACCCACACGACTAGGCTATTTTTTAAAAAGCCTCCCCTCGCTACTTTACTTTTTATTTTTTATTTTTTATTTTTTAGCGAAAAGCCTCACAGACAAATAAAAAATGATAATATTGCATGTTCATAAACAGATAATATTCACGAAAACGATCATAATTAATTTTCTCATTTTTTGGCCTTTTGTGTTGTTGGTGGTTTTTTTTTATTTTTTATTTATTTTTATATTTCATGTATTTCTTTGTGCCACACCCGTTCCAAAATTTCATGGTTTAATCATGCATTCTTAACTTTTGTAATTTATCAATGTTATTCGATAATGGTGAATGAGGTTGACTGTGAGTCAACGGTAAGGTATCAGTAAGAACACGAGAATTTGGTAAGCGAGATTGCATTGACATGAGTAAAAGGCATTTATGTGAGTGAAATGTTATTTGAAATATCTGGTATTTTATGAATATTGAATTATACATGTGTAGTATAATTTCTGGTAGTTTTGTTTTCGTTGTAGAACATTGTGAACACTGTGGTGAGAAGGTGAGTGACACTTCAAATAAAAGGTAGGTTGTATAGAAATTCTACAGAATTTAGTTTCTGAACGTAATTTTAGTCGAAAAATTCTGAAATTTACAATTTTCATTCGTGAAGGCATAAAATCGATGTACGCGACGTTTCAGGAGTTAGTTAGAAATTTGAGAAACTCGCAGGGTGGTAAACACGATTTTCAAGAAGTTTTCCTATAAATAGGAGTGGATGAATTGTCATTAGTTACAAAACATTATAAAATATCTTGAGAGAGGAGAAAGAAAGGAGATTTGTTGCAACGGACTATGCGACGACGATTGGTGTAACACCCATATTTTCATACATGTATTATCATGTACTGTTTATGTTCCTTATATATAAATAAATGTGGTATGTTTATTTATATATCTTAGTCTACTTAATTAATTTGTTAACATTAATTAACTATTTTTAGTTGTTTTAAATTTTAATGTTTGGATGTGAATCTTAATTATTTATTTTATTTTATTGGGTTAAAGTTTAGTTCTTTGGGTCTAAAGCCCATTTTATTACATGCATAACCCAAAGCCTATATAAAACCCTAGCCCATTTGAATTTAACCCAAGGCATTTAGCCCATTTAATGTCTTACATTTGTATATATCTATATAGATGGAGCATCCCCATTGGGGTCTCCATTTTGGTTAGAAAGAGAGAGTGCCCAAGAACTCAAGCCTTCAAGCTTGGATCATCTTCATAACTTGCAAATACTTGCTTGCATGTGCTCTTTTTGGATGATCTAACATCATCCTTTGCTTGGTGAGCATTCCTTACTCCTTATTATAGATTTAAATCACCTTGCATGTCATCATAAATCAATTAAATGCATTGCATGTGCTTGAAAATGATTAGAAATCAAGAAATCACAATGTTCAGATTTTGTTTTGCCCAGGGGATTCTGTTTCAGCAGATTTTTGGACATGTTACATTATGTTTGAGTTTGTGGAATTATTTTTAGAATAAACTTCATTGAAATAGCTTTCTTTTCACATAAGATAGACATCCATACGATCTCGGAAGATTTAGTTATGAATTTTACAAGAACGGTCGACGAAACTGGACAGAGGCAGTTTTTGTCCCGGACAGAGACTAAATTCGGCCAATATAAATTCATTCTGAGTTTGTGAAATTATTTTTAGATGAAACTTCATTGAATTAGCTTTCTTTTGACATAAGATAGGCACTTATACGATTTTCCTAGATTTAATTAGAATTTCCCCAAGATCGGTCGACGAACTTGGGCAAAATCTGTCCTTAAATAAATAAAGTTTTTGTGTGTTGTTTCGCCATTTCTTTGCGATGCAACTACTTGTATAACGATTATCATGCCATGTTTATATTGATTTCATAGTTACGTCGACTAATTGAATAACTCTCGGCTTGAATTGCATGTAATCGTTTGCCAATTTTCGCTACGCTCGTTTAAAAAAAAAAAAAAAGGGTTTCTAATGTTTTAAAATATTTTTTAATAATTACATATTGTTGAAATATTTTAGTGTATTATGTGGTAATGTGAGGGTTTTATATAAATAAATACTTAACAAGATCTTTGGACATAAATATTTTTATAAAAGATTTTGGAACTAAATCATTTTCGGTTAATTATTTACTATGTTTTCTTGTCGAAAATCCGTAGTAATTAGACCGTTGAACCGAAAATTACGCCGTTTGTTTCTAAAATCTTAGAATAATATTTAAAGAAGTTCCACTAAGTTTGGTGACGTTTCGAATCAGTAAAAATACAGCGTACGGTTAGGACCCACACATGCATAGGAACCCAGCCTTTTTAGTGACGGACTCTGATTTGAGTCTAGTCAATGGCGTTGGACTCATAATGATGTGTGGATCATCTTCTTGAGGGTTAGGCACACGTTTGACATTTTTGATTATTTCTTATTTTTAGTGTTCATTTCTTAAGCATTATTGTGATTATTCGCTGTAGGGATATTCTTGTCTCTACCAGGAATTTCGGTTTATTGCTAAGACGCTCTGGTGAGTACTCTAACTCACTTGGAAACACTCGATTTATAATTTTAACAAGACTTATGTTTTATGAGAATTGGCAATAAAACTTGGGTTTCTATGGTGAATTGTATGCTTAGTAATTTTGGGAAATTGAAATATGCACATCTAAGTGGAATATGGACATATAATTATGTTATAATCGTTTTAGATGATATTATGATTTTTTTTATGAGCAAGTGCGATGCTAGGATTGCGACGACGACTGTTGGGTAGATAACCTAAAGGCAGATTATAAAATTGTGCGGGAATGTATAATTGACGCTAACGTCCGATGAATAATGCTTGAGGGTGTGTTTTCGTTTCTTGTCATATCATGGTCAGTCTTAGTTCAGTTCTGGTTGCTATTGTTTTGTTGTTCCATTGTTGTTGAGATTTCGGTCCCAGACCCAACTTTACTTGGTAGCGTTCTTTCAGTCGCATGGTTGAGTTCAGCATAGTTGGTGGAAATGATGTGATGAGGGTATTATGAATGGTTACTGAGTGTCTTGTTATGGTCGGCTTTAGAGCACGTATGCCCAATGTGGGTATGCCATTCAAGCGGCTTTAGAGCACGTATACTCATTGGATATCTTGATATGGTCGGCTTTAGAGCACGTATGCCCGATGAGGGTATGCCATTCAAGCGGCTTTAGAGCACGTATATCCTTTAACCAACGGCTTACACCGGTAATTTGTGAAAATAGTAGAGGATGTATTTGGGAAGAGTAAGTGATTCATGGGTTTGTGTTCAGTGGATTATGTCTGTTCTTGAAATTGATTCGTGTTCAGTTTTGTTGAGTTGTTCTATCCTTCTTGTCATGGTCTTGTATCCGTGGTTTCGAGTTTAGGATTCTCGATTTAGTGAATGGTTGGTTGGGTTAACGTTTAAACTACACGACAATAGTTGCGAGTATTATTATTAATTCTTTATTGTTTCTTTGTGAGTGTTGTACTCGCTCAGCTTTCGCAAGCTGACGGAGTTTATACCCTGGACATCCGATGTCCAGATTATCAGTATGGTGATGCAGGTGATGGACAGGTAGATGGAGACTACCATGATTATGATGATGCTTACGATGAGGAAGAATTTGGCTTTGCTAGTTAGCATTGGGAGACAACGTTGTTGCGGCTCTTTTATAATTCTGTTGTTATGTTTATGTTGTTCGAGATACTACTATGTATTATATTTTGGGCAGACGTTGCCTAGACCTCTGTTTATATTTGTTTAAATTTGGATGGTTTTTATGTCGTTTAAAATTTATGTAAGACTTCTACTTCCGCTGTTACTTTTAGCCATTGCATGAACCTTTATTAAGCATATATTTCTATTAGAATGTTTTATGGACAATCAGATAATCCTTCAACTAGTCGCGTACCTAAGGGTCCAAAGTTGGAAATCTAATTTTTCCCGAACTTTGCTATGCCGGGGCGTGACAGGGTTTTAGTGGTATCAGAGCTGCGTTGAGTCGCGCTCGCTGATTGTCCTATACATTTAAGCTATGAACCGTAAGAGTTACCCTTGCACTAGTACTGACTTTAAGCTAATTTTCTTTGCAGGACGATGGATCCTATTGTTGTCCCGGACGCTTTCGGAGGATTTCTTATCTACGCTGATCACGTGGAGGCGATCGATCCTATCGCTTACCAGGAGGGTATTCGAGAGAGAGCCCGTCGATATTTAGAGGAGGATATCTGGTGAGCCGTCTACGAGACAGACGATGACCGCCCTATCTGAGTGCGCATGAGCACTCTTCATAGATCACTGACGATGGAACGCATCTACACAGAGATGGCCCGGATTGTTGCTCATGAGTCAGAGTACCGCCCGATCATGCTACAGGCTATTCGTCTCGGACCACCTATTCCACCTCCAGCAGTTATTCCAGAGCCGGTGATTCCTGAGCCCGTAGTCCCCGAGGACATTCCCCCAGCTGAGGCAGACCCTCCAGTGCCCGTTGAGCCTATTATGGTAGAGGATCCTGCTGAGCCAGTGCCTGAGGTGCCCGGATCACCTATAGCTGCTGTTCCACTTGCAGCCGTTCCTATTGCTGACCTTGAGGGAGACGGTATCGATGATGATGACTTCCTTGAGGACCCAGAGGAGGAGGAGCCTATCGAGGATGACGCCGACGCCGATGTTGACCCAGTTGCAGATGAGGGTGTTGAGGATGACCCTGAGGAGATCGAGCCAGTAGAGGATATGGATTTAGATGCTGATCTCGGAGTCGATGCTGATGAGGAGGAGCTGGAGCTCGAGCCTGACATTATCCACATTCCTGATGATGCCCCGCCGCCAGTTGCTGAGGAGCCAGTCTTTGTGCAGGAGGGAGTTGCTCTTGGAGTCATTGACGAGTTTGACTTCTGGTTAGACTTGGTGCCTTCTGAGACATATATCGTACCAGCTAATGAGATTCCGCCCGAGGTGCCCGATGATGACGACTTCTGGGATCATCTTCATATCTAGATCTTTTGCATGACTGTTTGGCCCTACGTGCCTACCTCTTTTGTTGTTATATATGATGTATAGGTACCAGCCCTGATGGTAGTAGGAGTAGCCATCCTTTTGTCGCGCTTGCGCGTTGTATATAGTTTTGGCATTAGCGCTGCAGTCGCATCTGTATATTTTGGTTGTACTACTCTTTTGATCTATATATATGTGCGACTGTTATTATTAAGGTATTTGTTTTTGGTTTACATGTGCACATATTGCATCATGTTTTATGATACATTCTATATCTATATGGTATCTTTATTTGGAGTTTCATATTTTTTTATAGTCATCTCAAAACCAAAAGAGAAATCATTAACCGCGAAGTATGGGTAGTGACGTACAGATCGTAGATGGCAGGAAGGCCAAGAAGAAATAGAAACGGGGTAGACCCTGAAGTTCCTCTGCTAAATGAGATTGACCCAACTGGATTGCTTGGTGCTCTTGTCCGACGAATAGAGAGAGCTTCCAACAATATCAACAACAATCATGCACCACCTCAGCGACAGATTGGAGACAAATTAGTGGAGCGTTTTCGTGCACTTCGCCCCGAAAAGTTCGATGGTGCCGCTGAGCCATGGGAAGCAGAGCAATGGCTGCGGGATATCGATTTAATTTTTGAGACAATGGGATGCACAGAACTAGAGAAACGCCGATTGGCCACCTTCCAACTGATCTATGCTGCGACTGATTGGTCGGAAGTCGAAAGAGCTGCTATGGGGGAAGAAGTGATGAGACGGATGACATGGACAGCATTTCGAGAACTCTTTCTAGAGAATTACTTTCCACATGCAGAAAAGATAAAGAAACAGAAAGAATTCTTGGAGTTAACTCAGGGATCTCAGACTGTGAGGGAATATACAGTGCAGTTTGAGAGGTTGTCCCGATTCGCACAACACATGGTGGATACCCCAGAGAAGAAGAACCAGCGGTATCACCAAGGACTTAACTTACGACTGCAACAGTTGACCTTGAGTTATCGGAATCAGAATTTTAAGGATCTCGTGGGTTTGGCTAAGGAGCTCGAGGATATGAATCAGAGGGAACAAAGAAGGTTTGAAAACCGATCTTCCCTGCCATTCAACAACCCATCTTCATCCCACAACAAGCAAGGACAGAGACCCCTGCCACACAATAGGCAAGGACATCGACCCCCAGTTCGCTTCCAGAACAACAAGCGTACTTGGAATGGAGAGAGGAAGCCTCAACAGCAGCAGCAGCAAGCCCCACCTACTGCACCAACAGTGCACAAACCCCCAGTTGTCCTAAAGAAGTGTGAGGAAAAGTGTTTTAATTGTGGAATACCAGGGCATATGGCTAGAGATTGCAGAGCACCTCGAACCTTTGGCCGACAGAACATAGTTTGTTATAACTGTGGCAAGCCAGGTCACCTCAGTAGGGAATGCAGAGAACCCCGCCGTGAGAATTCTGGACAACAGAGGCAAGCTAGGGTGAATGCTATCATCCCAGAGGAGGCTGGATTTGACGCCGAAGAACAGCAAAATCTAGAAGGTACACTTACACTATTTCGTAGTAGGGTTAAAGTGTTATTTGATACTGGTGCGTCGAATTCTTTTATTACGTTTAAGTTGGTGCAAGAATTGGGTTTAGTGCCTCAAAACCTTGATGTAATACTGAATGCAGTGTCTCCTTTGGGAGCTACGGTTAAGTTGGGTAGAGTATGTCAGGACTGCCCTATAACTATAGATGATAGAAATTTTCCCGCAGATCTGATAGTGTTATCTATTAAGGAATTTGATGTCATTTTGGGAATCGATTGGCTCACTAAGTTCTATGCTAACTTGGATTGTGTGAGTAAGTCTATTACTTTTTCAGTACCTAGAAGTTTACCCCTTAAACTTCAGTGCACTTGTTCTAGTGATGGACTCTTTACTAGTCGTTTGGCCGCTATTGAGACCACGACGTCGGAGATTGTCATTTCACAGATTCCAGTGGTGCAAGAATTTGAGGATGTATTCCAGAATATCACGGGTTTACCTCCAAAGAGAGAGATAGACTTTTGCATAGAATTGGTACCCGGCACAATTCCAATATCCAAGACTCCTTATCGAATGGCAACAACGGAGATGCTCGAGTTGAAGAAGCAAGTGCAGGAATTAGAAGATTTGGGATTCATTCGGCCCAGTACTTCACCTTGGGGAGCACCCGTACTCTTTGTGAAGAAGAAAGACTAATCGCTCCGATTGTGTATTGACTATAGAGAGTTAAATAAAGTGACGATCAAGAACAAATATCCACTCCTCAGGATAGATGATTTGTTTGATCAGTTGCAAGGAGCAACAATCTTTTCGAAGATAGACTTGAGATCAGGTTATCATCAGTTACTTGTGCGACCCGAAGATGTGCCAAAGACAGCTTTTCGCACGAGATATGGGCATTACGAGTTCCTAGTGATGTCATTTGGTCTAACCAATGCCCCAGCAATGTTTATGGATTTGATGAATAGAGTCTTCCGACCATACTTGGATCAATTTGTTATTATTTTTATCGATGACATATTGATTTATTCCAAGTGTATGGAAGAGCACGAGAAGCACCTGCGAATCGCATTACAAACCTTAAGAGACAATCGTTTATACGCAAAGTTTAGCAAGTGCGAATTTTGGCTCAAGGAAGTCAAGTTTTTAGGACATGTTGTGTCCGAGAAGGGAATTTCTATTGACCCATCCAAGACTGATGCAGTGTCAAGTTGGATTAGGCCGAGCAACGCCTCAGAAGTCAGAAGTTTTCTTGGGTTAGTAGGGTATTATCGGAGATTTGTGGAGGGATTCTCCAAGATTGCAGCTCCGCTGACTGGGTTGACGAAGAAGGATGTAAAGTATAACTGGAAAGACAGGCATGAATGCGCATTTCAAGAATTGAAGGAGAGATTGACCTCTGCGCTAGTGCTTGCTATTCCGAGAAGCGGTGAGAGATTTACCATCTACAGTGATGCGTCATACCAAGGATTGGGTTGTGTTTTGATGCAAGATGGGAAAGTGATAGCATATGGGTCTAGACAGTTGAAACCCCATGAGAAGAACTATCCGACACATGATATTGAGTTAGCCGCTGTAGGTTTTGCTCTTAAGATCTGGAGACACTACCCAATCGGAGAGCAGTTCGATTTGTTTTCAGACCATAAGAGTCTGAAGTATCTCTTCTCGCAGAAGGAGTTGAATATGAGACAACACAGGTGGATGGAGCTGCTCAAGGATTATGATTTCACACTGCAGTACCACCCCGGCAAGGCTAATGTTTTTGCAGATGCCTTAAGTCAGAAATCCTATGATATGTTAGCCTCCCTCATGATTAGAGAATGGCGAGCGATGGAAACGTTAAGTGAGTTTGATGTGCAGCCAATAGAAGCAGCAGGAGAAGGACAATACCTTGGATGTCTAGTGGTACAGCCGACCATTATTAGCAAAATTTTGGATGCACAGAAGCAGGATGCCAGATTCCATGAATGGTCTGCTAGGATGGCAACCAAAGATTCTGAAATTTGGACCATGAGTTCAGATGGTGGGTTTAGATGCAAGAATCGACTTTGTGTGCCCAGTGTGGGCTATCTTAGGAAAGATATACTGGATGAAGCACACAAATCTTGTTTGACAGTTCACCCCGGAGGAACAAAGATGTACCGAGATTTGAAGAGAAATTTCTGGTGGGAAGGAATGAAGCGTGAAGTGGCAGAGTACGTTTCCAAATGTCTTACTTGCCAGTAAGTCAAGGCCGAACATCGAAAACCGTCAGGACTTTTGCAACCGTTGCCAATACCGCAGTGGAAATGGGAACACATTACCATGGACTTTGTGGTTGGATTGCCAAGGTCACAGCAAAACCACGACGCCATTTGGGTGATTGTAGATCGTTTGACCAAGTCAGCACACTTCATTGCATATAATATGACGTATCCAGTGGAGAAGCTGAGTCAAATGTATATACAACAAGTGGTTCGACTTCATGGTGTACCCGTGTCAATCGTATCAGATCGCGATTCTCGGTTCACCGCAAAATTTTGGGAGAGTCTGCAGTCAGCATTGGGAACATCGTTGAAGATGAGTTCAGCTTTTCATCCGCAAATCGATGGGCAAACGGAGAGAACGAATCAAGTCATGGAGGATATGCTTAGAGCATGTGTCATTGACTTTGAGAGTTCATGGGAAACTCATTTGCCTTTAGTTGAGTTTTCGTACAACAACAGCTATCACTCAAGCATAGGGATGGCACCATTTGAAGCTTTGTATGGAAGACCGTGCCGATCACCCTTATGTTGGGCCGAGGTTGGAGACAGCCAACTTCTTGAACCAGACATGGTTCGAGAGACCAATGAGAAGATTGCCGTTGTTAGAGGAAAGATGAAAGCAGCACAAGACCGATACAAGAGTTATGCAGATCAGCACCGTAAAGATAAAGAGTTCAGTGTCGGTGATCATGTCTTGCTTAAGGTATCTCCGATCCGAGGAATAGTGAGATTTGGACAGAAGAGAGGAAAGTTGTCGCCTCGCTACATTGGACCGTTTGAGATATTAGAGCGTGTAGGTAAAGTGGCCTATAGACTTGCATTGCCACCCAGACTATCAGGAGTTCATAATGTCTTTCACATCAGCATGTTGAAGGAGTATCACCAGGGCCCAACGCCACATGTGATTGACTTTAACGACATAGAAGTGAATGACAATGTATCCTACATCGAAAAACCGGTAAGGATTTTGGATCAAGACACCAAGAAGCTGCGAAACAAGGAAATTCCATTGGTGAAGGTGCAGTGGAATAATCACGATGAGAGAAGCATCTTGGGAGATGGAGTCGGAGATGCGTAAGAAGTATCCGGAATTGTTTCAAGACTACCCGCTCTGATTTCGGGGACGAAATCTTTTCTTTGGTGGTAGAGAGATGTAACACCCATATTTTCATACATGTATTATCATGTACTGTTTATGTTCCTTATATATAAATAAATGTGGTATGTTTATTTATATATCTTAGTCTACTTAATTAATTTGTTAACATTAATTAACTATTTTTAGTTGTTTTAAATTTTAATGTTTGGATGTGAATCTTAATTATTTATTTTATTTTATTGGGTTAAAGTTTAGTTCTTTGGGTCTAAAGTCCATTTTATTACATGCATAACCCAAAGCCTATATAAAACCCAAGCCCATTTGAATTTAACCCAAGGTCATTAGCCCATTTAATGTCTTACATTTATATATATCTATATAGATGGAGCATCCCCATTGGGGTCTCCATTTTGGTTAGAAAGAGAGAGTGCCCAAGAACTCAAGCCTTCAAGCTTGGATCATCTTCATAACTTGCAAATACTTGCTTGCATGTGCTCTTTTTGGATGATCTAACATCATCCTTTGCTTGGTGAGCATTCCTTACTACTTATTATAGCTTTAAATCACTTGCATGTCATCATAAATCAATTAAATGCATTGCATGTGCTTGAAAATGATTAGAAATCAAGAAATCACAATGTTCAGATTTTGTTTTGCCCAAGGGATTCTGTTTCAGCAGATTTTCGGACATGTTACATTATGTTTGAGTTTGTGGAATTATTTTTAGAATAAACTTCATTGAAATAGCTTTCTTTTGACATAAGATAGACGTCCATACGATCTCGGAAGATTTAGTTATGAATTTTACGAGAACGGTCGACGAAACTGGACAGAGGCAGTTTTTGTCCCGGACAGAGACTAAATTCGGCCAATATAAATTCATTCTGAGTTTGTGAAATTATTTTTAGATGAAACTTCATTGAATTAGCTTTCTTTTGACATAAGATAGGCACTTATACGATTTTCCTAGATTTAATTAGAATTTCTGCAAGATCGGTCGGCGAACTTGGGCAAAATCTGTCCTTAAATAAATAAAGTTTTTGTGTGTTGTTTCGCCATTTCTTTGCGATGCAACTACTTGTATAACGATTATCATGCCATGTTTATATTGATTTCATAGTTACGTCGACTAATTGAATAACTCTCGGCTTGAATTGCATGTAATCGTTTGCCAATTTTCGCTACGCTCGTTTAAAAAAAAAAAAAAGGGTTTCTAATGTTTTAAAACATTTTTTAATAATTACATATTGTTGAAATATTTTAGTGTATTATGTGGTAATGTGAGGGTTTTATATAAATAAATACTTAACAAGATCGTTGGACATAAATATTTTTATAAAAGATTTTGGAACTAAATCATTTTCGGTTAATTATTTACTATGTTTTCTTGTCGAAAATCCGTAGTAATTAGACCGTTGAACCGAAAATTACGCCGTTTGTTTCTAAAATCTTAAAATAATATTTAAAGAAGTTCCACTAAGTTTGGTGACGTTTCGAATCAGTAAAAATACAGCGTACGGTTAGGACCCACACATGCATAGGAACCCAGCCTTTTTAGTGACGGACTCTGATTTGAGTCTAGTCAATGGCGTTGGACTCATAATGATGTGTGGATCATCTTCTTGAGGGTTAGGCACACGTTTGACATTTTTGATTATTTCTTATTTTTAGTGTTCATTTCTTAAGCATTATTGTGATTATTCGCTGTAGGGATATTCTTGTCTCTACCAGGAATTTCGGTTTATTGCTAAGACGCTCTGGTGAGTACTCTAACTCACTTGGAAACACTCGATTTATAATTTTAACAAGACTTATGTTTTATGAGAATTGGTAATAAAACTTGGGTTTCTATGGTGAATTGTATGCTTAGTAATTTTGGGAAATTGAAATATGCACATCTAAGTGGAATATGGACTTATAATTATGTTATAATCGTTTTAGATGATATTATGATTTTTTTTTATGAGCAAGTGCAATGCTAGGATTGCGACGACGACTGTTGGGTAGATAACCTAAAGGCAGATTATAAAATTGTGCGGGAATGTATAATTGACGCTAACGTCCGATGAATAATGCTTGAGGGTGTGTTTTCGTTTCTTGTCATATCATGGTCAGTCTTAGTTCAGTTCTGGTTGCTATTGTTTTGTTGTTCCGTTGTTGTTGAGATTTCGGCCCCAGACCCAACTTTACTTGGTAGCGTTCTTTCAGTCGCATGGTTGAGTTCAGCATAGTTGGTGGAAATGATGTGATGAGGGTATTATGAATGGTTACTGAGTGTCTTGTTATGGTCGGCTTTAGAGCACGTATGCCCAATGTGGGTATGCCATTCAAGCGGCTTTAGAGCACGTATACTCATTGGATATCTTGATATGGTCGGCTTTAGAGCACGTATGCCCGATGAGGGTATGCCATTCAAGCGGCTTTAGAGCACGTATATCCTTTAACCAACGGCTTACACCGGTAATTTGTGAAAATAGGAGAGGATGTATTTGGGAAGAGTAAGTGATTCATGGGTTTGTGTTCAGTGGATTATGTCTGTTCTTGAAATTGATTCGTGTTCAGTTTTGTTGAGTTGTTCTATCCTTCTTGTCATGGTCTTGTATCCGTGGTTTCGAGTTTAGGATTCTCGATTTAGTGAATGGTTGGTTGGGTTAACGTTTAAACTACACGACAATAGTTGCGAGTATTATTATTAATTCTTTATTGTTTCTTTGTGAGTGTTGTACTCGCTCAGCTTTCGCAAGCTGACGGAGTTTATACCCTGGACATCCGATGTCCAGATTATCAGTATGGTGATGCAGGTGATGGACAGGTAGATGGAGACTACCATGATTATGATGATGCTTACGATGAGGAAGACTTTGGCTTTGCTAGTTAGCATTGGGAGACAACGTTGTTGCGGCTCTTTTATAATTCTGTTGTTATGTTTATGTTGTTCGAGATACTACTATGTATTATATTTTGGGCAGACGTTGCCTAGACCTCTGTTTATATTTGTTTAAATTTGGATGGTTTTTATGTCGTTTAAAATTTATGTAAGACTTCTACTTCCGCTGTTACTTTTAGCCATTGCATGAACCTTTATTAAGCATATATTTCTATTAGAATGTTTTATGGACAATCAGATAATCCTTCAACTAGTCGCGTACCTAAGGGTCCAAAGTTGGAAATCTAATTTTTCCCGAACTTTGCTACGCCGGGGCGTGACAATTGGTGACCTTTCGTCCGTCAGATTTTCTCTAGATTCTGGATTTGGACTCCTGGAGGTAAGACCTACGTTTTGATAGTTATTAAACCATGTATGGCTAACTTTTGTAAAAATCTAATTTCTAGAAATCTGGGAAAAATAGGTAAAAACTTGTACAAATCATCTGAAAACAGAGATTCGTCGTCTTTTTTTGCCTCTGTGGTACTTCCCTTAAAGTTTGAGAGAGTTTGCACGAGGTATGAAATCCTAACCTATGTTATGTACGTGAAATACATGTGTTCGATTTCGACGACAAAATTGTGATCAGGGCAAAATTCATGTGTTAATCTTAGGCCCGTTAATTATGCACGCACTTAAATATGAAAAGCATGTCTAAATTTACGCGAGCACGTTGAGTTGTCTATGTGGGTCAAAGGGAAGACTTATACAAATTCATGACAGAGTAAGCTTCTCGATGTTTGAGAATTTTAGTAGCTACGGCTACTGTGCATGGTTTAAGGCGTGGACTTCCAGGGCGCTTAGGGATGTAATGGTTGTAGGCTTGGACTAGCCATTGACATCGCGGTTTAAGGCTTGGACTTGTCGCTACCAGATGAATGCGTATTTTTTTCCCTAGAGACTATTGATGTGATTTATGAGATTCAAGCATGTTTTGTCATATATGCATATGTTAGAATTTGTACACTCAGCATATAGCTGAGCAGTGGAGCTGTACTCCATTGTAGGTGGGAAGAAAAAGGGGAAGAAGAAGCGTGATGAGTGAGACCGATGTGACGACGGGAATCACTCTTGTTTATATTTTTGTTCCTTTTCCTAAACTTGTATAAGGATTTGGGAATTCGTAATATGTTGTAATAGAACCATGGAGTAGGTTCGTAGTACTGTAATCTTGTGTTCGAACACCTGTAATTATCTTTTAAACCGTTGTGATATAGCTGCATTGGTGTGGATTTTGAATTGGAGTACTTTGGGTGGTTAAACTGCACAACTTAGTAAACTTCTAGGGGACCAATCGATTGGTCCAGGTGTCAGTCGACTGGACAACTGTCATTTTAGAAACTACTTTAAATGTGGCAAAACCTGTCGACTGGTCCATGTTTCAGTCAACTAGACAACTGAATGGAAAATGTTGATTTTGATTCTGCTAGAGGCACAGTCGACTAGGAGGAGTCAGTCGACTGGACCTCAGTCACATTCGATAGGGTGGGGTGTGGATTCTTTGAAAATCTTTTCGACAGGATGGGGTGTGGATTCTTTGAAATCGTACTGCTTAGGTCTTCAGTCGACTGAGTCCCTACCCAGTCGACTGGACCTCTATTCTTCAAAATGCATTCTTTTAGAACTTTTCCAATTGGACAAAACTTTTTATAACTTTGATTTTAACGGATTTTACTTATGTTTCCGCTACCATTCACACTTTAATGAACTGGATAAGTCTTGATGGCATGCCACATGTCCTGTTTTCGCGCATCAGCAGGATGGGTCGTGACATTTATTATTATCAGAGCTAGAGGTAACAAAACTTTAGGAACTTTCGACGATGAGTGGAGTGTTGAGTGAATTGTCACATGTTCTAGAGTGCATCCATACATGGTAGAAATGTTTGATGTATATGTATGCTATTTTACATACATGATATGTTATGGTCATGCATGCATAGTGTTTATGCATCGAGACTTACAAGAGTTACAATCATGGGTGACCGAGAATTATCACCACATACCCGATATATGAATGAAATGACAGACATGATTGGGAATATGGGTGACATGATCCAAAATTTAGCAGAATGATTACCTCTAATACCTCTATTCGAGCCAACACCGATAGCAGTAGTGCATGCACCTGAGAATAGGGTTATAAGATCAGTATATGAATAATTGATGAAGAAGAAGCCGACACAATTTCATGAGACTTCTGATACAACGCTCGCAGAACATTGGATTATGGATATGGATAGAATATTTTGATATATTCTGATGACTGATAGGGAGAAGATTGAGAACGCTAGTGATATAACTAGAGGTGAGGCTCAGAATTGGTGGGTGGACGTTCTATATCAGGGAGCACCGGTAACTTGGGAGGATTTAAAGCAGAGTTTAATCGCCGATTCTTTTCAAGGGTTGTCTCAATGCAAAGAAGAGAGAATTTAATAATCTTTGACAAGGGGAGATGACTGTGACAGAGTACACCTCAAAGTATAATGCTTTGCTGAGATTTGGAAAGGGGTCTGTGTTGACCGAGGAAGAGAGAGCAAGGAAATTTGAAGGTGGTTTAAGGGAAAATATTCATTTTAGGTTGGAGACCTATGAACATTCGATTGTGCCAGTAGTACAACAAACGGCGCTTATGGCCGAGAGTAGAATGGAAAGATCGAGGTAGAATCAGTATGGAAAACGGGGTAATGAGGGTGGTGATAGGAACCAAGGCGGATCTTTAAAGAGGTCGTTTCCAAGAGGCTCTGGTTCTAGTTTCAGCGATTTTAGGAGGACGCCAAGTAACATACCGTTGTGTTTACTTTGCAACCGACCGCACTCAGGCCGATGTTTCATGACCAAACCCCAGAATAGGAACCAAGGAGGGAGTAATATAAATTGGACTCCGGACATGAGGGGCAAGTGTTATGATTGTGGAGTATTTGGACATCAAGCCAAGGATTGTCCGAGGAGGCATTCCCAGCAAGGAGCTAGTTCTATGGCTTCCAGTGGGTCGAAGCCGAGACACTCTAACAATGGGGGATAAAGAACAGAACAACGTCAAGGAAGAGTATTTCAAATGAACTCGGGGGATATGGCTGCTTTTGAGACAGTAGTCTCAGGTATGGTGCTTGTATGTTCGTACTTAGCATGCATACTTCTTGACTCATGATCTACGCATTCATTTGTATCGCATACCTTTGTTGAACTTTTGAATATTAAATCGGCACTGTTAGGATATGAATTATCTGTTACCGTACCACTTAGTAAATCAATAATGACGTCTACAATATACAATAACTGTGAAATCTAACTAGGGGAGAAGTTGATGACCGTAGACCTTTATCCCAATCGTTGTGAACTATTTTGATGTGATACGAGGAATGGATTAGTTAGCTCTTAATAAAGCTACCATAGAATGTGAGCGGAAGGAAGTTAATTTTTGATCACCGGTATACGGAAGCTTTTGTTTTCAAGGGAGTGGGGTCATACTGCCACCCTATTTGATTCGCCTATCCGAGCGGGTAAGTTATTGAGAAAGGGATGTTAGGGATTCCTGTGTTCAGTACTTGATACTTCAGCGACTGAGTTGAAAGTGGAAGACATTTCGATAATGAGAGAATGTATAGATGTATTTCCTAATGACTTGCCAGACGTTCTTATTGAGAGGGAGATTGAGTTCACCATTGAGATAATGTCAGACTCAAGACTTGTGTCTAAGGCACCGTATAGAATGGCACTGACAGAATTGAAAGAACTGAAGGTTCAACTACAAGAACTACTTGACAAAAGTTTCATTTGACCTTGCATATCACCATGGGGAGCTCCGGTGTTGTTTGTAAAGAAGAACGATGGTTCAATGAGAATGTGTGTGGACTATCAGGAACTAAACAAGTTGACAATCAAGAACACGTACCCATTACCAAGAATTGATGACTTATTTGATCAACTTCGTGGGGCGCAAGTATTTTTAAAGATAGATTTGAGATCGGGCTATCACCAATTGAAAGTAAACCTCGAAGATATTGAGAAAATAGTTTTTAGAATGCGCTACGAACACTACGAGTTCTTAGTCATGCCGTTTGGAGTTACAAATGCACCCGCTGCATTCATGGATCTTATGAACCGAGTCTTCAAGGACTACTTGGACGATTTTGTGATAGTGTTCATTGACGACATTCTTACCTATTCACCAAGTGAGGTAGAACACGAGAACCACTTGAAGTTAATACTTCTGAGATTGCGCGAGAAACAACTATTCGGGAAATTTAAGAAGTGTGAATTTTGGTTGTCTAATATTACTTTACTTGGTCATGTGATTGATAAGAACATAGTTTCAGTTGACCCTCACATGGTAGAAGCTATAACTAATTGGCAGAGGCCGACTTCAGTGTCAAAAATTCAAAGTTTCTTAGGCTCAGCAGGATACTATCGCTGTTTTATTGAGCATTTCTCGAAGATTTCGCTACCTATGATAAGGTTAATGAGGAAGGGTGTTACTTTTGAATAGAGTCAAGAGTATGAAGATAGTTTTCAAGAGTTGAAAATCACAATTGACAAAAGTGCTTATTCTGATAATACCATCTGGAACTGAGGAATTTCTGATTTATAGCGATGCGTCACATCAGGGTTTGGGATGCGTACTTATGCAAGGGGGTAAAGTAATTGCCTATGCTTCTAGACAGTTAAATACACACGAGGTTAACTATCTGATTCATGATCTTGAATTAGCCGTAGTAATGTATGCCTTTAAGATTTGGAGACATTACTTGTACGAGAAAAAGTGTGAGATATTCACGGACCACAAGAGCTTGAAATACATGTTCACACAATGAGACTTGAACATGAGACAGATGATATGGTTAGAGTTGATGAAGGATTATGATCTGTCGATAAAATATCATCCAGGAAAGGCTAACGTAGTAGCCGATGCATTAAGCCGGAAGACGCCAAGTAACTTAGCTGACGAGCTAACACAACAAAATAAATTGGTAAAGAAGATGGAACGTTTAGTGTTGGATGTGATTTCAGAGACTAATGGTGGCTTAATGATGGCAATCATACCATACCCAGATATTATTGGTGAGATCAAAAGGGAACAGTTTAACGATGAGATACCTTTGGGATAGCGACCTGGTGTAACAACCCTAAAATTTCTAAGCGCACAAATAATTATTTTAATTATTACTTTCAGCTAGCAATATTATATGGGTGTCTCTAGGCAAGACACGTGTTTAAATTTTTAAGTTTGGAGGACCCATAAATTAAACCGTTAGCGAGTCTGTATACTTTGAGTGTTATATCTCATTAATATATATTCGTTAAAGAAATTGAAGAGTTGATGTGTATTTTTTATAGTATTTGTAGGCCCCCGAATATGTCAAATAGTGTATCTGGTATTAAAATTAAGTATCTAGGTCATGGATACCCATTGGGCTATTGTTTTAAGCATAATGTAGTTCATCTTGGGCTCATATGGATGACTTTTATGAGCCCACAATCCCAAAAACTGAATTTTTGTTACTTAGGTGCTAGTGGCTTTATTTAACTTAGTTAGGATATTAGGAAACCTTTGATATATCCTTAACCCTAGCCACCACACAAATTTAAAGAGAACAAGAGAGGGAGAGAAAGAGCAATCACCTAGAAGAGAAGAGAATGGTTAGAGGGGAAGAAGAGAGAGGATGGTCGTCGTTCGCTTTGTTGGTTGAAATCGTTTAGATTGGTGAGTTAACTTGTTATTTTCTTTCAATCTCGTTTGATTGAAATTTAAATGGATAGAATATTGAATTAGTATGGTTATGGATTATGAGATTTAAGTTTTTTTTTTTTACAATGATTGAAGTTGTGAGTTGAGATTTATAGATGAGCATTGAATATACATTTGAGCAATTACATAATTTTCGGATTTGGGGTTTTCACGGATCAGATTTGAGTAAAAAATTCATAATAAATCATACGTTACTGTTTTCGTGATTCTATCTATGATAGCCTGTAGGAAACACAATTCTGGACAACTTTTATCTAATGGTGTTTTTCCCGATTCTGCACTGTTTGGGAAAAAAAATTCATATTACAGTAGTAGTTTTATGAAGATTAAAATAAGCGTATTTGCTATATCATATTTTTGTGTGATTTCGTACTCGTTAATAAAAATTTATTTGTTTGTACTTAGAAAGAAATGAGTTCTCATGTATAGTTGAGCTTTGTGAATTCGTGACTGTGTGATTTTGTGTGGATTATGAATCTGTGTGAACGGTAGCTGTTAATATGATTCTAACAAAAATTTAATTTGAGATATATGAATCTCTTATAAAGTTGAGTTTTGCGGAAAACGTGGATATATGAACGTTAGAAAAATCCTTAGAGTTCACCACTACTCCTTATGATTTTAGGCTGCGACTTCGTGGATGACTCGTCCTTGTGTGATTAAACGGTGACTTCGTGGATGACCCGTCCTTGTGTGATTAGACGGCGACGACGTGGATGACCCGTCTCTTCATTATTTTAAGCCTTATGTCTGGCTTGGTCTATTTCATAAGTATCTAGACATTGTTTTATTGACGTCAAGAACGTAAGGACTAGCCTTTCGGTGTACACTCAAATCCTAGTGATACCCCATGTGAGTTGGGACCGGAGTGGGAGTTAGTATTACGTTAGGAGACATGGGATATATGTGTAGGCTAGACCATGGGTGGGTGGCCGAGGTGGTGAACATAAGGTGTAATAAAATAAAATACTTTGTGGTGTTTTATTCTTGCGTTTCAAAGTTTGAATTATAATTAATTACCTCTTCTTGTGGTTGCATCGTAGAAAGTTGTGGATGCTTAGTAATCGACTTTTCTAATAATTTTTCGTGCTGTAATCGTTGTGTGCGAGCGTGAATGTGATAACCATAGACTATGTGTCTTAAGTTTTGAATTATGTTTTGAGGATTTTGATACGAGTATTTTATGAATTTATACTGTTGTTGAACTATGGGTTGGATGATAGTATGACTGACTCTTAAATTGTTACGGACATTAATTCAGAAAGTAATTATGAGTTTGATTAGAACTGTGATAATTCTATTCTGTAGGATGGTGGGCCTACTAACTTTTATGTCGGACTAGCTCACGATAGATATCCGATGGGTAAGTATTCAATTGGTATTATTCGGGTCGGGAACCATTGCCACCACATTGAAGGAAACTACCCATCTGTCCTGAAATGTGTGTGGATTTACTATTCTAACCCGATAGGGATTCTGTGTAATAGCGTTGTTTATTTTCTGTGTGACGACAGTGTATGATGTGATGTGGTTATATTTTCTTTTTGACTATTTTTGGCAGTCTATGGGACACCGTTGTTCCCTAAGACTCGTTTCATATTTTTTTGTTAACTCATACCAGTATTTTATATATTGACCCGGGTGCGTAATGCATTCGGGGTGTTTCTATATGAAACGTAGTTGAATGTATGTGCAGGTTTAGTATTTGGAGATTTTCTTTAGAGCTTCTGTTTGGGTAAAGAGTTGGTCGTAGTGTTGTATATTATTAGAGTTGTACTTATTTTTATTGTACTTTATTTTGTTTTGCAGTGTGAGCTATATTTTTATTATTGTAACAATGATTGTATATTGGGTATTGGGAACGTTGTAGTTGCTCTGACCAATGGATGTATAGATTTTATGCTTATTTATATTCTTTCTGCTGAACTTTGTGAAGAGGGTTTTATTGAATGAAAATAATATTTCTTTTGCAAATCGAAAAGATATAATATGTGTAATGGAGTTTAATTCCTTTTATAATGAAAATGAATGTTTGGGAATACAGGTTTAATAATCATGAGTTTTATTTAAAACAAGATCATGTGCTTTTATTTAATGGGTATTAAATTTTATTTTCAATATAATCATTTGTTAACCTGTGTGAGTATGTCAACCTTGGGGTTTCGGTAATTGAATATTAGTCCGGATATATGCTCTGGATTGAATATTTAGTTGTCCAAAATTCGGGGTGTAACACCTGGTTTTGTATTGGAACAAGGGACGTTGAAACTTGAAAATCGGTTGTGTGTGCCGAATGTGAAAGGCTTAAAAGAGAGGATTCTAGAGGAACTCATAGTACTAGATACTCAGTATATCCGGGAAGTAACAAGATGTACCGGAATTTGCGAGAAAACTTTTGGTGGAAAGATATGAAGCGTGAAATTACTAAGTATGTTTTTGAGTGTTCAGCATGTCATCAAGTGAAAGCAGAAAGACAAGTACCTGCAGGACTACGACATCCATTACTAGTGTCAGAGTGGAAATGGGATGAGATCACTATGGATTTTGTTTCTGGATTTCTGCGATCTTTCAAAAGGAATGACAAGATTTAGGTTATAGTTGATAGATTGACAAAGTCAGCTCATTTCCTACCGATCAAGACAACTAAACCTTCGAGGTCGGCAGAATTGTATGTGAAAGAGATTATAAGACTTCATGGGATTTCAGCAATGATAGTATCAGATCGTGATAGGAGTTTTACATCGAGATTTTGGGGAAGTTTACAACGAGCCATGGGTACTGAGTTTTAGTACTGCATTTCATTTTCAGACTGACGGACAGTCAAAGTGCATGATTCAGACATTAGAGGATATGCTTAGACTTTGTGTTCTAGATTTTGGGAGTGACTGGGAGAAACACTTACCATTAATTAAATTTGCTTGCAACAACGGGTTATAGTCAAGTGTTGAAATGGCACAATATGAAGGTTTGTATGGCTGTAAGTGTCGATCATCAGTTTGTTGGACCGATGTTGGAAAAAGAAGGTTATTAGGACCTGAGTTAATACAAGTGACTACTGAGAAGGTAAAGCTGATCTAAGAGCGACTTAAGGTAGCTCAAATTTGTTATAAGAGCTATGCGGACTCTAAGCGGCCACCGATGGTATTTGAAGTGGGGGATTTTGTATACTTGAGAGTATCGCCTTCGAAAGGCATTGTACGATTCGGAAATAGGGGAAAGCTTAATCCGAGATTTGAAGGACCTTTTGAGATCCTAGAGAAAATAGGACCAGTGACTTACCGATTGGCGTTGTCGTTAGAGTTGGAACATGTACACAATGTTTTTCATGTATCGATTCTGAGACGGTGTATGACAGATACGAGTAAGATTGTAGTGCCAGAACCATTACAGATTCAAGAAAATTTAACTTAAATAGAACTTCCCGTGAGATACTACATGGTAAAAGTGCTATGGCGTAGCTATACGATTGAAGAGGCTATATGGGAAAGTGAGGAAGAAATGAAGAATGAACATCCGCACCTGTTCGACATATAAGGTATAAGTTTGGGGACAAACTTCCTTTTTGGAGGGGAGAGTTGTCACACCCGTTCCAAAATTTCATGGTATCATCATGCATTCTTAACTTTTGTAATTTATCAATGTTGTTTGATAATGATGAATGAGGTTGACTGTGAGTCAATGGTAAGGTGTCAGTAAGAATACGGGAATTTGGTAAGCGAGATTGCATTGGCATGACTAAATGGCATTTATGTGAGCTAAATGTTATTTAAAATATCTGGTATTTTATAAATAGTGAATTATACCTGTGTAGTATAATTTCTAGTAGTTTTGTTTTCGCTATAGAGCATTTTGAACACTATGGTGAGAACGTGAGTGACACGTCAAATAAAAGGTAGGTTGTGTAGAAATTCCACAGAATAGTTTCCGAACATAATTTTAGACCCAAACAAGACTTAGTCGAAAACTTTTGAAATTTATAATTTTCACTTGTAAAGGCATAAAATGGACGTACGCGACGTTTCGGGAGTTAATTTGAAGTTTGAGAAACTCGCGGTGTGGTAAACGCGATTTCCAGGAAGTTTTCTTATAAATAGGAGTGGATGAATTGTCATTAGTTACAAAACCTTATAAAATATCTTGAGAGATGACAGAGAAAGAAGATTTGTTGCCACGGGCTTTGCGACGACGATCGGCGGCCTTTCGTCTGTCAGATTTTTTCCAGATTCTGGATTTGGACTCCTGGAGGTAAGACCTGCATTTTGATAGTCATTAAGCCATGTTTGGCTAACTTTTGTAAAAATCTAATTTCTAGAAATCTTGGAAAAACAGGTATAAACTTGTAGGAATCATCTGAAAACGGAGATTTGACGTCTTTTTTGCCTCTGTGGTACTTCCCTCAAAGTTTGAGAGAGTTTGCACGAGGTATGAAATCCTAACCTATGTTATGTAGGTGAAATACATGTTTTAGATTTCGACGACGAAATTGTGATCCGGGCAAAATTCATGTGTTAATCTTAGGCCCGTTAATTATGCACAAGCTTAAATGTGAAAAGCATGTCTAAATTTATGCGAGCACATTGAGTCGTCTATGTGGGTCAAAGGGGGGACATACAAATTCATGCCAAAGTAAGCTTCTCAATGTTTGAGAGTTTTAGTAGCGACGGCTACTATGCATGGTGTAAGACGTGGACTTGCCAGGGCACTTGGGGATGTAATGGTTGTACGCTTGGACCAGCCATTGACATCACGGTTAAAGGATTGGACTTGCCGCTACCGGATGAATGCGTATTTTTCTCCCTAGAGACTATTGATGTGATTTATGATATTAAAGCAGGTTTTGTCATATATGCATATGTTAGAATTTGTGCACTCAGCATATAGCTGAGCAGTGGAGCTATACTCCATTGTAGGTGAGAAGAAAGAGGGGAAGAAAAAGCGTGATGAGTGAGGCCGATGTGATGATGGGAACCACTCTTGTTTATATTTTTGTTCCTTTTCCTAAACTTGTATAAGGATTTGGGAGTTCGTAATATGTTGTAATAGAACCATGGAGTATGTTCGTAGTACTGTAATCTTGTGTTCAAACACCTGTAATTATCTTTTAAACTGTTGTGATATAGTTGCGTTGGTGTGGATTTTGAATTGGAGAACTTTGGGTTGTTAAACTGCACAACTTAGTAAACTGCCAGGGGACCAGTCAACTGGTCCAGGTGTTAGTCAACTGGACCACTGTTTCATTTTAGAAACTACTTTAAATGTGGCAAAAGTAGTCAACTGGTCCATGTTTTAGTCGACTGGACAACTGAATGACAAATGTTTCTTTTGATTCGACTAGAGGCACGGTCGACTGGGAGGAGTCAGTCGATTGATAAATGATGGCCCCAGTCGACTGGATCCCAGTCACATTCGACTGGACGGGCTGTGGATTCTTTGAAAATCTTATTGCTTAGGTCTTCAGTCGACTGAGTCCCTAACCAGTCGACTGTACCTCTGTTCTTCAAAATGTATTCTTTTGGAACTTTTCCAATTGGGAAAAACTTTTTATAACTCTGATTTTAACGGATTTTACTTATGTTTCCACTGCTATTCACACTTTAATGAACTAGATAAGCCTTGATGGCTTGCCATGTGTCCTATTTTCGCGCTTTAGCGGGATGGGTCGTGACACTTTGAGATCTACACATTGGACTTAAAATTTTACAAAAACAAGTATGAGTTACCCCTTTTGTAAATACCATTTTGCACTTTGCCACCTAATTTTTAAATTTTTGCAATTTAGTAGGTTGCAATGTGGCCCCTCTGTTAGAATTCTATCAACAATGGATGCACATGGGACACATATGACCAACTCGGGCTTTTGCCATTTTCACCTCTCTCCTGCTACTGCACTGTGTCGCCCAATACTTCATTTGGGCGTAACTAGGACTACCAAGAATGAATCAGAGAGTTATGTTTTTAGAAAATTAGAGGATTTCATCCCAATTAAAGGGGGTTTCAAATTTGACTAAAGATTTCAAATGTTGAAAGCCATTTGGATTGAAGAAAGATAAATTTGTAGTGAACAAAGACTCGCACCTTTATAAGTAAGTTAGATTGTCTTTTTTTTTTTCTTTTTTCTTTTTTCTTTTTTCTTTTTATTGAAATACAAACTATTAATGAATTTTACTCCATTTATGTAAATTCTACTTTGTATATATTTTCAATGTAATATGCAAAAATTTAATTGCATTTTTGGATTACTCTTTTGATTTTGTTTTAAAATTTGTAATTGGTCCCCTAATTAAGAAAAAATTGTTAATAAAATGCGTGGCCTTTATGTTTCTTTCAATTCAAAATCATTCTTTAATGACTTGTAGTCCTTCGTATGCAATTGACTTATATATTACTCTTGAAATACATTTTCATGGTAGATTTGTTGATAGACTAGTTAATGCCTACACTGGAGGTAGTTTGTTATCCTACGACTTTTGCCATGCTGAATACATTGTAAAGGTTGACGTGCATGAAACCACTGTGGTAAAATGCTACTACAAAGAGCTTGTGTTAGAGCTTGTTAGTGGATATGTAGGGGAAGTTGCAGAGAGATTCATAGGTGATTGGGAAATGCAGAGTCTTTGTCCGAGCGAGGAAGAACGTCGCCCGAGCGAGCATGGCGTTAGCTGACTCGTCCGAGCGAGCCCCTCGAGTGAGTAGCACATTGAAATCTTGCCCGATCGCAATCGCCCGCGTGAGTTGAAGGATTGCAAATTTGCTCGAGCGAGGTTGCGTCTGCTCAAGCAAGACGTTGTTAAGCAAATTTTAGTTCATTTTATTGCCTTTCTCTTTAATATTTTAGTTCCTGTCATAATTTGAAATTTTATTAAAGGTTAATTGAGCAAGATGTTATTGTGGGCTCTTAATTAAATTAGTTGTATAATTTAAAGAGCATGTGTTAAAGCTATTTCTTTTATCTTCCTATGCTTTTATTTTAATTTATGTTTAGGTGGGTGAGTTAATTTAATTTTGGGTGCGCACCATTAGGTCATACTATTCATGGGCATACCAGGTGTAAATTAAAATGAGCAACTAGCAAAATGGGACCCACCCATTGCCTTATAGTCGGCCGAATATGAGCCCAATCTCTCCTTCCTCACTTTATTTTCCACTCCTTGACAATGAGCTCTCATTCTACTTCTTCTCTCAAGACCACCATACCTCCCCTCCTTCATTTCTTCTCCTTTCTTCTTCTTTTCTTCTTCAAACTTCAAGAAGTCAAAAAGATTGTCACTCTCAGGCATGGCTCTTCCTCACTAGGGCTTTCTATCACCATTTGGTAAGTGTTTTCAAGAGTCCAAGCAAAGCTAGGGTTTTCCTAAACCAAGCTCATTTCAAAATTATGGTGTTCTTCTACTCGGAATAGCTTCCTTGGAGTATTTGGACTCTCTTACACCCACTTCTAAGCATGGGACATTTGGAGCCTTCCTCAACAAATTCTAGCATCCTCATTGGAGTTCATTAAGGTTCATTGGAGTTCTTTGATTTTGGAATTTTTAGCTTTGAGGTAGATTCTATTGCACCATTTCTAAATGCTATGTATGCCTAAAATATATATGAGTTCATTTATGTGTTTAGGAAAAAACATAGACATATGCTCTAGGTTTCCCCCAAATTGAAAATTAGGTCTTTTTGCCTAGATGTGATTCTTGTGTGTTAATTGCTCTATGTGATGATAGACTTGCTTAGGATGATCCCTTTATTTGTAAAAGCATGTTAGAATGTTAGTTGGAAATCATTGTTATATGTATGAAATGGTGATTTTTGAATAATTTTTCATTTCATTGAATTGTTGCTATTGGATATATCGATTGTTGTAGTTATGACATCAAGTGTGTTAATTGATCATATTGTCATTACATGCATTGAGCATTGAGGCCTAATCGGCACACATTTCATTCATCACGACATAAATGCTTTGTTTTACGAAAGAAAAAAACCCCATGTGAGGGATTTTATTTAAGAAATCCGGATATGGGTTGTGATGTGAGACAGGGAGAATGACCCTTAGAAACATTCAAACTCCAACTATATTCAGTTAGCTCCCAGAAGTTGGTATGCTACACTCCATGTGTGGGTGGCTCATAGTCCGGTAATGAGAGAGGTGTGAACATATCATGCATAGCCTTGAGGCTCTAATCATCTCATTGTAGTCGTGGTGGCGATCCATTGCACCTCATTTCATTTTAGTCACAGATAGCATATAGACTTGTTACAATGTTAGCTACGAGCCGCCATTCTCATAAAAATGACAAACCTTTTTTTTCAGGTGAGCTTGATAAGGGCAAAGGACACATGTTACTCGACGCGTAGACTTTGATACATTTTGTTCTATTTTGAAGACTCGTGCTTAGTTACGTATATGAATAGCTCTCTTGTTGATTCAGTCGTTTTGGAAGATTGTAAATGTTTAATTCTTTGAAACTTAGAGTATTAAGGTTTTACAAAAACTTCGTGAGCCTAGACTCTCATTTCTTGTATTTGAGGAGCTTCTTTGATTTTAATTGGACAAGTGTTAGTCCTTGCTTTCATAGTTATTTCCTTCAATTGTTAAACTCACTTTATGATATTGTTGTATTTACTTTCCGAGGTCGTTGAACCTCATTAAGTTCTAGTCTTTTTGGTTTACATGTCCATTGTTTGTTTTTCCCTTGTGTTTGGATCCTTACCGGATCGGTTTGGGTGGTTGCTTTTATGAGTTCATTTGTTGTAGTTTAGTTCATTTTGTACTTGGTTCCTTACAGGATCAAACCCCTCTTTTAATTTCAACAAGGTTTCAAATATTTAAACATTCCAAATTTCTCCCATTCTCTTTTTTTCCTCCCTCTCTTTGATCTCTTTCCATTTCTCAAATTTTTATTTTACTTATGTTGGAATTGTATTTTTTTTTAAATATTCCCGAATGTGAAAATACACGTGTATGTGTGTGTGTGTGTGTTTAGAATACCTTCTCTCTCTCTCTCTCCCTATCTCTCCCTATATCTCTCTTCCCCAATCTCTCCCTCTCTCTAATATCTTTTACCTCTCGTTTTATTATGTTTCGAGTGTGTGAAGTTTTAGTTGGTTTACATACATGTTATATATCTTTTCAGACTTGTTTATGTATGTTTTAGATGTCAAATTCGAGGACTTAACGGAAATAGGTACACTTGTGGAAATGTATGATTTCTCTCTTAAGTTTCAGGCCTTTCCGGCTCTTTGGTAGTGTTGTGGACCTTTGTCGGATTCATTATAGTCTTTTGTACTCGTGCTTTCATATGCCATGTTTAGTTCCATGATGGAATCCTTGCTGGATTTGAACATATTGCTTTCAAAGGAAATTTTTTTAAAATCTCTCTCTCTCCCAATATCTCATTCTCTCATTCTTCCCCTCTTTATCTCTTTCACTTCTCGTTTTTAATAAATTTTGAGTGCAAGACATTTCGTTTGGTTTAAACTTGTGTTGTATGTTGTTTAGGATTTTCATGTACTGAAGTTTAGACTTGAAGATTTAGCATAGTTGGGAACATTTTGAAATATTGTCAAAATGCTGTCAATTTGCTGTCAGAAAAAAAACTACTACTGTTATTTCAGTTTTCTGCCTAAATGGTGCGGAATTGAAAAAAATATCATTAGACGAAAGTTGTGCAGAATAGCGTTTTACCCAAAAAAAAATGATCTTTTATCACATTTATTGTATATTTTCCACGACATATATTTTCCGAATTGCATGTTTGGTTTAGTTAAAGACTAAGTTTCCTATATGATATTAAGGACATATACGTAGTAAAAAGGGATACTCTTTCACGGATTTTATTAGCGGATGATTAGTGTCTTTGTAATACGAAATCTATTTTCCAATTTTCATTGATTTAAATGAAGGACATAAGTTCCCTAGTATATAATTATGTTCTTTACCTTTTTAAAATGAATGCCTCTTCATATAATCTAATATTCTGTTTTCAACATACACACTTCCATAAAACTTTTCGAGGTATTTCTTGACCTTGAACTTGCTCGATTACTCTTTTAAACCTAATTTTCAAAAGTCTTCACCTTTGTCTGACTCATTGACATGTAAGTCCATTTTGATTTATGTGTTAGTAGTCATCCTTGTAGGAATCCCCGTGGGTTTCCAAGGTCGCTTCCGCATTTATGATTGGGTTTTAATTCTCTTCTCTCTATCTTCTCTCTTTCCTCGTGCTTCGGTTTCCGAGGCGTGACAGTTCCGTAGTATGATTAAAACTTAGAGTATTATAAATTCTGTTGGGAATTTAAAAGCACAACCAAATTCCCCTAATAACACACAGAAACACACAAACAGTAATAAACATGCACACCAAAGAAAACACAAATATCTACATGGTTTGATAAAATCGCCTACATCCACACCCGAGAGACCATTATTTCACTATTGAGAATAAACAATTGTTACAAGACACTTTGGATTAAATCCCATAATCCAACCCTCACACCCTTTGTATACCCACTCCCAATACCCTAAGAACTCACACTCTCTCACCTTAAACCATGCACCCCCATGAGGGAAAACCCCCAACTTGGTGCACCAAGGGCTTCCTAAATTCCTATACAACATCCCCTTATATAGAGTTTGCAACCCATTAACTATTGGACAGGTAATACAACTCTATCACAAAGGAAAACCAAATTACAATAGGAATCTACCCAAATCATAATCCCTAAATTAATGAGATTATCCCAAATGTGATATATATCCAAACAATCACCCCCTATATCATACGTGGGGGTAACTGCCCAATCAATACATCACACATGACTAGCACCCCTCAACTGGAGCACCCACAAATCTGACCGCTTTGCAACCGATTACCATTGACCGTCTTTTCTTACCAGCATGCACCCCGAATCAACATGGTCTGAACACCTCCGATTCGTCAAACCACGTCCAATACATGTGCAGCCCCCAGTTAATTGTACCTATTAACTTCAGAGAGAATCTCAATATCTCTTTCTCTCCAGCAGGAATTACCACCTCTCTATCGTCTGAACCCGTGAACAAACCATTCACTAAATTGCAAGAATTTTTCCATCGAGAACTTGGGAGTACACCTCTGACAACCAGACGACACAAACCATCCATACTTCTCTCAACTGCTATGTGTGATTTTAGCAACAATATGAGATTCCACCGCAACTTTGGGATCAATATCACACCACCCAAATAGCGAACCTGCTCCAAAAATATTTGATCAATGTTCCTATGTGCAGTATCCTAACAATTACCTCTGTCGAGTAATTGCGCATGTGTCTACCCCTATCTTCTTGGAACCCATCACATTATTTTCTATAGAAGGACATACTTACCGTACCTAGAATCTAGCAACCCAATAGAAATGCCCGTATGAGTGGAATACGAGAACCTCTCCACCATACGCAACATGCTACAATCACAGTAAAATAAAAAAAAAAATCGGCCCTAGATCTCAACGTGCTGTAATATATATATAGAATCTATCACCAAAAAAAATATATTCCAATTCGTGAAAAATCTCACAAATCTGCACCTACCAATAAATCCGCAGTGCCTGAAAACCTTGAAAAGAATTTCTCACCAGAATTCATGTAACACAACTTGTCTAACAAGTCGCTTGAAATTCTGACCAATCATAACCCATGATTCTTTACACCTTGACCAACCGAATTTGAATCTACCTCACAGATTGCCTGTTACTACGTGCAATATTTTTCACCTCCCAAATCAGATTTAACTAGTCACTGAACACATCACCTCGCTGCTACAATGTATTTTTCTTTTTCTTTTTTTTTTCCTATTTTTATTTTTAACCACCGTGCTGCTATTCCATCGATGTCGCATGCGCTCTGCCCACCATGGATCTGATCAAACATGGCTTTGGTACCACTTGTTGGGAAGTTAAAAAGTGAAACCAAATTTCCCCAATAACACAGAAATACACAAACAATAATAAACATGCACACCAAAGAAAACACAGATTTCTACGTGGTTCGGCAAAATCGCCTACATTCACACCCGAGAGACCACTATTTCACTATTGAGAATAAACAATTGGTACAAGAAACTTTGGATTAAATCCCATAATACAACCCTCACACTCTTTGTATACCCACTCCCAATACCCCAAAGAACTCACACTCTCTCACCCTAGACCATGCACCCCCATGAGGGGAGACCCCTAACTTGGTACACCTTGGCTTCCTAAATTCCTATACAACATCCCCTTATATAGAGTTTACAGCCCATTACTTATTAGAAAAGTAATACAACTCTATCACAAAGGAAATCAAATGACAATAGGAATCTAGCTCAATCATAATCCCTAAATTAATGGGATTATCCCACATGTGATATAGTATCCCAACAAATTCTACTTTGTTATTAGATCTAGAAAAACTTTAATCAAACCTTATTAGTAATGCAAATTTCCCCCTCAAAGGGCGTTCTTTGTGAGTTCTTGGTGGATTCCAAGCCTTCATGGATTTTGAAGTTGTTCTATAACGATTTCAATGAAATTTGAGTCATTTAACGATTCTATGTTGAATCAATTGGTTCAGAGCGAGGATTTTCTTCCTAGCTTGATTGTGACTGGTGGAGGCAAAATCAATAATCCTGTTGACGTTAGTCATAGGATGGAGGCTACATATGATTTCAAAATCAAAGAGAATCGCACTGAGGGGTTTGCCTAAAGCTAGCCCATTTATACAAATGGTTATGGCTTCGTCGTTCAAGAAGCTTCTATCCACTATAAAGATCTTTCGTGTTATGATGATGATTTTTATGGTGAGGATTTTTATCATTGGATTAGTGATTTGCATGTGTTCCTATACAATATAAGAATTACTGGAAAAAGTGAGTACGCTTTTGTATTAAGTAAATTTAGTATGGTAGTCTTTTAACAACTTCGTAGTGAGAGACGAGCTTGTTCATGGGCACTGAAGATTGAACAGATATTTACATAAAAATGTTTTTAAACAGTTGGAAGGTAAAAACAAATTTACTGTTGATCAACATCGTGATGAGATAAAAGATGTAACGGCTAAAGATTTTTCAAATGGCGTGTCAAATTCAAAAATTGAATGGGTTTTTACGATGGTGAGGTAGTGCAAATGCAATTTTTAGACTTTAATGACAATGCCCCACCATTTTTTTTATGAAGAACAGGATTCCAAAAGTTATGATGGCAATAATTGGGTATTTAGTTACAAACGACATCATGAAGGTTATGTATTGGTCATACTTCTATAGTAAAAGTTGATCAAGAAGAACTTAAAACTGTGATTGTTGATGCAGAATATAATACCCTCATTTTTTGTTGTCTTTTGTGTTCCTATATATAAATAAGATTCAGTGTGATTTTGCTTATCTTTCTTGTAATTCCCCTCCCAATCGATTGAGTGTAATCCAATTGATTGCCAGGATTGCCCACCCAATCGATTGGACCTCACTCAAACGATTGAACTTAACCGCATGTGCCCAATCGATTGAACCCCATCAAATCGATTGGACGGGCCTGAACGTGGCCACTAAGTTTACATCGTGTGGTTGAGGTTTGTCCCCTATCCCTATACATATCCCCCCCTTCCCCACATATACATATATGGTTACTGAATCTTTGAGAGGGAGTTAGAAAGAGATACATATTTATACATAATTATATACATATAAGTACACACCTACATATATATATATACTTACGCCCACCTACACACTCACGTAATCATGTGAGAAGAAGAGAAGCAGAATAATGAGAATAATAAGAAGGCAGAGAGAGACAGAAAAGAAAGGAGAAGGAAAGGGAGAAAGAGAGGAGAGAAGAGGCTCACCGAGGACTGCGGCCACCCCGAGCACCACCGGACGTCACCGAACTCATCGGTGAGTGTTTATACTCACTTGGTAGCCTTAGATATGTCATTTATATGTATTTCAGTAAGAAAGATAGGACCTCAAAAATTTGTATATGTTCCAGTTTTGATCTTGACAGTTTTTTAGAAGAAGATGACTTCCCAATTGATTGGACCTTCTATCCAATCGATTACCATTTGATCTAAATCAATTACCAGTTTTCCCAATTGATTGCCAACCTTGGTATCCCAATCGATTGCACCTTTACCCAATCGATTGCATATCTAGTTATCCCAATTGATTGCACCTTTACCCTGCATGTTTAGTTATCCCAATTGGCTGCACTCTTAACCCAATCGATTGTACACTTCAGCTTGTTGAATATTTCAATTATTTATAGATATTAACCTATTACATTGATATATGTTATATGTTGACTGTTAATGCGATATTGAATGATACACACGCTCGAATAATGAATCCTTAATGAATTGTATAAGTGGAACGGGTTGAATAACGATTAATCTGATGTTGATAACTGAAATTGGAAAGCCGACATGCATAGTCATATGTTCATCATGAAGGTCTATTTCTGTTCATGGTTATAGGGGTGTAAGAAATCATGGAGATTGTGGGATGTTGGCAGTATTCATTTATATGTGGTTATGTTTGTGTGTGGTAAAGCTAGGTCTGATCTCAAGCTCTTTGTTACAGATGTAGTTTTGGAGATACTGGTGGTATCACCGTAGTCCATGACCGAGATATATGGACCGGTGTGGTTGCTTTGATCCAACAAAGGCTAAGAGATATCAATCATGAAAATTGTAACGTGGCTATCACCCTGGTCTGATAGAGGCTAACAGAATGTCATTTTAGTCCAAGACAGTGACGAGAAATCCGATAGAGGCTAAAGGATACGGTCACTTTAGTCCATGATCCAGTCCTAGGGTTATGCCGATGCGATCATTTTAGTCCAATAGAAGCCAAGGGATATACGATATTGCTTTAGCCTATGAGAGAGGATAAAGGGTACGCCAATGTAGACACCTTGGTCCATGACTGAGACTCAAGGATACATCATTTAAAAGGAAAGTTTTTACGAGGAAATGGTTAATAATGTATGTATGGGCTAGGGAGTCTGAGTCCATATCATTGTTGAGTTAGAGTTGATGTTAGTCATCGCATATAGTGAGTTAGGTGCATATATGAATGCAAATATCGAGATGATCTTTAATGATTACTGTCATATAATACTGCATATCGACAAGCAATGAATATTGTATATTCGTGTGCTAATATAATAGATAGAGTGCCCATTTAATCTCCAAATTCCTAGTTTTACATGCATTTTGAAATTAATATGATTTAATGATTATGTCACTTAAGTAAGTGTAATTCTGTGCTATTACATGTTTTATATGCTTAGGTGAAAATGAAGTTAAAAAAATACAATAAAAAGGAAGAAAAGAAGTAGCAAACAACAGGAATAGTTGTGAAAAAGGGCATTTTTGTCATTTTAGACCTCAAAATTTGAAGTTGGCCAAGAGAAGTAAAATGTAGTTTGATGATTTAGCAACACGTGGCCGCAAATTTGAGGTCAATCCAAGGTCCGAGTAGTGAGATATGCCAATTCTCCCATCAGCGCGCAAAGCAACAGAAAAAAAATATATAAGCTGCGAAATTTTCTTACTTGTCAAACTCCAATTAATGCACACGACCCCAAATGTGTTCATTTGCTGATTTTTTAAAACCCTATGCATGGAATCGAATGAACCATCCCACTTATTAAGGTCTTAGCAAAATAAAAAAAAGAGACAAAGGAAAAGAAAGACAAAGAAAGAAAAAACGAACATGAAGAAAAAGAGGCAAGGCAATTAATGCCTGAAAGCGATGTCTATACATATATGTAATAGAAAGGGAAATGTTTCTTCTTCCTCTCTTTCTCTGGAAAGAAGCAAACAAATGGTGTCAGAACAAATACTATTCTGAGATTGAAAAAATGGACGAGTAATACTTTCATCACCATAGATTACCCTGTTCAACGACGAATTCAATGACGCATCTTCATCTTCCTTCAAAGCATCTTCGTCTATATATAATATCCACTAGAAGTAGACATAGGAGGAGACACATAGATAGAGAGAGAGAGAGAGAGAGAGAGAGAGAGAGAGAGAAGTCTAGGAAGAACACCATAGCCAAAGTTACAATGTGAGCGTTTCATAGTGTCCTTAGGAATAAAAACTTAAGCTTTTGTTTGATTTTGTTCTAAAAGTTGTAAGGATCTTCTTTTCTGTAATTTTTTATTTCAATTTCAAAGTTCTGTAAGAAAAATTTGGTTACTGGATTTACCAAATTAGTCCCTAAATATTTTTTTTCTTGTAGCTCCTTAGTTATTTTGAAGTAGAAAAGCACCCTTATTGAAGTTTTGATTGCAAAACCCAAAGTCTCTATAATTATCTTCATCTATTGTATGAAAAATTAGTTTTCAGATTTTAGTTTTCTTAATGTTTTTATGATAGTTAATAGTTGCAGACCATCTCTATTATAGTTTGAAACCCCAAATTTTCAGTTTTTCCAACAAAATTTCATTCACTGTAATACAGAATTTTCAATTAAATTCTGAATTTCTATGCTATGCAATTGTTATAATCACCTATTAGAACCCAAGATTACCCGAAATATCCCTATTCCATTCCCAAATTAGGTTAGGATTTGGTTTGGCTTCGCCTGTGTTCTTGGAATTCATCCACTGTGACCCAACAAGAAATCAAGGTCAAAGGCTTAGTATCTATTTTGATGTAATATTTCAATTTATTTATGTTTTATTAGTTTAGTTGTACTAAAACTTTGTTATTTTGCAGATTCTACGAATTCAATCCCAACTTATGTTAACTGAAGAAAAAGTGTATTAATATTAGTTTTCACTCTTTCCTTGGTGTAATGACCCTTAATCTTATTTAGACGGTGATTGTGTACATCTATTCAATTTTTCTTTAAAATTTATTTAGAAGATAGTTTCAATTCCAAACATGTTGACCTTTAATTGGGAATATACAATAAAAACTTAAAAATCACAACTTTTGTACACTAATCTTAAGAGGTCAGATTTATCTAGATGGATTATTTTTCCATTTCTGGCAGGGGTGGTAGTCGGGTCGTGTGGGTCATAATCATGTCATTCTTTACGTGTCATAATCGTGTCGGGTCATACACGGGTCACCTGTTTAACCCGTCTAACCCGTGTAGGGTGTCATCAGTTCGATTCGATTTTTTACTTTTATTGTATTTTTGATTTTATTCATGTTTTGAAAACCAAACGAAGTGGTCCGTTCGGTCGATTTTTTTCGGCTTTTGGTCTATTTTTCAAATTTGGGCGGTCGGATCGTTTTTTAGTTGTAGGTAGTTTTAAGAAAACCGACCGGTAAACTCAGTTCGGTTATTCAAAAAATGCTTACAGCCTTGCTAAGAACACAATCAAGTCATCCCGTCAAAGGTAACAATTCTTAACACATATTACATATCATCTTGAATACCAAAATACTACAAATATAATAATATCCAACTATTATAAACTTTTATAAACTTATTAGTTATTAAATTATTTTTACTACATTAGTTATTAATTATTATATATAGATTTACTTGTTTGGTAAGTTGGTAATTATTCTACTTTTTTCTGGGAGCAAAAAAAAAAATTTTGTTTATATATTTATATATTTTTTAAATAAATTTTTTTTTATTCTTATTAAATTTTTTGAATTTTAGATTTCTAGATTTTTAAAAATTATTTTTAGAACTAAAAAAAATGCCTAAACTGCACTTAACTACTTAATCAGGCCAAACGGGTTGACCCGTTTAAACCCATTTATTAATCGTGTCAAACGGGTCGACTCGTTTATGACCCGTGTGCCCTTATACGGGTCATCCAAACCCGTTCATTTTCATGTCGGGTCGTGTCAGGTCAAAAATTGCCACCCCTAATTTCTGGCCTATAACAACTATGGTTTATGAATATTTAACATATTTATATCCTATAGTCATATTGGACTTCAAAGGATTACGTATTTGAGATAAAAATTTAATTCTGTGAATTGTTAAACGATGACATTTGTCATAAAAAATACCTAGCATACAAAACAACTTATTTTATAAAGTTTATATTTCAAGTATGTGTATGTATATATTTCTATCCAATAACGGATAGGCAATCGTGTAGTGGCAGAGTGGTGAGGACTGAGTGTCGAATAACCCATGTCTGTGGGCTTGAGTCGATCTTGGCTTCTGCCCGATTGCCTCTTCATTTTTCTTTAAACCAAACGATGTCGTTTCATATCAAACATGATGTAGACAATCCATTTTGTCGACTATTAGATTTAAGAGACCCATAGCTTGGTGGATCACGATAATTGAAAAAGGCTTGAAAAGCACTCTTGGAAGTCAGTTTTATCTCTCAGAATGCTCAAAAAATGATCAAAATGCCCCTGAAAGCCCAAACACTCCCAGATTTGGACCAAAAGTTTTGAAAACATGCTACCTCGTAAGAGAAGTAATAAAATAAGTTTTCAGCAAAATTGAATGAAATCATCAGCTCCCAGAGACCCCCAGAAGTCCCGAAAGTTCTTGGAAGTCCCCGTTGACCGGTTTAACCAAGTTTGACCAGGGGTAGACCGAAATCATCCGAATTTGCTCAAAAGTTTTGCGATCGTCCTGGATCATGTGAAAATTAAATAAGTTTTAAATTAAAATCAGACAAAAACGTTAGCTCTTGGGAGCTCCAAGAGCTTCCCAAAACATCCTGGAGATCCCCGATTTGATCCGTTTAGCATTAAAGTTGACTCAGAGACTGAAGCACTCTATTATTTTTCAAACATTTTTCATAGATACTAGAGATCAATAGCTTTCCAACGGTATATCGCACATAATTTCTAGATTTAAAACAAATTTATTATGACTTTTCAAAGGTAAAAAGACGCTTAAATTGGCTTTTATCGCGAATACCGCAAAATTTTTGAAAGTGACCTATCTCCGATTGATTATTTATCTATATTAAATTTCATTTCCTTTCCAACGGTTGGAGTTCTTACTCATTTTCTATGAATTTCGGACAAAATAGGGCCTTTTTGCAAATACCAGAACCTTGGGGGCCTAAATAGAATAATCTGGATGTCTGAGGAGCAATGCTGCCGAGGCACTAGCCCACTGCTATCGCGGCATAGTTCTAGTGCCTCCGCGGCACTCTCTCCCTGATCAGTCCATTTTTGTAATTTAATTTGGGGGTCCAAATTGAATAATTAAAAGCCAGAATGACGTAGTTTCTTGTTCACAGATGTTTGGGACCAATAGGAGCACTTTTTGAATCCCAAACTCTCCCTAAATTGGCCTATATAAACCACTCTTGACTCCTCATTTTTGTGGTGGTAAATATAAGATTTAGAGAAGTTGTAGAGAGAAGGCGATAGAGATAAGGTTAGAAGAGAGAAAGTGAGCTTCCTCCTTTTGATTTTCAATAAGAAACAACCTTGTTTTTACTTCATTACTCCTCTTTACTTCACATCCAATACACCCAACCACCATTATTTGAGTATTTGTTGAGATAGGAAGCTACTTCCATGTCCAAATGTCACCATATATGAGTGAAACTCAAAGCTACAAGTCCAACATCTCATTGATTATCATCTATTGAGTGCTTACTTGCTTGTTTACATATATATGTTCATCTCTTCCTATCTGATTTATTTTTTATTTTTTTTTTATTTTACTTACTTGTTTATCATCATCTAGATGATGACAAGGTATTTGAGGTGAGTGAATCCTTATGGATAGTAGCTCTCGACGTCAAAAACATGTTTGATAGATGATGATTCTAACTTCAATACTTCCCAAGTATTCTTGAAGTTATGTTCAAAATAAAACAAAGGCTTGCCAATGCTTTTGGAAGTTCTTGAGGTGAGTTTGATGTTGATATTCCAAGTGGTTATAATCTCCATTTAGTGTTGAAAATACATTTTCAAACCCCCCTATCTCGAAACCCCTCTTAAACCTCTCATTTTAATTTCAAGAAATAAAACATTTGTTTTCTCAAAATCTTCAAAACTGTGAGTTGTTCAAATTAAAAATGTCATTCTGAGTTCAATACTTAATGGATGTTTTTAAGACTACTTGGGAAGTCATTTAACTCAGTAGGGAATGTCCATGATTTTTGGATGAATTTTTGTAATACCCGTAAATTTTCGTTATTAATAAATTGGGCCCCGTACTTTTTAAATTAGTTATTTCTGATATCTACACAAAAAAATACGTATTATTTTATTATTAACTTAGACTGTAAAATTTCGACTCGGACAGACATATCACGCGGACCCGTAAAATCTGCAATTACCTGGACTGGCTTGCACATTAGTATACTTACCCAACCCATTTAAACCCATTACCCAAACACCCCCCAAGAACCCATCTAAAACCATTGTGTCCCACAAATTTACAAGCTGAAATTACACTGCGTGGAGATGGCGTGCATAGGTGGGTTTGTGTAGGTATCGGACCATTGAGAGTAGAGAGAAACGGACGGACTGAGCAAGCTCCCATGCCAGCTCCTTTCTCCAAGCACGGTCATTTCAGTCAGTCCCTCAACAGAAGTGGAGAAGATGATTACATGTGTGTGCATGTAAAGGTTTGTAAGTATGGATGGGTTAGTGTATATATATCACTGAGAGTTTGAGAGAGGACCAACCAAATTTACATACACACACTTACTGCCTCACCATTCCTCTTTACTCCACCCCATCCACACACACACACCCCACCGCAGAGAAGATAGAACGAGAAGCAATGGAGACGCAAAGGAGGGGAAGGAGAGCTCGCCGAAAACGGAGACACAGAGAAGAGAAGACTCGAGGCTTTCACAGGTAAGCCCCACCCCCCTGTTTACTCTTGTACATCACACACACCTCCCAGACCCCCCTTTATAGATCAAACAGAGTCCAAGGCTCTCGGCACAACCGGACTCCATTATAGAGCCCTCACCGGAGCTTGGATTTTCATATCCAACCAAACAGGCCATAAGTTATACCAACGTGACCCTAAGGACCCCCACATACTCCCCCATAAGCGGTTTTTAGATTAAGGCATGTTTGGGTAGCCATGCAAGGCATTATCCTCACAAAAACCGAAAAGAATAATCCATGGGTAAGACACCAAAATGAATAAACTAGGTTCTAAGCTTCTAGTATGTTGTAAAGGGTCCCAAACCAGTCCTAATGGCGTTGGTTAGAGCAATTTCTATGGAAAGATGAGAGAGTTATGAGGAGAGGAAGTTTTCCGGCGAGAAACGGCGTCGCCGGCGGCGAGTAGCTTCACCGGAGAAGAAAAGAAACCGGGTTATATCATTTGCCCGTTTTAAATTAAGTTGGGTCGGGTCATGGGTTTGGGTATGGGTTAGTTTGTTTGTATAAGCGGTAGTGGGTTCGGGTTATATTAACTAAATGGGTACCGGTTCAGATCTTTTATGTTGGATCTGACTATGTGTATTTATGGGTAACCCGTTGGGTTCGGGTTGGATATGGGTTTGACCCGCGGATCTTTGTATTTGATTATATTTAGTTATTTTATATTATTAATTAACCTTCTAATTTTGATTAAGTTTTAATAATTTGTTTTAGTAATAATTAGTATTTATTTTAATCTGTTAACTGAGATTAGTATATATAAATATATTATTATGATATATTGTGTATTAATAAATCATTAGAAATAGTTATAATAAAAAATAAATTGTTTAAATAGTTAAATTATTTTAAAAATAGTTTTAAACACCCAAAATTATATTTTAAATAATCTGAAACATTATTTTTAGTATAACCTTATATTATGTAACAATAATGTAATTCTTATATAATATACTTATTATTTATTTAAGTTTCTTATAAATAATAAGTAATTGTTTTAAATTAAAATAATTAGGTAATAAATACCTCATGACCATTTTTAAAATATAGAAAAATTGTTTAAATTTTTCCTAAGGCCTAATGCCATCGTTTTATAAATTCTTATTTATAAAACCTGACTTTAGTGTTACTAATAATTATTTATTAATTATAAAGGACCCATTTGGTTATGTTTTAATTATTTTAAATACCCAACTAGCTCCGAAAATTATGAGAAAAATACCACTAGCCTATTTTAAGGCTTAGTATTTAATGAAAATATTTATAAGGGCCAAATGTCTCCCTAAATTATATTTTATAATTAGAGTGTTCCTAAGTCTATTCATTAGGCGATTTAAATTTCCGAAATTCATAATAAATAAACCGTAGCTCAGAAAAATACGCGGTTAGTTCCCAGAGTCTTAGAATAATGTCTAGAACATCCCCTTAAAATTGGTGACCTTTCAACATAGTCAAAATGCAGCTTATTTCTAGGGCCCAAACTAGTATAAAAAACCCAGCCTTTTATGCGACGGACTCTGATTTGAGTCTAGTCAATGGCGTTAGACTCAGAATGATGTCTAGATCATCATGTTGAGATTTAGGAACACATCCAGCACGATTATCATTATGCCCTTGATTTTAGTACATTTATTAATCAACGTTCTATGTATTTATATACTTTGTAGGAACCGCTACGCTTGGTTTTATGCACCTGCTTCGAGGTGAGTCATCCTAACTCACTTGGTATATTATAGAACTATTTCTTGTGTATTGTATGTATACCCAGTACGTCCTGCGTGGACGAATCTGATGCGTAAGAATTAGGTAATTGTTGAGATTATTTCATGTATATAATGAACACATGTTAGATAGCTATACTTCATGCTTAATTAACATTCGTTGATATTCCCGCTTATCATGTTTTCACGTTTATACAATCACATGAACATTCATATGAACATAGTCGAGTCATGATGTCAATATTGACGTCTGTATGGTTAGTCACGGGGACTAACCCAGTCATATTGTTATACACATTGAATGGACCGCAGTGGTCCGAGTAGTATAGTCAAGTAAATGGGAACAACGATGAAATTGCTATAGGGCCCTGCTAGGGAACGATAGCCAGAGTTTCCATTAAAATCATTGAAGTTATGTATGAATTGATGGTTGATACGCTATAGGGCCATGCTAGGAAACGATAGCAAAGTATCCATTAGGATACAATAGTTACTTTTTGAATGCTATAGGCCCATGCTAGGCGACGATAACGCTGTAACTATTCTATTCTCCTGGCAAGGTCACCAGGACCTAAGAGTCCAATGATTACACTCTTTTTAAAACCAAAACTGCTATAGGGCCCTGCTAGGCGACGATAGCAACGTAATCATTCTACTCTAAGCTAACAGTGTTACACTGGTAATGTAACAAGTCCCATGAGTCAGTTGTGGTGTCCATGGTTGAGTAAAAGTCGAATATATCGATACTACATTGTGTCGTCATACTACCATGTCATATGCTCATTAATGATGTTTTAAGATATTGTTGTACCTGTATATCCTTAAATGTATTAGGAGTGATCGGTTAAGACGATTTCATTTAGCTTCAAAAGCTAACGGCTCCTTCCCCGCCCTGGACATTTTACGTCTTGGTTATTATGAGGAGGACTATCAAGGTAACCCTGAAGGTGAATATCACTATCCTCAAGATGGGAACTATCTGGAAAGTGATCCTGAGGCAGACTATCAGGAAGAGTTTGATAACGAAGGTTACGGGTTTGCTAGCTAGAAGAAGGACTCTGGCCTACCTTCGTTTTAAGACCTCCTTTATGTTTTAAACAACTATCTTTTGTTATGTAATAATTTAAGTGGCGTCGATCGCCCAAACTTATCTTTTGTGGTTTTCATTTGGAACTTCTGTAATAGCCTAAGTAGCAAACACTTCAAGTTCCCCCATGAATACCATTAGACGCTTTTGCAATTCCTCACTCTGATATATAATTATGTTAATATGTTGCATGGACAGGTCAGTTTTATGTAACTCGTCATTCCCTACCGGTCCAGAAAGGAAATTTTAAATTTTCCCTATTTTTGGCTACTCCGGGGCATGATAGGATTTTTGGTATCGGAGCACTAGGTTTAGTTGTGCTCGCTGACTGTCCGACACCCTTAAGTTAAGAACCTTAAGATATTTTAGAAACGACAACCGATACTAAAATAGTCTTTCTTTCAAACAGGTAGTATAGAGAACCGCAAAGAAACCTTTCCCCAAGGTCTAGTTTGCATTGGTGCTTCTTTCAGACATCAGACTTGTAAAAAGATAGGAAAGTTGATGAGATGCCTCTTCTTTATGAAAAAGGTCCCCAAGACCGTGCGTCATATAGTCATAGCACCCTGCCTAGTACCAATAGAGGTGGATGGAATCCCTGACGTTCTTGATAACCCTGCGGTGATCAACTTGGAAGAAGCACGGATTGAGATAACACCTCTAGAGATTTCTGTCAACTCACCTGACAGTTCAGATGGTGAAGAAGTGGAAATCTACCTGGCTGATGAAGATCTCATCGAAAAAGGGACATTGTACACATACGACCCTGACTGGCCAATGGGGTGGGACAATGAAAGATGGATGGCATTTACCCCGCCTGAAGAGATGGATATCTCGGAAGAACTCCCACCACTAGAAGATTAAGAACCCCCTCCTAGTTAGTTCATATGTAATAGCGTTGTATTGGGATTATAATCCTACATTTTGGCGGAGATATGTGTAGAAGTTGTATTTCAGAATTTATCTTATGTAAATATTTTTTTATTAATGAAAACCTATTTGCTTTCTGATTTCCCGTATTTGTACTATTCTCTTTATGATCTAATAAGTTAATCTCTAAGTGATAAACTTTAAGATACCTCAAACTAGTACATTAATAAGATAGTTCTTTTGAAACAGGAAACATGGAACCCCACTACGTTCAGGATCCCTTTGGAGGACGATTGATCTTCTCCGACCGCATAGTGCCAGCAAACCCAGATACTTATCATCATCAAATCCGGGAATTAGCTAGAGATGAAGGAAAAAGAAACTTATGGATTGAAATAAACAAAAGCAACATTTATAACTATGACACCCTACGCTTGGAGGCGATCTACGAGACTGAAATCGTCAGGAAAGTCCAGGACGAGATGGTCAGACTACTTAAGAACCCTGAAGACTTTGAAAGGATACACAATAGTGCCTATCAAATGCCCCTACTGCCTTCCATACTTTCCAAACAACCCTCCTCTTTATATCAGGGAATACCTACGAACCGAATGCCATTTCAATAAATGGGATACCATGTGAACGATGAATTCGGAGGACACACAATTTATCCTGATGGAATTATACCAACAAACCCGGAAGAATTCATGGAAAGGGTAAGACATAAAGCCCAGCACGCCTCCAAAGCGAACTAAGAATTCAGCGCCATATATTTCGTATCACCGACCCTCACCGACTTCAAACAGAAACCATACATGCTGCTTATGCAAAAGGACTGATGCATGGGAAGATAAGGAGGTTGGCAATGAATGACACTGTCTTCCAACCACTAGTAAATCAGATACTGCAAGAGCCGTCCATTTACCCAGAAGACAACCTTGTCTGGCCACCAAATGAGAATGCCCCTGCAGGTGTGGCACTCCCAGCAGTAACACCTGCTGCTAATCCCGACAACACAGAGCTGTCTGATGATGAACCAGGTGCATATCTAGAGGACGAGGATGATGAAGAAGAGGATCCCGAGGAGGAACCCGAACAGGAACTACCCCTTCAGCCTGTGGAGAATCACCCCATCATAGAAGAGCCTATAGGTGATGATGATAACGAAGAGGATGAAGGCAATGTTGAAATTGAAGATTGGGACTTGGGTGAACCCATTGTGAATGAAGATGGACCTAACGATTCCGACATGCGAGAAATCACGTTCGAATCTGACCTAGACGACTAGTTCTAGATGATCTATTATGACATATTAGTTGTTTAATTTATATGTACTAAGTTAGCTTGGGCTGATGACCCATCTTATTGTACGAATACATGTGATAGCGTAATATCCCCATTTTGTAACCATGTATTCTCGGCTAGTTCAATTCTGTAATCGTCATTTCTAATATTTAATGAAAAAGATGTTTTAGTACCATACTTGTCTCCACGCTTGTTTTGTTTCTTCAATTGACTTATAAATATGTTCATAAGATATCCTAGTGAATCTTGCATATAAATTCTAAGTAGAATACTTCTGTAGGTAAACCAGACACCCAATGGCAGACCGACCAAGGAGAAATCGACGTTTAGGACTCCCAAACCCAGCTGAAGGAGCATCGGAGCCTATTCTTGCTGGAATGGATCCTACTGGAGTGTTAGGAGCATTCTTACAACACTTAGAACACATTGGGAATAATCACAGCCCAAACAACAACAACAACAATGCTAATGTCAATTTCGTGGTTCCACCCAGATAAGAGGATTGTACGGTAGAACGATTCCGTGCAATGCGACCAGATAAATTTAATAGAATGACTGAACCGTGGGAAGCAGAGCAGTGGCTTCGTGGACTGGACATCATCTTTGATACACTGGGATGCTATGAAGTTGAGAAACGTTGACTGGCTACGTATCAGTTGACCTATGCTGCAGTTGACTGGTGGGAATCAGAGAAGGCAACACTAGGAGGAGCCGTACAAAGGATGCCATGGACGGCATTCAAGGAACTGTTCCTAGAGAATTATTTCCCCCAGACAGAAAGGAACAAAAAGGAGAAGTAATTTATTGACTTGGTGCAAGGTAACCGCACTGTACGGGAATAAACCGTACAATTCGAGCGTCTTTTTCGATTTGCGCACCACATGATCGATACCCCAGAGAAGAAGAATCAAAAGTATCACCTGGGACTTTCCCTACCTCTACAGAAGCTGACTTATGGCCACCTAAATCAAACCTTCAAGGCTTTAGTAGGAATGGCCCACGGCTTTGAGGAAATCACCGGTCGTGAATAGAAGTGTTTTGTAAGCCGACCACCCTCTCTGAGATTTAATCAGGGACCGAGACAAGCTCCGACTCGCAATCAAGGATTCAAGAGAAGCTGGAATGGTGAGAAAAAGCCGCAGACAGCTCTATTTCGCAACAAACCAGTTGTACCATTTAAGCCAACTCCGCCCCAAGGGCAAGCAGGAACCACAAGTAATAACCCCGGAGTCTACTTCAACTGCGGATTTCCTGGACACATGTCCAAAGATTGTCGTGCCCCGAAGAAGAACAATCGTGCAGATGTAGTCTGCTTTAACTGCAACAAGAAAGGACATCTATCCAAGGATTGCAAAGCACCCCGAGGCGGTTACTATGGAGCATCGACTCAAGGACAGACTCGCCTCAATACTATTATTCCTGAGGAGGCAGGATTTGATGAAGAGGAACAACAGAATCTGGAAGGTACTCTAACCCTCTTTAACAGTCAAGTAAAAGCTTTGTTCGATACTGGTGCATCAAACTCATTTATTGCAATTAGAATTATGCAACGCTTAGGCTTAGTACCCCAAATAATGGATATAGCTTTGAACGCTATGTCACCTCTAGGAAAGAGCGTTAAGTTAGAAAAAGTATGCAAGGACTGTCCTATAAACTTGAAAGATCAGAATCTCCCCGCTGATTTTGTAGTTTTGTCGATGAAGGAATTTGACGTGATCCTAGGAATCGATTGGCTCGCAAAATACCATGCCAAGTTAGATTGTGCTAGCAAATCCATATCCTTTTCAACACCTGATGGTGAACCATTTGATTTCAAGTGCAACCCTTCGTGTGACATCTTCCTCACCAACTGCCTAGCCACCCTTGGAACCACGATCGATGAAATTCCTATTAACCAAATTCCTGTAGTTTGAGATTTCAAAGATGTTTTCCAAGAAGTTAAAGGATTACCACCTAAGAGAGACATCGACTTCTGTATCGAGCTGATGCATGGAACCTTGCCGATATTGAAGACACCTTACCGAATGGCCCCAATGGAGATGCAAGAACTGAAGACGCAAGTACAAGAGCTTTAAGACCTCGGATTTGTTCACCCAAGCACTTCGCCATAGGGAGCATCGGTATTGTTCATCAAGAAGAAGGATGGAACACTTTAACTTTGTATCGACTACAGAGAATTGAACAAAGTTACAATCAAAAATCGGTACCCACTACCGAGGATTGACGATCTATTTGACCAATTACAAGGAGCTATGACATTTTCATAGATAGATCTGTGATATGGATACCATCAACTGCTCGTTCGTCCTGAGGATGTACCCAAGACGGCCTTCAGATCCAGATATGGACATTATGAATTCCTGGCAATGCCATTCAGATTGACCAATGCCCCAGCAGTATTCATGGACTTAATGAAACGAGTCTTCAGACCTTATCTGGATCAGTTCATTATTATTTTCATAGATGATATCCTCATCTACTCTAAGACAGAGGCAGAACACAAAGGACATATAAAGATAGCACTTCAGACTCTACGAGACAACCATATGTATACGAAGTACAGCAAGTGCGAGTTCTGGCTAAAGGAAGTCAAATTTTTAGGACATGTTGTCTCACAAGAGGGAATCGTAGTGGATTCATCAAAGATTGATGCTATTTTGGATTGGAATCGACCGACCATAGCAACGGAAGTCAGAGGTTTTCTGGGCTCAGCTGGATACTATCGTAGATTCGTGGAAGGATTCTCCAGGATTGCAGCCCCTCTTACTGGATTGACCAAAAAGGATCTAAAGTACGAATGGAATGACAAGCATGAACGCGCATTTAAAGAGTTAAAGAAGAGATTAACCATGACGCCAGTGCTTGCAATACCAAAGAGTAGTGAATAATTTACCATTTACAGTGATGCATCACATCAAGGACTTGGATGTGTGCTTATGCAGGATAGGAGAGTGATAGCATATGGATCACGGCAGTTGAAACCACATGAGCTTAACTACCCTACGCATGACTTCGAACTAGCTGCAATTGTCTTTGCACTCAAAATTTGGAGACACTACATCTACGGAGAGAAGTTTGACCTGTTCTCAGACCACAAGAGCCTGAGGTACCTGTTCTCTCAGAAGGAGTTGAATATGAGGCAGCGACGATGGATGGAGTTACTAAAGGATTATGATTTCACGTTATAGTACCACCCTGGCAAAGCAAACGTTGTTGCTGACGCACTAAGTCGGAAACCCCGCAAACTCATCGTATCTTCTCTCATGGTCAGAGAATAGAAAGCATTGGAGATATTAACGGAGTTTGATTTTCAGATTTCTGAGTCAAATGAAGGACGACTCTTTGGATGTCTTATAGTATAACCAACGCTTATAAGTCGTTTTCTCGAAGCTCAAGGAAAGGACGAAGGACTTCATCAATGGTTTGAAAAAGCATCAGCAAAGGACCCCGCCGAGTGGAATATAAGAGCAGATGGAGGATTCAAATGTCGCAACCAACTTTGTGTACCTGATGAGGACAACCTGCGAAAATATATACTAGAAGAGGCACACAAGTCAAGGATGACCGTTCATCCCGGAGGAACAAAAATGTACAAGGATCTAAAGAGAAACTTTTGGTGGGATTGGATGAAAAGAGAAATAGCAGATTATATATCCAAGTGCATGACAATCAAACAAGTCAAAGCAGAAAATCAGAAACCAGGAGGATTGTTACAACCACTACCCGTTCTCGGATGGAAATGGAACACATTACGATGGATTTCGTCGTAGGAATGCCAAGGTCACGGCAGAATCATGATGCCGTTTGGGTAATTGTGGATCGACTCACCAAAATGGCTCACTTTATCGCTTATAGTATGACCTACCCGGTCGAGAAGTTGAGCAGAATGTATATACAATAAGTTGTTCGACTACATGGAGTACTCGTGTCAATTGTGTCAGATGGTGATTCCCGTTTCACATCAGGATTCTGGGAAAGTTTACAGACAGCACTGGGAACTTCATTGAAGTTAAGCTCAGCATTTCACGCCCAAACCGACAGACAGACTGAGAGAGTCAATCAAGTCATGGAGGACATGCTCCGAGCCTGTGCGATAGATTTTGAAAGTTCATGGGAAGGGAATCTACCGTTGATAGAGTTCGCATATAACAACAGCTACCATTCGAGTATAGGGATGGCACCATTTGAAGCTCTATATAGAAGACCGTGCCGATCACCCTTGTGTTGGGCAGAAACTGGAGATGACAAACTTCTAGGACCAGAAATGGTTCGAGAAACAAATGAAAAGATTAATATAGTCAGAGAAAAGATGAAAGCAGCTCAGAGCAGACAGAAGAGTTATGCGGATAAACACCGAAAGGACCTAGAATTTAGTGTTGGAGATCACGTGTTCCTCAAAGTATCACCCGTACGTGGAGTAGTCAGATTTGGACAAAAGAGAGAAAAACTTTTGCCACATTACATTGGACCGTTCGAAATTCTGGAACGCGTGGGAAAAGTTGCTTACAGACTTGCACTGCCTCCCAAGATGTCAGGAGTGCATAATGTGTTTCACATTAGCATGCTGAGGAAAATCGTGCACGATCCGTCTCATGAAATCAACTTCACGGATATCAAAGTGAACAACAATGAAATTTACAGTGAAGGACCGGTGAAGATTAAGGAACAAGGAACTAAGAAATTGAGGACTAAAGAAATCCCGCTAGTAAAAGTCCAATGGAGACACCATAATGAACGTGAAGCTTCTTGGGAGTTTGAGTCGGATTTGCGTGAGAAGTTTCCTTACCTCTTTATTGTATAGCTAGCACCGATTTCGGGGACAGAATCTGTAATAGGTGGTGGATGATGTAATACCCGTAAATTTCCATTATTACTAAATTGGGCCCTGTACTTTTTAAATTAGTTGTTTCGGATATCTACACAAAAAAAATACGTATTATTTTATTATTACCTTAGACTGTAAAATTTCGACTCGGACTGACATATCACGCGGACTCGTAACATCTGCAATTACCTGGACTGGCTTGCACATTAGTATACTTACCCAACCCATTTAAACCCATTACCCAAACACCTCCCAAGGACCCATCTAAAACCATTGTGTCCACAGATTTACAAGCTAAAATTACATTGCGTGGAGATGGCGTGCATAGGTGGGTTTGTGTAGGTATCGAACCATTGAGAGTAGAGAGAGAAACAGACAGAATGAGCAAGCTCCCACGCCGGCTCCTTTTCCCAAGCACAGTCATTTCAGTCAGTCCCTCAACAGAAGTGGAGAAGATGATTACATGTGTGTGCATGTATAGGTTTGTAAGTATGGATGGGTAAGTGTATATATATCACTGAGAGTTTGAGAGAGGACCAACCAAATTTACATACACACACTCACTGCTTCACCATTCCTCTCTACTCCACCCCATCCACACATACACACACACCACCGCAGAGAAGATAGAAGGAGGAGCAAGGGAGACGTAGAGGAGGGGAATGAGAGCTCGCCGGAAATGGAGACATAGAGAAGAGAAGACCCGAGGCTTCCACAGGTAAGCCCCACCCCCCCTATTTACTCTTGTACATCACACACACCTCCCACACCCTCCTTTATAAATCATACAGAGCCCAAGGCTCTCGGCACAACCGGACTCCATTATAGAGCCCTCACTGGAGCTTGGATTTTCAAATCCAACCAAACAGGCCATAAGTTATACCAACGTGACCCTAAGGACCCCCACATACTCCCCCATAAGCGGTTTTTAGATTAAGGCATGTTTGGGTAGCCATGCAAGGCATTATCCTCACAAAAACCGAAAAGAATAATCCATGGGTGGGACACCAAAATGAATAAACTAGGTTCTAAGCTCCTAGTATGTTGTAGAGGGTCCCAAACCGATCCTAATGGCGTTGGTTAGAGAAATTTCTATGGAAAGACGAGAAAGTTATGAGGAGAGGAAGTTTTCCGGCGAGAAACGGCGTCGCCGGCGGTGAGTAGCTTCGCCGGAGAAGAAAAGAAACCGGGTTATTTCATTTACCCGTTTTAAATTATGTTGGGTCAGGTCATGGGTTTGGGTATGGGTTAGTTTGTTTGTATAAGCGGTAGTGGGTTCGAGTTATATTAACTAAATGGGTACCGGTTCGGATCTTTTAAGTTGGATCAGATTATGTGTATTTATGGGTAACCCGTTGGGTTCGGGTTGGAAATGGGTTTGACCCGCGGATCTTTGTATTTGATTATAATTAGTTATTTTATATTATTAATTAACCTTCTAATCTTGATTAAGTTTTAATAATCTATTTTAGTGATAATTAGCATTTATTTTAATCTGTTAACTGTGATTATTATATAAATATATTATTATGATATATTGTGTATTAATAAATAATTATAAATAGTTATAAATAGAAAATAAATGTTTTAAATAGTTAAATTATTTTAAAAATAGTTTTAAACACCCAAAATTATATTTTAAATAATCTAATATATTATTTTTAGTATAACCTTATATTATGTAATAATAATGTAATTCTTATATAATATACTTATTATTTATTTAAGTTTCTTATAAATAATAAGTATTTGTTTTAAATTAAAATAATTAGGTAATAAATACCTCATGACCATTTTTAAAATATAGGAAAATTATATAAATTTTCCCTAAGGCCTAATGCCATCGTTTTATAAATTCTTATTTATAAAACCCGAACTTTAGTGTTACTAATAATTATTTATTAATTATAAAGGACCCATTTGGTTATGTTTTAATTATTTTGAATACCCAACTAGCTTCGAAAATTATGAGAAAAATACCACTAGCCTATTTTAAGGCTTAGTATTTAATGAAAATATTTATAAGGGCCAAATGTCTCCCTAAATTATATTTTATAATTAGAGTGTTCCTAAGTCTATTCATTAGACGATTTAAAATTTCAAAATTCATAATAAATAAACCGTAGCTCAGAAAAATACGCGGTTAGTTCTCAGAGTCTTAGAATTTTGTCTAGAACATTCCCTTAAAATTTGGTGACCTTTCAACACAGTCAAAATGCAGCTTATTTCTAGGGCCCAAACTGGTACAGAAAATCTAGCCTTTTATGCGACGGACTCCGATTTGAGTCTAGTCAATGGCGTTAGACTCAGAATGATGTCTAGATCATCATGTTGAGATTTAGGAACACATCCGGCATAATTACCATTGTGCCCTTGATTTTAGTACGCTTATAAATCAACGTTCTATGTATTTATATACTTTGTAGGAACTGCTACGCTTGTTTTTACACCCACTTCGAGGTGAGTCGTCCTAACTCACTTGGTATATTATAGAACTATTTCTTGTGTATTGTATGTATACCCAGTACGTACTGCGTGGACGAAGCTGATAAGTACGAATTAGGTAATTGTTGAGATTGTTTCATATATATAATGAACACATGTTAGTTAGCTATACTTCAAGCTAATTAACATTCGTTGATATTCCTACTTATCATGTTTTCACGTTTATACAATCACATGAACATTCATATGAACATAGTCGAGTCATGATGTCAAAATTGACGTCTGCATGGTTAGTCACGGGGACTAACCCAGTCATATTGTTATACACATTGAATGGACCGCAGTGGTCCGAGTAGTACAGTCAAGTAAATGGGAACAACAATGAAACTGCTATAGGGCCCTACTAGGCGACGATAGCCAGAGTTTCCATTAAAATCATTGAAGTTATGTATGAGTTGATTGCAAAGTATAGGGCCATGCTAGGCGATGATTGCAAAGTATCCATCAGGATACAATAGTTACTTTTTGAATACTATAGGGCCATGCTAGGCGACAATAGCTCTGTAACTATTCTACTCTCCCTGCAAGGTCACAAGGACCTAAGAGTCCAATGATTACACTCTTTTTAAAACCAAAACTACTATAGGGCCCTGCTAGGCAACGATAGTAACGTAATCATTCTACTCTAAGCTAACGGCGTTACACTGGTAATGTAACAAGTCCCATGAGTCAGTTGTGGTGTCCATGGTTGAGTAAAAGTCGAATATATCGATACTGTATTGTGTCGTCATACTACCATGTCATATGCTCATTAATGATGTTTCAAGATATTGTTGTACCTGCATATCCTTAAATGTATTATGAGTGATCGATTAAGACGATTTCACTTAGCTTCAAAAGCTAACGGCTCCTTCCCCGTCCTGGACATTTTACGTCTAGGTTATTATGAAGAGGACTATCAAGGTAACTCTGAAGGTGAATATCACTATCCTCAAGATGGGAACTATCCGGAAGGTGATCCTGAGGCAGACTATCAGGAAAAGTTTGATAACGAAGGTTACGGGTTTGCCAGCTAGAAGAAGGACTCTGGCCTACCTTCGTTTTAAGACCTCCTTTATGTTTTAAACAGCTATCTTTTGTTATGTAATAATTTAAGTGGCGTCGATCGCCCAAACTTATCTTTTGTGGTTTTCATTTAGAACTTCTGTAATAGCCTAAGTAGCAAACACTTCAAGTTTCCCCATGAATACCATTAAACGCTTTTGCAATTCCTCACTCTAATATATAATTATGTTAATATGTTGCACGGACAGGTCAGTTTTATGTAACTCATCATTCCCTACGGGTCCAGAAAGGAAATTTTAAATTTTCCCTATTTTTGGCTACTCTGGTGCGTGACAATTTTAAAACACTTGGAAGGGTTCCATTTTGACCCAAACATTCTATTTTTCTGTCACAGCTTTTAGTTAACTTGTAACTTGTTTTCCAAAAAACGTGTCCAAAAAGAGTGACCCCAACCCATTTTTTCCTTGCACTTCAGTGTCTTAGGGAACTCTCTGTATAATATGGGCCTCTAAATGTTTTCATTCATTTTTAAATATATTTCTATATTTCACTCAACAGCACGGACTCTGTTTCTGAGTATCCTCTCTTGTTTATATGATTTCTCTCAATCTATAACTTCAATATTGATTTGACTTTTTGATATGTGTTCTAGACACAGTATGTATGATTTACATACAAATTCATAAATTAAAAACATCCCTAACGTTACGTTTCCATTTTTGCAAATTCAGTTTAATATTCTGTCCACTATTCACAGCAATCATGTTTCACTTTCATTCTTTGATTAGATGTTCACATGCATTCCAAATTAACTCATATCTTAGGAAGTAGTTCATACTACATTTGTACATATCCTATAATGATATTCTTCATGCATTCATGCATATGGCATAGTCTTAAATCACTTTAGAAAATTCATGAACACAAACACACTACTACGTTGCACATTCTAGGATCATACATTGCATCCTGCAAGATTTGGAGTTTTGTGACTCCTAATCTAAGAAGATTATAAGGAATGAAATTGATCACACGTTCATGGTTCCTCTCGATCAGATCTTCATTTCTCATCTATCCCGGGGATTAAGTGGTCTTCTTTTCTAAAGAAGCAACATGCATACATTCTAGTTTACAAAAAACATTTTCTTTGATTATTTATTTCAAGAACAATTCATGTCCCCCCTCGTAGATTAGGAAAACTTTGATTACTTGATATATGATTAAACGATTTTCCTAAGTTTGTTTTGTGTGATCTTTCACCTTTATATTGTGTGATACTTGGCTTAGATCTTATGAATGATATCTTATCTTTTGATCTTCCATTTCAAGATTCTTATGCAATGTAATATAACTGTCATAACATTAACTATCGAGCCAAACACAGTATAAGATGATTCATTTGGATGCTACTTGAGGCTCGTCGAAAAACGGGGCGAGTTGAGGGTGTTTTAGTCGTGACAAAGGCTCCTTCCTCTCTCGTACCAAAATCCCGAGCCAAGTTCTTTGGTTATGAAGGGTCGGTGCCCTTTATCCGTTTGGGTGAGTCAATTTGGGTTTCTTGGTTCCCCAAAGACCAAGCGGTGACTTTGTATCTGTTTTCATAGACTTTTTTCAAAATATTTCAAAGGAAAATCAATTTCGAAACCCGGAAGGGGGTGGACCCCGGAGGCCGCGTGTCCACACATGACACACTTGATATGACTTCAACTGTTATAAGCTTATTTTCAAAAAAAGTACTCTGTGGTCTAAAATGCCAAATCCTTTTCAAAAGCATAAAAGTTGTGTGTTTTAGTGTTGGTTTGCATATTCCCAATCAATTTATATCATTTCATCCAAGTTAATTAATATTTCTTGTTTTTAGATAACTTCGATTAATTATTTGTATTATTTCCATCTTTCGCTATAATAAAATCTAAAAAGTTCATTTCATGTGAATCTAGCTATTATCTAATTTTCAACATTTTCTTACTAGCATCTTAGTTAGTTTATTTTTAATGTGTTATGTCAAAATCTTTAAAGTAAACTACTCAAGTAAATAGCCTGTTTATTAGCTTTACTGCTAAATTTAAAACTAGTAGTTTAGGAAAAGCCACAAAAATCCTTCATCTTTTATTTTCTTTATAGGGACAAAATAGCTACTTCCTGCCTTAAAAATTTTTCTACCGTTCCCCTATGGGATCGACTTGGTCTTACCAGAACTTTATTACTTGTAGGATCACCTACACTTGGGTATTTACAAGAAAATGTGTTAGTTCAGAATCGTCATAGATCTACTGATACTCTGTAAGTATTTACATTCACTTGGCTTTCGTAAGCTGATGGGGTTTTATGCCTCGATAACTGATGTCCAGTTGTAGACACCCCATTTTGTCGGCTACCAGATTTAGGAGACCCATAGCTTGGTGGTTCATAATGATCAAAATGACTCAAAAGGGGGCTCTTGGAAGTTAATTCTATCTCTCGAAATGCTCAAAAAGTGGTACAAATGACCAAAATGCCCTTGAAAGGCCAAACACTCCCAGATTTGGACTGAAAGTACTGAAACATGCTATGTCGTAAGAAAAGTCATAAAATGAGTTTTCAAGCAAAATCAGATGTAATTATTCGCTCCCAGCGACCCCCGAAAGTCCCGAAAGTTCCCAGAAAGTCCCCGTTGACCGGTTTGACCAAAGTTTGACCAGGTTTGACCAGGTTTGACCAAAGTTTGACCGAAATAATCCAAATTCACCGAAAAGTTCCGGGATCATTCTAGAAAGTATTAAAATGAGTTTTAAAAGAAAATCGGACGTAAACGTCAGCTCCGAAGAGCTCCCGGAGGTTCCCGTAACTTCCCGGGAATCCCAAGTTTGACCGATTTGACCTAAAAGTTGACTATGAAACCGGAGCACCATATAATTTTTCAAATATTTTTCATGAATACTAGAGGTCAATAGCCTTCCAATGGTATATCGCACATAGTTCCTGAATTTAAAACGAATTTATTATGAATTTCCGAAGGTGAAAAAGGCGATCAAATCGGCTTTTATCGCGAATACCGCAAAATATTTTAAAGTGACCTATCTCCGAAATATTTTTTTATGTAAAGTAGACTTCATTACCTTTCCAACGGTATATCACAACCTCAGTTTGGAGTTCATACGCATTTTCTATGAATTTCGGATGAAATAGGGCCTTTTTGCGAATACCGAAATCTCTGGGGCCTAAACAGCATTATCTGGACAAAGAAGGAGTATTGCCACCGCGGCATAGGCCCAGTGCCATTGGGGCGCTCTCCCCCAACATAGTCCATTTTTGTAAATTGTTTTGGGGGTCCATTTTGATTTATTAGAAACCAAAACGACGTTGTTCCTTGTTCACAGACATTTGGAGCCAATGAGAGAACTCTTTAAATCCAAAAACCACCCCAAATTGGCCTATATAAACCCCTCTTGACTTCTCATTTAGGGAGTGCAAATACAAAATTTAGAGAAGTTATGGAGAGAAAAGTTGTAGAAGATAAGGATATGAGAGTGAAAGTGAGATTCTTCCTTTGATTTTCAACTAAAAAGTGAGTTCTAAACTTTGTTTTCTACTTCATTACTCCCATTTACTTCACATTCAATACACCCAGCCACCATTTTAGTGAGCATTTGTGAGATAGGAAGCTTCTTCCATGTCTAAAGTCACCATATATGAGTGAAACACCAAGCTACAAGTCCAAAATCATAATGAATATCATCTATTGATTACATACTTGCTTGTTTACATATTATGCTTATCCCCCCTTAATCCCATTTCTTTTTTATTCTCTTTATTTACTTACTAGTCTATCATCATCTAGATGATGACATGAAGTTTGAGGTGAGTGAATCTTTATGGATAGTAGCTCTTGACCTCAAAAACATGTTTGATATATGATGATTTCAATTTCAATACATTCCTATGTATTCTTGAAGTTGTCTTCAAAAATGAAAACAATGTCTCCAACAATCTTGTAGATTCTTGATATGGGTTCAAATGTTGATATTTCAAGTGGTCATAATTTCCATTTAAGTGCTGAAAACATACTTTTAAAACCTCTATTTCAAAATTCCTCTTAAACCCCTCATTTTGATTTCAAAGAATAAAATCCTAGTTCTTCCCAAAATCTTCAAAATAGTGAACAATCTGAGTTCAAAGATTTCTCTCGGACTCAATACTCAAAGTATTAACATGAGACCACTTGAAAAGTCTTCTTAAATCATTAGAGAATACCCATGATTTTTGGTTTTACTTGAAAATACTTGGAAGTGGTCCATTTGGACCCAAACATTGTCTCCTAATATTCTGTTTTTGCTGTCACAGCAGCTTGGTTGACTTTCAACTTGTTTTACAGAAACCCTTTCCAATTGAAGTGGTCCCAACTCATTTTTTCCTTGAACTTTAGTGTCTTAGGAAACGTTATGTATAATATGGGCCTCTAGATCTTTTGTTTTTGTTTTCTAAATTTTTTTTACATTTCAGTCGATAGTGCGGACTCTGTTTCTGAGTAACCTCTATTGTTTATATGATTTCTCTCAATCTGTAATAGTTATTGAAGATTGGCTTTTTGATTTGTATTTTAGACACACTAAGGATCATCTCCATAAAAAAAAAATCATGCATTGAAAACATTCCTAACCCTACGTTTCATTTTCCACAATATTAAGTCACTATTCTGTCTACTATTCATAGCAAGCATTCTTTTACTTTCATTCTTTGATTTGATGCTTACATGCACTCCAAATTTGTTCATATCTTAGGAAGTAGTTCATACTACATTTGTACATATCCCATGATGATTTCTCCCATGCATCCATTCATCTTTTTAGACTTCTAAGTCACTTTAGAAAGTCCATGTACACAAACACACAACAATCTTTGCACACTCTAGGATCATACATTGCATCCATGCAAGATTTGGGGCTTTTGTGACTCCTAATCTAAGAAGATTATATGGAATGAACTTGATCACACGTTCATGCTCCCCCTCGATCTTATCTTCCTTTCTCATCCGTCCCGGGGATTGAGAAATCTTCTTTTCTCAAATATTAACATGCATCATACTAGCTTGCTAAGCATATTTGGGTTTTCTTTGGTTATTTGTTTCAAGAACAATCCATGGCCCTTCTTAGATTAGGAAAACTTGATTACTTGCTACATGATTAGATGATTTTTTCTAGGTTTTTTTGTGTGATCTTTCACATTTGCATTGTGTGATACTTGGCTTAGATCTTTTGAGTGATATCTTATCTTTCGATCTTCCATTTTAAAATTTTTGTGTGATGTAATATACTATCATAGTATTATTTTTCGAACCAAACATAGTATAAGATAATTATTTGGATGCTAATCAAGGTCCGTCGAAAGACGGGGCGAGTTGAGGGTGTTTTAGTTGCGACAAAGGCTCCTTCCTCTCTCGTACCAAAACCCCGAGCCAAGTTCTTTGATTATGAAAGGTCAGTGCCCTTTATCCGTTTGGGTGAGTCAAAATTAGATTTCTTGGTTCCTTAAAGAACAAATGGCGACTCTGTATCTATTTTCAACAAACCTTTTCCTTTCCTTTTCAAAACAATCTGAATCAAAACAAGAGGTGGAATTCTGCATGTCCACACCAGTTATCCTCGATTATGAGAATACATGAGACGACTATGCTGGAGAAGGCTATACTTATGAGGGAGACTATGCTAGAGATGGCTACTACGCGAGCTAAAGCCTGGAGCTGCGTTATAGTTAATTATGTTTATGTTTTAGAGACTTTTATATTAGTATGATGCTTGTAACCGGCACGTACTACCGTGTAACACCCGTTCCCGCTGATTATATGTAATGACATTTAGCATTCATTATTAAAATTATATTAATGATTTGGTTATATGTGTTAAGTGAGTTTTAACTCACTAAGTTGATTAGGGGAGTCCAGTTGGGAACCTAGTTGTTGGCCAATGTGGCAGTCCCAGTTTGGGACAGTTACGAGAGGTCCCCGTGTGATGGGACAGATATGTGGGGTAATCCTTATGTGCTTAAGTATTTATTAAGACATATGTGAATATTTTAATATGTTGATTTTATAGCATGTTGACTGTTAGAGACCATTTTTATCGTCTGTAGGGATACCTTTGTACGGGCGAATTGGACACGTTGCATAATCAGTAGGTTAATTAACAACTTCATAAAATTATGTGAGACCACTTATGGGACCCATACATGACATAGACAAACACCTATTTAAGTTTGGGATAGTTTTAATAAGTTTCATTAAGTAGCAGGGGTATAAATGCAAAACTAGTCAAACTTGGGAAGGCAACTATAGAAGCACAAAATATTAAGTTACATGTTGCATGACACCTTGCTAGGTGACTCACCACCACCTCTCTTCTTCCTCATTAGACTAAGTTAGATTTACAAAGAATAGGATTCGTGCGAAATCGACGACGATGCTTTCGACGCCGATTGACGCGATGTATGACGTTCACTTTCAAAATAGGCTACATATTTGGAATCCTAGATGTGAGTCTAATTCAGTGGTATAAATCTTATTGCGTTTTGAGACAATTTTTGCTGCACCCCAATTCGGGAGCTTAGCTCATAATTTGCTAATTTGATATAGGATTTGTACCTGGAGGATAATAGGATTTTAATTTGGCTACTAGGAGCGAAATCCTTGAGGTGAGTGACAATAATTATAGAATTTGGATTATTGAATGGTTGAGGTGATCTTTATGATGATAAGCATGTCTATTTATATAATTTAGCATATTTAGTTATTATTGGGAAACCTTATGTGGTTAATACGGCCAATTTGTTTTGAGTAATTTGGTAGTTCTTGTATAATTTTTGAATTGCACGGTGTAATGACTATATGAGCATGTTGAGTTGTATATTTGGGTTAAAGGAAAACTTGTTCTTGCCTTCTAAGTGATGAGACCAGGTGCCAAAATTGGCCATGAGACCGTGCACCTGAAAGAAAGAGGCGTGGGTAGATCGGTTAGTCACGTGGACTAATGGAGTAGTCACGTGCTAACGTGACAGTGTGGTCGGTACTTGTGTTCCCAGAGACCATAGTGATGTGTAGAAAGATGAGATTGAGCATGTCTATTATTCATGTTTATAATTGTTGGCATTCACCAGCATATAGCTGATATAGTGTAGTGGTTATTGAATAACCATTGTAGGTGATAAAGGCAAGGCATCAAAGGAATGTGGAAATGGCAACAGCGAGATGACGTGAGGTTTTGGGAATGGTTGGGAGCTATATTAGTAATTAATGCTGTTAACTTTAAATTTTGGGTTTTAAATTTGTAATATGGCTGGGTTTGGTTTATACTTGAGAGAATCATGCTAATGACTTTGGTTTATGTCAAGCTAGTATGTGAATTCCAAGACCATGGTAGTTTAGTTAGTGGTTTGTGTAATTCACTCAATTAAGGTATGTAATAGACTGGTAGTAAGTTTAATTCAAGTAATATATGGTTTATATACTGTTAATTACATTGGATTTGATCACATTTTTATCAAGTGTTGAGTGAATTTAAACAGGATTGGTTTTAAAACTTGTGTATGTTGCCAAATGGGTTCTGCTGGATTAAACCAGTCGACTGGGGTCCTTGTTCAGTCGACTAGAATGTGTATCAAAACGAGACATTCTCTTTTGGGTGTTCTCTAGTCGACCGGACCGAGATTTAGTCGACCGGGCCTTTCAAAGTTCAGTCGACCGGATGGATCAGTCGACCGGACTAGGGAATGCCTAAGATTGTGCTCTCTGCAATTTGCATTTCCAATTGACCGAGTTTTTTGATCAGTCGACTGGATTACTCAGTTTCAAAAGGAAATGTTTTACAATTGTTTTAAACGGGAATGAATTTCTATAGCTCTGATTTATGATCAATAATGGACCTTTGGGAGTATAATTAGAGTCTTGGTTGCGTGCCATGTGTCCTAGAATTGTATGTGCGGTTTTGGGGCGTGACATTTAGTGTTATCAGAGCAATAGGTTTTGAATTTTGGGTACGAGAGACGACGACTTGAGTGAACTTGATAAAGACGAGTAATTAGATGCATTTCATGAATGCATATGGATAATGATGTTGTGTTAAGAAATTGATATATAATCGTTGCATGTCATATTGGCATAGCATGCATAGTGTTTATGCTGCATGGTTTGAGATACATTTTGATATGTATGGTACTGAGGAGAAATTAGATTGGTGGGATTGGGTTATGGAAAATATTTTAGTTATGATCCAAGACAGAGAAAACTTAACCGAGGAGAATAGTATTGGATTAGTATGAAAAAAAACAAAAGAAGTTTTATTTTGAAGAATTGAGATAACTTTATTGTTCGGTGATTTGAGTTGTATGGGTTTGACTGTTAATGATAAGAGGGTTTCGTTAGCAATTTCTGTAAAGTAATTATGAGAAGGGTAATTATGAAGTTGAAAAGGGTACGAGGTATTATTAGTAACTTCTGAACTTTAAACCAAAAGTTGGGTTAATTAAATCAGCAGAGTTCTATGGCATTGTTATAAGGGGATTAGCTCAAGGCAAATTTTAGTGTATTGAGTATGCTATTGGGGTATGGATTGTTCCTTTCGAATATTATATTTTATAGGCTCGTGTGTATTATGGGTGAAAACCATCTATTATTTTTAGGCGGTAATTGGGATTATAAATCTCTCTCTTATGATGAGCTTTCTATTAATAATTTGACATTCAATGTCAAATCTAGAGTTATGGATATTCGGGATTTCTATGAATATTATTATTATTATGGGTATTGTGAACGATTATTCTGTTATTGTGAGTTATCTCTCACTTCCTATGTGGAACTTCTATTATTGTATTTTCTTGAATTATTTTTCAAGCCAGGGTATTATGTTCTTATTGTGAAAAGAGTGGAGTATTGGTTTGTTTCCAGCGGAAGTAGTATTTCTTCAGTCTGATAGCATTTTATATTCTACATAAGTGGTATATATTGGGAGTATGGGAAGTTTGGATGTCATTGGTGCTCTGAGGGAATTAAAGAAGGGTATTTTGAAGGGTGTTTGTGTAATATCTTCAAGTTGTCCGCAAATTGACTTATTGTGTGTCTCGAGCGTATGTTAGCGAATTTAATAGTCAAAGTTACAGTTCTGAATATTGTGGAAAGAGTATTATTTTCTGAAGTGCTTAAAAGAATTAAAGAGTTTATGAGTTTGTGGTAGAGAGAGATAACGGCAATAGGAAGTACGGTGAAGATTAATAGGGTGATAAGAAGTTCTGGGTTTATATGTCCATTTGTACCTCGTTGAGGAATCTCTCAACATCGAGTTTGGTTGATGCTATTTTATTGGACACGTATCTTGTTATTATTTCTTATGTAAGTAGAGTGCTCTATATTGCAATTAATTGTGCATTCGAGATTATTAATGATGTCATATTGTGATAGTATATGGGTTTATCAGAAGGGGTTTCACCAGGGATTTCTGTATGGTAACTAGTATGGGAGATATCGAGACAGAACTGGGAGATGCGCTTGAAGCAAAATAACATCTTATGGTGAATCTGGTATGCTTGCTAAAAGTTTGACTAATAGAGGATGTTGAGCTGTTGTTGGAGTGAAATTAGAGATAGGTTGGTATTTCAGGTACAATGTTGAGTTAAAGGATATTTATGGAGTTAAATCAAGTAGAAGCAAAATTGAGAATATTATTTGGGATAAGGGCTTCACTTAGTTGGATATATTGTGATAAATTTTGGTGTTATCTTGAAATCGAGTATCTAATGTCGCAAGTGGGAAGCTTATTTGATTAATTGTAGTAGATACGAAGGTTCATCGAAGTGGATAAATATTCAGGCAGCTAAAAAAAAGGGTAGAAGGCAATAAATGGATTGTGTGTAGAAGCTTAATGTGGTTACTACAATTTGTTATAGAATGGTTGGTTTATCGAAGATGTATATAAGTCCTATGAATCGCGATATTGACAACACAATATTGGATTATTCTGGTGGCTTAGGGAAAACAGATTGCAATTTCTAGTACAAAGGCAATGGAAAAGGAGATAGTATAGAAAGGTGTTTGCACCCAAAAAATAAAATTTTAAGTCAAAATTTATATATTGCCGAATGAGATTTTTCAATCGGACATAGAGACCGATCATGAAAATTAATGGCTAAGTGACTGAATCAAAGTTAGTAGGGCCGAATAGGTTTTAAAATCGGGCCGAGTAACATATGTCATTTGGACTGTTTGGGTGGCGTATATATTATTTTGGTCCATTAGGTAGCCCGATGACATTCGGCCATCAAACCCAATCTACATGTAAATTCTGCCAATTTGATTGACCGTGTAATAATTATACATGAATGGCCAATCATGCTATATGAACATGTAGGTGTTAAATTTCATTAACACACTTGTTTGGCAAAGGAGTTTTTGTGGGCCATACCAAAGTGCCATTACAATGCTATAGCCACGTGAATGAATCCTTCACCGGACAACAATGGTGCGTCACCCCTGTTATTATACTCCATTGGTTTTGCATCGAGCTGATGCACTTCAGGCTGAGGTTAATTTTGTCCAACTAACAATTTTGCCTGCACTTTTTTCTACTAAATGACAGGGCCCACTTCAACTTGGCCACCGTATGACGTCGTACATGAAGGAGGTGAGCTATGTTGCATTCCGACTTGTCTCTATTTCATTCGGACTGATATACATTACCATATTATAATAAGGAAAATTAAGATATATGGTATATCTTCTGAGATATTATTATTTATGGAAGAGATTATCAATATTTGGAAGAAAATATTGGGAAACAATATCAGCTTATTTATTATACTATAAAAATAAATAAATAAGCACGTCAAAAAATATGAACTTCTTCTTTTGCCCTTCACTACACCATAATTACCCATATATCTATTTATACATCGTAAGGATATATTGATTTGTCTGAGGGTAAATATGTCATTTTGGACAAATAATTACATTCAAGTCAGCTTTTGAAATTTTATTTAATGTAATAATGAGGTTTGAATCAACAATCTTGTGTCTAATTACATTTGGGTCAACAATTTTTGGAATATATATTATTGACTTCAAAAAAAGTCAACAAAAGTGGCTATTTTGGTGGCTATTTAGAAATTGGTCACTAATATTTACAATTTGGTCAACTTATTCTCTCAAATTAGGTTTCAATCAACAATTTGTGTCTAATTATATTTGGATCAATAATTTTTGGAATATTTATTATTCACTTCATAAAAAGTAAAAAAAAAATTGGCTATTTTAGTGGTTATCTAGGAATTAGTCACTAATATTTACAATTTGCTAAACATCTTCTCTCAAATTTAGGATTCATATATTATAATATGTGATATTGCATTTAGGTCAGCAAGTTTTGGGATATTTATTATTCACTTTAAAAAAGTTTTAAAAAGTGACTATTTTAGTGGCTATTTAGAAATTGGTCACTAATTTCACATTTTGGTCAACTTCTTCTCTAAAATTTAAGTTCTGGTATATTTAAAATATCAAATAAATTGACTTTTTTAGTAGCTATTATGAATTGGTCACTAATATTTACATTTTCGTCAACTTCTTCCCTCAAATTCAGGATTATAGATTGTATTCGAATCTCAATTAAGGCCTACAAACACATTTATGCCTTTTTTTTTTTTAGAGGAAATACCTACTTGTGTCATATATTTAGTGGCGCTTTATTAGGTACCTTTACTATTCATTTATAATATAGTCAGAATTATCAACTTCTTCCATAAAAAGAGTTTTAGATTAAATAGTTGCATTTAGAATTTTCCTATTTAACTGTTTTAACATCTTATTATTCACTTTTAGCAACCACTAAACCACATGAAACGACACAATTAAATTTCCTGCACAACGCGCAGGGTTCCAACTAGTATATATATGTGTGTATATCTCTTAATTGGAGGGAAAGGTAGCCGAATCAAGCCACAAGATAGACCCCATTCAAGATATATATATATATACATATATACATACTAGTTTAAACGCACGTGCGTTGCACGTGACTGATGCCCATCTAAAAACCATTTATGATCATTAAGCCAAAAATATAGAGAATACTCAAATCAATTAGAGAAGAATTAATACAACTGCAAACATAGTAAAGATACACGACGTGAAGTTTGAGTAACAAAACTATTTCATACGATTTGATTAGAAATAAGTTGCAAATTGATCATAATTAATCAAGCTTTCTTATACATATCTATTTTCACTTTTAATTTTTTCAATCAACATGATCTAGTAAAATAGATATCTAAACTAATTAAATTCTTTTATAGAAAGGTGTGACAGAGGAAATATTGTACAGTAAAATGATACAATTAAATTGATGTGTACCTTATGTGAAATAATCTTCTTAAAAGAAAATAAAACATGTTGATCTTGCAAGTTTGTCTATCAAATGATTATGATAAGTTGACAAACCACATCCATAAGACACCTTCTAGTGTGATATTCACTTAGCTACGTAACTATAGTAGAAAATATACAACTGTTTTGTAATTTTACTTTAGTTTTAATAACCAAGTCTATATGAAAAAATTTCTATTGAACATAAAAATCATAAATTTCTAAAACCTTGATTAGCTTAGTTCTATCATGTAATTTTTACATACCACGGAGCACGCAACTAAGTGAACATAAACTTAATGCATCTTATTTAGTATTAAATTGATTCATACTATCATAAACTCACTAATTAATAAAAGAGCAACAAAATTAAAATATTACTCCCTTTGTCTCTTTTTTTGAGTCCTATATTCCATTTTGGGATGTCCCAAAATTAGTGTCCACTTTTCTAAATTGGCATACAATTTTTACTTACTTTCCAAAACTACCCTTCCTTGAAATCTACACCAAGACAAAACTAAAAAAGTTATTGCAATGATTAAGAGCAATTGTGGAAAGTAAGTGTAGATTCTTTTTGTCCCCTTAATAAGTTGAGTTCCCAAAGATGGACTCAAAAAAAGGGACGGAGGGAGTACATTATTTTTTTTTAATTAAATTATTAATTTTTCTCCAATAAAAAAATTACGATCCATTGTAAAAGTATTCATGGGTGCTAGAAAATGAGCAAATATTTCATGATTATTTTCTGTAGTTTACTCTGATGTTATATATTTGATAAACATATTTGTTAAGTTGCTCTTCTTCTTTTTCTTCTTCTTTTTTCCTGTAGTCTATTCTAATGTTATATATTAAATATTGTTACTTAAGTTAGTAAATTAACAATAGTACATAGTACTGTAATCACATTAGTTACTTACTATAAGACCATTTATGTATATTAGCTAAATTATTATTATTATTATTATTATTATCATTATTATTATTATTATTATTATTATTATTATTAATAATATTATTATTATACGAAAGTCATTGTATAAATGTTGAAGACAGGAAGGGAACGTACAACTATTAAGATTGTGGCTAGATAGAGGTCACAAAGTTGAACCTTGCACCCACCCAGTGAGAAAATAAAAACTCGCTGTGGAAATGCCATATGGGGAGATTCAGGTTTACGATGCGACCACGGTTCATTAATAGGCTCTTTTAGGAGGGCCAGTTTCTGGGTTAAAAAAAAATTTGTGGCTAGATATAAAGCATACTTTACAGTATAAATTAATTAATATGCTATTTCTCATGATTTGAAGCCTACACTATTACACACAATTAAAGGTCATTTTGTTAATCAATGCAGTATATTAAAATGACTCCATATAGTCTCAACTTTGTAATTTTGCCTCCTTGGTTGTTTTTTAAAATTCAATATTTGGAACTTAATATAGTACTTGCTTAGAACGAAGTACGACTTTAAATTACAAGTGTTAGCATTATACATTACCAAGTTAGCTATTATAATTAATTTATCAGTAACTATTCAAACGAAAATTTTCCATCTAGTGCTTCAATAATATATTAGTTGAAATGATCTGAGGATATATTAAAAAGTATAATCTTGCCAATTTGTTGACCTATTGAATAGTCATTATCACTCTGTTATTAAAAGAAGAATAGTCATGATCACTGAGTTTTTTTTTTCCGAAAAATTGGTCCTTAGTATGCCTTTTTAGGGGTCAATTCCCTTAGAGACATAACAACTATTTATATTTTTATATGTAATCTACAAGTAATCACAATATAGTTTAAAGACACATGTATTCACTAATATTATTTTTACGTTTTAAAGTTACTAAATATAATTAATGTTATTTCAAAATTTTGAAATCTTTAAAAAGTTATCCCGTGCATTTGCACGGCTACAATGCTAGTTCCTATATGAATTTAAAAGTAACTTCAAATTAGTCTAATGAGAAGTACAAAAACATAAAAAAAAAAATAATAATAATAATAATAAAAAATAAAATAAAATAAAAAATTAGTGAAGTGAGCACAAGACTTTTACCACTATACAAGTTTATCTTTGCTAACATTGCCAACTCCCAACACTTAGTAGTACTAATTGTATGTTTAAACACATATCACCTATTACTATTAGAATACTTTGCTACAGTCAAAAGAATATATTGGAAGAGTTAATTCTATATTTGCTATCGTCTTAGGGGTTGTTGTCTTGGCCGTCACATCAATTTTGAAAAGAAAAAAAAATCCTTAAAATAATCTTAGAAGTATATATAATTTGCCCCGTAATTGACCAAAAAAAAAAAAGAACAATTAATTGCACCAAAACTATTAATGCAATCATCTAATTCTAGTAGTAGTGTGAGATATTTTTATCATGAAATTCAACTTTTACCATATTATAGGTGATTGGTGCAAAGTAATTCTTAGTAGAATTGAAAATGACCACAGTTTGATAATTAAAACAAATAAATAAAGATGGGTTCAAGAGCAATATCATTGATTTAGATCTAATCTTCTTTTTTAAGCTAGGTGTATTTGATAACCCAAAATCAAACATCCTCTTATTAGGTAAGAGTGATTCAGTTGATATAGAATACTTAAGTTCAAAAGCAAAATTAATTTGGAGTTTCTTTTTTAAATACTTACCTGGATTATGGCTGGACACACGCACACACGCGCGCGGACACTTACACACACACGCACTCACACTTAATATGAATTTTAACCCTGAATTAATTTTTAGACCGAGCTTTGGCCTATTTAAGCTCAACCCATAATTTAGCGAGCAGAACAAACGGGCTTCAGACTTGTCCAACCCAATTGAAAGTACTACACATAAGTTTGGGCAAAGATAAACCATAATGCGTACAAAATTAGAGCCCTACTCCTATAAACTTTTGAAAATAAATTGGGGTATAAAGATAACCATTAGCACTTGTGAGTCCTAATAATTGCAAAACTTTGTAACAACAATGAGTCCAAGTCAGTTATGACTCCATTGTTGAATACATGTGAACCGTACCAATTATAGTGGTAAAACAATAGAAATATTATAGTTATTAAGTGGATGGGCTATGTTGGTATACAACTCTTGTTAGGAATGTACTCATAGAGGTGTACACAATTCTAATAAGGAATGTAAGTGAAACTCTTTTGAAACCGGCCAAGGTAAAAAAAATAACCAATAATATTTGTAATACAATAGAAATTTTTGTAGCTGTAAAACCATAGAAAGTGTGTTCATTAAGACTCTTATCGACGGACCAAAAAAAGTGGCATACAAAAAAAAAGGGTATTAATTAATACTCTAAGAAAACCATTAAAATGAAAGTGCACCGATTTATAAAAGTGTAAAACACTTATGAGCATTGGTACATTTATATATATATTAGAGATATAGATATAGATATATTTGCAGATAATTATAGAAGATTTTATTAGAGCAGATTTTGGGAGATAAGTCTGGTAATTTTTACGAGATTATGTTTTGTAGATATTTATTTCTATATCTCATATCATTGCAGGCTGCTACAAATCAGCAGGCAGGCCAAGCTTCCAACTCACCCCATGTCCCTTCGAAAAAAGCATTCCAAACAGCAATCCATAACATTCTTAGGATCAGCTTTTATTTTCTTATCATTCAATTTTTCTTTCCTTTCAATTAACTAAAATTTGTCTTTTTATTTCATCTCTCTTTCATCACATGCTAGACTTGTGTGTTTCAACACTGTCTAGGAACCTAAGGTGAGGGTACTTTCCTACTCACTTTTCACAATCGCCTCTTAGAAGTTAGATTATGAATGTCACACCCGTTCCAGAAATTTATGATTCTGAAAATGCATCATTTGAGATTTTGAAATTTTTAATGTTATTAATAATTTGAGTTGAGGTTGAATGTGAGTCAACGGTAAGGTGTCAGTGAGGACACGGGAACATGGTAGTTCATATGGCATGAGCATGAGTAAATGGCATTTATATGATTTAAATGTTATTTGACTTATATGGTATTTTGTGAATAGTGAATTATACATGTGTAGTATAATTTCTGATATTTCCAATATTGTTATATATCAGTTTGAGAACTGTGGTGAGAACGTTATCCAAAAAGGTAGGTTGTGTAGAGATTCCACATAACTTAGCTTTCAGACGTAATTTTGGACCCAAACGAGACTTAGTCGAAAACTTTTGAAATTTATAATTTTCACTCGTAAAGTTATAAAATGAACGTGTGCAAAATTCGAGAGCTAATGAGAAGTTTTGAGAAACTTGCGGGGATGTAAACGTAATTCTCAGAAAGTTTGTCTATATATAGAAGTGGATGAGATTTCATTCTCATCCAAACTTCCAAAAATATCTAGAGAGAGGAGAGAGAAGGGAGATTTGGTTGCCACGAGCTTGCCGGCGACATAGGACGACCTTCCGTCTGTCAGATTTTCTCCAGATTTTAGATTTGAACTCGTGGAGGTAAGATCTATGTTTTAATACTACTTAGGTCGTGTTTGGCCAATTTTTGTAAAAAAAATCTTAATTCTAGACTTTTGGGGAAAACCCAGTAAAACTTGTAGGAATCGTCCCAAATTTGAAATCCGACGATTAAGTAGCCCTCTAGATGATCCTTCAAAGTTTGAAGAGAATCGCACGAGGTATGAATTCTAGATCTATGAAATATATGGATTTTCATGTTTTGAACATCATTTTTTGATATCTTTGGATCCGGGTGAAATTCATGTATTAGTTAGGCCCGTTAATTATGCACGTGAAATTATGTAAAAAGCACGTATAACTGTTTATGTGAGCATGTTATGTGTCTACTTGGGTCAAAGGGGGGTTTGGTGTAAATTCATCCGGGGTAGGCTCCTCGAACCTTGAGGATTGTGATTTTGATTGTGATGGAATTGGAATTTTGGTTGTGTCTGGATTGGAGGTGGGCCCAACCAGGACGGTACGCGTGGGAGAGGTGGGCCTCTCACGGCATTGACCGGATGAATGCGTACCACTCACCCTAGAGACTATTTCTATGTGTTTTAGATGCTTAAACCATGAACTGTCATATAAGCATACATTTAGAATTGTGCACTCAGCATATAGCTGAGCAGTGGAGATGTACGCCAATGCAGGTAAGAAGAAAGACAAGAAGAAGCGTGATGAGTGAGGCCGTTAAAGAACGCCAGGGAATCACTTTGTATATGTTTTTGTGTCTATTTCCTAAAACTTGTGTAAGGATTTGTAATTGTAATAATATGTTGTAATAGAGCTATGGTTTAGTTTCGTAGTATTGTAATCTTGTAATTGAACATCTGTCGTTATGTTTTGAATGTTGAAAATCAGTTATGGTTGTGATTGTGGTTGGTGTTGAGAAGCATGAGTTGTTAATATTTCATTACAGGCTGCCCAGCAGGGAAGCAGTCGACTGGACCCAGGATCAGTCGACTGGATCTCGTGGGATTGAGACACTGAAAGTGAATAGTAAGAGTAGCAGTCGACTGGACCCATTTATCAGTCGATTGAACACTGTTGATTTTTGGCTACTGCTTTTATTAATGGCAAAACCAGTCGACTGTACCATAACTCAGTCGACTGGACCCCTTTTGAAAACTGATAAATTTTAGTTCTACATAACACAGTCGACTGGACCTCTGTTGAGTATTTTAAGTTTTGGGTTCTGTTAGGTACAGTCGACTGGACCCTAGGCACAGTCGACTGAACCTCTGTTTTCAAAACTGATTCTTTTGAATGTGTTCCAATTGGCCAAAACTTTTTATAACTCCGATTTCAATGATTTTTTACAAACTCAGAGGGTAATGTTCTCTAATGTTTTAAATACCCAGGGTTGTTTTAAAGTTCTTTCCGCTGCATATCGTTATATGATGATTGAATGAGCCTTGGTGGCGTGCCATGTGTCCTATTTCCACGCGTAGTGGGATGGGTCGTGACATTTAGTGGTATCAGAGCTATAGGTAACAAAACTTTGAAAACGTTTGACGACGAGTGGAGTGTTGAGTGATTTGTCACATGTTCGCAATTGCATCCATACATATTAGAGATGTTTGATGCATATGTATGGTGTTTTACATACATGCTATTGTTATTGTTGTACATGCATAGTGTTTATACATTGAGAACTACAGGATTGTAATCATGAGTGACGAAGAGCGAAATCTATCGCCACACACTCGACGTATGAATGAAATGGCAGAAATGATGGGGAATATGGGGGAAATGATACGGAATATAGTGGAACGATTGCCTTCAACACCTCCATTCGAACCACTACCATTGACTATGGTACATCCACCTGAGAATGGGGGTATGAGATCCATATCTGAACAATTTACAAGAAAGAAACCAATAGAATTTCATGGGACACCTGATACAACATTGGCAGAACATTGGGTCATGGACATGGAACGGATCTTTCGATCTATTCCGATGTCAGATAGAGAGAAGATTGAGAACGCAAATGACGTATTGAGAGGTGAATCCCAGAACTGGTGGGTAAACGTTTTAGATCAAGGAGCACCGATTACGTGGGAAGGGTTTAAGGCAAAATTCAATCGCCGATTCTTTCTGTGAGCCGCCTATAATGCAAAGAAGCGAGAGTTTGATAACCTTAAGCAAGGAGACATGACTGTAACGGAGTATACTTCCAAGTATAGCGCGTTGTTGAGGTTTGGTAAGGGTTCAGTGCCCGAAGAGGAAGATAGGGGAAGAAAATTTGAAGAGGGTTTAAGGGATAATATCCGGTTGAGAGTAGAGACCTACGAGCATTCGACTGTTGCCGCAGTACAGCAGACGACACTTGTAGTCGAAAGTGGAATTGAGAGATCGAGACAAAATCACTAAGGAAAGCGAAGTTATGAGGGTGGTGACCGAAGTCAGGGGGGATCGTTTAAGAAGTCGTTTTCACGTGGCTCTAGTTCTGGTTTTAATGATTCTAGGAGAGTACCAAGTAATATACCGTTGTGTCAACTTTGCAACCGACCACACACTGGTCGATGTTTTCTGACCAACTTTCAGAACAGATCTACAGGGGGAAATTGTATGAGTTCTGCGCCCTACCTGCAACTCAAGTGCTTTAATTGTGGTACCTTAGGACACCGAGCGAAGGATTGCCCAAAGAAACATTCTCAACAAGGGTCAAGTTCTATGGCTTCTAGTGGTTCGAAGCATAAGCAGTCTAGTGACGGGGACAAAGGACAGAGCAACGTCAGGGAAGATCATTCCAGATGAACCCTGGAGACGTGGCTGCTACTAATACAATGGTCTCAGGTATGGTGCTTATATATTCGCACTTAGCACGCGTACTCATTGATTCGGGATCTACGCATTCGTTTGTATCTTATAACTTTGTTGAACATTTGAATGTTAAGTCCGCGCCACTAGGATATGATTTATCCATTGTCATGCCATTTAGTAAACCGATAGTGACATCTACAATATATAAAGAATGTGAGATCAAACTAGGCGAGAAGTTAATGATCATAGACCTTATACCGATTGTAGTGAATCATTTTGATGTGATATTGGGGATGGATTACTTAGCCCTTAACCAAGCCACCATAGACTGTAAATGGAAGGAGGTTAATTTTCGATCACCGGTACATGGGAACTTTTGTTTCCAAGGGAGTGGGGTTATACCACCGCCGTATTTGATTTCTGCTATCCGAGCGGGACGGTTCTTGAAAAAAGGATGTCAGGGATTTCTACGCTCAGTGACTGATGTCTCAGCGATCGAATTAAAAGTAGAAGACATTCCGATAGTGTGAGAATATCCCGATGTATTTCCTGATGACTTACCAGATGTTCTTATTGAGAGAGAAGCGAGTTCACTATTGAGGTTATGCCAGACTCATGACTCGTATCAAAGGCACTGTATAGAGTGGCACCTGTAGAATTGAAAGAGCTGAAAATTCAACTACAAGAACTACTTGACAAGGGTTTCATTCGACCAAGTATTTCGCCGTGGGGAGCTCCAGTGTTGTTCGTAAAGAAGAAAGATGGCTCCATGCATATGTGTATTGATTACCGGGAACTGAACAAGTTAACGATTAAGAACAAGTACCCGTTAGCCAGAATTGATGACTTATTTAACCAACTTCGTGGGGCACAAGTGTTCTCCAAGATAGACCTAAGATCGGGTTACATCAGTTGAAAGTGAAGGCCGAAGATATTGAGAAAATAGCTTTTAGAACGCGTTATGGACACTATGAGTTCTTAGTTATGCCATTTGGAGTTACCAATGCACCAGCTGCGTTCATGGATCTTATGAATCGAGTATTCAAGGATTATATGGATGACTTTGTGATTGTAATCATTGACGATATCCTTATCTATTAACCGAGTGAGATAGAACACGAGAATCATTTGAGATTGATACTTCAGAGATTGCGAGAGAAACAATTATTTGGTAAATTCAAGAAATGTGAATTTTGGTTGTCTAGTATTACTTTTCTTGGTCACATAATTGACAAGAATGGAGTATCAGTTGATCCTCACAAAGTAGAAGCTGTATCTAATTGGCAAAGGCCGACATCCGTATCTGAAATTCGAAGTTTCTTGGGATTAGCAGGATATTACTGCCATTTTATTAAACATTTCTCGAAGATTTCATTGCCGATGACAAAGTTAATGAGAAAGAGTGTTTTTTTTTAATGGAGTCAGGAATGTGAAGACAGTTTTCAGGAGTTGAAGTCAAGGTTGACAAGGGCACCTATTTTGACAATACCATCCAGAACCGAAGGATTTGTAATCTATAGTGACGCTTCGCATCAAGGGTTGGGATGTGTGCTTATGCAAGGTGTAAATTGATTGCTTATGCTTCTAGACAGATGAAGACACATGAGATTAATTATCCGACTCATGATCTCGAATTAGCCGCGGTAATCCATGCTTTGAAAATTTGGAGACATTATCTGTATGGAGAGAAATGTGAGATTTTCACGGATCACAAGAGTTTGAAATATATTTTCACCCAATGGGACTTGAATATGAGACAGCGAAGATGGTTGGAATTGATGAAGGATTACGATCTTTCGATTGAGTACCATCCGAGAAAGGCGAATGTAGTAGCCGATGCATTAAGCCGGAAGACGCCGAGGAATTTAGCCGATGAGCTAACACAACAAAAAGAATTGATAAAAGAGATGGAACGCTTAGAAATGGATGTGATTCCAGGAACCAATGATGGCTTAATGATGGCAATCATAGCACACCCAGATATTATTGATGAGATCAAGAAAGAACAATTTAACGATGTCTATTTGTGCAAAATGAGGGACGAGATATCTTTGGGGAAACGACCTGGTTTTATGTTGGAACGAGGAACGTTGAAACTGGAAAACCGATTATGTGTACCGAATGTGAAAGACCTGAAGGAACGACTTTTGGAGGAAGCTCATAGTATAAAATATTCAGTGCACCCGAGAAGTTATAAGATGTACAAAAACCTAAGGGAAAACTTTTGGTGGAAGGGTATGAAGCGTGAAGTCACTAAGTTTGTATCCGAATGTTTGGCATGTCAGCAGGTCAAAGCAGAGAGACAAGTACCCGCGGGGTTACTACAACCATTGCCAGTGTCGGAATGGAAGTGGGACGAGATCACGATGGACTTTGTTTCTGGATTTCCGCGATCGCGTAGCAAGAATGACAAGATTTGGGTTATAGTCGACCGATTAACCAAGTCAGCTCATTTTCTACCAATTAAGACTACTAAGCCGTCCAAATTAGTGGAATTGTATGTGAAAGAGATTGTAAGACTACATGGGGTTCCAACTATGATCATATCGAACCGTGATAGTAGTTTTACATCGAGGTTTTGGAGAAGTTTACAAAAAGCTATGGGTACGAAATTGAGTTTCAGTACCGCATTTCATCCTCGGACCGACAGACAGTCAGAGCGTACGATTCAGATCTTTGAAGATATGTTGAGATTGTGTGTGTTAGACTTTGGGAATGATCGGGAGCGCCACTTACCGTTAATTGAATTTGCTTATAATAATGGATTCCAGTCAAGTATTGGAATGCCACCGTATGAAGCTTTGTATAGGTGTAAATGTTGATCGCCGGTTTGTTGGACTGAGGTGGGAGAAAGGAAGTTACTAGGACCTGAATTAATACAGGTGACTACTGAGAAGGTGAAATTGATTCAAGAGCGACTTAAGGTAGCTCAGAGCCGATATAAGAACTATGCGAATTCTAAACGACGACCGATGAATTTTGAAGTTGGAGATGTTGTATACTTGCGAGCATCGCCTTCGAAAGGCATTGTACGGTTTGGCAAGCTGGAAAGCTCAGTCCGAGATTCATAGGACCTTTTGAGATCCTCGAGAGGGTAGGTCCAGTAGCTTACCGATTGGCATTATTGTCAGAATTGGAACATGTACATAATGTATTTCACGTATCAATGTTGAGACGATGTATGACAGATGCGAATAAAATCATTGTACCTGAACCGCTGCAGATTCAGGGAGACTTGACTTATGTGGAACAACCGGTCAAGATTCTAGATCGAAAGGAACAAGTCTTAAGAACTAAGACGATTCCGATGGTAAAAGTATTGTGGCGTAGTCACACGGTGGAAGAGGCTACATGGGAAAGTGAGGAAGACATGAAGAATGAGTATCCGTACTTATTCGACGCATGAGGTAAAGTTTGGGGACAAACTTCCTTTTTGGAGGGGAGAGTTGTCACACCCGTTCCAGAATTTTATGATTCTGAAAATGCATCATTTGAGATTTTGAAATTTTTAATGTTATTAATAATTTGAGTTGAGGTTGACTATGAGTCAACGGTAAGGTGTCAGTGAGGACACGGGAACATGGTAGTTCATACGGCATGAGCATAAGTAAATGGCATTTATATGATTTAAATATTATTTGACTTATATGATATTTTGTGAATAGTGAATTATACCTGTGTAGTATAATTTCTGATATTTCCGATATTGTTATATATCAGTCTAAGAACTGTGGTGAGAACGTTAACTAAAAAGGTAGATTGTGTAGAGATTCCACATAACTTAGCTTTCGGACGTAATTTTGGACCCAAACGAGACTTAGTCGAAAACTTTTGAAATTTATAATTTTCACTCGTAAAGTTATAAAATGAATGTGTGCAAAGTTTCGAGAGCTAATGAGAAGTTTTGAGAAACTTGCGGGGAGGTAAACGTAATTCCCAGAAAGTTTGTCTATATATAGAAGTGAATGAGATTTCATTCTCATCCAAACTTCCAAAAATATCTAGAGAGAGGAGAGATAAGGGAGAATATAAGACGACCTTCCGTCCGTCAGATTTTCTCCAGATTTTATATTTGAACTCATGGAGGTAAGATCTACGTTTTGATACTACTTAGGTCGTGTTACGCCAATTTTTGTAAAAAAATCTTAATTCTAGAATTTTGGGGAAAACCCAGTAAAACTAGTAGGAATCGTTCCAAATTTAAAATCCGACGATTAATTAGCCCCCTAGACGATCCTTCAAAGTTTGAAGAGAATCGCACGAGGTATGAATTCTAGATCTATGAAATATATGAATTTTCATGTTTTGAACATCATTTTTTGATATCTTTGGATCCGGGCAAAATTCATGTATTAGTTAGGGCCGTTAATTATGCACGTGAAATTATGTAAAAAGCACGTATAACTGTTTATGTGAGCATGTTATTTGTCTACTTGGGTCGAAGGGGAGTTAGGTGCAAATTCATCCGGGGTAGGCTCCTCGAACCTTGAGGATTGTGATTTTGATTGTGATGGAATTGGAATTTTGGTTGTGTCTGGATTGGAGGTGGGCCCAACCAGGACACGGTACCTGGTATGGAGGAAGGCCCAACCAGTGTACGAGATGCGTGGGAGAGGTGGGCCTCCTACGGCATCGACCGGATGAATGCGTACCACTCACCCTAGAGACTATTTCTATGTGTTTTAGATGCTTAAACCATGAACTGTCATATAAGCATACATTTAGAATTGTGCACTCAGCATATAGCTGAGCAGTGGAGATGTACGCCATTGCAGGTAAGAAGAAAGACAAGAAGAAGCGTGATGAGTGAGGCCGTTAAAGAACGCCAGGGAATCACTTTGTATATGTTTTTGTGTCTATTTCCTAAAACTTGTGTAAGGATTTGTAATTGTAATAATATGTTGTAATAGAGCTATGGATTAGTTTCGTAGTATTGTAATCTTGTAATTGAACGTCTGTCGTTATGTTTTGAATGTTGAAAATCAGTTATGGTTGTGATTGTGGTTGGTGTTGAGAAGCATGAGTTGTTAATATTTCATTACAGGCTGCCCAGCAGGGGAGCAGTCGACTGTACCCAGGATCAGTCGACTGGATCTCGTGGGATTGAGACACTGAAAGTGAATAGTAAGAGTAGCAGTCGACTGGACCCATTTATCAGTCGATTGAACACTGTTGATTTTTGGCTACTGCTTCTATTAATGGTAAAACCAGTCGACTGTACCATAACTCAGTCGACTGGACCCCTTTTGAAAAGTGATAAATTTTAGTTCTACATAACACAGTCGACTGGACCTCTGTTGAGTATTTTATGTTTTGGGTTCTGTTAGGTACAGTCGACTGGACCCTAGGCACAGTCGACTGAACCTCTGTTTTCAAAACTGATTCTTTTGAATGTCTTCCAATTGGCCAAAACTTTTTATAACTCTGATTTCAATGGATTTTTACAAACTCAGAGGGTAATGTTCTCTAAAGTTTTAAATACACAGGGTTGTTTTAAATTTCTTTACGCTGCATATCGTTATATGATGATTGGATGAGCCTTGATGGCGTGCCACATGTCCTATTTCCACACGTAGTGGGATGGGTCGTGACAATGAAACCTTGTGTATCACTCACACAAGTAGTTTTAGGAAAATTTGTGTTTCATAAGTTTGAGTTTACCTCACAAGGCTCTAGCATGCCCGAACTACAAATATAGCAAACAATTTGGCAAGCCCAGTGGGACATCCAAGTGATGAGCCATGCGCGCTCCGAAGCATGGCTACACTTCTACAACAACCAAATTAGTTGGCGTAATGAAGAAATAGGCCAACTTCAACGAGAAATTGATCGTCTCAAAAAAGATAAATCTACTATTGATAAGGCCTTATGGCAAATGTCGTGGGATCCGCAGTACCCAAATCAGCACGCCATTAGAGCCCGATATGATTATGCCATCCATGATCTTTGCCAAAGGATCTAGTATTTTGAGGCCGATATTTAGTATTTTATCCAAGGAATCGGCCACCTCCTAGCGAGTGGGGTTGACTGTCTACCCCCCGATGGAAACTCTTTTGTCTCGGGACGAGTTGCTAGATGGTGGTTGGAAGAAAACACCAATCGGCTTATCAGATTTGCAGGTTGGGGGACAAGAGGAATTAGTTGATGCTTGAGAAAACCATAGTTGTGTCCTTAAAGATATCGCTCTTCAACTTTAACAACTCTTAAAATCACAACAACGACACGAGAAGGCCGATGTTATCATTCTAAATTAAAAAACTGATGTTTCTGTTCATCTTGATTCCACGCCACCCAAGCCGCTTGGGGGGCAAGATGGCGAAAAAATAATTTTGACTAAAGAGTCGAATATTTTTATTTCGGCCATAGAGCCCCTCCCTGAGGTTGAAGACGACGAACCGCTCGGAGGGCAAACTCTAAACGAGCCTCACAATTATGTTGAGACCGACAAAGAAGAGTGTGATAGGCAGAGCAATCATGTATCGGCCATAAACCTTCCCGTTGATGAGGAGGATGATGACGAAGACCCTCTTGTTGATGAAGAAGACGGAGATGAACCGCTCGGGGGACAAGCATCCCCGAGACCAATTGACTCTAAATCGGTCTATAGCTTTTTTGAGCAACTTTCTTTAAAGAAAGTCACCCTTAAGGAGGAGTTCAATTTTTTCAGTCTAGTAATAGTGAGCAATTACATTTTTTATTCTAAGCCGATTAATTATTTGGCTTGGGTTGATCTACGTCCACGATGGCTGTGTGGATGTCACCAACAAATAACTTTATATAATTTAGTGATTGTTTCTCCAACAGTGGTACTATCAAAAGACTGAAAAAGTACTAAGACCAATCTAAAAAATAAATTCGGTTAATTTGCTATTCGGATTGAGACTAGACCGAAAGCAAAAAAGAAATAATGATAATAAAACTGGCCGAACAAAGATTCTGGTCTTGGTGGTGAACTGATCTATGCAGAAGTACCTTAAATCATCAGTACTGTTAGGTGGTGAATTACTTCACGTAAGGAATCTGAGAGTATTTTTGGTAGGCCATATAGATTTGTCTATAACTTAGTTCAGTCATGAGATCAAAAGTTATAGTCAGTGGCAAGAATGATGGGCAGCTTGGGCTTCAATGTATGCAAACAGATATAATCCGACTGACATACCAGCCCGATGGACTAAAAGCAAAAACTATGCTATGCTTGCATCAACCATAATGCATAAAGTCATGCATAAAGTCATTCAAGGGGCCATTAGTAGGACATTATGGGGAGCATGTGACTTCTACAAAGTGCTAATTGACGGGGCCATGAGTGTCATGTGATTTTATCAAAGATCATTGGTCTGGGAAAAAAAGTTAGCTCTTTAAAAATTGCATTGATTTCATTTTTATGAGTCAGGGGCATTGTTTACACCCAAAAAAATATATTTTTAAGTCAAAATTTATATAAGGTCGAATGAGTTCAATCGGACATAGAGACCGATCAAGAAAATTAACGACTAAAGGACTGGTTCAAAGTTAGTAGAGCCGAATAAATTTCAAAATCGAGCTTACTAACATATGTTTTTTGGACTGTTTGGTTGGTGTACATATTATTTTGGTCTATTAGGTAGCTCGATGACATTTGGCCATCTAGCCTGATCTACTTGTAAATTCTGCCAATTTGATTAACCATGTAACAATTGACAATCGAAAGAATCCTTCATCGGTCAACAATGGTGCGTCACCCCTGGTATAATACCCCATTGGTGATGCACTTCGGGCTGAGGTCAATTTGGTCCAACTATCAATTTTGCCTGCACATTTTTCTGCTACATGAGAGGGCCCACTTCAACTTGGCCACCACATGACCTTATACATGAAGGAGAGGAGTTGTGTTCCATTCCAACTTGCCTCTATTTCATTCGGATTGATATACATTAACATATTATAATAAGGGAAATTAAGAGATATTGTATATCTTTTGAGATATTGTCATTTATGGAAGAGATTATAAATATTTGGAAGATAATATTAGGAAATAATATCAGTATATATATGTGTGTATATCTCTTATTTGGAGGGAAAGATAGTCGAATCAAACCACAAGATGGACCACATTCAAGATATATATATTCGCAGATAATTATAGAAGATTGTACTAAAGTAGATTTTGGGAAATAAATATGGTAATTTTTACCAAAATATATTTTGCAGATATTTATTTCCTTATTTCTTATCAATACAGGCCGCTGTAAAGCAGCAGGCAGACCAAGCTTCCAACTCACTCCGCGTCACCTTGAAAAAAGCATCCCAATCAGCATTCCACAGCATTCTTAGGATTTGCTTTTATTTTCTTAGCATTCAATTTCTCTTTGTAATTTCTCTTTCCTTTCAATTAAATAAAATTTGTCTTTTTATTAAATCTCTCTTACATCACTTGCTAGACTTGTGTGATTCAACACTGTCTAGGGACCTTAGGTAAGGGTACTTTCCTACACACTTTTCACAATCGCCTCTTAAAAGTTAGATTATGAAACCTAGTGTATCACTCATGCACAAGTAGTTTTAGGAAAATTTGTGTTTTATAAGTTTGGGCCTATCTCACAAGGCTCTGGCATGCCCGAACCACAAATATAGCAAATCAAAGGTTGGAGAGGTATAAGTTGAATTGACAGGTGATGCGTTGAAAGAATTTTCGTGGACTTACAAACATTAGAGATTGTGGTAATCTGAATAAGTGGTTTTCTTAAAAAAATAAAATAAAAAATAAAAACCTAATTATTTTATATTGTCTTATGATATGTTAATTATTTATGAAATTATGGATTATTAGTCAAAGCACTATTTGGGAATTGATTTGGTTGAAATTTTTGTAATCTTGGTTCTCTATTTTATTTCAGAATTCTTGCAAAAAATAAAAAACAAAAAAAGGGGCATTATACGATTATCAGAAATGATTTTCAAGCATGTCATATTTTGGTACATTTAAAAAAATGAGAATTGTTGACCAGGGAGCAAAAAAGTGATAGGAATATGTGATTATTTGTGAATTGACCAAAGTTCAGGAATAAGGTAAAAATATGAGGTTATTTAGAAGTTGATCAGTTATTATTGGAGGATGGTTCGGAATTTGCTTGGTATGGTGATAATGAGAAAGCTGTCAGTGTAGAAAGGGATTTTAGTTGTGCAGATTCAAAAGTACGAAGAAATGTTAGGAATTCAGAAATCGGTTTGGGATGATATTTACTTCAGACTTTCTATTGAAGATTAGGGGATTCGGGATGTAAGAAAGAAAGCTTTGTACTGGGAATTGGGTTTGATAGAACAAGGGGTCGCTTACGTATATGAAAGTTGACGACAAAGATTATTCGATATATGATTGGGGGTTTAGTCGCGGTTATCTAGTTGAGCTTAGGTATGGTATTATTGGCACAGGTAAATGTCTAAAATCTTCATTATAAGGGGAAATTGGAAGTATCTTCTTAAACAGTAAAATGTTAATACGCAACAATGTAAGTGATTGGGGATCATGGAAGGTATAATTTGAAATATGTTATTATTATTTGGAAGGGGTCAATGTAGGGACCAATATTTGAGTTGAAGTTGACAAAGAATTTGATAGGTATCGTACGTTCTTATTTGGTTGATTCAGATGTGCATACGAAAATGGTATAAAAGTGGTATTACTCAAGGAAGACAGATAGAGAATAGAAGTAATTTTGGGGATAAACGTAATCTAGTGATTGGTATTATGATTGATATCTATAGTATGATTGGGTGTTTAATCTATCAGAGAAGAAAGACCGTGATATTAAAAATCGCAAAGCTATTAGAACTTTAATAGTAACCATATGGAATATCAGAATGGTATCTCATAAGGCAAACAGTGTTTGAAAATTGTACAGCGGTATAAGTCATAAGGGTTTATCAACTCTAATTGTTATCAAAGGTGATTAATGTGTAAGGTATTCTATGTGTCAATATTACAACGTCAATGGAAGAAGTTGGTTTATATGATGACATATGAATTGTGGGAACAATCAAGAAGATTTGAATTATATTGAGTGCTCAGTTGAATCCTTGAACTAAGAAGATCATGTATTGAGTATTGAGAAAACAAAGTTATTCTTTTGGTTATGGTGTGGCGGAAATCGTGTGTAAAGGAGAATATGTCATGTATGAGAATTATCTATCTCTATCTGGTTCTTGATTATACAGCGAGTTTGCGGACAAACTCTTTTTTAAGGAGGGGAGAGATGTAACACCGGCTCCCACAGATTATATTTAATGGCATTTAGCATGCATTATTAATATTATATTAATGCTGTGCTTACATGTGTTAAGTGAGTTTTAACTCACTAAGTTGATTAGGGGTGTCCAATTGGGAACCCAGTTGTTGGCCAATGTGGCAGTCCCAGTTTGGGACAGTTATAAGAGGTCCCCGTGTGATGGGACAGATATGTGGAGTAATCCGTATGTGCTTAACTGTTTATTAAGGCATATGTGAATATTTTAATATGTTGATTTTATAGCATGTTAACTGTTAGAGACCATTTTTATGGTCCATAGGGATACCTTTGTAAGGGCGAATTGGACACGTTGCATAATTAGTAGGTTAATTAGAAACTTCATAAAATTATGTGAGACAACTTATGGACCCGTACATGACATGGACAAACACCCATTTAAGTTTGTGATAGTTTTAATAAGTTTCATTAACTAGCAGGGGTAGTAATGCAAACTAGTAAAACTTGGGGAGGCAACTATAGATGCACATAATATTATTTTACATGTTGCATGACACCTTGCTAGGTGACTCACCACCACCTCTCTTCTTCCTCATTAGACTAAGTTAGATTTATAGAGAATATATTCGTACGACATCGACGACGGCCTTGACGACGACGCTTTCGATGCTGAATGAAGCGCTGTCTGATGTTCAATTTCAAAATAGGCAACATATTAGGACTCCTGGAGGTGAGTTTAACGCAGTGGTATAAATTATAGTGCATTTTTTAGATACTTTTTCTGTGCCCCAATTCGGGAGCTTAGCTCATAATTTGCTAATTTTATATAGGATTTGCATCAGGAGGAAATTAGGCTTTTAATTTGGCTTCTAGGAGCGAAATCCTCGAGGTGAGTGACAATAATTATAGAATTTGGATAATTGAATGGTTGAGATGATCTTTGTGATGATAAGCATGTCTAGTTGTATAATTTAGCATGTTTAGTTATTATTGGGCAACCTCATGTTGTTAATAAGACTCATTTGTTTGAGTAATTTGGTAGTTCTTGTATAATTTGTGAATTGCACGGTGTAATGACTATATGAGCATGTTGAGTTGCATATTTGGGTCAAAGGGGAACTTGTACTTGCTATTGAAGTGATAAGACCAGGTGCAAAAATTGGCCATGAGACTGCGTGCCTGGAAGAAAGATGCGTGGGTAGCTCAGTTAGTCGCGTGGACTAGTGAAGTAGTCGCGTGCTAACGTGAAAGAGTGCCCAGTATTTGTGTTCCCGGAGACCATAGTGATGCGTAGAAAGATGAAATTGAGCATGCTAATATTTATGTTTATAATTGTTGGCATTCACCAGCAAATAGCTGATATAGTGTAGTGGTTATTGAATAACCATTGTAGGTGAAAAAGGTAAGGCATCAAAGAAATGTGAAAATGGAAACAACCAGACGATGTTGGGTGTTGGGAATGGTTGGGAGCTATATTAGTAATTAATGCCGTTTACTTTAAATTTTGTTTTGTATATTTGTAATATGGCTGCGTTTGGTTTATACTTGAGAGAATCAAGCTAATAACTTTGGTTTATGTCAAGCTAGTATTTGAATTCCAAGACAATGGTAGTTTAGTTAGTGGTTTGTGTAATTTAGTCACTTAATGTCACGCCCCGGAACGGCAAAAATAGAGAAAAATAAATTTCCTTTTTGGGTCCATAAGGAATGACAGGTGAAAGTCACTAATAATCCATACCACGCAGTACTAGTCCAAAAGAACAGCAACTGTAAACAACTGAGAATAACACACAGTGCTAACTATTACAAAATAATATCAGAGTGTGGTCCACAGGATCACAACAGGTCTGGAGACAACAAATGCCCAAGTACCCGTTAACTAGAGGTTCAACAGAACAACCGGAATGTAATCTAACTATAACATCTTCAGTCTTCAACTGGCATAAGGATAATCCTCCCTGGCATAACCATCATCGGTGGGGCCTTCCTATGGATAATAGTCATCAGTGTTCTGGTCATTACCTGCAAAATAAGGGGCAGGATATTCTGGACGGGGAAAGTCCAGGCAATAAAAGGCCGTCAGCTTACTGAGAGCTGAGTGAGCATAAACTAACGAAGTACCAGTTATCTGAAGTAAACACAAGCTTATGAAAACACGGTTTAACATCTTATTATAAAAAAATAACATTATCTTGTTCCTCTATTCATTCTTGTAAACCGACCCTTATCGTCTTGTTACTCAAATACCGAACTCAACATACTCAGATGTCATGAACAGACTCAATCGTTTAACTCTAGGGATACACCCTTATTCTGTCCATCGCTTTTAAGAGCAATATATCCTGCTCACCGCATGTCATGGACTCCACGTCAGTCTGTCCCCAGCTTTTAAGAACAATGGTCCTGTTCACCGCATTTCAGGGATTTAACGTTTCGAACAAGGCATATCAATCTATTGCCACGACTCAACGTCATCTACTAGTTATCCCAGCTCACCGCTTTTAAGAACAATGGTCCTGTTCACCGCTTTTAAGAGCATATCATAGATCATCCAATCTATCTTGAGACTTCTTGGTCCAGCTCACTGCTTTTAAGAACCATGTATCCGGTTCACCGCCTTTTCAGAGCATATCATGACCAATCGTCCATCCACGTACCATTTCCCAGAACTTACCAAACCTACTTACGTTCCATTCTAACATCGACACATGACAATTCCCAATGTGGCCTGACCACTCTGAATAAAAGAAAACGGACATCGAACTCATACAAGAATTTCATAGTATCTTACGTCGTCAGATTTATACATTTGTCCTTAATCATACTTATCTGTGTTGTCACATTATCCCTGATAACCCCCAAATCGCATAATAGAATTCCGAATCAGAAATCGAACAACTAAACCTCTTATATAATAAACAGGCAAAGGAATCAATGTTCTGATCATGTCAATCGATTGGAACAGAGGTTCAATCGATTGGGACAAAAAGTTATACCATTTGTTTGAGAAACATGGCAATTGATTGAGATGTCAATCGATTGAAAAACATGGCAATCGATTGAGATGTCAATCGATTGAAATCCTATCAAATCGATTGAGAAACGACTCATGTCAATCGATTGAGATTATGCCAATCGATTGATACTACGTCTTTTCTAGTACATTGTAAAAACATCATAATTAAACGTAGAAGTCATACTATTATCACATCTAAAGGTCATAACAACTTGTACATACATCAAATAAAGTGACCAAGTGAGTTAGGACTCACATAGGGTGCGTTTGGGTGTGTGTGTTTTGAATACTCAAGCTTTCTCTCTTCTTCTTCTCTTTCTCTGTCCAGCCTTCCCTCTCTATCTCCTCCTTTCTTCTTCTTTCTTTCTGTCTCTTCTTCTTCCTCACAGCTGCCAAGGGCAGTAAGTGTGTGTGAGGTGTGTATAGATATAGATATATAGATAGATATATGTATATCTCTCAAGAGGTTATGTCTCTCTCTCTCTCAATGGTCTGAAAACAGCCCCAAGGCCAATAATTGAGACATATATATAGGGATATGGGAGTGCCACACGTTTAAAGCTGAAGGAAAGAAGAAAATATTTCTCAGCTTATGTCAATCGATTGAGACACAAGTCAATCGATTGGGAACAGATATTTGTAGTCAATCGATTGGAAACAATGGCAATCAATTGAGATCTCAATCGATTGGGATGTTGACACGTAGTCAATTTTAGTCGGTAAAATGGCAATCGATTGGGATTATGTCAATCGATTGGTATCTGAAAAGTGTCAATCGATTCGAAAAAACTTATCAATCGATTGGTATCAAAATTCACCAAAAGGAAGAGAAAGTTTATACGAGTATTCGAATGAAATACCAGGTCTTATTAATATACTAAAATACAGGGTATTACATCATCCACCACTCAACAAAAGATTTCGTCCTCGAAACCAAAAGCAACAAGGTCTAAAACAAAAATGGAAACTTCTCTTGCATCTCCGACTCTAGCTCCCACGAAGCTTCTCTTTCATCATGATGCTTCCACTGAATCTTTACTAACGGAATCTCCTTGTTCCTGAGCTTCTTGATTCCTCGATCTAGAATGCGAACAGGTCCTTCGTTGAACGTAACGTCGCTGTTGACTTCGATATCTTCAAAGTTGATCTCGTGCGCTGGGTTGTGAACACACTTCCTCAGCATACTGATGTGAAAAACGTTGTGCACTCCTGACATCTTTGGTGGCAACGCAAGGCGATAAGCAACTTTTCCAACACACTCCAGAATCTCGAATGGTCCAATGAATCTTGGTGATAATTTGCCTCTCTTCTGACCAAATCTGACGATTCCTCGAACAGGTGAAACCTTGAGTAATACGTGATCCCCAACGGCAAACTCCAAGTCTTTGCGTCGCTTGTCAGTATAACTCTTGTATCTCGTCTGGGCTGTCTTCATCTTCTCACGTACGACTTGAATCTTCTCACTGGTTTCTCGTACCATCTCTGGCCCAAGAAGTTGACTATCTCCGACTTCGGTCCAACATAGCGGCGATCGGCAAGGTCTTCCGTACAAAGCTTCAAATGGCGCCATATCTATACTCGAATGATAACTATTATTATAGGCGAACTCAATTAGAGGTAAGTGCATCTCCCAAGAACTCTCAAAATCAATGACACAAGCTCGTAACATATCTTCCATCACTTGATTAACTCGTTCCGTCTGTCCATCTGTCTGTGGATGAAAAGCTAAACTCAAGTTCAATGTCGTTCCCATTGTTGTCTGGAGACTCTTCCAAAACTCTGCAGTAAAGCGCGAATCTCGGTCTGACACGATAGAAACAGATATTCCATGTAATCGTACAACGTGTTGTAGATACATTCGGCTTAAACGTTCTACTGAATACATCATGCTATAGGCGATAAAATGTGCCGTCTTAGTAAGTCGATCCACGATTACCCATACAGCATCGTGATTCTACTGTGACTTCGGCAATCCTACCACGAAATCCATGGTTATGTGTTCCCATTTCCATTGAGGAATAGGTAACGGCTGTAGCAGTCCAGGTGGTCTCTGATGTTCTGCCTTTACTTGTTTACAAGTAAGACACTGAGCTACATACTCTGCCACATCTCTCTTCATTCCTTCCCACCAAAAATTTCTCTTTTGTACATCTTCGTACTTCCGGGATGAATAGTCATTCGTGACTTATGAGCTTCATCCAATATTTTTTTCCGGAGATTTTCTTCATTAGGTACACAGAGTCTACCTTTACATCGTAAGCTCCGTCTGTACTAATACTTCAGACTTCTGGTTCCTTGGCTGACATCTTGGCGAACCATAACTTTAAATCCTCTGCTGTCTGTTGAGCCTCTATGATACTACTGATCAAAGTCGGTTGTACCATAAGACATCCAAAATGTTGTCCTTTCATTGGTTCCACTGGCTGAAGATCAAATTCAGCAATTGCTTCTAATGCTCTCCATTCTCGAATTAGTAATGCAGCGATCACTAGTTGAGGTTTACGGCTCAAAGTATCTGCTACGACATTTGCTTTACCTGGATGGTATTGCAAAGAAAAGTCATAGTCTTTGAGTAACTCCATCCATCTCCGCTGTCGCATGTTCAACTCCTTTTGAGAGAACAAATACTTCAGACTCTTATGATCGGAAAACAGATCAAACTTTTCTCCGTAGAGATAGTGTCTCCAAATTTTCAATGCAAACACTATTTCTACTAATTCCAGATCATGCGTAGGATAATTTTTCTCATGTACCTTCAATTGTCTTGATCCATATGCGATAACATTTCCATCTTGCATAAGCACACATCCGAGTCCTTGGTGCGATGCGTCAGTGTAGATCACATACTTTTCTCCACTCTTAGGTAATGCGAGTACCGGTGCAGAAGTCAATATCTCTTTTAACTCCTGAAATACACCCTCATGCTTGTCTGTCCATTCGTACTTCGTCTCCTTCCTGGTTAAGTTTGTCAAAGGTCCTGCTAGTTTGGAAAATCCTTCTACGAATCTCCGGTAATATCCTGCTAACCCAAGAAAACTTCTGACTTCTGTCGCATTCGTCGGTCTGTTCCAACTTAAAACTGCATCAATCTTAGATGAGTCCATAGAGATACCATCTCGAGATATAACGTGTCCCAAGAATTTGACTTCCTGTAGCCAAAACTCACACTTGCTGAACTTTGCATATAACTTGCTATCTCGAAGTGTCTGCAAGGCAACCTGTAAATGCTCCTTGTGATCCTCTTCTATCTTTGAGTAGATCAGTATATCATCAATGAACACTATAATGAATTTATCCAGATATAGTCTGAATACTCTATTCATCAAGTCCATAAATACTACTGGCACATTTGTCAATCCAAAAGGCATAACTAGAAACTCGTAATGCCCGTACCTCGTCCTGAAAGCAGTCTTCGATACATCCTCTGATCGAATTAACAGCTGGTGATATCCAGAACGCAGATCAATTTTGGAAAAGATCCTTGACCCTTGTATCTGGTCGAACAAATCATCTATCCGGGGAAGTGGATATTTATTCTTAATCGTAACTTTATTCAACTCCCTATAGTCTATACAGAGTCGAAGTGTTCCATCCTTCTTCTTTACAAACAGAACTGGTGCTCCCCAAGGTGACGTACTCGGACGAACAAATCCTAAATCTTCAAGCTCTTGAACTTGCTTCTTCAGTTCTAACATCTCAGTTGGTGCCATCCTGTATGGAGTCTTAGAAATAGGCAATGTACCAGGTACTAATTCCATGCAGAAGTCTATTTCTCTTTTCGGTGGAAGTCCTTTAATATCCTGAAATACATCCTGAAAGTCTCGTACAATAGGAATTTAATCCATCGTAAGCTCCGCACTCGTACTAATGATCGTAGTTAAACCACTCGTAAGGAACATGTCGCTTGTCGGTTGACACTGAAATCTGATCGTCGGCTTTCCTAGTATTGGAAATACAATCGTCCTAGTAGGGCAGTCCAAATTGGCACTGTACTTAGTTAACTAATCCATCCCTAGGATAACATCGAATTCTGACATTGACAGAACTACCAAGTCTGCTGGGAGATTCCTATCTCCCAAAGTCAATGGGCAATCTTTACACACTTTACTCAACTTAACTGTCACTCCCAACGGTGACACAGCATTCAGTGTTGACTCAAGTGTCTGGGGTTCTAAACCTAACTGACGCACAATCTTAACAGCAATAAAAGAACGTGCGACTCCAGTATCAAATAAAGCTTTAACTGGACTATGGAAGAGTACAAGCGTACCTTCCAAATGTTGCTGCTCATCAGCATTAAAGCCTACTTCTCCTGGAATGATAGCATTGATTCTGGTCTGATCAGGAGGTCCTTGGATTCCTTGCACTGGGACTCCGTAGTGTCCTCCTCGTGGTGCGCGACAATCCCTGCTCACATGCCCTGGCTTATTGCAGTTGCAGTAGACAATATCCGGCCTGCGATTAGGTCTATGGGCAGTGCAGTTCCTTGCAATATGTCCGGGTTTTCCACAGTTAAAACATCCTCCACTATTGCTGGGTGGGGCTGTTAGTAATGCCTGTGGCTGTGACCCCTGTTGGTGATATTGTTGAGGTCGATTATAACTCTGTTGCAGTTTTCTGGTTCCTTCCCAGATTCTCTTGTTACTCTGGAAATACCCTTGCGGTTTCCAATCTTGAGTATTTCTCGGTGCCTGATTCGGAAAATTCCTGTATTGTGGAAAGCTTTTTGACAGCTGGGGTCTATTCATCTGTGATCGCTGTACTGGATTAGCATCCTTTTCTAATCTTGTAGCAAATCTAACAATTTCCTCATACGACTGGTTCAGATGACCAACCATCATATGTCTGAGGTGGGGGTTCAGTCCTTGGTGAAATTACTTCACCTTCTTCTGCGGAGTGTCTATCATATGCTGAGCAAATCTGGATAGACGCTCGAACTGTGTTGTGTATTCCCGTACATTCCATCCTCCTTGGATCAAATTGAGAAAATTACTTTCCTGTTGATCTCTCTCATCTTCTGGAAAATACTTCTCCAAAAATCTGCCTTTGAATGTCTCCCACGACATAGCTCTAGCAGCATCGATCCCAATAGTGGCTCGCTCAGCTTCCCACCAATCTGCGGCGGTATAAGTGAGCTGAAACGTAGCAAGGCGACGTTTCTATTGTTCGCTGCATTCCAATGCTTCAACTATTAACTCCATCTCTCTTATCCATTGTTCTGCTTTCCATGGTTCTGTTAGTCCATCAAACTTTTCAGGACGTAATCCACGAAAATTTGCTAACAATTTGTCTCCAGTCTGTCTTGGTGGCGGGGGTGCAAGAGGTCTCTGGTGAGTGGAGTGATTATAGGTATCCCCCACATGCTCCATCCTCTGCATAAATGCTTCGAAAATTCCGGTTGGGTCCATTCCCTCTGGAATAGGTGCTCCATTACGCGCTTGGTGATTTCTCAAGGGTCCTACCATGATGATAACGAGTATCGCCTACAAGAGACAAATTGATCAGCTGAAAGTCTTCTCGTAGAAACGAACTCAAGATAGAACAAGAAACGGCAAAACTAACAATTCTACTAAACCACGCAGCACAACGCAACATCCAAACAATAACAAAAGTACTGCTCGAATATATATATATATATCAAAAGATGTACCGTATAGTACACACTAGTCAAACTGTGTACCACATGGGACAAGAGTTACAACCACTAAAGTCAGCTAATACTATACAAAGCTATGGTCAATAGCTATCTCTCAAGCTCCCAAAAATCTGGTGGACAACATGTCCTAATATAAACTAACAAAATCTACACCCTGCCGATCCTGACTCAAAAGTCGTCAGCATCTGATCCTGCTAGTGGTGCCTCGTCCTCTGGGTCTATATCCATCTCCTCGAGTGGATCTTCCTCAGCTGGTGCAACAAGATCTCTGACTACTACCCCTATATCCCAATCCTCTATCATCTCTGCATCATCGTCCTCCATCACATCTGCTATTGCCTGGTTAGCGACATCAATAGCTACTGCGGCAAAACCGTCAGCTATGTCAAGAGCTCCTGCTATAGCTACCTCTCCCATAACAAACTCTGCTGGCTGTGCTACCATCTGAGCTATCCATCCTACTGCCATATCGGCCATGGCTACCATATGCATAATGGGTCCAGCTGGTATCTGAAGCACAACGGGTACCTCTGGCACAATTATCTCCTCGTCGGGCATCTCCTCATCTACTACTATGTCTGCCTCAACAGCTTCTGGGCCTGGTACTGGATCCTCTGGCTCAAACTCTGGCTCCTCGGGGTCATCCTCAGGTTTATCATCTTCTGCATCATCTGCATGCTCATCCTCTACTGGGTCCTCGTCATCTATCGGCTCCTCCTCTCCATCTCCGTCCATGTCCTCATCGGGTTGCTCATCCTCAGGCTCTAGATCCTCCTCATCCTCAATCGGCTCAGGCTCTGGCTCTGGGACGGGTATTGGTGATGGTGGGGCTGCTGCTGCTGCTGGTACAGTTATAGGCTCTGGTGGACTGGCTACAATAGCTCTCAACTCAATCTCATCCATCTCTGGCTTACTCAAAACTAGTCGTAGTATCTCCTTGCAAATATCTTTACGAACTCTCGCTAAGTGGTAAGCGTCTATACGAATCTGTGTCGGGTGAGTACTCCCGGTCACATAAAGTGCTCTCCACATGTCTTCCTCCAAATGTCGACTAGCTATCTGGCACACACGCTCACGATAAAACTCCGGGTCAACTGGCTCCACGGTATCTCCATGGATAATATGTCCTCCATAAGCATCAGTCACAAACTGGTGAAACTCCGGATCCATTCTATCCTACAAAGGAAACTATCTATCGTCAGAAAGACGAACTTATCTTATACTCATATCTCATCTTAAAGAAATCCTATCATACTAGGACCAGATGGTGTGGAAGATACTTAGTGAACAAAAGTATCACAACCTAGAGTACCGAACTCAAGCTCTGATACCAAAAATCCTGTCACGCCCCGGAACGGCAAAAATAGAGAAAAATAAATTTCCTTTTTGTGTCCATAAGGAATGACAGGTGAAAGTCACTAATAATCCATACCACGCAGTACTAGTCCAAAAGAACAGCAACTGTAAACAACTGAAAATAACACACAGTGCTAACTATTACAAAATAATATCAGAGTGTGGTCCACAGGATCACAACAGGTCTGGAGACAACAAATGCCCAAGTACCCGTTAACTAGAGGTTCAACAGAACAACCGGAATGTAATCTAACTATAACATCTTCAGTCTTCAACTGGCATAAGGATAATCCTCCCTAGCATAACCATCATCGGTGGGGCCTTCCTCTGGATAATAGTCATCAGTGTTCTGGTCATTACCTGCAAAATAAGGGGCAGGATATTCTGGACGGGGAAAGTCCAGGCAATAAAAGGCCGTCAGCTTACTGAGAGCTGAGTGAGCATAAACTAACGAAGTACCAGTTATCTGAAGTAAACACAAGCTTATGAAAACACGGTTTAACATCTTATTATAAAAAAATAACATTATCTTGTTCCTCTATTCATTCTTGTAAACCGACCCTTATCGTCTTGTTACTCAAATACCGAACTCAACATACTCAGATGTCATGAACAGACTCAATCGTTTAACTCTAGGGATACACCCTTATTCTGTCCATCGCTTTTAAGAGCAATATATCCTGCTCACCGCATGTCATGGACTCCACGTCAGTCTGTCCCCAGCTTTTAAGAACAATGGTCCTGTTCACCGCATTTCAGGGATTTAACGTTTCGAACAAGGCATATCAATCTATTGCCACGACTCAACGTCATCTACTAGTTATCCCAGCTCACCGCTTTTAAGAACAATGGTCCTGTTCACCGCTTTTAAGAGCATATCATAGATCATCCAGTCTATCTTGAGACTTCTTGGTCCAACTCACTGCTTTTAAGAACCATGTATCCGGTTCACCACCTTTTCAGAGCATATCATGACCAATCGTCCATCCACGTACCATTTCCCAGAACTTACCAAACCTACTTACGTTCCATTCTAACATCGACACATGACAATTCCCAATGTGGCCTGACTACTCTGAATAAAAGAAAACGGACATCGAACTCATACAAGAATTTCATAGTATCTTACGTCGTCAGATTTATACATTTGTCCTTAATCATACTTATCTGTGTTGTCACATTATCCCTGATAACCCCCAAATCGCATAATAGAATTCCGAATCAGAAATCGAACAACTAAACGTCTTATGTAATAAACAGGCAAAGGAATCCATGTTCTGATCATGTCAATCGATTGGAACAGAGGTTCAATCGATTGGGACAAAAAGTTATACCAATCGATTGAGAAACATGGCAATCGATTGAGATGTCAATCGATTGAAAAACATGGCAATCGATTGAGATGTCAATCGATTGAAATCCTATCCAATCGATTGTGAAACGACTGATGTCAATCGATTGAGATTATGCCAATCGATTGATACTACGTCTTCTCCAGCAGATTGTAAAAACAGCATAATTAAACGTAGAAGTCATACTATTATCACATCTAAAGGTCATAACAACTTGTACACACATCAAATAAAGTGACCAAGTGAGTTAGGACTCACATAGGGTGCGTTTGGGTGTGTGTGTTTTGAATACTCAAGCTTTCTCTCTTCTTCTTCTCTTTCTCTATCCAGCCTTCCCTCTCTGTCTCCTCCTTTCTTCTTCTTTCTTTCTGTCTCTTCTTCTTCCTCACAACTGCCAAGGGCAGTAAGTGTGTGTGAGGTGTGTATAGATATAGATATATAGATAGATATATGTATATCTCTCAAGAGGTTATGTCTCTTTCTCTCTCTCAATGGTCTGAAAACAGCCCCAAGGCCAATAAATGAGACATATATATAGGGATATGGGAGTGCCACACGTTTAAAGCTGAAGGAAAGAAGAAAATATTTCTCAGCTTATTTCAATCGATTGAGACACAAGTCAATCGATTGGGAACAGATATTTGTAGTCAATCGATTGGAAACAATGGCAATCGATTGGGATGTTGACACGTAGTCAATTTTAGTCGGTAAAATGGCAATCGATTGGGATTATGTCAATCGATTGGTATCTGAAAAGTGTCAATCGATTGGAAAAAACTTATCAATCGATTGGTATCAAAATTCACCAAAAGGAAGAGAAAGTTTATACGAGTATAGAAATGAAATACCAGGTCTTATTAATATACTAAAATACAGGGTATTACACTTAAGGTATGCAATAAACTAGTAGTAAGTTTAATTCAAGTAATATATGGTTTATATCGTGTTAATTACGTTGGGTTTGATCACATTTTTATCAAGTGTTGAGTGAATTTAAATAGGTTTGGTTTTAAAACTTGTGTAAGCTTTAGAATGGGTTCTGCAACATTAAACCAGTCGACTGGGGTCCTAGTTCAGTCGATTGGAATGTGTATAAAAAATGAGACATTCTATTTTGGGTGTTGTCTAGTTGACCGGAATGAGATTTAGTCGACCGGGCTTCTCAAAGTTTAGTCGACCAAACCAGGGAATGCCTAGAATTGTGCTCTCTACAATTTGCATTTCTAGTCGACTGGGTTTCCCGATCAGTTGACTGGATTACTCAGTTTCAAAAGGAAATGTTTTACAATTGTTTTAAACGGGAAAGAGTTTCTAAACTCTGATTTATGATTAATAATGGATCTTTAGGAGTATAATGGGAGTCTTGGTGGCGTGCCACGTGTCCTAGAATCGTATGTGCAGTTCCGGGGGTGTGACATGCCGTGATACTTTATGCTATTTTGGCTAACACTTTTGGGTTTATAATAGTTTAGTATTAACTCTGATTATATATATCGAACTTAGAATTCTTCCTTATGTGTCATTTGATCTATTACTTTAGTGGTTAGACTTTATTATGAACAATGTGATTATTTTCAACTGTCATGGCCTAGGGTCCAAAAAGGAATTTTATTTCCCTATTTTTGCTACTACGGGCCGTGACTGGGTTTTTGGTATTAGAGCCTAGGTTTTTTAGTCGCGCTCACCGATTGTCCAACACTTCTTGAGTTTTGAACCTTTAGATTCCTTGAGATGGGGGCTGATTTTAAGTAATGTTTTGGAGTTATCTGTATAGAGTTTTCCATTGTTGTTAATGTGATAATAGTTGCAACTACTATGTTTAGTTCGTTAACTACTTTCTTTTGGTCCCATTTTTAAATATTTAGGGTTTGCGGAAGCGATTATCATTGAAAACTCTTTTCAAAAATAGATCCGGCTCAAAATTAAAATGCGTATGATTATCAAAAACAGATATAATACCCTTTTTTTATCAGTTGGATCCTTACGAGAACACTTCAGGCAGATCTAGATGCTCCTTCCTCCTTTGCGGTCCAGAAATCTTCATGCGTATACTCTTGAAGCTCTCCAATCCTCAGACCTTGGTGATGATCTCTAGAGTTTAGAGGAAGAGAGAAAATGTATGTGTGGGAGAGAGAGATTTGGCCAGGGTTTTTAAGCATAAGCAAAAAACCTCTCTACACATATATTTTTACACACTCAATCCATCTCCTAAACCTAGTTGGACTTGTTACTTCATAAGAGCTACACGTGGGACCTCTAGGCTCTTCCTAATTTGCTTAAATTAATATAAACTGTACCCAGTTAATCTCATTACCCAAACAGTCTAAAATAATTAATTAATATCAATTTCACCACATGACATTAAATCGCACTCCAAATCAGAAGAGGCAAATCACAGAACAATACCTAGATCTATATAAAATGACATTAATGCCCCTCTACCTTCAGTATTCATAATTATCATTGAGACTAACCAGTACTATCTCCCAGTTGATAATTACAGCTTATATCCTTGAGTCCCCATTCACTCTCATAGTTCACCAAACATATAGTAACATACTTACTCCAAGATTGCAATACTCAGTGACTAACACAGTGGCATTCTCAAGAGAATGCTTACTCTGTAATAGAGGGTAGATTCCGTCTTGATAATATATGTTCACAATACTCTAGACATGATCATTCAAGATACCCAGGTGTTGATCTTAAAGACCTCACTGATTGATAAGTCAAAACAACCAGGCCTAAAGTTTGTGTCCATTATTATCTCAGGATTAATGACATATATATATCTCATACATGTTTGAGTGTCCATTAACTGTTTACAGTTCCTGTCAATGAATTAATCTCAAGGTCCGTCAATGTACCCCATACACTTGCATATCAGCTTTAGAGTCGTACACTCTTGTGAATGAGATTCATCACTCTATCGAATAGAAGTTAATCATGCTACAGTGTAAACCTGATAAGGTGTCCAGTCTTATCATCCACTGTGACTATTTAGAACTTCCAAGGATCATATCATTCATATCTCCCATATGTAAAACTCTTTCACACAAATGAATCACATACAATGAATTTCAAGGATGCCAAACCACCATTCATCTCATGAAAGACATACATAATGAAATGTAAGCAATGATATCCATAAACATATACTAAAACTGATGTCAAAATAGTTCATAGCTAATTTGTTTGAGGGCATGCCCCATCAAACTCTAACAAACTCCCACTTGTACTAATAACCAATTAGGATTACATCTAATACCAAGACTATCCAGTGATCTGGACCAGGATTGGACTGATATCTGCTAACCATGCCTACGAAAAAATAGATATTTGGTCCTGTACACAACATCGCATACATGAGGCTTCCCACAACCGAAGCATAAGGTACTCTTGCCATGTGATCTCTCTCACTCTGTGTCTTAGGACACTGATCCTGTGAGAATGTTAGACCATGCCTGAAAGGGAGAAAGCCTTTCTTGGAATTCTCCATAGGGAACTTCGAAAGTACCTTACCAATATAGGAAGCTTGAGATAATCCTATTATCTTATTCTTCCAATCCCATAATAGCTTTATCCCCAGGATATAGCTTGCCTCAGCAAGATCTTTCATGTCAAAGGTACTATCCAGCCAAACCTTAACCGTGGATAATACTCCTATGACATTCCCAATGAGAAAGATATCATCAACATAAAGAATTAGAAATGCCACCGCATTCTCCTCATGTTTCTTGTAAACACAAGGCTCATCCATATTTTGGATAAATCCAAAAGATTTGACCGCTTGATCAAATTGGATATTCCAACTCCTGGATCCTTGCTTGAGTCCAAAAATGGACTTTTTAATTTGCATACCATGTTCTCCTGACTGCTTGCTTTGAAACCGATAAGTTGTTGCATAAAGATGTCCTCGTCAAGATTTCCATTCAAGAATGCTATCGTGACGTCCATCTGCCACATCTCGTAATCGAGACATGCAACTATGGATAAGAGTATCCTGATGGATTTAAGCATGGCTACAGGTGAAAAGGTCTCATCATAGTCAACACCCTCTCGTTGAGTATAGCCGTTTGCCACTAGCCTAGCCTTGAAGGTCTCTACCTTCCCATCTTGTCCTCTCTTCTATTTGTAGACCCACTTACACCAATTGGTTTAATATTGGCATGAGAGTCTACAAGCTCCCAAATCTGATTAGAATACATAGACTCCATATCAGCTTTCATTGCAAGTTTCTATTGGTTCGAATCTACATCGGCAATGGTCACCTCTTAGGTGGATGGATCAGATTCAGACTCTTCAGGAACAGTTTCAAAAGCTTCTCCTAAGAACATGAATCTGTTAGGTTTCCTGACAATCTCTTAGGTCGTCGTAGTTATTTCTGGTTCTACATTCTCATTGACTATTTGGGGAATTGAGGGTTGCTCTTTTACCTCCTCTAGAACTATCATTCCTTTGGGTTTCTAGCTCATGATATAATCATCTTCTACGAAAATTGCGTGTGTACTTACGAATACCTTTTGTTCTCTTGGATGTTAAAGGCCAACCTTTTGTTTCCTTTAGATATCCAAAAAAATAACATACTTCCGATCTTGTTTCCGACTTGCTCATCTGCCCCTTTAGCACATATGCTGGACATCCCTATATCCGAAAATGTTGTAAAGAAGGCTTGCGCCCACTCCACGATTCTCGGGGTGTCTTAAGGACAGATTTTCTTGGAACATGATTTAGTATGTATAATGTTGTTTCCAAAGCGAAACCCTATAGGAATAGTGGCAATTCCGAATAGCTCATCATCGACCTAGACATGTCTAAAAGGGTCCTGTTCCTTCTTTCAGCTACACCATTCTATTGAGGTGTGTCAGGTGCAGTCAACTGAGATAGAATCCCATTCTCTCTCAAGTGATCAATAAACGCATCAGACAGATACTCGCCACCTTGATCAGATCGAATGGCCTTGATATTCTTTACCAATTGTTTCTCCACCTCAACTCTAAATTCTTTGAACTTTTCAAAGGCTTCATATTTGTGGTGCGATAGGTAAAGATATCCATATCTTGAATAGTCATCAGTAAACGTAATGAAATACTAATAATCTCCACATGCTTTGGTATTTATTGGTACACATACAACACTATGTATTAACTCTAACAAAACTTTGGCCCTATTGCCCTTTGAGGAAAAGGGTCTTTTGGTCATTTAATGTCACGACCCATCCCGCTACGCACGAAAATAGGACACGTGGCATGCCATCAAGGCTTATCCAGTTCCTTTAAAGTAAGTTGCAGCGGAAAACATAAGTATAATCCTTTAAATCAGAGTTAGAAAAAGTTTGGCCAATTGGAATGCATCCAAAAGAATTCATTTTGAAATACAGAGATCCAGTCGACTGATAGAGGGTCTGGTCGACTGGAGGTTCACAACAGAATGAAAGAAAAGTTTTCCCAGCCTGTTTAGTCGACTGTGTTGGGGACTCAGTCGACTGAGGCCTCAATTTTTCAGTCGACAAGTGCCTTGTCCAGTCGAATGGACACTATGCATGCAGAATGTCCTCTTTTCGTGCAGAATCCAATCGACTGAAATCATCCTCAGTTGACTGAAGCCTTTCGAAACTAAAGGGATTCTTGCTAAAACACAAGGGTCCAGTCGACTGAACCAGGGATCAGTCGACTGATTTATGGCAGAAAAGCCCAATCTATAGCAATCCCAAACTAAGGTTCTTCCAACCAATTCCCAACATGAACACAACTATGATTCACGATTCCAAACATAAAACAAGAGTTTAAACATATTACAATACTACCATATCTTCCACGATTTCAACTAAACATGTTACGAATCCAAAGTTCTTATTAAAAGTTTAGAAAGAACCTAAAAGTATAAACAAGTGTGATTCCCTCGACATTCTTTGCCCTCACTCTTCTCGCTTCTTCTTGCCCTTTTTTCTTTTCACCTGCAATGGAGGAAGTCTTCACTGCTCAGCTATATGCTGAGTGTACAATTCTAAACAAATTCATATGAGGCAATTAATGTTTTAAACATCTAATTCACATAATTTAGTCTCCGGGGAGAGATACACATTCACCCAGTATATTGGCAAGTCTTAAATCTTAAACCGCGATGCCAGTGGTTAGCTACGAATCACTCAACCATTGCATCCAACTGCTCTGGTTGGCCACTTCCCACACCAAGCAAGTAGTCATCACTACTATAAACTCTTAAACATCGAGAGACGTGCATCGGTATGAAATTATATCAAATTCCCCTTTGACCCACATAACATTTAGTATACTCACATAATCATTTCACCATGCTTTTCTATACGTACTCGCTAAAATAAATAGGCCTAATTTAACACATAAGTTTGCTCGAATCATAATTCATACAAAATATCTAAAATATCCAAAATTCCCTATATTACAAAGGTTCAGAATTCATACCTTGAGCTATATCTCTCAAACTTCAGAAGAAGTACTAGGAGACCAAATAAACGTCGGATCTCTGATCTTAAATGATTCCTACAAGTATAGACATGCTTTTCCCAATTTCCATAAATTAGATTTTCAAAAAAACTTAGCCAAACGAGGCCTAAGTGGTATCAAAATGTAGCTCTTACCTCGAGGAGCTCGAATATGAAATTTGTTGAAAACTGACAGACGAACGGTCACCCTTTATCGTTGAAAAAGGTCATAGGATCAAATCTCCTTTATCTTTCCTCTCTCTAGATATTTTGAAGTTTGGATAATAATGAAATCTCATCCACTACAATTTATAAGCACAACTCTCAGAAATTACACTTAACTCCCCACGAGTTCTCAAAACTTCTAATTAATTCCTTCAACGTCACACGTCCATTTTATGACTTCACGAGTTATAACTAAAATTTATAAAAGTTTTCGTCTAGGTTTCGTTTGGGTCCAAAATCACGTTCCGAAACTAATTTCGTGGAATCTCTAGACCACCTACCTTTTATGCCATGCATCACTTATGTTCTCACCACAGCATTCATAATGGTCTAAAACCAGATCAAAACTACCAGAAATTATACTACACGGGTATAATTACTATTCATGAAAATTAGGTAAAGTCAAATAACATTTAAAAATCATCTAAATGTCATTTCGCCATGTCAATGCATTATGACTTTACTAATTACCGTGCCCTTTACTTACACACCACCGTTGACCACGTCAACTCCATACACCATTACCAAATAAAATTGGCAATTTACGAAATTCAAATATACATTTTAAAACAATGATTTTTATGGGATGGGCGTGACAACTCTCCCCTCCAAAAAGGAAGTTTGTCTCCAAACTTATACCATTTTCTCAAGTCACCATGATTTCACACGAGTACTTCCAACATTTGCCTCATACACAGACCAACCACTTTATTGAGACTCACAGTCTCATGAGGAAAATAAATCCTCAGGCTCTTACGAAAAATAAATCCTCAGAGCCCCAGTCTCAATCCGATAGAAGATTCAATCAAATCCTATCAATGCCTCGAAGTATCCCGATAAATAAGAACGTCAATACCTGAATTGAACTTACTCAATAGTCACATCTGACATTAAATCACATCACGACGTCACAACGTCCACTCACATATCCTTTCATTGTACTTATCACATATACTTTTTGAAACCCAAAGGTTATATCCCAATCACCAAAACGAAGGAAGTAACTTAGCTCCCATTGACCTATCTTTCTTTTCGACTAAAGTCATTGATATTATGTCTCAACTGGTTAACATCTATACATGATTCTTCATCCTGAAGTGAACCACAACTGAGTACTATCAATCATATATGCCCCATCGATAAGTCAATGCTTCAATCAATTGTTTCACATACTATAGATTCAATCTCTTACTGTGCTAATCACCAAACCACTTGTAGCACTATAATGCATTTTGAACGACTCCCAAGTTCTTATTAATTTCCAATCCTTATTTCCTAATAAATCCATATCATGACAACTTCAGTTGAAATGATTATCACATAGTCGGTAGTGTGATACATCGGTACTCTCCCTCTGTCTCTACTAATTCTTATCATTCCATTCAGTTTTTACCAACCTCGTACTATACTCCCATCACTCGTGCCTCGTAAGGTATCAATTAGATTCTCTATTGAAAATTTCACACCATTCTACTCGTTCGAGTCTACACATGTCCCAAATCACCTACATTGAGGTCACCAATGTGTCACGACCCATCCTGCTACATGCGGAAATAGGACACGTGGCATGCCATCAAGGCTTATCTAGTTCCATTAAAGTAAAATCGCAACAGAAAACATAAATAAAATCCTTTAAAATCAGAGTTATAAAGAGTTTTGTCCAATTGAAACGTGTTCAAAGAATTCATTTTGTAATACAGAGATCCAGTCAACTGATATGGGATCCGGTCGACTGGAGGTTCGGAGCAGAAAGTATAAAAAGTCCAAGGCCCATTCCGGTCAACTGTGGTTGGAGTCTAGTCGACTGGGGCCTCAACTTCTCAGTCGATAGAATCATCCCAGGTGACTGTGCCCTAAGCAGAATAAAAAATCAACATTTTCATGAAAGGTCCAATCGACTAAAACATTGCCCAGTCTACTAGTTTCGCCACATTTAAAAGCAGTGTACAAAACTGTACAGTGGTCCAGTCGACTGAAATGCGACCCAGTCGACTGATCTACTACTATTCACTTTCAGTGTTCAAAATAACACAGAATTCAGTCGACTGATTTAGGGTCCGGTCAACTGATCTTCTGCTGGGCAGCCCTGTTGTGTGCTAACACAACCCATGCTTCACCAAACCAAAACAACCACAACAATAACTGAATTGCAACATTTTAAAACAAAACTACAGGTGTTCGAATACAAAGATGCGGTACCACCAACTAACTCCCAAGGTTCTGTTACAACATATTATGAATCCTTAAATCCTTACACAAATTTAGAAAAAAGGAACAAAAATATAAACAATGTGTTTCCTTGGCGTTCCTCAACTGCCTTACTCCTCACGCTTCTGTTTGTCTTCCTTCTTACATGCAATGGAGTAAATCTCCACTGCTCAGCTATATGCTGAGTGCACAAGTTCTAACATATGCAATATATGATAAAACATGCTCTAATTTCAAAATTCACACGAACAGTCTCTAGGGAGAAAATTACGCATTCATCCGGTAGCGGCAATTCCATGTCTTAAACCGCAATGCCAATGGCAAGTCCAAGTCTATCAACCATTGTATCACCAAGTGCCATGGCAAGTCCAAGTCTATCAACCATGCACAGTAGCCGTTGCTACTAAATTCTCAAACATAAAGAAGCTTACTCCGGCATGAATTTGTATAAGTCTCCCCTTTGACCCACATAGACATCTTAACGTGCTCGCATAAAAGTAGACATGCTTTCACATTTAATCGCGTACATAATTAATGGCCTAAGATTAACACATGGATTTTTCCCAGATCACATTTTGGTCGTCAAAATCTAAAACATGTAAATTCCAATATTTCATAGGTTAGGACTTCATACCTCATGCGATTCTCTTCATACCTTGAAGGATCGACTACACTACACCATATGGACCAATTTCTAACGGACAGATTTTAAGCTTTCTAACGGATATATCCGTTAGTAATTACTAACAGATATATCTGTTAGAAATCAGAAAAATCCGTTAGTAATTAGATATATCCGTTAGTAATTTCTTTGAAAGTGAAAAGGTGGGAAAAAAATTAAAACTCGGTGGCATTTTTGTAAATAAAACCTAAAAAATAAAAAATGCAGTTAAATATTATAAATAAATTCCAAAATTTCCCCTCCCCCCAAAAACAAAATTCCCCCCCAAACATTTTACTTCTACACTCTCTCTCTCTCTCTCTCTCTCTCTCTCTCTCTCATTCTAACAACCGTCCCTCACCCTCGCCGCCACCGCCCCTCTCCATCACCATCACCACTGCTCACCGCTGCTACGAACCATCACTACCGCCTCGAACCCTCGGATTCTTAGAAAATCAGATCTAGGTTATGACTGGACGAGTGAATTTTAGGGTTTTTTTTTTCTAAATCTCGATGGACGGGTGGCCTGAATTCTTGCAATCTGTGTTCATAGGCCTGATTTTCTCTTACCTTCTTGCCGAACTCATCTCCATCATCGTCACTTTCGGAAGACAAGCTCAGAATTGTTCGTGGGGTTTCTTTAGAGACTGAACCAGAATCGATTGCCGACGATTTGGGCGGTTCAAAATCAGAGATTTCTAGGGTTAATGTTGAGGAATCGAAGGTTTTTGAAGAGAACAGACTAGATGGTGATAGTGATTATGATAGTGACGATGATGATTGGGAAGGGGTTGAGAGTACCGAACTGGACGAGCCATTCAGTGTTGCGATCGCTTTTGTGGTGGCCACCGCCGCTGATCGGAATTTTCAGAGGGTTTCAAACGATTGGGACTGAGAGACCTTGTAGTACAGCAGCCATCTACTCTGAAAATGACAGCTTGCACAAAGTGGTATTCACTACATCACACTCTTGATAAATTGCTAATTTTGATAATGTTCTGCTCATTCATTTGAAGCTGGAGGTCTGAATTTTAGTTAGAGCTTGAAATTTTGACTTACTTTTGAATCTGTTTGATTTAGATAACTGCTAGGGTTGATAAATTTGTGGTTTAACCATTACACACTCTTGATAATTGCTTCATAGTTGGAAAAATATTTGGTTGATATACATATACTGTGTATTGGTGAAAGGTTAAACAAAACTGAACACAAATATTTTTTTTTTATTTTTCTTTGTATGTTATCTTTTCAGAATAACTATTGATACTTATTCCTAGTAATTCTTTTGGATGTAATAATGGTTTACGATTTGAAGATTCTTGTGATTGACTGGTATATAGACTTATTTTCTTGACATGTACTAGGCAAGCATGGTAGAAGCTTGGTACTATTCGTCATGGGCAGCTGGGTCAACCAATGTGAGATCATTGTCTTCCTTTCTTTTTTTCTTTTTCTTTTGTTTTCAAACATGGTATATCACGGTTCTGTAGAAATGCTTAACATTGTTTCTTTTTCTTTATGTTCTCTATCTTCTGTATATGTTAACAGAAGAGAGAAATTGGAGATAGTAGTCATGGGCCGAGGGCAGATACTAAAGGACCAATGGGACCTGTTTTCAGCTCCTTTATCAGGAGGAATCTGGAAATGAGTTGTACGCATCTTAAAACTCATTTATTTGTGTTTTTTTCTACTTTTTCCTCAAATAAGATTTTCCTATGAAATTTTTGAATATTGAATATGACTAGCAAAATCAATTGTGGTTTATGCATTGTCCAGCTTTAATTTCGAAAACAAATGAAAAGAAAAGACATTAAAAAAAGCAACAGAATCAAATCTTTATGGCTGAGCCAATGCGACCATCAAACTCTTTTGTTGGAACTGAGGAATATACTCAATCTTCATTACACTTTAAAGCTTTATCTATATTACCCCCTCCCTAATCTGGTTGTCTCGCCAAATTTGATGGATTGAATAGAATTTTTAGGAATCGTGTTAAAAGATCATGCTTTCAACTACAATCGTGGGTCTTAGTCTGAGAGTAGTTGCTTTCAAAAGGGTTGGTCTGTGTCTATTCCATCCTTGGAGCACCCTGCGTATCACGTATGCAAGAGTTTCACAATGGTGGACGATCACTTTGTCCTCAGACATCGTTGTAACCTTATGCCACATTCGTTTGTGGATTTATGGAAGGAAAAGGAGAAGAAAAAGAGAATGAGAAGGGAAACCATTTCCATAGTATTTTCCTCTATTCTTCAATAACATTAGAGGAAGGGCAACGATTCACAATATGTAGTGATTCACAAAACCCAAAAACTTTAACTGTGTTAAACTCTATTTTATTTTCCTTGCTAATTCCTCCTCTAAATCCATGAACCAAACAGAGCCTTACTATGATGCTTGATTTTTCTTTGTACACCATGGTTATAATATATCCTTAAACAATTAGCTACTAATATCCTCAAAGTTGCCTCAACTAGTAGTTGAGATGAACACGAGTTATTCTGATGTAACCGTTCGCTTCTATTAATATCATCGTTGTTGGACTATCACGTATCTTATTTTCTTTTAATAAATACTCTACGCCATGGCTAAATGAGTTAGTGATAACAGGTACTCGCCGAACATAAATGAGTTAGTATTTATTTTCTTTCAATAAATACTCTACACCATGGCTAAATGAGTTATTTTGATGTCCATATGGGTTTTTTTTGTGAAACTCTCTCTCTCTCTCTCTCTCTCTCTCTCTCTCTTTATGACAGCAATGTTGGCAAATTAGACGTGGATGGTGGGATTTCTGTAGAAGAGCTCAAGTGGATGGTGGCAATGTAAACGATATATATATTGTTTGGACAGAGTTGGATTTCTGAGTTTCTGCATAATCTGGTGTAGTAACATCTTGTCTCCATGAATTAAATTCATTTAGTGGCTATTTAGGAAGGTGCATAACTAAATCTTTGGTCCATTAGCTAGTGAACTTGTTCTGCAAATTTGAGGTCTTTTGTTTGCATGGGAGTCCGTGTTAAAATCACTCCTAAAATTGATTCTTTATCAAATCTAGTGAAGTTTGTTATACACTATGAATGGGCCATTAATGTATATCAACCTTCCAACAATAGGTGTGGGAGTGGGAGTGGGAGTCGTGGGAGTCCTGGACCACCAACGTGTAGTGGCAATTTAGTGTATTTGTGCGACACTTGACTTACGCTGCGGTTTGTTGATTATCACTTTTTACTTTAGTGAAAAAGTTTCTAGACTATTGTGGACGTTTGTTTTGAATCCTGAGCTAGCCAGGGTGAACTTTCATGACCCGCACCTTTTTCTTTTCCTTTGTGGATATGTAAATACGTGCACAATTATGTACTCTTTTTAGAATAAATTAACTAATGTGGCATGGTGATCTGATCTCTCAAACACATTTAGGTAGGTGCAAGTATAATAGTGTGAATCAATCGGGCACTCCTGCCAGGTTTCCTTCTTAGGATGGAAATATGTTCCAACCATTAATTCTGTACTTGATTTACACGCTTATTCTGTTATCTCAATTTTTAGCAATGATTCTTCCTATATATATTGATGATTTTGTTATTCATATGGCAACTATGTGATTGATATGACTTACCTTAGTTCTATATTATGATCTGGGTTTATATATAGTAATTTAAAGATAGCAAGTTAACACCACCTTTGTTGGTCCTCTTCTGCAGCATTATCGAAAATTTCATGAAGCTGAGACATGCAGTAATTAAAGAAGCCTAGAAAGCATGTTGAGATTAGATTGGAATGCAGCTATATCAGTTTTTCTTTGATGATTGAAAAGTTTTTACCATCTTGCCCTCGGTAAAGGATGAAGAAAGTGATCTTGGCTCGAGGTTCTACTTAAATGGTTTTCTATCATGACTAACTTTGGGATATTTACATTTTCTGGACCTTCTGGTGATTAAACTTTTTCCCTTTTTTTTTTTCCTTTTTTCTAGTTTTATTTTTTTGTTTCACCCTCTTCACCTAAACTATTCTTAGACTGAAATCCTGATAGTGCTTACCCTTTGGTATTATGAAAAAGTTGTTTGTATCCCATCACTCCTAAAACATTCAAAAATGAACATGCTATTATTTAATATTAAATATCATACGTATTGAGAAGTTTTAAAGAACTTTCAATCCTCTGGAGAAATGTTATACTTGAAGAAATAGGAATCCACAAGTTTTAAAAGAACTTTCAATCCTCTGAAGAAAAAAGGACGATAGTGGATTTGGAGGGTACTTGGTCTCTAGAAAGAGGGAAAGAAAGGTGATCCAAAAGTCCTTGAAGAGTATAAAAACCGAACACACCCTCCAAGCCTTGGACAATAACCATGAAACTGTGGTCATTGTTAGTGTGTTGAACGAGGTTTCAGAAGTCACTCTCACTATTTTTGAGTCCTTACTGTCCTACACTACTGGGACAAAAGTGCAATCTAGGCCGCTTACCTGGTCTTCAGTGTCTAAACTGATGCACCAGAAAAGTATGGCATGTAGAAATGATGAAGAAATAGATACAGATGAGTTTGAGAAGGTTGATGCTGCTTTGTACTCATCAGTGGTCATAAGACAGACAAATTTGATAATGATAGGGACTTTGACAATGTGCAAAACCAACTAGGAAAGTTGGAGCTATGCTTGTTTAGGCAATTAATCCAAACCAGAGTTTCTGTCTTAAACATTCTCAACTTCTGAAGAAATATACTTGTAATTAGTAAAGCCTCCTGATTGGCTGTTCATATTGTACATGAGAATAAACTTGTAATTTTTTTATAAGCCTCCTAATTCTTTATTTTTTTTTCTTTGTTGTACGTCAATGTGATCGCAATTTTGTTTCCTTTCCTTGTCTCTTGTAATTCTTTATCTCTGTGTGTTACCAACTTGCATAAGGACAATTATAGGTGTGTGATTTTTAATTGAACATTCGATAATAACAATATTCATCTCTGATATTTTTGATTTATTATGTGCACAATATACCCGCACATTATGCGTAATACATGCTAGTCTGTATTAAAATAGGAGGGTACCTTATGATCTATTCCAATACGCCATGGATCCCATTGATATTTATCCTTGTATAGAATTCTAGTCTATTTGTATCATGTGTATCTCTTCGCACGTGTTATCTTGCTTAGAGTATCCCAAATGTTAAATAATGATATTTTCTTCATGTCAATTTATATTTAGGCATTGTAGCATTGTTAAAATATTATATTTTAGGGTAAATTACACTTTACACTCTTGTAGTTTGGGTGTGATTTCACTTTGATTCTTGTAGTTTTAATTTTGTCATTTTAGTCCTTACAATTTCAGTTTAGCTTTAATATAGTCTATTCATCAAATTTTCTTATATATTTTTTTTTAGAGATTTGGGTTCAATACAGGTGTGTAAAGTGTAATTACTTTAAGTAAATTTACCATTATGCCCCTAATGATACCTCATGGGTGCATCACATGACTTATTTCTGTCAAAAATTGTAGGAAATTTCCATGAATGGAATACATTGAACCTAAATTGAAAACGTAAGGTATAAAATGAAAAAATTGAAACCACAGGGACCAAAGTAACATCATACCCAAACTACAAGGGCCTAAAGTGTAATTTACCCTATATTTTAGAATATATGACCCCAATAGTACATACCAAAAGAAACAATTCTCTTTCTTTGTACAGAGCAAAATTGAGGTTATGTTATGTTGGTGCCAAATTATAGCATGACCATCTAAAAACAAGTCCCCAATAGTGTGTCAATATATAGTAATGTACAATTGGCTGCGACTACAGGACTTAATATGACTTGGAATTGTTCATAGCTCATTGCAATCAGTTATTGGTTTTATTTCACTTAAATATATGTTTTATTCGAATTTCAGGTAGAGAAAGTTAGGAAGCATGTTGGGTATGGCTCATATTGTAATGGGTCCGTTACAGTAGGCCCAAGAGTCAAGGGGAGGGACCTGGGGCCCATGGCGGAGCGAAGCGTAGCCATGGAGCCGGGCGGTACGGTATGGGTATTTTGGGGATTTTTCCATGTATCCTCTCCGGTGTGGACGTAGGCGCATTGCCGAACCACGTGATAAATCTCTGTGTCTCTTTAATCTTTCTGTTTTTTTTTTATATATTGTTTGCGTGTGATTGTTTCGATCCAACAAAGCATTTCGACGAAATAGATGACTTCGAAGACCCACTTCCAAGCAAAGGTTTATTGAAGTGGAGGGAGTATTTTTTTGTGTTAGATTCAAATATATTTGAAAGGTATGTGTGTTGGCGTGAGATGTGTTAGGAGCAGGAGGAGATTTTGATCCAGATAGAGAAGTATGAATGAAAATTTGTTTTCTACCTTCAGTCAAATGTTAGTGAATTGTAATTGAATACCACAAATTGATTATATGAGCATTGGAATGGAAATTTGAAAAATACATAGCTTTCCTTTCTTTCTTTTTTCTTCTATAATTGTCATGTAGAATTTTAATGTTGCAATTCAATTAATTATGCTTGTTAATTAGGTGAAAAAAAATAAAATTGGGAAGCATATAAATAAATAATTTTTTTTTAGATTTATGCATCTTTCTAACGGATATATCCGTTAGTAATTCTGTTAGTATTCTTTTAATTATTTGGAAATTACTAACGGATATATCCGTTAGTAATAGTTGACAAACCGTTAGTATTCAATATTAATCTTTTTAAAATTAGTTAAAAAAAAAACCGCTAGTAAGTAACTGTCTAACGGATATATCCGTTAGAAATCTTTTGATTTACTAACGGATTTACTAACGGATATATCCGTTAGTAAAATTAATTTTACTAACGGATATATCCGTTAGTAAATCCGTTAGTAATATTACTAACGCTAAAATACTAACGGATATATCCGTTAGTAATGTTTTTTCCAACGGAAATATCCGTTAATAATGAGGCCATATGGTGTAGTGCTAGAGGGCCGATTAATTGTCGGAACTCGAATTTGAGGTGATTCCCACAAGTTTTGCTGGGTTTTCCCCAAAAGTCTAGAAATTTGATTTTTACAAAAGTTTGCTAAACATGGCCTAAGTGGTATCAAAATGTAGATCATACCTCCACGAGTTCAAATCTCAAATCTGGAGAAAATCTGACGGACAAAAGGTCGTCGATTGACGTCGCAAAGCTCGTAGGATCAAATCCCCTTTTCTCTCTCCTCTCTCAAGATATTTTATAAGGTTTTGTGAGAAATGACAACCCACCCTCCTCTATTTATAGGCAAACTCTTCAGGAATTGCGTTTGCCTCCCCACGAGTTTCTCAAACTTATAATTAATCCATGAAACGTCGCACACGTCCATTTTATAACTTTACAAGTGAAAATTATAAATTACAAATAGTTTTTGACTAAGTCTCGTTTGGGTCCAAAATCACGTCCGAAAAAAAATCATGTGGAATCTCTACACCAATTATCTTTTATATAACGTGTCACTCACATTCTCACTACAGTTCTCAAAATGTTATACAACAATATCAAAATTACCAGAAATTATACTACACAGGTATAATTCACTATTCACAAAATACCAATATTACAAATAACATTTAAATCATATAAATGTTATTTAACCATGCTAATGCAAAATGAACTTTCAAGTTTTCATGTCTTCTCTGACACCTCATCGTTGACTCAAAGTCAACTCCATTTCAATCTAAATATCAATTAACATTGATATACTCACAACTTTCCATTTATGTATGATAAAACTATGAAATTTTTGGAACGGGTGTGACAACTCTCCCCTCTAAAAAGGAAGTTTGTCCCCAAACTTATACCTCATACATCGAACAGGTACGGATACTCATTCTTCATTTCTTCTTCACTTTCCCATGTAGCCTCTTCAACTATATGACTACGCCATAGTACTTTCACCATTGGAATTGTCTTAGTTAACAAGGCTTGCTCTTTCCGATCTAGAATCTCTATCGGTTGCTCCACATAAGTCAAGTCTTCCTGAATCTATAGTGGCTCAGGTACAATGATTTTACTCGTATTTGTCATACAACGTCTTAACATAGATACATAAAATACATTAAGCACATGCTCCAATTCAGACGAAAGAGCTAATCAATAAGTCACCGGTCCTACTCTCTCTAGGATCTCAAAAGGTCCTATAAATCTCGGGTTAAGCTTTCCTCTTTTTCCAAATCGTACAATGTCCTTCGAAGGCGATACTCGCAGGTATACAAAGTCACCTACTTCAAATGTCATCGGTCGTCATTTAGAGTCTGCATAGCTCTTATAATGACTTTGAGCCACTTTAAGTCACTCCTGAATTAGCTTTACCTTCTCAGTAGTCACCTGTATCAACTCAGGTCCTAACAACTTTCTTTCTCCAACCTCGGTCCAACAAACCGGTGATCGATACTTACGGCCATACAAAGCTTCATACGGTGCCATTCCAATACTTCACTGAAATCCGTTGTTATACGCAAATTCAATCAACGGCAAGTGCTTTTTCCAGTCATTCCCAAAGTCTAATACATAAAGTCTCAGCATATCCTCTAACATCTGAATCATACGTTCTAACTGTCCATCGGTTTGGGGATGAAATGCAGTATTGAAACTCAACTTCGTACCCATAGCATTTTGCAAACTTCTCCAAAACCTCGATGTAAAACTACTATCATGATCCGATATAATTACTGATGGAACCCCGTGTAGTTTTACAATCTCTTTCATATACAACTCTGCTAACCTGGCAGGCTTAGTCGTCTTGATCGGCAGAAAATGCGCTGACTTTGTTAATCGGTCAACTATCACCCAAATCTTATCATTCTTGTTGAACGATCGTGGAAATCCAGAAAGAAAGTACATCGTAATCTCATCCCATTTCCACTCTGACATAGTTAATGGCTGTAGTAATCCCGCAGGTACTTATCTTTCTGCTTTAACCTGTTGACATGCCGAACACTCGAAAATGTACTTTGACACTTCACGCTTTATACCTTTCCACCAAAAAAATTCTCTCACAAATTCTAGTACATCTTGTTACTTCCCGGGTATACTGAATATCTAGTACTGTGAGCTTCACCCTAAAGTCGCTCTTTCAAGTCCCTCACATTCGATACACATAAACGATTTCCAAGCATCAATATCCCTTATTCCAACACAAAATCGGGTCATTTTCCCAAAGGTATCTCTTCTCTCATTTTGCACATGTAAACATCATGAAACTGTTCCCTCTTGATCTCATCAATAATATATGGGTGTGCTACTATCCCCATCATTAAACCACCACGTGTCTCTGGAAACACATCCAACTCTAAATGTTCCATTTCCTTGACCAATTTCTTTTGACCAATTAGCTCGTCGGCTAAGTTTGGCGTCTTCTTACTTAATGCATCGGCTACTACATTAGCCTTTCCTAGGTGATACTCTATCGAAAGATCATATTCCTTCATCAACTCTAACCATCTTTTCTGTCTCATATTCAAATCTTGTTAGGTGAATAAGTATTTCAAGCTCTTGTGGTCCGTAAATATCTCACACTTTTCTATGTACAAATAGTGTCTCCAAATCTTTAGGGCATGAATTACAGTGGCCAATTCTAAATTGTGAGTCGAATAACTAACCTCATGTGTCTTTAACTGTCTAGACGCATAGGTAATCACCTTATCACCTTGCATAAGCACACATCCCAATCCTTGATGCGAAGCGTCGCTATAAATTACAAATCCCTTGATTCTCGATGGTATTGTCAAGATAGGTGCTCTCGTTAGTCTTACCCTTCACTCGTGGAAACTGTCTTCACATTCTTGACTCCATTCAAAGGTAACCCCTTTTCTCATCAACCTTGTCATAGGTAATGAAATCTTTGAGAAGTGCTTAATAAACAGCGGTAGTATACCGCTAATCCTAAGAAACTTTGAATTTTGGACACGGACATCGGCCTCTGCTAATTGGATACGGCTTCTACCTTATGAGGATCAACTGAAACTCCATTTTTGTCAATCACATGACCAAGAAAAGTAATGCTAGGTAGCCAAAATTCACATTCCTTGAATTTACCAAACAATTGCTTTTCTCGTAATCTTTGAAGTATCAATCTCAAATGGTTCTCGTGTTCTATCTCACTTGGCGAATAAACAAGAATATCATCGATGAACACTATCACAAAATCATTCAAGTAGTCCTTAAAGACTCGGTTCATAAGATCCATGAATGCGACTGGTGCATTAGTAACTCCGAATGGCATGACTAATAACTCGTAGTGTCCGTAGCGTGTTCTGAAAGCTATTTTCTTAACGTCTTCGGCCTTTACTTTTAACTGATGGTAACCCAATCTCATATCTATCTTTGAAAATGCTTGTACTCTACAAAGTTAATCAAATAGGTCATCAATTCTCGGCAATGGATACTTGTTCTTAATTGTCAACTTATTTAGTTCTCGATAATCAACACACATTCTCATTAAACCATCTTTTTTCTTAACAAACAACACCGGAAATAAAACCCTTGTCAAGTAGTTCTTGTAGTTTCACTTTTAGTTCTTTTAGTTCTACGGGTGCCATTCTATATGGTGCCTTGGATACAGGTCTTGCGTCTGGCATAATTTCAATGGTAAACTCGATCTCTCTCTCAATCAGAACGTCTAGCAAGCCATCTAGAAATATATTTGAATATTCTCGTACTATCGAAATATCTTCTACTCTTGGTTCGGTAGCTATAACATCAGTCACTGAACATAGGAATCCTTAACATCCTTTCCTCAATAACTTACCTGCTCAGATAGCCGAAATCAAATACGATGGTGGTGTAACCCTACTCCCTTGGAAACAAAAGCTTCTATGTACCAACGATAAAAAATTAACTTCTTTCTGCTCATAGTCTATGGTAGCTTGGTTAAAAGCTAACCAGTCCATTCCTAATATCACATCAAAGTGATTCACAACAATCGGTATAAGGTCTACACTCATCAACTTCTCACCTAGTTTGATCTCACAATTCTTGTATACCGTAGATGTCACTATTGATTTACTAAGGGCTACGGTAACAGATAATTCATATCCTAGTGGTGCCGATTTAACATTCAAATGTTCAACAAATGCATGGCAATACAAATGAATGCATAGATCCTGAGTCAACAAGTATGCATGCTACATGCGAACATACAAGTACCATTGAGACCATTGTCTCTGAAGCAGCCATGTCTTTTGGGTTTATCTGTTATGCTGTCCCTTGACGTTGCTCTGTCCTTTGTCCCCTATCGTTAGATTGTCTAGGCTTTGACCCACTAGAAGCCATAGAACTAGCTCCTTGCTGAGAATGCTTCCACGGGCAATTTCTAGATTGATGTCCAACCATCCCACAGTCGTAACATTTGCCCCTCGTATCTGGTGCCAAGCTAGCATTATTCATTCCTTGAGATTTATTCTGGAAGTTCGTCACAAAACATCGACCGGTATGTGGTCTATTGCGAAGTGAACACAACGGTATATTACTTAGCGTCCTCCTAAAATCACTAAAACTAGAACCAGAGCCTCGTTGAAATGGCCTCTTGAAAGATCTGCCTTAGTTCCTATCACCACCTTCATTATCCCATTTTCTGTGTTGATTCTGCCTTGACCTTTCCATTCCACTCTCGGCCACAAGCGCCGTTTGTTGCACTACTGCCACAGTCGATTGCTCGTAGGTCTCCACCCTCAAACGAATATTTTCCTTAAACCTCCTTCAAATTTCCTTGCTCTATCTTCCTCGGTTAACATAGACCCCTTTTCAAATCTCAGCAAAGCATTATACTTTGAGGTGTATTCTGTCACAGTCGTATCCCCTTGCCAAAGATCATCAAACTCTCTCTTCTTTATATTAAAACCAGCTCTTGGGAAGAATCAATGATTAAACTCTCTTTAAATCCCTCCCAAGTTATCGGTGTTCCCTGATCTAGGACATTCACCCACCAATTATAGGCCTCACCTCTAAGTATATCACTAGCGTTCTCAATTTTCTCCTTATCAGTCATCGGAATAGATCAAAAAATCCTTTCCATATCCCTAATCTAATGCTCCTCTAACGTCGTATCGGAAGTCCTATGAAACTCTGTCGGCTTATTCCTTATAAATTATTCAGATACGGATCTCATACCCCTATTCCTAGGCACATGTATCATAGCTACTGGTTCTGGCTCAAAAGGAGGTGTGTGAGGCAATCAATCTTCTATATTTCGTATTATGTCTCCCATATTCCCCATTATTTCTGCCATTTCGTTCATTTGGCGAGTATGTGGTGATAGCTCTTGGTCATCGTCACTCATGATTACAATTTTGTAGTTCTCAATGCATAAACACTATGCATGTTTGATGATCAACCTAAACAAGTATGTATAACAACATTCATATGCATTAAACATCTCTACCATGTATGGATGCACTGTAGAATATGTGGCAATTCACTCAGCACTCTACTCGACGTCGAACGTTCCCAAAATTTTGTTACATATTGCTTTGATACCAATAAATGTCACGACCCATCCCGTTACGCACGGAAATAGGACATGGCATGCCATCAAGGCTTATACAGTTCCATTAAAGTAAAATCGAAGCGAAAAACATAAGTAAAATCCTTTAAAATTAGAGTTATAAAGGGTTTTATCCAATTGAAACACGTTCAAAGAATTCATTTTGAAATATAGAGATCCAGTTGACTGAAATGGGATCCGGTCAACTATAGGTCTGGAGCAGAAAGTATAAAAAGTCCAAGGGCCATTCTAGTCGACTATGGTTGGTTTCCAGTCGACTGGGGCCTCAATTTCTCAGTCGACTGAATCCTTCCAGTCGACTGTGCCCTAAGTAGAATCAAAAATCAACATTTCTGTGAAAGGTCCAGTCGACTGAAACATTGCCCAGTCGAATAGTTTGGCCACATTTAAAAGCTGTGTATAAAACTATACACTGGTCCAGTCGACTGAAATGCGACCCAGTCGACTGATCTACCACTATTCACTTTCAGTGTTCAAAACAACACAGGATCCAGTCGACTGATTTAGGGACCGGTCGACTGATCTTCTATTGGGTAGCCCTGTTGTGTGCTAACAGAACCCATGCTTCACCAAACCAAAACAACCACAACCATAATTGAATTGCAACATTTTAAAACAGAAATACAGGTGTTCGAATACAAATATACGGTACCACCAACTAACTCCCAAGTTTCTGTTACAACATATTACGAAACCCTAAATCCTTATACAAATTTAGGAAAAAGGAACAAAAAATATAAATAAGGTGTTTCCCCAGCGTTTCTCAATGGCCTTACTCCTCACGCTTCTTCTTGTCTTTCTTCTTACCTAGAATGGAGTAACTCTCCACTGCTCAGCTATATACTGAAAGCACAAGTTCTAACATATGTAATATATTACAAAACATGCTCTAATCTCATAATTTATACAAATAGTCTCTAGGGAGAAAAATACGCATTCATCCGATAGCGGCAAGTTCAAGTCTTAAACCGCAATGGCAATGGCAAGTCCAAGTCTATCAACCATTGCATCCCCAAGTGCCATGGCAAGTCCAAGTCTATCAACCATGCACAGTAGTCGTCGCTACTAAATTCTCAAAAATCGAGAAGCTTACTCCAGCATGAATTTGTATAAGACTCCCCTTTGACCCACATAGACAACTCAAAGTGTTGGCATAAAAGTAGACATGCTTTTCACATTTAATCCCGTGCATAATTAACGGCCTAAGATTAACACATGGATTTTTCCCGGATCACAATTTCGTCGTTGAAATCTAAAATATGTAAATTTCTATAATTCATAGGTTAGGAATTCATATCTTGTGCGATTCTTTTCAAACATTAAAGGATCGATTAGAGGGCCGATTAATCATCGGATCTCGGATTTGAGGTGATTCCTACAACTTTTACTGGGTTTTCCATAAAAGTCTAGAAATTAGATTTTTACAAAAGTTTGCTAAACATGGCCTAAGTGGTATCAAAATGTAGATCTTACCTCCACGAGTTGAAATCTCAAATCTTGAGAAAATCTGACGGACGAAAGGTCGTCGATCGGCATCGTAAAGCTCGTAGGATCAAATCCTCTTTTCTCTCTCCTCTCTTCAGATATTTTATAAGGTTTTGTGAGAAATGACAACTCACCCTACTCTATTTATAGGCAAACTCTTCGAGAACTGCGTTTACCTCCCCGCAAGTTTCTCAAACTTCTAATTAATCCATGAAACGTCGCACACATCCATTTTATAACTTTACGAGTGAAAATTATAAATTACAAAAGTTTTCGACTAACTCTCATTTGGGTCCAAAATCACATCCGAAAACTAAATTCTGTGGAATCCCTACACCACCTATCTTTTATATAACGTGTCACTCATGTTCTCACCACAATTCTCAAAATGCTATACAACAATATCAAAATTACCAAAAATTACACTACACATGTATAATTTACTATTCACAAAATACCAAATATTACAAATAATATTTAAATCATATAAATGTCATTTAACATGCTAATGCAAAATGAACTTTCAAGTTCACGTGTCTTCTCTGACACCTCATCGTTGACTCACAATCAACTCCATCTCAATCCAAATATCAATTAACATTGATATACTCACAACTTTCCATTTATGTATGATAAAACTATAAAATTGTTGGAAAGGGTGTGACACAGTGACTATCCCCTCCATTGCCTGTAGAGAGCTAACCAGTTCACTCAATGAATACCCTAGTTTGATCATGTTGTAATTCGATTTGAACTGGTTAAATGAAGCAGGCAATAAGTTAAGGATCATGTCCACTTGGGTTTTCCCATCGATCTCAGTGCCAAGGACCTCCAACGGGATTTAGGTCGGCTCCAACAACATGGCCAAACTCTTCTCCCAACAGTCTTGACAAAGGCTGACCGGGCAGAAGGTAACCATCTTGAGGAGTTAACATGAAAGACCTTAAAGTAATACACTTTACGTCGACTTTTCCAACATGGTCAAATTCTTTTACCCACAACCTTGACGAAGGTTTACGGGTAGAAGATAACCATCCTGGGAGCTTAACTTAACCAAAAGACTCCGAATTAGGCCGAGTCTCAACTCCCGGCCAATTCCCGAGCACTTAAAGACTCCGAGCTAGGCTAAGTCTCAACTATTAGCCAGTTCCCAAGCACTCACAAAACTCAAAAGCTCCAAGGCAGCTTCCCCCCAGCACTCAAACAGTGGCAGGTGGCACCAAACAGATTTCCAAACTTGCCGCGATATGGCATCAAGCCAACCTTGGAAATGGGGGGCAGCTGATACACCCAAAATTGGCTCTATCCTATGACCGAGAGGTTCAAATCAACAGCCAGTCCATGTCCCGGTCAAATCGTTGACAACTCCTCAGACAAGCATCAGCCCGAGCATTATAGTCTACCCGAGACTCACCATCTTGAGCGGTTCTTTTACGACCAGACCAACAGGTCAGGAAGACCACACTGGCATGGTCCATACAAGCGCAGGCCAGTTGGGCCCACAACACATGCCCTAGAATATTCCGAGCAGTTTCCTACTCAAGATAGAAGACTAATGGAAAGTGGACATTATTTCCTAATCCAATTAGGAAACCCCTATAATTAATGCCAATTAAGCTCAATTGGATTATATTTCTTTATCTATGTATGAGTAAATCTCTTGCATCCATAAATGAGACCACTCACCCCCCTTCAAGGGAACCAACTTTTCAGTCTATACAACATCTCTATATTAGTCACCAGCACGCCCGGCTGACCTATGATAGCTCCAAACTATTGTTGGTTCACCACAGGTCCCCGACTTTTAACAATATAGTGAATGTGCTCACACGCACACGTGGACGTAGGTACCTTCATTAACAGGGCTGAACCATATACAAAAAACCAGTCTCCCACTCTCTCTCCCCTAAAATTGCTCTAATTTACTTTAACCAAAATTTGGCATCATCAATAACTAAAAATGAGATTTGGTGCCATGAATGCCACCTAAGCAATGCGACTATAGAGCCCCAGGCCATGCAGATCCCATAACTAAAAATAAGATTTGGTGCTATGAATGCTACCTAAGCAACTTGGGCAATGCACACGTGTTCACTCGCCTCATTACTGGACTGTAAGCCACCCCCATTGGGAATGTAGCATAACAAATTTCTGATAGCTAGTCGAATATAAGTTGGAGTTCGAAATGTTCTTAGGTACATCCACCATGTCCTCACACATAGCCCACATCCGGGATTTTCATATTGTTTATCCCCATTTTGGGATTTCTTATATTCAAATCATGCTATGCTATGAGGTATGCCCACTTTGCAACAATGTACGTGAATTCTATGATTCGAATGCAAGTATCAAATTTCAAGAATGAAATCAACAATTTTATCATACATTTGCAATATTAGGGTTTTGACAATAATCAAGGTAATAAGCTATTATTTTCATTGATCTTTTTAGCATGAGTTCTACCATTTAGAGAACTAATCTAATACACAATCATGCTTTCAACTTAGCAAGAAAAATTTACTCCATATAAACAACTTAGTCAACAAATTAACAACTAAGCAAATATACATATAATTCATTTAAAAGCTTAGTCAACTAATCAACAATTAAGCATGTAATTCACATAAACATGTGTATATGGGAAAAATCATAGTTATTCAACATGTCCTATGTTCCTAACAATTAATTACAAATCAAAGCTAAAGATAGGAAATCATATGTATATACGCAATGTAATATACCTTGTCCTTGAGAAAGGAAATGTGCAAGAGAAATAGAATCCAAAAGAAAAATAATAGAAGACCAAGTTGTAGAGCTTCAACGAACAAGAAATTAAAGAAAACCCTCTTCTTCCTCTAAGCCATGGTTTGAGTTATAGAACACCAAGGTGGAAAATAATAACACCAATAGACAGTCCTAGATTACTTGAATACTATCTCTTCTAATAGTCTTGCCTCAAAATAAATATTTCAAACCCAATTGGAAGCTTGAAATATAGAAACTAAGTGGGTTTTGGTTCTTCCAAGCATATATAAATACAGAGAGAGAGAGAGAGACAGAGTGTAAAGATAAGGAAAGAAATAGAAAAATAAATGTGAGGGACAGAGAAAAGCTAGTGGCTGGATGGTGAGGGAGGGGAGGGGAGAGGAGGGGAGGAGAGGGGAGGAGAGAGTAAGATAAGCATCCTTGGGAAGCTTTGTGGTTACTGGGGGGGTGGGGGGTGAGTCCCACATATGTCTCATTCACCATACCCACAAATATGTAACATATATACACACATATGTGTCAAAACAAATACCAAAGTCATACCACAAGACCAAAAGTAAGGCATTGAAATGTACAAGTCCAAATTGGGTCTACACATTGACCACCAAATTACCACAATACCCTTAATTATATTTCAAAACATTACAAAAAATCAAACTTGTTAATACAACCAAAGATTTTCCTATGGATGAATATGTAGATAGGATAAAAGAATAGACATATCAACATATCTGACGCAGGAGCTTTTATTAATGCTCTCACATATGAATACTCTTCGTTAAAAACATCTCTCAGTGATAGAATGTACATCCAATTTCTTTCTCTGATTTTCCCTTTTCTCCTCAAGCCTACATGGCTCATGCATCCCCTGTTTCTTCCTCTAATTGGGTTTTTCGACACTTATCAACTCACCAACAATCCACATCATGACTTGCAGATACTCTCAATCCTTCCTAAATGAAATGAGTTTATCTCTGTTGGAAATGGTAATACAGTGTTAATCTGGTTACCACACAGGTTATGATCTTCTTCCCCTCCCTGGGAAAGTACTCCTTTTATCCAAAATCCTTCATGCTCCATAAATCAAGCCATAATTTGCTCTTAGTGTATCAACGTAAAGGATAATAACTATTAGATCGATTTATCCTGGAATAAATCTTTGATTCATTTGGCTTTGTAATACAATATAATTAAGTCTACAAATCAAACTCTTCACTAAGGACCTTCTCATCACCATGGTCCATATCCCCTCAGCTCTTCTCTAATTCCTCCAACTTCCACTTCTCATAGTGCTTTGGTAACCACTTCCAATTCTGTTCCTTCTTCATGTATACATATAAGCCTAATAGTCCTTTCACTTTCTCACTCAGCTCAAGCTTGGCACTAACTTAGTCATCCATCTCCTAGAATCATGTCTCATCTTTCTCAACAGAATCTTATTCCTCATTTTTGTTCATCTCCTTTCCCCTGTCACTTATCTAAAAGTCATAAGCTACCATTCACCAAGTCTACAACGATCCCTAGAGCTCCTCTTCAACTCATCCATGGTGATATTTGGGGGCCTTAATCCATACTATCCATTTTAGGTTTCAGGTTTTGTGTCTTATTTGTTGATGACTACTCAACATGCACTTGGTTATATCCTCTATGACATAAGTCTAAAGTTTTCTAGACCTTTGTCACATTCGAAGCATTGGTTGAATATTAGTTCTCAACAAAGATCAAAATTCGATTTTGTTAATGGTGCCATGATCACTCTTGCCCTTATACTCTATAACAGAATGGTACAAGTGAGAGAAAACACATGCATTTGATGGAAACAACCTTAACTATTCTCACTCACTCATCCATGCCTTCTAAACATTGGGTTGATGCTTCTCTTACTGTTATATTTCTCATGATCAACCGGCTCCGTACACCACTACTTCATCTCAATTCCCCTTATAATATCCTTTTCCATATTCTACCTCCAACTATTAGTTTCTTAGGACATTTGGGTGTTGTTATCTTTGGCTTAATCTCTACAGAGTACATAGCCACCATATGAAATTCTAAAGCAAGAAAGTTAAGTGAAATTTGAAAATTTCACACAACTTAATAAAAAAAAACCTTAACCCCATGATCTCATAAAAAATTCTTATAGAAGATCCTTGACCACACTATCATCCCTACCTTGCCCATATCCCATGCCCATCAAGTTGTCCACTTTCGTGCAGAAATTTGATTGTTAAGGTCTAAACAATCGGCTTACCTAAATGACACTTTCTCATAATTTTTTTTAACAAATACCAATAGACACAGCTTAACCCCCCTTTCCCTAATGATTCTTATAGAAAATTCTTAACCACATCATCACCCCTACTTGAGTATACCCCATAACCATTAGGTTTCTCACCTAGGTAAAACAATTTGAGGGCTAAGGTGGGAACATTGATCATGTCGAAGGTATGTGAAATTTTGATAACTTTTTGCAAAGTGGGGGTATTTGTAAAATACAACCGCGCTAAAAGGAAGAATTGTATTAGTTTTTATCACAATTTCCCATGTTATCCGCAATTTGCATTACATGGCTAATTTTTATACAGTATGATTAATCTATGATAAGTTGTATTGTTTTAGCTGTTGTTTATGCAGATCACTGCTGTGCGGACTGAATAGAGGAACATCAGAATAAATGGAATGCTGGAATGCAAACAAAAGAAGTCAAAGCTGAAAAGCGGAGTTCGATCGCTTTAAGACGGTTCGATCGATCGAGCGTTCGATCGCTCGAAGAGAGTAGAAGCGCTTTAAGATCAAGGGTTCGATCGATCGAGATCCGTTCGATCGATCGAACGGGGTATTTCCAGAAACATTTGCGTGCGCAGCAGAATGCGGGTTTAACCCTAGTGCTTTAGGTTTTTCTATTTATATGCGTTTTGTAGACGTCCATAGGGACGCCCACCTTTACATTTTAGCAGTTTAGAAGGAGAGATAGAGTTTTTGTTTGGTTTTTTGTAGGTTTTTCATATTGTGGATTGGATTTCTCAAAGTTTATGCAAGTATCTTCTGTTCCAGGTTATTTATATATTGTTATTTTCATATTCTGCACGTGTTAGACGTAGTTAGATTGCTTGTTTTACAGTGTGGCATGCTAAATAGTTATATAACCATAGATTTTATAGTTTTCATGAATAACTCGCAAAGTTTAACAGGTGATCTCCAGCCTCTGCCATGCAGCAGAATAATCGCTGTGTTCGATCGATCGAAGTCAGTTCGATCGATCGAACCAGAGACAGTCAAGCGATCGAAGTTAGTTCGATCGATTGAGGGATGAAGGTCTTCGATCGATCGAAGGCGCGTCGATCGATCGAACTCTCGGATTCTTGAGGATGTTACCTGCAGTATTCCAGGACTTTTTGTTTTAGGACTTGTTATCATTCTGTCCCAAATAAATGCTCAGTCTGTCAAAACAGTTTTAAAACTAAGGCCCTAAGGCATTTTCTTTCAATACATTTTGCAAACCATCTCCAATGCTAACACCATTGAGGATGCGAGTCTTAACTATTGAATTAAACCGCTTTTGTGTATTTCAATTTAATTGTGATGATATGGTCCCGGTCATGAAAGGGCCATAGAATCTTTATTTCTTTTGAGGAATACGGAAAACTGTAGGTAATATGCTCCATTGTGCTTCAAGGTAAATGCATGGTAGATGGCTAGGTTACTGCGGATTCGTGTAATCCCAACACTTTCTTTTTAAAGTTAAACTCCTTAATTCTAAGTACTGTTTTAATTAGCTAGTTAGATTGTTTAGTTAATTTTAATTACTTTCATTAGTAATCTTAGTTTGTGGAACTTCGTGTTCTGCACCATCATTCAAACTTAGTTATTTTATTTTGTTTTCTGTAGAGGTTAGTCTAATTCGATAGGTCAACACCTTCCCTGTGGGATCGACCTGGTCTTACCAGATATTACTTGCACGTCTACCTACACTTGGGTATTGCACAAGAGCGCACAAGAAAATATTCGTGTCACTTTTGAAATGTGAATTTCACATAACTTTTTTTCTTCAAAATTTCATACCAGTAATGAAACTTGTTTGATAGATCTCGTCGAGTTAATTCTAAAAAATAAATTTTACAAAAAAAAGTAATTTATAAATTGAAAATTATGGATTTTAAAAGTTTGATTTCCTTTTTTTCGAAATTAGGTATGAGTGACTGCACAGGATGATTATTGCCTTCTACACATTTGCTAGATGCACTACAACAAAAATAGGTTTTTGCAAAGAAAAAGTTCCTTGCTAAAGGCCACAATTTCGTTGCAAAACCATTTTGCAAGGAAAGCTCAATTCCTTGCAGAAGCTTCCTCTCTAAAGCTTCTAGCAACGAAAACAACTATCCTTGCAAATTCTTACTTTTGGCAAGGAAAATTTTCCTTGCTAGTGCTCAGCTTTTTCGTTGCTAAATGGCTAATTTCTTTGCAAAAAACATGTCTTTGTGTTGTAATTTGGACAATTTGCAAGAAAAAAATTTCGTTGCTAAATATCCAAGTCTAAGGCAAGGAAATATGTTCCTTGCTAATAGTTATTTTTAACAAGGAAATCATGCTTTTTTGCAAGTAATATTAACATAAGGCAACGAAATAATTTCCTTGCTAAAAGAGACTTTTAACAAGGAAAAATCTGTTCCTTGCCAATTATATAACTCTAAAACAAGAAAATAATTTCCTTGCTAAAGGTTATTTTTAGTAACGAAAATATGGTTCCTTTCCCATTTTGTTCTCTTAAAAATAGCCCCAACAATACCAAAACCTATTGAATTTACAAATATAGAATAATCAATACTTGTCCAACATAACATAATATTAAATATCACATCCAACATTACACAAGTTTTATATATCCGAAAAATACATAATAGTAGGTCACAAAAAAAGTTAAAATAAAAAAAAATCCTACCAAACATAACTTTTCATATATCCGACATCCTAGCTACTAAGTAAAAAGGTGAACAAAGTTTTAACCCTATAGAGCAAGCCCAAGTTAAAGGAAGGAAAGCAATTCAAAAAGGAGTTCACCACTGTCTGAAATAACAACTTTGCTTCTGTGGACCCCTCTGTCTCCCTTGAGCTTCAATCTTGTTCATCCATTCCAGATATCACTTTTCCAAACACAACATGATGCCCATCCAACCTTCAAACAAAACCCAAGCAAAGGAATGTGAGTTTAATAGATTCCACAGACATTGCTCTTGATTTGTAAATTTTGAGAAGGAAAATGAAAGAAAAATGAAATGCAAACTATTCTCCATTGCATTTTATAGTTTTTCTCCCTCTATGCTTAACTAACATTCAAATTAAGAATTTTCAATACATAGTAGGAACTCAATAAAACATAAAAGGGAAGCGACTCATGAAGTTTTAAATTTTTAGTTTAATGTTCCCTTGTTCTCTTTTCGTTCACTAAATTCCGACAAATATAGTGGTTTAGTGACTGGAGCCTAGTTGAAGGATCCACATTAGTGTCAGGAAAAATGGATAAAGGAGAATATCAAAGTGGAAAAGGCAGTATTTCCTTTTACTGTTTTTGCATGAAAAATGTATTACACCACTAGAAATATGGTTCAAAGGGGATTAGGGTTGAAGAAGAAGAAGAAGAAATGGGATTAGGGTTTCATTTAAAGAAGAAGAAGAAAAAGAAGAAGAAGAAGAATAAGGAGGAAGAAAATGGTGTACCAGGCGGCGGCAGCGACAGATGGCAGCGGCGGCAGTGACGACGATGGCAAGTAGCTGCGGCGCCTCTCTCCACACACACACGCACAAGCACACAGAGAGAGAGAGAGAAAGAGAGTGAGAGAGAGAGATACCTATTGAGGGGGACTCAGCAGAGAGAGAGAGAGAGAGAGAGAGAGAGAGAGAGAGTGACGCCCAGCTCTGGTAAAATTTGAGAGGGAAATTTGAGGGCAATTTTGAGAGGGAAATTTGGGGATTTGGGCAATTTTGAGAGGGAAATGAGTTAGTGGTTTTAGCAAGGAAAATATTTCATTGCAAAAAAATGTTTTCCAAAATTTTAGGCAAGGAAGAAAGAATTCATTGCTAAATACTATACTTTTAACAAGGGAAAAAAGCTTTCTTGCTAAAAATAGGTATTAGCAAGGAAAACATTTCCTTGCCAAAAATTATTTTCACAAATATTTACTTAGCTTTAGGCAAGGAATAACAATTTCCTTGCCAAAACATACTTCTAACAAGGAATTTGATTTTTCGTTGCCAATTAATTCACTTTAGGCAAGGAAAATGATATTTCCTTGCCAAATACTCCACTTTTTGCAAGGAATTATCATTTTCTTGCCTAACGTGTATGTCTTTCAGCCTTTTAGCAACAAAATCAAATTTCCTTGCAAATGCTATACTTTTAGCAAGAAAATTTACCTTTCCTTGCCAAGATTCCTTGCCAAAACCCATTTTTGTTGTAATGGTGAGAGAGTCGTTTATGGTCTATCAATTTGGGATCGAGTTGGTTTAGGCTCTAATGGCTTCATGTCTAAGTTTGTATAGCTTTTTGGCCTTTTTTTCCATCAAAATCAAAGAACGTGGGCATGCGCACCACATATCTACATCAGGGATATTTTTGTCGTGATATTAGTCATTTAAGTTGGTCAAGGTAGTTTATTAATTTAAGATTCACTACTGAATGACTTTTTGCCAAAAATAAAAATGGGTTGGGCTTTTAACTCACCTGATCCTAAATGAAGGACTTTTATAAAAAAATTAAAAAATTTTTTAGGATTAGTTACACAAACCTCCTTGAGGTTTGCATTAATTAAACAGACCTCTCTCACCGTTTGAGAAAATACACGGTCTCCCTTTCTTAGTAATATTTGTGTAGCCTCCATGACGGAATAAATGAAAGTACTCTACTGCCACTATACTAAATAAACAATAGTAAACATTTTTTAAGGGATAATTTCACAAATCTCCCCTGAGCTATGATCTTAATACACGAACCTCCTTCATAAAATACATGGACCTCCCTTGTCACCCAAAAACGATAACTACATGTAAAGTGTGTGGAAATGCATAATTATGCACTCAAATAAAGTGTTCGTTTGTCATAAGAAAGGGTAATTGGATTAAACTTTTGATACCAGTAAAGAAGAGTATCTTCAAATTTCTTCCAATTATTTTATCTTTTGATTTCATAATTTAGCATTTTTTTTCAATTTTATTAATTCCCTTCATTTTTCAAATTTATGCAAGAAAATTTGTTGATTTGTGGAACAAATATGTTGGGTTCTTCGGTGGGGGCAGTGGAACTGGTAGAGAGAAATGATATTTGTGTATCTATAGCAATTGTACGAACATGATGGGCCACAAAAATAGGCAATATTCAATTTTCTTTGTTGGAATGAGCTTTCTGTGCTTCATGGAAAATTGAAGGGACTGTGAAGCAAAGAGGTGGTTTCTGAAATTGTGTTTGAGGACACTCGAAATAGAAAGAAAAACAAGAGAGATGATTCTAAATTTTGGAAAAAAATAATTTAGCTTGAGAGAAGAAATTAGGAAGGAGAAGGACGATGAAAAATTAACAAAAACACATTTATCGGAATGAAACTGACCAGGCTGTACCACTAAGAAAAAAAAGGACGAGCATAAAAATGGCGGATGAAACCAACTAGGTAGATTTATAGGGAGGCCGCACCACCAAAAATGAAAGTACAAGGGTAAAACGGCAGATGAAATACACTAGGTGGATTTATAGGGAGGCCGCACCACCAAGGAAAAAAGTTCAAGCATAAAAATAATAGATGAAACTAACTAGGTGGAATTATAGGGAGGCTGTACCACCAAGAATAAGAGTTAATGATGTTTGTTTTGAGAAGCTGCCTTTTAAAAGGTCGTGAAAATAGACTGAGGAGGTAAAAATTGGATTTTAACTCTAAATCGAGCTCTAAGAGGGTCATGGATGGGTCCGGAAGGGCTGGAAGAGTCAAAAAGCCTATAAGGTCACTTAAAGCGGGCCCAGGCTAAGCTGGGCAGGACCCACAAGGGTCAAAAAACTAGTCGGGATAGCTGAAAAGTTCCTAGTAAAAAGGAAAAGAACCATAAAAGGCTGATTTTTACAATTTTGAGACCATCGGTGCGTTCGGAACGACCGAATTAGCTAAGAACAAGTGTCCGTTTTTCAAAAATCAGACCCAAAATTACGAAAAATAGGTAAAATAGAAGTGGGGCACACAATGCCACATGGTAGATTGACAGCGGGATAGCTAGTAGCTTGCACTTGGCTAGGCTTTGTCTGCGTGTGGGGGAGGCGGCACTGTGCAGGGAGGCGCATGTAGGCCACCACGAGCATTTCCAGTGAGGTATGGAGGCGATACCGGTGACGCTCGGATCGTCTGACTCAGACGATGGTGGTGGGCTAGGCCTCCAGTGAAGATTATGGGTAGATTTGTTGGTAGAGTGGAAAAATGGTAGCAGCGGTGCATGGGATGGTTTTGACGGCGCGTGGGATTGTTTTGGCTACTATTTAGGGTGTCGGACTGGTGACATTGGATTCGTCTAGGTGAGGGGGATCTGGAGGTGACAGCGGCCAGAAAATGGGTTATGTTTAGGGCCTGTTTGGTTTTTGGTTTTTTTTTTCGTTTCTACTTTGTAAGGCATAGGATCTGTTTGGTTTGGGCAGGATTTTTGGGGGTTTTTTTTAGTGCTTTAAGAGGCTATGATTAGGAAGGGTCAGTGGGTAATGGAACTAAGTTTATGGGTCTTCAATGGTGGAGGCAATGGTGGTGTAGTAATGGGTGTTGATGTGTTTGGTCAATGAACCAAACAAAGCATATGGGTGAGGGAGGATTTGGTTTTGTCAAACAGAGCCTTGGGGAAATGGGAGGCTGTCCAATTTATTGGCTTGGTTGCGTACGAAAAATGGGGGGAAGACCCTTGCATTTATAGAAGTTCTTGGAAACCCAACGTGAGTTTTAATCCCATGTAGGTAGGACGCGAAAAGGTGGGTTCCAACCTACGATCAGAGCCGTTGATCTTTTGAAGCTTCGATTGTTGATATTTTTCAAACTAGACGTCCAATTCAGACGATTCAAAACGATCCGGGTTGGGTTTATTGTCCTCTTCGAACCTGTATGGTCGGATCGAAACTTGTTTGGAGCTAAATGACATTATTTGCCCCTGGTTTTTATTGTTCGATCTTGATTATCAGATCTTCGGTTGTTGATATCTTTTGATTTGGCCGTCCAATCTTCCTAATTCAAGATGATCAGGGATTGTATTGACATTATATTTGAATTGGTGCTGTTCTATCATTGATTTTTTACTTTAAAAAATGACTATCTTACTTATTGGGCTTTAAAACTTTGACAAACTGTTGTTTTTCTCTGATTATTCGGTTAGGCTAATTCAACTTGTGAAATTTCTGTTTTTCACTATATTTTCATCCACTCATGCCCAATCGGGCTTTCGGTGTTTTCCGATTGACGATCGTGTCCTCATCCATTGATTTTGGTGTGCCAAAACTTTAACCGGAGCCCGATTGTTCACCGGTTGTCAGAAATTAATGATTCAATGTGCCGTGGGATTGTATTGATGCCTATTTTGCCTTGATGTAATCAAATTTGACTTTTTGTCATCCCATACATGATTTTGATCTTGAATTTCATGCAGAAATTTCAATCTGGTTAAAAATGTACCGATTAGCGAAATTGGATGATCCTGGGTTTCGTAACTTCTGGTCGATAAGCTTTGGGCTCTGAATCAATTTTGACTGAATCAACATTGGATTTGACGTTCGGTCATCCGAACTCTGATATGTAGACTTCGGACTTGAATCGCCGCTGATTACTAAGTTCCAGGAGATCCTGAATGCACTACATCAGCATCGATGTTGTTTATGGTGTCAATTTGACTTCTAAGGCTCCTGATTGGACTCCATAACTCTATTTGTCAATTCGCGTGCTCGGTGGGCCTCTCTGCGACAATCTGTCCTCTTTTTTTGAGTTGGGAAAAAAATTGGGTTTCTACAATACATACTCCCCTGTTTTTGTCGTTCGACAAGTTGTTCGTTATCTCAATTTTTTGATGTAGTTAAGACAAATATCAAAAAATTACCTTTACTAACCTTTTGACCTATAATCCAACTCCCAATATTTTTAATATTATGTTAGAGTTCTTGTGTCCTATCATATCCTTGTCCATCCTTCATATATAGCTTTTCAACTACTCAAATTGATTGCTAAAAAAATTAGTTGAATAGAAAGAACAAGAACAACTGAAATATATGTAAATTCACCAAAATTTAGTGTATTTTTTTATTTATTTTTCTTTCCTTAATTTCCTTGATTAACCAATCATGAAAAAAAAATGTACTTTTTCCTTTAAAATTTATTTTCAACCAAATGTAGGCATAATGTAATTTGCAGAAAACCATATCCATTTCAATGTGTAAAATTCAATTACTAAACTAAAGAATCTATTAGTCAAATTAAGACTCATGCAAGTCTTGTGTGCTATATAAACCTGGGAGCAATTTAACTTCCATAGCAACATCTTTGGGGGAGCCTGAAAAATTAATGATAGTAGTAATTCAGAAGACGAATGCTTGAATTACCCAAATAGTTAACAACCAACCAAACTCTTGAAAGTTAAATAAGGAAATCAACCATCTCAGGGTGCTGGTCGTACTAAGAACAAGAATTCACACATTGATTAACAAATATATATATATATTATAGTACTTGATCCTCCAGGTAATTTTAACCTACATATTAATACTTACTGGGCATTAAAGATAAATCCTATTAAATATCAGAATTCTAAAAAAATTATTAATATATGTATATATATTTTATGAATGAATTCTAAATACATTTAACCATGTACTAAGAAGTTAGAAAAATAAAACACCAAACAAGTAAAATGAAACCCTAATCTTCTTCAGGGCAATGACTTGATGTCCTACTTTTTTCTTGCTGTACATTAACAATATTTATCGACCTTGCCTACGTAAAGATCAGACTCGAACGAGCGCCAAACAGAGCTTTGAATCAACTCTGAATGACCATAGTTGAACAACCATACCCGTGTTCAAGTTATTCCTCCTCACAACATCATTCCAGTATGTGACCAAAACGTAACTCGAACTAGTTTTCCCTGAACTTTTTTCCATGTCCCACTTCTTCAATACAATGCTACTTTCATCCCACGATGGCTCGATCAACAAACATTCGATTCCTTGGAATTTTTTTCCATTATGTCGTGTTTTTAGTATGCTCTCTTCTTCCTTAGTTAGAAAATCCTTTTGTTCGATCAGATTCAATGGCATCGATAACCGATTGTGTCCTTTGCTCACATCAGTATTGAATAAACTCTTTTGAATTACCAATTGAATTTCAGAACCCCCCTTACCAGTAATGTTCTCCAACAACTCCAAATTAGGACCAATAATTGATGATGATGCCACTTTCTTCTTCCTCTGGTTCTTTTCTTTCAGGATGACAGCTTTTTCTCCATCACAATATTTGGGTTTTTCCAAACAAGCCTTATTGGATTTGTTGGCGGCCTGTGCCGTACAGTTAAATTTCTTGATCCAATTATCAGTTGCCCAACTGGAGGGTTTTCTTTGAATGTGTTCATCAAGAATTAGCAGAGGCGGCGGCTTCTTGATAAGGGAAGATTGTTCTCTTGGTCTAACATTCTTCTCCAATTGGATACAACTTTCAGTTGAGTTCTTGGAAGAAAACTGAATTTTGATTTTTGTGATTTGATGGTAATTGGAAGAATCCGAGGCAATAATATTTGAGTGACTTGATTGTTGCATCATCATCGTCATATTCATCTTCATCATCTCCTTTTGTTTCCTCTTCTTTTTATTGAATTTTTTACGGGCAACCTTCACAATTGCTGCCAACACATCCATGTTAGACCACCACTCCTTGCGCTTCTTACCTTTCATGTCCTCTATCTTCATCTTGCTTCTTCTTCTTCTTCTTTCTTGTAAATCAAGATGATGAAATATACTAATCTATATAGTAATCAAGAGAGAGAGAGAGAGAGAGAGAGAGAGTGGAGTGGAGTGGGTCTCAGAGAGTATAGGATTATATATATATATATATATATGTATGAGAGCGACAGTGAGAGTTCGTACTTGAGAAAGGAAAATAAAAGGACAAAAAAAAAAAATAGGCATATATGTAATTCAACGGGTCTTGCTTAAATACCAAGTAATTCCAAATAGATTAAACTTAGGATTATATATATATATATATATACATATATAAGACGGACAAGAGAGTACAAGTCGAAATAAAACCGGACATACATGATGTCAAGTTTCCTAAATGAAACCAAAGACTACAAGAGAGTTCGTATTTGAGAAAGGAAAATAAAAGGAAAAAAAAAAAAAATAGGCATATATGTAATTTAAGTTCCCAGCTGATGACAACTCATCGCTGAACTTAACTTGTGAATTAAGTTTTCAACTGTTTAATGAATTTAGTTTTATTTGTTTTGACTCTAATTCCGGTTAGAACTTGGAAACTGGTATATTGTTATGGTTGAGGGACAGCTCCAATATAGGACAAGAGCAGACTCAAGTTCTCTTTTGATTTAAAAAAAATTTCATATATACCTTAAAAATATACATATGTATTTTTTTATTTAAAACCCCCCCCAATTCAAAAGGTTTCTATTTTACTAGCCCCTTCTCAAGTATGAAAAACTTAATTTCTTAGTGTCAATTTATAGTGATAAGGTGTTTTTTTATTGTACATTTGATGTCAATCAGTATTAACTTTCTAATTCTTTCACCCGCCCAAAAAATATTGTTAATAGACCCAAAATCGCCCTGTGGCACTGCCCCCGAACCCCCATAGACTCGCTACCATTTCACCCAACTAAGTCCCCAACTCTAAATTCCTAGATCAGTCCATGTATGGGTGTATATAGGGATGTCGAAATGGCCCTTCGGGCCCAGCCCACCTAGCATTGATCGGGCTTGCAGGGCGGGTTTGAACTTTGGCCTACAAGCTCGTGTCTCTTTTCAGGCCAGAGAGCTCGGGCCAGGTATTAGAGTTCACAATTCAGGCCCGGCCCGATTCTAGGACATAAGGTAGAGTCTAAGTAAGCGTTTTAAATTTATGTTCAAATAGCATAAATACTATTATATATGTAGCCAATTTTTATAAGTTGAAACTAAATTTCAATATAATAATTTAAAATGTTTTATATTTTTAATACTTAAAAACAATCAATATTTTTATTATTAAGAAACTTTTCCTCCGACTTTTATGCGGACTAGAACCGGACTTTGGTCGGGTATGTCTGAAAGATCTAAAAAATATCTAACGGTGTGATACGAAAGATTTTAATGTCAGTAAAGTAAAATTACTTGACATGTGTAGTCTATACATGTGCACGTATCCTCTGTACTATTAACAGAACTTTGATGATTAAAACAGACAGATCGAGTAGTTGGAGTTCTTTGTAAAGATTAGAGAAAATACAATTCAAACTAATCAATAAGCCACATTGTTCTATTTGTAATTCAGTAATTGTTAGAGATTAATTTTTTTTTTTTGGGGCTCTTGTTTTGTGTTGGGTTATCGATTATGTGATCAATAAGATGAAGTAGCATGAAAATAAGTCATGGTCTCTTATTTCCAGGACAAGTCATTCCTCATTTGGCATAAGCTCTTAATTTTAGTGGATTGGGACGTTACATCACGTAAATATGATGATGTGGTGTGACGGACTCACTGAACAACATATCACTAAGAGTTCCATCAACGTACTTGTTCTTATATACATATCGTCATATTTATTAATTAATAAAAATGAAAAAAAAATAATCATCTACACTTACTTGTGCTGTGGATCTAATTTTTTTTAGCTTTAAATACATTTTCATACCTTATGTTTTTTTGTAAAATTTTATTTTGGATCCTCCATTGTTAATTGCGTTGTTTAAAGACCTCAAGTTTTAAATAATTTTAATTAATAGCAATCATTAACATATATAATAGTTGAAGCTCTTAAATAATTGTCCTAAATTGAAAGTGATCGGCTTCAAAAATGTCCTAAACTTAAATTGTTGTAAAAATCGAAGGTCTTAAATTTTCTCATTTATAATGGAGGTTTAAAATCAATTTTTTGGGAAAAATAGAGGATATGGCACATCCAATTAACTCTACACTTGAATTTTACTAAAATGTACGTCCAGGTAGATTGTGGGAGCTTATTGTGCTTTGTTTGAAAGAAAATAAAAGAAAGGCAAACTAAAATTCCTAGTTTTTTTTTTTTCAGCAGCCTAAATAATACCAGAATATAAAAGAACTGCAAAAATAGAGCAAAACATGGAATACCCAAACCTATTAGAGGGCACCTAGAAAGCACGGGTGCGGTAATCCGACACCCAGTATGGATGCGGCTGTCTTTAAATTAGTACACACCTAGTGTAGGCGCAGCTGCCTTTCCAAAGAGTCTGTGCTTCCTAGGAGGGCACATTGGCTATCTTGAAACAAAACGCAATCTTGTAATTTAAACTTGTAGATGAAGATGGGAAGATATGGTCAATTTTCTTTGGAAAAACTAAGTTCAACATAGAAAGATTTATAATGACAACAATTATTTTATTGATTGGAATGATAGCTAAGTGTAATTAATTCCCTGAACTAAACTGTAGTAATTTTCAACAAATTATTATTGCAGACATTCAAATTTGTACTTATTGGCACTTGAAATTTCGAGATAGAATTTGCACTTCATATTGGGCTATATACCGATGCATTATTTTGGCTACCCGTAGCTAGCTTTATTGAGTTAGTTTGTCAGAAGAGTAAGTCTTGGAGTTCAAACAAATCTCACAAACACAATCCACAATGTCAATGGATCCCATCAGGAGAGAGATAGACACATTGTAGCATTTGTGGATTGTGTTTGTGAGATTTGTTTATGCCCAAAGACTTATTCTTTTAGAATAGCTGAAAACACATTTAACTAGTGTGCTCCGGTTGCTTTATAAACATAAGTAAACTAAATAGAGACCTATAATAGAGAAGTTTTTGCATACCTTCAAGTACCATGTGGCATGCCTGCGTGATACCCTGTAGCCAATAAGAATAGCTCATTTGAGTAGGACCTACAATCTCTATATGTGATCTCATCCCAATAAGCCAATCATATTGGATGCAAGGTACCACACAGATGCTAGACCCACTCTTGCGCCCACACCTCTAACCACACTGAGGGACTAACTTGCAAAAAAAATTCTGATGGGGCCCACAACTTACATGTTGGCTGGCTTATTTTGGCTCAATATATAAATTTTGGAGGGAATGAAAAAAATCCCCAAATCTGCTTTAGCCCTAGCCCGACCACTCCCACCTCCAAGCGATCAACCCGACGATGGCGAAACCAAGCGGCCGGCGAACCAGTACGGTGACGACGCACACCTCCTGCCGGTGAACCAGTCCGGCGACGGCTCCAGCTCTCTCTCTCTCTCTGCATTATGGTACTCTCTCTATATATATCTATCTATATATTTATATACACACATAAATGTTCGAAGAAGAAGAATAAAAATTAAAATGCAATCTGTATTCTATTTTGTAGAAGAAAAAAAAAGACTTGGGGCAACAACCCAACATTTTATTTGGATTTGGAAGAAGAAAAAAAAATTGAGATCTTGCCCATAAACATCTGAAGGCATGAACATTTTGAACATTTTGAAATGTTAGAGTTGACTTCTGAAGGCATAAACTTTGCTGAGCTTGTTAATTGGCTACTACAATGAAATTAGATGTTTTCAAAAAAATTAGTCTATAATCTGTACAAAGATCCAATGGCCATTTTAGTGGGTTTTGTTTTTGTGGTCTTGATTTAGTGGGTCTTGATTTTGTGTACAATTTGTTGGGGCTTCTGCATTGCATTGTGCTGCATTCCATCTAATAAAAACTTTTTTGTTTATTTACATATGTTGGTCTAGAATTTGGGGTGCCTGGAAGAAGAAGAAGAAGAAAAAAAAATTGAAATGCAATCTTTATTCTAATTTGTAGAAGTTGAAATGTTAGATAATTTGACACACACACACACACACACACACAAAAAAAAAAAAGAGGCATCTATTAACAAGTTAAAATAAAGACAGTCACACAAACGAAAAAAAAAAAAAATAAATTGATGTTATCTTTTTCAGCTTCTCCATCCCTAATTGAGTTGCAAATGGAAGAAGAAGCATCAAGTGGTTATATAGGTGTGGTTGATACTATAATTGAGATTGAAAATGAGAATGAGAATGAGAATGAGAATGAGAATGATATAGTAACAGCTGTAGAAAATAAAATAGATGAGCCAAAGGAGGGGATGGAGTTTGATTCTGTGGATGAGCTAATGGCGTATTATACAAGCTATGCCAAAGAAAAAGGTTTCGCTGTGGCTAAAAGAAGCTCTAAAAAAGTGGGAGGGCATTTGGCACACGTTCATATAGAGTGTACTCGTGCTGGCACCACCAACATTAAATCAAGCAACCCGTTGAAAATGCGCCCCAACTCCAAAATCCAATGCCCAGCTAAGCTTAAGGCATTTTTTTCTCGTAATGAAAAGTGGTGTGTGAGGGATGTTGAACTTGCCCATAACCATGAAATGTCCAGGAAAATCCCGATATTTCAAATGCAATAGGTTCTTGGAACCACATGTGAAAAAAAGACTTTTATTGAATGACAAAGCTGGAATTAGAATGAATAAGAATTTTAATTCATTAGTGGTTGAGGTAGGGGGGCATGAGAATCTGTCATTTGTAGAAAAAGATGTCCGAAACTATATCAATAAAGTTAGGCATTTACAACTTGTGGAAGGTGATGCGAATGCAATGTGCAACTATTTTTCGAAAATGCAGTCTGATAATTCTAATTTCTTCTACCTGATGGATTTAGACGAAAAAGGGGCGCCTGAAGAATGTTTTTTGGGCAGATACAAGAAGTAGAGCAGCGTTCAAAGAATTTGGGGATGCTGTTACATTTGACACAACATACTTGGTTAACAAATACGACATGCCATTTGTGCCTTTCGTAGGAGTGAACCATCATGGGCAGTCAGTATTACTTGGGTGTGGATTGATATCAAGTGAAGACACTGCTACCTTTACTTGGTTATTTCAGTCCTAGTTAAAATGTATGTCTGAATGTCCGCCTAAAGCAATAATTACCGATCAAGATAGAGCCATGCAAAAGGCAATAGAGTATGTTTTCCCAAATGCACGACACCGATGGTGCTTATGTCATATCATGAAGAAGTTGCCTGAAAAGCTGAAAGGGTACAACCAATATGAATCACTCAAATGGTGTATGCAAAATGTTGTCTATGATTCATTGACAGTGGAAGAATTTGAAGATGGTTGGAGCAAGTTCATTGATAAGTATCAACTACAAAGCAATGTGTGGTTACTTGGGTTGTATGATGAGAGGAATCGGTGGGAACCTGCTTTTGTGAAGGATACTTTCTGGGCAGGAATGTCAACCACCCAAAGAAGTGAAAGTATGCATGCTTTCTTTGATGGCTACATCAACTCCAAAACAACTTTGAAACAGTTTGTTGAGCAATATGAGAATGCCTTGGCCAAAAAGATAAAAAAATGAAAAGCAAGAAGAATTCAATTCATACAACTCATGCTTCCCATGTGCAACTCAATTAGGGATGGAGATGATTTTTCAAAGTGTTTACACGCGGACAAAATTTAAAGAGTTTTAGAACGAGATGTTTGGAAAGATTTCTTGTCCTTTGTCTATGATTAAAGGGGATGTTGGCTTTAACGAATATGAAGTACACGACCGGGTTCGACTTGGAGAAGCATATCGGTCTACAACATTCAAGGTAATTTTTAAGGATGAAACCGATGAAGTAAACTGTAATTGAAGGTTGTTTAAGTTTAGAGGAATCATGTGTAACCATCAACTTATGGTACTTGGTGAGACACCGATTTATGATGATGTACCTTCCAAGTTCATCCTAAAAAGATGGAGTAAGAATGTCAAAAGGGGACACACTAAAATTCGGATCAGTTATGATAATTGGTCGGATAGACCTGAAGCACATCGGTTTGATAAATTGTCTCATGTATTCTTTGAGGTATGTGATGTAGTAGCAGATTCTGAAACTTGGTCTACTGAGGTAATGACACAGTTACTACAAATGAAAGAGAGGTACAGAGAAAATGTTGATATTGATGGAAGCAACTTGCATAAGGATTCAACCTCATATGGGGATTGTATTGGGATATCTAAAGAGAGTACGAATATACTTGATCCTTTAGTTACTCGTAGTAAGGGGAGACCGCCAAGTAAAAGAAAAGTTGGTAATGTTAAAAAAGCGGTTAAAAAAAAAGCAAAACCAATAAAGAATACAAGTGCATCGAAAACTATACAGGTTGGACAATAGTTACTCTTTTTTTTTAACATAACCCAAATATATAAATTTTTGCAATTAATTTTTAGTTTATATTTTGTAGGGATATGGTACACAAGAAAGTATTGTCTTCGATTCGTTATTCATTCGGCCAAATATGGGAGTTGGAGGACACTTTGCATTTTAACCAAATATAGGAGTTGGAGGACACTTTGCATTTCAACCAAATATTGGAGTTGGAGGACACTTTGCATTTCCACCAAATATGGGAGTTGGAGGAAACTATGCATTTCAACCAAATATGGGAGTTGGAGGAAACTATGCATTTCAACCGAATTTGGGGAACTTTGCATTACTACCAAATATTGGACCTGGAGAGATGGATGGTAGACAATTTCAAGTATGCACTTTGCTTATTTCAATGTTGTACACTTTCATCATGCTATCTAAATTGTGTTAATTTCCTTCTCAAATTGTTTAATATTCATTTTGTATAGGGTTATCAAAATTCATTTTGGAGGGTGGATTATGATTTCACAAGTATACCCCATCATCTTCAGACAGAGGATTAGATACCGAAGAGAATGAAGACGAAGGAGGAGTTTAAATGGGCGCCAAGTGATTTGTTATTTAGATTAGTTGAATTAGTAACATTGGCAAAACTATGTATGTTTGGATGATGGAACTTTGTAACATTGGCAAAACTATGTATGTTTTAAACTATATATTTTTGGATGATGGAACTTTGGCAAAACTACTTCTTGCTTATGCTAAAGTTATTAGCTTAGACTATCATAGCATGATAGTATCCAAAATTGCATATTCACAGAGTTTATTGTTAAAATAACGAAGGAGACTTTGTCAATTTTTTTATTTCTTAATACAAGTGAAAGCATAGCATTGTTTTTAAGGACCATTACATTATAAACATTACTTAAATACAAGTGAAAGTATAGCATTGATTATAATGACCATTACATTACAAACATAACATAAATACATGTGAAAGCATAGCATTGTTTACAACCATTTCTTCAATAAGCACCCATTACAACATTTACAAACATTACTTAAGTACAATAACAGTTGAATTTCATCCCCTTACAAACATTACTTAAGTACAAGTTCGTATCATTGTTTACAACCCTTTGCCCTTTGCCCATTTAGCCACATAGTAAAGCATAGAACAAGAACAACAATAAACAAAAATTTCCACTTCTTCTCTCTTACTATTAGCACTTCATTTTTTCTCCGTAGATCATCTGCAATTCTTTCTAAGTTGTCTTCCCTCGATTGCATTTCCATCATTCTTTCTACAATGTCAAGTTCATTTCCCCTTTGAAATGTAGGTGGATCATACCATTCGAAGAAGTCACAATGCATGTTAGACCTATAATTTTTACACCCATAAAAAAGTCGGCTCGGATTATTTCGTGTTTGTGATCTCCTTAGTGGAGATTTAGAGCCGCAATAGCACAAAACTTCTTGACGTGAATTAGACGAGTAGTGACTTGACCCTGCACTATCCATTTGTTTCCTGAAAAATATGAACAAGTTGTGATTATCAATGAGCTGTAAACTTATTTGAGTTATACGCAAAACATCATTATTTGGAGTTGCAACTTGAGTGTTAAAAATATTGAGATATCTTAACCTGTTATCTAGGTGCCTGTTATAGGTTCCCTTCAAGAAGATAGAGATTGTGTGAAGTTCTGAAAAACTACTCAAGAATTGGAGTATAAAAATCTAACAAAAATTGGTGATTCACGGCACAATCAACTCCGAACTATGTATACATGAATGGCGAAACACAAAAGTATGGGTTAGTAGCAGTGGTCATAAAAACACTTTAAAAAGCTTCACCAGATGAATTAAAATGCTAACTTTCATAAGCAAAACCCAAAGCCATGGCCTAGTCATTAGATCAAAATGCAGATTCTGCTCAGTGGGTAAAGTCAGTCCATGTTTGACAACAGCATAATACAACTAAGGCAAATCTACTTACACTCATGTTGTAAAGCTAAACAGCTAACAAAATCAACACAAAAATTGAGTGCACTACATATTACTCTCTGAGATCTAATATTCAGTTAGTTGGTCATTCCATCTAAAAAGTATCAAAGATGTTTATGTCCACACAAGGAAGAGTCATTCTTCTGTAGTACAAAGTTGCAGCTCAAATTTGTGTTTATTATTCATTGTTTATATCAAGACAATGTTTGATGTTCAAACCAGTCTAGTTGTTTTACTCTTGGAATCAACACAACATATTGTATAGCACATTAGAGAAGTTTCTACTTTCTAGTGACCACTGCAGTTTCATGATAAAATGTTGGGTTGTTGCCCCCAGTCTCAAATTTTTTTTCTTCTTCCAAACCCAAATAAAATGTTGGGTTGTTGCCCCAAGTCTTCTTTTTTTCCTTCTACAAATTAGAATAAAGATAGCATTTCAATTTTTCCTTCTTCTTATTCCAGGCACCCCATATTCTAGACCAACATATGTAAATAAACAAAAAAAAAATATTAGATGGAATGCAGCACAATGCAATGCAGAGCACCAACAAATTGTACACAAAATCAAGACCCACTAAATCAAGAGCACAAAAACAAAACCCACTAAATTGGCCACTGGATCTTTGTACATATTATAGACTAATTTTTTTTTAAAACATCCAATTTCATTGTAGTAGCTAATTAACAAGCTTAGCAATGTTTATGCCTTTAGAAGTCTACTCAAACCACAAATGGGCAAGATCTCAATTTTTTTTTCTTCTTCCAAACCCAAATAATATGTTGGGTTGTTGCCCCAAGTCTTTTTTTTCTTCTACAAATTAGAATACAGATTTCATTTCAATTTTTATTCTTCTTCTTCTTCGAACATTTATGTGTGTATATAAATATATAGATAGATAGATGTATATATATAGAGAGAGAGTACTACAATGCAGAGAGAGAGAGAGCCGGAGTCGTCGCCGGACAGGTTCACCGGTAGGAGGTGTGCGCCGTCACCGGACTGGTTCGCCGGCCGCTTGGTTTCGCCGTCGTCAGGTTGATCCCTTGGAGGTGGGAGTGGTCGGGCTAGGGGTAAAGCAGATTTGGGGATTTTTTTCATTCTCTCCAAAATTTATGTATTGACCAAAATAAGCCAGCCAACATGTAAGTTGTGGGCCCCATCAGAAATTTTTTTGCAAGTTAGTCCCTCAGTGTGGTTAGATGTGTGGACGCAAGAGTGGGTCTAGCATTTTTGCCACATAGATATGCCATGTAGGGTATCATGAAGGTATACAAAATTTCCAACTATAATGTGCCACTTAAGAATATCATGCACTTTGTTTTGGAAACTTCCATTCCTAAATTCACATTAAAGAAGTAAATTGAGACTCATGCATGGTCTTGTAGTAGATGTGGTAATAAATTAACTGACTATACTAAGTACTAGGGCAGCACAAAAAACCCGCGACTCGAAGACCCTAGACCCAAGATTAAATAAACCCAACCAAACAGCCAAACCCTCAAAACGTCTTCTCATATACTGTCTCTCTCTCTCTCTCTCTAACGGTTTCAAGTTGCAAACACACACATATATAATTTTACATGTAAGTACGTTGATCTGACTCCAAACATATACCCAATCTATGTTTGTATATATATCTAAACATATAATATACAAACAGATATGATTGTATTGTATCCAATTTTGGTTTTTCTCTGAGTAATGGTGCTCTGTTTCTAGTTTCAAGTTCCAACCCTCCGTCATTGACTTTTTTTTATTCGATGAGTAAGCCTCCATCATTGACTAGTGGTTTAATTAGATCATCATAGCAATACACTTTCAACTTTCTAGTATAGCACTGAGAAATTAAGGTTAATACATGAAATTTCATCACTGTTTATCAATTCAAAAAAGCTTTTAGACAATTTTAGCTAACCTGATTTGATAGAAAATATCAAATTTCATTGGAACAGGAACTAATTGGGTAAACACAAGGAGGAGAAGTAGTTGTAGAATTTTAGCAATCTCTATTTTGAAGATTAAATTGATTATCAGAGAGAAGGGGGGTTTTGTAGAGAGAGAGAGAGAGAGAGAGAGAGAGAGTGAGAGAGAGAATAATCGTTACCCAGACCCGACTTGAACTGAACAAAAGTTACCGGGTCAGGCCGGTGGGTCCAAATCTCATCGATTTGGGTCTGGGTCTCAAATGTGAGAACCATTCATACTCGGGTCGGTTCTGATTCTATAGATACTCGACTCGACTCGACCCGACCCGACCGGACCGGACCCGACATATGTGCTACCCTCTAAGTACTATGGAGAAGTAGTGAATTGGAAGGCATAATATGCCCATGTTCTTTGCTCTGTCGCCAAAATGTTCTATTTTTCTTGAAACTAATTTGTAAAATCTATTGAATTTTTGATAAATTTTTTAATTCCATTTGATAAGGACTACATAGTCTAAACTATCATTGTCTATCAAACTAGCTAAAATTCACGATCTTACATATAGTGTCTATAGTATACAAGAGACAGTAACTTTAACTTGAGACAGTAACTTTAACTTGTGAGCAGTGGTTGTTTCTGGGATTCTATTAATGCAATGATAGCACTTACGTATGTCTCAATCTGTCGAGATCTACTGATGCCTCTTTCATGCTTTGTCATTTCTTTGCTTTCAATTTTTGGCATTTGTTAGCAAGTTTAGCAATAGCAAGAATCACCTCTTTCTAACCTTCAATCACAATAAGTGTCTCTAGAATTTCTGGGATGCGGCTCTGCTTCATTGATGATCGAAAGTGGATGAGCAAGCCTTCATCAGAATATTTCCTTGTAGAGATAGCTTTCAGCAAGGACTACGCCAAAGGCATAAACATCGCTTTTATCAGTAAGTTACCGTGAACGAAAGTACTCAGGGTCCAAGTAAACAAATGTATCGTGTGAGTACCACGGTGATTAAGTGGATTTTATTGTGATGTATGACCTTGAAAGTCCAAAATCGAACACTACAACCTTCAGGTTTTCATCCAGCAAAATGTTGCTATTCTTGATATCTCTGTGAATGCACATGAGTGTAAATAGGCAAGTGCTCCTACAACTTCTGATGCTATCTACAAACAATTTTCCCAAGATACTTTTGACTCATTTACATCATTATGGAGATGATATGATAGGGTTCCGTTAGATATATATATTCATATACCAATAATGGAACGTCATGTTCTAGACAATAATCTCGCAATGTTACGTTGGTTTATCCGTGGGAGAATGAAAACTTCGTTGATAAAATGGCCTACTTGATCTTCATCAATTATGTTAGATTTCTTGACAGCCACTATGCTTCCAACAGATAGCATCCCATTATTGATTGTACCATGTCCTCCCTTGCCAAGGACACGACTTCCACTAAAGTTGTCGATTGCCTTTTCCAACTCTTCTATTGTAAACACTTTAGTTTGGGTTCCACTTAACTTACTTGAAGAGATTTATTGTTGCAACAATAACCCTCCATTCTTCTTGAAGAACTTCTGCTTTATTAAATTTTCTTTCTCATCTCAAATTTCTGATACAACCAGAAAGCAATCACAATTACAAAGATAGCACAAGTTGTGATTCCACTTCCTTAATGAGCAAAAAGTGAGTACTATTTATAGAGAGAAAGGCGACTCGACCAAGAAAAGTCATCTCCCAAATTAAAGAGCTTCGGCTAATGTCTAAGAATATTAATCTTACACCTATATAAAGAGCTCGCCAATGGATGTCTCCTTTGGTTAGGTTTACATCTAAATCCATGTTCATTGCCATTGCTATTGTAACCTGGTGGGCAAGTGTAGAAATAGCTTCCTGGCTTATTAATGCAAAGAGCTTCCTTTTAGCAAAGATTGTTGTTTGAACCTTTGGACTCATCAATTACTGTAGGGAAATCAAAACAACATAAATGGTGCAAGATATCTTCAAGATAGAATGTAGAAAAGGATTGGACTACTAAACAGTTCTCAAGGATTGTTCCCTTATGCTTCTGCTTGAGAAGGGTTTATAAAAAAAAGGAGGATAAAATAAAAGAAGGACGATTCTAGGGTTCATGTAGATTAATCATATACACACATGCATACTAGTTTAGTATAGGTGACTTACCTAGTGGAATAACCCAACGGATCATTGTTCGGCATTGTTACAAGCCTGAGGATGAAACCCACGTACTGCTGCGGTCTTTGAGCCTCAGTGTGCTCTATTATACTTTGCATAAGACGTGAAGATCACTACTAGAGCGGTCCTCATATGTGTCACATGCTAAATCCCAAGGCTCCAATGTTTACAGCCTAGAGAGAGAAAACGTGAGAGAGAGGGGGGAGAGAGAGAGGTGGCCGGCTTCTAGGGTATGTAAGAGGTTAATCCTAGTTGTGTGTGCAATATGTATATAGACACAAACCTATAAAAGCCTTAGGTCTCTAAAACCAAGGACCATTGGACTCGGTCCAATGTATGTGGGTGTACTAATTACCCCCACATACAGGGAAATAGAACGTACGACCTTACAAAAAGAAAGTACATCTGCAGGAGTGTAATACCAAGTCAACACCATAACCAGCAAGACACATCACTCGGAAGCATCTCATGTATGCCTTAGATGGTTCAACCATACCAGACACAGCATTCTCAATCCCTAAAAAGAATTGCTACACCACCTCAATATATTGTACTCATGACAAATATACGATTGTCGCAGGCCTGTAATTAATCACAAAACATGGTGTGTTATTGAATGGACTTCCTTGAGCCCACATGTCAATCCGACTATCTTGACCGCTTTCCCAGACACACCCTATAGAACGGAATCTTCTCTTCATCCTAGGATAGCATGCTAAAGTATCTATCATCAAGCATCCTCTTCATGACATACTCTCAAGTCATGAAGGCAACCAGTTTGTTGGATAACCAATGTCTTGGATATGCTACGTGGCTCACACAGCAATGAAAAGGAATCCATTCATTGCTCCATAGTCCATCGCAAAAGCACATATAGTATGAAATGTATGCTATGGCGTTCTTCCATAAAAACGAGCATGTCACTCTGTGTTTGGAAAAACAAGTAACGCTATATGAATCTTAGTCTAGACGTTACACAAAATGTCTAACCTGAATTTTCTAGCACAGTTGCCCATCTGGCGCCCGTCTATAAACTCACATTAACGCTACAAAGAGTCGTGGAATCTCTCTATACCAAATATAAAGGTCTCATCTTAGCTACATCTAAGGCGACATAAAGAGATAATAAGGGTTTATATCTAGCTTGCTATTCTTATACTGCATAGATTTAAGTGTTCTAGCTCACATTCTAAGCGCTATGGTCATACATGTCCTACCTAGATATCTAAGCGCCATAAATACAAATGTCTCATCTTGCTCGCCATCTATGTGTCATGGACACACATGTCCTAGTTTGTTATCTTGGCACCAAGGTGAATCACCAGTGTGAGCAGGTCGATTTAAGGCCGGTGATATAATAGAAATGTGCATTCATTCTATTCATATAACAAATATATATGTATGGAATTAGTTTATTGTTAACTGATAATAAAACTTGAATAATAATGTCAATACCACAATAAATGTCTAAGCATATCAAATCCCCCATTGGAGATATGCCTCAAGACAACTTCCCTTTGCGCGAACTGCATCTCAAATGTGGCAAAAATGAATGTCCATGTATTAGAATGGTTTTTGATGTCTTTTGCATATGCTCAGGCTTATATGCTAACACTATAGATGAGCACAAGCTCATCATTATAAGGTGAAGATCCTAGCCACTACAACCAAAACAGCTTCTCAATCAACTGGCAAGCACACCACAACTTATGCTTCAATTACTGACAACATATGGCAAGATCCACAGTCCTACGAACATATCACATGATCTTCTTCACTACTTGATCGGGAGAGAACAAATCCTAATTATACGCCTTAATTCACATTTGTTAGCTATTTTTATCCTATTTTTGTGTAGTTTTACTTTATTTTCAATTTTCTGTCAGGTTTTAGAAGAAAACTAGGATTTCAGGTTAAATAAGGAGAAAAAGCAAGAAGAAAGAAGCTGAAAAAGACACATCGCGCGCGCGGCCCGCTCATGCGAGTTCCCAGAATTCGCTCGTGCGATCCGCCCGCGCGACCTTCCCAATTACGCGCTCGCGAGGCCTGCTCGCGCGATCCGTAAAAAAAACCAAAGTTGCATATTTTGCTATACTGAAGAATCCTGTGCAAACGAAACTGCTTAATGACGTCCGGATTGGAAATAACAGTTGTTTTAGTTAGTTTAGGGATAGGAAAGCTTCCAAAACTCCTTGTAAAATCTATATATACTTAGTTTTTATAATTTTTTAGGGTTACACATTCTTTCATAGAGAGCTTTTGAAGGCAAGAGGAAGGAGAAGAGCAAGCTTGAAGATCTCTAATGGCGTCCATCAACTCAATCTTCATGCTTTCACCCACCATGTGCAACTAAACTCCTAATCTAGGGTTTCAATGAAACCCTAGCTATGTAAAGGGGGATTTTCTATGCTTCTCTAATTTAGGGTTTATGTATTGGATAGTGATTGTATGTTGGTGGATTATTTATAATCAGTTTTTAATGTTAATAATTAAGAGTATTTTGGATCTATTCTTGTCTTAGATTTTTCCTTATGCTTATTGAACTCAATAGTCCTTGATTTCTGTGATTGATAGGAGTATTTACGTACAATGGTGCTTATGTGATTGTGATGTTTACATCTCCTATAATTCATGCTTAGGAAAGATGAGTTATACTACACCCTAGTTATAGGTAGATAATTCATGTGAACCATAGATGGGTTATGCTTAGATTGAACTAACAATATCTTCTTGACGATATCATCGGGCTTGTAGCTACGATAGATCATAACTATCCAAACATAGAACTTAGAATAGGAAGTATAGACCCCCGATGCAAAGTTAGTGGTGGATTTGTAATCCTAGATCTCATCTCTATATATTCAACAATTCTCAATTTAGCGTACAGGTTTATTTAGATTTAATTCTAGACTTTATTTCCATAATTTCATAGTTTAAATTAGTAGTAATAATCAAATTATAAATCAACCAAACTTCAGATTTTCTTATAATTAAATAGATTACATTTTATTAATTAAAGGATAAAAATTAATCAATCTCTGTGGATTCGACCTTTACTTTCACTACTACAAATCCTTAGAAAAGTAAAGTACACTTTGCATATCTTGATTTTGACAACATCAATTTTTGGCGCCGTTGCCGGGGATTGAAATAATTTTTGTCATCAATTATTAGAATCATAATCTACTTAGTTAGTAAATATTAGTGTGTCTATTTGATTTTCTTTGTTTCTAATTTTATTTTCGACTCGCTGAAATTATCCTTGTTTGCAGACTTCAAATTATCAATTCTAGCACAATCGAGTTGAGCAGTTGTGCACGTCAACGGAGCTTACGCGGACCTGAAAATTAAAAAATTGCAGTCAATTTAAAATACCAAGTAAATTCATTATTTAAATTTCGCATCGAACCACTGTAAGTCAGGGCACTGAGACGCAATACTTGCATTAGGGTAGGTGTGGAGTGAGCATTGCATTAGCTAGGAAACCCGGGGCGCTGGGCTTGACGCAATCATTGCATTACAGGATAATTTCATGCATCATATTAGTCTTGTGTGCTTGCATGCTTGGTTATTAGCGTAGCTATTTTTGTTTCAATTGAGTCAGTCCTTAGTTTATGTTTGGTACTCGTTCAAGCAAACCTAAATTAATTCCACTTAATCTCGAACTTGAACGCACACTTAGAGTCCTTAGGTCATCAACACAAGCTTTGAGAGCTAGGTTTATGTTAAACGACGAGACCAAATCGGAACCGTCATCTTCGTTTGAATCAGAAATCCGAAGTGCCCTTAACCGTTTAAGAAAAACTAAAACGATAAAAATTGAACCGTTTCCAATGGCCGATTTTGGACATAACAGGAATAATGGAAATAATCAGAATAATGGGGATAATCTTAACATACCCCCATCACCACCGTTAAAGGATTGTTTTACTCCTACCGCCTACACACCACCGTCGGTTATTGCATTACCGGAAGTGACTGCAACCTACTTTGAAATCAAATTGTTAACTATTGCGCTCCTTCCGTCATTTCACGGTCGTGTTAAGGAAGACCCTTATAATCATCTAGGCGAATTTCAGGGTATCTGTGCGACTTTAAAAATTCAGAACTTAACGGATGATGAGTTAAAAATGCGTCTTTTTCCGTTTTCACTTAAAGACAAAGTGAAGTACTGGCTCCAATCTTTGGCGCCAAATTCAATAAGAACATGGGATGACTCGCAGACTACGTTCCTACAAAAAAATTTCCCCATTACTAGAACGAATCAGATTAGAAAGTCAATAACTAATTTCACAATGCAAGATGGGGAAACACTTTATGATACATGGGAACAGTTTAAAGAACTCTTACGTTCTTACCCTCATCATCAGATACCCAAATGGCAGCTGGTATAACTCTTCTATGAGGGATTAATTCCCGCCGTTCGTAACACTGTCGACGCTATTTGTGTGGGGACGTTCCTCCACAAGAGTGCCGACGAAGCATGGAAGATATTTGAAACATTAAGTGAAAACTCTATGCACCAAGCTGCATCTGTACGACCTGAGGGACACCTTCCACCGCACCCAAATAGAGAGGCTAAAGTTGAGTCTAATCATTCTTATGAAATCCAAGAACTAAACAGAAAAATGGACCAACTCATGATGATGGGCCGCATGCAAGGCCCACCTCCTCCTGCTGAAGTATGCCAGTTATGCTCAGATTCGTCACATTCGACATTAGCATGTCCGTCCGTGTCCCAGTTTCTGAAATTTATCGAACAACATATAAATGCTGTCCAAAAGTTCCAACGACCCACTTCTAACCCCGCAAGTTATAAACCGGACTCGATATGGGGACCTCACCTAAACCTTTCATGGAACTCTAATAGTGAGAAACCATATTCGAAACCCGATACGACGAATTTTCCTAATGCGTATAGGCCACAATATAATCAGTATAAGCAGCCTCAAAATCAACAAAATCAATACCAATAGCCTCCCTTCCGCGCTACTCCTCCTAGGGATAAAACTTTCGAAGAGAGCGTGTTGGCGTCATTAAAAAACCTAGAGGCTCAATCACAATCACAGTCGCAACTTGTTAACTCTCACACGCAATCAATAGCTAAATTGGAATCCCAGATGGGACAACTTGCTAATACCTTAAATCGTCGTAATGAGGGAAAGCTACCAATTCAACCGGTCCAAAACCCTAAGGGACAATATGAGGTGAGCTCGACAAGTGATCAAGTTAACGCGGTGTCGACTAGAGCGACTGAGCGTCCGAAGGAGATTATACCTCCTCCCGAATCTCAAAAAGATAAGAGTAAAGGAATTAGTATGGAACAAGATGGAGATAATGATAAGGTTACGAAGGACCCTATTCCTGTGGTACCTAATACGTCTAAAGCGACAAATCCATCAAGTTATGTACCTAGAATGCCATTCCCTCCAAGCGTGGATGTCCCAGCGCACTTCTCGAAGAAGGGAACACATTCGGAAGATATTCTTGAGACATTTAAAGAAGTAAAGATCAACATTCTATTACTGGACGCTATTAAGCAAATACCTCCATACGCTAAATTTTTAAAAGACTTTTGCACGTAAAAGAGAAAATCTAGAAACCACTTATCTAAGAAAGTCTTTCTAACATAAAAGGTTTGCTCCATGTTTAATCACAACACTCTAAAATATAAGGACCCGGGTACTCCAACCATCGCTTGTCACATCGGTGATAAATACATTCATCGGGCCCTTCTTGATTTAGGAGCGAGTGTGAATCTGCTACCCTATTCAGTATATGAACATTTGGGTTTAGGAGAACTAAAACCGACTGCAGCCACCTTACAATTAGCCGATAGGTCAATTAAAGTTCCACGGGGAGTAGTAGAAGATGTATTGGTCAAAGTTGATAGATGCTATTATCTGGTAGATTTTATCATTCTAGACACCGAACCAGTCCTAGATGCTAGTAAACAAGTCCCAGTCATTCTAGGGCGTTCTTTCCTAGCCATGGCTAATTCTATTATTAACTGTAGGACTGAAGTGATGGATATAACTTTTGGTAACATGACCGTGTGTCTTAACTTCTTTAATGCATCTAATCCACCATATAGAGATGATGAAGAGGCAGACAGCTATGCCATAGGCTAAATTGATGAATTGGTCAAAGAGGCAACGCCTTTGATGTTGACTAAGGAAGCTTTGGAAGCATGCCTATCTCATTTCAGTTTTAATGAGTTCAACATTGACACAAATATTGAAGATGTGAACACTTTATTGGAATCGGTAAACACGCCTTATGCGCTTCCATGGAAACCTAAAATTAAGGCTTTACCGCCTTTGGCACATGAACCAGCATTACCATCCACTAAGTGTCCCCCGATGCTCGAACTCAAACCATTGCCAGATTCTCTGAAATATGCATTCCTAGGATCTAATGCAACTCTCCTAGTTATAATCGCGTCAAATTTAACTGAAATTCAGGAAGTACAGTTGTTAGAGGTTCTAGGTAATCATAAGAAGGCGATTGGATGGACGGTCGCCGATTTAAAAGGAATTGATCCGTCAGTTTGCATGCATAGAATAAATTTAGAAGAAAATGCTAAACCATCTAGGGAAATGCAACGACGTCTTAACCCTAACATGAAAGAGGTGGTTATGAAGGAAGTTATAAAACTCTTTGATGTAGGTATTATCTTCCCGATCTTCGATAGTAATTGGGTCAACCCAACTCAGGTTGTCCTAAAGAAACCAGGGATTACGGTTGTACCAAATGAAAAGGGAGTCCTTATACCCACCCGTCAAACTACTGGTTGGCGGGTATGCATTGACTATAGAAAACTTAATACGATGACTCGTAAGGATCATTTTCCTCTCCCATTCATCGATCAAATCCTAGAACGTCTGTCCGGTCAGAGCTATTATTGTTTCTTAGATGGATACTCTGGTTATAACCAAGTGCCTGTCTATCTCGATGACCAAGAAAAGATGACGTTCACATGTCCTTTTGGAACCTTTGCTTACCTTCGTATGCCGTTTGGTTTGTGCAATGCACCGGCAACCTTTCAACGGTGTATGATGGCAATTTTCTCGGACATGGTTGAGAAATTTCTCGAAGTATTTATGGACGATTTCTCAGTTTTCGGACCTACATTCGATGAATGCCTTCAAAATCTTACGAAAGCCTCGCCCGTTTCAAGGAAGCAATTTGGTATTGAGTTGGGAAAAGAGCCATTTCATGGTTCAAGAGGGAATAGTCTTGGGTCACGTTGTTTCCAAGTGAGGTATAAAGGTTGATAAAGCAAAAATCGAGTTAATAGACAAACTTCCACCGCCATCGTCCATTCGTTAGATCCGTTCCTTCCTAGGTCATGTCGGCTTTTATAAACGATTTATCAAAGACTTTAGTAAAATTTCACGCCCTTTGTGCAACCTTCTTGCCAAGGATGTCCCTTTTGTCTTTGACAACGAATGCCTGAAGGCTTTTGAAATTTTGCGAACCTTACTATCCACGACTCCGGTAATACAATCCCCTGATTGGTCTTTACCATTTGAATTGATGTGTGATGCTTTCCATTATGCCGTTGGAGCCGTTCTGGGACAAAAAGTTAATAAAGTTCCTTACGTAATTTATTATGCAAGTAAAACACTAAATGACGCGCAATTGAACTACATGACTACTGAAAAAGAATTACTTGCGATTGTGTTTTCCCTCGACAAATTCCGTTCATACTTATTGGGATCAAAGGTCATTGTGTATACCGATCATGCTGCATTACGTCATTTATTGAATAAGAAAGAAACGAAACCGAGATTAATCCGATGGATTTTACTCCTTCAGGAGTTTAATTATGAAATACGTGATAAAAAGGGTTCTAAAAATGTTGTAGCTAACCACTTGACCCGAATTCTTGTAGAATCCACCGATATTACCCCTATAATGGATTTGTTTCTGGACGAGCAATTATTTGCTTTATCTACCGTAAATCATCCGTGGTTTAGTGACATCGTTAATTTCTTAGCTACAGGACATATCCCGCATACGTGGTCTCGTTTAGAAAAAGATCGGTTCTTTTCTCAAATTAAACATTATTACTGGGATGATCCACTGTTATTTAAACACTGTTCTGATCAAATTATATGACGTTATGTTTCAGAAAGTGAGTTCAATTCTATATTAAACTTTTGTCACTCTCTAGAATGCGGAGGACACTTTGGTGGCCGTCGAACGGCCGCTAAAGTCCTCCAAAGTGGATTATATTGGACAACACTGTTTAAAGACGCACATGAATTCTGTCAGAACTGCGTACGTTGTCAACAAACAAGTAACATGTCACGTCGTGATGCGATGCCCATGACCCCAATCCTTATTATAGAAATATTCGATGTGTAGGGCATCGACTTTATGGGTCCGTTTCCCTCGTCTTGTGGTTTCGAATATATTTTAGTCGCGGTCGACTATGTTTCTAAGTGGGTGGAGGCAGTGGCGACGAGAACCAACGACCATAAAGTTGTGGTTTCTTTTATTAAAGATCATATATTTTGTCGATTCAGTACGCCACGGGCAGTTATAAGCGATGGGGGAAAACATTTCTGTAATCGTTACTTTGAAGCCCTTGTTCGGAAATATTCCGTCACCCATAAAGTAGGAACCACGTACCATCCGCAAACCCAAGGCCAAGTTGAAGTTTCAAATCGAGAAGTAAAAATTATACTAGAAAAAACGGTACGTCCAGACCGGAAAGATTGGTCACAACGACTGACCGATGCACTTTGGGCATATTGTACAGCTTTTAAAACCCCTATTGGAATGTCTCCTTACCGACTAGTATTTGGAAAAGCGTGCCACCTACCGGTGGAACTTGAACATCGATCCTATTGGGCCATAAAAATGCTTAACCAAAATATAAAAGCGGAAGGATGTCATCGTAAAATTCAATTACAAGAATTGGAAGAATTGAGAAATGAGGCATATGAGGATTCAAAAATCTATAAAGAACGTTCGAAAGCGTTCCACGATAAGATGATCATAAGAAAAAATTTTGAGGTCGGACAGCGCGTTTGGTTGTTAAATTCAAAATTAAGGTTGTTCCCGGGTAAGCTACGTTCCCGTTTGGACGGTCCGTTTATAATAACGCAAGTGTTCCCGCATGGAGCAATTGAAATTCAAGATGCAAATAGTGGAACACCATTTAAAGTAAACGGACAACGGCTTAAGCCGTACCGTTCTGATAAGGTAGAGGAAAGAGAAATCAAGTCAATAGATCTGGTTGACCCGGTCTATCTCAACTGAGCACGTGCATCGGTCGAGCTAGCGACGTAAAACTTAGCGCTTCTTGGGAGGCAACCCAAGCTTTTATTAAAATTTTCTTTAGTTTTGTTCATTTCTAGGAGTTTTTGGCCAATGTCTGAGCTTTTTGAATGCCCAAAATATAAAAATTTTAACTTTTACAACACTTAACCAAGAAAAAAGAAGAGAAAATTGAGAATTGGACATCTCGCGTGCGCGGCCTGCTCGCGCGAAATTTTGCTCGCGCAAGGTATCCCCTTAGACAAAAATTTTGAAAATTTTGAAACCAAGCCTTAGCTTTGGTTCGCGCCTCAAATCGCGCGAGCGAAACCCTAGTTGGAGCAGTCCACTTGCGCGGATTTGAGACTTAGGAATTTTTTCAGACAAACAAAAAATAGACCTCAGCTTCTCCTCGAGGAGGGATCCGCACGCGCGAAGCTTGCTTGCACGGTCCGCTCGCGCGAGGAGCCCGTTCCTTTAAATAAAGGGATGAGCCCTAATTTTTCAGAAAACCCTCAAATCTCTCTCTGCGTCTCTCCCTCTCGCGATCTCTCTCTTCTCTCACTTCCCTCCACAAACCACCACCACGAACCACCGTCGGCCATCATCACCTTCACCACACTACCACGAGCTACCGCCGGACCACCATACACCACCGCCGCCGCTATTTCATCGCCACAAATCGCGGCATTCGTTATCGGCGTTCTCTTTCTCTATATACAGGTATATACATATGTATGTACGTATATAAATAGATATATATGGTTCACAGTCCGAATTGATTTCAATAGATATATATATACCTACGTTTATATACATATACACACACCCACACACTGATATATAACTAAACACAAACCCTAACAATGAATTAGGGTGTGGGTTTTGGGGGAATTTCAGTACCCACATGTTCATATACATATATCTATATTTAAGCAAACCCTAACTTTTGATCCATATATACATACATAGATTGGTACATACATATTTCTATATGTACATATTTTAATATCTGCTCAAACTTAGGGTATCCCTTTTCAAGATATAATTATATATATTCATACACAGATTTACAGATATATATATATGTTTATACATATTTACATACACAGATACCATATATAAGCACATATGTTTGAGAACTAGGGTTTCTAATCAGGTGGATACACGACAAATTTGGGGGTTTTCAAGACACTAACCTCATCTACACACTCAACCCGAATTTTATACCAGATATTTTTGAGTTCATATGCACGTTCACTCTTAAATTGTATTTAGGGATTTTCTTTTGTCTGCATGTGTGTGCACAAATATGAGTTCACCTAAGCTCGTTCATGTATATAGATACTGGCCCAAGAGCGTGTGAAGTCAATCCGACCTTTAGCCTTGATTAGGGTAGAATTTAAAAAAAAAAAAGAGAATAATAATAAAAGGAAACAAAATTTTGGACTCAAATAGTTGGTTGTGTTTCAAATTCTAGATTAAGTTTTAGGGGCGCACTTTTGATTAAGGGTTGTTTGTGATCAATTTTTGATTAAGGTTGTGTTTCAAATTCTAGATTAAGGTTTAAAGTACCAACACTGCTTTCACACCCTAATTCTCAACACCCTAAGGTATAGAGACTATACACACACAGATACGAAGTCTCGAACGTTAATCCCTATCTACACACAAGTAAGACTTGCGGACTCGTACACATAAACATTTACAGAATCCGACCATTCAATTGGGAAATAATCGTAGAGTAATCGCACTATCGTGCTCATTGCTTTTCACATTCTAATGAGTACGTATAAGTCAACTTTACATATTCATACATTGCCTTTGAAGTCATATGCTATAACTTCGACTTTATAAAGTCAACGACAGTAGTAGACAACGCAATTGTGAATTTTAGGTTAGTACTTCACATAACCACTCTGCTAACATAATACTTCTAGTCACCTTTACATTCCCATTCAGTACACATATGTGCTCGTTATTCTGATCTCTTATGCACAGAACGTACTACCTATTCTGCGGTCGTTAAAATTCCTTAACTTAATGATTTAAAAGTCGCAGTGACGTATTAAACTAACTTGCAATAGTCCTACTAAGCATTTCAAATTATTGTTTTTGGCATAAGTGTCACTTATCTATTTGATTATATACATTGCTATTAAACACACGGCAAGTACCCCGTGACTTGCCGCAAAGTGTGTGCCCTTGTCGGGACAGTGGGTGGGAAGGGACTGGCTCTTTCCACAGTTGCTGGGTGTTCCCTCGTGAACCCCAATTTCTTTTACAACTGTTGAAATTATATTGATTGTGTCCCTTGCCATGACGTTTTTCTTTGCAGGTTATCCATTCCCCTACTCCCTTTTTCATTTTTTTTTGGGCATAGCCATATTTTAAAGCCCACATTTCCAAATTTTTTCCAAAAATTTTCATCCATTTCTTTTCAATATGACCAAACGAACCGTCAAATCCGCATCATCCTCCCAACCGCCCCAAAAGAAATCCAAAGGCAAAGAAAAACAAACGCCACCACCACCTCCCCCAGACAACCCTAACCCAAACGAGCTCGGCCCTAGGTACGCCACCCGCGGTCTCAATTACGAGGTCGCTATCGACGCTGAATACTTTGCATCTGATAAAGACATGAAGTGGGGTCACAGCAACCTAGTCGCCCATAAGCTGGCCCCACAGCTCTATTTTAGAAACCCCGATCTTATCAGCTACCCCCGCTTCGTCCGTCTCTTTTACCAAAACCTCCGCTACCATAAACAATCCCTCAGCCAGCACGCTTTTCTGTCAACAACCATAGATGGCCACGATATCACCCTCAACCCAGACAACATTGCGGAAATTCTACAACTCCCCTTCCACTCTTATCAAGTACCAAAATTAAATGTCCTAAACAAAAGCCACTCCTTTATACATATCATCCAGGACATGTGCGGTGGCCGGTTTGGGTCGGGACAATCTATTCGACGCTCTTACATGCCCCGCCAGATGTGGTTCGTCGACCATGTCTTTAAACACAACCTGTACCCCGTTGGTCATGAGCAGGAACGGACCAAAGAAATCCACCATGCCCTCCACGCTATTTACCGCAGCGACTGGTTCCATCCTGGCCTTGTTATTATGGAGGGCATGTGTCTTGCTGCCCATGCCATTGACCACTCCGTCGACTCTAAGCTCCTTTTGCCCTACCCTCGCACTATCACTGCTATTCTCCAGGCTAAGGCCTTTCCTATTCCATCCGATGAGCCTATCGATGCACATATCCTAGAGTTCGCTTCCGCTGATTGGAAGTTGAGCTTGGATTGCCTAGATCTGGAGGTTAGGAGGGCCCGAGAGCAGGCCCAGGCCCGTCATGAGCAGGCACCACAGCGTCCACCTCCCCCGGAGGATACCCCTTACGCTTGGACGTATGGGGACGTTTGTGCTTTTCGAGGTGAGAATCTCCACTTGCAGTCCTACATGCGTTCCTTTTTCCAGCTTCATCATCCCGACCAGCTGGAGGACATCCTTGCTCAAGGAGAGGCGGCTTACCAGTCGGCGTTCCCGCAATAGGCGCAGCAGGTGGCCGAGGAGGGAGTTAAGGAGCAGGGAGAGGTGCAGGGCGAGGATGAGGAGGCTGGAGATGGCGATGGAGACGATGGAGATGGGAGTGATGGGGATGGTGATGGTACGACAGGCCAGGGGAGTATGTGGTTGGAGCTGGTATTGATTGAGGGCGGTGAGGACTAGGTCAGGCTTGGGAGGAGTGATTGGACATCTTTTTCATTTTTCATGTATTTGGTTAGGTGGTTTAGACATTCTCCGACATTTGGGCCTGTATATTATTTTATTATTTCTTTGCTTTTACTTTTCGTTCTGTCTTTTGATTATTATTAGGATTTTGCTGTACCCGGCTTCACCCCGTTAGTTTATTTTCTGTCTTTTGTTTTATGGTTTACTTTTGCTAAATTGGTCTGTAATTATATCATTTTGCATTTATTATTTTTCGTTTATGGTTGTTTTATTCCTGTTGCTTCTGGTTAGTCACATCAGTAACGTCACTATTAATTAGTTCTGTTTCCACTTTCGTATTTGGCTATATAATGTCTTCATTTATTCATTTGGAGCAATTGTCATTGAATTAATATTGCACAGCAATTTCATCCACCATTGCACTATAACACGAATCTCTTAGGTTCAGGTTTGGGGGTAATTCTGTTAGAATTTCTATTCAAATTCAAGCCTACACTGCCAAGTTTAAAATTTGAAATTCATTACAGCTATACAATCAAGCAAATAGTAACGTTAATTTTATTACTTCTAATAACTCTGACTAACAAAGTTAAATTGTGACTTAATTTTTGGTTTCAAGTTTTTAATTTTCCGATATCCATATAGTTACCTCGACCCTCATATCTCATTTACATCCTCACATCATGGAGCATCGGATTTCTCCTCCTACTTCACCTGATAGGTCCCCGAGTCAGTCGAGTTATGATTCCGACTCTAGTTCTTCTGATTCTGATACCATACCGAGTCCTGGGTAGCCAAGTTCTACGTTCCAGTCGGTCGTCCCGGCTGGAAGTGTCGACGTCCTCTCTCACCCATTTATATCCGTTCTGATTCTTTGGACGAGGATGACCTTTTTGGCGATGACCCTACCGTTATAGATGGCCCTTATGGCGCTCCGCTGATGTCTTCTGACTCTTCTTCATCAGATTCGGTTGTTTCCTCGACCGATGATGACGATGAGGACATTCCTCCTGGCTTAGCCGCCATTTCATCATCTGATCCAATTTCGACCGAGTTATCTGCACCTGAGGTAACCTATCCCTATAGGGATCTCCCTGATTATGTGCCGGACGTTGTTCGACAACGTCCGGGTCACCCTGATTGGTCACCCGAGGATATTGCCTCGTTCTTTGTGCCTTATTCCGATCCTGAGGATGATGCAATTTATTTGGGTCTAGGTACTAGTGAGGAGACTGAGATAGATGTGGTTCCAGAAATGACTACTGAGGCCGATTTTGATGAGATGGGACCACCGTTTGATCCTGCTACGCATCCGGAGTGGGAGCTAGTCGATTGGTACTTTCGTTCTGGCGTGCTACCTCCTTCAGATGTGTTTCATGGTGTGGACGTTCAGGTTATCTTCTATGAGGACTACATCCATGTCATTGTCATGTTCCCACCTGCATAGGGACATGCAGTGATTTGGTTTGGGGGAGTATATGGATATTCATTCATTCTAGTATAGTCGTTTTATTTTTAGTAATTTTGAATATTTTTTTTTCTTTTTCTGAGTTTTCTTTTGTTAGTTTATTATTTCGTTATTTCGTTCATTTGTTATTTCTATTATTCATTGTCAAAAATATATATATATATGTATATATAAAAAGAGGAAAAGAAAGAAAAAAAAACAAAGGCGAAATAATAATAGTAGAAATAACATACATTTTATTACTTCTATAAATAAATGCAAACAGTTTCTTAAATAGTTTCTTAATATTGTTCAATGTTGCGTTACTTCTTATTGTAATTAGACTTCGTGGAGATTTTAAAATTTAGAGAGTATGTAATTTGATGTCTACCGAATCTATGAAGGTATGTCTTGAGAATTATATATCCTTAGAATCATTATTTGATATCTTATACTTGCATAACATTTTGCACGACACGTAGTCATATGGATACATGTTAACATTGAACTATAATATAACTTGGATTTCTAAATAGTAATATTGTGGAGACTAAATGATTCGTGGTGAGAAGTGCATGTTCATAACGTATTATATGGTCTTTTATGCATAGTTTTATCCCCAAAGTCCCTAAATTTAGGTGCATTCTAATAGAAATGTTCTTTTTATTGTGTTAATGCTAAACTATATGTTTTTGCATGGTTTTACAGGTATTAGGATGTAAATCAATGAAGTGGAGCTAAAGAAAGTGATTCTGGTGAAGAGAACAACAGAAGCAGCTAGGAAAACGCCAATTTTGACAATGATGACTTCAGATTTGGAAGATTTTCCCAGAGATATAAAATGTAGATCTTTGAGTTACAGTCGTGTGGCCTCAAATGGGAGGTCAATCCGAGGTCCGAGTAAAAAGTTATGGCCATTCTCCCATCGGTGCGCAGAGCTGTCAAAATCAGAAGAGTTCAAGCGATTGAAGAGAGTTCAATCGATCGAACTTTCGATCGATCGAACTAAGCTCGATCGATCGAACTTTTTATTCACCCAAAAGTTGTGTGAACTCTGCGGGAACCCTATATATAAGCCGTTTTGACGCCAGACGAAGGGAGGACGCTCCAGAACGCAGAAAAGAGCAGTTTAGGGTAGTTTTAGGGTTAGATTAGGAGTAGATTAGGTTAGATTAATGTTTTTCTTCCTCCTTTTCATTATCATATTGAAGATTGTTGAAGATTCAAGTTTGTTTCAAGTTTATTCAGATTATTTACAGGTTTTATCTTTCCAATCTATGTTCTTTGATTGTTTATTAGTTTAGATGTTGATGATTGCTTTGTTTTACTATTCCTGTATTAGTTTAATCATGTTTCTGTAGTTTAGACGTTGAAATTATGTGATGAAACATTGATTCCCAACCTCTACCATGCAACCTTTAGAAACCTTGGGCTCGATCGATCGAACGACCTTCGATCGATCGAACCAGCCATAGTCAAGCGATCGAAGGCATTTCGATCGATTGAAGGATGACTGTCCGATCGATCGAGAGCGCTTCGATCGATCGAACATGTTAAATCCTGAGATGATTCTTTTAAGTATTCCATGACTTTCTGTTTTAGAAATCTGTCATCAAATTGTCCCAATAAGCTCAGTTTGTCACAACAGTTTTTAGAACTTAAAGCCTTAAGGCTATTTTCTTCAATGACTTTTGAAAACCACTTTGAATGCTAACACCATTTAGAGTGCAAGTAATTACCATTGTTTTAAACCGTCTTTCATGTATTTTAACTCACTTGTGATGATATAGTCCCGGGCATGAAAGGGCTATTGATTCTATATCTTTAGAAAAATACGGAATACTGAAAAGGGATGTACTCCATAGAGCGTTAATGAATTTGCATGGTAGATGGTTAGGATTAATGTGGATTCACGTGTTTCCAACACCTTTAGTTTATTTATTTAATTAGCTATGTTTCTTCATGTTTAGTTTATTATTTAGTTTAATTCAATTAATTAGGATTCGTAGAACCTTCACTTTTAGATTCTTATTTTCTTTTCTTTTGCTTTAGGTTGTAACTTAGTAGATTTTCTTCCTATTCCTTCCCTGTGGGATCGACCTGGACTTATCCAGTATTACTTGCACGATCACCTACACTTGGGTGTTGCACAAGAGCACACAACTATTTAGTCGTGTCACTAAACCCGATGAGTTTTATAGCCTTTCATCCTTTTGAGGGTTTTAAATTTATTATTATCGAATCTCTTTGATATATCGCATTATTTCGTTGATTAGTCTCATTGTTTCTTCATCTTGATTGAAAGTCGAGTTAGTATTATAATTACCCATGTGTAAAAAAAAATCAAAATAAAAAATCTATTTCCTTTAAGATCGTAACATTGAAGAATCATGTGACTCTAGAAGATGACACTAGGCCATCTGTTTTAATAACCCTTTTTTGACCTTTGGCCTACGCAATACAAATATTTTTATCCCTTGTTAACCCTTTGGGCCTTTAAATAAGCCATTTCTTTGTTCACCTATTATCCTACCCACTCCGATAGGGAGTTCGCCACTATTAAATGTTATCTAACCCATGTCCAAGAGTAGTAGAGGATAGTTTTCATAAAGAAATCGGGCTACTAAACGACTAAGGAAAAAAGTGATTTATTGAGTAGTAAAAGAAAAGGAGTATAAAAAAAATAAATAAAAATAGTAATAATAATAATATTAATAAAAAGAGAAGATAGTTCCTGAGAAGGAATTGAGAAAAAAAATAAAATGGAGATGAATCTCTTGAAAGAGAAAAAGAAAAGAAGAGAAAAAAAGAGTGAAGTCACTTGTCGTTGTATAGTAAAGCCCTTGCATTATACATTAAGGCTATTCCTATGTACTTACGGACTTTTTGAATCCCTTTTTGCCTTTCTTTTCTGAGCTTTAACCCTTGACCAACAATACAACCCTTAAAAAGTCCTAGTTGAGTCTATGGAAACATGATTTGAATATGGAACCGATAGAAAAAGGGAGTGTAAGCATGGTAGTAATGGTATTCACTTGATGATCGATATCTATTCATGAGACTATTGTATTTTTGTCGTGTCATACGTTGTTGGGGGTCATATGCGAGTTTATCTGTTTTGCACAATAATTCTTTCTCGCATATATATGAGTAGGTTACACCTGTTTCGAAGTGATTTCATTTTAGAGTGTAATTAATAACGTGAGATTTGCAGTCGAAGCATCACTAGATAGTCATCCGATTTATATTCCAAGTTCATAGTTGCCGTGTATCTACTTGACTACTATTTCACACACATGCGGGACTTTGATATATGCTATTGATTCTGGTGATATATGTTTTCGGATTATTTTTCATGATGTAGGAAGGCATACGATTGTTTTATTCTTGATAATTTAAAAAGGTTTCATGCGAAGTTGATTTTATAAAAGAAGGATGTTGACATTGAAATATTTTGAAGTTTGAATAAATTTTTTTTTTATTTTCACCACTTAATAAAGATGGTTGTGGGTGACTTGTTAATGAGAACCCTCACGAGACTTCACTCGTCCGACTAGGGACACCTAGAGATTTAAAAGGCTTGTTGCACAGGCTAAGTGCAATCGTTATCCATACGAAAATGGAGTAGGACTTTTATTATTAGTTTATTTTATTCTTTTTGCTTGAGGACTAGCAAATTGTAGGTTTGGGGGTGTGATCAGGAGAGAACAAATCCTAATTATACGCCTTAATTAACATTTGTTAGCTATTTTTATCCTGTTTTTGTGTAGCTTTACTTTATTTTCTATTTTCTGTCAGGTTTTAGAAGAAAACAAGGATTCCAGGTTAAATAAGGAGAAAAAGCAAGAAGAAAGAAGCTTAAAAAGGCACATTGCGCGCGCGGCCCGCTAACGCGAGATCCCAGAATTCGCTCGCGCGATCCACGCGCGCGACCTTCCCAATTACGCGCTCGTGCGGCCCGCTCGTACGATCTGTACAAAAAACCAAAGTTGCATATTTTGCTATACTGAAGAATCCTGTGCAAATGAAACTGCTTAATGACGTCCGGATTGGAAATAACTGCTGTTTTAGTTAGTTTCGGGATATGAAAGCTTCCAAAACTCCTTGTAAAATCTATATATACTTAGTTTTTATAATTTTTTAGGGTTACACATTCTTTCATAGAGACCTTTGGAAGGAAAGAGGAAGGAGAAGAGCAAGCTTGAATGTCTCTAATGGCGTCCATCAACTCAATCTTCATGCTTTCACCCACCATGTGCAACTAAACTCCTAATCTAGGGTTTCAATGAAACCCTAGCTATGTAAAGGGGGATTTTCTATGCTTTTTTATTTTAGGGTTTATGTATTGGATAGTGATTGTATGTTGGTGGATTATTTATAATCAGTTTTTAATGTTAGTAATCAAGAGTATTTTGGATCTATTCTTGTCTTAGATTTTTCTTTATGCTTATTGAACTCAATAGTCCTTGATTTCTGTGATTGATAGGAGTATTTACGTACAATGGTGCTTATGTGATTGTGATGTTTACATCTCTTATAATTCATGCTTAGGAAAGATGAGTTATGCTACACCCTAGTTATAGGTAGATAATTCATGTGAACCATAGATGGGTTATGCTTAGATTGAACTAACAATATCTTCTTGACGATATTATCGGGCTTGTAGCTATGATAGATCATAACTATCCAAACATAGAACTTAGAATAGGAAGTATAGACCACCGATGCATAGTTAGTTGTGGATTTGTAATCCTAGATCTAATCTCCATATATTCAACAATTCTCAATTTAGCGTACAAGTTTATTTAGATTTAATTCTAGACTTTATTTCCATAATTTCATAGTTTAAATTAGTAGTAATAATCAAATTATAAATCAACCAAACTTTCGATTTTCTTATAATTAAATAGATTACATTTTATTAATTAAAGGATAAAAATTAATCAATCTCTGTGGGTTCGACCTTTACTTTCACTACTACAAATCCTTAGAAAAGTAAAGTACACTTTTCATATCTTGATTTTGACAACATCACTACTCTTTAGTGACAGGACCAAGGTTGCTACAGAAACGACTAATTAAACCAACCGCATAGCAAACATCTGACCGAGTACACAACACAGCATACTTTAGATTCCCTGTTGGAGATGCATATGGCAAACTGGACATTTGTTTCCTCTTCTCATTATTCTTAAGATATTAATCTAAGGTCAAGGTAAGTCCCTTTTAAAAATTAGGATGTCAATGGGTTTTCAGCTTTTCATGTGACAATGTTCAAGAACCCACGAGACAAACAGAGAAGCTTCTGAGAGCGATCTCTCATAATCTAACTCCCAACACATAGTTAACATCACCCATGTCCTCAATCTCAAATTGAGAGGACAACCACTCTCACGTGGTGACAATGAAACTCATCTCATTCCCAGCTAGAAGGATGTCATCAACATACAAAGAATTAGAACACTTTTCTTAGACCATTTAATTTACACACATTGTACCACTGCCTAGACAATTGCTAGCTTGAGATAATAAATGTAACGTTTGAGACGATGTACTGTTGCACTCATTCTTTTGGTCAGAAAACCAATGGGCTGGTCCATATTGATCTCTTCGTCTAATTCTCCATTGAGAAAAAGACAGTTTAAACATCCAACTGATAGTGATATGTTGTTCAAGATATCTCTTAGTATTACCAATCTTCGGGAAGTCATTCTCATTATCAAGCGACACCATTTCTATCATTCCTATACTCTGTTGTTCATTATACATAACATAACCTATCAAGCTATTAGAATACCTCATAGTGATATGCTTTCTAGCACTTGGATGTAGTTTTTTGCACTTACGCGAGGTATGGTGAACATAACCTCCTAAGCCCCACGAGCGTAAATGCTCCTAAATGAGCTTTTCGAAAGAACTGACTGAGAAAGGAACTCTAGTATGTAGGCAGTAATCAAGAGTACATCCCCCAAAACAACATTAGGGGATTTGACTTGCATCATCATACTCCTAGCCATATCTAGGAGTGCCCTATTCCTTCTTTTTGCAACACCATATTGTTGTGGAGTTCCCGGAATAGGAAGTTACCTCCATTTTTTTTTCAAACAGTACCCTAAACTAATTAGATAAGTGATCTTGTCAAAATCAAGATATAAAGTATGCTTTACTTTAAAAGATTTTCAGTGTAGAAGTAAAGGTCGAACCTAAAGAGATTGAATTACTAAAGCACTTTTAATTTAAAACCTAAATTTAGCTAATTAAGGAAAACGGATTTCGATTTGATTTTAATTAAACTAAGAACAGTGAAAATAAATCTAAACTGTGAAAGCAATTAAAAGTTGTTTAATAAATATTTAAAGTGAACCTAGGATTGCAAATCCACCACTAGCTTCATAATAAGGGAATTTATGCATTCAATTAGCTTATTACATTAGATGATAATGGGGAATTGTAGCTACAAGCCCAATTCCTCCATCAAGAAGATAACTATGATTCAAGCACCAACATAATTTATCTTCGGTTAGCACGGATTATCTCACACTTAACTAGGGTTGCGACACAATCCGTCTTTCCTAGGCATGAACTATTCGACTACTTGACATCACAATTCAATTAAGTACCATTACATGTAAATAATCTATACAAGCACAGAAAATGTAGATCATTGAGCACATCACAGTCAATATAGATCTAAGCCAAGAATAAACTTTGAAAGTAACGATTTAATCAATAGAAGTTCGATTTTATTATTTAAAATCCTCTAAACATGTAATCATCATCCATACATAATAAAACTAAAAGAAAAACAAAAAATACACCCTATTACTTGGCTAGGGTTTCATTGAAACCCTAGATATCTAGGTTTAGTTGGCCATAGAAGTGAAGATCGGTAAGAGGTTGATAGAGGAGGCCATGGAAATCCTTGGTCTTCTTCTTCTTCTTCTCCTTGCTTTCCTCTCTTCAATGGCTGAAGTTTTTTCTCTATATATTGTATGTATAGGTATGTATATAGTGTTTACCCCCAATATTGAATTATAATAGGGTATGTATAGATTTGGAGCAATTTTGGAGGCTTTCCTAAACCTATTCGCACTGAAAGTGCTATATTTTACAGTCTGGACGTAATTAGGCAATTTCGTTCGCGTGGGGATCTTCAGTATACTGAAATACGCAACTTTAATTTTTACACAGGTTGTGTGAGCACGATTATGGGAGGTCGCGTGAACGGGTCGCGTGAGCGATTTCGGGAGTTTCGCGTGAGCGAGCCACATGTGCGAGGTGTCTTGCTCAGCTTCTTTCTTCCTACTTTGTCACCCTATTTATCCTGGAATCCTTACTTTTCTCCAAATCCTTACAGAAAATAGAAAATAAAGTAAAAATACACAAAAATAGGATAAAAACGGCTAACAAATGTGAATTATGGCGTGCAATTAGTAGGGGTGTACAAGAAAAACCGAGACCGAAATCGACCGAGCAAACCGACCAAACTGAGGGCATTCTGTCTATTTTCAAACTTATATTTCAAGAAGAAAACGAACCGACCGACTGACCGAAACACCCCAAAACTCCGACCGAACCGAGTCGATTGGTCGGTTTTTTATGTAGAAGAGAAAAATTGACCGAAATCGACCGTGAACACCCCTAGGAATAGGATTTGTTCTCTCCCGATCAGACCCCCAAACCTACATTTTGCTAGTCCTCGAGCAAAAAGAACATAAAAATAAACTACTACTAAAAATACTACATTTTCGCATGGATCACGATTGTACTTAGCGTATGCAACAAGTCTTTTAAACCTCTAGGTGTCCCTAGTCGGACGAGTACAGTCTCGTGAGTGTTCTCGTCAACAAGTCACCCACAACCATCTTTATTAACTTATAGATTTAAAAATAAAATTTATTAAAGCTAACATAACAGTCAATACTCCTTATTATAAAATAATGATTCGAAATAGAATAACGAACAAGAAGAAACGTAATCAAACATCCACCTACGTCATGAAAAACAATCCCAAGCATATGCATCGAATAAATCAATAGAGTTTCTCATAAAATTGCACATGTGTGATATGGTAGTCAAATGAACACGCGCATGTCATAAACTTGGAATATAACTCGGATAACCATCCAACTATGCTTCGACTATGAATCTCACAATGTTAATTACACTCTCAAATCAAACATTCAGAACATGGGTAATCTCTCTAGTATATGTGAGCAAAGGAAGTATGTTTTCAAAATGAGAAACGCCCACATATGACTCAAAAAAGAAGCATGACACGAAAGAACAGTAATCTCATGGATAGGACACCAATAGTCAAGAAAAATTAATAGTTACCATGTTTTAATCCCCCTCCCATCGTTTTCATATCCAAACAATGTTTCCTAGGATCAAATAGGACTTTTCAACGGTTGTAATGTGGCCCGGGCGATGAAAAAGGATAAAAAGGATTTGTTAGGTAGTTTTAGAATGGCATTGTAAGTCATGTTCGATTTCTTTCATTCGTCTCTTCTACCAACTTTCATCTTTTCATTCTCTTCATTTCATATTTTTCTTTAATTTCTTTTTCCCTTCTTTTCTTTCTTTTCTTCTTTTTTTTCAACCTAATTCTTTTATTTTCTTTTTTCAACCTCTTTTTTTTTTCTTCATTGCTTTTGAAATGACTATTCACTGAATACCAAGGCAACTACCCCGAATATCATCCTGTTTTCTTCTTCTTCTTAATCAATACATCGCCTTATCGCCACTAAAAGCTTATCAATCTTTCAGTGGTAAACTCCAAATTGGCCAAGTTGGAGCAAAAAAAGGATAATGGTGATTAAAGAAAAAGGGCATTTTACGGCTCAAAAGGGCCAACTAAGGAAATTTTATCATTTATCTAGATAGTAAACAAAGAGGGCCTACCATCATTTCCTATGATCATATGGTTCTTCAATGTTTACAATGGAAGATTATTTAGCATGGTAACAAATATTTTAACTTGACTATCAACCAAAACAAGAATAATGAGACTAAGCAACGATTTAATGCGCTATTTCAATGAAATTCGACAAACACAAAATGTATTTATTACCCTCTATAAAGAAAAGATAGGCTCAAAAGCTCACCGGGTCAAGTCTCCACCATGTGTTATCTAGAAATCCGAATCATATTATAGTTCACATCAAACATGTATTCAAGTGACTAACTGAAGTGCATAGGTACGTGTGCAAATCTATGATATAAAACTACGACTCAAACGATTCATAACCTAAAACATCGCATCATGACTTTGGCATATATTTAACAACATCTTTCCTTGTTTACCATTCTATAACAATCATAGTTACATAACAAAAAGTATCGAATTAAGATTGCAAAAACATAGGTAACATCGTTCATTGAAGCACAAATACTGAGAATTTTGAAAAAATCGGTGCATAAAAATAAATGTGTATATGAATGCATACCCGCAAACCTAAACCTTTCATTGTCTCCAATGAAACAATAAAGCAAAAGAAAGAAGAGTACATATGGAAGGAACGATAATACCTCGATCTCAACAATCACAAACAGATGAATGTATATGAATATGGAATGAAAGTTTAATTCCTCCTAATGGAGCACTAATCACCTGTCAATACTTGACAAAAGAAATAACAGATACAAAAGAACAATGCTAAAGAAAAGAAATGCATATGCATGTTTTTGTTATTAAATTAAAAAAAAATTCAAAAGAAACTAAACGATAATTACAAGAATCAATACAACAAATAGCATAATCAAAACGAAGAAAAATTAACCTAAAATGAGACCGAAAATAACAAACAAAAAATAGAAAAACAACTGACCAGGTTCGGGAGGCAGTAGGTAAGAGAACAAAAGAGAAAATTCCTGAAAACCCTACCTCGCGCGAGCGGGACTGCGAGCGAGCTTCGCGCGTGCGAGCCCCTCCGCGAGGGAATACCGAGGCATGTTTTATAAAATTTAAAAGAAAAATCTCTAAGGCCAAAGATCGCACGAGGGATTCCAGGCGCGAGTGGATGCTGAGAGTTCATAATAAAATGTTAAAAAAATTTTCTAAGGGGCATACTCGCGCGAGCGACCTGTCACGCGCGCGCGATTTGGTATTTTGCTCTTTTTTCACTTGTTTTATGTAAATAACTTTAAAAGAACTTACCTCCGACCCCCAAATCTATCCAAAAAACTCAAAAACTGACCAAAAATGCTAAAAAGTGCACGAAAATGAGAAAATGGAACGATAAAAGCTTGGGTTATCTCCCAAGAAGCGCTATCTTTTATGTCTTCTGCTAGACCATTCTAGCTCAATACTCAAGTTGGCCGTAAATCGGAGTTTGTACCCTTTAGGGCATTAGGGAGATTCTGGTGAAGAGCAGAAAGAATGTCGTTATGAGTTAATTCATTCGACGGTTCTCCCTTATCATGTTCAAATCGATTTTTCACCTTCCGAGCAAATTTGTCATTAGGGTCCTAATTATTCAAATTCATCCGCTCATTTTCCACTATATTATTTTCCATACTCACTTCTATTTCTGCAGTATGTTCATTAGTTCATCTAACTTCACTCTTCGTCTCACATAGATAAGCATCGTCATTAGGAGGTTGATCAATAGTGTTAAAAATATTAAATTTTAAGTTCATGTTCCCAAATGACACTTTCATTACCCCCGTTTGACAGTTAACATGCGCATTGGCCGTAGCCAAGAACGGACGACCTAGGATGACGGGAGTGTATTTCCTAGCGTCTAGCACGGGTTCGGTGTCAAGGACCATGAAATTAACTAGATAGTAACATTTGTCAACTTTAACCAAAATGTCCTCGTCGATTCCTCTAGAAATTTTAACAGAATGATCCGCTAATTGTATGGTAGAGGTCGTGGGTTTAAGTTCACCTAGACCTAATTGTTTATAAATGGAGTAAGGTAAAAGATTTACACTCGCACCTAAGTCAAGGAGAGCCCGATGAATGACAGTGTCACCTATGACACATGAAATCGTAGGTGTACCGGTATCCTTATACTTCAGAGGAGCGTGTTGGAAAATCGAACTTACTTTTTTTGTGAGGAAGACCTTTTTTGGAATAAAATTGCGTAACTTGCGCTTTTGAGTGCATAGATCTTTAAGACATTTAGCATAAGCGGGAATTTGTTTTATCGCACCGAGGAATGGGATATTGATTTTGACTTGTTTTAACACCTTGAGTATATCTTCGATTTTTGACCCTTTCTTAGAAAAATTTGACGGTTCGTCGGCATTTGGTGGAAAAGGCATTTTCGGAATATAGTTAGTTGAGGTTGGTTCATTATCTTTCCGAGTTTTACTCGCATCCTCACCCTTCTCTGTATTCAAGTTAATGTTTATATTTTTCTCACTCCTATTCGGATTATGCACAATTTCCTCATCTCGAATAGTTATCCTAGTCGAGACTGCGTTCACTTGCTCACTCGAACCCCCACCCTCATTTTGTCCCTTAGGATTTTGTATAGTTTGACTAGGCAACTTACCCTTGTTTCTACGACCCACCGCATTAGCTAGTTGTCCCATTTGGGACTCAAGCTTTGCAATTAATTGTGTGTGAGAGTGCACTATTTGTGCTTGTGCCTGTACTAATGTTTCGCTATTTTTAAGGGATGCCAACACCTTCTCCTCAAAAGCGTTAACCCTTGGGGGGTTAGGATTAGGAGGGGGTGTTGGTATTGACTTTGTTGAAATTGGGGTCGGTTAGTATTAGGAAAATTAGTCGACATAGGACTATAGTTATTCCGTTGGAATTGTTGGATAGAGTTTATGTGCTGTTCCACAAATTTCAGAAATTGAGAAGCGGAAGGACATGTAAGTGTACAATGTGAATGGTCAGAAAATATTTGACAGGCTTCGTAAAAGGGTGCGCTTGTCGTTTGATTCATTGTCATAAGTCGGTCAAGTTTTTTACATAATTCTTGTATTTCGATTGACTGACTTGACTCGAAACGCTCCTCTCGGTTAGGTTTAGGTGGAAGACAGCCCTCAGACCGTACCGACATAGCTTAGTGCATCAAATTCTCGCTTAACATTTCAAAATATTTCCATGCCTCGTTGGCGCTTTTGTGTAGGAAGGTACCCGCACAAACGGCATCGATAGTGTTACGTATTGAGGGAACAAGTCCCTCGTAGAAGACCTGAACCAATTGCCACTTGGGAACCTGATGATGTGGACATGAGCATAACAATTCTTTAAATTGTTCCCAAGTGTCATAAAGCGTTTCCCCATCTTGCATCACAAAGTTTGTTATCGATTTTCTTATCTGATTAATTCTTGTGATTGGGGAAACAATTTTGTAAAAATGTGGTGTGTAAGGCTTCCCATGTTTTAATTATGTTTGGCTCTAGAGACTGGAGCCAGTATTTAGCTTTATCTTTTAAAGAGAATGGGAAGAGTCGCAATTTTAACACATCATCAGTTAGGTTTTGTATTTTCAAAGTAGAGCATATATCTTGGAAATCTCCTAAGTGCTGATATGGGTCTTCTTTAAGACGACCATGGAATGAAGGAAGTAGCCCGATGGTAGATGACTTAATCCCAAAGTGAGATGCCGTCACCTCTGGTAATTCTATGCTTGCCTGTGGCGTATGGCCGTAGCAATGAAATAATCTTTAAGCGGAGGAGGCGGGGGTATATTAGGATTATTTACATTATTTTCGTTGTTTTGGTTGTTCACGTTGTTTTCGTTGTTTCCTAAGTCGGACATTAGAATCGGTTCAATGGTATTCACGCGTGGTTTCTTTAGTCGTTTTAAGGTACTCCGTATTTCAGACTTAAACAACGATGACGGTTTCGGTGACGAATCGTCGTCCAACATCAACCGATCTCTAGAAGCTTGGGTTGATGACCTAAGGACTCCAAGGCTACGTTCAAGTTCATGTAATTTAGGTTTACTTGAACGTGTACCAAACATATACTAAAAGAAAATAGACTAAAACAATGACTGACTCAACAAAAACGAAAATAACTACGCAAGTAATCAAGCACGCAAGCACATAATACTACTATGATACATGTAATTATCCTTATGCAGTGATTCGTGTCAAAGCCCAGCGCCCCGGGATTTCTAGCTAATGCAGTGGTCACTCCACACCTAATATAATGCAAGTAATTCCGTCTCAACACCCTGACTTATAGTGATTTGATGTGAAATTTAAAAAGAAGCGATTTACTTGAATTTTGTTTTTTTTTTTTTTTTTTTTTTTTTTTGCGTAAGCTCCTTTGATGTGCTAAACTATTCCTCTCCAAGACGCTAGAATTTGATTACTTGAGAAAATCTACAAAATAAGAATAAAAGTTAGTGACTCAAAACAAAACGGAAAATAAGAAAAATAAAACCTAATCTAATATTTACGAACTAAACTAAAATTCTAAAACTAAAGGTTGTAATTTGCAATCCTCGGCAACGGCGCCAAAAATTGATCTTGTCAGACCAAAATATAAAGTATGCTTTACTTTGAAAGATTTGCAGTGTGGAAGTAAAGGTCGAACCCACAGAGATTGAATTACTAAAGCACTTTAAATTTAAAACATAAATTTAGTTAATTAAGGAAAACGGATTTTGATTTGATTTTAATTAAACTAAGAACAGTGAAAATAAATCTAAACTATGAAAACAATTAAAAGTTGCTTAATGAATATTCAAAGTGAACCGAGGATTGCAAACCCACCACTAGCTTCATAATAAGGATATTTATGCATTCAATTAGCTTATTACATTGGATGATAATGGGGAATTGTAGCTACAAGCCCAATCAAGAAGATAACTACGATTCAAGCACTAACATAATTCATCTTCGGTTAGCACGGATTGTCTCACAGTAAACTAGGGTTGCGGCACAATCCGTCTTTCCTAGGCATGAACTATTCGGCTACTTGATATCACAATACAATTAAGTACCATTACATGTAAATAATCTGTACAAGCACGGCAAATATAGATCATTGAGCACATCACAGTCAAAATAGATCTAAGACAAGAATAAACTTTGAAAGTAACGATTTAATTATTAGAAGTTCGATTTAATTATTTAAAATCCTTGAAACATGTAATCATCATCCATACATAATAAAACTAAAAGAAAAATATAAAATACACCCTATTACTTGGCTAGGGTTTCATTGAAACCCTAGATATCTAGGTTTAGTTGGCTATAGAAGTGAAAATCGACAATAGGTTGATGGAGGAGGCCATGGAAATCCTTGGTCTTCTTCTTCTTCTTCTCCTTGATTTCCTCTCTTCAATGGCTGAAGTTTTTTCTCTATATATTGTATGTATAGGTATGTATATAGTGTGTAACACCAATATTGAATTAAAATAGGGTATATATAGATTTGGAGCAAGTTTGGAGGCTTTCCTAAACCTATTAACACTGAAAGTGCTATATTTTACAGTCTGGACGTAATTAGGCAATTTTGTTCATGTACGGATCTACAGTACACTGAATTATACAATTTTGATTTTCACACAGGTCGCGCGAGCTGGCCGTTCAAGCGTTATTATGGGAGGTCGCGCGAGGGATTTCGGGACTTTCGCGCGAGTGGGCCGCGCACGCGAGGTGCCTTTTTCAGCTTCTTTCTTCTTGCTTTTTCACCCCATTTATCCTGGAATCCTTACTTTTTTCCAAATCCTGACAAAAAATAGAAAACGAAGTAAAAATACACAAAAATGGGATAAAAATGGCCAACAAATGTGAATTAAGGCGTGTAGTTAGGATTTGTTCTCTCCCGATCAATAAGTGCTCATGATCCTCATATCGCGCGAAATCATCTATAAATGTGAGAAAATAAGAGACACCAGGATATGCATTTACAACCATAGGACCATAGTTATCTGAGTGAACTAGCCTGAATGCTTGAGTAGCTCTAATAGCCTGTCTAAAGGCTTTCGGCATGCTTTGCCAACTAAGCAAGACTCACGCATAGGCAGGTCAACCTCAATGAGTGGGCCCAAAAGGTCTTCTTGAGCTAATCAAGTAATCTTATCACATCCCATTAATTCAAGTTCAACATGCCATGTCTCAGAATCAATGAATAATCAAGGAAACTAGAATTTATTAAAACAAGTAGTCATCCCTAGATAACCATGTCCTAGTAACACTACCACACAAAAATATGCATCCTATTACCACCGAATTGAAAACCGCCTTGGATTACGCTCTTCCACCTTGTTAGCCTTGGGTGCAAAATTGCTAGCCCCACCCTGCCTCTTGGCAGGTTTCCCTTACCATTGTTTTTAGACCCCACTAGCCTTGCGCTCACTTCCACTTATGGAAGATGTGGTTGAGAGTGTAGCTATACGGTTCGCCTTACCTTTTGGCACTCCATATTTAGCTCAACATGTCAGGAAATATTAAAACAAAATTTTGAAATTTTCATTGTGGATTCTGATTTGTTTCCTGTGGACCTGAGAATCGGGCAAAGAACTACTCATAGCTTGACACTACATTTCGGTGGTAATGATTCTCCTAGTAATCTGGAATCATGAATCACACCTGACATCAACCTTAGATGTTCAGTCATTGTGTACTTGGAACGTTTCCTTTAATTTCAAGAACTTCATAACTAGATGCTCAATCTAGTAGTGAATGTGCCACAAAAAAACAAATTCAAGCTAATCCCACAATTCTTTGGCTATTGGGTAGTACTTATACTTCCCAACAAGATCATGATGTTTGTTGCTTATCACAAAGCGAATGCTATGGTCCTTCTCGAGTCAAGTGTTTTAGGCTTTTACGGTTATAACGATGTTGACCGGAGACCCATTATTCGGTTAAATAGGTTGGACCATGGACTAAGTCCAAAGCCCGTAAGCTCTAACTCATTCTGTAGGTGTGTCACTTTGCAGTGCCATATCAAAAATTAGTCCCTTTCAAACTTGTTATTTTTGTGAAGATCAACGAAGTGTGGTTAAAAAAAATTATTTGGGAATGTGCACAAGGAATTGACATTATTATTTGCACATTTCATAAAGTTTGTTTTAAAATCCATTTACAATTGAATTTTTCCCTTTTTACCATTTAAGACCAAAAAATTTGCTATTGCTCATTAATCAAATCTTAATTTTGTAAATCATTTAAAACCTTTTATAATTGATTTTCTAAACAAACATCAATTAGATGGTAAAAATACCTATCTAAGATCATCCACAAGATATAAAGTGCATCGTACATCAAAAAATGAGAATGGACCCCCACGTGGGTCCGAACCGAATTGACAACTTAGAGCTCATGCTAAGGTAATTCAAGTGTATGATGTATGAACAAAGAAACATATCCCTTTACAAATAGGCTCTTCTAATACAAGAAAGACAAATGCTCATCCTCACATTATATTTGTAGCCATAAAAAATAGGGATGCTTTGTTCATATACATACACAGAAATAATCTTAAACATACATCGTGAGGACATAAGCTCCACAAATTGTCAATTAATCCTCCATTCATTCTATCCAAATTAATGCATTAATCACATGCACCAAGCACTCATGCGGTCTATTTAAAAATGAATGGACAAATCTATCACTCCATTTAAGGAGGAGGATTAGAGGTCTCGGATTATCCAATCCCAAACAACAGTAATTAAAACATGACCAACAATACAATGAGCCTCTAAAAAAACAATACAATGAATAAATTCATTGCTAAGTCCGGATAGCTCCCATAAGCTAAGGGAAAAATTCAATCCTTGATTTTTCACAAATTTAGAAATAGTTTTAGGTTTTAAAACTCATTTTAAAACTAATTAGTCAAGGGCTTTCAAATTAACAAATAAATTTAAAATCTCATGGAAAAAACTAAATAACTGAAAAACTGATTTTCCATTAAATATAAAAAATTTCCAAAGTTTTTTCAAGGCCCAAAAATGTTTTGAATCAATTTAACAAAATAAATTGGTCTAGTTAAACCAAATTAACTTTGAGCAACTAAATTCACAAAAATATAAAAAATTTGAGAAATTTGCTCTCCAAGGATTTTCAGTGGTCTAATATGGTGTCCTAAATAGTCTTTATTAATTTGTAAAAATTAATGATCTCTTTTGGCTATTTTAAACAACCAAAAAGATGCCCATAAGCATAAATTTTTGGCTCTAAAATACGAAAACAAAAATGAGACAATTCATAAAAATTTTCTCAAGTCTCCAAACAATGTACAAAAAACCATTTATTAATTTCAAGTGTTAACAACTTTATTGGTTATATTTTAAGCAATTAACATTCCATACTCAACACAATATATATGCTCTAAATATGTCCCAAAGAGTGAGAAAATTCACTAAGATAATTTTCTCAAGGTACCACTTGTGTTCTAAACATATTGTGTTAATTCCATGAACTAATAATTGATAATCAATAAAAATATTTTAAGAAATTTAATACGTGTACCAAAAACACATAATTGTATTCTCTAAAAGATAATTACGATTTAGATAACTTACTAAAAATTATCGATGGGTCCCACAAAATGTTATACGGTCTCAAAACAGTGTCCGTTATGTCCCTTATTAATTACAAAAATTAATAAAGTATTATGGCTATTTTAAGCAATTAATTAAATGTCCATAAACATAAATCATATGCTCTATAATACAAATAAGACATGATGATTTACACAAAAATTATCTTAGAGTCCCTTACATTATTCTAAACACTACACATTAATTTCAAAAATTAATATGAACTTTCGGATATTTAAGCAATTAAAAACACATATAAAACATATCTTTTATGCTCTAAAATACCCAAAACAATGAAATAATTTATCACAAAATTATTTCTGGTCCCACACAGTGTACATAATACTGAAAAAATTAAATGTTAAAAAACAAGTTTTGTATTTTTTAAACAAAATAAAAACATGAGTTTTTGATGATACAAGTGTTATTTTGATAATTCAAAACTATTCTAGGGCCAAATCTATAAAATCAAAACATTTTGAAAAACACTGTTCATCGTCTTCTTCCTTAAGGCAGCAAACCCAATTCGCGGTGCCATGTTTGCGAGTCCGTATCTTGCTCGTTATTTATCAAAATTCTGTGTGTAATATACAGTTGGAAAGCTGTCACGGCATAGAATCAAGATATCCAAAGAAACTAAATCATCATGCATGTAAATTCTTCTGAAATTGGCTCAAAGTTTCAGGGAAAAAAAGGGATTTTAAAACCCTGAAATTATGCTTTTCGATTTCGCCCTCTACGGAGATAATCAGCCCTTGAAACTTCATGGGGGGACTCTAGGAACCATATGGGACACAACCATATAAAAAATTCAGACTTCTATTAGAGTTTTGTATTAGACCCACTTTGAAAAACAAAAAGAAGGTTTATGCCAAAAAGCTTGAAAAACTAGTTATGGCAGATTCGGTTTTGGGTGATGTACGGGTGAATCAACAACCTATATGGCTCTGATACCAATATAGATTAATCATATGCACACACGCATACTAGTTAAGTATAGGTGACCATCACGCCCTGACATAGCAAAGTAGAGGAAAATTCAAAATTTCCACCTTTGGACCGGTAGATACGTGGTTGGTTTTATGATCGCGTGCTTGTCTGCACAAGAAAGAACCAAGATAAAAGCAATAAACAATAAGCATGTTGGTTTTAGACTTACATAATATATTAAACATTAGAGTCTTAAAATGCAAGAAAGGAAAGAAAAGAACATTGTCTTGGGCATAAGCTCTACATCAAATATAAACATGGCACGTAGTGCCTCAACATAACCAAAAGAGAGAGAAACTAATAGTCTTCAGCTCCCACTAGCTAACTTGCAAAGCCATAGCTCCTTGGCGTACTTTTCTTCTGGATGGTCGGCCTTTGCAAGATCTAGACATTTGATTGTCCAGGACATGAAAGTCGTAAGCTTTACTGCAAGCTGAGTGAGTAAACCTACTACACTTGAACAGGCTCAGAAAACACTTGTTAATCTCGTTAATAAGTAAAGCATTCCTTTTTTATATATATACTTTCAAAAACATTAACGTTATGGTTCACTTATTCATCCTTTCAACGTATTACATACGCTTGGAAACTTTCAATGACAACACCCAACCTTTAGAAATGTAACTGACATCAACCGACGGATTTCTTTAGACTGTTAGTTCAATCTGTACCAACTTGACACTTCACTTCGAACCACTGGTCGAATCTATACAACTCAATTCACTTTTGATCGTCTATCCAATCTTTACTTTACCTTGGACTACATGTGCAATCTATACAAAATTGACTCTTTGCATGTACTCTAGCACGAATGTCATTGGCCTAGAATATCGTAGCCCACATGGCCTATGGGTTACCCTCTTACCATCTTTTGCCCAACTGGCCACTTACATGATATCTTTTGTCATTTTTAGCTCAACTGGCCACTTACTTGACATCTCTTGTCATCTTTAGCCCAACTGGCCTCATTGCTGAGTAACCCCATCTTATCCCATTCGGCCTTGGTTAACTTGTCATCATAGCCCCAAATGGCCTACTTGCTTGATATCTGCGCCCAAATAGTCTATTAACCATATCAATGTAACTGACCTTGATAGTACCGACGAGGTACTACAATCGCTCTTGTCACCCTGGCACCTATAACAAACAGTATCATTGAGGTACGACTACTCTTGCCACCGTTCCTATTATAGCCACAGTGACATCTCGTCAACATCACAGACACATTACTCTTTCACAAAAGAAACATAAGGACTAGACCAATAGACATGGGTATTCTATAATGAGTTAGGAAGACTTTCCAAGTGGTCTCATAATCATCCTTTTAGTGTTGAACTCAAAATGTCATTTTAAAGTTGGATGACTCACTGTTATGGAGACTTTTGAGAAAACAAGGTTTATTTTCTTGGAATCCAAATGTTGAGGTTTTAGAGGGGTTTTGAAATAAAGGTTTTAAAAGCACATTTTAAACACTAAAAGGAGATTATAACCACATGGAACTTGCTCACATATCACGAGACCAAACCATTTCAAGTATAGAATCTCATTAAAACTGAAAGTCTAGTGATACATATATGAGTTATGAACATTCTCCAATTTGTCTCACTCAATTCTCATGGACCATGATTTAATTAAAAGTCTTTGATCTTAGTGAGTTCATGAGTTCACTGCACCAATATTGAGTTGGTATTCATAGAATTTATTAAGTTAATCCTTCTCTCATAGTTGATGAACCTTGAGGGATACAAGCTTATTATTAGCCTATTCTCCTCTCAAATTAATGGTCCTTGAAGACTAAGATATGACCCAAAACCATATGAACCTTATAGAATATAGAAATGACTTCATGAGATTCAATTTGAATGGCTCAAGTCATGAGTCAAGACTTAAACCCAACAAAATCATAAGCATATAACCATGACCTATCTTAGTCCCCATATAAATCATAAGATCATAGGTGACAGGAGGATCAAACCAAAGAGGAACCAATGAGATATTTAAAGATCTTATAGGTTTCAAAAAGAAAATAGAGACAAAAGGAAGTAAAAGGAAAGTTTAAATAAAATCTAAGTGAACACTCTTTTGCATACTTTTAAAATCCAAAGCTCTTATTTAGATCCAAATCAAAGAACACAAGAAAGGATTCAATCAAAATTCTATGTGGTGTGTGATGAAATGGGGTAGGAAGAGAGTTTTTGAAAATGTGTAAGAGGTCCTAGATCTATGAATTGTGATTAAAATTCCAACCTAAAATCTATGTAAAGTTAGATGGTTACCTCTAATAACCTCACTATTCTTCTTGATACTTGAAGAAAGTCTTCTAAATTCTTCCAAGTCCTTCTTCTAATGCTTCAAATTTTTCTTGATTTCTTCAAAAATCTCTTAGATTTTCTTCAAAAATTCTCACCAATCTCTCGATATTTCTTGTATTGCATACAGATTTAGAGGATGGGAGAAGATAAGAAAAAGATCCTTGTAATGGAAGTGAAGGCCTCCTTATATAGACCAACATCTTAGGGCCAATTGGATAATTTCGGGTGAAAACCCCATGTGCAAGAATATTCCATACATATTTGATAAAAATTGTCTATTACAGTGAACGGCACTCACTGAGTTCTCTGCGGCAGTCAATGAGTACCAGCACGGCACTCAGCGAGTGCCACTACCTATGCCACGTGCCGCAACCAACGGAATTATCACTTTTTTATTTTATTTTAAAATATATACACTTATATAATAAGTACACGCATATATATATACTTAAATACTAATAAACATAATAGATTTTATTACATATACATGTATATTTTTTGTTTTCTTCTTCTTTTCTTTTCCTTTTCAAAATTCTTTCCCTTCTTTTTTTATTTTCTTTTCAAAATTTTATATGTTTTTATTTTGAAATCAAATTTTCAAACCGTTTTTCTCATACATATTTCAATATCTGGGTTTCCTTGGACATCCGATTTCTGTCTTTTTTTTTTCTTTTACGAACTCAATTGGAGCTGAAGGAACTTCTGAAGAACTTAGATCACTTTTAGAAAAGACAATCTTCGAATTTCGTCGGACGATGTCATCATCGGTCTAGAGGTAACCATCCCCTTAATTCAGTAGTCCGTCAAAATTGTCTATAGTATCCAGTGGTACATTTGAGCTAGATGTCTCTACAACACATTGTACGACTACACTGCGTGCCTATTTCGATTATGTCAGATTGAGATTTGCACTTTGTTGTAGAATTTTGGAAGAGTCTCCAAACAATCATAGGAACTACATTGAACTTGAGTTCAATCTTTCACCCACAAACTAATAGGCAGATTGAACGAGTTAATCAAGTGATGGAAGACATGAATCGATTTTGAGAGCTCTTGGGAGACATAACTGTCGCTGATTGAATTTGCCTATAACAATAGATATCATATGAGCATAGGAATGGCGTCATTAAAAGCTTTATATAGAAGACCATGCCAATCACTGATATATTGGGAAGAAGTCGGAAATAATCACCTTCTTGGGCCAGAAATGGTACAAGAAACCAGCAAGAAAATCCAAGTCGTACGTGAGAAGATGAAGATGGTGCAGACTCAATATAAGACTTATGCTGATATGGGATGCAAAGACTTGTAGTTTGTAGTAGGAGATCATGTGCTACTCAAAGTTTTGCCAGTTCGAGAAATTGTTAGAATCAGACAGAAGAGAGGCAAGCTATCGCCTCGATTCAGCGGACCATTCGAGATCCTAGAACACATTGGAAAGGTTGCATATAGATTGGCATTGCCGCCGAAGATGTCAGGAGTGCACAGCATTTTCCACATCAGTATGCTGAGGAAATGTTCCCACAACCCAGCACATGAGATCAACTTTGAAGATATTAAGGTTAAAAATAACATCACATTCAACGAAGGACCAGTGCGGATCCTAGATCATGGAATCAAGAAGCTCAGGAACAAGGAGATTCTATTGGTGAAGATCTAGTGGAAGCATCATGATGAAGGAGAAGCTTCGTGGGAGCCAGAGTTGAATATGCGCGAGAAGTTTCCATTTTTGTTCTAACCCTACTTACTTTAGATTTTGAGGATGAAATCTTTTAATAAGTGGTGGATGATGTAATACCCTGTATTTTTTTGTGTACAAAAGACTTGATGTTGTTCCTGTATACTTTTATGTCCCTTACCTTTCTGTTGGTTAATTTTGTGTACCGATTGATTTCCCTTGTGTCCCAATTGATTGCCACTTTTTGACTCTAAATCAATTTCTATCATCCCAATCGATTGCCACCTTGCCGATCTGAATCCATGATGTGGACCAATCCCAATCCATTGCCCTTTATCCAATCGATTACCTTCATAAATGTATAATGCCAATCGATTCCCATGATGCCAATTGACTGTAAATGTAGAACTTGGTTTTGAACTTTGCATGAGCTTTTGACATGTGGCACTCTTTCCCCTCTATATATATTTGATAATTTCGTGGCTGGGGTTATTTTTATAGTACTTAAGAAAGAAAAAGTGATAATATATATACCCTTATATACATACATATATCTAAATGTATACACCCACATATACATACATCTATACACACACTATAGAAAAGGAGAGAAGAAGAGAAGAAGAAGGAAATAAAGACAAAGAGAAGAAGAAAGAAGGAGATAGAGAGAAGGAAGAGAGGCAGAAAAGAGAGAGGAGGAGGGGAAAGAGAGAGCTAGAGCTCCATAGATCATACACCTCTACACACTCAACTAGGTGAGTTCTAACGCAATTGGTCCCCCTTATATTGATGTTTTACAAATTTTTTAAAGAAGAAAAAACGTAGCAAACCCCTTCCCAGAACATTTATATGCTGGACTAAAATTCTGCTAGAGAACATGAATTCCCAAACGATTGGACTTTTTCTCAATCGATTGGATATTTTCCTAATCGATTACCATAGTATGGCTCCTAATTGATTGCCAAAGTTTGTAATCAATTGTTATTATTTTAGATCCAATCGATTGGACTTTTCTTTAATCAGTTATTATTTTTATCCCAATCAATTGGAAGTTATAGAACATGGATAGTTTCTCTTATTTACTGTATAAGTTGTTCGATTGTTCATATCGCATTTTATACTTCCAATATGTGACTATGGAGTGACAAGGGATAATGTGATACCAAAGGATAGTATGGTTATGAGTAACTGAATAATATTACGATGTTAGATATTAAGTCATTCATGAATGGGTTTGGTATCTATTTCTTTCAATCCGAGTAGTCAATCCACAACGGGATGTCATGTATTAGTCTTAGTACAGAACTTGATTAGTCTAATAAGTTCTGGGGATTGTGCATGGGCGGACACTTGGTCATGATATGTCCTTAAAAGTAGTGGACGGTGATTATGTCCTTAAAGTAGTGGGTTAGACCAAGTTGTCTTAAGATAGCCAGGTGATCCATGATATGTACTTAAAAGCTGTGGGCTGTGAATATGTCCTTAAAAGTAGTGGGTTGGGATCACTAGTAGACGTCGCTAAGTCGTGGAAATAGATTGATATCCTTTTGTTCAAATGTTATATCCCTAACAAGTAGTAGGTTGTTATGTCCCTAACAACGGGGGATGGACTGATGTGGTGTCCATGACAAGCAGTGGACGATTATGTCCTTAAAAACAGTGGATGGAATAATAGTATATCGCCAGAGATGAACGATGGAGTCTATTCTTTCTAGTGAAGAGAATGTTGGTCGTCGGTCTTAGGATAGCAAGACGATAATGGTTGGGTAATGATGCTTAGTAAAGAGAAGATATTATTTAGTAGAACATAATTCGTGTCTTCATAACTTGGATTACTTCATATAACTGGTGCCTTGTTAGTTTCTATTCATGCAGCTCTCAGTAAGCTGACGGCCGTTATTACCTAAACATTCCCATTCCCCATCTAAACTATCATGTTCCTAATGCTACTGGTGATGAAGCCTATAACAATGATGGCTACTACCTTTAGGGGGAATACACAGAGGGTGGCCCCACTATTGACGATTATGTTGGGGAGGACTACTATGTTGACGGTTATATCTACGCCAGCTGAAGACTAGAATAGACCATAGTTTCAATTTTTGGTGTAACTTTATTATCACGTTTTGTACTCGACATATGTTGCCCTAAGACCTTTTATATGATGATTCAAACTCTAATGTAATAAGTTAGTACGTTGTATTATACTCAGTCCATTTTATTACTGGTCTCTTTTTACTATTGACTAGAATTGTGTGGTGTGGACAATTCAATGACTTCACTAGTCATTCCCTACGAACCTAAAGAGGAAATTTCATTTTTCTCTATTTTTCTATTCCGGTCCATGACACTTGCCCTTAATCAAGTTTGCATACAATAGCAGTTATCACTCGAGCATAGGGATGGCACCGTTTTAAGCATTGTATCAGAGACCTACCGTTCACCACTGTGTTGGGTCAAAGTCGAAGATGGTAAACTTTTTGGACCGAATATGGTTCGAAAGACCCGTGAGAAGATCGGCATTGTCAAAGACAAGATGAAGGCTGCCCAGAGTAGGCAAAAGAGCTACGCGGATAAACATCAAAAGGATGTGGAATTCAGTGTAGGAGATCATATGTTTCTCAAGGAATCACCAGTTCGAGGTGTGGTCAGATTTGGAGGAAAGAAGGGAAAGCTATCACCTTGGTCTATTGGACCTTTTGATATCCTACATCATGTTGGGAAGGCCTCCTATTGACTCGCATTGTTGCAAAAAATGTTTGGAGTGTACAACGTCTTTCACATAAGTATGCTAAGGAATTATATTCACGGTTCTACACCGATGATCGACTTCAAGGATATCTAGATGAACGACAATGTGTCATATCATGAGAGGCCAGTATGTATCTTAGGGAGAGAAATCAAGAAGTTGAGAAACAAAGAGATTTCCCTGGTGAAAGTGCAGTGGAGCCATGACGATGAGAGAGAAATATCCTGGGAGATAGAATCAAAACTATGTAACAAGTATCCAGAGTTATTTCAGGACTAGCTTACTCAGATTTCAGTATGAAATCTTTTGATAGGTGGTGGAGAGATGTAGTACCCGTATTTTTATATCTATTTTCTCGATTATCTTTATAATTCTCTCTATTATATATAATAAATTAGTCTTTCTACCGTTCATTTTTATTGTTGTGATTATTTTACGTTTGGATGTATGTTGTGGGCTTGGGGAAGCTTTGTTTGAAAGCTAACCCCAAGCGCTCGAGCTAGCCAGAGTGCTCAAGTGAGCTAGTAACTTGCCTATAAATAGACTTATATCTCATTTCATTTCATACATTTTCTAATACAGAAAAAAGAGAGAGTTCTGACAAATTGTTCCATGAGAGAGAGAGAGAGAGAGCCTCCATTCTATACAAACACTCATACAAACACATCTAAAAACATACATGCATAAATTCTTCATCCTCACACACTTCTACACTCAAGCACATGCTGCATTGCTAAAATCAAGAAAAGAAATTTGAAGAGAAGTTGTAGAAGTTGATCATTCTCTTGATCAAGTACAAGAGGAAGTTCTCTAGCTCAAGTTCTCAATCTTTCTCAACATAATCTTCACATTTTCATCATTCAAACATCATATAAGCTATTATGAGTATAGATCCTCCTTTCGATTCCTTTAAAATTAGTTTTTATATGTTTTTATGAACATGCATGTAGATCTAAACTCCTTTGTGTTTAAGCATGTGAGGTAAAGTTAGAATCTGTTTATTGTCAAGTCCGAGCGCTTACACTGGACTGGAGTGCTTGCCCTCTTGAGCGCTCGAGCTGGACTGGAGTGCTTACACTCTTGAGCACTCAAGTACAATAGTTGCGCTATGATCCTTGTAATATATGCTTGGATCAAATTATATGTGTACTAGTATGTGAAATCATGTAGCCATAATCCACAACATAGACTTGCATGTTAGTTTAATACACATGCACATAAGTTTACTTATTAAAATTGATAATCCATACTTACTTGTGCATCTTGTATGGTTATTTAGAATTCTGGGAGTAACAAGCCTAAGCGCTCATGCTTTATTGAGCGCTCGAGCCTCAAGTGCTCGCTCCAGTGGAGCGCTCGAGTAGACCTGAGCGCTCGAGTAGACTATAATTAGAACTTAAATTTATGAACTCTTATAATGCGACAATGACTTCAGTAATACGTCAGCTGTATTAATAAGAATAATAAGATCGAAACTTTCTTAATAATCACATGCTCTACGGAATTGTACTACACACACAAAAACTTGTACATTGGTCTATTCCTTTTGATTTTAGTTTGTTGAGAGTCCTTTTGTACAATTCTTGTCTCATTGGTACGATCTTTTGCTGCCATCCATTTTTTTTCATGTTTCAAAAATGAATTGAGAGATGAATATCAAGAGATATATATTTGTTTAGATATTAGTGATTTAGTCGACCGTTAAGGCATGATACCATCTTGATGCAACTGAGGGTGATCAAGCGGTTGTTAAAGCATGCATGGTATACGAATCACTCGGCTATTAAAGCATGTTAGGATAGGTCATTGACGTTGAATATCTTGATTGACTTGGCTGTTAAGCCATTATACTTTCTTGATGCACCGAGGGTGATCAAGGTGCTGTTAAGGCATGATAGTATACTCATCAAGAAGCAGTTAAGGCATGTATATTCTAAATCAACGGCTTATGCCAGGATTGTGAGAAAGAGAAGTTATTGAATTTGAGTTCGTGAATTGAGTTACTTGTTGTCCAGTCCTTTCTATTGTGAATTGTGATGAATGACCGAGTTTGGTTTCGAATCATACTTCAATTGGTTAGAACTTCCTAATAACTATAATGACATACATAATCGGAATAAAGAATAATGAACCTAGTTGTTTTCTAAACTGTTACTAATGGTACTTTGTGAGGCTTTATGCTCACTCAATTTGTATTCAAGCTGACGGCGTTTTATGCTGGGTACACTATAGAAGGATTCATTGATGAAGGCAACTATGATGAGGAATACTCTAGGGACAACCACTTCGGAGACAACTACGGTTTTGTCAGCTGAAGATTGTTCCATTTAGACTAAAAATATTAAACCTAAATTTTACTAGAAATATATTACTACTACAAAGTGACAAAGGTCTGACAAGAAAATAAATATTTTAAATTTAAGAAATACAGTACACAAAGTTTTACTACATATTTTTGGAACATGAAATCATCAATTACATAAAAGTAAATTTTTACAACTACTAGAATTAGAAAAAGGAAAAGAAAAACTAAAGTTTCCTATTTCTAGGGACAATATAAAGTGCTCACATGATAACCTCCCTAAACTATTCTCTCCCTAACAGTGTGTTGAGATTGCTTTGATGATTTTTGGTGTAGCTGTGGAGCTTCTTCCCTTGTAGGCTCTTGCAGCTTGTCTTTTTATAGGCGAAGTGAATGATACACTTCGTCACTGCGTTCATCACTATTGAACAGAAGATTGGTAATTTTTTCTTCGTTTTCATCCCACTTTTCTTCTTCTTTTTTTTTTCTTTTTTTTTTTATATATCTTATGTATATATATAGATATAGATAGATTAGTCTATTGCTTTGTTACTATTTACATTTTGACTAACAATATGGGAGATTCTAGTGTGGTTGCTATTTTTTCCTTCCCTTTATTTCACTTCATTTTTACCTAAAGCTATAAAATATGTAAAAATAAATAATTACACGCATTTGAGTGACATCATCATTAAATTATATTAATTCAAATATGCGTGTAAAACTAGAATTTGGGGGATTAAATGAGCACTATATCTATTATATTGGCACATGAATGTGCAATATTCAGTGTTTGTCACACCCCTCAACTAGCTTATTACTAGTCCCTAGCAATGAAGTGAAAAGAGAAATTGTTCTATAAATTTTTTTAAAAAGTAGGAATAAACTTAAGGAAAATAAAATTACCTAACTCACTATCGCAGGAATCGCGATTGCATTTAGCATATGCAACAAGCCGTTAAACCCCTAGGTTACCCTAGTGGATGAGTGTTGTCTCGTGGGAGTTTGCAGTGAATATACTCACAAAATTAAAAAAAAAAAAAGTTTAAATGTGAAAATAAAGTAAGATAAAAATAAAGGTAGATTTTCTCCTTTTACAATAGATAAGATTAAATTTGGCAATAAAATAAAATTTCCAAGTATGTAATAATAATGCAACACATATACTCACAGTTTGTCAATGATAGCATTTTTATACTCTTTAAACTTACAGTGTGTACTTGAAAAGTCAAGAAACTGATCTTAATTTCAAAGTTTACATAACTATTAGCACTCATAAAACTTGTAGTTTTAACTCAAATCTAACTAGGATTCACTCTTTTAATGAGAAACTCTCAAAAACCGGTGTAGAGAACATCTCACTTGGTAGGGAAGCAAAGATAGAGAAATTACTTCCATTTTGATGAATCAATATATAGGCATTTGGAGTACAATAAGTCTCATGAAAGGATACTTAGCATTAGAAGAGCGATCTACCGTGTAGAACATCCTTATCACTTAAATTTAAAAATAAATTTCTTTTAAATCATTAGGACTTTGACTGGTAGGTTAGAAATTAAGATGAGTAGGAGATTTGGGGTGTATTTGTTCTAAGCATGTGATTGGAGTGTTTGCGCAATTCATTCCAACCTCTTCTTTTTCTTCTCCTTTTTATCATTTGTACAGTTTTTTTTTTTTTTTTTTAGTTTCTCATTTTTTTTTTTTGAAATCAACTCCTTTCTTTCTTTACCACTTCTTGCAATATCTTTACAGTCCAATCACATACCTAGATATAAAAGTGAGATTTGTACTCCCAGGTGGAGCAAGGCATGATTTGGAGAGAATTGAGAATAAGGCAATATAAGGTGAAGGGGGGTGCATTTGAAAGAAAAGATGGCCTATATCATTTTTTAAAATAGATTGACTTTGTTCATTTAAGCAATTTAGACGTTCTAATGGTAAATCCTGAACATTCCCTTCTAATGATCAGTCAAAGGAAAAATAATAATGAGACTTTCAACTAGTGATATGATAAAGAGAATAAAGTGAGACTGAAAAGAATAATAACCCTCATAAAGGAAGATTGGTACAAAAGCTCACATGGGTTAATTAGTTTCCACTACTTGTCTTTAAACTGCATAGTTTATGCTTGCTCATCCATTTAGATTCAGTAAATATTTTTCACACTGTTTCAAAAAGATTTAAAGTATAAAGAGTTTCTAGTATTTAAAAATTGTAAAACATGTGACAATGTGTTATATGCTATTAACATACCCAAAATAACATTAACGTGTCAAATTTATCTTATATAAAGTAACAAAAAAACTTCTGAAAAGAATCCTAAGCGCATCCATTAAGTTGGATACATATATGGTGCAACTAGTATCCTCTGCACCTATACAAAAGAGGCTACGCAATCCGGAGCATCCAAGTTGTCATGATAGCCCATCCACCTCTAGTAAAAGAGATGGGTCTAGAATCACTAGCAAGCTAAAACATCAGTAAGAGGCTAGGAGATAACTCTGGCTTTACCTAGTTTTCGCTACTTCTAGAGTCATTCACCGCACTAGATATATCTGGTGATGTTGGGATCATAGAAATTACTCCTATCGAACCAACTAATGAAAGCCAGATGTACACGTAGGATCATTTTAAAGTATAACCTGACTGAAAATTATTGAAATGTACTGAAAATAAATTTAAAAACAAAAACAATAAAAATAAAAAGAAATGAGGGACGAGAAAACAAAATTTATTTGGGTATCAAAGGATCCAGTCCTCTTTCTCAACCAAAATTTTCTTTTGTTTTAATTTGAATTGTCTTTTGTAGCAGTAGTAAACTTTAAAAGATGTGCCGTTACGAGCAATTAAACCAGGACATTCTTCTCTATAACAATTCAAACACCATCCTAACCTTTTAGCTTTCCTTTTGATGGCATAAAGGCTAGTGCCAACAAAGGGTTTCTTCTGCTCAGAAACAAGTGAGCGACCCATTAACGTCTAGTAATCGACTATTGGATCCATTTTTTATACTCAGCCAACAAGAGAGGCTAGACTCAACCCTTCCACTCCTTCCAACTATCAACTAAGATCTAATTAAAGAGAGTTTAGAGGGAGTGGGTGGGAATTTTATTTAAAAACTAAAAATATTTATATTAAAAAAAACATATACATTCAGAAACTATTTTTTTTTCTTTTTTAGGAACAGAAAAACATAGAAAGAAGAACTACATTTCTCTCTCTCTCTCTCTCTCTCTCTCTCTCTCTCTCTCTCTTTTAGAAAAGTCCAAGACAACGTATTAGTACAGTAATGATAATAAGGAAAATTATGGTATAAACTTCAAAAATCAAAAGAGCGGTGACGTGTTCATCATTAATTTTTTTTTAACAAGGGCAACGCAGTATTATCATAACAGCAATTAAGAAAATGACAAGGTAAAGTTCAAAATACACAAGACCAATAGCTAGCGTCGCCCATTTTTTGTTTTGTTTTGTTGTGTTTTTTTTTTTTTGTAAAGAAATGGAAAAATATCACCTGGCTCTTGTAAATCTGAGAACCTGGTAGGGTCGTAAATCGAGTGATATTTTCAAGCTTCTTTGGTGAGTGGGTACCTACAACTTATGTATTATATAAATTTTTTTAGATATTGGAAAAGAGAGAAAATAAAAATCTAAATAAAAAACTAAAAATTTAAGACAAAATCAGAAAAATAGAGAATAAAATCAAAATCAAGTTTTTCTCTGGACCATAAATCTTATCTTTAGTGATCAGTAGAGTGGATTTTTATTTTGGATCGAGAAAATTAAAAAAATTGAAAAGAAAATGAGAGAGAATGAGAGATCGGGGGAGAGAGTGAGAGTTGCAGAGAGTGAGAGAGAGATCGCGGCGAGAGCGTGAGAGGAAGACGAAAAAGAAAGGAAAAAGAGAGATAGGGACAAAATTTTAGGGTTTGAAGCCCTATATATAGCCATTTTCTCTTTTTCAGTGTATCTCTCTCTAAAAAGATTAATTTTTTTTGTTTAAGAAATAAAGATAAAACAAACAAACAGGTGTTAATGATGTTAAACGTGAAACCGTCCCCCCCCCCCCCCCCCCCCCAACTGAGTCTGACATTGTCCTCAATGAGTGAGATGATAAAAGGAAGCCAAGGATAACACCTGTAATAAAAAGAGATAAACAAAGAAAAGATACAATAATAATGACAAAATTAACTCATATGTATATAAAAAATAAAAGTACTATCACTGTAAAATGATCAAGAATTACAGTACAATTGATATTTTGAACTGCAGTTTCAAAGGATCGATCTTGTATTCAAATTTTGCTATCTGGCAGTTTTAGCAACATAGTTTTTAAACTAGCAATACTTTTGGTGTGCCTTTTAATTTTGGACTGCAATGGGATAGTTTAAACATACAAATTAGTATATTTATTAGATAGCATTATTTGAAATTTGTAAGACTTGATAAAAATCAGAACTCATAAAATAATAAGTGCAAGTGGTTCTGATACTTAAAACACAGTGATGATTTTTTTCTTATATATATATATATATAACAAAAAGAAAAGGTACAATTACAATAAAAAAGACAGGAATTTTATTTTAACATATCTAGACGTTGACTGGGATTGTTGCTCATGAAAGGTGATCATTTCGAGGTCTAGGACAGTAGACTCGAAACCTCAAGTAGGTGTCATAATCACATATGTCGGAATCATCATACACTGTTATTTCCATGAATATACTATATTCGACAGTGACTCTTTGAGGCATGAATTGTTCAATGAAGACAGAGACTAGAGATGTCCCCCATTCAAGTAGGAAAAATAACCAATCCCTTTGAAAGGCGGACCTTAACATTTCCCCGTTAACAACTCTAGTTAACAAACGCCCCCATCCAAAAATAATGTAATTATCATCATAAATGGGGAATTGTACTAAGGATGTTAAGTATCGCTCCCATTCATTTTCTTCATATTCATGTATAGTTCTTGGAACACCTCATACTGAGCTTGTTCCCATTCATCATAGTTTGTGCTAATATTCTGCCAGTCATCTAATCCATCAAATATTGGCACACCATCCCACTCCATAGGTTGGTCAGGTTCCACTAAATAATCAATTTCTTCATCAGTGTCGTCATAAATTTTTTCGAAACACCTAGCGTAGAACATTTCATCCTCGTCAGAGTCCATGAGATATTCAAAGTGTGGGCGTGTATCATCATCTGACGAAGTTCTATCCTCTGAAGGATAGTTGTTATTATTAGACGAACTTGCATGGATTATACTTTTTCTTGCAGTTCTGCAATGATTAGATGGATTCATATCTCTTCGTTACCTGTGACATCAGATAATATGTTATAATTCCTGAAAAATATTAAATAGTAAGAAAAATAAAATAAAATGAAATAAAAATATAATTCCTACTATGTACAATTCTAATCATGATTTATGAATTTAAGAGATATCATAGTTGGGGTCCTCCAAAGGAAATGACTCCAACTCAGTTTCAAAATCTCCTATGAATGATTTTAACTTATGCCTACTAACTTTAAATGTATTTCCATCTTTAGGGTCGTCAATCACGATAGTTCCATAAGGATAAACATTTTTTTACAATATATGGACCAGTCCATCGAGATTTCATTTTTCTTTTAAAAAGATGTAATTTTGAATTATATAATAGAACTTTTTGCGCATGGGCAAATCTTTGATAAACAGGAGTATTAAGATATTTTTCTGTAGAGTACCCCATCATATGACATGTACTGTAAAGTTCTAGTTTTTTCTTAGATAGAGGAGTATTAGCTTTCTCCAATTTAAAAGCTTCTAACTTACGAGTTAATTCTTCAATTTTTATAACTAATTCATCTTCAGTTTGTGATTGTTGTGATTTTTTAGCCTTTTCTTTCCTAGCATTTTCTTCTTTTTCCCTTTGTGGAGCGTCTTCGCTAAACCAATCAAAATATGATTCAGCTTCGTCAGCATTTTTAAAAAATTCCCCGTGATACATGGCTTCAATTATTTCCTTTGACTCTGGATCTAATGTTTCATAAAAGAAATGAATTATACGCCATTTTTTAAATCCATGATGCGGACATGTTTGTAGGAGATCTATAAAAAATTTACAGTCTTTAATGCATGGTTCCTTCTCTTTTTGAGTGAAAAGTCTATATTCTCGCATTAAGCTATAAGTTAATTTTTTGTGATAGAATTTATTTAGAAAATCTTCATTCATATCATGCCATTAAATTATAGATCCAGGATGGAGAGATAAAAGTCAAGATTCAGCTTCATCTTTTAAAGAAAAAAGGAAAAAGTTTGAGATAGATTATCTCAATAGGACAAGTTTGATCAGCAAACGTATCACAAACTTCTTCAATTTCACGAATATGAACATAAGCATATTCTTTTTTAATTCCGTGATAAGTTGGTAAGCATGGTAGCATGTTATGTCTAAAATGAAAATTTCCTGTATGTCTAGGTAGAGTGATGCAAGAAGGAGTGATGATTATTTCTGGGATAAATAGATTACGTAAAGACCATTGTTCACGCTCTGATAAGACAGGCTGTGGTATATTATCCCCATATTTATTATGAGTATCATCAGTTATTCCTTCCATGCCTTCAATTTCAGCCAAGATTCTAGGAAACTGTATACTAGATAAATCACTAGAAATATTAGAATTATGTGATACTTGATATAAAGCTTTAGTAGTATTTAAGGACATGAAGTAAAAGAAAAACTAAGTAATAAATATATTATTATTATTATTATAGCTAAGTAAAAATAAAACTCTTTTTTTTTTTAATTTTTTTATAATAATAATAGGTTTTTTTTTTTAGAAGATAGGCTTTTATATGTATATAAATGCTTTCTTTGTTTTTTTTAGAAGATATCTATGAACATACTTATAAATTTATATTTATAGATTTTTCACAAGGAAAAATTATATATAGTTTTATTTATTTATATATATTTTTTTATGTTATCATTATTATTATTATTTTTTAAATGAAAACTAGATTATTTATATAGTAGAATATGTATATATAGATATAGATATAGATATAGTAGGAAAAATAGTTTTAAACCTAACTTTTATTTATTTATTTATTATTTTTACTAACCGTTCCCCAGCAACGGTGCCAAAAACTTGACGACATCCTATTGACGCATTTTCTTATCACACCTAAGTGTAGGTGATCGTACAAGTAATAAAGTTCTGGAAGTCCAGGTCGAACCCACAGGGAACGGAAAAGAAAGATAGGCGATAACTATTATGTCACTAAAAAGAAAATAAAAGATGATAGATTTTTTTGTGGAGTTTTACTAAACTACTAATTTTTATATTTTTACAATAAACTAATTAAAAGCTATTTTTTTTAAAGCAGTTTACGGTAAAGATTTTAATAGTGCAAAATAAATTAACTAAGTACTAGTAAGAAAATGAAGAAAAATAAATAAAATCTAAATTTTTGTGAGATAAACTTTTTAGATTTAATAATAGCGAAAGACAGAAATAATACAATATTTAAGCAAAGTTATTAAAGACAGGAAATATTAATTAAGTTGGAAGAAATGATTTAAAGGAATTGGGAATATGCAAACCAACACTAGATCCCACAACTTTTGTTCATTTGAAAAGGATTTGGAAATTAAGACCACAGAGTCATTCTTTATTGAAAAATAAACTCACTGGTTAGAGTCATATCAAGTGTGTCAGGTTTGATATAAAATGATGTCGTTTAGTTTAAAGAAAAATAAAAAGGCAATTGGGCAGTAACCAGGTTCGAACCGTGCCCCGCCGCGGACATGGGCTATTCGGCGTCCAGTCCCCACCACTCTGCCACTACACAATTGCCTATCCATTAGTGGATAGAAATATATATAAACACATATTTGAAATATAAAATTTTGTCGTATGAGTTGTTTGAGTATGCTAGGTGTTTTTTTTATGACAAAAGGCATAGTTTGACAATCCACATAATTAGATTCTTTATTTCAAATATGTAATCTTTTGAGCCCAATATAACCATAGTATATGAACATGTTAAATGGTCATAAACTATAGATACATAGATATTTTTTTGCCATAAATGGAAAAACAACCCATCTAGATAAATTTGCCCAATTAAGATTAGTGCACAGAAGCTGTGGTTTCTAAGTTGTTATTGCATATCCCCAATTAAAGTTTTAGCCTACCATTTTGGAATTGAAACTGTCTTCCCAATAAAATTTAAAGATAAATTAAATAGATGCATGCAATCACCGTCCAATTAAAATTAAAGTTGTAAAACCAAGGTAAGGGTAAAAACTAATATTATTATATTATTTTCTCCACTTAACATGAGTTTGAATTGAATTTGTGGAATGTACAAAATAACAAAGTTTAGTACAAATAGGCTAATAAAATATACATAATTGAAAATACTGAATTAATAATAAAATACTAAACCTTTAACTTTGGATTCTTGTGAGATCACAGTGGTTGAACTCCAAGAACACAAATAAGCTCAAACCAAATCCTAATCTACTTTTGAAGTGAGATATGGGTATGATGTACTTTTGGACTTTAGTAGGTGATTATAACAACTACGTGGCTAAGAAATCTGGCATTTACTCGCAAAATATGTCTTCTAGTGAATGGAAATATTGCTATAAAAACTGCAAATTTGGGGTTTCAAACTATTTTAGGGGACAACTATAAGTACTAACTAGACTAAAAATATTAAATCTAAATTTTACGAGGAATATTTTACTACTACAAAGTGACAAAGGTCCTACAAGAAAACAAATATTTTAAATTTAAGAAATACAGTACAAAAAGTTTTGCTACATATTTTTGGAACATGAAATCATCAATTACATAAAAGCAAATTTTTACAACTACTAGAACTAGAAAAGGCAAAGAAAAACTAAAGTTTCCTATTTCTAGGGACAATATAAAGTGCTCACATGATAACCTCCTTAAACTATTCTCTCCCTAACAATGTGTTGAGATTGTTGTGATGATTTTTGGTGTAGCTGTGGAGCTTCTTCCCTTGTAGGCTCTTGCAGCATGTCTTTTTATAGGTGAAGTGAATGATACACTTCGTCACTGCATTCATCACTATTGAACAGAAGATTGATAATTTTTTCTTCGTTTTCATCCCACTTTTCTTCTCTTCGTCAGACAGTTTGAAAAAAAACCTGCAAAAGAGAGAGAGAAAGAAGGAAAAGAAGGAAAAAAATGAATAAAAAAATAAAATGTTAACATCCAAGCAATTGCTTGGATGTTTTGTCTCGTTCTTCTTCTTTTTTTAATATTTTTTTTATTTTTTTTAATTTATATCTTATGTATATATATATATAGATATATATAGATTAGGTTATTGCTTTGTTACTATTTACATTTTGACTAACAATATAGGAGATTCTAGTGTGGTTGCTATTTCTTTCCTTCCCTTTATTTCACTTCATTTTTACCTAAAGATATAAAATATGTAAAAACAAATAATTACACGCATTTGAGTGACATCACCATTAAAACTAGGAATTTGGGGGATTAAATGAGCACTATATCTATTATATTGGCACATGAATGTGAAATATTCAGTGTTTGTCAGTCATCTTTATTTGTCGTCCTTAAGGACCCCGTGTCCGACCCATTCCACTTACAAAACACACCTCGAAGTTCAAGAAGTTTGCCCCGAGACCCAGGATCTTCTAAACCTTGGTGTCTTTGACCAAGTCAGCCACTGCATCACAGTCATAACATAAGTCCACTCAGAGTGGCACACACCCCACAACACCAGTTCATACTAGCATCAGAACATTAGACATGGTAGGACTCAGGACACAATTCATATCACATTCATGCATTGCATATCATTCTCATAACATAACATTTGTCTGTTCTGTTGTGCATTCGCATGTGTGGTTTTGTCTCTTGCTTGCCCAAACTACGTCCTGGTCTGATTTCCCTTGGGATACGTAGGCAGCTCACATAGAGCGCGACCAGCACCGACCTCAGCATCATTTTTTTTTCTATCACTGCATCTTTTGCAACACTTTTATCCTAAATCTAGAGCCTTTAAAAAGACCTGTCTCTTCAAAGCTTTGGCACTCGCTTGCGACTTGCGTTGCCTCGCAAGTTCATGGCAAAGAGAGGTAAAATGTAAACACCCCATTTTGTCGGCTATCAGATTTAGGAGACCCATAGATTGGTGGCTCACAATGATCGAAAAGGACTCAAAAAGGACTCTTAGAAGTTTGTTCTATTTCACAAAATATTCAGAAAAGTGGTACAAATGACCAAAATGCCCCTGAAAGCTCAAATACTCCCAGATTTGGACCAAAGTTCTGGAAACTTGCTATGTCATAAGAAAAGTAAGAAAATGGGTTTTGAAGCAAAAACAGATTGAATCATCAGCTCTCAGAGACCCTCGGAAGTCCAGGAAGTTCCCGGAAAGTCCCCGTTGATCGGTTTGACCTAGGTTTGACTGAAATCATCCAAACTCGCCGAAAAGTTTCAAGACCATCCTAGATCATGTGAAAAGTACTAAAACGAGTTTTAAAAGAAAATCAGACGAAAGCGTCAGCTTCTGGGAGCTCGCAGATGTTCCTAGAACTTCCTGAAGGTCCTTAGTTTGACCAGTTTGATCTAAAAGTTGACTTTGAAACCGGAGTGCCATATGAGTTTTTAAACATTTTTCATGGATACTAGAGGTCAATAGATTTTCAACGGTATATTGCACGTAATTTCTAGATTTAAAACGGATTTATTACGAATCTCTGAAGATGAAAAAGGCGATCAAATAGAGAGGAAGTCTATAGAGAGAAAGTTTTAGAAAGTTTTGGGGGTGACAAATGCAAGTCTATAGAAGTTTTAGAGAGAAAGTTGTAGAGATAAGGCTAGAATAGAGAGGAAGAAGGTTCTTAGATTTCAACAAGAAAGTGAGTTCCCAACCTTGTTTTTACTTTATTACTCCTCTTTACTTCACATTCAATACACCCAACCACCATTTTTGTGAGCATTTAAGAGATAGGATGCTACTTCCATGTCCAAAGTCACTATATATGAGTGAAATACCAAGCTAAAAGTCCAATATCTCAATGATTATCAATTATTGATTGTTATTTACTTGCTTGTTTATATATGTTCATCTCTTCTTACCTCATTTCTTTTTTGATTTTTCTTTGATTATTTACTAGTTCATCATCATCTAGATGATGATATGCTATTTGAGGTGAGTGAATCCTCATGGATAGTAGCTCTTGACCTCAAAAACATGTTTGATAGATGATGATTCTAACTTCAACACATTTCTATGTATTCTTGAAGTTATTCGCAAAAATGAAAACAATGCTCTCCAACAATCTTGGAAGTTCTTGAAATAAGTTAGATGTTGATATTCCAAGTGGTTATAATCTCCTTTTAGTGTATAAAATGTGCTTTCAAAACCTCGATTTCAAAACCCCTCTAAAACCTCAACATTTGGATTCCAAGAAAATAAACCTTGTTTTCTCAAAAGTCTCCATAACAGTGAGTCATCCAACTTTAAAATGACATTCTGAGTTCAATACTCAAAGGATGATTATGAGACCACTTGGAAAGTCTTCCTAACTCATTATAGAATACCCATGTCCGTTGGTCTAGTCCTTATGTTTCGTCTATGAAAAAGTAATAAGTCTGTGATGTTGACGAAATGTCGCTGTTGCTATCATAGGAATGGTGGCAAGAGTAGTCGTACCTCAATGATACTGTTTGTTGTAGGTGCCAAGGTGGCAAGAGCGATTGTAGTACTTCGTCGGTACTATCAAGGTCAGTTACATTGATATGGTTAACAGACTATTTAGGCGCAGATATCAAGCAAGTTGGCCATTTGGGGCTATGATGACAAGTTAACCAAGGTCGAATGGGACAAGATGGGGTTACTCAGCAATGAGGCCAGTTGGGCTAAAGATGACAAGAGATGTCAAGTAAGTGGCCAGTTGAGCTAAAAATGACAAAAGATATCATGTAAGTGGCCAGTTGGGCTAAAGATGGTAAGAGAGTAACCCATAGGCCATGTGGGCTACGATATTCTAGGCCAATGGCATTCGTGCTAGAGTACATGCAAAGAGTCAATTCTGTATAGGTTGGACATGTAGTCCAAGGTAAAGTAAAGAATGGATAGACGATCCAAAGTGAATCGAGTTGTATAGATTGGACCAGTGGTTCAAAGTGAAGTGTCAAGTTGGTACAGATTGAACTAACAGTCCAAAGAAATCCGTCGGTTGATGTCAGTTACATTTCTAAAGGTTGGGTGTAGTCATTGAAAGTTTCCAAGCGTTTGTAATACGTTGAAAGGATGAATAAGTGAACCATAACGTTAATGTTTTCGAAAGTATATATATAAAAAAGGAATGCTTTACTTATTAAAGAGATTAACAAGTGTTTTCTGAGCCTGTTCAAGTGTAATAGGTTTACTCACTCAGCTTGCAGTAAAGATGACGACTTTCATGTCCTGGACAATCAAATGTCTAGATCTTGCAAAGGCTGACCACCCGGAAGACAAGTACGCCGAGGAGCTATGGCTTTGCAAGTTAGCTGGTGGAAGCCGAAGACTATTAGTTTATCTATCTTTTGGTTATGTTGAGGCACTACGTGCTATGTTTATATTTGATGTAGGGCTTATGCCCAAGACAATGTTCTTTTCTTTCCTTTCTTGCATTTTAAGACTCTAATGTTTAATATATTATGTAAGTCTAGAACCACCATGCTTATTGTTTACTGCTTTTGTCTTGGTTCTTTCTTGTGCAGACAAGCACACGATCGTAAAACCAGTCACCTATCTACCGGTCCAAAGGTGGAAATTTTGAATTTTCCTCTACTTTGCTATGCCAGGGCGTGATGGCCACCTATACTTAACTAGTATGTATGTGTGCATATGATTAATCTATATTGATATCAGAGCCATATAGGTTGTTGATTCACCCGTACATCACCCAAAACCGAATCTGCCATAACTAGTTTTTCAAGCTTTTTGGCATAAACCTTCTTTTTGTTTTTCAAAGTGGGTCTAATACAAAACTCTAATAGAAGTCTGATTTTTTTATATGGTTGTGTCCCATATGGGCACTAGAGTCCCCCAATGAAGTTTCAAGGGCTGATTATTTCCGTAGAGGGCGAAATCGAAAAACATAATTTCAGGGTTTTAAAAACCCTTTTTTTCCCTGAAACTTTTAGCTAATTTCAGAAGAATCTACATGCATAATGATTTAGTTTCTTTGGATATCTTGATTCTATGACGTGACAGCTTTCCAACTGCATATTACACACAGAATTTTGATAAATAATGAGCAAGATACGGACTCGCAAACATGGCACCGCGAACTGGGTTTGCTGCCTTAAGGAAGAAGACGATGAACAGTGTTTTTGAAAATGTTTTGATTTTATAGATTTGGCCCTAGAATAGTTTTGAATTATCAAAATAATACTTGTATCATCAAAAACTCATGTTTTTATTTTGTTTAAAAAATACAAAACTTGTTTTTTAACATTTAATTTTTTCAGTATTATGTACACTGTGTGGGACCAGAAATAAGTTTGTGATAAATTATTTCATTGTTTTGGGTATTTTAGAGCGTAAAAGATATGTTTTAGATGTGTTTTTAATTACTTAAATATCCGAAAGTTCATATTAATTTTTGAAATTAATGTGTAGTGTTTAGAATAATGTAAGGGACTCTAAGATAATTTTTGTGTAAATCATCATGTCTTCTTTGTATTATAGAGCATATGATTTATGTTTATGAACATTTAATTAATTGCTTAAAATAGCCGTAATACTTTATTAATTTTTGTAATTAATAAGGGACATAACGGACACTGTTTTGAGACCGTATAAAATTTTGTGGGACCCATAGATAATTTTAGGTTAGTTATCTAAATCGTATTTATCTTTTAGAGTATATATTTATGTGTTTTTGGTACACGTATTAAATTTCTTAAAATATTTTTATTGATTATCAATTATTAGTTCATGGAATTAACACAATATGTTTAGAACACAAGTGGTACCTTGAGAAAATTATTTTAGTGAATTTTCTCACTCTTTGGGACATATTTAGAGCATATATATTGTGTTGAGTACATAATATTAATTGCTTAAAATATAACCAATAAAGTTGTTAACACTTGAAATTAATAAATGTTTTTTTTTGTACATTGTTTGGAGACTTGAGAAAATTTTTATGAATTGTCTCATTTTTGTTTTCGCATTTTAGAGCAAAAAAATTATGCTTATGGGCATTTTTTTGGTTGTTTAAAATAGCCAAAAGAGATTATTAATTTTTAAAAATTAAGAAAGACTGTTTAGGACACCATATTAGACCACTGAAAATCCTTGGAGAGCGAATTTCTGTAATGTTTCAGAATTTTAAAAATAAGGGTAATTGGGTAATTTCGCATGTTCTGTGTGGACTGGTATTTTAATTTACTGTATTTAAATTTTTCAGAGCATGATTAAATTATTTTATTTGGCCTTTCATATGCTTAGAAATTTATTTCTATGCCTGTGGATGTGTTTATTTAATTTCGGGGTTACACCGTTGGGTCAGACTGTCTATTGGAGCACCAAACAGTTATTTTTGGAGCATACAAGAGAGTGGGCTCCACCCCACTCCCATATATGGCCGGCCAAACATATCTCCCCCTCATTCACGTTATATTTTTTTCCCCTTCATTTCTTCTTCTTCTTCTTCTTCTCTCAAGACCACCATACCTCCCCTCCTTCATTTCTTCTCATTTCTCCTTCTTTTCTTCTTCAAACTTCAAGAAGTCAACAAGATTGTCACTCTCAAGCATTGCTCTTCCTCACTAGGGCTTGCTATCCCTATTTGGTAAGTGTTTTCAAGAGTCCAAGCAAAGCTAGGGTTTTCCTAAACCAAGCTCATTTCGAAATTTATGGTGTTCTTCTACTTGGAATAGTTTCTTTGGCATATTTGGACTCTCTTACAACCATTTCTAAGCATGGGACATTTGGAACCTTCCTAAACAAATTCTAGCAACCTCATTGGTGTTCATTGAGGTTCATTGGAGTTCTTTGATTTTGGAATTTATGGCTTTGAGGTAGATTCTATTGTACCATTTCTACATGTTATGCATGCCTAAAATGTATATGAGTTCATTCATGGGTTTAGGAGAAAATGTAGACATATGCTCTAGGTTTTCCCCAAATTGAGAAATTAGGGCTTTTTGCCTAAAAGTGATTCTTGTGTGTTAATTGCTCTATGTAATGATAGACTTGCATGTTGGGTGATTTCCGTTTATTTTGAAAAATATTCATTGAGGTAGATTAATAATGTTTCATTTGTATATGTTGTGATTTTGAGATGTTAAACGTAATTAAAATGATGCTACGAGTGTAATCTAGACACATGCATTAAGTTTTCCCCAAAGTAGTAAATTTAGGGTTATATGCCTAATTGTGAATTTACATGTTTTGGTTGTTCTATAATTGATTATGTGATGCTAGACGTGCCTAGGATGCTCCCTTTATGTGTAAAAGCATGCTAGGACGTTAGTATAGAAATCCTTGTTAGGAACGTTAAATTATGAAATTTAATTACATTCTTTGAAGTTCTTGATATTATGTCTAATGGACTAAATTATTGCTTAGTCTATCGTAGTGGATCATCTTTTATGCCATTGTTAACATCATATGCATTGCGGCCTAATCGGCAAGCATTCATGTATCACGACATAAAAATTTTATTTGGAAAAGATAGAAAACCCCATGTGTGGGAATTTGATTTAAGAAATCCGGACGTGGGTTGTGATGTGAGACAGGGAGAATGACCCTTAGAAACATTCAAACTCCAAACTATATTCGGGTAGCTCCCGGAAGTTGGTATGCTACACTCCATGCGTGGGTGGCTCATGGTCCGGTAACGAGAGAGATGTGCATTTGTCACGCATAGCCTTGCGGCTTTAAACATTTCATGGTAGCCATGGTGGCGATTCATTGCACCTCATTTCATTTTAGTCATGGATAGCATAGAGATTTGTTACAATATTGTCTATGAGCCGTCGTTCTCATAAAAACGACAAAACATTTTTCAGGTGAACTTGATAAGGGCAAAGGGCACATATGACCGACGCATAGACGTTGGTGTATTTTGTTCTATTTTGAGGATGCGTGTCTACATATGCAAATGGATAGTTCTCATATGAATTTTAGTCTTTGAGAAGTTTGTAATTGTTAGAGCTCTTCAAGAAAATTGCTGTATTACTTTTATTAAACTTCTAAAGTTTGGGATCCAAAATTTTGTCATCGGAAGGTCTTGTTGTAAGTTTGATGGACAAGTGTTAGTCCTTTTATTTATGTTATGTAACTATGTTTCCGAGACCATAGCATTTCTTCTAAAGTTTTATGTATGTGTGTGGATTTGAGTCCTTGTCGGATTCGTTTATGATTGGTTTTGTCCTTGCCGGACTCATTGTAATTGTATGGAATCCTTGCCGGATTCGTTTATGTTTGGTTTTGTCCCTACCGGACTCATTCTATTTGTATGAAATCCTTGCCGAATTTGTCCATTTTGTTTTTAAAGGAAATGTTCAAAAATCTCTCCCATTCTCTTTCTCTCCTCTCCTCTCTTTGATCTCTTTCTCTTTCTCAAATATTCTTTCCTTTTTCTTATGTTAGAATTATGTATATATACGTTTTTAAAAGGTTTCCGAATATGAAAATACACATGTGTGTGTGTTTAGAATACATCCCTTATATCTCTCTCTCTATCTCTCCCTATATCTCTCTCCCAATCTCTCCCTCTCTCTTTATCTCTTTCACTTCTCGTTTTTAATAAATTTCGAGTGTATGAAGTTCTGTTTGGTCTAGGTATGTGTTATATGTCATTTAGGACTTGTTTAGTCATGTATTGAGGTTTAAATTTGAGGATTTAGCATAATTGGGAACATTTCTACAAGTTGTAAAAATGCTGTCAAAAGTTTCTGTCATAGAAAAACTGCTACTGTTTTCTTTATTTTCTGCCCAAATGGTGCAGAATTGGAAAAAAATGTTATTAGACGAAAGTTGTGCATAATCGAATTTTACATGGACTAGCGCGGATAGAATGTGTAAATTTCATATATATAGTCACTTACGGATGTTTCAAAATTCAGCAATTATCCAAAAATAGTACTTATGCTGTCAAAGTTGCTGTCAAATAAAAAAAAACTGCTACTGTTATTTCAATTTTCTTCCCAAACGGTGCAGAATTGGAAAAAATGTCATTAGACAAAAATTGTTCAGAATCAAATTTTACATGGACCTTGGCAAACAGAATGTGAGGATTTCAAAGATATAGTTACTTACAGGTGTTTTAAAATTTAGCAACTATCCAAAAATGACCTTTTATCAAATCTATTGTATTTTCCCTTTCTCCTTGAACTAGTACTTGTTCGGATAGTCGTTTAATTAAGTTTTCAAATGTTTTCATCTTAAGCCCATTTTGGCTTATATGTTAGTAAGTCATATTTGTAGGAATCCCCGTGGGATCCCAATGTCGCTTCCGCATTTGTGATTGGAATTTACTTCTTTTCCTCTATCTTTCCCTCTTTCCTCGCGCTTCGGTTTCCGGGGCGTGACAGATTGGTATCAGAGCTAACCGGGTTTAAATACCTAGGGGCTATGGGTGTTTACTTCGGGCTTGTTTCGTTTCCGTCCACGCTTAAGCTTGTTTATTGTTTTCCGTTTATTTCATTGAGGTTTTTTTCGTTGAGATGATGCGATGCCGCGTGGGCATGCATAGAGGTTGAATTCCTTCGGAACATACATGGTTACATGTTCAAGATGTTTACATGTTTCACATTCGACGTAGTATCTGCTTACATGTTAAATATTTACATACTCTATGGGATAGCATTAGTCCTCCTATGAGTTGCTTAATGTGGTTAATAGTCATTCAATTCCTCATTCAATGTTAATTGTTTTAACTATGCCATCGTTTACTTTACATGGTGAGATGTTGCGTGAACATTTTTATTTTATTTTATTTTATTGAGTGAACATCTTCGGGACTTTTGTGCTTACGTGCTCAGTTTACATGTTTCATATCTTACGTGTTATGTGAATTCATGTGAAGCCTACGTGCTCTATGTATTGTGTTGTGCATTTCTATTGGCTATGATATGAAGGGTACGTATTTCAAGCAAGGTGAGTATAATGCTAACATGCTTAATGTTGAATACCTTCGAGGCTAGGTACGTATATGCTAGGTGCTTACATGTCAAAGATTACATGTTCCATACCCGATATGCTAAGTGTTTATATGATTTTCAATCGTTCTAATATGTATTGATGCATATTGAGTAATGTGATCCCGTATTGTTGATGAGCATGCTTCTATGTGAATTTGATGTTTATGTTATTGTTTACACGTGATATGTGTACATATTCTACGTGTTATAAGTTTATCGGTTCCAACATTTATATATGTTTAGGGTACATGCCAAGTACATTAATGTTTGACGTGCCCTACAGTTATGTTATAACCGTGCATATTCTCAGTGCTATGTGTTCCCATGAGTCATGTTAGGCATTGACTAGTATGAATTATAATATAAGTTGCTTACGGTTGCTAGTAATCCATATAAATGTTGATTGCCTTTCCTATACTATCCTTGCCGTTTATGTTAATTATCGAGTTGATTTACAAAGCAATATGGTATTATCGTTCGCAAATGTAAATAGAATTATGAAGGGAACGTTTTATGTTATATGTGAACATGATTGATGTTGTGAGCTATGTGATATCATGCTAAGTATGCGTGTCCTCTAAATAATGTGTGAATTAATGTTTAACCTATTAAGATGCGTGCCCGGTTCACGTGAAACTGTGGCTTGAGTGCGTAATTATAATTTGGAGTACCTTGGTACTATTTGAGGGGGATCTTCGAGTAGACGTTGCAACTTTTCAGTCAGATTTAAGTGGGGTTTAGTGTGGACTACACCGACTTTGGAGAGTATGTTATGGGACACCCTCAGCCGACTGTTTCGTGAGTAGTATTTCCCGTTCGTAGTTTGTTGAGCTAAGAGGATTGAATTTTTGAAATCTTCATTAGGGAGCCATGATAGTTTCTGAGTATAAGACTAGTCTCATTTTCAATATAACATTGGACAATAGAAGGAAGGTAAGAACTTTTGAGAATGGACTTCGTCCAGGCCTACGCACCAACGCGATTGGATTTGAGTTCAAAGCACTTAGTAAAGTGGTTCAGAAAATATTAGTATTTGGGTATTTGAGTCCGGATAAAAGAGTTAGAGAACTTTGTGCATCGACTAAGAACAGTTAGTTGGACCAACCCCAGTTCGTCCACCTTTTCAGCAGACTTGTAGGCCACCTTTGTTGCCACCACAGCCAACTGCTTCAACTCAGATTTTTGATCAACCGTCCCTAGGGGGACAATAAGGACAGTTTAATCTTTTTGCCACCGCACCTTCAGTAGGTAATACCGATGCTTCTGTGATCTGAGGTAAGTCGTTCTTCTTTAGTCCCAGTGCCACTATGCATGTAGATATCGGCGCATCGTATCCCTTCGGATACCACCTTGTGCATCATCGTTGAGTTGAGGAATGAGTCATTTGGCTCCTACACGGTCAGTTGTTAATTAATACTTCTGTTGGAAGCTTAGTTCCCTTGGATCGAGTGTGTCGTGGCTGTGAACTGTGATAGCTGACCAGTACACCATCTTTGATTTATGATTGTGAGTGTGGACTAGTGAGTACTTGCCAAGCACTTGTGACTTGTTTCGAGAAGAAGGTAGCATTTGCATTACCATCCGGGAATCTCAATTGTTTTGTGGATGATCGTATAGAGACTCCGATATATCCGTTTCACAGTTTGGGCAATAGTAAAAATCATATTGACTCATTAAATAGCTTGATTTGTTTTCCAATGAGAATGAACCAAATTTGATTGAGTTCTCTTCCGTTGTGGGTTAGTACACCGATGTATTCCGTGAGGATTTACATAACTTGTCGCCTATCCGTGAGAATTGGGTTGAGACAGATAATACCCAGCACTTTCATCTATTTTGACGCCGCCGTATTGAAGGACACCCGCAGGATGGAAAGAATTAAAGACTCAGTTGGAGAACTTACAGATTAGCGATTTCATCTATCGTAATCCATTTCCCTGGAGAGTACCCATTTTCTTGTGCCAAGAAGATAGGTGGTTCGCTTAAGTCGAGTATTGCTTATGACATCGAATCTTGTGACTATAAGAATCAGTAGATCCTTTTGACCAACTTTGTGGTTCAACGTGTTTAGTTTCAAAGGTTGATTTGAAATAGAGTTGTCAATAGTTGTGCACTAGGGAACGTGAGATTCCTAAGACTACTTTCCGCCCGCGTTACGGATATTGTGAATCCCTTGTTATACCATTCAGTTTGACGAACGCACCTGCTGCTTTAGTATACCTGATAAGCCGTGTGTTTAAACCTCGCTAGGACAAGTTTGTGATTGTGCACCGATGACCACGTATGCCAAATCATCTAAATGTGGATATTGATTATCCGAGGTACAAGTTCCTTGAATATGTCGTTTTTGGTAATAGGGTATCCGCGAATCCTTCTAACATTGGGACCATTATAGATTTGCTTTGTATATGAGATTCATGGTTTCTCGGGACTAATAGGTGACTACCATTACTTTGTTGGAAACGTTTCCCGTTTGGCAATTAACTTCATTGACTAAAATAGAGGTGAACTTTGTTGAGATGCTTTGGGTGAGAATGTGTTATACCAAAGTTGCAAAACCTGTTTGACTTCGGCACCTGTTCTTGTGAGCATTGAACGTGAGTTGATTGAACTATATCATATGCTTCCTAAACGTGGATTGAACTACCCATGACTTAGGACTAGGAGACGCCACATATGAGGCATTTCTGACTCAGAGAGACATTAATTTGGGACAATGCCGTTGGGTAAATATAACTGTAACTATAAATGCAACTTTGGATGACCTTGAGACAAGAGCGGACTATGACTTGAATTGCATTACCACCTGAGCTGGGCTAATGTCGTGACCGAGGAGTATGACTATGACTTAACTTTCTTACCTATGCAAGAGTGGAAAATGTTGAGACTTGCGCGTACCCTAGTGTATTTACCGGTGCAAGAGTGGAGAATACTGAGACATTGTGATGACTTTGAGAATTGTGGTTCAGAGACTTTTGCCCAAATTTGCTCGTTTAACTTGAATGTGTAATCGAAAGTTTTGACTTGAAGTTGTTAGTAGTACATAAACTTGATGATGAGACCATTGCCTTGACGTTCCGTATACTTAATGGAGACTTAGGACAGGGTTGGACTTTTGGTGACATTAGAGGTTTGAGACCTCGAGACCGAGTGTTCATTCTCGTTGCTTGACGTGGAGATGTGTTGAAAGAGTTCTACTATTCCCGTTTTGCCACACATCCGAAGATGTACCATGATTTGCATCGCTAGTATTGATGGAAAGGGGTTAAAGGGATCCATTGTTGAATTTGTTTGATTTGCCAGCAGGTAAAGACCGACACCAGAGAATCACAGGTTTGTTACAACCATTTTCAATTGCCTGTTACAGCATTTCTAAGAACTTTGCGTAAGGACAACACTATTCTAGAACCTTGTAGATCGTTTGGACCACATCTACACGTTTGTTACCGTTCAGAGTGACCGACATCGTAGTTTCCCATAGTGTGATTCATGTCTGTACGATCATGAGACGCCGTAGTGTATCAGTGTCGATGTGCTTAACTGTGATACGAAGTTGTGTTTCCTTCCTGGCAAAATATACAGTAAGTATGGGGTATTCAACTCCTTCTATTCTAATTGATTTTGGGAAAACATGTTGAGAGTAGTGTTATGACACTTAGTAGTGATTGGCAAGAAAAGTTTCCGTTGGCCGGGTTGCATCCAACATCAGTTATCAGATGGCACCGCTTGAGGCATTGTATGGCCGTTCGTGTCGATCTCCTTTGTGTTGGGGTGAGGTAGGTGAGAGTATCCTTCATGGTCCTGATATGGTTAGACAGACTTCAGAAAAGATTAAAGTAATTCATGAGAAGTTGATTTTAGCTCAGAGTCGTCAGAAATTGTATGCCGACCGTCGCCGTCGACCGTCCGTGTTTGAGATTGCTGTCCTGGGTTACACTATTTGATCAAGTGGTAGGTTAGTATTGCGTTTGTTGAACCATTTGAGATCCTTGAGAGGATGGCGCAATTGTGTATTGTTGGACTCTTTCGCCTCAGTCGTTGAGAGTGCACAATGTGTTTCATGTGTAGATACTCAGAGAGATCCTAACCGTCTCATATGTTTGATTGGACCGTAGTGTCTCTTGGTGAAGACGTATAGTATAAAGAGAAGAACAACCCGTTCATAAAATTGAGAAGAAAGACCGTGTATTGTCCATCATGTTGGTAAGGATTCTTTGGCATCATCATAGTATCGCCGAAGTAACAGTGAAGCGAGGAAAAGTTACCCTCACCTATTCCCGAGTAGTGTAAGCTTCTTGTTGATCGCCTTTCTTCTACTTTGTTGGCCCAAGGTTTAAGCAAGACGTTTCTCCCTTCTTGCGCTTAGTTGTTCCGAATTTCGGGACGGAATTTTTTTAAGGGGGGTAGACTGTAATGTTTCTGAATTTTAAAAATAAGGGAAATTGGGTAATTTCGCATGTTCTGTGTGGACTGGTATTTTAATTTACTGTATTTAAATTTTTTAGAGCATGATTAAATTATTTTATTTGGCCTTTCATATGCTTAGAAATTTATTTCTATGCCTGTGGATGCGTTTATTTAATTTCGGGGTTACACCGTTGAGTCAGACTGTCCATTGGAGCACCAAACAGTTATTTTTGGAGCATACAAGAGAGTGGGCCCCACCCCACTTCCATATATGGCCGGTCAAAGATATCTCCCCCTCATTCACGTTATATTTTTTTCCCCTTCATTTCTTCTTCTTCTTCTTCTTCTCTCAAGACCACCATACCTCCCCTCCTTCATTTCTTCTCATTTCTCCTTCTTTTCTTCTTCAAACTTCAAGAAGTCAACAAGATTGTCACTCTCAAGCATTGCTCTTCCTCACTAGGGCTTGCTATCCCTATTTGGTAAGTATTTTCAAGAGTCCAAGCAAAGCTAGGGTTTTCCTAAACCAAGCTCATTTCGAAATTTATGGTGTTCTTCTACTTGGAATAGCTTCTTTGGCATATTTGGACTCTCTTACAACCATTTCTAAGCATGGGACATTTGGAACCTTCCTCAACAAATTCTAGCAACCTCATTGGAGTTCATTGAGGTTCATTGGAGTTCTTTGATTTTGGAATTTATGGCTTTGAGGTAGATTCTATTGTACCATTTCTACATGTTATGCATGCCTAAAATGTATATGAGTTCATTCATGGGTTTAGGAGAAAATGTAGACATATGCTCTAGGTTTTCCCCAAATTGAGAAATTAGGGCTTTTTGCCTAGAAGTGATTCTTGTGTGTTAATTGCTCTATGTAATGATAGACTTGCATGTTGGGTGATTTCCGTTTATTTTGAAAAATATTCATTGAGGTAGATTAATAATGTTTCATTTGTATATGTTGTGATTTTGAGATGTTAAACGTAATTAAAATGATGCTACGAGTGTAATCTAGACACATGCATTAAGTTTTCCCCAAAGTAGTAAATTTAGGGTTATATGCCTAATTGTGAATTTACATGTTTTGGTTGTTCTATAATTGATTATGTGATGCTAGACGTGCCTAGGATGCTCCCTTTATGTGTAAAAGCATGCTAGGACGTTAGTATAGAAATCCTTGTTAGGAACGTTAAATTATGAAATTTAATTACATTCTTTGAAGTTCTTGATATTATGTCTAATGGACTAAATTATTGCTTAGTCTATCGTAGTGGATCATCTTTTATGCCATTGTTAACATCATATGCATTGCGGCCTAATCGGCAAGCATTCATGTATCACGACATAAAAATTTTATTTGGAAAAGATAGAAAACCCCATGTGTGGGAATTTGATTTAAGAAATCCGGACGTGGGTTGTGATGTGAGACAGGGAGAATGACCCTTAGAAACATTCAAACTCCAAACTATATTCGGGTAGCTCCCGGAAGTTGGTATGCTACACTCCATGCGTGGGTGGCTCATGGTCCGGTAACGAGAGAGATGTGCATTTGTCACGCATAGCCTTGCGGCTTTAAACATTTCATGGTAGCCATGGTGGCGATTCATTGCACCTCATTTCATTTTAGTCATGGATAGCATAGAGATTTGTTACAATATTGTCTATGAGCCGTCGTTCTCATAAAAACGACAAAACATTTTTCAGGTGAACTTGATAAGGGCAAAGGGCACATATGACCGACGCATAGACGTTGGTGTATTTTGTTCTATTTTGAGGATTCGTGTCTACATATGTAAATGGATAGTTCTCATATGAATTTTAGTCTTCGAGAAGTTTGTAATAGTTAGAGCTCTTCAAGAAAATTGTTGTATTACTTTTATTAAACTTCTAAAGTTTGGGATCCAAAATTTTGTCATCGGAAGGTCTTGTTGTAAGTTTGATGGACAAGTGTTAGTCCTTTTATTTATGTTATGTAACTATGTTTCCGAGACCATAGCATTTCTTCTAAAGTTTTATGTATGTGTGTGGATTTGAGTCCTTGTCGGATTCGTTTATGATTGGTTTTGTCCTTGCCGGACTCATTGTAATTGTATGGAATCCTTGCCGGATTCGTTTATGTTTGGTTTTGTCCCTACCGGACTCATTCTATTTGTATGAAATCCTTGCCGAATTTGTCCATTTTGTTTTTAAAGGAAATGTTCAAAAATCTCTCCCATTCTCTTTCTCTCCTCTCCTCTCTTTGATCTCTTTCTCTTTCTCAAATATTCGTTCCTTTTTCTTATGTTAGAATTATGTATATATACTTTTTAAAAGGTTTCCGAATATGAAAATACACATGTGTGTGTGTTTAGAATACATCCCTTATATCTCTCTCTCTATCTCTCCCTATATCTCTCTCCCAATCTCTCCCTCTCTCCTTTTTCCTCTCTTTATCTCTTTCACTTCTCGTTTTTAATAAATTTCGAGTGTATGAAGTTCCGTTTGGTCTAGGTATGTGTTATATGTCATTTAGGACTTGTTTAGTCATGTATTGAGGTTTAAATTTGAGGATTTAGCATAATTGGGAATATTTCTACAAGTTGTAAAAATGCTGTCAAAAGTTTCTGTCATAGAAAAACTGCTACTGTTTTCTTTATTTTCTGCCCAAATGGTGCAGAATTGGAAAAAATGTTATTAGACGAAAGTTGTGCAGAATCGAATTTTACATGGACTCCCTCGGACAGAATGTGAAAATTTCAAATATATAGTTACTTACGGATGTTTCAAAATTCAGCAATTATCCAAAAATAGTACTTATGCTGTCAAAGTTGCTGTCAAATAAAAAAAAAACTGCTACTGTTATTTCAATTTTCTTCTCAAACGGTGCAGAATTGGAAAAAATGTCATTAGACAAAAGTTGTTCAGAATCAAATTTTACATAGACCCTACGCGAACAGAATGTGAGTATTTCAAAGATATAGTTACTTACAGGTGTTTTAAAATTTAGCAACTATCCAAAAATGACCTTTTATCAAATCTATTGTATTTTCCCTTTCTCCTTGAACTAGTACTTGTTCGGATAGTCGTTTAATTAAGTTTTCAAATGTTTTCATCTTAAGCCCATTTTGGCTTATATGTTAGTAAGTCATATTTGTAGGAATCCCCGTGGGATCCCAATGTCGCTTCCGCATTTGTGATTGGATTTTACTTCTTTTTCCTCTATCTTTCCCTCTTTCCTCGCGCTTCGGTTTCCGGGGCGTGATAATTTCTCAAAAGTTTTGTATTTTTGGGAATTTAGTTGCTCAAAGTTAATTTGGTTTAACTAGATCAATTTATTTTGTTAAATTGATTCAAAATATTTTTGGGCCTTGAAAAAACTTTGGAAATTTATTTAATGGAAAATCAGTTATTCAGTTATTAAATTTTTTCCATGAGATTTTAAATTTATTTGTTAATTTAAAAGCCCTTGACTAATTAGTTTTAAAATGAGTTTTAAAACCTAAAACTATTTCTAAATTAGTGAAAAATCAAGGATTGAATTTTTCCCTTAGCTTATGGGAGCTATCCGGGTTTAGCAATGAATTAGTTCATTGTAGTATTTTTTTAGAGGCTCATTGTATTGTTGGTCATGTTTTAATTACTGTTGTTTGGGATTGGATAACCCGAGACCTCTAATCCTCCTCCTTAAATGGAGTGATAGATTTGTCCATTCATTTTTAAATAGACCGCATGATTGCTTGGTGCATGTGATTAATGCATTAATTTGGATAGAATGAATGGAGGATTAATTGACAATTTGTGGAGCTTATGTCCTCACGATGTATGTTTAAGATTATTTCTGTGTATGTATATGAACAAAACATCCCTATTTTTTATGGCTATAAATATAATGTGAGGATGAGCATTTGTATTTCTTGTATTAGAAAAGCCTATTTGTAAACAGATATGTTTTCTTTGTTCATACATCATACACTTGAATTACCTTAGCATGACCTCTAAGTTGTTAGTTCGGTTCGGACCCACGTGGGGGTCCATGCTCAGTTTTTGATTTACGACGCACTTTATATCTTGTGGATGATCTTAAATAGTTATTTGTACCATCTAATTGATGTTTGTTTAGAAAATCAATTATAAAGGTTTTAAATGATTTACAAAATTAAGATTTGATTAATGAGCAATAGCAAATTTTTTGGTCTTAAATGGTAAAAAGGGAAAAATTCAATTGTAATTGGATTTTAAAACAAACTTTTATGAAATGTGCAAATAATAATGTCAATTCCTTGTGCACGTTCTCAAATAATTGTTTTTATCCACACTTCGTTGATCTTCACAAAAATAACAAGTTTGAAAGGGACTAATTTTTTATATGGCACTACAAAGTAACACACCTACAGAATGAGTTAGAGCTTATGGGCTTTGGACTTAGTCCATGGTCCAACCTATTTAACCGAATAATGGGTCTCTGGTCAACATCGTTATTACCGTAAAAGCCTAAAACACTTGGCTCAAGAAGGACCATAGTATGCGCTTTGTGATAAGCAACAAACATCATGATCTTGTTGCGAAGTATAAGTACTACCCAATAGCCAAAGAATTATGGGATTAGCTTGAATTTGTTTTTTGTGGCACATTCACTACTAGATTGAGCATCTAGTTATGAAGTTCTGGAAATTAAAGGAAACGTTCCAAGTACACAATGACTGAACATCAAAGGTTGATGTCAGGTATGATTCGTGATTTCAGATTACTGGGAGAATCATTACCACCGAAATGTAGTTTCAAGCTACGAGTAGTTCTTTGCCCGATTCGCAGGTCCACAGGAAACAAATCAGAATCCACAATGGAAATGTTAATTTTTTTTTTTGACATTTCCTGACATGTTGAGCTAAATATGGAGTGCCAAAAGGTAAAGAGAACTGTATAGCTACACTCCCAACCACATCTTCCATAAGTGGAAGTGAGCGCAAGGCTAGTGGGCCTAAAAACAATGGTAAGGGAAACCTACCAAGAGGCAGGGTAGGGCTAGCAATTTTGCACCCAAGGCTAACAAGGTGGAAGAGCGTAATCCAAGGCGATTTTCAATTCGGTGGTAATAGGATGCATATTTTTGTGTGTTAGTGTTACTAGGACATGGTTATCTAGGGATGACTACTTGTTTTAATAAATTCTAGTTTCCTTGATTATTCATTGATTCTGAGACATGGCATGTTGAACTTGAATTAATGGGATGTGATAAGATGACTTGATTAGCTCAAGAAGACCTTTTGGGCCCACTCATTGAGGTTGACCTACCTATGCGTGAGTCTTGCTTAGTTGGCAAAGCATGCCGAAAGCCTTTAGAGAGGCTGTTAGAGCTACTCAAGCATTCAAGCTAGTTCACTCAAATAACTGTGGACCTATGGTTGTAAATGCATATCCTGGTGCCTCTTATTTTCTCACATTTATAGATGATTTCGCGCGATATGAGGATCATGAGTACTTATTGATCGGGAGAGAACAAATCCTAACTACACGCCTAAATTCACATTTGTTAGCCATTTTTATCCCATTTTGTGTATTTTTACTTCGTTTTCTATTTTCTGTCAGGATTTGGAGAAAAGTAAGGACTCCAGGATAAATGGGGTGAAAAAGTAGGAAGAAAGAAGCTGAAAAAGGCACCTCGCGTGCGCGGCCCACTCGTGCGAAAGTCCTGAAATCCCTTGTGCGAGCTCCCATAATCACGCTCGCACGGCCCACTCGCGCGACTTGTGTGAAAATCAAAATTGCGTAATTCAGTGTACTGAAGATCCCCACGTGAACAAAACTGCCTAATTACGTCCAAACTGTAAAATATATCACTTTCAGTGCGAATAGGTTTAGGAAAGCCTCCAAACTTGCTCCAAATCTATATATACCCTATTATAATTCAATATTGGGATTACACACTATATACACACCTATACATACAATATGTAGAGAAAAAACTTCAGCCATTGAAGAGAGGAAAGCAAGGAGAAGAAGAAGAAGAAGACCAAAGATTTCCATGGCCTCCTCCATCAACCTATTGCCGATCTTAACTTCTATGGTCAACTAAACCTAGATATCTAGGGTTTCAATGAAACCCTAGCCAAGTAATAGGGTGTATTTTATATTTTCTTTTAGTTTTATTATGTATGGATGATAACATGTTTCGAGGATTTTAAATAATAAAATCGAACTTCTATTGATTAAATCGTTACTTTCAAAGTTTATTCTTGTCTTAGATCTATTTTGACTCTGATGTGCTCAATGATCTATATTTGCTGTGCTTGTATAGATTATTTACATGTTATGGTACTTAATTGAATTGTGATGTCAAGTAGCCGAATAGTTCATGCCTAGGAAAGACGGATTGTGCCGCAACCCTAGTTTAGTGTGAGACAATCCGTGCTAACCGAAGATGAATTATGTTGGTGCTTGAATCATAGTTATCTTCTTGATGGAGGAATTGGGCTTGTAGCTACAATTCTCCACTATCATCCAATGTAATAAGCTAATTAATGCATAAATACCCTTATTATGAAGCTAGTGGTGGATTTGCAATCCTAGGTTTACTTTAAATATTCATTAAACAACTTTTAATTGCTTTCATAGTTTAGATTTACTTTCACTGTTCTTAGTTTAATTAAAATCAAATCAAAATCCGTTTTCCTTAATTAACAAAATTTAGGTTTTAAATTTAAAGTGATTTAGTAATTCAATCTCTGTGGGTTCGACCTTTACTTCCACACTGCAAATCTTTTAAAGTAAAGCATACTTTATATCATGATTTTGACAAGATCAATTTTTGGCGCCGTTGCCGGGGATTGCAAATTACTACCTTTAGTTTTAGAATTTTAGTTTACTTCATAAATATTAGATTAGGTTTTATTTTTCTTATTTTCTGTTTTGTTTTGAGTCACTAACTTTTCTTCTTATTTTGTAGATTTTCTCAAGTAATCAAATTCTAGCGTCTTGGAGAGGAATAGCTTAGCACATCAAAGGATCTTACGCCAAAAAAGAATAAACAAAATTCAAGTAAATCGCTTCTTTTTAAATTTCGCATCAAATCACTATAAGTCAGGGCATTGAGACATAATTACTTGCATTAGATTAGGTGTGCAGTGAGCACTGCATTAGCTAGGAAACCTGGGGCGCTGGGCTTTGACGCGAATCACTGCATAAGGATAATTACATGCATCATAGTAGTACTATTTGCTTGCGTGCTTGATTACTTGCGTAGTTATTTTCGTTTTTGTTGAGTCAGTCATTGTTTTAGTCTATTTTCTTTTAGTATATGTTTGATACACGTTCAAGTAAACCTAAATTACATGAACTTGAACGTAGTCTTAGAGTCCTTAGGTCATCAACCCAAGCTTCTAGAGATCGGTTGATGTTGGACGACTATTCGACACCGAAACCGTCATCGTTGTTTGAGTCTGAAATACGGAGTACCTTAAAACGACTAAAGAAACCACGCATGAATACCATTGAACTGATTCCAATGGCCAACATAGGAAACAATGAAAACAACGTGAACAGCCAAAACAACGAAAATAATGTAAATAATCCTATTATACCCCTGCCTCCTCCGCTTAAAGATTATTTCATTGCTACGGCCTATACGCCACAGGCAAGCATAGAATTACCAGAGGTGACGACATCTCACTTTGGGATTAAGTCATCTACCATCGGGCTACTTCCTTCATTCCATGGTCGTCTTAAAGAAGACCCATATCAGCACTTAGGAGATTTCCAAGATATATGCTCTACTTTGAAAATACAAAACCTCACTGATGATGAGTTAAAATTATGACTCTTCCCATTCTCTTTAAAAGGTAAAGCTAAATACTGGCTCCAGTCTCTAGAGCCAAACATAATTAAAACATGGGAAGCCTTACACACCACATTTTTACAAATATTTTTCCCCAATCACAAGAATTAATCAGATAAGAAAATTGATAACAAACTTTGTGATGCAAGATGGGGAAACGCTTTATGACACTTGGGAACAATTTAAAGAATTGTTATACTCATGTCCACATCATCATGTTTCCAAGTGGCAATTGGTTCAGGTCTTCTATAAGGAACTTGTTCCCTCAATATGTAACGCTATCAATGCTGTTTGTGCAGGTACCTTCCTACACAAAAGCGCCAACGAGGCATGGAAATTTTTTGAAACGTTAAGTGAGAATTTGATGCACTAAGCCATGTCGGTACTGTCTGAGGGGTGCCTTCCACCTAAACCTAACCGAGAGGAGCGTTTCGAGTCGAGTCAGTCAATCGAAATACAAGAATTATCTAAAAAACTTGACGGACTTATGACAATGAATCAAACGACAAGCGCACCCTTTTACGAAACCTGTCAAATATGTTCTGACCATTCACATTGTAAACTTACATGTCCTTCTGCTTCTCAATTTCCGAAATTTGTGGAGTAGCACATAAACTCTATCTAACAATTCCCATGGAATAACTATAGTCTTATGTCGACTAATTTTCCAAATACTTACCGACCCCAATTTCAACAAAGTCAATACCAACACCCCCCCTCCTATTCCTAACCCCCTAAGGGTTAACGCTTTTGAGGAGAAGGTGTTGGCGTCCCTAAAAAATAGCATAACATAAGTACAGGCACAAGCACAAATAGTGCACTCTCACACACAATTAATTGCAAAGATTGAGTCCCAAATGGGACAACTAGCTAATGCGGTGGGTCGTAGAAATGAGGGTTAGTTACCTAGTCAAACTATACTAAATCCTAAGGGACAAAACCAGGGTGGGGGTTCGAGTGAGCAAGTGAACGTAGTCTTGACTAGGATAACTATTCGAGATGAGAAAGTTGTACACAATCCGAATAGGAGTGAGAAAAATATAAACATTAACTCGAATACAGAGAAGGGTGAGGATGCGATGAAAACTCGAAAAGATAATGAACCAACCCCAAATAACTATATTCTGAAAATGCCTTTTCCACCAAATGTCGACGAACCGTCAAATTTTTCTAAGAAAGGGTCAAAAATCGAAGATATACTCGAGGTGTTTAAACAAGTTAAAATTAATATCCCATTCCTCGATGCGATAAAACAAATTCCCGCTTATGCTAAATGTCTTAAAGATCTATGCACTCAAAAGCGCAAGTTACGCAGTTTTATTCCAAAAAAAGTCTTCCTCACAATAAAAGTAAGTTCGATTTTCCAACACGCTCCTATGAAGTATAAGGATCCCGGTACACCTACGATTTCATGTGTCATAGGTGATACTGTCATTCATCTGGCTCTCCTCGACTTAGGTGCGAGTGTAAATCTTTTACCTTACTCCGTTTACAAACAATTAGATCTATGTGAACTTAAACCCATGACTGCTACCATAAAATTAGCGGATCATTCTGTTAAAATTCCTAGAGGAATCGTCAAGGACATTTTGGTTAAAGTTGACAAATGTTACTATCTAGTTGATTTCATGGTCCTTGACACCGAACCCATGCTAGACGCTAGAAAATACACTCCTGTCATCCTAGGTCGTCCGTTCTTGGCTATGGCCAACGCGCGTGTTAACTGTCGAACGGGGGTAATGAATGTGTCATTTGGGAACATGAACTTAAAATTGAACATTTTTAACACTATTGATCAACCTCCTAATGACGATGCTTATCTATGTGAGGCGAAGAGTGAAGTTGGACGAACTAAAGAACATACTGCAGAAACACAAGTGAGTATGGAAAATAATGTAGTGAAAAATGAGCGGATGAATTTGAATAATTATGACCCTAATGACGAATTTGCTCGGAAGGTGAGAAATCGATTTGAACATGATAAGGGAGAACCGTCGAATGAATTAACTCATAATGACATTCTTTCTGCTCTTCACCAGAATCTCCCTAATGCCCTAAAGGGTACAAACTCCGATTTATGGCCTTCTTGAATCTTGAGCTAGAATGGTCTAGCTGAAGACATAAAAGATAACGCTTCTTAGGAGACAACCCAAGCTTTTATCGTTCAGTTTTCTCATTTTTGTGCACTTTTTAGTCACTTTTGGTCAGTTTTTGAGTTTTTTTGGATAGGTTTAGGGGTCGGAGGTAAGTTTTTTTAAAGTTATTTACATAAAACAAGTCAAAAAAGAGCAAAATACCAAATCGCGCGCGCGTGACAGGTCGCTCGCGCGAGTATGCCCCTTAAAAATTTTTTTTACATTTTATTATGAACTCTTAGCATCCACTCGCGCCTGGAATCGCTCGTGCGATCTTTGGCCTTAGAGATTTTTCTTTTAAATTTTATAAAACATGCCTCGGTATTCCCTCGCGGAGGGGCTCGCGCGAGGTAGGGTTTTCAGGAATTTTCTCTTTTGTTCTCTTACATACTGCCTCCCGAACCTGGTCAGTTGTTTTTCTATTTTCTGTTTGTTATTTTCAATCTCATTTTAGGTTAATTTTTCTTCGTTTTGATTATGCTATTTGTTTTATTGATTCTTTTAATTATAGTTTAGTTTCTTTTGAAAAAAAAATTTAATTGAATAAAAAAAAACATGCATATGCATTTCTTTTCTTTAGCATTGTTCTTTTGTATTTGTTATTTCTTTTGTCAAGTATTGACAGGTGATTAGTGCTCCATTAAGAGGAATTAAACTTTCATTCCATATTCATATACATTCGCCTATTTGTGATTGTCGAGATCGAGGTATTATCGTTCCTTCCATATGTACTCTTCTTTCTTTTGCTTTATTGTTTCATTGGGACAATGAAAGGTTTAGGTTTGGGGGTATGCAATTACATGCACAGTTATTATTATGCACCGTTTTTTTTAAAATTCTCAGTATTTGTGCTTCAATGAACGATGTTACCTACGTTTTCGCAATCTTAATTCAATACTTTTTGTTATGTAACTATGATTGTTATAGAATGGTAAACAAGGAAAGATGTGGTTAAACATATGCTAAGGTCATGATGCGACATTTTAGGTTATGAATCGTTTGAATTGTAGTTTTATATCATAGATTTGCACACGAACCTATGCACTTCACTTAGTCACTTGAATACATGTTTGATGTGAACTATAATATGATTCAGATTTCTAGATAACACATGGTGGAGACTTAACCCGGTGAGCTTTTGAGCCTATCTTTTCTTAATAGAGGGTAATAAATACATTTTTTGTTTGTCGAATTTCATTGAAATAGCGCATTAACTCGTTGCTTAGTCTCATCATTCTTGTTTTGGTTGATAGTCAAGTTAAAATATTTGTTACCATGCTAAATAATCTTCCATTGTAAACATTGAAGAACCATATGACCATAGGAAATGATGGTAGGCCCTCTTTGTTTACTATCCAGATAAATTATAAAATTTCCTTAGTTGGCCCCTTTGAGCCGTAAAATGCCCTTTTTCTTTAATCACCATTATTCTTTTTTTGCTCCAACTTGGCCAATTTGGAGTTTACCACTGAAAGATTGATAAACTTTTAGTGGCAATAAGGCGATGTATTGATTAAGAAGAAGAAAACATGATGATATTCAGGGTATTTGCCTTGGTATTCAGTGAATATTCGTTTCAAAAGCAACGAAGAAAAAAAAAGAGGCTGAAAAAAGAAAATAAAAGAATTAGGTTGAAAAAAAGAAGAAAATAGAGAAAAGAAGGAAAAAAGAAATTAAAGAAAAATATGAAAAGAAGAGAATGAAAAGATGGAAGTTGGTAGAAGAGATGAATGAAAGAAATCGAACATGCCTTATAATGCCAATCTAAAACTACCTAATAAATCCTTTCTATCTTTTTTCATTTTCCGGGCCACATTACAACCGTTCAAAAGTCCTATTTGATCCTAGGAAACATGGTTTGGATACGAAAACGATGGGAGGGGGATTAAAACATGGTAACTATTAATTTGTCTTGACTATTTGCGTCCTATCCATGAGACTACTGTTCTTTCGTGTCATGCGTCTTTTTCGGGTCATATGTGGGTGTTTCTCATTTTGAAAACATATTTCCTTTGCTCACATATACTAGAGAGATTACCCATGTTCTGAATGTTTCATTTGAGAGTGTAATTAACATTGTGAGATTCGTAGTCGAAGCATAGTTGGATGGTTATCCGAGTTATATTCCAAGTTTATGACATGCGCGTGTTCATTTGACTACCATATCACACACGTGCAATTTTATGAGAAACTCTATTGATTTATTTGATGCATATGCTTGGGATTGTTTTTTATGACATAGGTGGACGTTTGATTACATTTCTTCTTGTTCGTTATTCTATTTCGAATCATTGTTTTATACTAAGGAGTATTGACTGTTATGTTAGTTTTAATAAATTTTATTTTTAAATCTATAAGTTAATAAAGATGGTTGTGGGTGACTTGTTGACGAGAACCCTCACGAAACTTTACTCGTCCGACTAGGGACACCTATAGGTTTAAAAGGCTTATTGCATACGCTAAGTGCAATCGTGATCCATGTGAAAATGTAGTATTTTTAGTAGTAGTTTATTTTATGTTCTTTTTGCTGGAGGACTAGCAAAATGTAGGTTTGGGGGTGTGATCAGGAGAGAACAAATCCTAATTACTAGGGGTGTTCACGGTCGATTTCAGTCGGTTTTTCTCGGTTTTTCCACATAAAAAACAGACCAATAGCCTCGATTCGGTCGGTTTGGTCAGGGTTTTGGGGTGTTTCGGTCGATCGATTCGGTTTTCTTCTTGAAATATAAGTTTGAAAACCGACCGAATGCCCTCGGTTTGGTCGGTCGGTTTCTGTCTCGATTTTTCTTGTACACCCCTACTAATTACACGCCATTATTCACATTTGTTAGCCGTTTTTATCATGTTTTTGTGTATTTTTACTTTATTTTCTATTTTCTATCAGGATTTGGAGAAAAGTAATGATTCCAAACTAAATGGGGTGAAAAAGCAGGAAGAACGAAACTGAACAAGACACCTCACGCGTGTGGCTCGCTCACGCGAAAATCTCGAAATCGCTCGCGCGACGTTCTATAATCGCGCTCACGCAACCTATATAAAAATTAAAGTTGCGTATTTCAGTATACTGAAGATCCCCACGCGAACAAAACTGCCTAATTACGTCCAGACTGTAAAATATAGAACTTTCAGTGCGAATAGGTTTAGGAAAGCCTCCAAAATTGCTCCAAATCTGTACATACCCTATTATAATTCAATATTGGGGGTAAACACTATATACATACCTATACATACAACATATAGAGGAAAAACTTCAGCCATTGAATAGAGGAAAGCAAGGAGAAGAAGAAGAAGAAGAAGAAGAAGAAGAAGACCAAGGATTTCCATGGCCTCCTCCATCAACCTCTTGCCAATATTCACTTCTATGGCCAACTAAACCTAGATATCTAGGGTTTCAATGAAACCCTAGCCAAGTAATAGGGTGCATTTTTTTTTCTTTTAGTTTTATTATGTATGGATGATGATAACATGTTTCGAGGATTTTAAATAATAAAATCGAACTTCTATTGATTAAATCGTTACTTTCAAAGTTTATTCTTGTCTTAGATCTATTTTGACTGTGATGTGCTCAATGATCTATATTTGCTGTGCTTGTATAGATTATTTACATGCAATGGTACTTAATTGAATTGTGATGTCAAGTAGCCGAATAGTTCATGCCTAGGAAAGACGGATTGTGCCACAACCCTAGTTTAGTGTGAGACGATCCGTGCTAACCGAAGATGAATTATGTTGGTGCTTGAATCATAGTTATCTTCTTGATGGAGGAATTGGGCATGTAGCTACAATTCTCCACTATCATCCAATGTAATAAGCTAATTAATGCATAAATACCCTTATTATGAAGCTAGTGGTGGATTTGCAATCATAGGTTCACTTTAAATATTCATTAAACAACTTTTAATTGCTTTCATAGTTTAGATTTGTTTTCATTGTTCTTAGTTTAATTAAAATCAAATAAAAATCTATTTTCCTTAATTAACTAAATTTAGGTTTTAAATTTAAAGTGCTTTAGTAATTCAATCTCTGTGGGTTCGACCTTTACTTCCACACTAAAAATCTTTTAAAGTAAAGCATACTTTATATCTTGATTTTGACAAGATCACTTATCTAATTAGTTTAGGGAACTATGTGAAAAAAGAAAAAATGCAGACAACTTCGTATTCCGGGAACTCCACAACAATATGGTGTTGCAAAAAGAAGGAATAGGACACTCCTAGATATGATTAGGAGTATGATGATGCAAGTCAAACCCCCAATGTTGTTTTGGGGGATGTACTCTTGATTACTGCCTACATACTAGCGTGCCTTTCTTAGTCAGTTCTTCTACCCCTTATGAGCCTTGGAAAGGTGAAAAGCTCATTTAGGAGCATTTGCGATCGTGGGGCTCAGGAGGTTATGTTCACCATACCTCGCATAAGTGTGAAAAACTACACCCAAGAGCTAGAAAGCATATCACTATGAGGTATTCTAATAGCTCGATAGGCTATGTTATGTATAATGAACAACAAAGTATAGGAATGATAGAAATGGTGTCGCGTGATAATGAGAATGACTTCCCAAAGATTTGTAATACTAAGAGATATCTTGACCTCTATGAGATGTTGAAGACAACATACCTTCTTTAAGAGAGGGTGGGGCGATTGAGATCCACATCCAACAATCGCTGAAAACTGGTACTAGTCTCCAGCCGAGTGGGAGTACACCGCTAGATGCTAGAGGTAGTGTACCAGATAGTGGGAGTGCACCAATAGGCACTCAAGATTCTTAGGTAGTATACTGTAGGTGATGAGGAAAAAGTTTCCTATCGCTGTTTTGAAATTGAGGGAGACATTTTATATTTTCATGTGTGCAAATGTGTGCACAAGTAGATGAGGATGAGCCAGCTTCTTTTAATGAAGCATTTTTCATCATCAGTTAAAGCTGAGTGTATAGTTTCTATGCCATATAAGACGAGCTCTATAGATGTGAATAAGGTCTGGGAGGTAGTTGATATTCCGCCTGTGCGTAAGGCTATTGGACACAAGTGTGTTTTCAACATCTAACGCAAGGCAGATGGTTCAATTGGCAAGCACTTTGTGGCTATAGTTTGTACCCAGAGAGGTTATAGACCATGGAAACATGTTCTCCCAAAGTTGAGATCTGACTCCATTCGCCTTATCCTAGCGATTGTCACACATTTAGTTTTAGAATTTTTTCAGTTGGATGTTTAAACTGTCTTTTTCTCAATGGAGAATAAGACGAAGAGATCAATATGGACCAGCCCATTGGTTTTCTGACCAAAAGAATGAGTGCAACAGTACATCATCTCAAATGTTCCATTTATTATCTCAAGCTAGCAATTGTCTAGGCAGTGGTACAATGTGTGTACATTAAACGGTCTACGAAAAGTGTTCTAATTCTTTGTATGTTGATGACATCCTTCTAGCTGGGAATGAGATGAGTTTCATTGTCACCACTTGAGAGTGGTTTTCCTCTCAATTTGAGATTGAGGACATGGGTGATGTCAACTATGTGTTGGGTGTTAGATTATGAGAGATCGCTCTCAGAAGCTTCTCTGTTTGTCTCGCGGGTTCTTGAACATTGTCACATGAAAAGCTGAAAACCCATTGATATCCCAATTTTTAAAAGGGACTTACCTTGACCTTAGATCAATATCTTAAGAATAATGAGAAGAGGAAACAAATGTCCAGTTTTCCATATGCATCTCCAACAGGGAATCTAAAGTATGCTGTGTTGTGTACTCGGTTAGATGTTTGCTATGCGGTTGGTTCAATTAGTCGTTTCCGTAGCAACCTTGGTCCTGTCACTAAAGAGTAGTGAAGAAGATTATATGATATGTTCGTAGGGCTGTGGATCTTGCCATATGTTGTTTGTAATTGAAGCATAAGTTGTGGTGTGCTTACCAGTTGCTTGAGAAGCTGTTTTGGTTGCAGTGGCTAGGATCTTTACCTTATAATGATGAGCTTGTGCTCATCTATAGTGATAGCATATAAGCCTGAGCATATGCCAAAGACATCAAAAACCATTCTAATATATGGACATTCATTTTTGCCACATTTGAGATGCATTTTGCGCAAAAGGGAAGTTGTCTTGAGGCATATCTCCAATGGGGGATTTGATGTGCTTAGACATTTATTGTGGTATTGACATTATTATTCAGTTTTATTATTAGTTAACAATAAACTAATTCCATACATATATATTTGTTATATGAATAGAATGAATGCCCATTTCTATTATATCACCGGCCTTAAATCGACCTGCTCACACTGGTGATTCACCTTGGTGCCAAGATAACAAACTAGGACATGTGTGTCCATGACGCTTAGATGGCGAGCAAGATGAGACATTTGTATTCATGGCGCTTAGATATCTAGGTAGGACATGTGTGACCATAGCGGTTAGAATGTGAGCTAGAACACTTAAATCTATGCAGTATAAGAATAGCGAGCTAGATATAAACCCTTATTATCTCTATAAGTCGCCTTAGATGTAGCTAAGATGAGACCTTTATATTTGGTATAGAGAGATTCTACGACTCTTTGTAGCCTGTTTATAGCCGAATGTGAGTTTATAGACGGGCGCTAGGAGGGGCAATTGTGTTAGAAAATTCAGGTTAGACGTTTTGTGTAACGTCTAGACTAAGATTCATATAGCGTTACTTGTTTTTCCAAACACAGAGTGACATGCTCATTTTTATGGAAGAACGCCATAGCATACATTTCATACTGTATGTGCTTTTGCGATGGACTGTGGAGCAGTGAATGGATTCCTCTTCATTGCTGTGTAAGCCACGTAACATATCCAAGACATTGGTTATCCAACAAACTGGTTGCCTTCATGACTTGAGACTATGTCATGAAGAGGATGCTTGATGATAGATACTTTAGCATGCTATCCTAGGATGAAGAGAAGATTCCGTTCTATAGGGTGTGTCTGGGCAAGCGGTCAAGATAGTCGGATTGACATGTGGGCTCAAGGAAGACCATTCAATAATACACCATGTTTTGTGATTAATTAGAAGGTCTGTGACAATCGTATATTTGTCATGAATACATTATATTGAGGTGGTGTAGCAATTCTTTTTAGGGATTGAGAATGCTGTGTCTGGTGTGGTTGAACCATCTAAGGTATACATAAGATGCTTCCGAGTGATGTGTCTTGCTGGTTATGGTGTTGACTTGGTATTACACTCCTGTTGCTGTACTTTTTTTTTCGTAAGGTCGCATGTTCTATTTCCCTGTATGATGAGAGGAGAAGTTCTGCTATGAGAGATTGTTTTAGTAACAAGCCCTATGTGGGTGACAAGGAGATGTAAGAAATATTATGGGGGTAATTAGTACACCCACATACATTGGACTGAATCCAATGGGCCTTGGCTTTTAGAGACCTAAGGCTTTTATAGGTTTGTGTCTATATACATATTACACACAACTAGGGTTAACCTCTTGCACACCCTAGCAGCCGGCCACCTCTCTCTCTCCTCTCTCTCTCACATTTTCTCTCTCTAGGCTGTAAACATTGGAGCCTTGGGATTTAGCATGTGACACATATGAGGACCATTCTAGTAGTGATCTTCACGACCTATGCGAAGTACAAGAGAGTGCACTGAGGCTCAAAGACTGCAGCAGTACATGGGTTTCATCATCAGGCTTGTAACAACGCCGAACAATGATCCGTTGGGTTATTCCACTAGGCAAGTCACCTATACTAAACCCTAGAATCGTCCTTTTATTTTATCCTCCTTTTTTTTCATAAACCCTTCTCAAGCAGAAGCATAAGGGAACAATCCTTGAGAACTGTTTTGTAGTTCAATCCTTTTCTACATTCTGTCTTGAAGATATCTTGCACCATTTATGTTGTTTTGATTTCCCTACAGTAATTGATGAGTCTAAAGGTTCAAACAACAATCTTTGCTGAAAGGGAGCTCTTTGCATTAATAAGCCAGGAAGCTATTTCTACACTTGCCCACCAAGTTACAATAGCAATGGCAATGAACGTGGATTTAGATACAAACCTAACAAAAGGAGACATCCATTGGCAAGCTCTTTATATAGGTGTAAGATTAATATTCTTAGACATTAGCCAAAGCTCTTTAATTTGGGAGATGACTTTTCTTGGTTGAGTCGCCTTTCTCTCGATGAATAGTACTCACTTTTTGCTCATTAAGGAAGTGGAATCACAACTTGTGCTATCTTTGTAATTGTGATTGCTTTCTGGTTGTATCAGAAATTTGAGATGAGAAAGAAAATTTAATAAAGCAGAAGTTCTTCAAGAAGAATGGAAGGTTACTGTTGCAACAATAAATCTCTTAAAGTAAGTTAAGTGGAGCCCAAACTAATGTGTTTACAATAGAAGAGTTGGAAAAGGCAATCGACAGCTTTAGTGGAAGTCGTGTCCTTGGCAAGGGAGGACATGGTACAATCAATAAAGGGATGCTATGAGATGGAAGCATAGTGGCTGTCAAGAAATCTAACATAATTGATGAAGATCAAGTAGGCCATTTTATCAATGAAAGTTTCATTCTCCCACGGACAAACCAACGTAACATTGCGAGATTGTTTTCTAGAACATGACGTTCCATTATTGGTATATGAATATATATATCTAACGGAACCCTGTCATATCATCTCCATAATGATGGAAATAAGTCAAAAGTATCTTGGGAAAATTGTTTGCGGATAGCATCAGAAGTTGTAGGAGCACTTGCCTATTTGCACGCATGTGCATTCACAGAGATATCAAGAATAGCAACATTTTGCTGGATGAAAACCTGAAGGTTGTAGTGTTCGATTTTTGACTTTCAAGGTCGTACATCACAATAAAATCCACTTAATCACCGTGGTACTCACACGATACATTTGGTTATTTGGACCCCGAGTACTTTCGTTCAGGGCAACTTACTGATAAAAGTGATGTTTATGCCTTTGGCGTAGTCCTTGCCGAAAGCTATCTCTACAAGCAAATATTCTGATAAAGGCTTGTTCATCCACTTTCGATCATCAATGAAGCAGAGCCGCATCCCAGAAATTTTAGAGACACTTATTGTGATTGAAGGTTAGAAAGAGGTGATTCTTACTATTGTTAAACTTGTTAACAGATGCCTAAAATTGAAAGCAAAGAAATGACAAAGCATGAAAGAAGCATCAGTAGATCTCGACAGATTGAGACATATGTAAGACCTGTCATTGCATTATTAGAATCCCAGAAACAACCACAGCTCACAAGTGAAAGTTACTCTCTTGTATTACTATAGACACTATATGTAAGATCGTGAATTTAAGCTAGTTTGATAGACAATGATAGTTTAGACCATGTAGTCCTTATCAAATGGAATTAAAAAATTTTATCAAAAATTCAATAGATTTTACAAATTAGTTTCAAGAAAAATAGATTATACCTTCCAATTCACTACTTCTCCATAGTACTTAGTAGGGTAGCACATGTGTCGGGTCGGGTCCGGTCGGGTCGAGTCGAGTCGAGTATCTACAGAATCGGAACCGACCCGAGTATGAATGGTTCTCACATTTTAGACCCAGACCCAAACCGGAGAGATTTGGACACACCGACCTGACCCGGTAACTTTTGTTCAGTTCGAGTCGGGTCTGGGTAACGATTATTCTCTCTCTCTCTACAAAACCACCCTTCTCTCTGATAATCAATTTAATCTTCAAAATAGAGATTGCTAAAATTCTACAACTTCTTCTCCTCCTTGTGTTTACCCAATTAGTTCCTGTTCCAATGAAATTTGAAATTTTCTATCAAATCATGTTAGCTAAAACTGTCTAAAAGCTTTTTTGAATTGATAAACAATGATGAAATTTCGTGTATTAACCTTAATTTCTCAGTGCTATAACAGAAAGTTGAAAGTGTATTTCTACGATGATCTAATCAAACCACTAGTCAATGATGGAGGCTTACTCATCGAAAAAAAAAAGTCAATGACGGAGGGTTGAAACTTGAAACTAGAAACAGAGCACCATTACTGAGAGAAAAACAAAAATTGGATATAGTACAATCATATATGTTTGTATATTATATGTTTATATCTATATATATACACACATAGATTGGGTATATGTTTGTAGTCAGATCAACGTACTTACATGTTAAATTATATATATATATGTGTGTGTGTATTTAACTTGAAACCGTTAAAGAGAGAGAGAGAGAGAGAGAGAGAGACAGTATATGAGAAGACGTTTTGAGGGTTTGGCTGCTTGGTTGGGTTTATTTAATCTTGGGTCTAGGGTCTTCGAGTCGCGTGTTTTTTGTGCTGCCCTAGTATTTAGTGTAGTCAGTTAATTTATTGCCACATCTACTACAAGACCATGCATGAGTCTCAATTTGACTTCTTTAATGTGAATTTAGTAATGGAAGTTTCCAAAACAAAGTGCATGATATTCTTAAGTGCCACATTATAGGTGGAAATTTTTGTGCACCTTCATGATACCCCACATGGCATATCTGTGTGGCAGAAATGCTAGACCCACTCTTACGTCCACACATCTAACCACACTGAGGGACTAACTTGCAAAAAAAATTCTGATGGGGCCCAGAACTTACATGTTGGTTGGCTTATTTTGGCTCAATACATAAATTTTGAAAGGAATGAAAAAATCCCCAAATCTGCTTCAGCCCTAGCCCGACCACTCCCACCTCCAAGGGATCCTGACGACGGAGAAACCAAGCGGCCGGCGAACCAGTCCGGTAACGGTGCACACCTCCTGCCGGTGAACCAGTTCGGCGATGGCTCCGGCTCTCTCTCTCTCTCTCTCTCTCTCTGCATTGTGGTACTCTCTCTCTCTATATATCTATCTATCTATCTATCTATATATTTATATACACACATCTATGTTCGAAGAAGAAGAAGAATAAAAATTGAAATGCAATCTGTATTCTAATTTGTAGAAGAAAAAAAAAAGACTTGGGGCAACAACCCAACAATTTATTTGGGTTTGGAAGAAGAAAAAAAAAATTGAGATCTTGCCCATTTGTGGCAAGAGTAGACTTCTAAAGGCATAAACTTTGCTGAGCTTGTTAATTGGCTACTACAATGAAATTGGATGTTTTCAAAAAATTAGTCTATAATCTGTACAAAGATCCAGTGGCCAATTTAGTGGGTTTTGTTTTTGTGGTCTTGATTTAGTGGGTCTTGATTTTGTGTACAATTTGTTGGGGCTTCTGCATTGCATTGTGCTGCATTCCATCTAATAAAACGTTTTTGTTTATTTACATATGTTGGTCTAGAATATGGGATGCCTGGAAGAAGAAGAAGAAGAAATTGAAATGCAATCTTTATTCTAATTTGTAGAAGGAAAAAAAAAGACTTGGGGCAACAACCCAACATTTTATTTGGGTTTGGAAGAAGAAAAAATAATTGAGACTGGGAGCAACAACCCAACATTTTATCAAGAAACTGCAGTGGTCACTAGAAAGTAGAAACTTCTCTAATGTGTTATACAATATGTTATGTTGATTCCAAGAGTAAAACAATTAGACTGATTTGAACAACAAACATTTTCTTGATATAAACAATGAATAATAAACACAAATTTGAGCTGCAACTTTGTACTGCAGAAGAATGACTCTTCCTTGTGTGGACATAAACATCTTTGATACTTTTTAGATGGAATGACCAACTAACTGAATATTAGATATCAGAGAGTAATATGTAGTGCCACTCAATTTTTGTTTTGATTTTATTAGCTGCATAGCTTCACAACATGAGTATAAGTAGATTTGCCTTAGTTGTATTATGCTGTTGTCAAACTTGGACTGACTTTACTCACTGAGCAGAATTTGCATTTTGATCTAATGACTAGGCTTTGGGTTTTGCTTGTGAAAGTTAGCATTTTAATTCATCTGGTGAAGCTTTTTAAAGTGTTTTTATGACCACTGCTACTAACCCATAATTTTGTGTTTTGCAATTCATATATACATAGTTCGGAGTTGATTGTGCCGTGAATCACCAATTTTTCTTAGATTTTCATTCTCCAATTCTTGAGTAGTTTTTCAGAACTTCACACAATCTCTATCTTCTTGAAGGGAACCTACAACAGGCTCCTAGATAACAGGTTAAGATATCTCAATATTTTTAACACTCAAGTTGCAACTCCAAATAATGATGTTTTTTGCGTATAACTCAAATAAGTTTAAAGCTCATTGATAATCACAACTTGTTCATATTTTTCAGGAAACAAATGGATAGTGCAGGGTCAAGTCACTACTCGTCTAATTCACGTCAAGAAGTTTTGTGCTATTGCGGCTCCAAATCTCCACTAAGGAGATCACAAACATGAAATAATCTGGGCCGACTTTTTTATGGGTGTAAAAATTATAGGTCTAACATGCATTGTGACTTCTTCGAATGATATGATCCACCTACATTTCAAAGGGGAAATGAACTTGACATTGTAGAAAGAATGATGGAAATACAATTGAGGGAAGACAACTTAGAAAGAATTGCAGATGATCTACGGAGAAAAAATGAAGTGCTAATAGTAAGAGAGAAGAAGTGGAAATTTTTGTTTATTGTTGTTCTTGTTCTATGATTTGCTATGTGGCTAAATGGGCAAAGGACAAATGGTTGTAAACAATGCTACGAACTTGTACTTAAATAATGTTTGTAAGGGGATGAAATTCAACTGTTATTGTACTTAAGTAATGTTTCTAAATGTTGTAATGGGTCCTTATTGAAGAAATGGTTGTAAACAATGCTATGCTTTCACATGTATTTGAGTTATGTTTGTAATGTAATGGTCGTTATAATCAATGCTATACTTTCACTTGTATTTAAGTAATGTTTGTAATGTAATGGTCCTTAAAAACAATGCTATGCTTTCACTTGTATTAAGAAATAAAAAAATTGACAAAGTCTCCTTCGTTATTTTAACAATAAACTCGGTGAATATGCAATTTAGGATACTATCATGCTATGATAGTGTAAGCTAATAACTTTAGTATAAGCAAGAAATAGTTTTGCAAAAGTTCCATCATCCAAACATATATAGTTTAAAACATACATAGTTTTGCCAATGTTACAAAGTTCCATCATCTAAACATACATAGTTTTGCCAATGTTACAAAGTTCCATCATCCAAACATACATAGTTTTGCCAATGTTACTAATTCAACTAATCTAAATAACAAATCATCAGGCACCCATTTAAACTCCTCCTTCGTCTTCATTCTCTTCGGTATCTAATCCTCTGTCTGAAGATGATGGGTGCATACTTGTGAAATCAGAATCCACCCTCCAAAATGGATTTTGATAACCATATACAAAATGAATATTAAACAATTTGAGAAGGAAATTAGCACAGTTTACACAGCATGATGAAAGTGTACAACATTGAAATAAGCAAACTGTATACCTGAAATTGTCTACCATCCATCTCTCCAGGTCTGATATTTGGTCGTAATGCAAAGTTCCCCAAATTCGGTTGAAATGCATAGTTTCCTCCAACTCCCATATTTGGTTGAAATGCATAGTTTCCTCCAACTCCCATATTTGGTGGAAATGCAAAGTGTCCTCCAACTCCAATATTTGGTTGAAATGCAAAGTGTCCTCCAACTCCTATATTTGGTTGAAATGCAAAGTGTCCTCCAACTCCCATATTTGGCCGAATGAATGACGAATCAAAGACAATACTTTCTTGTGTACCATATCCCTACAAAATATAAACTAAAAATTAATTTCAAAAATTTACATATTTGGGTTATGTTAAAAAAAGAGTAATTATTGTCCAACCTGTATAGTTTTCGATGCACTTGTATTCTTTATTGCTTTTGCTTTTTTCTTAACCGCTTTTTCAACATTACCAACTTTTCTTTTACTTGGCGGTCTCCCCTTACTACGAGCAACTAACAGATCAAGTATATTCGTACTCTCTTTTGATATCCTAATACAATCCCCATGTGAGGTTGAATCCTTATGCAAGTTGCTTCCATCAATATCAGCATTTTTTCTCTCTTTCATTTGGAGTAACTGTGTCATTATCTCAGCAGACCAAGTTTCAGAATCTGCTACTACATCACATACCTCAAAGAACACATGAGACAATTTATCAAACCGATGTGCTTCAGGTCTATCCGACCAATTATCATAACTGATCCGAATTTTAGTGTGTCCCCTTTTGACATTCTTACTCCATCTTTTTAGGATGTACTTGGAAGGTACTTCATCATAAATATGTCTCTCACCAAGAACCATAAGTTGATTCTTACACATGATTCCTCTAAACTCAAACAACCTGCAATTACAGTTTACTTCATTTGTTTCATCCTTAAGAATTACCTTGAATGTTGTAGACCGATACGCTTCTCCAAGTCGAACCCGGTCGTGTACTTCATATTCACTAAAGCCAACATCATCTTTAATCATAGACAAACGACAAGAAATCTTTCCAAACATCTCGTTCTGAAACTCTCTAAATTTTGTCCGCGTGTAAACACTTTGAAAAATCTTCTCCATCCCTAATTGAGTTGCACATGGGGAAGCATATGTTGTATGAATTGAATTCTTTTTGCTTTTTATTTTTTATCTTTTTGGCCAAGGCATTCTCATATTGCTCAACAAATTGTTTCAAAGTGGTTTTGGAGTTGATGTAGCCATAAAAGAAAGCATGCATACTTTCACTTCGTTGGGTGGTTAACATTCTTGCCCAGAAAGTATCCTTCACAAAAGCAGGTACTCATCGATTCCTCTCCTCATACAACCCAAGTAACCGCACATTGCTTTGTAGTTGATACTTATCAATGAACTTCCTCCAACCATCTTCAAATTCTTCCACTGTCAATGAATCATAGACAACATTTTGCATACACCATTTGAGTGATTCATATTGGTTGTACCCTTTCAACTTTTCAGGCAACTTCTTTATGATATGCCATAATTGACAAGCAGGTGTATTTATAGAATATAACCGCGCTAAAAGAGGAAAATACATTAGAAAAGTCTACAATTCCCCTGTTTATCTGCAGTTTGAATTACAATATCAGTTTTTGTACAAATTGATTAAACTATGATAAGTGGTATTGTTTTTAGTGATTATTTGTGCAGATCACTGCTGCTGTGTACAGGATTGAAGAATATTGATAAAGGGAAGTGCTTGATTCTGATGAAGACAACTCAAAGCTGAAATAGAAGTTTCGAGCGATCGAGAGTTTTCGAGCGATCGACGTGTCGATCGATCGAAAGGAGTTCAAGCGATTGAAGTTTCTGGAAGTTAGATCGATCGAGAGTTTTTCGATCGATCGATGTAGACACCCCATTTTGTCGGCTATCATATTTAGGAGACCCATAGCTTGGTGGTTCACAATGATCGTAAAAGACTCAAAAGGACTCCTGGAAGTCAGCTCTATCTCTCAGAATGCTCAGAATGACCAAAATGCCCCTAAAAGCCCGAAGACTCCCAGATTTGGTCCCGAAGTTCTGAAAACATGCTATGTCATAAGAAAAATGATAAAATGAGTTTTTAAGTAAAACTGGATGAAATCGTCAGCTCCCAGAGACCCCCGGAAGTCCCGGAAGTTCCCCGAAAGTCCCCGTTGACCGGTTTGACCAAGGCTTGACCAGAGTTTGACCAAGTTTGACCAAGTTTGACCGAAATCGTCTGGATTCACCAGAATCATTCTAACTCATGAGAAAAGTATTAAAACAAGTTCCAAAAGAAAATCGAGCGAAAACATCAGCTCCCGGGAACTCCCGGAGGTTCCCAGAACTTCCCGGGAATCCCAGGTTTGACCAGTTCGACCAAGATTTGACTTTGGAATCGGGGCACCGAAACAATTTTCAAATATTTTTCATGGATACTAGAGGTCAACAGCTTTTCGACGGTATATCGCACATAATTTTCAGATTTAAAACGAGTTTATTATGAATTTCCAAAGGCGAAAAAGGCGATCAAATCGGCTTTTATCACGAATACCGTAAAACTTTTCAAAGTGACCTATCCCCGAACTATTTTTTATGTAAAGTAGACTCCATTACCTTTCCAACGATATATCACAACCTCAATTTGGAGTTCGTATGCATTTTCTGTGAATTTCGGACGAAATAGGGCCTTTTCGCGAATACCGGAACCTCTGGGGGCCTAAACGTAATTTTTTGGGCTTCTGAGGAGCACTGCCGCCGCGGCACTGGCCCAGTGCCGCCGCGGCACTCAAACCTCACAGAGTCCATTTTTGTAATTTTTTTGGGGGTCCAATTTGATTAATTGAAAGCCAAAACGACATAGTTTTATGTTCACAGTTGTTTGGGACCAATGGGAGTACTTCTAAAACCCCAAAACCACCCCAAATTGGCCTATTTAAACCCCCCATTGCTCTTCATTTTGGGGGGGCCAAGTGCAAAGCTTGAAAAGTTGTAGAGAAGAAGAGAGATAGAGATAGGTTTAGAAGAGAGAAAGGGAGCTTCTCCCATTGATTTTCCATAAGAAAGTGAGTTTTATTCTTGTTTTCTTCCATCATCCTTCTATATACTTCACATTCAAAGTCCACTCCAACCCTCATTCTTGAGCATTCATGAGATAGGAAGCTACTTCCATGTCCAAATGTCAAAATCTATGAGTGAAACACCAAGCTACAAGTCCAAAATCACATTGATTATCATCTATTGATTGCTATTTACTTGCTTTGATTATATATATGTTCATCTCTCCTTATCTCATTTCTTTTTCTTTTCTTTATTTACTTACTAGTTCATCATCATCTAAGTGATGACATGAAGTTTGGGGTGAGTGAATCCTTATGGATAGTAGCTCTTGACCTCAAAAACATGTTTGATAGATGATGATCATAACCTCAATACTTCCAAGGTATTCTTGGAATGTATTGAAGTTATGCCCAAAAATAAAATAAATCTCTCCAACAATCTTGGAGGTTCTTAAATGATGAGTTTGATGTAGGTATTCTAAGTGGCTATGATCCTTATTGAGTGTTGAAAACATGTTTTCAAAACATCTATTTCAAAACCCCTCTCAATCCCTCTCATTTGGTTTCAAGAAACAAAACTTTGTTTTCTCCAAAATCTTCAAAACAATGAGTCAAAACAGTGAGTGAGTTGAGTTCAAAGATTTTTCTAGAACACAATACTCAACATATGGATACAAGGCCACTTGGAAAGTCTTCCTAACTCATTGGAGAACACCCATGATTTTTGGTTTGACTTGGAAGTACTTGGAAATGGTCCATTTGGGTCCCAACATTCCTTCCAAACATTCTGTTTTTGCTGTCACAGCAGCTAGGTCAACTTACGACCTCTTTTCCAGAAACCTTTTCCAAAAGGGGTGGTCCTAACTTATTTTTCCCTTAAAATTAAATGTCTTAGGAAACGTTCTGTATAAAATGGGCCTCTAGATCATTCTTTTTCATTTTCTAAGATTTTCTAACATTTCAGATGACAGTACGAACTCTGTTTCTGAGTGACCTCTATTGTTTGTGTAATTTCTCTCAATCTGTGATAGCTATTCAAGATTGGCCTTTTGGGTTGTGTTCTAGACACAATAAGGAACATCTCCATAAAAAATCATGCATTGAAAACATTCCTAACCCCTCTTTTAAAATTCCAAAAGATCATGCTACTGTTCTGTCCACTATTCACAGCAAGTACACTTTAACTTTCATTCTTTGATTTGAGGCTTATATGCATTCCAAATTAGTTCATATCTTAGGAAGTGGTTCATACTACATTTGTATATATCCCATGTTGATTTCATTCATTCATTCTTGCCCATTCTAGACTTCTAAGCCATTCTAGAAATCCATGTACACAAAACACACTACAACCTTTGAACATTTTTAGATACATACATTGCATTCATGCAAGATTTGGGGTTTTTGTAACTCTTAATCTAAGGAGATTATAAGGAATGAACTCGATCACTCGTTCATGCTTCCCCTTGATCTATTCATCCTTTCTCATCCGTCCCGGGGATTGAGAGGTCTTCTTTTATCAAAGAATAACATGCATCATTCTAGCCTTGCTAAGCATATTTTGATTTCTTTGCTTATTTGTTTCAATAACAATTCATGTCCCCCTTTAGATTAGGAAGTCTTGATTATTTGATACATGATTAGATGATCTTTCCTAGGTTTATTTGTGTGGTCCTTCACTTTACATTGCATGATATTTGGCTTAGATCTTATGAATGATATCTTATCTTTAGATCTTTCATTTCAAGTTTCTTATGTGATGTAATATACTACCGTAGTATTATTTGTCGAACCATACACAGTATAAGATGATTATTTGGATGCTAATTGAGGCCCGTCGAAAGACGGGGCGAGTTGAGGGTGTTTTAGTCGCGACAAAGGCTCCTTCCTCTCTCGTACCAAAACCCCGAACCAAGTTCTTTGGTTATGAAGGGCCGGTGCCCTTATCCGCTTGGGTGAGTCAAAATTAGGTTTCTTGGTTCCTTAAAGACCAAGTGGCGACTCTGTATCTGTTTTCAACAGACCATTTTCTTTTCTTTGATCCAAGTCAAATTCCTTTTCAAAACAATCTCAAACAAGAGAAGTGGTCCGATTCTCGGTATCCACAATCTGGCGACTCCACTGGGGATTTTTATTTTAAAACAAAATAATACAGAGGTTTGACTCATAAGAAGCATCCTTAAAATCATCTTTTTACTGTGTTTGGTTCACCGCATTGCACTCTTGCATTTCCTCCCCTTCGACTGTGTCTGAAACGCGGCGCTGACATTATTCAGGTCTTGCTGTGCCAGGGCACAAGTCACCGTTGATACTGTACCTTCCAAGGTATATCAAAAAGAGTAAAAACCTCCGTACTGTCTCTCCGACGGTATATTGGAACTCTCGTCAACGGACCCTCTTTGACTAAACCCAGCCTTTGCATATATATTCCTGTAGAACCTTTCATAGGACTGTTCATTTATCTTTTCAGATAGGACAATGTGATATAACTGCTGTATGCCCTGACGGGATTACCTGCGCGGTGTAGACGCTTATGTGGCATAGAACAGAACCTCTTTCTCATGATTCCCAAGGCAATCACTCACATGTAATCACATTGAGTTGACTTGCCTAGGCACCATGACAAGGATGTCTGCTCCATGATTACAAAGATATACACCGCAAACCTTGTTTGTTGATCCTAGGACATAGGAGTATGAAAACTAGCTAGACAGTATGATCACCATCATAACCTGTTTCTCCCAGAAACTCTGCCCAGATATCCCAGATATAACCATATTAACCTGCTTCTCCCAGAAACTCTGCCCAGATATCCTAAATATAACCATATTAACCTGTTTCTCCCAGAAACTCTGTCTGAATCTCCCTGATTTCCCAGATATACCAGTTTCTCCCGAAAACTCTGTCATATTAACCAATTTCTCCCAGAAATTCTGATTTACCAATTTCTCCCAGAAGCTCTGTCCAAATCTCTCAGATTACCCAGAAATCTCAATTTCTCCCAGAAATACCCATAGTACTTGTTTCTCCCAAAAACTCTAACCAAATTTCCCAGAAATACCCATAGTACTTGTTTCTCTGAAAAACTCTGTCCAAATCAACCAGAAATGCCCAGTCTCTTGTTATCCCTTGGTGATCATACTGGGAAGCAAAGTTGGCACACTCTATATGGTTAGGATCTTATTCGTCTAACTGCTATCTGTTAGAAATAAGAACATCATATAGATTAGGGCTTACATCCGCATGCTTGTCTCATTTGCATACACCATTCCTATCGGTCTGCACGCACTGTTTCAGTCAGGCTGTACACGAGTCAGTCCACGTCTGTTAACATCACTACAGTTGTCATCTCAATCATCACTGTTAAAAGTCTAACACAGTCTTTTCACACCTATATGTCAGTACAAGTTTTGAGCACCCAGGATCTGCATTTGTGAGTCAGAGGATTAGGGAGTCACCTTGTCAGAATCACTCAGCCGAAAGTCAGCTTTATGGATCCAGAAGGTTTGGAAGCAAGAATGACAGAAATGATCAACCAACAGTCTGAACGGTTGGCCCAAGTTTTATCCTTCATGGAGGAATTGAAGCAACAACGGCCGTAGCCTCCACCTGGGTTTGAACCACCCCTACATGAGAACGACGGAGAAGAAGTATGGTTTCAAGGGGTCCCGCCGCCTGCATATGAGAAAAAGCTCCAAGAGAAAATGGATAAGGTCGACAAGCTCGAGAACATACTAAGGAAGAGTAAAGGGATCGATGACTACATGCTAGATCTGGAAGGCCTTTTTGAGCCTGTTAAGCTGAAACTGCCGGAAAACTTCAAGATGCCTGAAATTGATCGTTTTGATGGAACTGGGAATCCGAAGAGCCATGTAAAGTTCTGCATGAGTGTTTTCCAATCAATGGGCTGCAGCCATGAGCACATCGCAATGTTGTTCCCTCAAACCCTCGCCAAGGCTGCTCTATCTTGGTTTCTGACCTTGGAGGTTTCTAAGACGCGGACTTGGGAAGATATAGTCCAGGTCTTCGTTGATCATTACTCCTACAACCAAGAGCTCGATGTCACCATTCGGGATCTGGAGACTACCCGGCAGAACTTCAATGAGTCATTCGCTGCATTCTTGAGCAGATGGAGGAACAAAGTGGCCCAAATGACCCACCGACCAGTCGAAAAGGAACAAGTCCGGATGTTGATCAAGAATCTACAGCCGCTGTACCATGAGAAACTATTCTACCAGTCCATCTCAACATTTGAAGAACTGTTTGAGATTGGGACTAGAATTGAGGATGCAATCAGGGAAGGAAAAATCAAGAATGAAGGATCACAAAGCCAGTCCAAGAGGCCAGACTATTCCCGAAACTCTTCGGATGTCAACGCCCTTAGTAACCAACCCATGGCCTATTCTTTCCAATCATACCAGCTCACAAACCAAACCAGCTCGCCTAGCCGCCCTTACCAAAAAAGGGTACCCCGTGAATTTTCCAAGCTAGATATCTCTCCCTCTGTAGCCTTGGGCCGCCTGCTAAGAAAGGGACACCTCCAACTCCTTCAGCCTCGTGCCGATCCCCCACCACCTAACTGTGACGTGTCCAAACGATGTGCCTACCACCAAGGCCCAGGCCATGACACCGACCGGTGCATACGTCTCCGCCATGATATCCAAGACCTCATTGATCGAGGAATTATCGAGCCACCACCCATTCAACCCCACCTACCTAAAAATCAACTCGCTTCTTTTCAACCATGGCCCGAACTACGTTGGACCTGATCCCCACTTGGGGGTACGTAGGCAGACTTTTAAAAAAAAAAAGAAAAAAAGAAGGATGGCTCGCTAGGTCGAAAATCCGAAAGGACGCCTAGGCAAAAATTAGAGTTAAATCCAAGGTGAGCAATAACAAAAGAGAGAAAAGAGCTTGCTAGGTCACCTCACTGGTGCCTAGGCAAAAGTTATGAGCATTTGAGAGATTAAAGTCACGGTCCATGCCTCAAGCCAGAAAATCACCTTCTACACTAGGGGCAAACTTCGGCTACCCGCCTCATTTGCCTGACTTTTACTATCTACCCTTCACACAAGGGGCAAACTTCGGTTACCTACCTCGTTTGCCCAAAACCTCCAATGAACCTTCCTCCAAACTAGGGGCAAACTTCGGTCATTTACCTCGTTTGCCTACCGATCCCACTTCATGCCCTTCAAACTAGGGGCAAACTTCGTTTGCCACCCGATCCCTATACACCAATGGTAAGCCTTCAAGTCACAACATTGTCTTGAACAGATGGAAATGGAGCATCTTTTATTCTATAAGCTAAGGCACTAATTCAAAGCACATCTTGGGATAAGCAAAGAAATTGATTAGATCAGTAGGGAGGAATTTTCAAAAAACCAGATTTATTAGCAAAGTGCTGACATATCAAGATGAGGAGTGAACATAAAAGATGAGCGGTACATCGTTCATGGTAAAGGCACTTTGGATCGTGGCAATTTGAGAATTTCATGTCCAAGTCAATCCTTCTTTATTTGAGTCAGTAATAATCTGATCACAAGTGTGTCAGAGACCGAGGTTTCATACAAACTAACCCAACTTTCCTTGTCGTTCCTGTTAAGTCCATTTGTCCTGATAGGTCTCAAATGTGTGGGTTAAAGGTGATTCCCAATTATAAAAAAAAAAAAAAAAAAAAAAAAAAAAAAAAAAACTTTGGATATAAGCAGAAGTGCCAAACATTATTACTACACCAGTCAAGGTCATAACATGAGAATGTCCCAGGTACGAGTGGCATAGACTCGTAAGTGGTTGCAAACTACAAACCGACACTTGTTTCTCAAGGCGGCCGATCGGAGGAAATATCGCCAACACCGAGAAACTATTGCTGATAAGGTGTGTCGATGAGACGTGTTGTTGAGGTGTTTTAGGGCCCAAAGTCTAGATGTGTTGATAAGGAGTGTTGATAAGATGCGTTTTAGTGCCCAAAGTCCAAGTGTGTTGTTGAGGGAGAGCATCAGATGTGTCGAGGAACATCAGAAGAGAGTATTGTTGAAGAGAACATCGGATGTGTTGAGGAACATCAGATTTGTTGAGAAGCGTCGTTGAAGAGTTGAGGAATATCGGATGAGTTGAGGAACATCAGATTTGTTGAGAAGCGTCGTTGAAGAGTTGAGGAATATCGGATGAGTTGAGGAACATCAGATTTGTTGAGAAGCGTCGTTGAAGAGTTGAGGAATATCGGATGAGTTGAGGAACATCAGATTTGTTGGGAAGCGTCGTTGAAGAGTTGAGGAATATCGGATGGATTGAGGAACATCAGATTTGTTGAGAAGCATCATGGAAAAATCGAGAAGCATCGTTAAGATTTGAAGAACACCGTTGACAATCAAGAAGCCTTGAGAAAGCACCGTCAAAGATTCGAGGAACAACGTAAGCGCCATTGAGAATTGAGGATTGAGAAGCACCGTTGAGACTTTGGGAGTCACCGAGTCCATAGTGTCACGACTAAGAGGAGCACGAGTCAAGAATCACTTCACCCAACATGACACATAGCCCATCGGTTGCGGCACACACAAATCACAAAGCCCACTGGAGTGGCAAACACACCATAAGCATTCTTTTGAGCACCACAGTATCACTTTGAGCACCACGCTCTTCCTTGAGTAAGACCTCCAGGTCGAGCTCCCTCACAAGTCTATTAGTCATAGTGAAGCATAGATCACCAAGCCCACTGAGAGTGGCAAATGCACTGAACACATGTACTAGGACCATAAGCGTTTTAGAACACAATACAGGCACGACACAAGTCCACTCGGAGTGGTACACTCCACAGCACCAATTCATGCTAGGATCAGAACACTAGACATGATAGGACTTAGGACAAAATTCATATCACATCCATGCATAGCATATCACTCTTATAGCATAGCATCCGCCTGATTGTTGTGTATGTGCATGTGTGATTTATTCCTTTGTGCCCTGAACTACGTCCTGGTCTGATTCCCCTTGGGAAACGTAGGCAGCTCACGCAGAGCACGACCAGCACTAGCCTCAGCATCATTGCATCTTTTGCAACGCTTTTATCCTAAATCTATAGCCTCCAAAAGACCTGTCTCTTCAAAACTTTGGCACTCGCTTGCGACATGCGTTGCCTCGCAAGTTCATGCCAAAGAGGGGCAAACTGTAGACACCCCATTTTGTCGGCTATCATATTTAGGAGACCCATAGCTTGGTGGTTCACAATGATCGTAAAAGACTCAAAAGGACTCCTGGAAGTCAGCTCTATCTCTCAGAATGCTCAGAATGACCAAAATGCCCCTAAAAGCCCGAAGACTCCCAGATTTGGTTCCGAAGTTCTGAAAACATGCTATGTCATAAGAAAAATGATAAAATGAGTTTTTAAGTAAAACTGGATGAAATCGTCAGCTCCCAGAGACCCCCGGAAGTCCCGGAAGTTCCCCGAAAGTCCCCGTTGACCGGTTTGACCAAGGCTTGACCAGGTTTGACCAGAGTTTGACCAAGTTTGACCAAGTTTGACCGAAATCGTCTGGATTCACCAGAATCATTCTAACTCATGAGAAAAGTATTAAAACAAGTTCCAAAAGAAAATCGAGCGAAAACATCAGCTCCCGGGAACTCCCGGAGGTTCCCAGAACTTCTCGGGAATCCCAGGTTTGACCAGTTCGACCAAGATTTGACTTTGGAATCGGGGCACCGAAACAATTTTCAAATATTTTTCATGGATACTAGAGGTCAACAGCTTTTCGACGGTATATCGCACATAATTTTCAGATTTAAAACGAGTTTATTATGAATTTCCAAAGGCGAAAAAGGCGATCAAATCGGCTTTTATCACGAATACCGTAAAACTTTTCAAAGTGACCTATCCCCGAACTATTTTTTATGTAAAGTAGACTCCATTACCTTTCCAACGATATATCACAACCTCAATTTGGAGTTCGTATGCATTTTCTGTGAATTTCGGACGAAATAGGGCCTTTTCGCGAATACCGGAACCTCTGGGGGCCTAAACGTAATTTTCTGGGCTTCTGAGGAGCAGTGCCGCCGCGGCACTGGCCCACTGCCGCCGCGGCACTGGCCCAGTGCCGCCGCGGCACTCAAACCTCGCAGAGTCCATTTTTGTAATTTTTTTGGGGGTCCAATTTGATTAATTGAAAGCCAAAACGACATAGTTTTATGTTCACAGTTGTTTGGGACCAATGTGAGTACTTCTAAAACCCCAAAACCACCCCAAATTGGCCTATTTAAACCCCCCATTGCTCTTCATTTTGGGGGGGCCAAGTGCAAAGCTTGAAAAGTTGTAGAGAAGAAGAGAGATAGAGATAGGTTTAGAAGAGAGAAAGGGAGCTTCTCCCATTGATTTTCCATAAGAAAGTGAGTTTTATTCTTGTTTTATTCCATCATCCTTCTATATACTTCACATTCAAAGTCCACTCCAACCCTCATTCTTGAGCATTCATGAGATAGGAAGCTACTTCCATGTCCAAATGTCAAAATCTATGAGTGAAACACCAAGCTACAAGTCCAAAATCACATTGATTATCATCTATTGATTGCTATTTACTTGCTTTGATTATATATATGTTCATCTCTCCTTATCTCATTTCTTTTTCTTTTCTTTATTTACTTACTAGTTCATCATCATCTAAGTGATGACATGAAGTTTGGGGTGAGTGAATCCTTATGGATAGTAGCTCTTGACCTCAAAAACATGTTTGATAGATGATGATCATAACCTCAATACTTCCAAGGTATTCTTGGAATGTATTGAAGTTATGCCCAAAAATAAAATAAATCTCTCCAACAATCTTGGAGGTTCTTAAATGATGAGTTTGATGTAGGTATTCTAAGTGGCTATGATCCTTATTGAGTGTTGAAAACATGTTTTCAAAACATCTATTTCAAAACCCCTCTCAATCCCTCTCATTTGGTTTCAAGAAACAAAACTTTGTTTTCTCCAAAATCTTCAAAACAATGAGTCAAAACAGTGAGTGAGTTGAGTTCAAAGATTTTTCTAGAACACAATACTCAACATATGGATACAAGGCCACTTGGAAAGTCTTCCTAACTCATTGGAGAACACCCATGATTTTTGGTTTGACTTGGAAGTACTTGGAAATGGTCCATTTGGGTCCCAACATTCCTTCCAAACATTCTGTTTTTGCTGTCACAGCAGCTAGGTCAACTTACGACCTCTTTTCCAGAAACCTTTTCCAAAAGGGGTGGTCCTAACTTATTTTTCCCTTAAAATTAAATGTCTTAGGAAACGTTCTGTATAAAATGGGCCTCTAGATCATTCTTTTTCATTTTCTAAGATTTTCTAACATTTTAGACGACAGTACGAACTCTGTTTCTGAGTGACCTCTATTGTTTGTGTAATTTCTCTCAATATGTGATAGCTATTCAAGATTGGCCTTTTGGGTTGTGTTCTAGACACAATAAGAAACATCTCCATAAAAAATCATGCATTGAAAACATTCCTAACCCCTCTTTTCAAATTCCAAAAGATCATGCTACTGTTCTGTCCACTATTCACAGCAAGTACACTTTAACTTTCATTCTTTGATTTGAGGCTTATATGCATTCCAAATTAGTTCATATCTTAGGAAGTGGTTCATACTACATTTGTATATATCCCATGTTGATTTCATTCATTCATTCTTGCCCATTCTAGACTTCTAAGCCATTCTAGAAATCCATGTACACAAAACACACTACAACCTTTGAACATTTTTAGATACATACATTGCATTCATGCAAGATTTGGGGTTTTTGTAACTCTTAATCTAAGGAGATTATAAGGAATGAACTCGATCACTCGTTCATGCTTCCCCTTGATCTATTCATCCTTTCTCATCCGTCCCGGGGATTGAGAGGTCTTCTTTTATCAAAGAATAACATGCATCATTCTAGCCTTGTTAAGCATATTTTGATTTCTTTGCTTATTTGTTTCAATAACAATTCATGTCCCCCTTTAGATTAGGAAGTCTTGATTATTTGATACATGATTAGACGATCTTTCCTAGGTTTATTTGTGTGGTCCTTCACTTTACATTGCATGATATTTGGCTTAGATCTTATGAATGATATCTTATCTTTAGATCTTTCATTTCAAGTTTCTTATGTGATGTAATATACTATCGTAGTATTATTTGTCGAACCATACATAGTATAAGATGATTATTTGGATGCTAATTGAGGCCCGTCGAAAGACGGGGCGAGTTGAGGGTGTTTTAGTCGCGACAAAGGCTCCTTCCTCTCTCGTACCAAAACCCCGAACCAAGTTCTTTGGTTATGAAGGGCCGGTGCCCTTATCCGCTTGGGTGAGTCAAAATTAGGTTTCTTGGTTCCTTAAAGACCAAGTGGCGACTCTGTATCTGTTTTCAACAGACCATTTTCTTTTCTTTGATCCAAGTCAAATTCCTTTTCAAAACAATCTCAAACAAGAGAAGTGGTCCGATTCTCGGTATCCACAATCGAACATGCCTTTTATCAGATTTTACGCGCACGCAGCAGAAACGGGATTTAACCCTAGTATTAGGTCGTAGCTATATATTTTCATTTTTGTTTACGTCCCAAAGGGACGCCCCACTTATTTTTTATCAGTTTTCATAGGGAATAGAGAGTTTTTTTTCTTGTGGTTGTTTTGTAGGTTTTTCAAGATTCAACATTGTTAGTTTGGATTGATTGTATTAATACAAGTTTTCTTCGTCCAGGTTCCTTCTCATCGTTCTGTTTATATGCTGCATTGAGTTAATCACAGTTTAGTTTTCAATCTTGGAGTATTGCATGCTAGATAGGTCAAAACCATTAGTTTCATAGTTTTAATGAAAAAATTGCAACCAAACATGCCTTTAGTGAACTTTTACGTTAAAAACAAATCTGATACTTCCCAGACCATGTCTGAGTAGTTCAGGGTTGGGAAATCGCGATGAAATCGTGATTTCAGACCTCTGCCATGCACAATATTTTTCCCCGTGTTCGATCGATCGAATGTAGTTCGATCGATCGGACCAGAGACATAGTCGAACGATCGAAGTTATTGCGATCGATCGAGAGATGACGAAATTCGATCGATCGAATGCGCGTCGATCGATCGAGTTCTCTGATTCTTGAGGACATCTAATACAGTATTCCAAGACTTTCTGCTTTACTGACTCGTTATCAAACTGTCCCCATATGCTCAGTTTGTCAAAACAGTCTTTAAACGTTAAGCCTTAAGGCATTTTCTTTCAATATATTTTGCAAACCACCCTCAATACTAACACCATTGTAGGTGAGAGTCTTAACTATTGAATTAAACCACCTTTGTGTATTTCAAACTTAATTGTGATGATATAGTCCCGGTCATGAAAGGACTATTGATTCTACATCCTTAGAGAAGTACGGGATACTGTAGAAGTTGCCCTCCGTTGAGCTTAATTGCATTTGCATGGTAGATGGTTGAGTCATGGTGGATTCGCGTGATCCCAACACTTTCTTTTATTAAGAAAAACCGTTTTCGAATCGTGCTTTAGTTAAATAGTTAATCATTGGTTAATTTAATTTAGTTGTTTTTAAGTTAGTAGCTATTACTTGTAGAACTTCGTGTTCTACACTTCTCTTAAAATATTGAATTTTCTTTTCTTTTAGAGTCTAATCTAAGTCAGGTGATTTCTATCCTTCCCTGTGGGATCGACCTGGTCTTACCAGTTACTACTTGCACGTCTACCTACACTTGGGTATAGCACACAAGCGCACACAAGATTTTTCTCGTGTCAATAATCACCATCGGTGTCGTGCATTTGGGAAAACATACTCTATTGCCTTTTGCATGGCTCTAT